>JAQPPZ010002143.1:2497531-3746296 GCA_028583015.1 Wollemia nobilis | reverse complement strand
TACAAATGATTTTCCTCTCCCTAACATTGATACGCTTGTAGATTCTACCGTGGGCCATGAAATGCTCTCCCTAATGGATGGTTTTTATGATATAGTCAAATTCGAGTCAATCTTGGTGACCAGCACAAAATAACTTTAACTTCACCTTGGGGGACATTTTCCTACAAAGTCATGTCGTTTGGTCTTAAGAATGCAAGAGCCACGTACCAACAAACCATGACTTATATCTTCCATGATTACATGTATAAGATCATTGAATATTATGTTGATGATCTCTTGGCCAAATCCAAAATGCACCATAGCATATCGATATTTTATGCAAAGTTTTTAACTGCCTTCTTAAGCATAACGTGCAACTTCATCCCAAAAAGTGTATCTTTGGTGTCACTTTAGAAAATATTTTAGGGTTCATAGTCTCCAAGCGAGGCATTGAAGTGAATCCTAATAAGGTCAAGGTAATTATTGAAATGCAACCCCTTACAACCCTTAAAGAGCTTTGTAGCTTGCAAGGTAAAATTCAAGTGACTCATCACTTTATCGCTCAATTGTCAGATAAATGAAAGTCATTCAATCATTTGTTACAAAAGGGGGTCACATTTTAATGGACCACCAAGTGTTAGAAAGCCTTCGATGCTATAAATCATTACCTTGTTTCCCCTCTAGTTTTATCTCTGCCTAGACCAGGCATCCCATTCCATATGTACATATCTATCGCTAACTTTGCTTTAGGGACCATGTTGATCCAAAATAATGAATCCAATTGAGAGTAGTCTATCTATTACATTAGTTGTACCGTGGTGAGCTATGAGATAAGATATTCATATGTGGAGAAGCTATACCTTATCATGGTTTTTGACACCAAAAAGCTTTTTCACTACATGCTCAACCATATAATGTATGTCATCGCTAGAGAGAATTCTCTGCGGTGTATGATGAATCTCACTTACACAAACCTCCACATGGCAAAAATGAATAATTCTATTAATAGAAATCGATCTCAACTTTATTAGCCAAAAATACATAAAGGGTTAGGTCATCGTTGATCAACTCGCTAAAGCTCCTCTTTAAGATGATAAACCTCTTATCATTGAGCTTCTAGATGACTCTATCTTCAGTATTACTGAGCTTGAAGAGCATGTTGAACCTAAAGATGAAGTCAATATCACCATTTTATTTGATGGGTCTAAGTGCAAACAAGGGGGTAGGTGTGAGAATTGTTTTTTTCACACCTTAAGGAGTTCTCATCCCTTCGTTATTCAAGCTTGACTTCCCCTGTACTAAAAAAAACGTAGAGTATGAGGCATTAATTTTAAGTCTTCATACTGTTGTGGTAATGCACATTAAATGTATTCATAACATAGGTGACTCCCAACTCATTTTCAATCAAGTCAAGGGGGTATACCAATGCAAATACCCAATCCTAAAATCCTACAAACAAATTGTTGACAAGTTACTTGTCAATTTTGACTAGTATGACATAGAACATTTACCAAGGTCATCTAACTATTTTATGAAAACAATAACCTCTCGTAGGTCCCTTATCTCGTAGAACCTCACCAATATGTTACCCTCGTTCACGTCACTACGTTGTCCAAATTGGCTCTGTCGAGAGTCATCTAAAGACGAACGATATATTTTTCTAATTCAAGTCCAACCCTACCATGTTGTTTTCATGTAAATCAAGAATTTTCTAAAACTTGGTACTCTTCCTTCTATCTTGTTGCCCGCTACTAAATGCACATTCAAGAAAATAGTGACTCGATATGTTTTAGTAGGAGATGTGCTTTATCATCATGGCTACAATGGTGTTCTCTTTCGTTACCTCGAACCACATGAAGCTAATTAGGTAGTATCTCAAGTGCATGTGGTGGCCATTTTAGTGGGATGGCCATCGTGAAGTGCATTTATGCATGGGTTACTATTGGCCCACAATGGAACATGACTATTGCACATATGCCAAGAAATATCACAAATGCCAACATCATGCCAATTTAACCCATCTTCCATCACAAGCTTTACAATCCATTTAAGCCTTATGGTCATTATTGCAATGGGGACTGGATTTGGTGGGAAAAATATTCCCTCTATAGTTGAGAAATCACACCTTCATCATCACCACTATCGAATACTTCACCAAGTGGGTTGAGGCTCTTCCTCTTACAAACATGATAGGACCTCGAGTTATCGAGTTTATACTTCAACACATCATCTATCATTTTGGTTTCCCCTCAAAAATCATTTTTGATAATGGTACCCCATTCAAAAATAAGGATGTTCGAGTGCTATGCAACAAGTACCATATTTAACATAGGTTTTCAACACCTTATTACCATTAGAGCAATGGCTAGGTTGAGGCGACCAATAAAACTATTTGTGCTATTCTCAAGAAAATGGTATAAGAGAATCATAAATATTAGCACCTTCAACTCCCTTTGGCACTTTGGGCCTATCAAACTAGTGTTTGCATGCCAACATGTGCAACACCATTCTCTTTAGTTTATGGCGCTCAAGCCATCATACCTCTTAAGCTCAAGATCCCAACTCTACAAACATCTTTGCAATAATTCATGGATGAAGATGCAACTCATCAAGCTAGGCTCAATCAACTTACGCTTCTTTATGAACACCGAATCAATGTTCTTAAGCACCTTCGTGTTTGCCAAGATTGAATCAAACAAGCCTATAATCATAAGATCCATCCACGAGAATTCCAAGTTGGTGACCTCGTGCTTAAAGAGAATCAATAAAACTCAAGTCTTCCACCATATTTACGTGATAAGTTTATTGCTAATTGGCTTGGTCTATTCATTGTTATACAATCATTTGGTTTCAGGACCTACAAGCTTGTGACTCTCAAGGGAGATGAGGAACCTGAACCCATTAACATTCTTCATGTGCACGCTTTCAATACCTAATTATTGTCACACTATAACATAATCAATTTAAATATATATATATATATATATATATATATATATATATATATATATATATATATATATATATATATATATATATATATATATATATATATATATATAATCAAATAAAACAAGGATTTTCCTCTATCATCCTTTATTTTATTTAACCATTCTTCAACACCTTAACAAGAGAAAACCATGAGCATATCTCCAGTGCATGATGCCACACTTGCAATGAAGAAGCTGAAAGTTGTGGAATTGTTGGATGGAAATGAGGCATGCCTCTCAACAAATAATTCCAAATCAAAATTAAAATCAATAAAATCAAATGTACAACGCACTCATATCTCATATCATTATCACACTTTTCAATCAATCACGTACCACTTGTACCCTTGTTAACTTCATTTATTTCTTTCCTCTTTCTTTCTCTTCATTTCCTCGCACAACACTCCTTGTTGTACAATTACACTTTGAGTGGTTGCATACCATGGACCGGTGTGTTCCTGCCCCTTCCTCTTTTTTCCTCTTTCTCCATTCTATATTTTTTCTCTTCCTTTTATTTCTCTTTTATTTTATATCATTTTTATGCCACCAGCTCATTACACTTGCATTTTGTAATTTCAGTTTTGTCTTAAATGCTATTTTGATCATTCTTCGATTAGGTTTGACACTTGTCATCACAAACAATTTTGGTTGTGTTAATCAAGGGCGTCTTCATAGTCGTAGTTGTCTAATTTCTTGTATACTCACTCTTTCACAACATCCACTATGTCTACCATTCATATTTCCCATGTTTTGTCTCTTTCCTCTTGTAGGTTTAGAGAATATTTGGGTCCTTTTAGTTGTTCAGCCATACCTAGTTTCTCAATGGGCCTACATTGAAAGTCATTTATTCCTTGAGTGCTATAGGCCTTCCTGGTTACATCAAGTTCTTCTTGGACCATACACATTTCATATATTAATCATATTTTGAGTCTAGAAAAGATGAAGCCATACATAGCTTTAAGCCATAAAGGAAACGATTTCCCTTGCTCATCCTATCATGCCATAATTTGACCCCAAGGATCCATATTGCAAAAAAAAAGAGAAAAAACAAAAATAGAACCATTAGTTATGTTAATTATCATGGATCCTAGGGGCTATAGACACCTGGCTGGTAGTGGAGCAACATTGAAGGATTATGGGGCTATCTTCATCGAGGCTATAAATGCCTGACTGGTAGTGGAGTATGACCTTGCACGACAACATGTCTATCACATTAGAAACCTTCTTTTGTATAGATATATGTTCACTCATGAATGAGCTAGCTTATAATGACATGAGTTACAATTGGCCAATCCTACCTCTCTCAAAATAAAAATGAACATCACTACACACATTGGTATCTAAGCAACTTGACTCTCCCAATTAGTCTTAATATCTTCAATAACTTATTTGATCAATAGATGAGTTTGATTGATGTCACTAGGTTGTTTGAGCTTCCTTAAAGCACTTGCATGACTGGTAGTGGAGTATGACCTTGCACGACGACATGTCTATCACATTAGAAACCTTCTTTTGTATAGATATATGTTCACTCATGAATGAGCTAGCTTATAATGACATGAGTTACAATTGGCCAATCCTACCTCTCTCAAAATAAAAATGAACATCACTACACACACATTGGTATCTAAGCAACTTGACTCTCCCAATTAGTCTTAATATCTTCAATAACTTATTTGATCAATAGATGAGTTTGATTGACGTCACTATGTTGTTTGAGCTTCCTGATAGCACTTGTTGATCCTTCCTTTCCTAGGATAGGAAAAATGACAAGTCATGCCACCTTTGTTCTTAAATTTAATTTATCCACTATTTCTATAGTATCACATTCACTCTGTTCCATTCTACAAGTTATGTCAATGCCATTGTGTTGACGCCCTTGACTACTCAGTCACATCATGATTAAAAAATGTGTTAAGTATTTTCAAACAGAAAATCAAACATGTATTTATCATAATATATTTTTGTATTTTTTTTGGTATTGATATAAAAAGGGGTTGAAGGGACCGATCCTTTACACGGATCTCGAAAGATGTACAGGAAAAAACAAGAGAAGATCAGACAAATGCAAGATAGCCTTAACTTACTAAAACAAATAAACCTGGGCTAAACCTGCTAATGGAGAAGTTGAAATAATATCCCTCTCGCTATCCTTCTATTTGATATGGCTTATGCAGTGCTCAATGCTTTACATAACTGATAAAGAAACTGTTGACAACAATGTAATTTAGTGTGCTCAAATCCTTCATTGCATGGTCCCAATAAGTATTTTGCTATGTGTTACCCTCTTTATATGCTAGTTTTATTATCAATTCTCATAATCTCTTCCAATTCCTTGGGGGCATATGACCAAACCTTGAAATTATCATATTTAACTACCATATTCACCATTTTATTAGCAGATTTGTTTCCCTCTCTATAAATATTTTTAATTTGACTTTCTTCTATATTTCCCAAAATAGTCCTCGCATATGTAATTATTTGGAAAATTCTAGAATTATTTAACTCCCATTTTTGAAGGGAAGTTATAATATTCTTGGAATCTCCCTCAAGAACAATTCTCCTAAAACCCAAATTCACTACAATTCGAAGGCCTATAAGCATCACCCTTGCTTCAGCTTGGTGATTTATAGTAATTCCTAGATCCTCAGCATATGCAACCACTACCTGACCTCTATCATTCCTAATGAGGCCCCCACCACCAGCATGACCCAGGTTACCTTTTACAGTCCCATCGAAGTTAATTTTTACCCAATATTTGTGAGGACGTTCCCATCTAGTATCTAGTCTCACCTTATTGATTTTTCCATATTTAAGATATATTTTTCTCTAGAGAGGATCATTGCAAGATTTTCTTGGCCGATAATGTTTTTAATACAATCCTCCAATAGGATTGTTTTTATCCTGGCATAAACCCCAATTATTCCTCTGGTTTTATTTTTGAACACTCGTTTGTTTCTTTCCAACCAAATCCTCCAACAAATATGTGGAATGCATTTTTGCCAAAAAATATTGCTTCCTAAGTGCCATTGTTCCCAAACCCTAATTAGAGAATATGGAATGACCCAAGCAACATTAAATTCTCTTAATAACATATTTAGGATATCACGAAAAAAATCACAAGTTCTAATTATTTCATCACCATTCCATTTCATATTAGTCACATTCTTAGTTATCAAGTTTGAGTTCATATTCGAATTTGACACTTTTAAAGTTCGAAAAAAATTCGACATGTTTAAAAATTTGGAATAAAATTCGATATATAATAAATACGAATATATAAACTTAGTATATACACAAAAATTTTCCATTGCCATGCACAGGTGACTTAGTAAATACGAATATATAACGATAAAAGGGGTGTTGTGAATAAGGGCCCCATTGAATTTCATCGCTTCATTGGTGCTTATATCAACTTCATACTCGTCTAAAGTGGGATTGTGCATTGTTATCTTACTTTTATTCATCACCCAAGTCTCGTATGCATGTTGGGTTACTTCTAGGTGAGTTTGTCTTCTTTCCTTCCATTCATCTAATCTCAGGACAATGATTTTGCATTTTGTTACCTGAAACCTTTCATTAAACACTCCATGTTGTCAGAACCAAGCTAAGAATTGTATTTTTTTCATTTTTAATTGAAAAAGTGCAATAAATATAGAACCAATCATATTATTCAATATTCTCATCTTCTCTGCCACTAAGATTTAGAAGTTGATAAAATCTTGATAAAAAGTGTTTCCTATCAGGGACTAAAGATGCTATTCAGCTCTAAGAATTTTTTGTGTTCTTGTGTGCTTCGGCTTGGATTACGCTTCTGTTTTAAGACTCTTGTTAGCCTAAGAATATTAGCTTGTACCTCAAAATACTGATCACTCTTTATATTCGAGTAGATTTGGGGTTTTCTTGTAATATGTGGAATAGTAAGTACTATTAGATAATTCTTCCAAAATTACATCGTTCCTCTTTATCTCTAATAAATGGGCACAATTACTTCTGACAGTGCCCTAGAGTTTTATTGTAAGATAGGTTTTCTGCATTGTAAATTATCGTCAAAAAGAAATTCTGAACTAAATCTATATTATAAATTTGAATGATTTTAATCTAAATTTATATTAACCATGCAGAGGTCGCAAACCAAAAAAAAAGTGTACATTTTTCCATATTTACAACTTACAAGTTATGAAAAAATAAATTGTCGCAGGTGTTTTTCGCTTCTACGTTGCCGACCCACTTTTTTTTTGTCGAATTTAGGGTTTGTTCGTCGAATAAATTCGTTAAGATTTCAAATTCGACAAATTTCAAATTTCAACTAAATTTTTTGACAAATTTGATAACTAAGGTCACATTCATCATAAATAAAATTATCTATTATGAATATCATCTCATGCATATAATTTTAGTCACTATATATATCCATGCATCATCAATAAACCCACATCACACATCATCATCAATTCATATTGCATCACATCATCATCATAAACACACAACAATTTTGCATAAACTTTGTATGTATATATATATATATATATATATATATATCGCATCATCATACATCATAATAATAATGTTAGACCCATAGGTTACATCATCATGGCCTAGCAACCTATAAAATTATGGTCACATCATTGCCTTGATAGACCTTAAGGCTGCCCGTCGTTGGTATCATCACCCCCTCTCATCTTGATCCACTCTTGTTCTGTTGTCCCCATCGCCCATCCCTACGAGAGGATCCAACACCTAAGGCTTGCGACATAGAGGGCTCTCTCATCCATGGACTTGCCACAGTACCTAAGGGTCCACTAGCTAGGCTTCATTGTGACCCTATAAATATCAGTCATAAAGGAACATCAAATTCCTCCCTAATTTATATCTCCTCCATATCCATGGCTCTCTCTACATTCAGTCATCATTGTTGCATGGCCCTCGTGTATCTACCTTAGATCATTCTCCAGTTAGCTTTATATGTAGTGCCTTGTTGTTCCTTTATAGTTCTTCCATCTCCATTGCCATTCGCTCCCTCTCAGCCACCCTTGCCTCTACTTGTTGTTGCAGCTCATCCTGCTCGATCGTTATCGCTAGTCTATCCCCCTGCATTTAGGCTAGTATCCATACCAGCCTATCCTGCTCACATGCATCCTCCTATATTCCCCTACCCACTTATCTCTCTTGACCAATAGTAGAGATTGTTGTCACTCCACCTTTGAAATTCATACTCCCATCCACCCTAGCTCCCTCATGTAAGTTGTTTTGTTCTTCTTGTAGCTCTACCACCTTCTCCTCCATCCCTCTAGGTGGGTCTCCCTCCTATCAACCTGTCATCACCCTAGTGGCTCTAGTGGCTCCTCAACTTTCTCTATCTCACCCATCGTATCCATTACCCCATCACCCCTTGTAGCATCCTTGCCATCCACCCTCTCTATCAACTCTCTAGGCTCGCATCGTTGGGTCACCCTCTTGGGCTCCCACTATTGTGTTGCCTATCATGCATCATACTTTAGAATCATCCCAAAATCATCTATGTCTACCACCTTAGTATCCTGGTCTGCCTCCTCCTCGATTACCTCTATGGCAGTGGTAAGGAAACCTCATCGTACCATATCTTATAGATGACAGGTGGATCTGAATCCCCTATTGCAAGCCAAACTATTGTAGCAACCTAGAAAAATAGAATAGCTCATGCACCATTCCATGTCAACCAATCAACCACCTCATCTATCACAACCCACTCAAGTGTACCCGATCCTCTACCTAGGTGGGACCTACCCTCCACGACCTTCATCTGACTACCTCTGGTCTTAGCTCTACCCATATCTATCGATAGTACTCCCTACCCTTATTCTACGGTCATCCTCTTGATCTCTCTCTATTGTATCATCATCATAATATGTAGGGTCACTCAATTGCTTCGTCTCCCTCTAGCTCACATGGTAGCCTTACTGGTTAACCTACCATGAAGTGTTTCCACCCCCAAACTTGTAGCAATACATTGCAACCCAAGCCCATCCTATTTTGTCATCACACCTCGTACAATTCAATATACAATTTTGTCAGTAATGTTGGTGTCCATGCATATACTATTGGAGTCTTTATAAGCTCTACCATAAATCTCAATAAATTCCATGGAAATTGATCTCCATTAGAATCATGTAGTATTACGTTAGGTATCAATAAAATCACCACTAGCTATCGTGGTGTTAGTCTTCCCTTATTGTACTTTGTCAAGTATTGTACCCCACCACTATTTGTATCCATTATCTTTCACTCCCAACATATCTTCATTGGTACATCATCTCTATAAAAGGTTGCGCAAATAGGAACCCCTTATATTGGTAATCGGAATATGTGATACACATCCTCCAAGGTAACTATAATCTCCCCTGTTAGGAGGTGTAAGGTTCCCTTATTTGGGTCCCATCACTCTCTTAATGTAAAAAGGTACCCCTGATCCACAAATATGGGCTCAATCCATGCCACCTTCTTCAAGATAACCTTCTCCAACCACTCCCAGTCTACCTATGTTAGCTTATCTTGGGCACTTGGAAACATGTTACCAAATCGATGTCATGGTCGTAGAATCCTCAACTGCACACACCACATCATAATCATTAGTTCACCATTTTCATATATCATTAAAAAAAATTGCCTCCCTTGGGGCATAAAAAAAATAAAATAAAATCATAAAACACATGCACACAATTCAACAAAGCACAACACAACCAAAAATAATTGAGACACTTACCAGCTATTCAGACCCTCTAGCTCCTATCGTCATGCTCGTTCCTGCCATCGCTTTTACCAGCTTCTTCTCTTCTCTTTCCTTCTCTACCACCCTTTGTAGTTGCTAAAATGAGCCCCATGAGATCTATTTATAGATTAGGTCTGGAAACCATCCAAATAGGTACCAAACACCCTAGGTGGTCACCAATGCACAAGGCAATTACCCTAGGCGGTTCCCAAGGTGCAGGGCAACCACCATGGGCAATTGCCACTAATATTTTCTTCTTCGCCAAATTTTCCCAAATTTTGCAACTAATCTCCAAATTTCATATTTTGAGCACCTCCCCTTTTCCTTTGCTACAATTTTCATCCTTCATCCATCAATCATCTCATGTTTATCTCTAATTTATCGCCATCCATTCGTTGCTTGAGGGGGTTGAAAAATACCCAAGAATTTTATCTCAAATCAACTCAATATGCAAACACCCAATTTTGGAGTTATGTGTGTTTAAGAATATTTTCCTAAGGTTGTCATTAACCCTTCCTCTACTATGGTAATAACAGAGCTCATCTTTTATTTTCTCTTTTAAAATTTGTAATCAAACCATGATTCCAAAACTCAGATTTCTAGTCAATTCAATTTCGTCAATTTGTCAAAGGCAAAGATTCAAGGACATTTGTTGCTTCCATAACTAGGGCATATTACATTGTTCTTGACTCAAGATAATATTGCATCACCCCCTCCTATAGGTAAGGTCACTTTCATCGTTCGTTAATCATTCCCTCTCTTTATCGTCAATCCTGAAATTAATGTCATAAGTTCTTGCACCATATTGTATTTTCACACAACATGGTACAAAAAGGGGTATCTGTAGACACCTAAAAAGTGTCATATTTGCAACGATCAAAATTAATATTTAATAATGTGTGCAATTATTCTAATCAATGTATTGCAAACCTTAAAGTTATTAATACTGGTTATTTTAGCCCCTTTGACTTCTTCTAGCCCCTTTGACCCGCTTTAGCCCCTTCCTACGCCTAATTGCGATCATCATGAAACCACTCCACCAATTTTAACTTTGGTTCACATTAACTTTTGCTAGCATTAATTTTCCCTCTTTCCTCCACTTTCCAAGTGCATTTAATACATTTGGGTGAATATTCCCTCCACCCATGCACTTTGATTAGAAATTCTAAATTTAGTAGGTGAGGAATATCTCCACAAAAGGGCATTAATGAGGCGTGTCATAATGCATCATGGCATGTCATAAGATGTTATGGCACATCATAAGGTGTCATAGGACGTCATAGTCCAGATAAGGAAAAGTTGCACATTTGTCCACCCAAGTGGGGAATCTCTAAGATGCCGCTCTTATAAACCCATGCCACTTGTCATTCATCTTCCATCTTGCCCACTCTCCTCCACCCATAGGAAATTTTACAAATAGGTCTCCATTTTCGTGTTCATGGTGTGCACAACTTTTATAACAAAACTCTGGTAAAATTTTATTTGATAATGTTGTGTTTTTTTGACATTGTGCTTGCAGGTTTATCATTAGAGGAGCTCGAAGGCATCAACCATGGAGGCTTTTTGGCTTGTTCACTAACATTTTTTTTGTAGCCACATTAACAAAATATATTCAATAGTGCACCGAATTTGCAACAAGGAATCCGAAATAAATCCCTAAAGACTCAGATTCAAGATCAAAACAGTCTCAACCGTCCAGTGTAGTTGACTAGAGTCTCAGCCATCCATGGTAGTTGACTAGAGTCTCAACCGCCTAGGGTAGTTTCCCAAAAGCACAACCGCCATGGGTGGTTGAGCTTTAAGGCCAAAAAAAATTCCATATCAACTCCAAATTGTATAGAAAAATAAATCATATATCCTTTTCAGGTTTTGTAAGCATTTTACATAGTTTTGTAACTTTTGCATTCAATTTTGTAAGTTTTTGTAACCTTTTAGTCACTTTTTGTAAATCTTCTTTCATGGTTTGGGCCTCATCCTGAAAGGCCCTGCATATGATTTTGATGTTGCTATTGTGAGCTTGTGTGTAGGTATTGGATACACATGGAATCTTGGGAGGTCAAGCAACACATCTTCTAAACCTCCCACAACTTGATGTGTGCTCGAGGAGATAACTTGTCAAACCATAGATTTCACTTGTAAAATAAAACCCCTCCATTTTGGTAGGTTGATTGTAATCAAAAGAGCCCATTTGTAAAATACAAAGTTTATCAATTACAAATCTATTGCAAATATCTCTTTTATTGCACTTTGTCTACTTTCAATTATTATGATGTATTTTCTCTTTCACACATTATGAATCATCATTGTATTTGACAAAAATATGGTTGAAGCACATGTACATTTATAACCCCAACTTTGATGTTTTCCTATTTCCCACAAAATAAGCCAGTGACTGAATTACTTTTTTGTTCTAGCAATTGTCCATCCCATTTGTTTGTTCCATATTGTTGCAATACATTTGAAAGCTCCTATAGAATAAACTGCTAGGCAATCCCCCATATTCCAAATCTCTTTTACTGCATCCTTACATTCCTCATTACTTAAAATTAGTTATTTTATTAACTTAAACTCATGACTATAATAACATATTAATTCCTTGATAACTCTTTTTTTAGGGGTCTTATTCACATCCTTTATATTCCACAATATGTTATTATGATCACTTATTATTTTTATTTGTGAACTTAGCCCCACTTCTTGTTAACACTTAAGATATTTGTTTTTTGTTTCCCAAATTGATATCGGTTTGAGTTTCCTTTTCTAATTATACTTGCTTTGAGGGTCTTCCTCTCCTTTTTTCATTCCCATCAAAACTTTTATCTTCATTAGTCTCTTATTTTTTCCCATTTCGTTCATAGTGAGATTGATCTTTCAAAGGTTTATGTTGTCTTATAGAATCTTAAATGCAAGGAATAACCTCATAAACACTTTCTTATTTATGTTGCCCCCAAAACCCTAAAGCACAAGGATGATCCTCAATACCAATTACTTTCTTATGTTGCTTTAAAAACCTTGGAGGTTTTCTTAGAATTCCTAAAGTGGAAGAACTATCCTCCACGGTATGTACTTTCTTATGCTACCTTGGAAACCCTTAATTTCCATGGATATCCTCCATATACATTTATTTATTATGCTACTCTTGAATACCTAAGGTGCAAGGGATACACTCTATAATACATTTATTTTTATTGCATAGAAGAAGATTTTATACTACTTGAGGAAAATGAAGATGATTTACATGGATTAACCTTGACATCTTTCACTTCCTTTGCTTTTAAAATTGCCTCATCATCTTCATTTTCACCTTTAACTCCTCTTGAATTTGAACTTTTGTATTGAACTTCCTCATCCCTATTATCAAAATTTTCTTCTAGTGGACGATTAGAGTAAATTGTAACAACCTTTGCCATTTGATGATGTAAAGGAGATTTCTTTCCCATTTTCTTGGGAATGGAAAAATCCTTGAGTTGACCTAGCTTTTACTATGGATGGTCTCTTTGATTTATATTGAAGTTAGTCCCATGTCTAAATTTTCTATTTATTCTCCATCATTTTCACTTTGTAATCTCTTGCCATATGTCCAATCTCATAATATTTGTAAGAGTTGAATGTAATATTTTCATAATCCACTTGTTGATCCCATTCTCTTTATTCAGATTTAATCCTAATAATTTGTGACAAAGGGTTTGAAATATCAATGGCAACACATATTTGAGTGTATACAACATGTCTTTTATTAGTAGTTGATCTCTCTTAGATGAACTCTCTTAAAGCATTGTCAATATTATTCAAAACCTTCTTATTGATAAGTTGATATAGAAGTCCAAAGAGCTTAATTCACATTGGAAGCTTTTTTTTATTATACTAGAGGAATTGATAACTCGTTACAATTTTCTATGCCTCTTCGTGGGTTCGAATCCTGCTCCTTGCTACCACTATAACCTCCAGTTGTGTCGGGTAAAATTTTTAACGTAGTTGACGATGCTTGCACAACATGCCCTCCATTACTACGAGGCCTGAGAGATTGGAACCATGGTCTCCACGCTCCCGCGAGAGCATTTTGACCACCGGACCAAAATGCCCTCAGACCTCACATTGGAAGCCTTTTAATGCTCTCTTTCTCCATAAAAAATCTCATTCCATGGTCTTAAATACAATGCATCTCTTCCCCTAAACCATGGACAATCATTTATTATTTCCTACTTGATTCTTGAATTGGAGAAGATGACGTGGAAAAATCCTTTCAAAAGAAAAGTCAGAATATTTTGAATTCAATCCCCACTTGATTCAATTTTGAATCTTCAAAAAACTTGACGAGTGTCCATAGAACTTACATATTAACCCTCTACTTTTAAGAGTCATTATATCATGCCCCATCATCTCATCTTTGATACTCATTTTTGGTGCAATATGTACTACTTCGACAAAGTTATCCATAATTTTGCTCTTTCTCTTCTTTTTAACTTGGACATCCATTCTTCAAGTTCCAACTAGGGTATTCTTACTTCTAGCCAGGGCTTTCAAAAATAACTTTCTTATAATGATTTGCTTCATGCTTATACTTTTCCTACTTACACTCATAATACTTATTTATTTTCTAAAGTAAGAAAAGGTGAGGTTCCCTCTCTCTTGCCCTCAATTATGACTTGCTCTACAATATTAAGTGATTATATAATAGAACAAATATAAGTACATATTTCCAACTTGGATAAATATATTAATGCATTTTATAGATAATATAAAAAAACTAACATACTCTTCATGAACATGTAAGAATGTTGCAATATATAATTAACATATATATAATATTACTCATAATTATCGGTGATGTGACCCGGGTTCAATCTCCACGACGGATATGTATATGTATAAGAAGTATTTACTCAATAAAAAAAATTACTCATAATTTAAAAAATATCATATATTAGTTGCAAGCTTACTGTAATGGCAAAGACTTTGATCTCTTTTTAAAAGGTCCAAGGTTCAAACCCCACTCAATATGAGGGAATCGTGACCCCTTATAAAAACATGTGGATACTCATTGAAAAAATATCATATATTAAAAAAATACAATCTTTTAATTTAATTATAAATATTTTTAAATTAAATTTAATTAAATATCTTCCAAGGGTGTTACCGTACTCTTTGAGAGATTGCGTTCTACAGTGGACTTCTCCTTTCTCTTCGCCAAGACTGAAATTTTTATGGAGGTTTTTGTTACCACATTTGCTTTGGGCCACTTGGAAGGAGAGGAACACACGTGTTTTCAAGAACAAGGAATCCGATATTAAGCTGATTGGTCGACGGGCTTTGTGGAAGGTTGTAGAGAATGTTTTCTCTGCTATTAAGGATTCATGTTCTGTTGCCCCACGTTTCCATCCAGAGTTTGATATTGAAGCCTGTCTTGGTTTCCTCCCAGAGCTTCGACCTCCTCCTGCACCAAATTTAAGAGCTGATGTCAGATGAAGCCCGCCCCCTACTGGCTGGGTTAAATTAAATTTTGACGGTGCCTCGAAAGGCAATCTGGGAACTGCCAGAGCGGGTGGGGTCATTCGTGATCAGAATGAGAAGATTTTGATGGCTTTTGCTGATCACCTAGAAAATCAAACTTTGCATTGGGCTAAGGTGAGGGCTGCTTTCCTAGGAATTTCATTGTTGGTTGAACACAGGCTCGAGAGGGCTATTATCGAAGGTGATTCATGCAATATTATTTCTTTCCTTCTTAGGAAGAGCCAACCCAGCTGGCGTATTTCAAACCTGATCAGTGAATGTCATAATTTTACTCATTCTCTGGATGTTGTAGAGTTTCACCATATTTTCAGAGAAGGTAATTCAGTGGCAAACTTTATGGCAAATGTCGGTGTAGCCACTCGGAGCCTCTCAGTTTGGCATTCGAATTTTCCGTCCGAGTTGATGAATCTAGCCAATGCAGAAGTCATTAATTGAATTGATTTATTCGTGGAGTTGGCCTTTATGTTGACAGTGGCTTTGACTCTTCTTTTTAGTCTGGCCTTGTCAGCATTAACAATCCGGTTGGTGTTTTGATGGATGATTTGGTGGATCGTTAGGCTTTTCAAATTTTTAACTCTTCCTTCCCAATCGGTTCTTCTTCGGTTGAGGTGCTCCTTTCTAGTTCTTTGGAGGCTTCGGGAAGCTTCCTTTCGTGCGAATGGGTCTATTTTGTCTTGTTTTGTTCACATTGGTTTGATTATTATTGTTGTTCTATTCTGCTGACATTCGAGTATTTTGTTGTATTTGAAGTTGAAAGGTGCTTTAGATTAGTCTATGGAAGTGTCCAACCTGGCAACTATGGCTTTTTAGAAGGTTAAGTCTGTAGGGTAGAATCACCTCGATTTTCCTTGGAGGTTCTTTTGAGTAAGTTCTTTGGTAGTTTGTCCTTCCACCTTGTTCACAACTTGGTTTCGTTGTTTTTGTTTTCTTCTGTTTCTTGCTCTTTGAGTTTGCGCTATGTAAAGGTTGTGGGATTCTTTTAAAACCCTCTTCTTATTAATATTACCAAAAAAAAATTATCTTCCAAGGTTCAAACCGTGGTGTGGGTGAGTGTGTGAGGGGATGGGTGTGTGCTAAATTTCCTATTGATAAGCAAGCTGTCAATTTTACAGGGTTCATGGTTGGGAGGAGACTGCCCAACCTTGTGCATCTCTTAGGGGTTTCTCACACTCACCAAATCAAAAACAAATATTATATATTTATTTTTATTTTTTGTTACATACAAGAGTTGGTCACAAACACACTATTTTTAGTAATTGAGCGCAATGTTCAAACCACATGAGTTGCTCCCACCAAACCTATTACACTTTGTTATTGTTGACCTGGCGTAAAGAGGACCATTCTCGAGATTCGTACCATCATTGTCAATCTGGCGTGCACTTAGAATATTCAAATCAGACTACTACCTTTACAAATATGTTGCCCCTAAGGTTTGAACTAATTAATTTTTAAATTATCATTATCAAGATTACCCAAAATTCAACCATAGTGAAGGAAACTTGTTATACAAAAAAAAATATAACCCTAAATTATACCACTTATTATACTTTACCTCTTAATTTTTTTTTAAATTATCAATATAAAAAGCAAAATAAATTGTAAAACATATTCTAAAGTCTCTATTTTTGTGGGGTTTTTCATCTCTTACTACCATCCATTTGTATAGATGATCATTGTGATTGGATATTTTTATATATAATATTCAGGTGAGCCCTAAAATTTGGTAGGAAAAATAAATAAATATATATATATATATATATATATATATATATTTTAATTTTATTATTTAAAACTTCAAACATTATATATATATATATATATATATATATATATATATATATATATTAATTTTATTATTTAAAACTTCAAACATTATAATAATATATTTTTAAATTTTTATCTAAAATATTAAGTTTAAACTCTCATTTAAAATATTTATGACTGAATCATGAAAAAGTGATTTTGTTGTGCCTTTAAGAAGTGGTTCCAATTGTACTTACAATCCCCAGAGAAAAACACTAACAAATAAGATCAGTCCTTTCGAGTCCGTGGGTCTAGATTGGTAAGTTGGGGCGCTTATTGAAAGGAGACCTAGGTTCCAATTCCAGGGGCACAGTAGCTTGATCCGACTCCTCTGCGTGTTGCACCTGATTACCTGATTGATGATGTCGATCTGTTTTCTGTTCCTGTCTGTCCGGCGGTCCCCTTCATACCACGTGTTGAACCAAACTGACAAAGACGGTGCAAACCCTATGTGTCTGGCGGTCCCCATCTCATGCTGGGTTACCATTAACAAGACGATAGATGTGTTTGAAAGCCTTCGTCGATAGTTTGAACCCTGCCAACTGTACTTGACAGTTACTAAAAATTGTGATTGTAACCAATTCATCTATATAACCAAAAAAAATCAATCCTTTCAAACACCATCATGATATGGAAGAACCAAAATAAATTTCAAGTTCATCCTAAACCATCGTGATATGGAAGAACCAAAATAAAATTCAAGTTCATCCTAGTATATCAAAAAGATCCAAGTTTATAAACTATTCTTATCTAAAACACTTAATTCAAATTATGAAAAAAATGTCTCCTTCCTAAAGTGATCCCAATTATACATTAACAAATACAATCAATACTTTGCACACAAAAAATTTAAAATATCTCAAATTCACTGAGTAAATAAAAAACCCAAATTAAAACCTAAATTATACATTAACAAATACAATCAATACTTTGCACACAAAAAAAACTAAAATATCTCAAATTCACTGGAGTAAATAAAAAACCAAATTAAAACCTAAGTTTAAATCACCACTCGAGAACAGCTTTCAAGTCCATATGTTTTGCCATAGTGCCGACAGAGATTTGATCTTCCACCATACTAATTGCAGCAACTCCCACGATGAAATGCCTTTTAAATATTTTTACGTGTTCATATGTTCCGTTCCGGCTCTTTAGTACTTTCCCGACGCTTTTTGGCTGAAGTCCGGAACCTTTTCAACACTCAAGTACCCCTGAGAACAAACCAAAAGCTCACGCTCAGGGCTGGAGGGTCTGCCAAGCTCAAACATTAAAAGAAATTTCAATTCAAAAGAATAGAAAAGAAAAAAGAGAAAATCAACCTGTTATCAGAAGTGAGCCTTCAAGACCTTTCGGAAAATTTTCGTCTGCTGCCATGAGCTACGGACTTTAACTTCTGCTATATATTTCTGTTGTTGTCTGATCAGTAGCAATAATAGCAAAAGGATGGTAGCAATGGCGAGCAGCAAGGCGGGTCTTGAAAGGGCGGTGGTGGGAGCCGCACACCTGGGAAGGTTTCAAAAAATTGTTCTTGGCTGGGACTACCTTCGCATCCTCCGCGATTCCAAGGTCAGTATATGCTTCTGATATGGCCCTTGTCATATATACAATGTATATATGTTTCTGATATGGCCCTTGTCATATATACAATGTATATATGTTTCTGATATGGCCCTTATCATATATGCAATGAATATATGTTTTTGATGTTTGATTTTATGTTGGCCCTACTGTGACGGGCAACGCAGGAAAAGCGGAAAAGAAGGGATGACGATGGCAAGGGCGCAGCTCTGAGAAAAGTTGGGAATAGTTTCAAGGATGTTGATGAGTATGTTGGTGTTTTTGAACCTCTGCTCTTTGAAGAAATCAAAGCACAGATCCTCAGAGGGGAGGAAGAAGGTGGTAAATGAAATTTGAAATGAATTGAATTTTTATTTTGATATATTTATATATATATTTATTTTTTTGAGAAAAAAATAATTTCTCTTTTAAAGATTATTAGATTCAATTAGATAATTTTCTCTTTTAAAAGATTGCTAGATTCAATTTTTATTTTAATGGAGTTTGTATAGTTAGATATCTACATCTTTATAAGTCTGAATTAAGTATGAATTCTTGATTTATTTATTCTTTTGATCTTCTTCAATTTTCTGTGTAAATATAAATATTTCAAAATTAACATTTTTCTTGACACTTTCCTGCAGCAGACTTCACAATACCAAAACTTCATCTCTACTATTAACATTTTTCTTGACATTTTCCTGCAGCAGACTTCACAATACCAAAACTTCACCTTTACTATCTAAACAGTGCATCTTAGTAGAGAAATATTTCCAAAACTTTGAGCTATCATAATTGGTTTTATTAGATCTGATCTGGACTGTTAGTTTTTCACTGTTAGTTTTTCTTTCATGAAGCACAAATGCAACCACAAGTACTGTATTATTGTTATAAAAACATTAAAGTAAATTTTAATCATTATTTGATTTAGACAGTTAATATTTTTTTGTGAGCTTTGACTAAACTTTCAACTTCCTCTAACCATGGAAAAGAGAATTTAACTTCACTATGAAACCCCTCTATTGGTTAGTCTATCTGGACATTTGTTCCCTTCCCTTAATGTATGTGTAAGTTGAAACCCCTCTATTGGTTAGCCTATCTGCACATTTGTTCCCTTCCCTTAATGTAATTTAAACTTAATTTCTTCAAACTGTGAAGGAAGATCTTGTATTTTCACAATGATCTCTTCCATAAAACCTTTATTTGTCTTAAATCCACCATTAAAAGTGTAATATGACAAAATCTTACTCTATTATTTCTAATTATTCTTTCTCCTATTACCGGTCTTAAATTTCCTTTAAATGTTAATATATTTTTTTTCGTCAAACTTTGAAGGAAGATCTTGTATTTTCACAATGATCTCTTCCATAAAACCTTTATTTGTCTTAAATCCACCATTAAAAGTGTAATATGACAAAATCTTACTCTCTTATTTCTAATTATTCTTTCTCCTATTACCGGTCTTAAATTTCCTTTAAATGTTAATATATATATTTTTTAATCGACTAAATGAGATTGATTACATTATGATTGTTTTATCATATCACTTTTTTATCACTATAGTACATCTTGGAAACTATATATATATCACTTGAAGATGTGAACCCTTGTCTCGACCTTGAGTTCTATTTAATTACATATTAAAGTTTACTCAGAAATTAAAATCATGGTTTATGATATGAAACTCTCTTTAGTCTTTACTTCCCATTTTTTAAATCATGGTTTATAATATGAAACTCTTTAGTCTTTGATGCACTTTTAATTACATGTAATGCTAGAGATGCTTGATAAAAGATTAAATGCAAAGGTGATTTCTTGGAGGATTGGACCCAATCCAAAACATATCTTAGTAAACGACTAAAGGTAAAGTTATTTTTAATGACTGGAGCCAAGTTTAGCGCGAGATTGACTGGGTGCGAGTGAAAACTTCCATTTTGTCTTATAAACATAGCACCAAGGATTTAAATTTCATGTCACTAGTGAATATTTCTACTTAATCTTATAAACATAGCACCGGGGATTCAAATTTCATGCTGTCAGTGAAAATTTCCACTTTATCTTACAAATATAGCACCAAATTTCATGCCTCCTTGTGTTTTCTTTTGAAAAATTTCTCTATCTTTTAAACATAGCACCGGGGTTCTAAATTTTATACCTTCTTGGTTTATTTTCCTATCCTTTAACAAAGTTTATGTTAAATTATATTGATTGGAATTTTACACTTTCATATTTCAAATTATATTTATTCAATTTTCATGCAATTTGATTTTTAACCTCCATTTTGTCCTTTTGAGTATATCTTTTTATTTGTGGATACTTAGGAATAGGTGCCATCTTTGGCAGTGATACAAATTTGATACTTGAACATGTACCAGCTACAGTAAATCCTTAAGATTTATCACTGGATTACATCCTTTTGGTATTTTCAATAACAACTCTTTGGTCTAGACTTTACCATAAAAAGTATAGTCGATAGTATAGGTGAAGTTTTCAATGGTATTTGTTATCATAAAGTATCTTGTTAGAAATTATTGGGGCAATAATACTCAACTTTGTGTATTGGAACAGGAGCTGTGGAATGTCAAATTGCATTAGCTGAATCTTGTGAAAGGTCCAACGAGTTTTACGCAGTTGGCATTCGAGTCAATAAGGAAATTGTAAAAGAGTTTGGAGAGAATGATTTGCTATTGGTCAGCAGAGAGAAGGTAAGTGCATTGTTTCTGTTTTTTCCACAAGTTCATGTGTAGGTATATATGGATTTTTTCACATATAAAAGATAAAACCACTTATTAAATTCTGAAAATGTCCAAGAGGGCATCAAGGAACTCTTTCTGCCTTTAGATAAACTCTTGTTTCTTCCTCCAAAAAAAAGGCTTCTATAGTACCTCCCTTTTTTTTTCTTTATAACAAAAGAGAATTCTTGATGATGACCTTTCTTGCTAATCGGAGAGTTCCAAAAGTCAGGGCTGTTCTAGGTTGAGAAACAGTTTTGAGTAGTCTTTCTATACGTTGTTTTGACATTGATGACAGACATAGGTCCTTCAGAGACAGAAGTGCCATCCTTTACTTGTCTTTGCAAACCCTACATAGTGCTATGGTATGGTGCTCCCATATAGATCTGAGTCATCATTTAGTGCAGTCACTGTCGATTTCCTTTTGTCTAAAAAGAAATAGAGAGAATGGCTGTTCTTGTCTATCTAACCTTATACTTTGAATTGCATAGCTGTTCAAGCTGTTTAAATTGTAGAGCACACCCAACAGTGCCATCCTAAATACTATTAATGTTGTTCATCAGTCTTCATGGCGTCTTCAAGTTTGTGTCAATACCTTCTAGTTCTACAACAATCTAGAAATAGTTGTTTTGAAACATATCAAAAAACTCAATGACATGGCCTTTCTAGATTGAGTCAGTAGGGTGCATTTTTTTGCCTCTTTATATTATAAATCAGTGCATGAATTTTTACAATTACATTTCAGAAGTTAGGGCAAATTCCTTAAATTTATGCGTCATGTTTTCTACAAATCTTTTGTACACTTTTTATTTAAAGTTATCATTGTATCCTCAAACTACCTTCTGTAGTTTCAATGTGCATTGAGGAAGTGATTTATTTGCAGTTGCACAGTTCAAAGTTTGGTATGAATGAAATGCTTTGAAATAGTCAGCAAACATTCACCTGTTAATTTGCATGAGTTAATCCCAGTCTAGTCAAACTGGTGCATTCCAATTTGCTAATCACCCTCTGGTGTCTGAAGTTGCTGTGACTCTGAAACGCATACCTTCATATGTCATCAAGACACATTGGACTTAAGCTCTGACCTCAATTCTAGAGATCTAATTTCGTAAGCTCTGATACTTTTTAGAATTATACATACAATGTGAGACACAATGAAGGAACCCATTAAAGGTGGGGCAAGAGAATGAGGTGTCTTCAATGAGTTTGAATGCCATATTTATACATCATTGATCTAATGTACTTAATCAGCAAGCAGGTAATATGCATATAACAATGAAATAGTTATTATCGTAATTGAACAAGCTTGACCCCTATGAAACCTTTAATGATATCTCAATTATTTAAGAGTGGCCAGCTATGATAGACCTATGTTAATACCTGCTTGTGTAAATGGACATTGATCTCCAGAAAGAGATATGAAGAGCAAATACTAAAGTGTTGTCAAGTTTTGCAGTAGGAAATTGTTACCCTTTATTAATGTTCTGTTATTTTTATTGTATGTGTAAATTCTAAATGTGCAAGTACTGTTGCCTTCTGCAGTTTGGAGAGGGGTCGGTTCTTCCCAGTACATATGCTTTTGCAATGGTGGAAGGTGTTGACGAGAAAGGTATCCTAAAGCTACGGATGTTTCTTGACGGGGAAGTCAATCAATGCAATGTGGACCAAATTTCACGCAACTCAAGACTTTCCAAAATGCTTGCAGCTCTTCAAGGAACGAATATTCCACTGTGGATATTTAAGGTGAAAATCATTATGAGTTGGGGATCATTATTTTTTATATTTAGCATGAAAGATTAATGGCATTGCTATCTGTTTTTCCACTATTTATTGGGATTTTATACATTCTCTACCAAGTGACTCTGTTTATATTTAAGTGTGTAGATTTTCTACTTATAAGTTCAAATAACGCTTTCTTATATGTCTGTTCTAAAATCTCTCTGAAGCAATCTGGATTTTGGTAAAGATTGACAGTACACAATTACAATGTGATATATAGTATATTGGAATTGTCCTTCTAATTGTTGAAATAAAGTGAATTGGAATCAGTTTTTTATTTGTACATTGGCCATAGTGTTCGCTCTAAAAAATGATTACTTATTTAAGTTATTATTTGTCTCATGTTTTGCTGATTTTCTATCACGTAGTTGCTCTAAGCAATGATAAACTAGATATGATATATTTCTATCTGAGATTCTAATGATATATTTCTATGTGAGATTCTAAGTGTGCAATGATCATAGATGTAGCATGTAAAGAAAGTATTCTGAACCAAAACAATACAATGCAATTGCAATGGAAAGATTAACACAAAAAGGAAACGTGAAGACGTACACACACAACCAATGTAATAAGTCCTTATTATGTTACATTGGTTGTGTGTGTATTTGTAGCATGAATGCACCTTCACAGGCAATCAAAAGGACTACTTATAGCTGGAAGCTATAGTGGCCATATTCACCTTGTCTGTGTCGGTGCATCCATGCTAGACTTATGATCTTCAATTTGGTTGTTTTTATGTGTGAGAGGGACATGGTTTGGCAAGTGAGATGTCTAGAAGCCAGTTAAACATTATTCTTACTGATGGTGAACACCAAACCTACTAATATTTTGTTTTGGGCAGGCACTAATTGCAGAAACATAAAATATCTTCAAAATTATTTCCCATCTCTACATTTTCTTTCAGCATAAACAACCATCAACTGTAACCGAGTACTAAAAATGTCTTCTTGCTTCAGTCTGTAATGAAGTTTATAAATTGTTGCAAATGTTGATCCTTGCTAATTTCTTTTGATTATCTTTCTTCTCATTATCCTTGAATTAAAAGTGTTCAGAAATGCTTTGCATTTACAAAATACCTTTATAACTCAACATGTTCTTTATTGCCTTATTTATGCCTCTTTTTTTTCGATTCTTTTTATTTTTTTCTATAGATTATGATTAGATGGTGCTGTATATGCAAATAGACATGCTTAAGAACATGTGTTTCTAATAATGTGTACATGATGCAACATACTTGCAGCTAAGTAGCTTATCGACGATATTGCGTGAATATATTGCACTTCGATCAGTCGGGTCACTTCCTTTTGCCGATCTTATAATCTCTGCCCAAACAAACGACATGGACAGTAATGCTGATAATAGGTCCTGGAACATTCCAAAGCCACTGATGGAATACTTGGAGAGTAATCATAATGAGTCTCAGTTAGAAGCCATACAGGTCATGCTTATTTTACCTACACTATGATGAGATTTTAGATAGGTCAACCAAAACTATTTGTTTATGGATTTTGAACTTTATCCAGTGGAATTATTTGTATTCAGATTAGTAAATTTCATGATTGCATTTTGATTTGTCTTTATTATTTATGCAGGCAGGCCTTGCTCACAGTCCTATTGTTTTCATACAGGTTTGTTGTTTTGTGCATACTAAATTATATTTGTACAATAGATCAATCTGAAGGTTTTTCCCTTTTCTATTTTCACAAACGAGAGCTGCTCTATATTCTTATCTTTCATGCTTGTTGGTGGGTTTGCATACATATAATATCATCTTTCGTGATGCATGGGGCTATCCATATGTGAATGCATCCAAACATGGTTAAGGGAAGATACGAGTTAGTGAAAAGAAACATGCTAGCGTGAGTGTGCACAACAACTAAACCTTCTAGAAACATTGCAAAAATTCACATGTATCCTGACATGAATCTAGACATCTTTTAATTGCCATCTTACCAAAGAGCCAACAACAGGCAAGCACATGGGGCATTGCTCTTGCTCATATTTCCTTTTTGTATGGGGCCCTAAATATCTATCCTCAGTTTCTTTCTCCCATGGTAGCATAGTCAAAGAATCTACAATGTTTGTAGTGTTATAGGAGGATAAATCTGCCATATGATCTATTTGGATGGAAGAAATCCATTGGAAAGTTATGACCTGCTATATGATCTACATTTAGTCATTTAGATTAGAATCTTAGATAACGTATGTTTATAAAGTATCTTAGGAATTAGAGTGCTATATATATACAAACAAATTTGTGAAGTTTTTTTTTGGTTGGAGAAAAAGGGGTTGTACCTAGGTCCCCCACCTTTGACAAATCACAACTCTTTCCTTTAGAGCTTGAGAGTTTACAAAAAGATTCAATTCTCATTTCAATTGAGTTGCTATAGCTAGATACCTACATCTTTTTTCATAAAAAATTGAATTCTTGATTTTCATTTTCTAGATCTTCTTCAATTTTCTTTGTAAATACAAATATTCCAAAATTCAGCATCCTTCTTGACATTTTCCTGCAGCAGCCTTCAGAATACCAAAACTCTGCCGCTACAGTCTACGCACTGCATCTTTGTAGAGTAATATTTCCAAAACTTCACGTCATCATAGTCCTGTTGCCTCATTTTGCACAAGGTGCTAATTTTGAAAAATTGTAAGGTTGCTGCTTTCCCTCTCTTCTCTCTTCTTTCCTGTTCTTCTTCTCTCCCTTTTTGCTCCCCACTTATCAAATGTCACCTCTTTCATCTTCTGTTTCATGTTTATCTTCATTCCTGTTAAGTGGGCAAAAGAGAGCCCAAAAAATTGTTAAGTGTTTGTTTCCGCCCGACTGCGCTGCGCAGTCGGGCTGCGCATGCTCCACTTTGCGCACCTGGGCTGGCAAGCATGGGCCCGTCCGAAAATTTGTCTAAGTGTGATCCGTCCGAGCGCGCTTCGCAGTCGGACGACGCACATGTTCTATAGCGCACTCGGGCAGCATCAGCGGATAAGGGCCCAGAAATTTTCTAAGTGTTGGCACCGCCGGACTTTGCGCGAAGTCGGGCGGCGCCCAGAGACGAAGTGCGCCATCGGGCGGCAATTGATGAAAGGAGCGCCTAAAAAATCTAAGTGTTGAAGCCGCCCGACTTCGCTGCGAAGTCGGGCGGCGCGGACCAAGTTATGCGCCACCGGGCGGCCATAAGGAGAGCAATGTCTAAATTTGACTAAGGCACGAAATCCGCCCAAGTGCGCCGCGTCGTCCGATTGCGCACCCCCTTTTGTGTGCCCTCTGGTGGGAAGACGAGGAAAGAGAAAATTGGCTAAGGCAAAGTCCGCCCGATTGCGCCGTTTTCAAGACATGCCGTTCGACTGCGCTCCTTTCTTGTGCGCTGCCGGGCGGAATCATAATTCGAGAGTAGCTAAGTGTCTTCCCTCCCCTATTCTCCATCAGTGAACTCCAGATGATGACAGGTGTCCCGTCTCGTGATCCGAGTCAAGATGTGACAGAAGTTGGGCTGCTCAAGTGCTATTTGGATGGGTATGGACTGACAGGTCTTATTCTATCTACTCTCATTCAAGCCACTTAGCTTCTCAACCGCCGGATCGTTGCGGAGCTGACACGTTTGCAAGTGGACCTCACTGCCATTACTTTCTTATCTGCAGAGGTCAAGCATCAGCCGCTTTTTGCTGCTTTTGTTAGCTTTGTGTCTTTTGTCAGATCTGGGATACTAGGACCATAATGTAATCGGGGGGGATTTTGCACTATATATAGCAGTTCCATTTCATTGTAAAAGGGTGGAAGGGAGATATCTTGCTAAGAGACTTCTGTAACTATGCGTTTGCTCTCAAAATACAAAGTATACTTGGCTCTATTGGTTGTTTTTGTCTTGTATGCTGCCTTGACTAATTGTTTATGTTCTACGTTGCTTATATTTCTGATTATTGCTATTATGAATCTGGATATCAATATTGGCAATTAAGTAAATCTGGAACA
Organism: Wollemia nobilis; assembly: GCA_028583015.1. Taxonomy (NCBI): domain Eukaryota; kingdom Viridiplantae; phylum Streptophyta; class Pinopsida; order Araucariales; family Araucariaceae; genus Wollemia; species Wollemia nobilis. The sequence goes on along the minus strand of JAQPPZ010002143.1, from coordinate 3,719,230 downwards.
CTGAATTAAAGGATACATATGATAGAATACGCCATTAATTTCTGCTTTACTTAGTGTTTTAATTGCTGTTAGTAGTGGTGATTAGTTCGTCACTGTGATGCTTATATTCCCCACCCGAAACAAGCCATTTATGTCTCTTTTCGTATTTGCTAATCTCTTTCCTGCACTCTAAGCTAACCCCCCAAAGTTGAGAATCCAAAGGTGCCGACCTTCTCCGGAGATTGGCACGGAAGGCATTCCTTCCTTCCGACCTTTGAATCTGCTGAGCGAATCTAGGGCGCAATAATATTAAAATCCTATCCTAGTGGCAGATTCGTAACCAACGGTTTCTGCAGCACGCCCGGTGGGACACAGGGAGTTTCCCACCCCAAAACGAGAATCGAAGCATCGGTGTTCGCTTCATTGCTGTCAAATCAGAACACCTGGCGACTCTGCACTACCTGAATATTCTCTGAGTCCGTGAGACTGGTCCGATATCAAAAGTGCCTTCATGCATACGAGAAGGTGGAGAGCAAGGAACCCAGGACAATAGCCTGATCTCTACGAAATTGACATCAACGCTCCTGGGGAGCGCGTAAGGCTGGCTGACTACCAAGCTCACCAAAACGAACTCGAGGCTGAAGCTGAAATAGAAGAAGCTGAGGTTGAAGAAGCTGAAGTTGGAGAGGTAGAAATTGAAGAAAAACCTACGACTTCGGACAACGCTGATACTGATTATACTACTGAAGAGGAAGAAGACATGGCTGCCCAACAAAATGATGACGATCTCTTCCCAACAGTTGATTCCACAGGGCCCTTTGTTCTAGTTGGACAAGAATCTGTACCCCCTGCTGCCTTGAAATCCATTCCTACTTATGATGGCTCCGGGAAAACAGCATACGAGCACATCCAAGATATTCTGGCTTTGGCTGCACTGCACTCTATCACTAGTGAGAGTGTTAAGACCCGTTTATTAGCCCTTTCTCTGAGAGGGAAACTCCTTTACTGGTGGAGATATTTGCCACAAGGAGCTATCACGGGATGGCCCGAGTTAGCGGGCAGGCTAGTGAAGGGATGCAACGAATCCGCTGATCCCTCCTCGTTGCTGCACCAGTTTCAAAGTATTCAACGCCCTCCGCAAGAGGAGATATCGGACTTAAACGTGAGGTTTGCGAGGTCCTGGAAAAGAGTACCTCGCGAGCTGCGACCTCTCGCGGGACAAGCTGCGCACTATTACCTGAGGTCTTTTAATTCAGACATTTGTCTGCTTCTTAAGATAGCCCGGGTCGACACTTTTCCCGCTTTATATGAAGCTGCCCAGGAAGCAGAATTAGACAATTTCTATAGGCAGACTCCCTCATAGAATGCAACCTCCCATCTATCCTGATTTCCCTCAGTCCCAATATCCACTCGCGTCTGGTGCGACGCCATCCTCGTCAAATCAGTACCCCCAGCAACCATGGAATCCAGCGCCAGTCATAAACCCGTATGGTCAGCCCCAGATCCATTATCCTAATCCGCCACCTCTGCCTACGCAATATCCTGCACTCCCAGCTCCCCCTCAGTACGCGGCATATTCACCTCCACCATTAGCCGCAATACCTCTGCCGGTCCGGTCGGCGCCTGTTGATAATGATATTCAGAATAAGATTCTTCAGGAGGTGGAGGCTCTTGCCTCTGGTTACCATACTATCTCCAACGACATGGCAATCATGAAGAAGAAGCAAGCCGAGATGGAGTTTCTTCCGAGGAGACCATATCCTCCCCCTGCGCTGACAAAAGTGTTGAGCAAGGTGCAGTGATAGTATTGTCATTGTTGTCAACACACTCAGATGGACAGGTTGATGCAGTGGACAGTTGTTCGGAGTATGTATAGTGATGTTCAATGCTTATGAGGATGTTTTTGATGTTCGGGTGAAGTTGTTACAGGTTGTTCGTGCAAATTTGTAAAAGTTGAAAAAATCGTCAGGAAGTTGTCAAAAAATTGCAAAAGTCGTCACGGGCGCAATTGGACAGGATGGATCAGTTTGGAACATGCCAGCATGTCAGGAAACAGTCCAGAACAGCGTTGGAGGTGTCAGCACAGTGTTTGGATTGATCGGTGACGTTTTCGGTATCTTGGCGGATGATTTGGCAAGTGGTTGTACAAGCCGAAAAAGGGCAGTTTTGTCAGAAGCACTGCGAGCAAACCAAGAAGAATTTGATAGCGAAATTCGAACTGGAGGTGGTCGTTATCTTCAAGAACATGTGTTCCAAATTTCCACCAAAACGGAGAAACGAGGCGAATGTTACAAGCGTTGCAAGATTGTCACAAAAACGCTCTTTTTGGAAAAAGTGTGTTAGCAACAGTTTTCGTGGAGGTGGTACAGGCGAACCGTAAGGAGTTATGCAGCGAGATTCGGATTGGATGTAGTCAGCATTGCAGAGATTCTACGTTTCAAATTTCAGAGAAAATAGAGTTACAAGGTGAGAGTTATGATTGTTGCAAAAACGGTACAGGTCACTTTTATGTCAATTTGTTCCACTTGTGCAAAATCCTTCAGTTGGCCGTTTCGACCTTGCAGAGTCGCCAAAGTTTCGGTTTCAGTGTTGTTACATCTTCAAGGCATCAAATAGAGCATCTTTCGTTTTTGGTTTGAGGTGTCACGTGGCTCCGAAGTAAGAGAACGAGTAAGGTGTCAATTCTTTGCATGTGACGTGTTTGACGAAATGCCTTCTCAAAATAAAAAAAAAGGAAGTTATATTGTTTTAAGTAGCTTCATTAAAGAAAATCTTTTTAAAATTGAAAAGGGAAAAAGAATGCAAGTGTGTGCTTTTTAAGTGACAAGGGATTTTATTGAAAAGTGAGGACTTTATTTTGTGAAGAGAGAAGTGTGTGTAGAGAAAAATAAAGAGTGAAAATCCGTGATTTTTGGAGAGTGGTGAAAAACGTCACTTCAGTATTTTGGGCATAACTTTCTCATATGACATCCATTTTGGCTGAAATTTTGAGAGGAGTTTGCAAACAAAGTGCTGCACAATACCCAAAAAGCGTTTAGCAATTGGCAAAACGAGCTAAGAGAACAATCAATTTTTTTTTTTTGAGAAAAGAAGATTCAAATTTTGAGTAATGCAGAGAGAGGGATGTTATACTGGGTAAAATACAAAGTTTTAGATTTTGAGCTTACAGCCCATAGAGGGTTCTGGTATATGTCATTTTATTATCAATATCAAAATCAAGTGGGTGCTTGGTAGAGGGGTTGGTGCTCATTTCTGTTGGTGCAGATAAATCAGGGGTTGGTGCTCCTTTCGTTGGTGCAGATAAATCAGGGGTTGGTGCTCCTTCCAGTGGGTACTAGTAAATTGATTGTAAAGTTGGTACTTTGCAAAGGTTGGATTTGGATGGGAGTCCAAACAGTCATTTTCGGGGATGTAGCCAAATTGGTGAACCTCGGTACATCTTGTGTTGTGTGTTCTCTTGTTATACTTGCTTTATTTGGTTTTATGTTTTCATTGTTTTGGCTTAGAGTGTTGAAGATTTAAGTTTTAAAAGAGCTACACTGATTCACCCCCCCCCCCTCTCAGTGTCATTGTGAGACTAACAATTGGTATCAGAGCGAGGTTCTCGAACAGGCTTAATCGGCTAGGGTGATCTTGGAAGTGACACAATGGCAGGTGGTGAAGGCTTCTCATCAAACAAAGCACCATTGTTTGACGGAACTAATTACGCATTTTGGAGACTCAAGATGCAGACATATCTTTGTGCTTTGGGATACGACATTTGGGATTCAGTGGATAGTGGATACACAATACCCACCACTTCAACTTACAATATAGTTGATGAGCTCAAGAAGACTCCGGCGAAGATAAACATGTATGAGGCTCTTCTGAACCCAGGACAAGTAGACCTGTTGCAGGAATCCTTGAAGAGCGTAAAAGATGGAAAGGCGACGCAGCCCGTTGTGTTAGCTCAGCCCTTGACAGTATCTGCTACTGGGAAAAACAGGCCGCCACCTTTCTATTTGTCTTTGCGAATGGAGGGCCATATAGTACACAATTGCATGGTGGACTTTGGTGCCTCCACTACTGTCATGCCGAGGGCTGTCTGCGAAGAGATTGGTATGGAATACACAAGGAGCAGCCAAGGTGTGCTGCAGCTAGACAACACTCCTGTCAAGAAAGTTGGTGTCATCAAAGACATCCCAATCCGACTGCATAAAGCGCTCGACATAGTGGTCATTCAAGAGGTCGTGGGGGTTGACTTGGAACCCTACTTCGGCATGTGTCTCTCTAGGGAGTTCATTGCGAAGCTGGGTGGATATTTGTCGCTGGATTATTTACATATGGAAGTGCCTTTTAAAGGAAGGAGAATGAAAAGCCTTCCACGTTTCTGGTCGAGAAGAGACCTGGGGAAGAACAACAGAACGACATGGTTCATCTGACGACTGAGGAACTGGTAGAGGTAGATTTTGCGAAAGAGACCCTCGAGTCGTTACAAGTGGAGGATGAGTTCTCCTTACTAGACTTCAATGCCATGATTGAGACCGAAGAAGGTTGCTACTCTGTCACCCAACCTGAAAGACTTGATCAGTCTGCAAAGAAAGATGTTGGACTTGCCCCATAAAAGCTATGGAAGCTGTACTTTGATGGCGCCCGATGTAAGAATGGCGCCGGTGCAGGTGTACTTCTGGTTTCGCCATCCGGGATTCAAAAGGACTACACTTATAGGTTGGCCTGGAGTTGCACTAACAATGCAGCGGAGTATGAAGCCTTGTGTTTGGGCTTGAGAAAGGCAGAGAGACTTGGGATAAAGCATTTGCAGATCTTTGGCGATTCAGAGTTGGTGTGCAACCAGATTACCAATAAGTGCGCCTCCAAGAAGCATTACCTCAAGGCGTACCGCAACCGTGTCTGGGATCTGATGGAGTCATTTGACTCTCTGAATGTCAAGGCCATATCTCGTGAAAAGAACAAGCATGCTGACATTCTCGCGTCTCGTTGGAGCCAGTACGTCCCACTCGATGACACTGTCCAGAAGCCGAAGCCGGTTCGTACCATTTACAGGCCTTCTGTGCCTAACAAGGACACCCACTAGCAAGTGTTCGACTGTGACGAAGATATCGTCACCTTTTTGATAAATGAAGCTAGTACAATCGAATGTAGAGACCCTGATGACGAGCAATATGAGGGGTTGATACAGTTAAAAAATAATTATGTCCCGAAAGGACTGATTACCCTGGAGAACCTCTTTGATCAGAACGATAGAGCCATATCCCATAGGATCAAAGTGGACCCCAAGCAGTACATGGACTTGGAACTGGAACCTGGAAAGGTGATTAAGGTCGGGACGGATTGCACTGATGAGGAGTTAGAGCAGATCCGATCTCTATGCGAAGAGTACCCGGATATTGTGGCCTGGTGCTACCAAGACCTGAAGGGGTACGACAAAGAGATGATCCAACATACTATAGAGCTGGAAGACGACGCATAGCCATTCAGGCAGAAGCAGAGGGCTGTAAATCCGAAGATTGAAGCCATGATGAAATCAGAACTCTTGAAGATGCTAGAGGCAAGATCATCTACGCCGTCAAGCATTCTTCTTGGGTCGCAAATCTGGTCCCTGTAAGAAAAAAGAATGGAGACATTTGTCTTTGCGTGGATTTCGGAAACCTCAATCAGGCTTCATTGAAAGACCATTACCCACTCCCTCAAATTGATCAGATCTTGCACGTGGTTGCGGGAGCTCAGAGATTTTCTTTGTTAGATGGGATCTCCGGCTACACCCAGATTTGGGTAAAGAATGAAGATCAACACAAGACGACGTTCACTACCAAATGGGGAACGTTCGCCTACCAGCGCATGCCCTTCGGTCTTTCAAATGCTCGGGCTACATTCCAGAGAGCCATGGATTTGGCATTCCGTGAGTTGCTGAATAAAATCATTGTCATCTATCTGGATGACATGATTGTGTTTTCACACAAGAGAGAAGATCATGCCTCCCATTTGAGGCAAATATTTGAGAGATGTCGCGAGTTCGGCATATCCATTAACCCAAAGAAATCTGTCTTTGCAGTAAAGGAGGGTAAACTGCTTGGCCATGTTATTTATGAAAAAGGCCTTGCAGTCGACCCTGATTGAGCTGAAGCTCTGCTTTGTTTGCCCATCCCAGTCAACAAGAAAGGGTTAGAGTCATTCTTTGGCCAAATCAACTTTGTAAGAAAATTTGTGCCTGACTTCGCCCAAGTAATCAAGCCTATGTCTGAGCTTCTGAAGAAGGATGCAGACTTCGTCTGGACTGATGAGAGAAAGAAAGCCTTTGAAGAGATCAAGGCCAAAATTACTCAGGCTCCGGTATTAATAAATCCAGATTACTCAAAAGACTTCATCCTCTATGCGGTAGGAGAGCCCGAAAGCTACGCTGTCGTCCTGACCCAGAAGGGAGATGATGGAGAAGAGCGCCCGATAGCATTTCTAAGTCAGGTAATCCAGCCGCACGAAGAGAGGTATAATTTCATTGAAAGGCAAGTCCATGCGGTTATGAGGTCCCTTAAAAAATTCAAACATTTCGTTTCTTAGAGCCGGACCACTGTCTTCGTCATACACCCGGATGTCAGAAATTTCATGATCCAGGGTGAACCCGGTCACAAGAGGGCGGGGTGGATTGCCAAAATCCAGGAGTTTGACATAGAGGTGCGGCCTACGAAGTTAGTCCGAGGGCGAGCTCTATGCCAAGAGTTGGCTCGAAGTGCTGCGGCCGAAGTTTCTGCTTGTCAATGGGAAGATCCCGTGACAGAAGTCAATCTTGCTAACTCCTTATCAGAGGAAAATGACTGGACAAATGATATAGTGTGGTATTTTAACACAGGCAGATGTCCAGATCAGCTCAATGCCTCGCAAAGGAGGTTCAGGCTTAACGCCTTGAAGTACGTTCTTCGCCCCGAGGGGCTATATTTTAGAAACATTGACGGCATCCTGTTGCGGTGCGTCAGAGAGTCAGACCAGCCGAAGGTCCTCGGCGAATTTCATTCTGGAATGCCAGGAGGACATCATTCGGGAAGGCCGACGGCCTTAAAGATTATCAGAGCGGGCTATTATTGGCCTACCCTCTTCGCAGATGCCCATGCAGTCTGCCAGAGGTGTGAGAAGTGCCAGAGGTTCGCTGGCAGAAATCGTAAAGCTCCCATGCCCCTCCAGCCGATTCAAGCTGAGGCTCCATTTCAGCAATGGGGTCTTGACTTTGTCGGGGTAATCACACCCAACTCTTTGGTAGGGCACAAGTTTATCCTGACGGCCACAGACTATTTCACCAGATGGGCCGAGGCAGTGTCGACAAAGCATGCCGATCAGGAGATGGTCATCGAATTTCTAGATAGTCTCATCACCCGTTTCGGGATACCAGAGGCAATCGTCACGGACAATGGCCCAGGATTCGCAGGTGCCGTGCTCACAGAATTCACCAACAGGTATGGCATTTATCATAAGATGTCTTCCGACTATTATCCACAGGGAAACGACCTGGCCGAGTCTACTAACAAGAATCTGTTGAAGATCATAAAAAAGACTGTGGAAAGGAATAAGAGGACATGGCACCTACTGTTGGACCGTGCGCTGTGGGCAGACCGTAATTCTTTCAAGAAATCTGTCAAAACATCTCCATATGCACTTGTATACGACAAAGAGGCCGTCCTGCCCACTCATATAGAGATCCCCGCACTTTGGTTGCTAGAGGATGATAAAGGTTTCAAAGACCCCGTTGATGCCCGATTAGCTCAGCTACTACAATTGGAAGAAGAAAGAGAGAAGGCGTATCAGGCTTTCACCAAACATGCCGAGACGATGCAGAATTGGTTCTCGAAAGGAACCACCGCCCGAGTTTTCAAGATCGGAGATTTAGTGTTGAAATGGGACTCCCACAAAGCGAAACCAGGCAATCATGACAAACTAGATGCCTTTTGGGATGGTCCTTTCCAAATAGTTCGGGTGAATCAGTTCAATGCGTTTGTGCTGAAGGACATGGAGGGCCAAGTTCTCCCAATTCCCGTCAATGGCTTTCATCTAAAGGCATACTACAGCTAAGAAATACCCCAGGTTTTCCCGTGTATATATTTTGTTTCTTGCAGTTCTTTTCATTCCCGCTTGTAAATATTTTTCCCAGTTTATAGGTTTCCTGCTTTAAGTTGAAATTAGCCAAGGTATTAAATTGAGACAATGCATGAGCCAAAAAATTGAAAGGAACAAGTTTCCGCCCAAGAGCGCAGAAAACAACCCCGAAGCCGGGCTTCGCCCGTTGGTTTTAGCGCTTCAGGGAGGCGGGCCGGGGTGAGCAAGAGGGTGAAACTACAAAAGATTTTTCTAAGTGTTGGTGCACCGTCCGAATGCGCTGCGCAGTCGGGTTGCGCGTGCCCCGTTTTGCGCACATGAGCTTTTCGCCAAATATTCTAAGTGTGAGCCATCCAAGTGCGCTGCGCAGTCGGACGACGCACCCTTTTTTGTGCGCCCTCGGACGGACGACTCAACCAAGTTTGGAAAGTGTCAAAGTACCCCGCCCAACTGCGCCGATTCCCCGTGCGAAGTCCGACAACGCACACCATCTTTGGCGAGGTCCGACGGGAGCATCATTGAAGGGGTGCCGGTTCAAAAAATCTAAGTATCGGTTGTCGCCCGACTGCACTGCGCAGTCGGGCTGCGCGAGCTCTACCTTGCGAACATGGGCGGTAATCAAGGTTCGCGCAAAAGAAAATTCTAAGTGTTGGCCGCCCAACTGCGCTGCGCAGTCGGACGACGCACACCTCCTAAAGCAAACTTGGGCTACACGAAGATGGAAGAATTTGAAAGATTGTCTAAGTGCTCCGCCCATCCGCGCATAATTTTCCCGCGAAGCCGGTCAGCGCACATTAGAAGTAGCGCGCTTCGACGGGCGCGTCTTCACGACGAAAGTAAAATTGAAAACTCTCAAGCCCGGGCCGCCCATCCGCGCGATTTTCAAAGCCCGAAGCCCGACGACGCTTATTTTTAGAGCGCACTTGGTCTAAATGAAGTAAGGCAACGACTAGGCCCCACCAAACGTTGAACTTTGAAACGTGTGCCCAGTTGAAGTCCTAGGCGACATTAATGGCACGGGCTTCTAAACATTCTTGGAATGATTGCGCTATCTCCTAAGCGGATTTCATAAATGAAAAGCGCACTTCAAGCCCAATCAAGTATGAGGTGAGATTTTCAAGGAAGGCCCCCACGCACGGCTGCCGAAAAATAACGACACTGGCCACCCACTTCAGGCAATCGAAATTTAAATTCCCACGTCGCCATTAATGCTGCCCACTCAAGCATTACAAAAGGAGGTTTTTACCATTCTGAATTGCCAGCACTGTTAAAGTAAATTGAAGCGGCGCTGTGAAAGAAGGAAGAGGCAAATTACAGCGAATTGCAGTCACGAATTCTAGCAAAATTCGACGCCATGAGTGCCAGGTCAGGCGCTGCGAAAGGGAGGGCGCCTATACAGGCGGAGTCTAGCGTCTCAGAGCATTCTGAGCAAGAATCTGAAGAGCAGGCTGTTGCCGCTCAGGGTAGCGAGGCATCAAAGGAAAGTACCGAGAAACCTAGGGCGCGACGCAGAAGACAAGGTTCTATTTCGCCACCCGTGGACCTCCTGTCCGAGTTCAGAGACGGTGACTACTCTCTGAGCATCACCAAGCTACGCCCAAATATTTTGCACTCGATAGGGAAGGTCTCGACCACGCATCACCTCGGGGCCGCCTACTCCGCGAACCTGCACTGGTTCTTATGTTCGTCGGTTCATCACTGCCCTGAGCTCATCAGGTCCATCGTAACGTTTTACAAACCCGACACTCGATAGGTTTGTGACTGGCGGAGTAGGCGATTGTTTTCCCTCTTTGGAGAGGTTGTGCGTCCCGCGTTCGCGCCTGGACTCGAGCCAGATAGGGACGCCATTGTCCGGAAGGTGATTCTAGAGGAACAAACTGCCAGGTTTGATGACTGTCAGAAAAACAGGGACTTCCTCAACTCGGAGCTGGCGCATCCAATTCCAGCTTCGCGATGGCCGTTGGGTCCAATTCTCTTGAAAATTTTTAAGGACCCGTACTTATACACGATACTGGCATGGGTACTGGGCTGCGGTACCGATGAGAAAGTCTACCCCTATCAGTTAGCGCTTGCTGAATGTTAGCGATATATTACAATAGGTGATATTTTAGTTAATTTGTTATTTAACTTTAGCAGCTTGTTGCAGCGGCATCCTGTTGAGATGCGCCCTCTTCGGGCTAATCCAGGAATGCAGATTGTTATTTAAACAGAGATTTAATAATAATCATTTAGTTCCTTGTTTTAACATGGCATCAGAGCACCCCCGACGCCACCCGCGGGCTCCTCCGCCCGCGCGCCACCCCGGCGCCGCCCCTGCCCTGCGCACCCCGTGCCACCTCCTCCCCACGCATCCCGCGCCACCCCCACCCCTCGCGCTCCCCTCTCCCCTCCCCCTCCCCCTCTCCCCTCCCCGTTCACACACGAGCGGCCGCGCACGGCCAGCGCGATGCTGCAGCAGGCCCCGCGCGCTCACCGCCGTGGCCCGAAAGGAATAAGGGCCCGACCTGGGTTCTTAGACCCAGATCAGCCCACGGGCTCACTGGCAAGTGAGCCGCGTGGTGGGTTCTGGGAACCCAGAGGTCGCGGGTTCAAAACCCGCCGACCCCCCCTGCCAAGGTAATAATTTTTTTTTAAAGTTTTTTTTTTTAATATTTTTGTAAGGTTAATAATTTTTTTTTAATTATTTTTATATATATAGTAAAAAGTAAAAAAAATTTTTACTATATGAAATAATTCATTTTTTTTTATTAACCTTACTAGTCAAAATATTTCAAAAAGTGCTTTATTGAGAAAAATTTTAGGGGGGGTATTTTTTCAAAGGGAGGGTATTTTTTTTCCGAATTCAAGAGAGGAAAAGAGGGCAATTTTTTTCAAAAATCAAGGGGGGAAAGTGAGTAATTTTTTCAAAAGCAAATTTGGCATTATTGTAAAGGTGCATTCTCGGCAGTGCCCGACACCTAGAGGTTTATTTTTTGTGGGCACTTTTATGTTGTATGTTGCATTTTTTTTGCTTTGCACTACATCATTAAAAGTTAAAAATCAAATTCACTCCCTAAGTCCCCGAAATAATTAAAACCCATCCGTGCAATTTATTGCACTGCAGTGTTTGGTATTTGTGATACCTCCGGCCAGCACTTACAGGTAAAGCTATCGTGATTGCGCTAATGTATCCGCCGCCTAATATAGCTGCTAAAACGATGTCCGAGCTTGTTCTCTATAAATCGTCGGGGAGAGATAAGTTTGCCATTTTGCATTTTTTTACTCCATCCATTACCCTAATAGTTCTTGTGTTTAGGCGTAAATCCCGACGAAAGTTCTGAAATCCAAAGTGTTTAGGGGAAGTTACGCCCCACGCATGAGGATTGCGGACTTTCTATGGTAGGTGCCATCAACAAGACTATTCCCTTTCAAGCATTGCTTAAGTACCACGTATCGTATGATCTCTAAAAATTACCTAAAGTCTCCCTCACGTAAGGGCGGGTGATTTTTTTTATCTTTCTAAATACCTATAGTCTCCCTCACGTAAGGGCGGGTATTTTGTACGGTATAACGGCCTAGCATAAGGTATATCGAAAGGGGGACCAATTGGTGTTATAAGGAACCTTCACCATGTCTGCAAAATTAATGACTGATTCTCATCAGTTGTTGAAAGGTCCTAATTACACACCATGGAAAAACAAGATGAAGGCAATCCTAGCAATGGATGACTTATGGGATGTTGTATCTGGAACAACAACAAGACCTTCATCTGATGTTGGCGCTACAGCTCCATCTGCCGTTCAGAAAGACTTTGATAAGAAAGACAACAAAGCAAAAGTGCTCATTTTGCTTGTTGTGTCTGATGAAGTTCAACCCCATATTGTTGATTGTGAACATAGTAAAGAGGCATGGGATGCCCTTAATACTATATATGAGGGAAATAATGATTCCACTATTCTATTTCTTCAATCTCAATTACACAGTCTAAGCATGAAGCAGGGGGAGACAGTTGAATTTTTTCTTTGCAGAGTGTCTGAATTGAAAGCAAAGTTGAATTCTTTGGGAGAACCAGTTGATGACAAGCTCCTTACCTCAATTGTATTGAGAGCTTTACCTGATTCTTATAGGGTGTTGATCACTTCCCTTCAGGTGTCACAACGGAAAGTTACTTTTGTAGAGTTGGTTAATATGCTTCAAGAAGAGGAGGCACGCCAACTACAGCGAGATGATTCTTCTAACACTACCCTCTACATCAACAGGAAAGGGCAGAACAAGAAGAAGGGTAATTTTTAGAAGGGAGGGAATTCACAAAAGGATTCAAAAGGGAAACAAACTCAACAACCTCAACAGAAAAAGAGATATTGCAAGATCTGTGACAAAGAAGGTCATGATACAAACAGATGTTGGCATAAGAATAAACAATCAAAACAGAAAGGCCGAAACAAACCACAAAAGAACAAACAACAAGTGAATGTTGTTGTTGAAGAATCTGACATGGATTCTGAGAGAGCCCACAAAGTTCTCATGACTACCACAGTGTCCAAGCAGACGGATCCTATATGGTATGTTGATTCTGGAGCCAGTAAGCACATGATTGGTGACAAATCGTGGTTTGAGTCTTTTGAGGCCAAAGAGGGCAAACCGGTCACTATTGCCGATGATAAAACCTACAAGGTTCAGGGAGAAGGAACAGTCTCTGTCACTCTTCCTGATGGCAAGTGCCATATTGAGAAAGTCCTCTATGTTCCAGGATTGGCAAACAACTTATTGTCAGTGACACAAATTCTGGACAAAAATATGGTTGTAAATTTCAGTGTTGAGGGGGCAAGAAGTGTTGTTCTATCACCAGGAGAGGTAAGAACATTGCAACCGCTTCATATAAGCATGACTTATTTGCCCTAGATACTATCTCTTCTCTAGATGTAGCCATGATTGCTTCTACAAAGGAGGCAACTTCCCTATGGCACAAGAGATATGGACATTTGAGTTCTGGTTACTTACTTGAGTTAAGTAAGTATGAAATGGTAAAGGGTCTTCCTTCCCTTTCTACCACTTTACCAGTTTGCTCTGACTGCTTGGCAGGAAAGCAACATAGAGTGCCTTTTGAAAGGAGCTCTACAAGAGCAAAGAAACCTCTGGAGTTGATTCACACCGATCTGTGCGGTCCCTTAACTCCCAACAGTTGTGGGGGTAAGAGGTATTTTCAGTTATTCGTGGATGATTACTCACGAAAGATGTGGGTATTCTTTCTTCAACTGAAATCTGAAGCATTTGGCTTCTTTCAAGCAATTCAAGAAATCTGTTGAAAAGGAGTCAGGGACTTCTATAAAGACCCTCCGCTCAGATCGAGGGGGGGAGTTCACCTCTAAAGAATTCTCTGAGTTCTTGAAAGAAAATGGGATCACACGACAGTTAACTACTGCTTATACTCCTCAGCAAAATGGAGTTGCTGAAAGGAGGAATCGTTCCATCATGGAAATGGTTCGTTGCATGCTCACAGGAGCTAGTCTTGAGCAACTATATTGGGCAGAAGCTGTCACCACAATAGTATATCTGTTGAATAGGGCACCCACAAAGGCCCTACAAGGAATGACTCCACAGGAAGCATGGAGTGGTAGGAAACCCTCCATTTCTCATCTACGCATTTTTGGATGTAAAGCTTTCATGCACATACCAAAAGAGAAAAGGAAGAAGCTAGATGAGAAGACATTGAAGTGTATTCTTCTTGGCTATGATGAGCACTCTAAGGGTTATCGTTTGATTGATCCCTTGACCAAGAAGATACACATTAGTAGAGATGTAGTTTTTGATGAGGCTTTCACATCAAAAACACATCAGACGTATACCTAGACCTTGTGGAAACCAAGGTTGATAAATCTCCTTCATCAAAGGTTGGAGGTCCTTCTTCATCTTCTTCAACACCTCGAAGAAGAATCCAAAGTGGTATACAAATACAATCAAAGATTCTAAGCTATCCACTCCACCAGATTTGACATTGGATAGGCCTCGTACTCGCAGACATGGCTCGACAGGAGAAAGCTGCAACAGAGAATACTGGGGTTGATGATCTGTGTCAATATTTTGAGGAACTTTCTGTAGATCCAGAGAGAGATACAAAAGATATGGATATTGATAATGATAGGGTGTTTATGTCTTCAATAGACGATCTTGAACCCGCATCAGTGCAAGATGCTCTTGGTGAGCCTCAGTGGAAGGCCGCTATGGATGCAGAGTATAAGTCTTTGATGAAAAACAAAACTTGGAAGCTTGTCGATCTGCCATACGGAAAGAAGCCCATAGGCTGCAAATGGGTGTATAAAGTTAAGTATAAGGCAGATGGGACAATAGATAAGCATAAGGCCCGACTTGTTGCAAAGGGCTATGCTCAAAGAGAAGGCATTGACTACGAGGAAACTTTTGCACCTACTGCTCGGATGACAACCATTCGAGTTCTTTGTGCTATGGCAGCACAGTATGGGTGGAAAGTACACCAAATGGATGTCAAGAGTGCTTTTCTAAATGGTGATCTCCAAGAAGAAGTCTACATGACTCAACCGAAAGGATTTGAAGTGGAAGGCCAATAGCAGAAAGTTTGCAAATTGGTAAAATCCTTATATGGTTTGAAACAAGCCCCTCGGGCTTGGTATATAAAAATGGATAATCACCTCCTGCAACATGGATTTAAGAGATGTCCGTCAGATGCAAACCTCTATTTTAAGAAACAAGGTTCTGAAATAGTGTTGCTTGTACTCTATGTTGATGATCTCGCTCATTACAGGGAGTTCAAAAACTATGATCTCTACTCGTCAAAAGAGACTTGTGTCAATATTTTGAGATGTCGGATCTCGGACTTCTCCATTATTGTCTTGGTCCGGAAGTCAGCCGGAAGGAGCACTACATCAAAGTGTCTCAGAAAAAATATGCCAAGACCCTATTGGAAAAATATCGCATGACTGATTGCAAGCCAATGTCAACTCCGATGGAAACAGGAATTCAGTTATCGCGATATGATGATTCACCTCAGGTAGATGGTACTCTCTATCGACAGTTGATTGGGAGTCTCATATATCTGACCAACACTAGGCCAGATATCGTATTTGTTGTCAACTATCTTTCGAGGTTCATGCAGGAGCCTAAGACTACACACTCGGAAAGCAGCAAAGCGAGTTCTTCACTATGTCCGTGGCACAATGGAATATGGCCTAGAATACAAGAGGAACAACAAATTCTTCTTACAGGGATACACGGACTCCGACTATGCCGGATCATATGATGATCGTAAATCAACTTCAGGATATTTGTTTCATCTTGGATCTGGTCCTGTCTCTTGGCACAACAAGAAGCAACAGGTGGTTGCTATTTCATCAACAGAGGCAGAATATCGCGCCGCACGTGAAGCTGTGTGCGAAGTGATATGGTTGCGTCGCATCTTGACAAGTATGGGTCTTCCATCAAAATCTCCAATACACTTGTTCTGCGACAACATGGGTGTTTTGAATCTTGTCAAGAATCCAGTACATCATGAAAGAACCAAGCACATTGACACACAATGTCACTTCATTCGAGACGAAGTTCCAAGGCACCGAATTCAGCTTCAGTACATTCCCACAAATGCTCAAGTTGCAGACATTTTCACTAAGGCACTTGCACGTGTCAAATTTGAATTGTTTCGCAGCTCTCTATGTATTTCAAAATAATGTAATGGGGGGATGTTAGTATAGCTAGAAGTTATTCAATTATCCAAATAATGTAATAAGGGGGGATGTTAGCGATATATTACAATAGGTGATATTTTAGTTAATTTGTTATTTAACTTTAGCAGCTTGTTGCAGCGGCATCCTGTTGAGATGCGCCCTCTTCGGGCTAATCCAGGAATGCAGATTGTTATTTAAACAGAGATTTAATAATAATCATTTAGTTCCTTGTTTTAACATTGAAGCCATCATGTATGGAGGAGCCTACCGAAGCGGAAGGCATCAGATTTATTTTGACTGGGCCGATTACATAGCGTATGCCATGCATACTGCTCTGGTCAAGTTGCAGAAAAGGCAGTCTAACGAATTCAGGCACTGTTCTTTTATGGCATGGTTGTGCCTGTATTGCTTGCAATTCCGAATGACGAGCCTCAAAGTGAAGATGGTGGACGAGAAGGGCGCCCCATTGCCACTATACGAGTGGACTGAGTTGCTGTATAGGAGGGGCTCCTTCTATGATTTTAACCTTAGATTTCAGGGCCTGGCTCTGGCTCTCATTAATGGCCCAGCAACTCACCCTCCTATACACTTGACTAATCATTTGCGGCTGAATAAAATTGGCGACACTTTCCGGTTAACTCAGGGCAATGTTATCAGGGTTTACGGATTCAAGGGTAAGCCCTTTTTGTTGCCATACTTGTGCACAAAATACCAATTTGGCATGGAAGCGACGCGACAAATGGACAGTGTCAAGGAGTACGACCAGGGAAAAAAGAAAAGCCGTATTTTTAAGTATCCGTTTGACTGGGGAGACATCACAATTAGCGAAGTAGGGCAAAACATCTACTTAGATGATCCACAACGCTGGAAGTATGATCCAGACGGGGAGATAAGAAAATTTGTTCATTGCTGCCCGCGAGAGCAGATAATGGAAGAAAGGAACAACAAGGTCAAGGCGGATTTGGAATGGCACATAGAGCGGATGCAAACTTGGCCGTCGTGGCAGGATTTCTACTGCGTTGAGGCAGAATACGATCCTGAGCGAAATCCGGACCACAAACTAGATATGTCGGGATTCAGGAGGCTAGTGGCAAAGGGAAAACAGCTGGGCTGGACGGACAAAAAAATCCTGGAGTGTTGGAAGATGAGGTGTCGACGCGGCACGAAAAATCTGAAAAGAAGAATCTGTCGGTTGATAATTACTTTTTCCGTCCTATATGACCGCTATTTCGGCCAATGGCAGCCGTTTGAATTTCGAAATGTCGTCCCCCGAGGAAGGCCAAAAAGGTATAAAAGGAAGCCTTCGCCCCAACATTAAGTTGTATGAAGAGCTCCTAGTGGTCAAGCTTCAAAAAGCGAGGGAGAAGGCCCAATGTCATCAGCAGCGGCAGAAAAGTCTCCTCAGGTGGAAAACGTGCCTGAAAGGCCGGCAAGTGGGGCAGAGGCAGAAAGCGTGGCCCCCACTGAGCATCAGAGTGAGACCACTAAAAGCGTACAGGCCCCTGAGCAGTCATCTGCCCCCGCTCCCCTAGAACAAGTTGCTGAGAAAAAGGAGAAAAGGAAAAGAAAGTCCGGGAAGCACCATAGGGAAAAGCGCCAGAAGGAGGCCAAGCGGCAAGCGGAAAAAGCTGCATAGGTTAGTGCTGCTGCAGCAAATATTATTTCTATAGACGACAGCAAGCAAAAAGAAGCGGAGACCTAGGTTGAAAGCGTTCTCCAGGCACCAGTTCGGCCGCAACCCGCAGGTGCGTCTCCTTCCCTCGGGCAGTAGGCCCTAAAAGCCCCTTCTGCCACTTCCTCTTCTCTTGCGTCTGAGCAAATTATGGCCGCTTCATCGCCCTCTCCATTCACTCAGCCCCATAATCCCCCACTGACCTTCGGTCATTTCGCGCAAAGGCCTGATCCATTTCATACCCAGGGCCAAACCCTAGGTTTATCCTATTCCTCTAGCACCGAAGAGGCTCGTCAGTCCCCACGCCGCTCGCCTGTCGCCGCTCCGGACCCCCATTCTCCATCTTCCCCTCTCCAGCAAACCCTCGCTTCCCCTAAGTCTCGATCGTCCTCGAGGGCGGTCACATTTGACGGTCCACCTCCTGACTCCTTGTTTGCAGAAGAAATGCCGCACAAATATCTGCCCTCTGCGCACTCCTTCTTGGGGGAGTTAGACCTGATTGGCAAGGAGTTGCAAGTTTCTGAGGACTAGCCCTTAGTTGTGAGGGCCGTTGGCAGCTCTGTTGCATTTGTGCAGAGCGTAAAGAAGAGAAGAGGCGAGGAGATCGCAATGCCGGAAAAACGGGCAGTTTTTGACCTGGACAGAAGAGTCGTCCGTTCAGTGAAGAATATGAGATAGGCGGGATTCGACGAAAAACTGATAAGCTCCTAGTCAAGCGGCTTGAAAACAAAGAGAAGCTCTTCCAAGTTCAGGTTGAGAAGAGAAATCTGGAGGATGACTTGGCTAGAACGAAAGTGCAGCTGGAGTCCGCACAAGAAGAAGTAAAAAAATTAAAGGACCAGCTTGCAGCTTCTCAACAGGAGACAACGGCCCAAAAGGCAGCAGCCTACCAGTTAGCAGAGGAGAAGAAAGCAGCCCTAGCCCATGTTGCCCAACTGCAGGATGAACTGCAGCAAATTAAGGGGCTGCTAGAGGAGAAGTCGTCTCAGGCCGCTGCATTCTCCAAGGTGAAGGAGATGAGGGCCCGTATTCTGAAGAGTTGCAGGGCTAGTATCGCCGGAGCTGTCCCCGTCTTAAGCTTTGTCTCCGCAATTCTTGAAATTTCTGCCCAGGGAAAACCTGTGGTACAGGAAGCTGAATGTCAAGCGCAACAATGGCTGGACTTGGCGTTAAAACTGGAAGAATACGAGCAACCCGACTTCCAATTTGCACCCATGTCACGTATTGCCCTAGACTGGGCAGATGCAAGGATCACCTTGCAAGATTATTTTGAAAAATCAGAAAAGGTTAGGGTAGCCAGGAGGAGGTTGGACGCATTGTTGCATGAAAAGAGCGTCTGCCTGGCCCCATTCCATTCCCTTTCCGAGTTGGGAGCCCCGAGCTTCCTGAAAGATGAAAGAGTCTTACCGCTGGGGCAGATAAAGGAGGATTGGCGGGCATATGAAGCGAATATCTCAGAGATTGATGGCTGGCCCGAGCCCATCCAAGAGGAACAATTGACCCAGTTGATGTCTAAGCTCAGCAAGATTAGTGCCGGTTTTCAGGAGATTGAAGCAAGGTGCGACACTATTGATGAGCACATGGTTGCAGCATTCCAAAAAGCGTTGAAGGATATTAGTGACCTAGAGCCCTTCCAAGACGCAACCTGGGCCAAAGCAAAGACCGTTTACAAGCATATTTTGCGAGCAGGTTGAACCTGCCAGGCGAGAAGAACAGAAGGGAGCTGAGCCATCAGGCTCACAGCAGGAAGAGGAAGAGGAGGGCTTTGAAGGAGATTCTGCTGAAAGTGATGATGAAGAAGAAGAACAGCTTCCCAAGCCGGGAGCTCAGCAGCAGCAGGAGCAACAGCAAGTGCAGCAACAACAACAAACGGGTGCAGGGTCAGGGAATGACTCTGTGCCCAAGGGATAAAGGTCAAGGTTCGATTGCGCCGAGGCGAGCTCGACACCTCGCGAGCCGCCAGGAATGTTGCCACATTTTGCACGGGGTGCTAGTTTTGAAAAATTGTAAGGTTGCTACTTTCCCTCTCTTCTCTCTTCTTTCCTGTTCTTCGTCTCTCCCTTTCTGCTCCCCACTTATCAAATGTCACCTCTTTCATCTTCTGTTTCATGTTTATCTTCATTCTCGTTAAGTGGGCAAAAGAGAGCCCAAAAAAATGTTAAGTGTTTGTTTCCGCTCGACTGCGCAGCGCAGTCGGACTGCGCATGCTCCACTTTGCGCACCTGGGCTGGCAGGCATGGGCCCGTCCGAAAATTTGTCTAAGTGTGATCCGTCCGAGCGCGTTGCGCAGTCGGACGACGCACATGTTCTATAGCGCACTCGGGTAGCATCAGCGGATAAGGGCCCAAAAATTTTCTAAGTGTTGGCACCACCCGACTTCGCTCGAAGTCGGGCGGCGCCCAGAGACGAAGTGCGCCATCGTGCAGCAATTGATGAAAGGAGCGCCTAAAAAATCCAAGTGTTGAAGCCGCCCGACTTTGCTGCGAAGTCGGGCGGCGCGGACCAAGTCATGCGCCATCGGGCGGCCATAAGGAGAGCAATGTCTAAATTTGACTAAGGCAAGGAATCTGCCCAAGTGGGCCGCGTCGTCCGACTGCGCACCCCCTTTTGTGCGCCCTCGGGTGGGAAGACGAGGAAAGAGAAAATTGGCTAAGGCAAAGTCCGCCCGATTGCGCCGTTTTCAAGACATGCTGTTCAACTGCGCTCCTTTCTTGTGCGCTGTCGGGCGGAATCATAATTCGAGAACAGCTAAGTGTCTTCCCTCCTCTATTCTCCATCAGTGAACTCCAGATGATGACAGGTTTCCCGTCTCGTGATCCGAGTCAAGATGTGACAGATGTTGGGTTGCTCAAGTGCTATTTGGATGGGTATGGACTGACAGGTCTTATTCTATATACTCTCATTCAAGCCACTTAGCTTCTCAACCGCCGGATCGTTGCGGAGCTGACACATTTGCAAGTGGACCTCACTGCCATTACTTTCTTATGTGCAGAGGTCAAGCATCAGCCGCTTTTTGCTGCTTTTGTCAACTTTGTGTCTTTTGTCAGATCTGGGATACTAGGACCATAATGTAATCGGGGGGGATTTTGCACTATATATAGCAGTTCCATTTCATTGTAAAAGGGTGGAAGGGAGATATCTTGCTAAGAGACTTCTGTAACTATGCGTTTGCTCTCAAAATACAAAGTATACTTGGCTCTATTGGTTGTTTTTGTCTTGTATGCTGCCTTGACTAAGTGTTTCTGCTCTACGTTGCTTATATTTCTGATTATTGCTATTATGAATCTGGATATCAATATTGGCAATTAAGTAAATCTGGAACACTAAATTAAATGATACATAAGATAGAATACGCCATTAATTTCTGCTTTACTTAGTGTTTTAATTGCTGTTAGTAGTGGTGATTGGTTTGTCACTGTGATGCTTATCTTCCCCACCCGAAACAAGCCATTTATGTCTCTTTTCGTATTTGCTAATCTCTTTCCTGCACTCTAAGCTAACCCCCCAAAGTTGAGAATCCAAAGGTGCCGACCTTCTCCGGAGATTGGCACGGAAGGCATTCCTTCCTTCCGGCCTTTCAATCTGCTGGGCGAATCTAGGGCGCAATAAGATTAAAATCCTATCCTAGTGGCAGATTCGTAACCAACAAGTCCGCTTTACGAGATTTGGATTGTTAGTTTCCTTCTTGAAGCATAAGTGCAACCACAAGAACTGTAATAATGAGTTTATATGAAAAATCATTAATGTTATGAAATACAACAAATATTACCAATGGAAGACATTAAAATAAATCTTAATTATTATTTGATTCAGGCAGTCAACATTTTCTTGTCATTTTCAACTAAACTTACTACTTCCTCTAACCATGGAAAAGAGAATTTAACTTCACGATCCTGTATTAAAACCCCTCTATTGGCTAGACTATCTGCAAATTTGTTCCCTTCCCTTAACGTATGTGTAAACTTGATTTCTTCAAACTCTGTAGCAAGGTCTTGTATTTTCAAAATGATATCTTGTATGTTCCATGGAGCCTTTGTTTTCCTCAAAATTGCATTTATTACTATTAGTGAATTATCTTCCATCCATACTCTGTTCCATTTCATTTGTCTACATATTTTTTAATCCTTCCAAAGCCGCCCAAGCTTCAACTTCATTATTTGTCTTAAATCCACTATTGAAAACGTAATGTGACAAAATCTCACCCCTATTATTTCTAATTATTGCTCCTCCTCCTGTTGGTCCTGGATTTCTTTTAGATGTTCCATCAAAATTCAATTTGACCAACTCCACTTCCAGTGGTTTCCACTTTATATTCTTTACCTTCCTTTTGTTTCTCTTGTACCCAACATCATAATTCCATTTGATGACTTGACTCCATCTATCAAGGCTCTCTGCTTCAAGATTAGGAATTGGGTGAGTTGATAGGGTTGGTTTAGACCGGTCTATGGCTAAACACATATTTCTTTTCAGTACCTCTAAATTGCTTTCATTTCCTTTAAATATTCTTTTGTTCCTTTTCAACCATACAGTCCAAAGTATTGTATCTTTTGATGTATCCCAAATTTTCTATAATGCCTCACTTTTAAAAGTGCTCTGCCATTGCTTTAACCATTCTTCAATTCTGCCATTCATCACCATGCATTTACCAAACATATTAAGAATCCATTGCCATAGTTCCTAGACTATTGAACAGTGTTCGAAGAGATGGTCTATACTCTCCTCCTCCATTTTACATAGAACACATTGTGAGGGGCCATGAAAACTCCTTTTCATTAGGTTATCCTAGGATAAAATTTTCCTATGACCTACTAGCCATACAAACATTTTGACTTTTGGAATGCTCGGGCTATCCCAAATATCTCTCCATATTCTTGTGGTATTCCTATTTTGTTGGTGCTTTACATTATATCCTCTACTTGTTGTGTATTCTTCTAAGCTATTCGCCTCCCAAATCAGCTTATCCCTTGCTTCCCTCAAAATAATAACTGTTGTTATCTTTTTGCTCAACTGCCTCCTAGAAACAATGTCCAGTATACTTGTAATAAAATCTTCTATACATAATGTTTGAAACCCTATCACCATATTTCTCTTGAAGTAATCTCATCCATGGTTTCAAAATTGGATCTAGATTGAGTGGTTTTTTATCACACCAAGTATCCATCCAAATAGGATTTTTTTCTCTAGTTCTCACCACCCATCTTAAACCTTTAATCACTAAATCAATTGATTTTTTAAAACTTCCATAGTGCAAAACCATTTGGTAGTGAGAATGCAGTAAAGATTAAGCTTGGGTCATTGGGCTCAACACACTTAGAAGAATTCTTGCCCATTGTCTTTGGTTCTCTTTGTACAATCTCCAAACTACTTTTCCCCTTAGACTGCAGCTATGAGTCTTCTGATGAAGATTCTGATTCTGAATCAACAGAAACAACCTCATCTGAATCAGAGGTGAATTCTCCTTTGAAATCTACAAAGAAAGCATCCGATTGCCAGTGCAAAGTCTTGCAGGAAGATGAAGAAGCTTCTTCAGAAGCAGAATTAGATGCATTTATCCTAACAAGAGGTTTAGGAGAAAGTGATGAAGAAGATGATGCTGTTGATTACCAGGAGGCCCTGAACGAACTTCATAAAACTGCCTGGTTTAAAGGAAAGGAGAAGCTCATCATCCAATACTCCAAGAAGCTGAGTAAAAGGAAAAGTAAAGAGCAGATTGAGGGAAGATTTATCACAATGGATGATGTTGATAAAATCATCAGTGAAAAGCTCAGAATCCAGAAAAATCCTGCCCCTCAACCCTTGCATTTTGATGCAACTCCTCTCATCAGAGAACAACAGATTCTCAAGGAAAGATTGCGTGCAGTAGAAGAAGACATCTCACAAATGTTTAGAAGATTCTCACAAGGAGAAGATTCTCATAGAAAGGGAAAAGAAAAATTAGTGGAAGAAGTGGATCCTGCAGATTGGCACACTCAGCAGAGGGAAATCCAAGACCTCATCCATGCCCAACAATCATTTGACATGCTCCAGTGAGAAAGAAATTTTCAGCCAGATCCACATCCGGTTCTTACTGATGCATTGCAACTCACAAGAAAAATAGAAACCATTCCATATATTCAAGTCAGGGTCTGCCATGCCCTGCAATGCCATGATATTTTGGCCCTGCTCGATTCAGGAGCAGTTTTTTCAATGATCTGGGATTCCTTAGTCCCAGATTACATGAAGATCCCGTGCAACCAGAAGTTTATCTTAGCTGATGAAGGACAGACCTGAAAAGAAAGCTCCAAGACAAAGAAGTAATTCTGGAAAATACAAGTCTTGGACAGATGGGAAACTACATTGTAGAATGTATTCAGGATTTGTGTACCCTGAAGACAGTGACAAAAACCTTTGAAGACCTTGCCATGAGAGATGTGACGAAGAATGTCTGTCAACTCTTCGCTCTCAATGCTGATATGCCGCGCTTTGCACAGCGTGGTGAGAAGAAACAGAAAAAGCATAAGTCAGCAAAAACTTCTCGCAAGACTAAGAGAAAAGGGAAAAGGTCTATGGACAAGGAAGATAGATATAAGAAAGGACGCTACAAGAGAAAATCCTACAAGAAGAAAGGAAGACCCTCCAAATCCTCAAAAGAAGTCACCTGTTATAGGTGCGGTCAGAAAGGACATTATGCTAATAAATGCCCATCCATAGCCCCCAGAAGAGGAGTCAGAATCAGAACGATTCTGAATGCTATCCCTGAACCAGAGTGGTCTAAAGACTGTAAGGAGCTGGAAGTTGCTGAGAAACCTGTCCAAGAAATGCTCCTGGACTACTTCATTAAGTCCTTGGGTTATGAGGAGTATTTAGACGGTGATGAAGACTCCTATGATGAGACCAACAGCAGCTATGAGTATTCTGATGAAGATTCTGATTATGAATCAACAGAAACAACCTCATCTGAATCAGAGGTGAGTTCTCCTTTGAAATCTACAAAGAAAGCATCCGACTGCCAGTGCAAAGTCTTGCAGGAAGATGAAGAAGCTTCTTCAGAAGCAAAATTAGATGCATTTATCCTAACAAGAGGTTTAGGAGAAAGTGATGAAGAAGATGATGCTGTTGATTACCAGGAGGCCCTGAACGAACTTCATAAAACTGCCCGGTTTAAAGGAAAGGAGAAGCTCATCATCCAATACTCCAAGAAGCTGAGTAAAAGGAAAAGTAAAGAGCAGATTGAAGGAAGATTTATCACAATGGATGATGTTGATAAAATCATCAGTGAAAAGCTCAGAATCCAGAAAAATCCTGCCCCTCAACCGTTGCATTTTGATGCAACTCCTCTCATCATAGAACAACAGATTCTCAAGGAAAGATTGCGTGCAGTAGAAGAAGACATCTCACAAATGTTTAGAAGATTCTCACAAGGAGAAGATTCTCATAGAAAGGGAAAAGAAAAATTAGTAGAAGAAGTGGATCCTGCAGATTGGCACACTCAACAGAGGGAAATCCAAGACCTCATCCATGCCCAACAATCATTTGACATGCTCCAGCGAGAAAGAAATTTTCAGCCAGATCCACATCCGGTTCTTACTGATGCATTGCAACTCACAAGAAAAATAGAAACCATTCCATATATTCAAGTCAGGGTCTGCCATGCCCTGCAATGCCATGATATTTTGGCCCTGCTCGATTCAGGAGCAGTTTTTTCAATGATCTGGGATTCCTTAGTCCCAGATTACATGAAGATCCCGTGCAACCAAAAGTTTATCTTAGCTGATGAAGGACAGACCATGACAGTACTCAGTTACTGTAAGAATTTGGAGATTCAAATAGGGAACCTGATCATTCCCATGGACTGTTATCTTACCAATCCTTCTCAGCAGAGGCAGGAGTTGTTGATCGGAGGAAACCTCCTCCATGAAAAGCTTGATTATTACAAGATCAACCCTTCCAGTGTGGAGATCAGTTTCAGAAACAGAGTCACCTCTGTAGCAAGGTTGCATGAAGAAGCAGCAGCTCATATCAGATACAGAAAGAGGAATCAGCTGCTTAATGATTTAATGAAAACTGCCAGAATTGAAGAATCAGTCAGCCACCAGAGTCTGGAGATTTACTGGACAAAGAAATTCCAAGAGGAATGTTGCTCCTCCAGACCAAATGCTTTCTGGCAAAAAGAGAAGTACCAGGTGAGCCTTCCCCTGGTAGATGAAAGCTTTGTTCCAAAGTTTGTTGCTAAGGCCCTGCCCATGTCAGCATCCGACCAAGAGTTGGCTCGGAAAGAGATTGAAGAATTGAAGAAGATGGATCTTATCCAAGACTCCAAATCGCCATGGGCCTGTCAGGCCTTCTATGTGAACAAAAGGGCAGAATAGACAAGGGGATCCAAAAGGTTGGTAGTCAACTATAAGCCCTTGAATGAGCAATTGCAGTGGATTCGCCATCCTCTCCCGGATAAGCAACAGTTGCTCAACAAGTTGCAAAAGGCTTTCATTTTCAGCAAGTTCGATATGAAATCGGGCTTTTGGCAAATAGGAATCCATCCCCAGGATGTATTCAAGACGGCATTCATAACTCCTCAACATCACTGTGAGTGGGAGGTTATGCCTTTCGGACTCAAGAATGCCCCGTCAGAATTTCAGTCAAGAATGGACCAGATTTTTCGTCCATTTTCTCAATTTATTATTGTTTACATTGATGATGTGATAGTTTTTAGCAAAAACGTGGTGGATCATCAGCGCCACCTCCAGCAATTTTATGAATTAGTTCTGCAGCATGGTTTGGCGCTTAGCTCGACCAAATTGAAACTATTCCAGACCCAAGTTAATTTCTTGGGAGTAAATGTGTCCAAAGGAAAAGTTGCTGTCATGACATATGCAATTCAATTTGCTAAAGACTTTCCAGACCAAATCCCAGATAAGAAGAGTTTGTAGAGATTTCTGGGATGTTTGAACTACTTAGCTCCTTTTCTGCATGAGCTAAATGAAGACAGAAAGTTGTTCTCTCTGCTACGAGAACAATCAGAATTCCAATGGGAAGCCAAGCACACAGAGGCAATCAAGAGAATCAAAATTGCCTGCCATCATATGCCAGAGCTCCATTTACCAGGAAATGGCCATCTCATTGTGGAAACAGATGCCTCCCAAATTGGTTGGGGAGAAATCCTGAAAGAGAAGACTGAATCTGATGAGCTTTTGATCTCCCATGCTTCAGGACTCTGGACTGAGCCAGAATCTAAGTACCACTCATTCAGACTGGAGATTTACGCCATCTACAAAGCTCTGAGGAAATGGCAATACTTTCTGGTGAACCAGAAGTTCACAGTCAGAACTGATTGCAAGGCAATCAGAGGATCCGATAAGAGACAGATAAAAGATTTGACGCTGCAAGCCCAGTTTGCCAGATGGCAAGCCGTTCTTGGTATGTTCGATTTCACCATCGAACACATAAAGGGAGAATCCAATTCTCTCCCAGATTATCTGTCCAGAGAATATCTGACTGGAGCACCACAGATCAAGGTCATAAGAGATGAGGAAAGGGAGCATTTCCCTTTTACAGACACCATTGTCAGAGTTTTTACCCCTGCAAGATTGTTAGTCAGATCCCAATATGAATGTTGGGTTTATATGCGGGGAATGCTAATGGAGGATAGGCAGATCCAATTTCGTGCCTATAGGTTTCTGAGAGAAAATAATCTGATCACCCTGTATCATCATCCAACCAGGGTCAACACAGACTGTGTCATGATCCATGACGACAAAACATGGACAGAAACCACTGATTTCTCAAATCATTTTGTAAATGATAGGTTTAGAGATTTTTTCTTTGAACCAGGTTTTGATTATGAAGTCAGAGCATATCCTCAGATTAATTTGACAAACATGCTTGCCTCGCCAAATGCATTCCTTGCAAATTGGATGCCAGGCCATTTTGGAGGTTTTGGTGTCACTAATGGAGTCCCTGCTAATATGAGAAGATTCTTGCCTGCACATCCCACTATGTGGGTCAGACGCCAGCTGATCGCCACCGAGACTCCATGGATGATCACATCTGAATATTTGATCAATGATGTCATGGTACGAGCCAATGTGACTAGAACCGGTGTCAGAAGAAAAATCAACTTCCACTACCTCATCCCTGATTTTGACATCCGGCCCTATCTTGCCGATCATGATGGATCGCCAGCTGCAGGAGAAGAAGAACGTGATGATGAATTACAAGAGGCACATGAAGGAATATGCCAGCTCAATATTCCTGACCTAAACCTGCCAGCAGACGAGACTGATCACCTCGAGCATCCGGTAACCACCTACGTGGACATTCCTTCTTCATCCGATGATTCTAGAAGAATCCTAGAGGCGTGGCCTCGAAGGAATGAATAAAGCTTTCTTATCTTAGAAGCTAAGAATAAAGTTATACTCGGAGGCTTGTTCCGAGAAGTCGGTCACTTCCACGTGGCCTGTTCTGTTTTGTTCCTTCTTTCCGCTTTGTCGGCCATTTTTGTTGGACGGTTGTCGGTCTCCACGTGGCTTCTTTGTAATGGCTCTTGCCTTCAATATTGTCGGCCACTAGTTGATCGGACAGTAGATCGATTGATCCCTTGAACGGTAGATCTCGTTCGACCGCCTCTCGATTTCCTATATATATGGACTCGACTCTCTTTGTAATTCATTTGTTTTTTGAAGATCAATTAAAGGAAAGAGTTCTGCAAGTTATGAGTTTCTAATTTCTTGAGTTGGGTTGGGAAGACCAGTTCTACGAGTATGCTCTCAGGTCGCCTCTGAGGAGGATCTTCCTGATCAGAAAGTAGTATGGTCTGATTGAGTGCAGTATCTATGGTTCCATAATTGTTTTTGTGAGATTCTGTCTGTAATTTCTTTGCATGTATGAGCGGCAAAGTAGGGCAAGAGAATACAGCGTGGATCGACCGTGAGTCCGTGTATGCCGCCGCCGCTATCATCTTTTTTAGGCACAGGCTTTGAAGACGTGAAGGTCGGGAAGGCGATTTTATGTGGCATAAACAGCCTTAGAACCCTGTTATGCTCAGAGGAATTCCAGCAGAATCAAGCGGAAGCTGTGTTGGGCCATGGTATGTTGTTACTTTGTCAGATCCATATTCTTTCTGTATTCAGTGAAGTTTCTTTCTTTGAAGCATCCTGTAGACATACTGTAGACTGTCTTACCCATTCCAATTTTTGTTAAAATTATCAAAGCTCCCGCTTTAGCTTGCATCTTGTTTCCTGGAAGTCTTGTTTGACAATCCTTTGGTGAATCACCCAACGTTTCTCGGGATAAGGGATTAATACTGCATTTGGGTTTGATAGCCTTTCGGATAAAAAGTTTTCATCCGTAAGAACTCTTAAACTGAGACCTCCCCTAGTTTTATCATCACACAACTTATTCCATTTCACAAAAGGAAATTTTCTTTTATCATGTAATTTTAACCACAAAATTGACCACATAATACGGTTTAAACTTTTTTCTGCCGATTTTGGCATAATATACAAGGACATACAATATGTTGGAATGGTTTGTAAGACTGATTTAATTAGCTGCACTCTTCTTTCTAACGATAACCATCTACCTTTCCATGTCATTAGTTTGTTCTGAACTTTACTTATAACTGGATTCCACAATTCTATCGAGGTTCTCCCCTCAAATAAGGGCATCCCTAGATATGTTGCTGGCAAATTTGCCTCCTCCATTTGAAGTAACCAGCATATCCCTGCTTTGGTTCTAGTTGGATTGTTTAGGAAGTAAATTTTGGATTTTGTCCTATTAACTTTTTACCTTGACGCACTGTCATATTCCTTTAATAAGTTATTCAAAGTTCTGGCCTTGTTTTTCCTTGCCCTTCCAAAAAGGGCTGTATCATCTACAAATTGTTGATGGGTTGATGGGTGATGTTAACAATGTTATTACTATAACCATATGTCCGCTTACTAGCCCATCTTTATGTGCCTTCTTCAAGTTCCTTCCCAATACCTTTTTGCCATAATAAGAACAGATATGGCGATAGAGAATCTCCTTGTCTAAGACCCCTCTTGGCTTTAAATGATTCTGTTACTAGCCCATTGACCACCACTGAATATGATACTATAGAGACACAAAATTTAATCCATCTGACTCATTTCTTCCCAATCCAAACTTTTTTAATACTGCAAAAAGAAAATCCCATTTAACCCTATCATAGGCTTTATTCATATCAAGTTGAAGATCATTGCTCTCTCTTTTCTAGAAGCTGTTGAATGCATTACTTTATGAGCTATTATGATCCCGTACAGAATTTGTCTCCGTTTCACAAATCCTCTTTGCTGTTCTGAAATATTTTTGTCTAATAGTGGTCTGACCAATTTGCCATCACTTTGGAGATTATGTGATATCCCATATAACATAGGCTTATGGGCCTAAATGAATCAAACAATTCTGCATCTTTCTTTTTTGGAATCAGGGTAAGATATGTTGCATACAAAATTTGTGAAGTTATATAAATATAGATAATTTGTAAATTTATTAAAAAAAAAGACCAAACTGAACTGCACTGTTTTAATCCTGTCCGGAAATTTGAAGTGGACCAAACCCCGCTCAATTTTGGACGAACTTGTTAACTATGGTTTTTGGTAAGACATGCTGTTTGTAAATGTTCTTTATGAAAATAAGTGCTTGGAAATGTGCCTTGCAAGTAAAATCATTGGCAATGAAATGGGAGTATTTGTTAGTTAGTCAACTACAAAGTAAATGCAGTTCTTATCATTGACATTCGGTAATTTGATAATGATATCCTTATCAATAGATTTCTATTTTTCTCTTGTAATAGGAAGAGTTTGAAGTATCCTAGGGCTGCTATGTATAGTTTCATATTTATTTTGTTGAAACTATTCACTTGATGAAACAAATGTGGTACATCATTCTTCAAACCTTCCCAATCATATGTCTATTAAGTTTTGAAACTTCCTCCTGATGGTGAAGAGTGATTCTCATCAATGACTTCTAAGTCTTAAACTTTCCCCGTCCTATGTCTTTTAAGTATTAATTTTAAATTTGAATTGACTCGGGGCCAAGGACCACTATGTTATCAAAGTAAAGACTTCATTTCTGAAACTAAATTTTTTATCCTTTTTGTGGGTTGGTTGTGGATCTTCAAATAATGCCACCAATTCATCATATTTTGCTTACTTTGCTTTGATCTCATAATGCCAAGGTGGATCTATGTTGTTTTGGCCCTGTCATATTGGATGCAAAATCATATGCTTGAAGCTGGTTCACTTACGTTGGTCGTTGCTCATAAATATCATATTTGGAAAGGAAATAATTCAAATTGTTATGATTAATTATGACAGTGAAACTCCCATAAAGTAAATGTTGTTTGAATTTTTATAGGGTATGCATGTCTACAAGCATTATTTTGTCATAAATGGAAAGGATCCTCTCATTCTTGGCCATTTATGCTCTTGAAGGCTATTGGTCTCTTTTGTTGCATTAGGACTACACCAACTTTCAGGCATAAAACATCACGTTCAATAGTAGAAGAAAGGTATCTAGTATCATAAGAATTAGACAGGTGCACGACACTTTGCAACTCCCTGAAAGTTCTTTTGATTGCTTTATTCCATTCAAATCATCATTTATTTGTCAATTCTGTTAGGGGAGCTGCTAAATATGATAACCTGTGATGAACCATTGATGTAAGTTGCACAATCCAAGAAGGCTTTATAGTTGTATCAGGTTTTTTGGTTCTGATCGGTCCTGTGGCCTAAATCTTTGCGTCATTGACGTGTGCCCAAGATACAATAATTCATCAGCCATTGATATGCATTACATGAAAATATCTTTAAATAACACAAGCAGAAATCAGCATAAATAATGTTGGAAACCTCATTCATGGCAAATTGGAAGGTGGTAGGAGCATTCATTAAGCTGAATGGCATGACTAATTGCTATGGTACCTAGGGATAGGTATATGGGGATATGATATTATATTGTATATAAATATTATGGATAGTTGGCATGGGCCACACATAACCCAAGGTTGATAATATTATAATATTATACTCTAATATTGAGTTGGATAGGGGTTTAGGAGTTGGGTCCCTAAAGTAGCATTCGAAGATGGGTATATAAAGAAGGGATATTGTCATTGTAATCATTATCACTCATGTCAAGTATTACTTGTAATTGTCTTTTCCCTCTCTAAGTGGTGCTCTTATCTTAGATCATGGTCAATACTAGTTCCTAGTTTCATTGATTAGCATAGTCCCTGGTGCTGCATTGGACCACATAACTAGAGGTCCCTATTCTGATGCCTTTTTTGCGTTTTATGTGCTGAACAAACTTACTTTCTAGAGGTTTTAGCCAATGAATTTGGCGTTGCTTTGAGTTTTGCATAAACTTCGTGCATTAGATCACATAACCAGGGTTCCCTATTCTTATGTCTTTTTGCATTTTTATGTGCTCAAATAAACTTACTTTCTATAGGTTTGAACCAATGAAGTTGGTGCTGCTTCAGTTTTGCATAAACTTCATGGACAAGTCTTGAAAATTTAATATGACCAAGTAGTCTTAACTAATGTTGAAGGGAGCACATTCTGTACTTTATAAATCCAAAGCATCGTCTAATTTTAATTCTAGGAAGTTATGATTGCTTCTAAAATCAATCAAAACTATGACCTTTCTACCTTTGATAAAAGGTACCACGCTTAAATTATAGTGAATAGATATACCTGTCATAGCTACTAATGATATAGTTGGTCTTGTCCTTTTTGGGTTCATCTTCTAAATATTGGGATCTACGGATTCTTCCATATCTTGAAAGTGTGGGGAACCATTAACTTACTTGATTGATTGAAAGCTACTAATGATATAGTCGGTCTTGTCCTTTTTGGGTTCATCTTCTAATGGTGCCATATTGGGATCTACGGATTCTTCCATATCTTGAAAGTGTGGGGAACCATTAACTAACTTGATTGATTGAATCCATAGTTACGAAAATCGGCAAAAAATCGCAAGTCATTTGTGAAACGAGTGACTCGGCAACTTATCGCGAGTTCGGCGATTTTTGCTGATGTTTTGCCGATTTTTTCAAAAAATCGGAATCGGCGATTTTTTGCCGATTTTTTCAAAAAATGAGCAAAAAATCTGCAAATTTTTTTTTTTTGAAAATAATTTTTAAATTTTTTTTTTTCAAGCTGTGGCCAATTTAGGGTTTTCTATGCAAGCCCATTTTTCAGCTGTTAATGTTTGAACTTCGAAGTTTAAAGTTTAAACCCTAAATCTGAAACCCTAGTTTAGGGTTTTGGGTTTTTTTTCTTTTTTCTTTTTTTAAGTAAATATTGCTGCCTGATAACTATGTATGCAAGCCCATTTTTCAACTGTTAATGTTTGAAACTTTGAAGTTTAAACCCTAAACCCTAGGCTAGGCCCTAGGGTTTTTTTTTCCTCCTCTTTTAAAGTAAATAAGTAAATATTGCTGCCTGGTAACTATGTATGCAAGCCCATTTTTCAGCTGTTAGTGTTTGAATTTGAAACTTTAAACTTTGAACTTGAAGTTTAAACCCTAAACCCTAGTCTAGGGCCTAAGCTTTAGGGTTTAGGGTTTTTTTTCCTCCTCTTTTTAAGTAAATATTGCTGCCTGATAACTATGTATGCAGGCCCATTTTTCAGCTGTCAATGTTTCAATTTTAAACACTAAACCCTAGCCTTTTGGTTTAGGGTTTAGTATCTTTCTTTTTTTTTCAAGTGATTGTAACTTTGTTGTTACTTGTTTCCATGTGCAGGCATATAAAAAATGAAACCTTTTTTTCCTTCTTGTTACTTGTAAATTTGTACCTTTACATATTATAACCAATACAGGATGTGTTTTGTCACTTTCATGTGTACTTAAAGCTTGAGCCTTGTATGATGTCTTGAGTCTCTTGACTTGAATTGTTGCTTTTATTGCAATATTTGATTTGCATAATGTTAATTCATTGTAATATGCATGAAAAAAAAAAAAAAAAAATCGTTTTCTTCGTTTTTTTTTCCCCGATTTTTTGCCGACTTTTTCCCCAGTCGATTTACTACCCGATTCCGATTTTCTCTACTATGATTGAATCTAATGTTTAATAGCATGTTTATGGGCTTGGGACTAGGATCTTTTACATGAGAAGCAATGTTCTTGCCTATGGAGCACTTTTTGAGCTGTCTTTTTTTGTGTCGAGTTTGTTCTTTCTGGAACATTTTGCCTCATTTGAGCCAGCTATCTTGACATGATTATTTTGTACATTTTGGGCAACAAAGAGGGCTTTCTTGCTTCATATTTTAAGAATTATTTTGTAAGCCCATGCTTGTGATATGGCTTCATTGAGGTTCGCTAGTCTAAGAGCTTCCATGCAACCTTTCAGTTCTTTCCTATGTTCCATTTGGATATGCCCTAGGATTCTGGGGCCGTCTTGGGGATGCGTTCCACTGTCCTGAAAACATGTCTTGCCATCCTGAAAACGCAACCTGCCGTCTGCATCCCAGAACTTCGTGGAACATAGATCGTTGCAATAGTCCATCAACAAACAAGTAAGCCTGCTGAATGGTGGACTGGACATATCTCAAAATTGGATGCATTATGCTCCAGTACTTTTACTACATTCATTCACGGACTCATGTTATCTCTAATGGAGATTATGGAGTTGCAAAACTTCTCCTCAGTTGAATTTTGGCTTAAAAAAATAATAATCAGCTCAGTAATTTCCTGCCACGTGAATACCTTATCACATTCAGTATCCTACACATAATACTAATGGCAAGTTGAAAGGCTATTTATCGTTTAAAGCAGTGTCCTAGGTAATGGTACACTAAAATCAAAGTGTATTTTCTTTTTGAAAAATTGTTAGAAGTTAAAAAATAATTCAAATTTATGTGTTAAAAATACTTCAAATCATATAATTATCAGTCTTGTATGTTGATGGTTTGATTATAACTTATAGTAATCCTCCAATTGATGAAAGTAGAGTTAAATGATGTCAAGCTTTTCAAATGAAAAATTTGAGGCTTGTTGCACTATTTTCTTAAAATTCACGATTGAAAAGAACCTAATAGGATTCTTATTCTCAACAAAAATACACTCATGATTGACAGAGATTCTATATTGAAAATTCAAAACTTGCTTCTACTCCTGAACCTGGAGTCAAGCTTTGATTTGATATGAATTACCATTTATGGGCACTTGGTTGGCAGTTTAAATTATTTAACTAGAACTACCCCAGAATTTGTGTCTTGTCATTGTATTGTGAATTTGATTCAGAATTAGTCCATGTTGAATTTGTGTTTTAAGACTTAATGTTCTAGATCAGATCATTTGTACTCATGCACGGCTTATTCCTTAATGTATGTGCCATTCATGCACCAAACATTCAAAAATTTCATCTGAAATGCTCAATTTCAGTGCATTCATGTTGTACTTTTTGCAGGGCCCACCAGGAACAGGGAAAACACAAACTATACTCGGAATCCTAGGTGCTGTTTTGCATGCAATTCCTGCACGAGTGCAATCCAAGTAATGGATTATTCTTTCTTATATCTTTCAGAGTGAAAGTTAAAAGAATTTTTAGCAACAGATTTGACTAGGAAGGGTTTATGGGTTATTTTGATTTAAATTTACTATTGTTATTTATTGTTTTCTTTTTTGTGATATGTGACTGGTATTATAGCTTTACGTATTATGCATTTGATATAGACTAATTTTTACAAATTATTCTTAAAACTTTATTAAAAGTTTGTATTTTATCTATTATGATGCAGGAGTGATACTCTTACTGTTCAACACAGGCCAGAGCTGAGCGTGGGAGACAAGTATGACCTTATTTCATGCACCCTAGTAGAATTATTGTGTTGGTATTGCACATAGTCTGTCTATTATAAGTCTATGACTGGATCTTATATCTACTCTACTATGCTGTTTGTTTCCTGTTGATCTAGATTTTATCAATCATTCGAATCAATACAACAAAGAAAAAAATAACACGAATATGTATTAATCTCTTCAAATAACAAGGAATAGTCTTTGGTAATAGCAGTTCCAGCATTGATCAGGATGAGAAGGTAAGGTAGCATACTGGGTGCCTTCCATGTTTTTTTAACTGTTTAGTTTATTATCAATGATCCATGTCTTAACCAAAAGAATCATATAAACGATTAAGTGTGGAGCATGGTCCAAGAAGAGGTTCGTTTAGATTTGTGATTTGGATGTGCAGGACTCTTTTGGTCAAAGTGGTCACTATGTAGCATGTTTTGATAGGGTTCAAAACACAATAAGTGAATAAATTAGCAACAGAACATCTTTCAAGTTGTTTAGAAATGGTACTTCTCTTAGAATGTTTTGTATAATATTCAGAAGAGAAATGGATGCCATCTACACACACTCACATAAAATTTATATGATACATTTATGCAACAATATAGATTTTTTTAAGCACAACTATTCATCATTATGCAATTTAAAAGCTGAGATAACATCACATATTCCCTATTTAATGTGTCATTCATGTGACATGGGCCCATAAGTCTAGGTGCTCGATTTACCACATGACTAATAATTATTAATAGCATTCGAATGGGGTCTTAACATTTATGATGTGAAACTCTTTGCTTCCTATTGTTTGCCTCAAGTCCCATTGGCCTAAAATGTTAAGGTTTGCCCATGGGATTGGAACCTTGGTTTGCAATGTGAAACTTCACATTCCCATCACTTGCCCCAATCCCCTTGGGCAAATGTTAAGGT
Source organism: Wollemia nobilis (assembly GCA_028583015.1). Taxonomy (NCBI): domain Eukaryota; kingdom Viridiplantae; phylum Streptophyta; class Pinopsida; order Araucariales; family Araucariaceae; genus Wollemia; species Wollemia nobilis. The sequence goes on along the minus strand of JAQPPZ010002143.1, from coordinate 3,683,106 downwards.
TCACCCATGGGATTAGAAACTTGGTTTATAATATGAAATTCCTCCCTCCTGAATGCTTGCTCCAAAACCTTTGTACAACTCTTTTCTTCCTGCTGCCTGCTTCAAACCTGATAGACTTGTCAAAAAAAATCTTATTAACTACTATAGTCAAAAATCATTTTTTTTCAGAGCCAGTGAGTGACTAGTATCCCCTCTTGGCTCATTTTCAAAGCATAATCTTTACTCACATTATTGGGGTGTTCTTCAATTTCAGTGCCTTTGCTCAGATTATTGGGGTGTTCTTCAATTTCAGTGGCTTTGCTCATTCTTTATTTTGGTAGTGATTCTATTATCCTTATTTTATTCCACACAAATGCGATGTGTTGTTGACTGAGATTTTTCCGCTGAACTGGACTTGGTGGTCTTGTGCGTTTCAAAATCATCTCAATGTTTAATGATCCTAGTCTGAATTGATATTACTATTTCTCCTATCTGTGGTCGCTGAACACAAGCACAATACAATATAAATTCTATTGCCTTGTTTAGGGTCTGCTTTGTCCTTTTCTGATTTTAACATTTTTTTAATGGTCATATGTGGACTGAAAGTGGAAATAATGCTTCTTCCTTTGAGGATCTTGGAAATTTTATTGCACATGCCTTCCACATATAGAGGAAAAAGCCTTTGACTGATTCATTTTGCAACTGTTGGTTATGAGAATCAGAGATACTTTTAAGCACATTTTTTATTTGCCTTCCATTGTAACTGTTCTTTTTGAAAACCTTAGACAGATACTCCTCTTGTTGAAAATGCTCCTCATCTGTGATTCTTATTGTTCTAATGACAAGAGTCCTTAAAACTTTAACATTTCTTGTTCGAATAGAATGAGCAGAAACCTGCAATGCGAAGGAGTGATTATCCTTCCTTTCAAATGATATATCCAGAAATGTCAATAGCTCTGTAGTTTAAGTTCCTTGATGAATCTGATGTTATCATATTTATTGCCTGAATTTTTATGGAATTGTTTGAGACAATCTCTCTCATACAACCAACATTCATATCAGCAATGTATTTCCACCGCATTGGTTAATGTTGAATAATAGAGACTGGGTTTTCTTCAAATCCATCTACGAATAAATTGGCTGTGATGGGAGAAAGAGAACACCACACTTTGGGTCTGCAAATGAGTGATCCCTTGAAAGATGGAAAATGTTGGTTGGAGATGTTAGTTCTACCATTTTCTTAGTTTCTTTATCCGACAACTCCTTGACAATCACAGTAATGAAGTACTGTCGAATCTGGTCAGATTCTTATTGGATTTGATGTCTTGGACTATCCAGATTGGTCGGATTTTATCTGGAGCCTTCTTCAGTAAGAGAAATATTCAGTATGGTTTTGAGATTTGGCTTTAAAGTTTAAACTATTATAACTATTTTCTACATTTGTATTTATGTGTGAATATTTAACATATTGATGTGTTTACCTAAAGTTTAAAATGTAAACTTTCCCAACTGGCTTCAGATTCTATGGTTATTTTTGGAAATACTGAAATTTCAGTTTCTTTTGGTTTCCCATATCGATTTGGATTATCGTACCTTGTTACAATTGCTTCTGCGATTGGAATCTTGGCAAATAGAGAAAACACATCAAAAGTAGGATTTTATTGTCTTCCACCTTGTTGTCTGACCTAAATTCCACAAGATGCGCTGAATTTTTAATAAAAGCGGAGGTTCTACCTACCATTGGTTTTATTTATTTTTGTTTAAAACACTGCCAAGGTTTATCTCGGGGAGTCAGTGGGGGTCCATGATGGGACTTGATGGAACTCATATACTTTTGGCAATCCAACAACTTTGGCGTAATATCATTCTTTGACAAGGACTTTTGGATAAGATCTTCCTGAAAAGATGCTTCCGTAATTTTCCCTTGAGGTTGGTTATCCAGTTTTTATATAGTTCCTAGTTCCTACTATTACTGAGATGTTCTACCATCTTTGTTACATAATCATTGGTGTTCATTATTATAGTGGGTGGGTGGATATCTGAAGAAGGTTTTTGAACATCACAATGAACACAGACAAGATCCTTGTGGATTAATATAGTGGCAGTATTGAAGCAAATTGCAGTTAAGCTTCAGGAAAGAAAGGAAAAGTTTATTTATGTAATCTATTTTTCTCTTCCCTTTTCTGCCCCATAGATCTCACTGGGTCTCCCATGGATGAAATTAGAAATATTTCATAGTGGCATTGTTCCTATTTGCTTTGAAAACCAAGGTATCTATATTTCTTTTCAGATCCATGAGAGCATGGGATTCCTCTTTGGATATGTTACTCCTTGGCAGTCTAGTAGATCTAAGAGCTACTATGCATTTATGCCATACTCTTTAGCCACGATATGGTAAATCTTTGATAGAACCTTAAATGCAGCCAATCATATCCTCCACTGGGATGTGTTTGAGCACAATTGCAAATCCCAAACGTTCCTCAAAATAATAACAGTGTGCTCACCCAAGATGCAGTCTGATTGACAACAATATTACTACCCAAAAGATCAAAGTAACCAGTCTGATTTCCAGATCAGAGTTATTAACCAAAGTAGATTTGGACTGTTGGATTGGTCCAATGTCTGTGCTTTAGATTGGACTTACGGAATAAACTGATAACCTCCTACTCATAGTGGAATCTGTGGGTGAACTGGACATGCTAGCCTTCTCATTTCCTCCACAATCATCCAATGGTGACATGCACTGACTCAAAGAATTGAGATGCTGCATAGAATGTCGGAAAAAGATGAAAAATGCTTCTCAAAACTGCTCATAGATTTGTCTGGTTGCATGGATTAAATCTAATGGCATAAAAGTCTTGATTCAGCAGCTCTGGTGAATTGGTCTGTGGTATTGGTTACTACCCTCATAATGGTCTGAAAAATTCATGGGCTGAGCTGCAATACCAGCAACCTATGCGAGAATGAACATTCCTGAAACTGAGGGCAGGAGTGCTGTGTCTGATCCGACATAGTGAACACAAGCCATAACTGAGTGAAATGCAACTCTCTTGCAACCAAAACACCTGTAGCACAAGATGTCAAAACTGTAGATTCACCTGCAGGAGGAACACCAAGGACACGAGACATACTACATGGTGAACGACATGCTGAATCACAGCCAAAGGTAATGGCATCCAATGGGTACTTTATCTTCCTGCTATATAGGCACAGAGCTCATACATACATATCTATCTATCTATCTAAAAAAAATGTTTCTTGCATGCTGATAGGAGCTAATATTACTGTTGATATATGCTATGAACCTATTTCTTTTAACTAAGCACAATATAAATCCTTAAATCCTTATTTCTTCACTGTACTTAGTAAGTTCCATGTACCTGGAGTTCAGAATTTTGAACTTTTCACCTTTCTGGATCTAGTTTTTTCCAACAAATTTGTGCACAACTTCTATAGAATTTAGATCAGTAGTCGATGCTGTGATAAGGACTTTATTTATCAATTAGTTAAAACATTGTTAGATGGATGTCATTATTGATGCCAATTGGAAATGGGCTGGGTTTTGCAGGCTTGAAAATTGGATGAAGGCATCACCATGGATGAACGGGATCAACCCAAGGGATATGATCATGCCAATGGACGGTGATGATGGATTCTACCCAACAACTGGGAATGAGTTTGTTAGTTTCAATTTTACTTCTATGTTAAAAGGAAGAATGGATTTGCTTCATGACTTCTTGTCAAATAAATAGCTTGGCATGCATAATGCATGTTAAATGCTTTTATGGATTTTTGGATTGGTGTAGAAACCAGAGGTGGTAGCAGCAAAGCGTAAGCACCGTGTGCATGTCCTTGTTTGTGCACCTTCAAATTCTGCATTGGATGAAATTGTTCTCCGTTTGATGAATATTGGTGAGTATTTTCATGCTATCTAAGTGAATATTAATAGCTTCATATTTTGATGTTCTCTGTGGTTTTGGACATTCCTTTTTTTTAATTAATTACAGAGATATGCAGGCAGAATATCCACAATCATTGTTGTAGTTTTATGAAAGAAAGAAACAAAATAATTTGATGTGGATGATAAACTAGAGAACTTCAAAGCACAACTGACACTAGTAACAAAAAGTGGAGAGTATAAAGCATATCCCAGCTAAGAAGTCCATATAGAGGGTTTACCAAGACAATGTAAACCCTATATAAATAAGTGAACCTTAAGGAGTACATAATTATAGCAAAATATAAATGTCAATTAGATGATGATGATGATATGATTTTATTAACATCCACAGGATTAGAAAAGTCTATGGGACTAATGTGATACAAGAATTGCTTATATGATTGTACAATTTGGTGCATAGGTCTTCAGAGGAGTTCATGACTAAAGTAGTAGTTTCCATTGTAAGGTGAATCTCCTTTTACAAATTTTGATAAAAACTTACCTTAGTTTTTGAAGATTTGTTTCTTCAATAAGGGTCATCATATCCTGTACTCATAAGATTTCAGCATATTTGGCCCACATATCCTTGTATGTATAACATTCTATGATAAAGTGCGATTCTGTCTCAATCACCCCTGCTGTGCAAAATATGCATATTCTTTCTTCCCATTTTTCTTTTAGTGTTGCCCACCTCCGAGTTTTGCATCTCAGGGCTAATTGGTCCTTAGTTTAAGTATGATCAGTTTTGCTTTCCACTGAAGTTTTGATTTTTGAAGCTGATTAGAAGATGTAGCAAAGCAAGAACTGCTCCCATAAAGAGAAGCTATTAGCAAGAGAGGATATAGTAAAGAAACCACTAATAATCATCAACATGAGAAGCAGAATTTGTACTGTTATCAATCAATTAATTAGCCACCTATGTCCCATGGGGATGTCTCTCTCTCCCGAGGGCCAATTTATTGCTGTCTCTAGCATGTGGGGGACTGCTAGATGGGGATGAGATGCCCTTTTGCTGGGTCGGACTAGGTGCCATCCTTGGTATGCCCTGCCCCTCGAGTAGTGTACTTTAAATGGGGACCATCTGGGAAGGCATACCTAGGATGGTCAGGCATCTTAGGAATGTTTTGGGCATCCTCGAGACATTGACTACACATTAGGATGGGTCCACAACTGTCCTTGGGATGGTTGGGCATCTTGGACATCCAAGTGCCTCATATGGGGTTTTAAAATAAAAGAAGAAAAAAAGAAAAAGGGGCTGAAGACCGCACCAAGGGTTCCACACCCCTTTTCTCCACTCATTCCAAACCCTAATCTCATAATGTGAAAATAGAAGATATTTTTAGATTAGATAATTTTTATTAATGCCCACAGATGGCCAATGTAGGCCAATGGGAATCATTGAAAAGAGCTGTTACAATGCATTTTTGTAACCAAAAAAGTACTATGAAAATAAGCTAAATTAGACTAAGGAATCTAGCGTAGACTACACTAAAGTGGAGTAGTTGTATGACATAAAATTACAGCCTCAAGGGTTACCTAAAATGAATAAACCCTAACATGTAAAGAAATATAACACCATGCAATTAGAACAAAACATCGAAGCACATCTCATTGATTCACGTGATGGTTATATACAATATGTAAGGTGGTTCGGTTGGTTGAACCACCTGAATTGGTTGGCTAACCACCCCATGAATTGGAGAGCGCTATGACAGCGCTATTTTAATATATGCCACATAATGAAATATAACCTATGCAACACCTTATGCTAACAACATGCTAGAAGTAATGAAGAAGAGAGAGAGCTAGAGGTTGAGGTACAACAAAGATAGAAAGGGGCTCCAATGGATCCAAGTGCCACCATTAATCTATAGTGGGATGTAAATTAGAAGCATAGTCGTTGTCATCATCAACTATCTCAAAAGGGCCAACATAGGATCTAGTGATGCTCCCAGGGGAATGGCTAAGACTAAGAGGGCCTGGTTAGGTAATCTTGGGAGGAGATGGAGTTCAACCCCTCAAGACTCTTCTAGAATCCATGGTTGTGAAATTAGTAGAAGGGGATAAGAAATTGTTAAGTAGCGTATGTCTACAACTCCTTGGTATGTGAGGATCGCTGACACCCTATGTTGGAGAATTGTAGTCCTTTCCTGCCGCAAGCAAGGAGAAAGAACTAAAGCCCTAGTAGCGACTCTTGTACATTGATAGGGGTGCAAAGATTTGTCATTAATATTTTGGAGAGTCGTAGATTCAAATGAATGCTTATTACTCTTGTTTGCAAAGATAGAGTGAAAGAATGAAGCGATTCACCGAGTAGTAGACTGTCTTCCTTGTAATAACTGATGCCTAAGAGCGATAACTTTTGTCAGGTCTAGAGCCAAGCATCTTTGGTCAGGATGGCTGAAAAAAGTGGCAAGTGATCCACCTAACTCTATATACAAGCAATACTACCTCCCTTGAATCTCATAATAATAAACAAGACACTTCAAGATGAAATGTTCTTCAGTCTCCACATTACGAATAGAGCAAAGACGACATACCTATCCTCTTGAGGAATATGGTGGTCCGTGTCCACTTGCAACTGATGCGGGCATACTCAAAGCTGACCAAGAGGATTCCTGAGGCTATGTGTCTAATGTTGTTGGGCATAATTAGGACGAGTAATAATGCTATTCTCAATCCTCATGAAGGCCAACTTAGGACTAAGAGGTTGAGATGGAGCAACTGAAGTGATTTGAATATAGTTTCGATAAACATCATCTCTAACTACTTGATTAATTATCAAGAAGAAGGCAAGGAAGAGCATTTAAAGAGTATTCGATCTTTGGAGACGCAAACTGATTGAAGAAGAGATGTAACTTTTGAGAACCATCCACATTGATGAGCAAAATTGCTTCTAGAGGTAATGCATTATGAGGAGCAAAGTGCCACATATGAGTATCTCTCTTGACCTAAGGTGCAGTCACCCATGGATCTAAGGCAACGAAACTAAAAAATAATTCTGAAGATGCTCTCAAGGTGCAGAAGATAAGCACCAAACTCAGCCTGAACAATACATTGGGGAATTGGTCTTTTACATTGTATGAATCACTGAAGCAAAATAGCATGGTTCCTCTCAATGCGAGCCCAATCATCATACCCTAGACTTGGACCCCAAATCTCAGATCCCTAAAGGACTGTGGGATTGATGGTGCAATCAAAGAGGCACATCTTTGTAGGTATGGCTTGGAAGTGCATAGAAAGCCAAAGAGTAAAAGGAAGAAGGAAGAAGGAAGAAGAAGAAAGTAGAGGAAAGGGTTACAAGGAAGTAAAATTTAAGGGCAGTTATTCACCAGAAAGAGGTAAGGAAATTAAATATATTTCTCCCTTTGTTAATTTATAATTGTAGCTTAGAGTAGATTTCTGATTTGTTTCCTCTAGTATTTTTGTTGCTGATTTTGAAAACAAATAGCAAGTATAAGTTAAGGCACTGATGATTCCATGGGAGATGCCCTTCACAACCAACTCGGAAAAAGTTCAGAAATGGGTGGTGGAAGTGAAACAAGGGGAAGTTTTGCTGCAAATGGCAGTGGAACCCTTGCTAGAATCCACCATGATTTGTCTTTCAGCAATTTTGAAACAATTTGCAAGGGGCCTCGCAAACAAGCAAGGCCTTGATGCAACTTGTCATTGTTTTAGACAAGGATAGGAAAATTGGGAGAGTATATGAATACATCACTTCGAATGTAATACTTGCAAAGTATTTTTGAAGAGTAGCTATAACAGCATTTGCTCTCATCTACTATACAAACTTGGAGATGGGGTGAGATGTTGTGAGAAAACAACACTTGATGAGACGTCTGAACTGATGAAATTACACAATGGCTATATAGATGCTGGAAAACCCAACCCTAAATGTGGAAAATTGTTTCTGGTGACTTCTGAATAATATGGGACTCCCACTTCTTGTCCTTTTATTGGTATTAGGGCTGATCATAGCCAAAGGGGAAGGGCTCTAGCTCAAAGTAATGTAGGAGGGGTCTTCTACTAGTGATAAAAGGATGTCTGACACAGCTACAAAAATTTACAATCTGCAAGTATGTGAGGAGGCAGATGATGCTATTTTGTAGTTGTTCTTTGTGAACAACATCCCATTTAATGTTACTTGTGTTCCTTTTTATAAGGAGGCATTCAGGAATGCTATTAACGCCGGTCCTCCTTCTGTACTGCTCGGAGAGCCAAAATGGAGACCACTTCACTTGAGGAAAAAGCCATAGCAGATAGGATAATTCCATTAATGTCCACAGATGGCCAATGCAGGCCAATTGTATGGCATTACATTACAGCCCTTGAGGGTTGGGCCCAAAAGGAGTAAAACCTAACATGGTAATAGTAATGATGAAGAGAGAGCCAACAATCAAGGTAAAAGAGAGAGAGAACAGGACTTCGGTGGATCCAAGTGCCAACACTAATTTGTAGTGGAATGCAAAGTAGAAGCACAATTGTTCTCATCACCATCTGTTCCAAAAAGGCCAACATAGGATCTATGATCCTCACAAGAGAATGAGGGGCCTGGTTGGATGATCTTAAGAGGACAAGAGTTTGACCCCTAAAGACTCTTCTAGTATCCATGGTTGTGGAACCAATAGAGGAAGATAGGAAACTTGTAAGCTGCATCTGTCCGCAACTGCTAGGTAAGTGAAGGGTTGTTGAAACCTGATGTTGGAGAACTGCAGTCTTGTTGCGCTGCATGCAAGTAAATGGATGCATGAAGTCCCTGGTAGCCGCTCTTATAGTAGACAAGGGGACACAGATCTATCATAAACATTTTAGAGATATAGTAGAGAAACTCAGACTTTGCAAAGACCTAATAAGGCCAATTTTGACTTGTACTCAAGATTCGACAAAAACTGGGGGAAAATACTGCCTTCCATTGACATCATCGATTTTTTGGCCAGGTTTTGTTGATTCTTGAATTTTTTGCCAAGTCGTGAGTTTGTAAAAACTCGGCAATTTTTTAACTTTTTTAAAGACTCTGAGTCAAGTAAGGAAAACTCTTTTTCCCCGTCTCGCCTTGCAACTCGGTTTTTTTTAAACACTCTGCGTTTCATAACAATGACAAAATTAAATCCAAGGTTGTTGATGGAGGAGTTGAGGGAGACATAGGTGAGGTAAGTGGTAGCATCATCATGAAAGTGTGGACTGGTACTACCCATAGGCCACTCATAAACATTATTTTTACATGCTAAACAGGGCCATATTTTTTCAGAGCCATTGATTGTTTTGAAATTTATCAAAATGCAACATTTTAGTTTTAGATGTTGAAGGATGGTATAGAGGAGGTTGGGCACATGAATGTGGTCCAAGTTGTAACAAATGTAGTCCATGTGTGTAGATCTACAGAGATGATTATTTATCACACCAATAGACATATTTTTTGGGCTCCATATTGTGTTGATGAGTTGAACAACACATTGAAAGCAGAGGAAAATCGACTGGGTGAAGTAGATGGTGGCTGATGCTAGAGATGCACAAATGTTTATATGCAACCATTATACAGTCTTGATACTCTTCAGGTCTTTCTTGATGAAGGAATCCCTCAAAATTGTGGAGGCAAGGTATATGAGCTATTTTATTTTGTTGGAGGGGATGATTGAGGTGCAGGAGGCCCTACAATTTGTGGGAGTGTGTAGTGAGTGGACTAGATGGGGAGGGTCCAAAATAGATGAGGGGAAAAAGTAAAGCAAATGATACTAGATGATGGTTGGTAGAACAATACTAAGTAGTATTTCTTTTGTTATCAATTTCATACTTGCAACTCAAAATAGCAGTTGGTTATATATAATACATGATGATGCCATCAAATCACATTCACTAACAAGTAATGCTAATTTCAATAATTAATCCATACAATGCATCTAACATCAAGTCATCATTGAACACACAAATAATCCATTTTTAGCCAAATCAAGAAATCATAGGTGCATAGAACCAAAAAAACAAGTTATAGAGCCTTAAAATGTGTGCTATCAATTCGCAATATTGAGTTGAAGGAGGGAGCTACCAAGAGAATACCAGTGTAGACTTGGTCAGTCATGATCTCGAAGGAAATGACCATGAATATTGTAACCCATGCTTGGTACAAATGATGGTTTTCGGTGCTAGTGACATCCTTTTTTGACACCGATAGTGCTTTGGACATCAAAAAATTCAAATGCTGTTAGGTACCTCATAAAGTCTCTTGATAGTAGTGATAAAAAATTCTGAAATACCAATGAAACAGAAGACGTCTAGAATTGTATTGAAAATTGTTAGGTACCTAGGGATAGGAATGTGGGGAAATAATATTGTATGTGGGTAATATGGCATGATTCATACATAAAATTGTAATAATATATCGCATAGTGCCATATTATAATATTATGCACTTTGTAACTCATGGAAGTTGAATCACCACATGAGTGACCTTCTAACTCATGGAAGGTGAACCATCATATTCTTGCATAAAGAGAGATGTACCCCCAATCGTAAAGAAGTCATATGAAGTATTCTTTGTAAGAGTCTTGGCTCGTGGAGCGGAGATCTTGTGGAGTGATTCCTTCCATAAGGAGTATTCTTGGTGTTGCCCTACCTCAAGGGTATTATCTCTCTATTTTATTGTGTAGATTGTTATTGTGGATAGATGTATGCTATTTCTTCATATTGGCGAATGATTTATTGCTAATAAGACAGGTTCATAGCAAAGGCCTTTCTAAAATTCAGAAAGCAGCAAAAGACTTTGGAAGATTGTTGACGAGTCTCCTCAGTATTAGCCTAGAGAGTAAAAACATCGTCAATAGTCGAATGATCACCTCTAAAACTACCTTCTTGCTCTAAATTTGTCTTGCTGCAGCTGTTCTGAGAGTTTCACGTTCAAAACCCTGGCATAACGCTTAGGAATTGTTAGCCCAAACATTATAGTTCTGTAGTTATTATAATTTGAAGTGTCCTTAGATATGTGGATGGGGTAGATAATGTGCTGTGATCAAGAAAAGGGAAAGCCAGATCGAACAATCACATTGAATAATTCAGAAATGGAATAAGCAATGGCTTCAGCACCATATTTCAAGAAGTCAGCCTGAAATCCCTCAAAATCAGCAGCCTTGCAAGTGCACAATTTTCATATAGCTCTTTTGATGGCCCTTGAAGTAAAGAGGTGACAAATTGTGCAGAAGAGGGGAAGTTATGAATGGTAGACTGCCCCAAGATATTAAACTTGTAACTAGTATGAAATACCCAGGTTTGAAGATCAATACCAATGGGAGGGGGTCGTTGAGGAAGGAGAGTGCACCAAAAGGGTTTTGGAGATTGATGAAGGGTGTCTATGAGATCACAATGGCTAATAGAAAGAAATTTATGCTTATGTCAAATGATGCATTTATATGTCCTTTGTGTGGAGGATACAAGCATGGGCTCATGGATAAGAGCAAAGTGGAGCTTCTGATGCATGGACTTACATTATTCATAATATGAATGCTTGATGGGACAAGAATTTATGTAATGGATTGAGATTGGTGAGGGAAAAGTATGTGGAATGGAGTCAAGGGCAGCTTCCTATAATGTGTGAGACAAGTATTCATGTTTGGTTGTTGCCATGGTGGAATTAAGAGAATAATATTTGGAAATCGATTGGGAGAGACAAGCATTGTAATCACTAGCATACCAAGGATGAAAATGAATCATGAGATGATAGGTAGGATGGGGAAGGAGGAAAGAGAAGATTAAGATAGAAAAGAGGGAAAATCTAAGGAGAAGTCATCATTGCATGATCAGCCAAGGGAAGTTGAATAGAGACTTGAAAGTCATGGATATCTGGGAGCAAGGTCTTGTTGATAAGGACATAATTGGCCATGCTCACACCTTCCCCAGGCAAAAAATGTGTGAACTTGCAAGAGTCTAAAAATTGAAGAATCCCATTAGAGGCCATGTTGTTCTCACAATTGAAGCAAATGTTTCCTGTAAATATTAACGAGATGATTCTTGTCTAGAGGTTCTTTTGAATGCAATATCGTTAGGGTTGAGGTGGAAGAAACATAACTCGTCTCTCGTGAAATCATGAAATGGGGTCCTAGCTCAAATATTAAAATCACCCAAAAGAATTACGTCATCTGAAGATGAATAAGTAGAAATAGTTAGATGAAGATCCAAGTAGGGGTCATCATTGGAATGGATAACAAAGGATGAGGATGTGGGAAGAAAGTAGCAAATGATAGCTAGGAGAGGGGATGGCCCCCATTTGAATTCGAAACCACATATATCTAGAGTACTCATATGATGCAACCAAAGACACTTGTTGGTGAAGGTAGTCTTGAATGAGGCAAGCCACACCATTGGAACCGTGAACACCATTTAATTTGTATGTTTTATGTAAGGTTACCAGGTGCGGGGGTGCGGGTGCGGCGGGAATCGCGGGTGCGGGTGCGGCGGGAATCGCGGGTGCGGCCCTTGTCAAAAATAGGGTTCGTCGGGTGCGGGTGCAGGTGCAGCTAGTTTTTAATTAAAAATATATATATATATATATATATATATATATATATTTTATCAAAAAAATAAAAAATAGTTAAAACATTATATTTGTATTAATTTAATTATTTATTATTATATTAGTTATCCTAGGAACTCTAAGGAATGAGTTGTATCCATAGTGCCTACGGGGTCAGGGAACGTTAATACATGTCCATGCATCTCCTTCAACATATCAAGCTCTGACTGTGTGAGTTTTGCGTTGAAACCGTGCAGGACATTATTGTAAGTGTAAAGATGTGAATCCTCGATCGCTTTGATTTGCCAGCCCCGTGCTCCTTTGACAGAATAAAGCAACGATTTATACCAATCTTCGTGAGTTGCGAAAACATTAGGCATTGCTGATTTATCCATATGGACAATATACGTTGACGCACGCTCCACATCTTCTACACCAGCCTCGACCCTGCACATATGATAGGCGAATAAAAAGAGTAACAGCCCAAGAACGAGACTCCTTGCATCCATCTCTATATTCATCTATACTCTTAGTACTGTGATCCTCCGGGGCCAATTGATGAGATCAAATACAAGCCATCTTCCGTGTTGCGAAGATAGCCTGTGGTTCATGATTGCTATGTATTAAACCAGTTGATTTGGAATGTTCGGGATAAGGGAAAGTACAATTACCACCGTAGAAATAGTTACCACATTTTTTTTCCTATGTTAATGCCCAAACTGGGCTGGGTTCGGCTGGGTGAACCCAAAAAACCACACTGACAGGGTTCGGATGGGGTTCGGCCCAACCGTACCCGATCGTGAACCCGCGAACCCGTTGAGGGTGCGGGTGCGGGTGCGGTTTCGTGGACCCAACTAACTGGGTGCGAGAACCCGGTTACACTTGTTTTATGCTTGAATGTCGAAATAGGGTAGGGATCATTGACAAGTGGAAGAGCTTGTTTAGGGCTTTTGTGAGTCTTTGTGGTAAAAACAAGGTCTTATGAAGAAATTACATCAAGTAAAAGATAGATGTTCAGGAAGATGGCTCATAAGAAAGTCCATGCAAGATGGGAGGCGTTTAGTTGGGGCATACATATACAATGTTGGAGATTGCCATGTTTGGACTTTTGCATGCATCATGTGAGGTCATCTTGTTAATGTGGGAGGACATATGGATAGAACATCCATGAAGAAGCTTGGAGGACATTGGTTGTCCATGCACAATGATGAAGTCCTATCGGCATAACCATGTTTAAAAATGGATGATGGAGGATGTCATAATAAATGGAAGGTGCAGCTAGGATATGGTTGAAGACATTGTCAAAGAAGACATTGCCATTGAAGACATCTGCCGAGATGTCAAATTCATTCTCAAGCAACTCAGCAATAGCTTCAAATTCAACCTCATTTCTGTTCAATATAAGCAAGAGAGTTTCCAGCATGAGTCCCCCCACCACCAAGAGACCAAGGGAAAGTCTGTAATGTTATATGCTTAAGCTTGGAAGGGAGGGCATATGTTAGCCTGATTTTTATGTGATGATATTTTATATTTTTGTACACAAATAATAGACTCAAAGTCCTAATGTTATGCCCATATGTATGTTCTCCTTGTTATGCATTTGTTAAGGATACAAGTATAGTGTGCATTGCAATAATGAATTAAATATATGATTATATATGCAAATTATTGATGATTGGTTGGTGTTTTCATTGTAAAGAAACTTCCAAGGACTATAGGGAGATATTCCATTCAAAATTGAGATCATCATTAATGTGGGCATCATTTCCCATATTTAAAAATGACCAACTTTTAACATAGATAATATACTGTGACATTGGTTTTCATGTTGCTTGCAAAAGCAATATTCCATTACGTTTATTTTTGAAATTATGTGTTCATTGTGCTCATTTCTGCTTTGTGCTTAAATGTTACAGTATCCCAATAAAGTTGGACGGATGGAAAATCCCTTGTAACAAGTTATAAAACCCCTGGACATCACTATATATATGCTTGCTTGTGAACAATGTGCTTTACTACTTAGTATTATGGTTGCAAGCTTTCTTTACATAACCAGTCAGGAAGATTTCATTATATGAGCCTTTCTCAATACCTAAATAACCTTGGGAAGTTCATGGATTTTGCTTGAGGCTCGTCAATTATTCAATGCCAACTTGCTTGTGTCTTTGTGATGTTGCTTTCAAATGGCAAGCTTAATACCATGCAATAGAATTGATGGTTGTCCAAGAATTGTGCAATTATGCTTCCAGCACATCCAAAAACAGTGAAACATTATTGGCTATAGCCAACAAGTTTTTGAATAAAGAGTTCTGCTTTTTTAGCCATCCTTTAGAATTAGTTACCCTTTTCTCTTGAGCCACCTCTTATAAGCAGGGGCAACATAGGGTAATCGAGAGCCATTATTCTTGACTTGATTAAGCCCTTGCAATAACAATGATTTTTATAGTTGCCGACACTCATATTTCAATCAAGTCCAGTTTTCACTCTGTTGGTATAGCGTATGGGACTGTTCCAGTCACACAAATGTCTATACAATGCAATGCACTACAATGCAGTTCTTGCCATACAAATAAACACATACAATGGAAAGAACTCATAGATACATTTGGTGCTTCACTTTCCAATCATTTGGTCAAGCATAGAGATGATAAGCATACCACCATCATCTGACAGCCAATTACTTACTGCGTGCTACCATAAATCACACATCTTCATATATTTTGACCAAGGTAGATGGGCATACATATAGGCATAACATGAAATGGTAAGTGGTTGGCAACTACCATATCAGCTCAACCACCTAACTATCTGTATAAACATAAAACAATAGAAGTACGGTACCCCATATCATACAACATGCCATGTGTTACATCGCACATAACAACAAGCATAGCTAACATATGACACACTATGCACAGTAGACTTTATACAATTCATTTGATTGTTCATGCACTTGTGACATCCATGATTATGTGGATGCTCATGCTGACCAATTCATCCACCTACGGTTGGCATTGTGCTTTGGGCCTTGCTTTAGCTTCTTCTTGTGCATAGTGTAAATGAGCATTAATCAAAATTAAACATGCTAGTGCCTAGGTCAAAAGAAATTCTATAATTCATAGTGGATAAGAATTAGAAAAAACATACAATGTGATCGACTTAGGTATAAAGTTTATGAGGTTAAATACATTGAGTAGGAAGTGTGTGTTGCTATCAATTTGATTCTCTTCATCTCACATTTGCTTATGAGTATGCTGAAAACTTTAGGTCATACAGATTAAGGATTATGAAAGAATAGAATTGAATCATTGAGGTACAAAAATTGAAATCTTCTCTCTATGTCTGAACGGAATACATTATCCTTATAGCAGAAGCAAGTTGTTTTTAATATAGAAGATTTGTTGTCTTTGGCCATGAAAGTTTAGATTTGAGTAGTGTTTTGGAAAATACAGTGTTTTGTAAAATATAGTCTCACATAAAGGAGCTATACCAGGTATACGTGATGAAAATGGTCAACTGTATAATCCAAGTATTGTACGTGTTGGTTTGCAAGCTCATCGTTCTGTGCGGGCAGTGTCTTTGGATTATCTTGTAAGACTACATAAATTTTTTGAAATATACATATATTTTAGGATGCTTATTTATGCAACAAAAATGCATGTCAAGCTTATCTCGTAATTTGTCATATCAGGTAGAACAACGCTTCAGTGGTATGGACCGATCCACTGCTAAATCTGGTAGTGGTGCGGGTTCTTTGGCATTGTCACGTGATACTGTTCGAGCTGCCATTCTTGATGAAGCTGCAATTGTAAGTGTTATTTTAAAATAGTATTTCAAACTTGAGATTGCTTATCCTCATTCATTTATGATTTTTTAGCTAATTGAGTCAGCTGTCAGGTTTGCTCCACACTCAGCTTCAGTGGATCAAGTATTTTCAGCCGTGTTACCCGTGGATTTGATGTCGTTATAATTGATGAAGCTGCACAAGCTGTAAGTAAAGCTAATAGTTTTTGAAAATTTTGCATATTTTATTTTATTTTATATTTTAATAGGTTATTTCGGATCAAAACTTGTCCTCCCAAGTTGTATTGTGACCGCATGACCACAATATTGCAAGTAACTACATCTTATTAGTAAAATAACATTATAATACTTATGCATATATCTTGGCAAGATTTGAACCCTGGTTTCTGTTTTGGAAGTCCATTTTTTTAACCACTTGAACTCATGCCATTTGATATACTTAGTTTATAATTTGAGTCTATTACTTTTCAAAATATACATTGTAAATAATATATATATATATATATATATATATATATATATATATATAAGCTATATGTGGCTTCTATTGGGGGCCACTCCCATCAAAATACCAAAATATTACATTTTTTGTTAGGTCAATTAAACCATATCCAGCTTGCCCTTTTGCAAGGATATTCTTCATTTCCTTTTCTATCAAAAATATATTCTTTATCTTCCTCAAAATGCCATGTTTCCACAATCAGCACCTTGACATCATTTTCATTAAGGGATAAAATTTCACTTGGCTAGCTGCCTTCTAAAAGCCGAATTTCACCAAGATAAAGATCAATACCACGATTGGCTAAACTATCTACTACCTGATTTCCTTCTTTATAGATATGCTCATATTTCCAAGAGATTGCCTCCAATAATAGATGATGAACATCAACAATAATATTATTTTTTATCCAATCTCCACATCCATTTTTGTTGATAGCATTAATGATAATTTGTGAATCTGCTTCAATTGAAATATATTTCCGTCCCTTTCAATTGCATTTTTAATCCTTGTAAGTACTGCAGTAGCCTCTTCATTGGTGTAAGTTGAAGTTCTATATGATTTTGAGTAAATGAGGAGAATTTTGCCTTCATTATTTCTAAAATCACCACCTCCATCAGCTTTTCCTAGATTTTTTTGGAAGCACCATCAAAATTAATTTTGATAAACCCAATTTCTGAACATTTCGATTTTACCATAGATAAAAAAGATCCCTTGCTTTAATGCCATTATCGCAGATGACTCTTCCATGTATATTTAAATCCTGTAACCAAATGGCGAGCACCTCTTCTCATGATGAGCAGCATATTTGTAACCATATTACAAGACAGTTCCAAACTTGGGCATGATTCATGAAGTCTCCACCGTAAGGCTACTCAGGCTTGAACAATGCCATCCATTGGTGACACCAAACATCCTGCTTCTACGATGCCTTCAGTTTATTATAAAATGACTCTTGCATAAAGAAGACTGCATGTACTGATTCTCTTTCCTTGCTACACAAATCTTTGGGTCTAAATTCATCAAGGATCATTGCCTACCGATATGATTGGAGTGTCCTGTAGGTGTGGCGAAGAGAAATGTTTCATGCTCTATTATTTACCTTAAAGTCGTTGTTCTTCAAGTAATGCTTTTTAAGTTGTGATTCATGGATTAGTGCAATTTTGAATTCATTTTTTTTAATGCTTTTAAGGTTGTGATTGCATGAATTACTGGAAGTTTCTGTGGCACTACTGTCCATAGTAGAGAAAATCGGAATCGGGTAGTAAATCGGCTGGGGAAAAAGTCGGCAAAAAATCGGGGAAAAAATCGGCAAAAAATCAGGGAAAAAAAAAACGAAGAAAACGATTTTTTTTTTAATTTTTCATGCATATTACAATGAATTAACATTATGCAAATCAAATATTGCAATAAAAGCAACAATTCAAGTCAAGAGACTCAAGACATCATACAAGGCTCAAGCTTTAAGTACACATGAATGATGAAAGTGACAAAACACATCCTGTATTGGTTATAATATGTAAAGGTACAAATTTACAAGTAACAAGAAGGAAAAAAAGGTTTCATTTTTTATATGCTTGCACATGGAAACAAGTAACAACAAAGTTACAATCACTTGAAAAAAAGGAAAAAAAAACTAAACCCTAAACCAAAAGGCTAGGGTTTAGGGTTTAAAATTGAAACATTGACAGCTGAAAAATGGGCCTGCATACATAGTTATCAGGCAGCAATATTTACTTAAAAAGAGGAGGAAAAAAAACCCTAAACCCAAAACCCTAGGCCCTAGACTAGGGTTTAGGGTTTAAACTTCAAGTTCAAAGTTTAAAGTTTCAAATTCAAACACTAACAGCTGAAAAATGGGCTTGCATACATAGTTACCAGGCAGCAATATTTACTTATTTACTTTAAAAGAGGAGGAAATAAAAAAACCCTAGGGCCTAGCCTAGGGTTTAGGGTTTAAACTTCAAAGTTTCAAACATTAACAGTTGAAAAATGGGCTTGCATACATAGTTATCAGGCAGCAATATTTACTTAAAAAAAAGAAAAAAGAAAAAAAAACCCAAAACCCTAAACTAGGGTTTCAGATTTAGGGTTTAAACTTTAAACTTCAAAGTTCAAACATTAACAGCTGAAAAATGGGCTTGCATAGAAAACCCTAAATTGGCCACAGCTTGAAAAAAAAATTATTTAAAAAAAAAAAAAAAAAAAAAAAACATTTGCAGATTTTAATCGCCGATTCCGATTTTTTCAAAAAATCGGCAAAAATTGCCGAACTCGCGATAAGTTGCCGAGTCACTCGTTTCGCAACTGACTCGCGATTTTTGTAATTTTTTTGCCGATTTTTCGTAACTATGCTATTGTCAACAAAAGAACTAAACTTCTATGCTGACCTGAATTTTGTGTTACTGTGCAACATATGGTCACATTGAATTGATATAATCCATTTTTGTCATTTGCCTTGAACCTGTAATATTTTCTTGTCCTAAAGTTCCTTGGATGATGTTACCTAAAGACTGGATCTTATGAGGAGTAAAATCTCCTCTGGCGTTGATTATTTTAAAGGCTCCTGCACCATTATATTGCCTGGAAAACTCCACGCCATGTTTAGAAATTCTGGATTCTTCAAAGTGAGCGTCTCCTAGGTTCCAGCCCATGCAAAATTCATTGCGCAGTTTTTTATGCGATTAAGGGTTGCCTTGGGAGCTTCATTTATTCATTGGATCAACTTCCCCATAATCTTCTCATCATGAATTTTTTTTTAAATTAAGTGTTCGTATACAGTGCTTTGTGTCATTTTGGCAGGGGGGAAAAACTTCATGAGAAGTCCAACACCAATGTGAAAGGAATGTTCTTCCTACCTTGAAACACAATAACACAAAGCACCCGTTATAGACAGAAC
Organism: Wollemia nobilis; assembly: GCA_028583015.1. Classification (NCBI taxonomy): domain Eukaryota; kingdom Viridiplantae; phylum Streptophyta; class Pinopsida; order Araucariales; family Araucariaceae; genus Wollemia; species Wollemia nobilis. The sequence continues at coordinate 3,663,485 of JAQPPZ010002143.1, read as the reverse complement.
AACCATGCAAGGGCAGGCAATCTCTGAATATAGAGCTGAGGAAAGGCGTATTTGCACCCGTTAAGTTGGTATTCCTACTAAAATAACCAATTAATGGAAGACTCATGGCTATCATACCCTTTGAGGAATCATCTCTAGAGGTTGGCATCACTTATGCTCTATGGTACCCTGGTGGTAACCCAAAGGTGGCTCAAGTCTAATGCCATAAGCCCCCAAGAACATAAGGATTGCTGTCAATGCCTCAAAGATCTCATAATAAGATCTGTGGATAGATATGAGGCTTGTCTGTCAAAGACCTGATCAAACCCTCATGTCAGATGAACCAAGGATCAAACTCATGGAAGGAAATTTTATACATAATTAGGATAAAGGATCCTCTGAGGAGAGACCTCTTTATGAAAAGTAACTTGCTAATACGACACCATAGAAGCATCAATTTGAAAGGAAAAGTTTCAACCATCCAAAAGATTGCATTCAGAATTTTATGTGAAAGTACTCATGCAAAATTTTCAGCGTTATATAAAGCGTATAATTGGTCAGAACTTTAAAAATGACAGTCACTATATTTTATTAACTAACTGTAGCTGACAAGGCGGACCTAAATTAAATAGCATTCGATGAGTGCCTGTCCTGACCTGATTTCTTGGACAAAAGAGAAGATTTGGAGGCAGATGCAGTTTCTGATATTAGCGAAACCAAACTATTGACCATAAGGATGGCTGTTTGATTGATTTTGAAGTGAGAGTGAGATGCATTTTTTCTCTACATTGACAAGTTAGAAGAATGGATAAACAAATTTGGGGGAGAGGGTGTGCACTTAGCCAAATATGTGGTAAAACTCCTCATGTATGCAGACGATGTAATTCTTGTGGCCAAAACAGCCAAATATCTAGGAGATCACCTTCGAGCTCTAAAACTTTTTTGTAAGGAAGTTGGGATGCAGGTAAACACAAGCAAAACAAAAATCATGATTTTTTCAGCAAAAAAAGAAGAAGCAACAGCTCAAATTTCAGTTTGCAGGAGAACCACTTGAGGTAGTAGTAGAATACAAATACCTGGGCATAGACTTTCATGACAAACTCAATTGGAATACATGTAGGATGAAAAGAACTCAAAGCGGTTGGAGAGCACTGTATGCACTTCAAAATAGGTGTAGGAATGCCGAGCTGTGGGACTGGAAGACCACCAGGGTTTTATTTGGCCTACTTGTTACACCGGTTTTGTTGTATGGTTGCGAGGTGTGGGCTAGTGGCACAACAAAGGCAAAATGGAGGCAAATAGAAAGGATTCAAAAATATTTAATCACAAATTTTCTCAAAATTAAGGCCACAACCCCTTATGAAATTATTCTAGCTGAAACTGGAATGTTTCCTTTAGAAGCAATTGCTATGACCAAGCTGTTATGTTACTTGAAAAAAATAGAAAACATGAAAAACGACAGATGGCCAAGGGCAGCTAAGGACGAAGAGTTGCATAGGCGGAAGAACACATGGATGAAACGTTGGGAAATCAACATAAATGAATGCCCAAATTTCAACAAAGACATCAAAAGCTATGTGAATGAAAAGTTTAGAAGTGGAATGTGGAAAAATGCAAGCAGGAAAAGACAATATTATATTGCAAAGTTTAACCCAACATATGATCACAAGGAAAAAGCATATATAGGCGCTGAAATCAAGTGGAAGGAAAAAATCCTCATTGCTTTGATAAGGACTAGCTCTCATAGGCTTAGATATGAAACAGGGAGATGGACAACACCCAAAGAACAATGGGAAGAAAGGATATGTACTTTATGCAGCACAGGGGCAGTAGAGACAGAGGAACACTTCATCTATAAGTGCCCGAGTTTTTCAGACATCCGTGGCAAATACAAAGAAACACTTGGAAACGGGTCTATGACAGAATTATTTGAAGACAGTAAAATAAAACAATTGGGGAATTGCTAACCCAAATCAGCAGAAGGAACAGCCTTCTCAAAGATGTTCATATGATATGGTTTGAGTAGTTGTACTTCCATATTTGAGGTCCCATAGACCATATTTAGGTCTCGCGGATGTAATTAAAATCTTTCATTTCATTTCATTTCTGTTTAAGATTGTATGCTCTGTCTGTAGGAAAATAGTACCAATTTGAGGCATTTGATTCTGTGAAATCTTCAATAAACAACCAATTTCAACATTAGCTTGGAGGGTCCTCTTCTAGTGCTTGTACTGGCCAGCCATGCCTTGTAAGGCAATTTGATTGTGTTGTAGTTCTGCAATGGTACTTGGGCACAGATTGGCCTGTAGGCACAATTTAAATAGCAATGACACAGGCAGACATATTAGCTTATTAGTGGTGTAGGCATCATGGCACTATGATGCCTATAAATTCTTTTCTCTTTTTGGGTTTTCCTCTATTCTTTGTTTTTTATGGGTTCAAAATGTGGTCCATTATGTTCGTAGTATTTATCATATTGAATCTAGAGTTGTTTTTGTTTTTATTAAAAAACGTATGAAAGTTCTTACAATAATTTTAGTTCCAGTTCATTTTTATTTGTTCTTTCCTAGCTGCTTTTAAACTCTCATTTATAATTGGCTGAAGGTGCATTTAGGTTGGACTATGGAAGATAATTTTCTTGTTCAAGCTGCACTTTAGTATTCTGTTCTGCTAATCTTTTGCTACTCTGGTTTATTATTTTCTATAGTATTTCTTGAGGCTTCGTGGATTTACATGACCAAGTTTGAACTTGTTGCACGATTTATATTCTAAAAGTGAGTGCATAGAGATGTCATGACTTTTTGAGTAAAATGTGTTTTGTGTTTTTATATTAATGTTAAAGTTGAAGTTTGTAGTTTCCATTTTCATTGTTTTGTGGTAAAATTCAAACACAATTCATATGTAAGCTTCTATTGATCTTGGCTTCTAACTTCTCTTTGGGATGGTTGTAGGTGGAGCCAGCAACTCTAGTTCCTTTGGCCCATGGATGCAAACAAGCAATTCTTGTATGTTCATGAATGTATTCATAACTATTCTTTTGTGGTATAATATGGTAAATTTGGTAAAGAGTTTTATGACAGATGATTTCTGAAACTATTCTGGACATCCATGCAATTATTATATGATTGCTACTTATCTACATGAAAGTACTCTTGTTATTCACCACTATCTTCTACTTTGGTCGCTCATCTAGGTTATAAAACTATTTTGGGTTCAAGTGTTCTAACAGCAAAACATACAAGAAAAACAGCTTACTCTTGTACATTTAGGATCTGCAAACTAGAGATGCACAAGTAGATAAGAGTAGGGACGCTTTGATATACGAATAATAATTGTGTTAATGTAACGGCCAAATGCACCATAGCTGAAGCCTCTTGGTGATTCGTCCTAAAAACCAATGCTTAAATCTTTAAACATAATTATTGAGTCTGTAAAATATGCCAAGTTAATTCCTCTATATCTACATCCACCTATGGCAGTTCTATTCTGGAGCTCTAGTAGGATGCTGCCATGTGGTTTAGGGTGATATGAACCAAGGTGCACAGATGCGACAATGAAAGAGAGACAAAAGAGATTGCTGTAACTATACATGCGGTACATTAATAGTAATATGTTTACATAAAGAGTAAAAACAAGCTTCTAACAGAAGAAAGATGTATATATGGAAGCTTATTGCAGAAAATTTATGGGAAGCTTCTAAGGGATTTACATGAGGACACGTGCAAGACATGCGCAAACAAAGGATGTACAGTTATTAAATGGGTCTCCCATTGATTTTTTTGATTAGGATAAGAAGGGGTTTTGAGGTCCCCAGACCTTTACAACAGTCTGTTACAGAAGATACAGTGAATCCTAGCAGCCATGCAAAACCATCCAATTTCCTTCATAAGTGCAGTCATGCAATTACCAATACAACCCATAGTAGCTGCCAGACCCTTCAACACAGTAAATTTCGCTTTAAGTCCTTCCATGAGCTGAATTTCCTTTTGCGAAGAGCTAGATTCTCTTTTGGCCGAATGGGTATCAATTTTAGGTCCTTCTTCCTCCTCTAAATGTTGTAGAGAAGCCGAAATCTCCTCCAAGGAGTGCTTGAGTAATTCCGCTGATTGCTCATTCTCCTCCTCTGAGGGCTGGTCCCCAGAGTCCTTTGAATCTGATGTTAAATCCACCTCATTTGAAGGCTTTTCAAGAAGCCTTTTGGACCTCCTGATTTCTTTGGAAGCTGAGGCGTAATCAGGATCCATCAAATCTACCTTGACCTTTGCTTTCTCCTTATCAATATTTCTCTTCTTTTGCACAACACCTGTTTTCGGTTTCTTCTTGACTTTTCCTTGCATTTGCTCCTTCTCGGGGGGGGGGGGACTCAGGGTCCACATCATCAGAAGCCGACGACTCTCCTCTCTTCCTTCCCAATGAGCCTGGTGTAAATTTAGAGTCCTTGGCCTTCAAAAAGTTCTCCCCTCGGCTAAAAAGGACTTGCATGAGGCTTTGTCTCGAGACCAATTTGTCGTTGCTCCTCGAAGCTATTAGATTCTCTTTGCTGCATATTTGGTACCAAATTTTTCCATTGCAGCCTTAGACAACAATTTCAACAATCCTTGATGGAGGGGGATCCTTGATTTCCCTTGCTTAACTTCATGGATAGAGTGCTCAACGAGTTAAACAGGAAGGCTGGAATATTGACTACAACCCCGAGGCAGCCATAGTTTAGAATTGCAATGTGGTAACCAAAGAGCACCTTATATCGCCCTTCAAGGGTAATAGATCTCATAATTTGTACTGCAACCTTGTCCCATGGTCTTGGTAATGACTCTTTGGAGATTCCAGACTGATACCAATAGAATGAATCTTCCTCCTCCAAAAACCGAATCAAATCACGAACTTGAGAGTGGAGTCCCGACACCCCTGCAATTGAAGTAGTCAGCATGTAAAATTCTACTCTTTTCATCGAAACCTTTCTGTCCACCCAAGACTCAGCCACTTGACCAGAAATGTCCTCATTGTATCCTTCAAGCTTTCTAAAGAACTCGAGGAAACCGACCTTCTCCAGTATTCCTACAACATCCTCATAAAATTTCTGAACATTGACTCCGTCTTCACCAGATTGCCCACCATCTTGTTCCTATTTTGCATACTAAACCAAATCTGTTCGCCTGTTTCTTATGCAATATTTCACAAGGTGACAAGTGTGTCGCTCACATCCTTTCACAACTTCAGACTCCTTTCCAAAGATTGCCAAGGATTTGACAAACAATTCGATTGGAGGATTGAGCCATGTTACATGTGTTAGATTTCCATCCCCAAGCTTGTGATGCCATGCCCTTGGATTTTTTCAATTGTGAGAGGTCTCAGATTTCCTACTAAAAGCACTCAAGTTGCCAATCTTGAAAGTTGCAGCCTCTTCGATGCCGATTTCTGTCCTACCAGCATACTCGAGAGTGTTGATGCTGGGGTTATGTGCAGACCTGGCTATCGCTCACCATTGGATTGGCCACTCCCACTCATCATGATGTCTATACCTTGTTATCATTTGACTGTCATCCCAATGAAGTTTGGTTTCCACGTGGCCTTGGCAATTCTTCTCCCACATGAAGATTAAGAAACATAAGATGATGGCACTCTAGGAGGAGGAGGACGAGAAGCCTAGCATCTCTAAAGGTGGCATGATGAGTGGGTGTTATAGGAACAACCGTTAAGGAAAGAAGAATGTATATCATGGTGGTGCGAAGAACACAAACCAAACAAATTGCTTACAATACGACACGGTTAGGAGGTCGATTGTCTAGTGTCAAAATTTGTAGAAAGTGGGACATTTCAAAGCCAATTGAACCAATGCTCTTAACCCAAATGTGGAAATGATGTGTTGATGGTACGGACTTGACAACCATGCAAAAACTAGTTGTTCCAAGAAGAGAGGGGATAACCAAAATGTCAAGTTTATTAACATTGAACAACCGAACATGGGAACAAACCATGTTCTAGTAGTTACAAGGGCATAGGCTAAAAAGAAATTTGACTACCGTGATATAGCCATTGAGAGAAAGTAATGGTAGGAGGCCCATGCAAAAGTTGAAGAGATGACAAATGAATATGATGTAAGAGAAGACCAAAAAAGATCATTGAACATACCTACCCAAGATGAATTGTTGATGTCACAAAGCATAGCAAGTCAACTCTCATAGTAGAGTGTGTGGGTGAATATGGCATAGAGGATGAAAGGCTTATTGATAGGACAAAGGGTCACTATTGCTAAACAGACCTTTGTCCTTGACTTGCTAGTGGTCTTCATGTAAAAGGCAACCTATGATGCATTGGGGGCATGGATGGCTATGAATGACGAAAGTTGATCAAAATTGGGAGGAGAATGGTCAGACATTTAAGAAAGGGAACTTGAAACATATCAATTTGAGAAACAATTAGCGAGTGAGAATCTTGCATCATCTTAGGAGTCAAACCTCTCTATGTCTGATGACAAAGTGGGATCAAAAGTCAGTGTGCATCCCAAAATTGACAATGTCCTTTAACTCAAAGAGTGTACAAAGGATGAGGGACACTTAGGTAGTGATCTCCTCCATTAGTAGATGGAGGATTATAAGGTCTTTCAACCAAGATGCTTATCAAAGCAGATGAAAGCGTGGACACAAAGGGAAAGATGTTATAATTGACACATTGGAGGTTAGCAAATCAAGTACTATTGTCGCCATAAGAAAACAATTGAGTGATGTATATGTTATAGTAGAGAAATAGGAGAGATCGACATCTTCCCAAAAATTTGTTGGGTAGATCATTATTGATGCATAGATTGATGATAGGCCAACACACTAATTTGGTATGCACATGGTGACTGAGGAACTCCATATCACTCAATTTGAGGAACCTAATATTGTGCAAGTCAAATTCGTTGAGTTTGATGAGGAGATAATCGACTATAGTGATGATTAGGATCCAGTTTTGAAGGCAACACCATAATTGTTTTTTATGTAGTGCAAGGAAGTCTTTGCACGGACTTATAAGGACCTCAAGGAGATTCCATCTAATTTGTGCATCCATTTGATATCATTGGTTCCAACAAGGCAATTAGTGTGAAGAAGACCATACCACGTGTATCCAAAATATGCAATGATAGTCATTGCGAATATAGAGAAGATGTTGGACGTTGGCATCATTTTCAAAGTGATCGTGAGTGATTGGTTGTCACCAATTGTTATCAGCCTGAACAAGGAAAGTGCGTAGATCAGAATTTGCATGGGTTTTAGGAGCTCAAATGCAATCACAATTAAGGATCTATTTCCGATTCTGTTTATTGATTTGCTCTTGGAGTAAGTAGTCAGATACAAGATGCATTTATGTCTTGATGGATTTTTGGGCTACATTTGGATTAGTATTGCAGATGAAAAAATATGTCATTGAAAATGGGATTTACACCTACAATCAAAAGCCCTTTAGGTTGTATAATGCACATGCAACATGCCATAGAATCATCCTATATGTCGTTGAGTACATGTCTGTTGGAAAATTTAAGTTTTTTCTTGATTTTTTAGTGTTATATGTGTGAAAGGAATAACATTCGAAGGTGTTGGAGGAATGCATGAAGTTGTGCATAAACACGTGCTTCTTGCTAAACCCTAGGAAATGCAAGCTGTTGGTTCCCTTTGGGAAGTTGTTGGGGCACCATGTCTATTAGACCCTATTGAGGACAGATCTTGATAGGGTCCATGTGGTGGTGTGGATAGAGGAGCCATATGACATCAACTCAATTATTTTTTGGTCCATGTAGGGTATTAGTAGAGGTTCATCAAGAATTTTCTGCTGTTGTCACATGCCCTTGATGCCTTCATATGCAAAGGTGTTCTATTTAGGTGGGCAAAGGAACATTAGCAAGGCTTTGAGTAGTTGAATGCTAGGCTTATTAGTCCATCCATTCTAGTGTTTTCGATCTAGGACAAAGAGTTTCATGTCCATGTTGATGCATTGAACTTCATAGTTGGTTGTGGGTTGGCGTATGAAGCTAGCCATGGGTTGGACCAATCCATTTGCTTTGTAAGTTGGTTGTCACATGCAAAGAAGAATTGCGAAATGATGCAATGCTAATCTTTGGGGATGGTATATGGTGCATAAGTTTTGCAATTATTTGCTCATGAACCCATTTTCATTTTATGTTGATCATGAGACTCTTTTCTACCTGATAAATAAGCCGACTATTCACAAGAAAGTTAGAACTTAGCTCGTAATGTTGGAGGAATTTGAATTTCAGGTTGTGGTGTGACCTAGAAAGAGGCATGTCATCATCGAACAACTGCCCTAGATTCACTTGGGAGAATTGCATATGGCAGGGTATTGGTGCTTTTTCAAAGGCTTATTTGTTTTGCACTATTGTATTACTGTCCTGGTACATGCATACAAGTACTTACCTATTAGTACGAGACTTAAAAAGAGAGTTGTTGGTAGGTGAGTGAAGAAGGTTTGACTAAAATGGGGACCCTTCTAGTTGATTAAGGAATTATTGTACAAGATAGGACCTTATATTGTGTAGATGTATAATGGTGGAAGAAGTGTGTAGTATGCTAAAGTAAGCACATGAAGGATCGATAGCGGACACATGGAACCTTACGTGAGGATGTGCTATTTGCTAAACTTTGGTGATCAACCTTATTTCAAAACGTGAAGGAATTTGTAACATAATGGCATGTCAGAAGATGGGAAAGCCTCTAAAACAAGACTTCATGCCTTTGCAAGAATTGTTATAGTGGTGGTATTCGACTTTGTTGGACTCGTAAAGCCAAGTCGATTATGGAGAATCTCTTTACATCGCAGTTGCCATGGAGTATGGATGAATTGGTTTGATTTGGGAATGTCGCTTGACAACTCAATGAGAAGCAAAACTAAGTTTGTTTATGAATAGATCATCACAAGGTTCAAGATCTAGATGCAAATCATTGGTGATCATGGTGGACACTTTATGAGTGAGGCGATACAAAGGTTGATATCAAACTTTGGATACACCATGTGTTGTCAAGTTTGTAATATCTTTGAGCAAATAGTTAGGTAGAGGTAACAAATAAAGTGCTTGTCTTGACTCTTCATAACTCATAAATCCTGTAGAGTTGAAGATGTTGATTTGGAGGAAAAGTTGCCAGTCTTGTGGGCATACAGGATTGTGTATAACACAACAATTGGCCATCTGCTGTTTTAGCGATTGGATTGGTAAAAGGCCATTGTACAAGTGGATTTTGAGTGGCCATGCAAAATTGACTCGAAGATAAGGAGAATTTGGAGGAGAGACTTCTTTCATTAAGCCATCTAGACGAGCATAGAGTGATGACATAGTGGGCTATTGAAGAAACCTACCAAAGGCAAAAACATTTGCACGATAGGCACCTAAGGTGAATGTGCATAAAAATGGGGACCTTGTTTTATGATTTAATGCAAAACGGGACATTAAACTGGGTGGACTGAAAACCCCGTGGCTTGGGCTACGTATTGACCCAGTGCTTGACTAACTTGTATTGGATGCTACAGATTGACCCAATGCTCGACTGACTTGATGCCGAAACTATATAGGGTATACAAGCATAAGCCAATTTTATTGATTTGGACACGGAGTTTGCAATGATTATTTGTGTCCAATTGGTCCATATATGACTCCTAAGGTGCCATGATATATGAAGTGGGAAGGCATAGTCTTGCCAAAGATGTGGAATTGACTGCAAATGATTCAAACGGTAGCACTGAAGAATTGAACGAGGAGGAAGCAAATTGGGCACTATGGCCACTGGCATGGAATATGTTGGCTGACGGGGCAAATTGGCTGACACGAGTTAGAATCTCACTACCCCCATAATGGAAAAACTGCAGTTGCAAATGCAATTTTTGGAGGACAAAATTATGAACATTTTAGTGCACGTGTTGCAATGTGGTTGGTCACACCATCAAAATGGATGAGGCAAATGAAAATGATGAATAAGATACAATAGAAAACAAAGTGAGTGAGGCCACACACCTCTCGAAGTCTAGAGATTACAACGTTGGATGAGCAAGCTCCATGGACAACAATAAGTGGATATAAGCAAGTCCATGACGGGCTTGGTGGACCAGTTAGGCTCCTCGAAGTTGAGCAAGAGGTGGCTATCGAACAAGATCCATAAATGACAACAAAGTGAAAAAGTAGATGACAAAGTTGATAGATCTAGCATGCTCTTAGAGATTGGGTATTTTCAATGCAATATGCACTTGGAGATGGAATGCTTACAACACAAAAGTGAGCAACTGACCTTACGAATGAACGAGTTGCGTGAGTAGCAGTGGATGATCATAGAGGAGTTGCTTGAGTTGATTCAATAACAAATGGAAGAACATTGAAATGAGGAAAACAAATGACGATGCATTAATTTTTTTAATAATTTTAATAATAGTGGGGGTCATGTGAGTTTTAAGAGTCCAATAGCAAAGACGAAGCAAATAGTCATTAGGTAAATTTTCTAAAGTGCCATAGGGACCAAATGGGGACTCTCAATACTTAGCTTTGGTGATGAGCGAACTATGATGATTGATGTAACTATTTTTTGAATGGTAGTAGTTTTAAGTTTTAACCTTTTAGACAATGATATAAAAACCATTAATAGAGTCAATTATTATTCTTGAAGAAAAGGAAAGAAATGCATCTGTTTCCATTAGTTCGCCAATCCAAGTAGAGAATGCCATTGGAACAGGTAAAATATTCTAGATGCCAAACAAGGAAGAACTCAAACATAGTTTTCCTATACGGTGACAACACCATTGTACTTCTTAAAGAGAGTGCTTGCAAGAACTTCAAACCAACTTATGAGTTGAACAGATTAAAAGAGTTCAACTTAAATTTAATGCAGTTGGAGTGAGAAGCCATTATAGGGATGTGAGGGAAAATCATCTAGTTATGGGCTATATACCCTTCCCTTTGTTGAATCCATCCACACTTGAAGGAATAAGGAGGAATGGTAAAAGTTGTCTAGGGTTTTATTTTAACTTCTAGGTTGCAAATTTCGAACAAGTATGATTTTCTTCAATTGAAGAAAGAGAATGCTGAACTATGAAGGCATTTTGGGGAATTGAAAATGGCATAGAAATTCTTCTCTTTGCCAATTTAAATGTCATCCTTATGGGTTTTGTCATTCCATAGAAATACATTGTAGCCAAACTCATTCTTGTCCAATAGGGAAATGGCTACCATCAATGTCATGTGGAATTGAGAGGATATTGTCTTGAAGAACGTTGTTTATACGACTGTCGTTAAAGCATGTAGGAGGAGATTACTTTTTACTTGACGTTGTCCATAGTCTATCAGTAAACTTGTTTTTGTCTGCATGTTCGTTAGTGCCTTTGTTGTTGTCCATCCATTCATCAATGCATTTTCTGTTGATTGCGAGTTTGTTTGCACATCCTACACTTGTAGTCCGTGCACTCATTGTTGTCCTTACGTTTGTATGCATGTCCATTAGCACTATTGCTGTTTATGCGTCTATCATGGCACCTTTTGTAATCTGCATTCAAACACTTGTAGAGTGTGCACTTGCTACCGCATGTACGTTTATCAACATACTTGTTGTCGCTCGTGTGTCTATCAACTTTATTGTTGTCATATGTGCGTCTATCAATGCACTTGCTACCATCTATGCATCTGTTAGTGGACTTGCATGCACTTGTTGTTCCATCAGTTCATCCTTAAGTGCACTTGTTGCCATTTGTGCTTCCCTTAGTGTACTTGTTTTCGTTCATGTGTTTGTTTGTACATTTACTACTGTTTATGCACTTATTATGGTCCTTGCGCTTGTTGCAAACCCAACACTTGATGCCATTTGTCCACTTACCATTGTCTACATGTTTGCAAGTTAGTGCATTTGTTGCCGCCCATTTTTGGACATTGGTTTTAAATTGTGTCCATGCGCTTCTTAGTGCACTTGTTGCCACATGTGTTCATCACTGCGCTTATTGTTGTCATTGTGTTCCATCAATGCACTTGTTATCATTAGGTATGTTAGTGCACTTGTTGCCATTTGCACGTCTATCCATACATTTGCTGCTGTCCAAGCACTTGCTACCATCTTGTCCATGTGTCTGTCAATGCATGGGTTGTTGTCCATGCATTTGTCAATGCGCTTGCTATTGTCTCCATGTTCATCAGTGCACTTCTTATTGTTTGGGCACATGTTGTCCTTGTATTCGTTGTTGTTTACATTTATTGTTTGGGCACATGTTGTCCTTGTATTCGTTGTTGTTTACATTTATTTTTTGGGCACATGTTGTCCTTGTATTTGTTGTTGTTTACATGTCCATCAATGACGGTGTTTACATGTCCATCAATACAGTCATTGTTGTCTATGTGTCCGTCAGTTTACTTGTTATTAGTGCCCTTAAGTGCCCATTTTGTCGTCGTCTGTGCATTTCTTTTGCACTTGTTGTCTTTGTGGTATGTGGTTTGGGCACTTGCATTTTGTGCACTTTTTGTCCTATGGTGTCTAATCACTTGCTATCGTATAGGGTGTAGTTTGGGCATTTGTCATATGTGCACTTGTCATATGGAGTTTGTCTAGGCAGTTTTTATCTAGGCTTCCATCTGAGCACTTATTGTCGTTAAAGGTACCATCAATACCCCTGTCATCTGTGTAGACTAGGACCTTGGTGCCCAATCAACCGAGACTAGGGGTGAAGGATTGCTGATAGAGTGGGTGAGTTTGGGGAGGAGTTGGTGTCACCTCTGTAGGAGGCGATTGAGAGCTATGTGGAGGATACCAACCCATTTTTGGCTTCTACTTTTGAGGGGATTGTGTTGTAGGTAGACCGCTTACCTAAACCAAACACACAACTAGGAGAATTAGAACTAGATGCTAAACCTTATTAGCAGGTAGAGGAGTGACAACCTAATAACAGTGATGCATTGAAGGGGAAGGAGTTGCTATGCAGTAGGAGGGTGGTACATCGCCATAGGAACAACCCCAAATAAAAGATGATGGTGCGATGGAGTTAGAATCAGAATGTGCTCACTATAATAAATAGTTGGGTTACTTGCACTTGTTGATCATGAGGTGTCACAAAGCTGGTTAGGGGGAAATAGTCAATGAGCTCACTTGGAGAGTTCGAAGGATATGCATACTTGGGAGTTGCATATGCATTGTGTGCTTGACATGCCAAACTTACCACTTAGTATTGTGATTTTATATTGACAACCTCTTGCGGAGTATCTTACCCCTACCCAAGCAAAATCATTTCAGATGTTACTCTTGAGGAAGTGTATGCGATTATAGAGGGGCTCGATGTGCCTTTTTAGCGAGTCAGCTACATTTTGTACTAGATCTAATGGTTTTAGGCTAACCTTTGGATGTAGCATGAATTGTCTAGACTCTAAGTAATTACATGAGATAGCTGAATTTGAGATACGACATCCTCACTATCACAAAAAGTATTTACGAGTTTTGGGAGTATTTTTGTTCAAAGGAGTTCAAAAATCTGGAATTGTGTCCGTGAGGTGAGAGACGATAGCCCCTTCGTCCAATTGTAGTGGCTCAAGTATACCAAGTATAGAAGGAAAACATAATTGAAAAGTATTTTCTCAAATATGCTCCATAATGGATAAGGACCATACCTAATATGTTTGAAATCTTAATGTGGAAGAACACAATGTCTTTGTATTTGGATCGAGTCTCCAACATTGTATTAAATTCTGCATAGAATTTAGCCCAATGTTGGACAAAGAAACCCATAATTTTGCACCTTTTGTTGATGAGATGAAGCAGATGTAGGAAGAGCTACTGAAATGTCATAGGGAGGAAGAGGTTGATACCGTGGCAAAACTCAATGTCCTATAGACCCATGAATATCTCAATTGCATGTATGTTACAACCTACAACATTTAAAATTGAGTGCCCTGAACTAGAGTGATTATGTACTGAACCTAATGGTGATGATGTGGATGTACTGAACTATAGAGTGATTAAGTACCTAAGTTTGACGATCAATTTGTGGTTGGCAGGATGTCTAGAACCTTAATTGATAACCTAAAAGCTTCCACAATCTTTTTAAAAGCTGATTAAGATATATGGAGTCACGATTAGAAGCAATTCTGAGTTTGAAATTAAATTTACACCATGCATGTTGGAAAAATAACTCGACAAATTTGGAAGCATCTATAGTTTTGTTGCATGCAGTAGATATGGCCCTCCTAGAAAACCAACTCAGAACAAAAACACAATCATTTTCCCCAAGATTAGTTGGCAGCCACTAATGAAGCTCATAGGCCCCAGGAGGAACTGGAATCTCTAATAAAGTCTTGGGAGGACTCCATGTGGATGAATTAAGGCAAGCCTCGACACAAGTTGTGCCTACCAGGAAAGACAATAAACGAATGGTAATTTGGAACTGCAAGGTAGTGAATTGGGATTTCCCTTCTCCAAGACAGGTCCACCCTTGGTTGTCTAAATAGTGATGTTTGTGGTTCCCGTATGGCATTAGCAGTCTCTCCATCATTTGTAAAGTTGTAAGGGGTGCAATATGGTCATCTTTGGGTTCATTCCATGAAGTTAAGCCCCACCCCCCCTGCTATTTTGTGTTTCTTACTAAGATTCATTAGAACCTTGAACATGCACTTTAGCTAGGCATTGAATATGAACAAAGACAATAAATGAGTGGTAATTTGGAACTGTAAGGTAGTGAATTGTGATTTCCCTTCTCCAAGATAGGTCTACCCTTCGTTGTCTAAATAGTGATGTTTGTGTTTCCTGTCTGGCATTAGCAGTCTCTCCATCATTTGTAAAGTTGTAAGGGGTGCAATATGGTCATCTTTGGGTTCATTCCATGATGAAGTTAATCCCCACCCCCCCTGCTATATTGTGTTTCTTACTAAGATTCATTAGAACCTTGAACTTGCACTTTAGCTAGGTATTGAATTTGAACTTTTGCACACCAGACATGCCTATTAGGTGGTCTTTGTGGCTCAAGTGGGGAATCATATCTTATCAACCCAAAGCTGTCATTGGTTGGCTTAGTTGAATGCTCCATAAACATTTTCATCTATGTTGGAGGAAAAACTTTGAAATTTTAGAAATTCATCTTTGCTTCATGTGTTTCTGGTCCTTTTTAAGAGACGAGACGTTTACAAAGCACTTCCAAGGTTTCTTTGTATTTTAAACCATAAGAGATTCCAGATTTGATGTTTTTAGAAGGTTGTGTGGATATTGCTGGAGGTCTGTATGGGGCTCATGTAACCCACTTTAATGAAGAACAAGTTACTATAAAAAAGTTCTAAGATGAGGAAAAAGGGAAGAAAATAAATGATAATTTGAAAATAATGATAGAGTGGGATGAGTGAAGCTAGAGAATCTAGAAGTGGCAAGCCCTTCACCAATAAAGCAGAATTAAAAAACATATAGGTTCACAAACTTGGTGGAACAAAACAAGTTGGGCTTGAAAGAGGCAGAGGATCTAATTTTTTGCATTCTGGGAAGAAAATAAATGATAATTTGAAAATAATGATAGGGTCGGATGAGTGAAGCTAGAGAATCTAGAAGGGGCAAGCCCTTCACCAATAAAGCAGAATAAAAAAACATATAGGTTTACAAACTTAGTGGAACAAAACAAGTTGGGCTTGAAAAAGGCAGAAGATCTAGTTTTTTGCATTCTAATGTTTGTCTTGTATCTCACAAAAAAAAAGAAGACACAAGAGGGAAAACAAAATATTGGGATTTGGATTGTAAAAACCTCAACTTAGATATTTCCATGGTTTCACTTGATCTTAAAGGTGATGAGAATCCTTTAAATTTGTTTTTGAAGTGCCAAGAGTATAGCCTTATCTATTAAGGTTGACCATTGACATTAAGCTTTGTACTCAATGTGAAATTTAATAGATCAATGTGTTTCCATCCACTTGTGATCACTTGTGTATAAATTTTGGAAGTATTCATTTATTATATTTAAAATCCGGTGTTTCCCTCCTTGTTTCCTCATTTCTGAAGGGTTTGAGAAATTGTGTTTTCTAAGGTGTTTCTGTTTCAGAAACTTTACCTGTTTCCAAGTTTCATGCAACTTAGATTTTCATTGTCTTATGTTACTTTCCTCCAACGTTGTTGTCTTTTATCATTGATGACTCATATTTGGTCATTTATCTGGAGATTTCTATATACTCCTTTTTGGACGATGTTATATTGATGGAAGACATCACTATGGTTCCCAAGAGTTGTTGAACAGAAATAATTTCTAAGCAGTAATTGTTTTCCATTACTAATCAGAATAATTCATTTAATTGGTATGTTTTGTGATAACAAGGTTGGTGATCCAATTCAACTCCCAGCTACTGTGCTTTCTTCAACAGCAGAGAAGTTTGGGTAATCTTTCATTTTTCCTCTCAGCATTGCCTGCTTTTCTTACACTGTTGACATGTACCAAGCTTTGCTAAATACACATTTCAGTCAATAAGAATTTTCCTCTATTGCAGATATGGTATGAGTTTGTTCAAGAGGTTTCAGCAGGCTGGTTACCCAGTACAGATGTTGAAAACTCAATATCGTATGCATCCTCAGGTCATCATGTTTTTCTTGAACCATTCATAGGTTCACTCCTTCAATCTTTCAAGAAGGCAGAATCAACTAACTCATGGTATTTGTTCTGTGTCTGATTTTTCTCCATATAAACTGCAGCTTAATGTTCTCTTAATTGTTAACTTGATATAGATAAGGGAGTTTCCTTCAAGGGAATTCTACTCTGAGGCTCTAGAAGATGGTCAAGATGTTCTGTATCAAACAGAACGTGCATGGCATGAATATTGTTGCTTTGGGCCATTCAGTTTCTTTGACATAGATGGAGAAGAATCTCAACCTTCAGGAAGTGGTTCTTGGGTCAACATTGATGAAGTAGAAATGGTTTTTGTTTTGTACCATCATTTGGTGGCGAAATACCCTGAACTTAAAGTAGGTTCTCGGTTGGCTGTCATCTCTCCTTATAAGCAGCAAGTTAAACTTATCCGTGAACACTTCCGTAAAGCAATTGGAGATGCTGCTGAACTTATTGATGTTAATACAATTGATGGCTTCCAGGTATAGTATCACATTCCCGGGGTCATTCTGGTTAGTTTATTACTGGATTGGATTTAAGTGATGAAGTTAAAGCATTATAATTTTCTCATTTCAGGGAAGGGAAAAGGATGTGGCAATCTTCTCTTGTGTAAGAGCAAATGCTGGTAAAGGCATTGGCTTTGTGTCTGATTTTCGTCGAATGAATGTTGGTATCACAAGGGCACGGGCATCTATGCTGGTATATATTTAGCTTGATTTTAATAGTATTGGGCATTGGATTTGTATTTCAAAAGCTACTTTTGTTATATTCCAGTGTATGCAAGTGCCTGTATAATGTCTTTGATTAAACAGGTGATTGGTTCTGCCTCAACTTTAATGCAAGATGGGCATTGGAGCAATCTAGTAAAGAGTGCTCAAGAGCGGAAATGCTTTTTTAAGGTAAATCGGTAAAAACCAATCGAAATTTTATTTATTATGTTTTTGTTTAGACTTAGTCTTTTCCTTCAAAATGGATATATATTTTTTTAATTTTAAATTAAATTTTTCATTTTTATAATCAAAATTTGCATTGGTAAACTATAATTTTCTAGGATTTCACAGAGATCACATGTATGTAGTTTCTAATATGTTGATATTCTTCATGTCCATAAAATGCATGTAGAAAAGCATCAAGGATATCAAACAATTACAACTTGTATACTCAGGTTGCTTTTTAATTGGTATATTTATAACTTTGCTATCCTGCTTGTGCATGTTAAACTTGGAAATAAAAGGGCGTGATATAAGAAAATCATCTTCGGTCTGGCCCTAGACAATTTGCACTTGATTTATATGAAATTATTTTGGCTAATTCATAGCCATTCTAATTATACCTTGGGGGCCACCTACAAAATGCTTCTAACAAAGGATAGTGTAGTAAGTCATAGCAATATATTAAACATTTAACGGTATAGATACCTCAATCAAATCACATGCCATTTATCTTAGGCATCCTGTCTGAAAAGTAGGCCTTGCATTCTTTAATTTTCTTTGCATGTAACAATGGATTCTTTTTGTAGTGAAGGCCTTCTCTGGGCTTGAAAGACATTGTAGGCAACCCATTTGTTGGCATGCCTACGAAACTACCCTAGGAGGAAAAGTTTATGACTATCAGAATCTTCCTGAGTTGCCCCCTCTCCTAAGTCCAGTGCCATTCAAATTTGCTGTCATGCCACAACTGGTGGCAAGTCACACAATGGTTTGACCTCTCTGTCATAGTATTACAAGGAAGTGAGTTTTTCCTCATTGCCTCCAAGCTCCATTTCCCTTTAATGAATGTAAGAATAAGGAAACTACATAATGGGATCCTGAGCCAATCAACAGATGAGGTCATCCCTCCACCTCTAGCTAGACTTCCGTTTCTCATGCAAAATCTCATGAATCCTAGGACATACTAAATTCAGGCATCAATAGATAAACATGTATGAATTTGTATGTGCAAGTCCTAGTAACATAAATGCCTTGAGGCTTCACTATGGTTAGCAAGTCAATATGAATAATATTTGTAACCAGGCCAATAATGCAGTTTGTACTCTTGTGGAGACAAGTCTGTGTTGAAGGTTATGCTAAGGTTAGTGTCAGCTAGGGGGCACTTCATTCTGCAATGGGCAAAATGATTTGTTTGTCTTCCAAGACATACAATATTGAGTGTTGTCTGTTTTTCCTTGTCAGAGATAGCTGCGTCCAAAGGTTGCCTCAACTGGTATCAAGGCATGAAATATGGTGCAAGAATCCATATGAATAAAGTGAATTTGAAAAAATTGTGATTGGCAATTTATCAGCGAGGCCCTAAAAAATTGGATAATTTTTGAAAAATATTGGTCGTTTTTTTGAAAGAATCCTCTAGTTGTGAATGAATCAGGGAGCTGGAAAAAATCGTGATATATGTGGTTATTGCGATTTTTTAAAGTTTTTTTCAACACTGGAATAAACATCTAAGAAACAATTACTACTTATGTAGGAAAAGAGGAAAATCATATTGAATTTTTGTTTAGATATTCAGAGTACATAGTAAGGAGAAAGCCTTAGGGCTGCAGCAGTCCATTTAAAAAATTGCCTTTAGATAGGCTGATTGCAGCAGACTTAGAGTCTTGAGCATAAAGCTTTTCCCAATTTGAGGACAATAGAAACCAGCTTCCAAAGAAATATAAACTTCAAATCTGCTGCAAAAAATGTGAGCTTCAGCCAAGTATCAAGTCTGACTTCGTCTAGTTATAATGCAGAAGATAAATATTTGTAGCTCTTCCAACACTTGACTCTGTTATAATGCAGAAGATAAGTCACTCTGGGGATTCCTCTGTGATATATAGGAGACTTGGTGGCCCTATGAACAAACATAATTGCTAAATGTTATATTTAAAATGAGCCTTGTATAGGGATATTTTTGTGGTCTGCATTACTCTCAAACGTTCGTGGTCTTTATGCTAGATAGGGAAATCAGTGGCTCCCTTACCCTTTCCCATGTCTTTATTTTGTCTCTTTTCTTTTTTCATGTTTATCTTGTGTCAATTTAAAACCCCTTCTTAACCTTCAATGTAATTTGGCCTTCTTTTTCTTTACTTCATCTTTCATTTGTAAGCTCAAAAACATAAATATTTCCAGTGAGCATCGAAGGGAGTGATGTTGAACTTTTAGTGTTGAGAAGTGGGGCTGTAACAACTGCACCATTACATGCTTTTCTCATGAGTTGTCAACCTAGTCTTTCTTTTGATATCCATGTGTTAAAGATTTTTGTTTGGAATTAGATGCTTTAAACTCTTGCAAATGCAGGTCAACAGAAGGAAAAATAAAAAGGAGAACTATGGGGAACCTTTATATGGTAGCTGGAGGTTCATTAACCTTCCATAAAATGTTATCCGTCTTGGGCAGTTAACATCAAAGGAACAATCTCTGGTATTAGATTTATCAACACCTTTCTTTTCCTCCTTTGGCCTCATTTATTTTTGACAGGTTAGAAAAGGGGATGCTATCAAGCCTTTCATCATTATCTAACAAGCCACAACCATCAAAATCTCACAAGGCTTGAAGCTTTCCTGAGACAACAACCACATTCATGCAAAATCCAGAGATTTTCTTGATTCAAACTGTCTTCAGACCAACAATAATTGCCAAGAGACTACTTGAGTTGTTACTTGTTTATTAGACTTTATTTAATATTTAATATCTGATATTAGATTTATCAACACCTTTCTTTTCCTCCTTTGGCCTTATTTATTTTTGACAGGTTAGAAAAGGGGATGCTCTCTAGCCTTTGATCTTTATCTAACAAGCTACAACCATTAAAATCTCACCAGGCTTGAAGCTTCCTGGGACAACAACCACATCCATGCAAAATCCAGAGATTTTCTTGACTCAAACTGCCTTCAGACCGACAATACTTGCCAAGAGACTACTTGAGTACTTGTTTATTAGACTTTATTTAATAGGTGTTCTCCTTTTTATTTTTCCTTGAGTTTCTTTTCCCCCTTTCTCAAGTTCCTACTCTCTGTTGTCACACTGGAGTACCTTTTAGCCTCATGGACATTAATATAATTTTATCTCATTTCTGTGATGGTGAGAACATATGCATGTAGAGATGCTTCATCAATATGCATATGCAGGAGAGATGCTTCATCAATATGCATATGCCATAAGTGATGTTCTCGAAGTTAAAAGACATCATATGGAAGCAAGCAGAATTCTCACAATATAAAGTTTGCCAATTGTCACCCTTACATATCGGCCACTTTTTGATCCAACTGAAACTATGTTTGCTCATCCATATAGTCTTTGGTGTGCAAGGAGCAACGAGGTGATAGGAAATAAGGGAGTTAAGACACTTCAACTGTGTAATAAAATTGCACATGGAGGATGATGAGGTGTACACCTTATCCTTTCAATTCTGTAGACTGTCACATCTATCACTCACATCCACTTATTAGATCTCAAATCCAATATTTTGAAGTCAATTAATATGCCACTTACCTACAATGCAAATTTATGTGATCTGCAAAAATATGTTGTCCACATTTATAACTAATATACTTTGTTGCATTTCTTGTTAATTAGCTATTGGTATTGAAAGAACATTCCGGGTTAAGAGAATCTTTGATCACACTTTTTCTTTTTTTAAATTCAAAGAAGGGTAACCAAGTTCTTTGCTGATTAGATTTTACATTCACATTGTAGGTATCAAAGCCATATCATGCCTTTTTCAGTGATGAGAATTTAACTCTCATGAAAGCAAGCAATAAAAAGGATGAAGTAATCAAAGCAAAGGAAGTGGAAGCAGACAACACAATGCAAGCGGAAGAAGCTACTGGAGTTGAAGCTATGGAAGTTGATCAAGCAAATGACGTGGATGATGACGTTCAGGATGCTGGTGATGGAGGTTATGATGAAGATGTGGAAGATTGATAAGACATGTCACAAAGTAGATTTGGCTTACTTGTTTCCCTGAAATCATGGGTATTGACCAAGCAAGTGGACTACTTAAAATTGAGTTAGTGGAGGATATAATGCTGACCGATACCAAGAAGTGAAGAGAGCTTTAGCTGCTTTCTATTTGAATTTTATAATTTGTTGCACTTAAAAAGAATAATTAGTTTGCTTGCCAGAAAGTGTATCAATTTTGTAGTGTTAGGAAAAAGGCATACAATATCTGCAAGCATTCATTTAATCCAAAATGTAATTATCTATTTATTCCTCCCTTTGTCAATTCCAAATGTAATTATTTATTCTTTCCTTTTTTATTGTTTAGTTGAACTGATCTGAATAAGAAAGATATATCATGATATGGCCATAATGTATGAATTTCATGTCATATTGGGTTAACATGTTTAAATGCAAATAAGGATCTTTAGGTGGCTCTTGTGTGTAGTGCCAATCTTATTTGTTTAAACTTTGCCTGAGGGTGTTTTTAGAAAAATACATCTTATGCATATTATCTTGATTTATATTTATATTTTTATAAATGATGCTTAGTATTTGCATCTCTAGATATACACTTTATGTTTTTAGTACAGAAAACACTATAATTTAGATGATTTGGAAGGTTTTAAAAATGTTTCGACATGAAGCTAAGAGTTTGTAGACTTCTTAAGTTACATGCATGTACCATTTGTATATACACCTAAAAATTAAGTAAAACATTGTTGGAAAGGCATTAAGAAAAATAAATACTTCTAATTCTTAATGAGGAAAAATATAAAACTTTATAATCTTTCTTAGTAGACCTACTCTAATTACTTATTGTTTCAATTCTTTCCTTAGGATGTGCATTTTTATTCAAATGCTGAAGTTGCAAAAAGTACCATGATTTGGGATATATGATCTTCAATATTGCTTTTTGCAATGTAGAAGTTTTCTTTAAACATTTTGGTTAGGGTCAAATTGGTCTTTCAAGCTTAAAAATTGAGAGAACAAGATATTGAAGGATATATAATGGAGAGTTTTATGTTCAATATAAATTCCTCATTCATTGGTTGTGTGGTCGATCATGGTAGTGATATCTCTAGCTTTTTTTTCTTTTTAAATGCATAATATATTATTGATCCTTCCAAAAAGAAATTTAGAAACAAACAATTCAATTACATAGATAATTTATTCCTACACAAGCTATTGAAGAAAGCAATTACAATTGAGCCCCCAAGGTCAAAGAATAATTATCCTTTCAAAAACTTGGGTGCTTGAGCTTTAACAATGAGAGCTAATTGTTTGCTTGACTAATCATAGGCTCATACAAAACATGTTGTAAATTTGCTTTGCATTTTTACGAGAAATCAATATTAGAAACTAAAAAAGTTTCCAAAAACACTTGAAAATATTTATGATCACCAATCTATCTTCGGATATCATTTTTGGTCAAAGAAAAGGGTAAAGTAGTTTTAACGTTTGCACGACCATAGGCTATATGAGATGGATATTATTTACCCAATATATGGTTATCCCTAACTATATCTCGGTTATTGGAGCATGGTGTACAACCTTATGCCCCATAGGATTCAAACCTTTGATCTCTATTTGAAGTTCTAAAGTCTCCATTGTTAGTGTTAGATTTATCAATGTATTTAGAAACGAATAGAATCAACACATTTACTTGGCAAAGTAAAGTAAATCTAATATAAGCACAACATACATATAAAAGGGATTAAAAGGTATCCT
Source organism: Wollemia nobilis (assembly GCA_028583015.1). Classification (NCBI taxonomy): domain Eukaryota; kingdom Viridiplantae; phylum Streptophyta; class Pinopsida; order Araucariales; family Araucariaceae; genus Wollemia; species Wollemia nobilis. Next base: position 3,640,290 of record JAQPPZ010002143.1, on the reverse strand, counting down.
TGAACATCAAATAATCTCCTTATCAAATAAAGATTTGTCTGCAACTAATGAGAAGATGGTAGGACACAAAGGGCTATAAATATCAAAATTATAAGTTATCCCAGGTTAAGGTTAAACAATTGACCTTAGCGATAATATTCTAATATTAAAATAAAGTCATCTATAAAAGGTGTATATTGATCTATAGGGTAATATCCAAGTGAATACAATACAAGTTTGATCATGGTCTGAGGTGAAGAATATCATTACATATTGTAACATTTCTCTTAAGTTGAATAGGGGACATGGATAAAGGCTCTTATTAGTCATCCCTCCTTAAGGGGTATCCGTCTACTCTAAGATGCTTTTGTAGGTGTACAAAGGTCACCTTTGGCATAACCTTGGTCAAGATACTTGTAGTTCACTCCATGAAAGATACATGGACTAGATCAAGCATCTCATGAGCTTGAAACCAATGAAAATATTGCATCTACACGTTTATATGCTTTGTTCATTGATTGAAAACAATGTTGCAAAGAACGTTGATGGATCTTTATTTGTTATAACAAAGACGTGGGAGATTGTTATGGTAGGCTTGAGTAGAGATTTGTCAAGGTAGGCTCCATCATCCCTTAAAGATATTTGGTGGCCTCCTTGGTAGCACAATTCTTAGGTTTCATTGAAGATTGAGATATGGATTGTAGATGACAACACTAAAATATCAATCAAGAACTAAGCTAAAGTATTGCTATGGTACCTAGGAATAGATATCTAGGATATGATATTATATTATATAAGGGTATTATGGATAGTTGGCATGGACCACACATAAACCAAGATTGATTACATTATTATATTATATTATAGTAATGAGTGGGATGAGAGTTTAGAAGCTAACCCCAAGCGGAATTAAAATATGGGTAAATAAAGAAGGGGTATTGTCATTGTCATTATCAAGGGGATCATTCATATGAAGTATTACTTATAATCGTCTTTGCTAACGAAGTGGCTTATGAGACTAAGGGATTTGCATTGCTTTGGATTTGGATTTAATATTTACATATTGGATTTGCTGGCAATTAGATTTGATATATTGATATCATTGGGTATTTTTTAATTTTGCATCATTGAATTGCTATTGTTGTAATCATTGAAGTTGTTTCATAACAAATGTTATTAGAACAACGATTTTAGCAAACGGAGGATTGTTTTTTTTTGTGGAATATAAAATTAGGCATTTTTTTCCAAAAACATCACTTTTTTTGGAAGCCACAACTTTGTGTAAAGTTGTCCAATTTAGACGGTTCTTGTCCCCTTTTGTTCAGACTTTGAAGAGCTTTGAAATGAGTGGTCATATAAAGGAATCCAAATAGGAGATACAATTGTGTGAAGTCAACCATTTGGAAAGGCAATGAAGGATATTCAAATTGAGTTTTTTCTAGAAAATGAAATTTTAGATATCTGTTAATTGGGGTAAACAAATCATCTGCTGTTTTTTTGGGTCTAGTTGTTTATATTGAATTTTAACTTCAAATTTGTGGAGAGATATTTTTGTAAAATTCTAGTTTGCATTCCCATTTTGGTAGAACTTATGGCACTTCATTTTTTTTGGAGAGGATGATACTAATGTTAAAGAATAGCGAATAAGTTTAGGTCTATATTTATTGCTAATCCTTCTTGGAAATTTCACCTTAGCATGTTAGAAAAGGAAGCATCAAATTGGTAGTTACGCTTTGTTACTGAAAATAAAAATGTGTACATTGAAAGAATCAAAGCACTATATTCTTAAGTCCCTGAGACCCATATAAAAGGATAGCTAGTTTTAAGGATACCCTCAAAGGCTATGAAGAAGAAATAAACATGTTTTAAAAAGAACAAAAGGAACTAAAAAGAGAGCTAGCAAATTTCAAAGAAGTGGTAGAAGGGATAAAAGATGTCAATGTGTAGATTGAGGGAACCACACCTTTGGTGGTAGATAAGCTAAAAAGTGGACAAAAGGATTTGTTTGAATCTAAAATTTTTATTTTGCAAGTTCATGGTTGCATTCAAAAGGAAAAGGTTATTATTTCCATTAACCCTAGTAGAAGATATAATTTTATTAATATTACCTTAGCTAAGAGGTTGCAGGTTCAAGCAACAAAAATTAAGGACATACAATTTGAGAGTGAGAATGTTCAGATTTTTGAAGATTTGAAGATCAACATGGATAAATATGTTTAACATTCATAGTTTCATGCTATTGAGATGGATGATATAGATATTGTTCTTGGTTATCCTTGGGCAGATTCTTTGAATACTATTAACATTAATGTGTAAAAGAAGTTTATGAAATTATGGTACAGGAAAAAGAAGATAACACTATAGGATGTTTCTCATCTTAAACAACAAGGATCCAAGCAGAAGCAAGAAGTAGTTATGGTAGGGAAACAAGTTAAGGAACCAATAGAGGAATCAAAAATTGAATCTACAACAGTTGTAGCAACAGAGTACATTGAAGAAGCAACAACAAAGTCCAAGGAAGATTTGTTAGAAGCACACAAAGATACCAAAGGAAGGGAACAAGAGAAGAGCTTGAGGAAGAATTTAAGAGGAACAAAATATCGAAGAATCAAAGGAAACAAAATGTCAGGTAAAGGTTGCAACATATTGCCACACACACCACCATGAGCAAAAACAATCTTGGAGGCATGACTTAAGGCATCAATATTATTACGGATCTATATGGAGTTGGGCATAAAGTATAACAATGTTTGGCAAAAAATGTATAGTGATTCTAGATTTTATAGTGGTGTGACAACATCAGGGAACAATAGAACCAATTATTCAAAATATCAAAGTAGAGCAGCAAAAGCATGGAGCCAACAGAGCAAATATGATTATTTAAATGGGACAATGGTAGCTTGGCATCATTGAAGGCCACCACTAATCAAGATTTCTTTGGATGGATGAATGATCAAAATTGATACCAGTTGTCAACATTGCTTGAAAGAACATATTATTTAGTTTCTTCTCATGTTTTGAGGATTAAACATTTGTAAGGAGGGTGAAATGCTACGGTACCTAAGAATAGGTATATGAGGATATAATGTTATATTGTATAAGGGTATTATGGATAGTTGACATGGGCGACAAATAACCCAAGGTTGATTATATTATTATATTATATTAAATAATGAGTGGGTTGAGGGTTTAGTAGTTGGTTCCAAAGTAGAATTAAAATATGGGTATATAAAGAAGATATATTTTTATTGTAATCATTATGGAGATCATTCATACGAAGTATTACTTTAGTTGTCTTCGCCCATGAAGTGACTTATGAGTCTTTTCCCTCTCTAAGTGGCTCTCTTATCTTGGGAGATCTTGTGGAGTTATTATTTTCTTAAGGAGTATTATTGGTGTTACCCTACCCTAAGGTTATTACCTATCTCTTTCATTGTGTGGATTGTTATTGTGGATGAATGATTTGATATTTTTGCATATTGGTGAGTGATTTCTATTAATGAGAATAAAGTTCCATAACAAATACAAAGCTATTGGTAGAACATTGTTGGTTAAGGTCACCTACCTAATTTACATTAGAGTAGCTTGCCAAAACAAGAGGGACCACACAAAAGTAATAGATTCCCATTTGGCAAGTACCTTGATGTAGCTGAGAACCACTAAGCGATTGTCCAATGATCCATGAGGTGCCTATATGTACCTAAAGCAATTGCTGATAACAAAGGAAATTTATAGCATGGTGTGTGTGAGGTAGAGAAGACTCCCAATAAGATATCAATACAAAGTAGCATCCACCAAAGGAGCAATATAATTAGCTCATAGCTTCATGTGTTAGCCTTACATTTCATCTCAAATTGCAATAGAAGATCCAATGCATACTTAGGCCTTGGGATAGTGATACTTGAAGGTAACTCATTGTTCTATAGCACTTAAATATAACTATGTTGGCATATGATATTGTACCACATGGGGTATGTAAAGTGGGCCACATGTTAAGTTAGAAATATGTAGGAAGGTGTGTCATAGAATCATGTATGTAACTACTTTGGAATCATGTATATAACCATCATAAAATATATAGTCAAGAATATTATCATAGAATACTGACATATATAGTCAAGAATATTGTCATATAATATCAAGAAATATGCATGTAATATTATATAAAGGGAAGGATGTAACATGCATGGGACTAGTGAAGATTTAGAATATTTTGTAAGGAGGTTGTCCCCTCGAAGAGGCTAGTGATAGTAATATTACTTATCCCAAATTTTGCAATTGTTGTTATTATTCATTTCCATGTTTCCTTTAATTGATGCTTCAACTATTGGATATGTGATATTAGTGTTGCTTTTATCAATAATATTTGTAATCATAGTTAGAATTATCTTTGGCACTAAATTTCTTATCTTAGTCAAGAATATTATCATAGAATACTGACATATATAGTAAAGAATATTGTCATATAATATCAAGAAATATGCATGTAAATATTATATAAAGGGAAGGATGTAACATGCATGGGACTAGTGAAGATTTCGAATATTTTGTAAGGAGGTTGTCCCCTCGAAGAGGCTAGTGATAGTAATATTACTTATCCCAAAATTTTCAATTGTTGTTATTATGCATTTCCATGTTTCCTTTAATTGATGCTTCAACTATTGGATATGTGATATTAGTGTTGCTTTTATCAATAATCTTTGTAATCGTAGTTAGAATTATCTTTGGCACTAAATTTCTTATCTTAGTACAACTTAGAACTAAGGATTTGCATGAGAAGAAGAGGTTTATTGCAAGTGGTATTAGAGCCCTTTCCAAGGAGTGAAAGGCTTCTATTGTGAGCAAATTTTTTTCTTTAAGCCTAGGTCCTGTTGGAACAAAATCGGCCTATGGTTGTTATTCGCGCCTACAACCTTGTCAACATTGAATAGACGATCTTAGTGTTGGGAGATTTTGTCTATTCTCCAGAGGAGGCTAGTTCCTTAATGGTTTTTATGAGACAAGGGAAAAGATATTTACTAAAAGAGAGGAAAATATAGTCGTAGCTAGAGCTTTTCTCATGGTACAAATTAAACAAAAACTAAGATAAATGCATATACCCTTTCTATTCAAGTATTTATTATATCTTCACGCAGAAATCATAGTCTTCAAATGTGGTTTAGATATCTATATAACACACATATGTATTGAATTCTAACTCCAGCAATATGATTTATATCATGTATAAGTCCGGATTTTAGAACAGATACAATGTACAACTCAATAATGTGAATAGAAGCATAAAATATTAATACATACACTTGCACACCGTGAACCAGAAGCCAATAGAAGCGTATTTTATTGCTTGCAATAAGAGTACATACATCCAATCTTGTTAACATCTAAGATCCGACCTTTATTCAGGGTGCGTTTACTATTATATATACCCTATGGTGAGCATCTTTTACAGCTAGTATATTCTGACATAAAATCAGTTACAAGCAATCAGGCTATAAAAATGCTTCAATATGTTTTGCATGGCTTCCTATTGCTCTAATAATAAACAAAAATTTGATAGCAAAAATATGGGATTTGATGCTTTCTTCATCGTCTGTCATTAGTTGTTGTCATAAGTCTTTGAAGGTATGTTTATTTATTTCTACTTATATCTTTGTTCTACGAACAACTGCTTGCTCGCAAAATTTTTTCGTGTCATGAAATTACGACATTCCCTCGTACTTTGGCTCCTTTGGGCTGCTTGCTCATGAAAATCTATCGTGTCATGAAATTGCGACATTCCCTCGTACTTTGGCTCTTCCAGGCTGCTTGCTCGTAAAAATCTGTCGTGTTGCGAAATCACGAAATTTCCTCGTACTTTGGCTCCTTCGGGTTGCTTTCTCGCGAAAATCGGTTGTCGCAAAATCGTGACATTCCCTCGTACTTTGGCTCCTCTAAGCTGCTTGCTCGCGAAAATCTGTCATGTCGCGAAATCACAATATTCTGGCACTTCAAATCTCTTCTACTTTCTAAACCCGCGAAACTTTGTCATGTCACGAAATCACAACCCTTTTCATACCTTAGTCTTTTTTACTCCTTATGTCTCAAAAGAAATGAAACGCTGGTTTCAAAACGTAAAAAGTTTGCTATCTTTTAAGGTAGTCTTTTTAGACTAACATTCTTGGTGCCTTCCGAGGAATTTTGCTAGAAAAAATATTAGAATCCATGACCATCCATTGGGAAACGAAGTCAAAACAATATGGAGGAGGAGATTATGGAAGAAAACAATAAAGGAAAAAAATGCACTTAAACAAGTAAAGCATTACCTTTCAAAATACCTCTTACAACTTATGCATACTTTACTAATATTACATTAACACCTTAATAATTTCAAACTTGTTTCACTGCTGACCACTGGTCCCACCTTCTCTCAGTTGCCTTTGGTTAACCTGCTTGGATTTCTTTAGCTTTTCTATCATAGTGACGACTTCATTGTAAGTGAGGCAAACCTGTTTCCAAGCTTCATCCTCAAGGTCTGATGAATCCATGAACAACTGATATACATATTGTAATTCTTCCACTTTGTCGTGAGACACTATTTTATACCTTAAAATCAACTCTTGTAAACAGGACTTAATTTGCGTGAGGTTTTGCATCATAGCAAATATTTGTGCTTCCTCTATAGGTTCTTCCCAGTTCTCTATTTCAGATTCATCCTCCATAAAATATTTTAGGGGCATTGTTAGTGCATCTTCGCTTAAAAATTTTGAATTTTCATCCCACAAATATGAAAGTTTGCATTTGTTTGCCAAATTTAAAGGTTTCACTAGTCCCTTAGCTTCAGCTTCTAACTCTTGAAGGAGTTTTTCACCTTGAGTTACAAGTTTAAATATTCTAAAGAAACTTCCGACTGTAATCTTGGCCTAAGACCAAGCTTCACTTCGGATCTTAGCAGCGACACTTTTGGCATTTTCTTGGACAAGACTTGAATTTTTGTTGCTGCATCTGATCTTTCCTATAGAAAGCTCACCGAAGCTTTTAACTCATCGCTGACCACTTCAATCACTTCTTTTAATTTGGATAGGTATAACAACATAGGCATTGCTCTAAGGCTTAGTGACAAGATGTCCTCGAACATTTCTTTTCTTATTGCTTTGGATCTTTCCTTCGATAGGCCAAAACAGTGCGTTCTACTTTTCTAGGATCGGTTGCTGAAGTTGTTGAACTTGTAGATTCAGAGATTGAATCTGTGCACCCATCTCTTCAAGTTTTTCTTAATATTTAGCTACTTCATTGACAACCTCACCAGACTTATCTTCCCATTTTTTACCTCCAGCTTTAGAGCCTTCTCTACTAATTTTTATTCCTGTAGGACTGACTCCAATTCTTTCCTGGATCCCTGTTTTTTTATGAATTTCTCTTTGAAATACTCTCCATGCAAGTAGATAGTTCCTAGATGGGCCTGAGCCACTCCCCACTTGTATGGCATATGAATCTGGATAATGTCTTAAGTTGTACCTTCTGCCTGATAATCCTCAATGGTCATTAATCCTTCAGACTTCTTTGATATTGGTGTCAATTTTAACTTTTTTCGCTGCATGGTGGTGGGATCAAGAGCTATTATATATTGAGCACGGGATGGAGTCTTAGAATTTCCAGCGGAATAAGATGTCCACTAGTCTAAGGTATTCTTGTTTGCCTTTCTCAAATATTTTAGTTTTGAAAGTGTCGGATGCTTTTCAACATCTATAGTGGATATAGATTTAAGAGCTGGAATGCAAGCACTAGGAAGAAATGGATTTGGAACCAATGCAACACTAGCCTCAGACTGGAGTCGTGAATATAATGTTGGTTCTGGAGAAGGAAACCATGGTTTCAAAGGAAACATTATATCTTTCTTCGAACTAGAAATGGAAGGAGATTTAGTTCGGGAATGAGTAGAAGAAAAAGAGTGAGAGAATAGAGAAGCCATACCTTTTTTTGTCTGAAGCACATGCTGATTTCCATCTTCTTCTTGCTGATATTCATTGAATTCATTCATAATAGAATTATGAACTTCATTAGGTGGAGAAATCTCTTCTCTTTCATCAGCTTTATCTTCATTGCCTGTATCTTCTTCGAGATTTATTATTTCAATATTTAGGGAAATTTCTCCACACTGTCTTCTTTTATGTTCAACATTCTCTTTCTTTACAACAATTTCTTAAAAAATAGCTACATTGTGACCTTCTTGAGCAAGGTCATTTGTATCATCAATTGTTTCACTTTTAACATCTTCCTTTTTAGTAGGATTTTTAGTAATCTCTGTATCTGGAACATTATCTTCATCATTATGAACAATTTGCTCGCCTTCTAAAGCAATTTCAATATTTTCAATATTACCATCTCGAGTAGTTTGAGTAACCTCTATGTGTTTATCATCATCACCTTGGTTAGCTTGTTCATTATTTAGAATCTTTTCAACATCTTGTTTTTCCTTTAATTGAGTTTTTGCTACAAACTTTAGCCTTCTCCTCTTAATGCCAAGAGGTTCTTCATCAGATTCTGTAGCTGAGTTTGAAGGGGGGACAAATTTTAGAGTTTTAGAGGTTAAGGTTCTGCCTTTTGATAAGTCAACAATTAGTGCCAAGTGTTTTTCTCTCCTTTCTACCTATAAGGGTTTAGTGATCCCTTGTCCTTCTTTACCTAGTCATTTTCCTTCATATCCCATCTTCAACATCATCTAAGCAACTTTTTCGTACATTTTTCCTTGTTCTTTCATGAAGATATGTTTAGTAGACCTTTTCTTGGAAGTTTTGAGCTTGGTTTGTGCCTGGTATAACGACTACTCAATTGGAACCTTCTTTTCTTTACTTTGGTTGATATTCTGTCTTTTCGCAGCTTCAGGACTTGCTGCCTTATTGCCACCAATTCTAGGAGGTACTTTTACAGGAAAATCCCCTGACCAATTTTTTTGATAATAATCGTAACGAACCAAGAATTCAAGATCATTTTTCACAGGGTACCTCAAATCAATCATATTTTTTTGTACTCTCATGGTCCACCATTCATGAATTTTTCCCACCATCCATTCTGCCCCTTTCTTCTACATTCTAGTAATGGTATTTTCATCCAACACATGCTTAGAATTATTCTCAGGATCATAATACATTACATGTTCATAAAAATCATGCCAAGGGGGCAACGATTGCATCCTTTCTACATGCCATTCCAGTGCATCATCTTCGTTATTATTTTTGCAAGCTTCAATGTCTGGTCTAAGGGAAGCATGATAGCTCTTAATTGGGGTTTTGTTTAAAATAGTCTGCCTTTCCACAAATTTGTTTATAGGATCATATTTCCATCTCTAAGGTATTTATATTAACCCCAATTCTCTCAAATCTTGGGTAATTTGTTCATGCTGACCCTTATTAGAAATAATAATACCCTTAAACTGAAATGACATAGTATAGGTACTAGTTTTACCTATACTCGTACCATATTTGAAATTTATTTGTTCAATTTTTCTAACATATTCCAAAGAAAATAACTTGTCACTAACATAATGGGGAATTAAGAAAGGTTTTCCACTAAACCCGTACAACCTAATGACAACCCCTTGAGTGAGGATGAACCAGTAACCCTCCTTTGCATGTTTGTTCTGTAGAAATTTTTCAGCTTTTGGGGTTAACCTTCTTTCCCCATACATTATCTTTAGAGCTGGACCCAAAAATTTTCTATTAAAATCGTAATATGATTATGTTCTGTGCAATACATTGGTCCACTCATACACTAGCAATCTCCTTCCTTTTTCATCTTTATCATTTATAGAAATAAAACCAACTCCTTAGCCATAAAATAAAAGAATATCCATACTAAGTATGAAGAAAAACCGAAAGAAGACTGAGACCCCTTTTTCATTGCAAACAAACCTTCATGAATTTCTTGAAAGAGATACCCCGTTCAGTCAAAAAACAAAGGCCTGACATTTTTATCCATGACTGAAGAGTCATAATTATTTAGGTTTGATAGACAGTTCACTAAGGAAGTCTACCACCCATAAACTTTCTTGTCAGTTTTCAGTCCAGCCACCATAGCCAATATGGAGAAAAGCTCTGGATTTTTGAAATTTGTTAAGGGAATAGTGGTTTTGGGTATATTTCCTCCAATAGGTAGTTTTTTTTAACTATGTAGTGAGGAAATTTTTCATCTTCTCAGAGGGCACAAAATATTTCGCTTGTTCTGTGGGGTCGAAAGCTTTAGGTTCAAGGGCAGGCATATAAGCAACGAAAGCAGCAATAAATGCATCTGTACTTAGAGTAAAAAGAAGTCTCCCTCTAAAATCTCTAACAACTTTCTTCTTTTCATCATAAAAATTTGCAATTGCTTTGACCAATTCAGGACAAGGGTGTACATAAATGTAAAAATACCAGTAGAGGAATGAATGGAAAGCAAAAGTAGTAGAGGAGGATGTAGTGATACCAGTGGCCATCCTGTCTTCGATATCTCTTCGAATCCTTCCTGGATATTTCCATGTCACTACTATGTCGCCAATTCTAGCATCTCTATCAACAAATATCTCACCCATTTTCTCTTCACATCTCACTGTTGAAGGTACAGAAGACGAAGCTGCCATTGTTGTTTATTTGACTATTCTTCTTTGAATCCATGAGAAAGTATCACACTGATTTTGTCTAAACTAAACTTGGATTCGAAAACCAAAATAGAAAGTGGTGCAATAGAACTTACTTAGGAGTGAAACTAGGGTTTTTTATGTTAATTAGAAAAGACATGCATGATTGCATTAATTGCGGTTGGTGGGTTAGATTTTCTCGAATCCTCTTGTACCTTGTTTTTGTCACCTTTTCGATTTTTTTGAAACTTCAGCCAATGGACATCAACTGCATTAAAATAAATATTACACTTACCAAAGCTTCTTCTATTTGCAAAGGTGGTTCCTGTTTTCCAATCATCGAAAAGCCACGTGGCAAATTTTGAATTTCTTTCGACGGTTGGCTAGCAACTTTATTAAATGAAAATAACACTTCTCAAGGCTTCTTTTATTCTCAAAAGTGATTCTTTCCCACCAATCGTTAGATGAATATGTGGCAATTTCAAATTTCAACTGTTATATTTGACAATATGGCACTTTCTGATTTTATCTTCTTTTTGCTGGTAAACTCTGGTTGGCCGTGAAATGATGATAAAAACTCTTTTATAAGCAAAAAAAACTTTGGGAAATATTTACAAACCTTTTATAATATACATAATATACATAAAATTCTTCTTTTTTTCTTTCCTTGAAGTAGAGATTTAAGTGAAAAACATTCACTGTTATGGGTACAATCATACCCTGCTGATCTTTCAGTTGAAATGAATTAAATTGCTTTTCAATAATTATTTCAAAAGGGCCCTCCCAAAAGGCATCAAATTTTTCGTGGTTGCCTGGCTTAGCTTTTTTTACATTCCATTTCAAAACCAAGTCCCCCACCTTAAATGTTTTGAAAGTGGTCTTCTAATTTAACCATCCTTCTGTGTCTACCATATGCTTTTGATGGTGATTATAGGCTCATTCTCTCTATTCTTCCAATTATGAAAGCTGCATCAATCGGGCATCCGTTGGTTTACCTCCTTATTCATCCATATGATTAAGTAACTTTAATGCTGGTATTTCCATGTGTATAGGTAAAATAGTCTCTTTGCCATATACCAAAGAATAAGGTGATGTATTAATAGATTTCTTAATTAGAATCCTATCGACCCATAGTGCTTGGTTGATCAAGGAGTGCCAGCTTCTCTTGTTATCCTCTAACATTATTTTCAGGATTCTGAGGAGGTTTTTATTTGTAGACTCAGCGAGACCATTTCCTTGTGGATAGTAGTTGTAAGAGGTCTTCAAATATATACCATATCTTCTAGTGAACTCAATTATTTTAGCTCCGATGAAGGCCGATCCATTATCCATAACTAGTAAATATGGTATGCCAAACCTTGTAATCAAGCTTTCCATAAAATAAACTATGACCTCTTGATCGGTTTTCTTAGTGGGGATTGCTTCAGCCCACTTGGTAAAATAGTCCGTGGTAGTAAGTATATACTTGTGGGAAACTGACGAATTAGGCTTTATTATCCCAATAAAATCTAATCCCCACTGTTGGAAAGGTTCTTCAACTTGGATAGACTTTAAGGGCATAGGGGTATTTCTGTTCCTCCCTACGTATCTCTAGCATTGCTCACAAGTCTTGGTTATTTTGTAAGTGTCAGAAAAATAGAAGACCAATAACAACCTGCTCTGAGTATCTTCAAAGCAGTGGTTCTTCCTAAATAATGTCCCCTAGAGAGATCTCCATGAAACTCATTCAATTTTTTTTGTTTTTTATCATCTCCTATGCATTTCAATAGTACACCATCTATATTTTTTTCTCAACAACCCTTATGATTGAAGGGTGTACTTTAATGCTTGTGCTCTATACCTTCTTTGTGAAGCATTCAGATTATCGGGACACATTCCAATCTGAAATTACTTCACAAGATCATCAATCTAGTCAAATTTTTTCCCAAATTTGACCTGATTCTGTATTTACCATTATGCTTTGGTGATCCACATGACCCTTTGTAGCATGCTTGGATAATTATTGGCATAGGGATATACCCCTTACTATTTTTTTTGGGTGTATTTCTACATCATATTCATGTATTTTAGTCACCCAACCAACTCTTTTTTCACCAAGTTCTCCTTGTATTATAAAATTTCTGACATCAGGATGAATCACATAAACAATGATCCTGCTCTGTGACAGGATATGTGTGAATTTATTCAAAGACTTCATAACAAAATATACTTGTTTCTCAATAAATTTGTATCTTTCCTCGTGATCATGCATAGTGGCACTCAGAAAAGCTATGGGTATTTATTCAAAGTTTGCTCCCTTCTGTGTGAGGACTACAACATAAATGTCTTGCTCACCAAAAATATATAGGATGAAACCTCGGGAGTAGTCAGGATTAACTAGCACAGGTGCTTGAGCTATTTCCTCTAGATTTTTTCTAAAAACATTTTTCCATGGATCTGTCCATTTGAAAGGTGTATCTTTCTTTAATAATTTTGTTATTGGTTTAACAATCTGTGCAAAATCTGTAATAAATTTACGCATAAAATTTATTTATCCGAAGAAATATTGTAAGCCTTTCTTATTTACCGGTAAAGGGAGTTCTAAGAGTGCTTTTAATCTATCAGGATCTATGGCTAACCCAACTTTAGAGATGACATGACCAAGCATAATACCTTCCTCTACAAAAAATATAAATTTCTTTGGGTTCAAAGATATTCCAAATTCCCTGCATTTTTTAAAAACCTTCTTGAGGTGTGTTACACGATCTTGTTTATGATGAGAAAAAACTACCATATCATCTAAATAGATGAATATGATCTTGTTATCAAGCTCATCGAAAGCTACATGAAGCAGAACTAAAATAACACACAAAAAATTCACACAAATTTCATTAACAGAGGTCTTCAATTCGAAAATACAGCAGTTCTATTCAAAATGGCCAAGAGTCCTTTTACAATGCATGCGCGGCCTTTTTATAACAGACCCGACCCTCTTCGGACATCATTACACAGAATGCGGGATTCCCTATAACCGTCCGCACGAATGTTCTGTTGCCGCCTGCAAGATGCTGCCAGGTGCCCCGAATCATCATGGCCTGTAATGGCGGAGTGCGCTGCAGCCGCCTGTCCATCAACCCGTCGAGTCATCATTCATATGAGTGCCCTATAGCCATCTGTAGTTTGTTGCCACGTGTCCTTCTGCCAGGGTCTCTGTAACCGCTTAATACTCCATGGCCACCTGTAATTCGCTGTCACGTGTCCTTCGGCTATGGCCTCTGCAACCGTCGGCCTGTCTGGAGTCGTGAGCGTTTTGTCGCGATATCGCGACGTGTTTGCTTCCTTACGCCCTCTCTCCTCTTCGGTCGTGATATCGCGACGTTTTGGTCGTTCGGCCTCTATTTCTCCTTCGGGCCGTGAAACCGTGACATGTCGCGATTTCGCGACCATTTTACCCCTTGGTGCCTTTGCCCCAAAAACGTCGCGATTTTGCGACCACTTTGCACCCTGTCACCTTTCTTCCGAAAGTGTCACGATTTCGCGACCACTTTGCGCCTTTAAGCCCTCACTCCGGAAGTGTCACGATTTCGCGACCATTTCGCGCCCTTGAGTCTTTGGTCCGAAAGTGTCACGATTTCGCGACCACTTTGCGCCGTTGAGCCTTCGCACCGAAAGTGTCACGATTTCGTGACCACTTTGCGCCTTCGAGCCTTTGGTCCGGAAGTGTCGCGATTTCGCGACCACTTTGCGCCTTCGAGCCTTTGGTCCGGAAGTGTCACGATTTCGCGACCACTTTGCGCCTTCGAGTCTTGCCTCCGGAAGTGTCACGATTTCGCGACCACTTTGTGCCTTAGAGCTTTGCCTCCGAAGGTGTCGCGATTTCGCGACCACTTTGCGCCTTCGAGTCTTGCCTCCGGAAGTGTCGCGATTTCGCGACCACTTTGCTCCTTTGAGTCTTGCCTCCGGAAGTGTCACTATTTCACGACCACTTTGTGCCTTAGAGCTTTGCCTCGAAAATGTCACGATTTCGCGACCATTTTGCGCCTTGGCTCCTTTGCTTTGAAAATGTCACGATTTCGCGACCATTTTGCGCCTTGGCCTCTTTGCTTTGAAAATGTCACGATTTCGCGACCATTTTGCGCCTTGGCTCCTTTGCTTCGAAAATGTCACGATTTCGCGACCATTTTGCGTTTAGGCTGCTTTGCTTCGAAAATGTCACGATTTCGCGACCATTTTGCGTCCAGGCACCTTTCTCAAAAAGTGTCACGATATCGCGACAGTTTGACCTTTGCCACCTCCGGATGCTCCTGCATCAGACACCCGGGTGAATTGAGAAGTGACCTTCACTTCTGATCTGTCTGAGGTAGACCCAGGCGGTCAACCTCTGCCTTCGACAACCAAGTCGCATCTTCTATGGGCCTGCCCTTCCACTTGATCAAATACTCAGAATAACACCTGTTTCGAGTACTTCGGCCCTCACGCGTATCAAGGACTTCTTCTATCTCATCTACGACTGGAGTAACCACGGGAATGCTCCACAAATCCGGGCTTGGTGTTGCACTGCTATCTCCTTCATGAAACTCGACCAAATCCAAAATGTTAAAAACCGGTGAGATGTTAAGTTCACTCGGCAACTCCACCTCATATGCATTACCCGAATCTCGTTTTCCAATGATCCTGCATGGCCCAAACTTCTTCATTTTTAGCTTGTTATAGGTCTTGGCAGGAAACCTCTCTTTCCTTAGATGGACCATGACAGAATCTCCTACTTCAAACTCCTTAACCCGGCGTTTCTGGTCTGCCCTGGCCTTATACTGAGCATTCATCTTGGCAATGTGCCTTGTCACCTCCTCATGCACTCCCTTCAGGTGTTCAGCAAAGTCTTCAGCCTCAGCACTGCATTTTTCTCTTGTATCCATCCTTCTCAACTCTGAGGCGTTTCTTGGGCTGCTCCCATAGATGATCTGGAATGGCGATTTATTGGTACTTCTATTGACAGAGCTGTTGTAAGCGAATTCTGCCTACGGCAGAACTAAATCCCATCCCTTGGGCTTATCTCCGACCAAGCATCTCAGCAGATTGCCCAAGCTCCGATTTACCACCTCTGTTTGGCCATCTGTTTGGGGGTGGTATGCAGAACTAAATTTTAAATCCGTCTTCAGTTTCTTCCACAGGGTTCTCCAGAAATACCCTACAAACTTGGTATCCCTATCCGACACAATGCTCCTTGGCAGCCCATGAAGGCGTACCACTTCCTTGAAGAATAGACCAGCCACATGGACCGCATCGCTAGTCTTCTGGCATGGAATGAAATGAGCCATTTTCAAAAACCTGTCCACTACCACAAATATGGAGTCGTGCCCCCTCTGTGTCCTGGGCAAACCAAGCACAAAATCCATACTAATATCCTCCCATGGCCTTTCGGGTACAGGTAGTGGTTGATATAAACCAGTAGGCTGCCTCACACCTTTTGCCATCTGGCATATCCTACAACTTTGCACAAATTTTGCCACATCTTGTTGCAATTGCGGCCAGTAGTAATTTTCACTAACAAGGGAAATGGTCTTATCTCGACCAAAGTGTCCAGCTAAACCTCCACTGTGCTTTTCCTTGATGAGATTCTCCCTCATTGAGCTCCTCGAAATGCATAATTGGTTCCCCCTAAACAACATTCCATCTTGAATCAGATAATTCAACCACTTAGTCCTGTCCAATGTAACAGGCGCAGTGCAGGCTTTCCAAGCTTCTACGAAATCGGGGTCTGCAGGGTATAAACCCTTGAGCTCAGCAAACCCTACAACCTCCACTTTCATCTCCATCAATAGACATTGCCTCCTACTCAAGGCATCTGCCACCCTATTGGACCTTTCGCTCCGATGCTTCAGCACAAAGGTATAGCTCTACAGGAACTCAACCCATTTCAGGTGCCTCTGATTTAATTTCCCTTGACTGTTAATATACTTACGAGTGCTCGATGATCGGTATAAAGGACAAACTCCTTTGGAAACAAATAATGCCTCCATTTCTTTAGAGCCTGAACTATGGCATAGAACTCCTGATCATATACCGAATACTTCCTTCTGGCATCATTGAGCTTCTCGCTAAAATAAGCAACAGGCTTACCCTCTTGGCTCAATACGGCCCCTATGGCACTACCACTCGCATCACAGTCTACCTGAAACACCTTGTTAAAATCTGGAAGTGCTAAGACAGGTTGCTCCATGACCTTCTTCTTCAGCATGGCAAAGCTTTTGTCTGCCCTAGTTGTCCACTTGAATTCCTTCTTGTTTCCCCTCATTGTCTCCGTAAGGGATGCGCAAATACTGTTGAAGTTTCTAATGAACTTTCTGTAGAAACTGGCCAGACCGTGAAACGATCTCACCTCAATCACGCTTCTTGGAGCAGGCCATTCTATGATAGCCCTCACCTTCTCGGGGTCCATTTTGAGACCATCCGCTGAGATAACAAATCCCAGGTATACTAGCTCCCTCTTCACGAAGTTGCACTTCTTCAGATTGATCAGCAACTGCTCCTCCCGCAGTTTCTCAAAAACCCTCCTGATGTGCATCAGGTGCTCCTCTAGGGTTCTGCTAAAAATCAATATATCATCCAAGTAGACAATAACAAATTTGCCTAGAAATTCCTTCAGGACTTCATTCATTAACCGCATGAAGGTACTCGGTGCATTGGTTAGCCCAAATGGCATAACCAACCACTCATACGACCCCTCTCTGGTTTTAAAGGTTGTCTTCCACTCATCCCCTTCTCTAATGCGGATCTGATGGTAACCACTTTTCAGGTCAATCTTCGTGAAGTACTCAGCTCCACTTAAACAGTCCATGATATCATCCATCCTGGGCAATGGGAATCTATATTTAATAGTGATCTTGTTAATTTCCTGAGAGTCTGTGCACATTCTCCATTCCCCATCCTTCTTGGGTGCTAGTACTGCAGGTACTGCACATGGACTAAGACTCTCCCTAATCAGCCCTTTCTTCAACAGATCTTGAACCTGCCGGTTTAACTCCTCAGTTTCTACAGGCGTCATTCTGTGTGCAGCCTTGTTTGGCAAGCTCGATCCAGGCACCAAATCTATGTGGTGACTGATCTTCCTAACAGGTGGTAAACCTTCGGGAACATTATCAGAAATGATATCTGGAAACTCCTCTAACAGTCCCATGACTTCCATTGGAGTTTCCTTGCATTCTTCTTCCCTGACCCTAGGGATTATTGCATAGCACATATGATCTGGCTTCAGGCCCTCCAAAAATCTTCTTCCATCAACTAGACAGACTCGTGCACTGTTGCATACCTTCTCATCCGCCTCCTTCAGGGGTTTCAACTTATGTCGAACTCCATTTTTTGACAAGGAATATGTGTTAGCTCGACCATCATGTACAACACTTCGATCAAACTGCCATGGTCTCCCCAACAGCAAGTGACATGCATCCATAGGCAAGATGTCACATAAGACCTCATCTCGGTAAGTTCCAATGTTGAACTTCACCAGGCATTGCTCACTGACCAGCACCCGATGGTCCTTTTGCAACCATGCAATCCGATAAGGGTGCGGGTGTTTTCTCCTCTCCAGCTGCAGCTTGGCAACCATCTCCTCAGAAACCAAGTTGTCAGTGCTTCCATTATCGATGATGATGTTACAGACCTTGCCTGCGCACTTGCATCTTGTTCGAAATAGGTTGTTCCTCTGGTCTGCCTTCTTTTCTTCATTCAATAAGACTCTTCTGATGATCATCGCTTCTCCTCTTTTTGCCTCCTCAGAGTGCTCAGATTCTACACCTTCGTCTGCTACAGCAGCTCGGGCCTGACCCTCAGGTCTTCGATTCGGCCTCTCTTGATGCTGCGGGCAGTTGTATGCCCGATGTCCTTCTTCTCCGTAGTTAAAGCAGGTTCCTCGAAAGACACCTCTTCCAAACCCTCGCCCAGGCCTACCTCTTCCCCTCGGGTAGTTGTTGTTCTGATTGCGTGGGCGTTGGTTGCTCTCCTCCTTCTCTTCTTTCTATTTTTGGCTACTGCTAGCTTCACCAGTTTTCCCCAAATCTCTGTATCTTCCTCCATTGGTTCTTCCACCAGCTCTTCCACCCCTGTCCTTTCCTCTCTGCTTACCATCAAATCTCCTATTCAGTTTCTCTTCTACTTTTAATGCAAACTGGTATGCATCCTCAACCGTGCTCATCCTGACCAGCCCCAGTTCTTCTTGAATGCTGGTTCGCAATCCATTGATGTATCGTGCGACTTTCTCCTTATTCGCCTCAGAATGGCCGGTTCTAATCGAGATCTGATAGAACTCCTCCGTGTACTCCTTGATAGATTTACTTGCCTGTCTAAGACTCTGCATCTTTCTCAACAAATCCAACTCATAATCTACAGGGATGAATTGCCTTTTCAACTTCTCTACCATCCTATCCCACCTGGTGATCTTTTCCTTTCCCCTCCTATTCCTTTCTAGTTGCACTCCTTTCCACCAGATGCTAGCATGTCCTTTCAGCTTTGTTTTCGTGAACCTGATCCGATTTGGGTCTGAGATCTCTTCATACTCGAAATACTCCTCCATGTCGTTGATCCAATCTATCAACTCCTCGGGGTTGAGATTCCCAGAATAAGTAGAGACATCGAACTTCGGCTTCTTCCCAATCTGGGATATGGCCCTATACAGCCTAGCCTCTGTTGGATCCAATGCTTCTTCCTCATCAGATGGACCCTCTTCTTCCCAAACTTCATCTTCACTGGGTTCCTCCCTTCTTGGCTCAACTCCTCTTCTGATTTCCTCCTGCAGGGCTTCAACTTGCCTCTGCAAGGCTCTAAGATCGACCTCTGCTTGCCTGTTCCTCACACCACCACGGTTCCTATGCGGAGGCATCCTGTTCGCTTCCTCACACCCACAACCACAATCCTGGCGCAAACTGCCTCACTATCGGTGATCGGTTTGTGCACTCAGAACCTTCTGGCTCTGATACCACTTGAAGCAGAACTAAGATAACACACAAAAAATTCACACAAATTTCATTAACAGAGGTCTTGAATTCGAAAATACAGTAGTTCTATTCAAAATGGCCAAGAGTCCTTTTACAATGCATGCGCGGCCTTTTATAACAGACCCGACCCTCTTCGGACATCATTACACAGAATGCGGGATTCCCTATAACCGTCCGCACGAATGTTCTGTCACCGCCTGCAAGATGCTGCCAGGTGCCCCGAATCATCATGGCCTGTAATGGCGGAGTGCGCTGCAGCCGCCTGTCCATCAACCCGCCGAGTCATCATTCATATGAGTGCCCTATAGCCATCTGTAGTTTGTTGCCACGTGTCCTTCTGCCAGGGTCTCTATAACCGCTTAATACTCCATGGCCACCTGTAATTTGCTGTCACGTGTCCTTCGGCTATGGCCTCTGCAATCGTCGGCCTGTCTGGAGTCGTGAGCGTTTTGTCGCGATATCGCGACGTGTTTGCTTCCTTACGCCCTCTCTCCTCTTTGGTCGTGATATCGTGACGTTTTGGTCGTTCGGCCTCTATTTCTCCTTCGGGCCGCGAAACCGCGACATGTCGCGATTTCGCGACCATTTTACCCCTTGGTGCCTTTGCCCCAAAAACGTCGCGATTTCGCGACCACTTTGCACCCTGTCACCTTTCTTCCGAAAGTGTCGCGATTTCGCTACCACTTTGCGTCCAGACTGCTTTGCTTCAAAAATGTCGCGATATCGCGACAGTTTGACCCTTTGACGCCCTTTCTCAAAAAGTGTCACGATTTTGCGACAGCTTTGGCACTTAAAGAAAAAAATATTTTTGGGTGATGCAAGATTGCTTTTCCACCTCCGGATGCTCCTGCATCACTACATCCATTGCCCTTTGGAATGTTGCTTCGACATTAGACAAACTAAAAGGCATCCTTTGATAGGCAAATGTTTCCTTTTTGGTGGTAAAGGCACTTTTATATTGATCTTCCTCTCTGACCCATACCTGATTATACCCAAAAAAACCATCTAGCAAAGAAAATCTCTCTACTCCTACGACTGTGTGTAAAATTTGGTCTATCTGCGAAAGAGGATAATGATCCTTGAGTGAGATTTTGTTCAAATTTTTGAAATCAACGCATAATTTAATGTCTCTGTTTTTATTTCTAACTGGAACTAAGTTCACCACCCAATTAGAATGTTTAATAGGATACACTCTCTTAGCTTGAAGGAGCTTTAACAATTCTTGCTTCATCAGGGCTTTTATTTTTAGATTCATAGGCCTTTGCTTTTTCCTGAAAGGTTTGGCTCCTTCCTCTAATTCAATGGTGTGTTGGATAATCTCTTTCTTGTACACTTTTATATCACTGTACACCCAAGCTATAATATTTGGAAATTTCTTGCTCAATTCCCTGATTTGGTTTAACTCTTCTATTGTACAACTAACTCCGACTTTAATAATTTTTCTTGGTTCTAGCTCAACTTCCTTATACCAACACTTATAAACT
The DNA here is from genome assembly GCA_028583015.1 of Wollemia nobilis. Taxonomy (NCBI): domain Eukaryota; kingdom Viridiplantae; phylum Streptophyta; class Pinopsida; order Araucariales; family Araucariaceae; genus Wollemia; species Wollemia nobilis. The sequence goes on along the minus strand of JAQPPZ010002143.1, from coordinate 3,619,270 downwards.
TTTATTTTATGGCCTACTACCCTATCATTATTATTAAAAATACTCTCAAGGGTGATAAGTCCCCTGGGAATATGATTATTCTTTAATTGAACCAATCCTTCTTCTTCTTCATCTTGCAACGTTCTACCGCTTGAGCAGTTCATCTCATAGATTAAACAATCTAATATTTGCTCGACGTTTTCAAAAACTTACCAGAAGATATTTTTATCTGGAATGGAGGGTCTATATATGAGTCTAACCATATTATATTTCTAGATAACATTGCTTATGGGGCAAAAATTTTCTCCCATAGACACCAACAAATCTAGGTGGGTATTCTGCTCTCTAGGAATAGACTTAATATTTAGAGCCTCAAAGGCTTTTAAAATGTCCCACACTTTATTTATGTATACCTTTAAGTAGTGTTGTTTACTGATACATTTTCCTGTGACTTGATTCACGATAAGTTTTGAATATCCATAAATTAGTAACTACTTAACCCCTAGTTTCTCAATATTTCTCAGGCCCAAATAAAGCGCTTCATACTCCGTTGTGTTATTGATGCAACTCCACGTTAGCCTATAAGAGAAAATTATTTATTTTCCTATAGGGGAATCAAAACTATTCTAGCACCAACTTCGTTATTACACCTAGCTCCATCGAAGAATAGCTTCAAAATTTTATTGGTAGAGTCGTCTTCTTTGGGAGCGGGTGCCAATTACCTTTTTGATTTTTCAATGGAATAACTTCCCATTTCTATTTCTATCATGGCATTGAAATTCTTCAGAGAGAACTGATCTTCTGTTTGAAGCTCCTCTAAGGTCTCCTCCATTAGATCTAAATTTTTGATTTCCTCGATCATCATATTTACAGTGTCAGCCTCCCCTATGTTTTCTATGTGAAAAGTAGATGGTTTTCATTAAAGATATTGATCCTTATACCTTTGAAATATATTTCTAAATGTAAGTAGTCAAGAGATAGATGTCATCCTAGCTTGGTTGTGAACTCTCTCGATAAACACATGCCAAAGTATGGTGCTAAATTAACAACTACCACTTATTGTATGACCACCATTTGAGGTATCCTATGAAGTTGTATAGGTATGTCTTTAATCACTCCTACCATTTTCACTGGAATGCTGTCCAACTGTAGAACCCCTAGATTACTTCTAGTATACTCCATTTCCATGATATCACACACTGATTTTGGTATCATTATAGTAGCAGCACCTGAGTCTATCGTGCAGTTGTGTACAACCCACCCTTCTATTTGAAGAGATAAATAGAAGGGATGTGGTCTATTTTTTCTAGTGGTAGATGTTAGATTCGCTTGGAATGCATTTGAGTAAGAGGTGTTCTTACCTTTATTTTTTATTATCTTTAAATATTCCTGTAGGAGATCAATATGACCAGGAAACTGAAGGTCATCATACATGCTTGCCTTTGAGGGAGTCTTCTTCATTACTTCCATTATGTTAAAAGAATATAGTTCAACACTCCTCTCTCTTTCGTTAGCAAAGGTGTCATATCTATTTTTGTATCCATAAGTCGCTTTCATTCTCTATATCTTAGTTACTTTTATTCTCTATCTCTTAGTTAGTGAAGGAAATCTTAATCTCTCCTTAGCTTGATCTTGAGTCTCTGTTTCCTTTCATGGAGTAAGCTCTTTACGTATTTTTGTCCTAGAGCTCTGGACAGGAACTTGAGATCCATTTTCATAGGAAGAATATTTTTTAGGTGTTGCTTTAGGATCTGGGAGAAAAATTAGAGGTGAAACTCCTGAGGATCCACTTGTAGAGGTTTTTTGCCTGATCTCATCAAGACTGCAACTTGTTCAACTAAAGGTATCATAAAATTGTGATTAGTTTCTCTAATCATGCTTACATGGCATTTCATATTTTTCTTTGCTTTCTCAATAGCTACATTCTATACATAGTGCTGATGAATCATACATGAAATTTCTCCATGTGGATAATTACATGTGGTACACCAATAATCAGAATTTGTGGTAGGAGCTGCAGCTTCTTCGACTTCGTTTGCATAAAAAACATTTGATCTTTCCTGCCCTCTATTGCTTGATGGATCTGCATCACTTTTTACTTGAGGAAATATTCTTGGTTGAAAATTTATCTCAACCTCTCTTCTCTTCATCGATGTCATATCATTTGCAAAAGTTTTTACCGTGTCTAGTATAATAGAGCTAGTTTTCTTGAGTTGGACGAGCAGGCGATGCAGGTAATGCGAGAATAGTGGGAATATGAGATAATGCTGTGAGACTTTGAGGCATCTATATTGTAGGAATGGATGGTTTCCCGTTCCATTTTGGAAGATCTATACTTGGAAAGTGGGAAGAGCTTGAAGAACTAGTACTGGAAGCTTGGGAAATATCCAAAAAATTTGCATTATTGCTTTTGGTGGATACCTTCCAGTGGCGATGAGATCTCTCTACTTTAGATGCTTCTTGGTAAATAGAAAGGAAAGTGAATATTCATGATTTTTGTATAATCATACTAATATTGGAATCGAAGGCTCTTAAATAATGATACACTGCTTATCCTGTAGTTGGTTTCAATCCGAAGGGCACTCTTTCCTAGGTGTGACTGAATCGGGTATTGAAATCAATAATTTACTCTTGAGGATGTTTCCTGATAATGTTGCACTAGCTAAGCAAGGAGAACGAATATGTGTGCTAATTAAATTCGTCTACCAACCTGCCAATGAGTTCAGCCCAACTTGTGATGGATTGAGTGGGAAGTGATTTGTACCAATAGATAATTTTTCCTTTTAATGAAATGGCCAGCAACCTGATCATTACATATTCTTGAGTGATGTAAATTATTGCCAAAGAGGCAACATATAAGCAATTATCATACACCGTTTTGCCTGTTCCATCATATGAAGGTAATGCCTTCAAATCTATAGCAGGAATTAGATTTTGAGCTGCCAGGTTCAACAAACCAGTGTGGTTCCATGTAAGATAAGTTGGTGGAGGAGCGACCATTGTAGCAACTATACCTTCCTAAACTGTAGAACTAATGGCAGTTATATTTGAAGATATATTGATAATAGGGTCAGGAAAAATAGTAGATACAAGGGTGGTAACAGTAGTAGCAAGTGGGTTTGATCTAGCAGATAAAATTGGATGTACCCTGAGGCTACCAAGTTGTAACTCAAAGAACTCAATGGGTTCTTCAAAGTTTCTTGCTTTAGATCTGGTTATCATATAGGTAAACAATCATAAGTTCAAACCAGATAAATAGATAAGGTATTTTTTTAGGTCTATATTTTTGGATGGAGTCGCTAAGTGATTTTATTTATATATTAAATAGGTCAAACACAAACATCGAACCTTCTAAAATGTTGTGGGATTTAGGGTCCCACAAAGCATGCCAAAAACTATTGGAACAAAATTGGACTATGGTTGTTATTCGTGCCTACGACCTTGTCAACATTGAATAGACTATATTAGTGTTGGGAGATTCTATCTATTATCCAAAGGATGCTGGTTCCTTAATGATTTTTATGAGAAAAGAGAAAATAGATTTACTAAAAAAGAAGGAAATATAGCCGTAGCTAGAGCTTTTCTCATGGTACAAATTAAACAAAAACTAAGATAAATGCATATACCCTTTCTGTTCAAGCATTTATTATATCTTCACGCAAAAATTATAGTCTTCAAATATGGTTTAGATATCTATCTAACATGCATATGTATTGAATTCTAACTGCAAAAATATGATTTATATCATGTATAAGTCCATATTCTAGAACAGATACAATGTACAACTCAATAATGTGAATAGAAGCATAAAATGTTAATACATACACATGCACACCATGAACCAGAAGCCAATAGAAGCCTATTTTATTGCTTGCATTCAAAGTACATACATCTAATCTTGTAAACGTCTAAGAGCCAACCTCTATTCAAGGCGAGTTTACTATTATATATACCCTATAGTGAGCATCTTTTACAACTAGTATATTCTGACATAAAATCAGTTACAAGTAACCAAGCTATAAAAATGCTTCAATATGTTTTGCATGGCTTCCTATTGCTCTAATAATAAAAAATCTGATAGCAAAAATCTAGGATTTGATGCTTCCTTCACTGTTTGTCATTAGTTGTTGTCATACGCCTTTGAAGGTATGTTTATTTATTTCTACTTATATCTTTGTTCTGAGAACAACGACTTGCTCATGAAAATTTGTCGTGTCGTGAAACCATGATATTTCCTCGTACTTTGGCTCCTTTGGGTTGCTTGCTCACAAAAATCTATCATGTTGCAAAATCATGACATTCCCTCATACTTTGGCTCTTTCGGGCTGCTTGCTCATGAAAATATATCGTGTTGCAAAATCACGATATTCCCTCGTACTTTGGCTCCTTCGGGCTACTTGCTCGTGAAAATATGTTGTGTCGTGAAATTGTGACATTCCCTCGTACTTTGGATCCTTCAGACTGCTTGCTCGTGAAAATTTGTCATGTTGCAAAATCGTGACATTCTGGCACTTCAGCTCTCTTCTAGTTTTCGAATCCGTGAAAATTCGTCATGTCGTGAAATCATGATCCTTTTCATGCCTTAGTATTTTTTACTCCTTATGTCTTAAAAAAATGAAACGTTGGTTTCAAAACACAAAAAATTTGCTATCTTTCAAGGTAGTCTTTTTAGACTAATAGGTCCATAGGTTAAAAATGCTATTTCAACCATTTTAAAATATCATCGATTTCCCATAAGGCATCCAGTGAAGTAAGGAGTGATCAAACTTCAATACCTAGGCCTCAAACAACACCCGTATTTGGATTTGAGCCCTCACATGCCTTATGTATATAGAAATACTCTTTTTAGGAATCTTGAGCTAAAATTTTAGTTATAGGAAGCCATTCGGTTGTGTAACTATTTGTAGTTGATTGAGAACAACACTTGGGAAGACTACCTTTCTGTACTAATCAGAGAGGTAGGTAGCGTGCCCAAGGATATAGGATATATCCTTATTAGATAGTGGCTTGAAATATTTTTCAAAGCATTATCGATCACTACTGAAGTATATTAGAAGGCTATGGGAAGTACACATACCTCAACCTAGATGACCTCTTTTTTTATTTATTTTTAACTTGTGGTAATTTTATACTTGTTTTGGCCTTATCATTAGCAAGACAACAAAATTTTGGACTATAGAGGACTATAGATCTCAGCTACAAAGTATAGAGGGCTAAAGATCTTAGTTCTATAAAAACTTTGGGTTATCAAAAATATCATATTAGGTTATAGTCCATTGTGTCTGTCTCATCAAGCTAATTGTTTTGGTGTATAGCATCCATGTAGTTTTTTTGGGGATCCCAAAATTATCACTTTGTGGTATAACCCATCTCTATTGCATTTTCAAATTTATCATTTTGGTATATAGCACCCATACACAATTTTAGGATCCTTACTAAATATAGTAATTGCTATAATAATTCTATTTTTAGTAAATGCTACCAAATATCTGAACTCAGGAAATGGAGGCTCGAATACATAATATGGAGGAACAACTCACCAAATTGGATTCCATAACTGAAATCAAGGGTCAAATATCTTATATTACCACCATGAAAGCATATTTCAAGCATATGCAAAACATAATGAATTAGGATATTGAAGTGCTTAAACATAAAAATCCAAATTTTGATGGATATTCTAAAAATAACTCAGAAGCTCAAAGATTAAAAGATATTGATAGGACAACTTTTTCTAGGGACTTTACTGAGGAAAACTATTAGAATTGGATTTTTAAGCCTATCTACCACAAAATATAGTGAAATATTTCATAGGATCAAATATAAAATAGCCACAATATTAAAGGTCAATGTAAATATAATAAGAGTAGAGTAATATGAGTAAATTAATATGTATATCAAGGCTTATAATAAATCAAATAACATTCACTTATATGAAAAAATATGAATGTAAATAGCCTGAATCATTCATGTACTATGCATGAAGAACAACTTACAATATTAATTGCTCAAAATGTATACAAGATTTATTGCTTCTTTTTTTGTTACAACTATGCTATTCAATTCAATCCCAATTCAACTCATGTTCTTGTTTATGGAGCATTGTCTCCATAATATAGCAATAGTAATGTGACTCTTTGGATACTTGACTATTGCTCTCCTATGACTCTTGGCTTCTCATCTTGCCACTTGTATACTTGATGAACACTTGACTCTATGACTCTTGGACATATCTACAAGACTCTTGAACTCCTAATCTAGGACACTTGTGCACATCCTCATATTACATATTTGCACTCTTACATACAAGACACTTGTGCACATTCTCTCTTACATGACACTTGTGCATTTTCTACACATTCACACTTACATAAAAGGGGAAATATAAATCACACCCTAAACTATAGACTCAAATTTAATCTACTATTTACAAATGTACCATGAAGGTACCATGGGGGTATATTAGCATGTACCAAATAATGTAATATATCTCAACACCCCCATGTGTTACATTATTTGGTTATTGAAGACTTTAGTCTTCATTTTGTTTTTTCAACATGTGATTCATCACTCTGGTTTAGGTGCTTGTTTTTTATTAGTATTTGCTTTCCTCTTTTGTACCTTAATATTCTTATTTTGCTTCTTTAACTTATTCTTTTCTATTTTGGTCTGGATCTTGCCTTGTCTTATTGAAAACTCTGTTCCCGTATCCTAAAGTTCTATAGCAATTGCACCATTTGTATCTTCAGAATTCTTTGACAATAATCTATCTTCATTGATTAATAATTTTGTTGAAAGATATTTGAATTCATTTTCTTCAAATGTTTCTTCTAATTCTTGAATTTCATGAATTTCTTGAGCTAAATTTCCTTTTTGATTTCCTTCTCTATATTATAGTTGCGGTTGTTGGTGTTGATCATATTTATATTGAGGATAATATTATCTTTGTGGATATTGAGACTGATATTGTCTTTGCTGTATTGATTTATTTATTTGACCACCTTGGCTCTTATTGATCTGATTTCCTTGATACTAATTTTTTTGATTATATATACATAAATTTGTGCTATGGCTATTTTTATTACATATTTCACAATATTATGAATTCTATTTAGATTTGTACCTTGAAATTAAAGTAATGTTACCTTGTGTATTATCTTTTGATATCAAAGCATTATTAATCATTTCATCTTTGACTAATTTTTCTACTTCATATTATTGAAGAATATTGACTAATTCATCAAATGTATTTTCCTTGCTTAAGACTTGCAAACATGTGACTAGATGTTTGTAATTTTCTGGAAGTTCCCTTAATATAACTTGAACAAGAAATTTATCTTCTATTTTCTCCCGAAGTAACTTGGATTTTATGTATGCTACTTTATGAAGAAAGAGTTCTATCCTTTATGCACTATTGAATTTTAAGAAATACAATTGGGATTGTAAATTGAGAACAATAGATTTGTTTTTCCCTTCAAATATTTTGCATAAAGTATTCCATGCTTTTGTAGAAGTTTCTACTCCATTTAAGTAAGGTTGAATCTCATCAATTATTCCAAATGTTATCAACATAAGTGCTTTTGCATCACCTTCTTCAAATATTTGTATTTCTCTTGCATCCTCATTAGGTTTTGTCTTTGTTCCACTAACTATATCCCAAAGTTTTTCTACAACTAGGATTGATTTCATTTTGTTCCTCCATGATGTAAGATTTTATCCTTTTAGAAGTTGAGACTCAAAAAGAATTTTTTTTATTGTTTGACATAATGGAACTCATTCAATCCTTTGAAGTAGTAATCCTTATATCTCCCAAATTAAAAAAATAAATAACCAAAATATAAAATTTTGCAAATTTCAAAATTTTCTAATCCTTTGGTGTAGAAAACCTTTTAACTCCAAAATATTTAAATTTGTAAAATTTCAAACTCTTCAAAATAAAACTTCTTTTATTTCAAAAACTTTTTTTTTAACTTCACTAATAATCTAATTCAAAATTCTTCAAATTAAAAAACTTTAAACTTAATAAAATCCTTATAACTCCAACTAACCAAATTATTTTCAAAAGTATTAATTATTCTAACCTTATCACTCCAATCTAATAATTATGTTTTGAAAAACTTCAATTATCCAATTTCAATCCTTATTACTCCCTATTGGTTTTTCAAAAACATCAAATATTCTTTATTTCCCTCCAATAATTGAATGCTAGAAATATTATGCAATGTTGAGGAACAATACTTGTCACTATCTGATTCTTGATGCATGCATCCTAAATATTTCTCTTTAGAATTGACATTGAAAATGCTTGATGCTTTTTGAACGTTTCTCTTTGTGCATGAACGGCGTGGAAAATATAATTCTTTCCCTTGCTTGTTCGTGGCTACGGTTTTGTGCTAATATATTTGTTGGTTTCTCTTACATTATATGTTATCATTTTCTTAATATGCTGATAGTGAGGAGGTCAAATAACCTAATCTTAGTGAAGACCAAGTGATTTTTTGCTTGTATTCACTTTATGATGTTTGAGTGATTTTTTTACCTCTTTTCACCTAGAGAAGCTCAAGCGGATCTTCAGCTTGTCTTCGCCTAGGGAAGTCATAGTTGTTGGTCTTCACTTTAAGGAGTTTAAGCGACTATGGTCCTCATCTACCTTCAGGTGATTCTAAGATGAGACCAAGTGTTGAGACTAGTCTCTTGATCATAGTGCTATAGATGAGGTTGGTTTTTTTGTGTTGTAGATGAGACTAGTATTTCTTGATCATAGTGCTATAGATGAGGTTGGTCTCTATGTTGTGTATTTGATCTTTCTTCTTGATATTATGTATGGATAGGACCAATAATTTCTACTGCTCTCTATTTGTATAAGACCTTATCTAATTTGTATTTCTTCTACTTTCTTTTTTAGATACAAGCTGCTCAAATTACTGCACTAGAATGGGCCACATTTGACTACAACGTTGGCTACTAATTCTTCATTATTGGCCTTTTTTGGACACTCTTTCCTTTTGTTGTTCTAATTCTAAGCTTGATATTCATCTGTGATGCTCAATGCTTATTATATTGGGGAATTCTAGGGTTTAATAAATTTATGCATTTTGTTGAGTGAAGGTTTAATAACCCTTATGAGCTCTAGACTATAGTAGGAATTTATATAATTTATTAGGAAGACCCCCAAGTGGTTGGGTAGAGGTAGAATAAGGGATTGAGTGTTAAATTTGACTAGATCACAATTGATTTATGTTAATTTAAATGTTAAGTCCAATCTATAAGCCTTGGATCAATTGAGACACTCATGGATTTATTTACTTGCTCATATAGGTCAATGTCACCATACTCATATTTACTTTGGACATTGTTAGATTAGATCCGGTGAGTGGAGGATTGATAATATTGGGTAAGTCTTGTGAAATTTGGGTCATGCTATATAAGGTTCTTATTTTATTGCATCAAATGTTTACTCATTTTCCTCTCCATTATTTGAATTTTTAAATTTCAAGAAGGTAGAATATTACATGGAATATTCTATAAAAGGGGGAGTAAAATGCAAATATGAATTTTAGGGCAAACAAGGTATAAGAAGAATGTGGCCATATGTGCCAAAGGAGATGAACCCTTGCTTGTAAGGCATGAGAGGATTCCTTAAAGGATGAATCCTCACTTATAATTTGCATAAGTATCTAGGCCACTACAATTAAGGGAAGGGACCCTAGTACTTGGGATATAGGAGGTCTAGGGATCAAAGTCCATGCCTATATTATTTTTGGTTAATTAATGATGTCACCCTTATCATGATGCTTTATGATATTACCACTCATGTTATATCACCTATTTATGACATAACATTAATTAAATATATAGCACATGATGACACCATCTCCTTGTTTGGCACTATGCAAGCATATATGCCACATTATAATGATGTGATGCTTACATATTGCATAGCAATAACTAATGAAATGGTAAATGATATGGTGCATAATGACATCACATCCAATGCCATGGTAAATAAAATAACCTATGATGACATCACACTTGATGGTGTGGCACACCATGACATCATACCTAGTGATGTGGCAAATGATGATGTCACACTTGGTGATATGGAAGATGATGTCACACTTGATAAGAATTAACTCAAATTTAATGATATAGCAAATTTTAATGTGATATTTATTAACATGGTATGTAATAACATGGAATATGTGGATATGATAGTGGTTGATGTGGAAGATAGGATGAGTTGGACATTAAATTTATTGTATAAACATGGGTTCGACCAATCATATTTTTTCCAATTTATTGAAACACCTAATCTAACACTCATATTGTCCATAGAAAGTATGAAATTTTTTATATTTTATAAGGCATCAAAAATCAACATGTGGCATGCTCTAGTTCACTAGCATCCTATCTAGTGCCCTACATATTTAACATCCAAATGATACCACTTGCACAAAACAATGACACATAGTGATAAAACATTCATTGTTTCACTTTTTAATCAATACCTAGTTGGCACCCCATAAATCACTTAGATATTAACATGTGGTAGTCTCCCATTTGTTGCAAGTACATATTTTTCAAATTTTAAAGGCAATTGGAGGTATTTTATGTGATTTTAGGGTCAAGCTTTTGGGCCTATAAATTTTGCATGCAAAAGTAATTTGAGATCTTTTTTTTAGCTCAAATTTGGTGGTAGTATTGTTTTCTATTCATCATAGCATGCAAGAGACTAGTTTTTGGTAGAAAAGTTATGAATTAGCATGTGTCCTTATTGAATGGTCTAAACTATGCCACACAAAAAATTGAGATAGAAGATTTGAACTAGAGTAAGGGATTGCTCAAATATATGAATGAGGCCCCTTGAAGCACTCATACCAATGAGAGAAAGCAATTGTTCAAGTATAAAATAATTAGACACTTGGTGTGATAGCTCTTTATGTTGAAAAGACCTGTGACACTTATGTTATCAACACTATAGATCCTAAGGTATTTATTGAAAAATTCTAGAATTTATATGACCACATTAACTCTACACAAACTAATAGATTGAAGGTAAATATCACTACTTTAAACATGAAATATTTTAAGACCATTGATGAGTATATAAGTTGGTTTAAGAAGTTGGAAGATGATGTATAAAAAATCAAAGAAGTTTCTAAGGAGAAGGAACCTAATGAAGATGGAAAGAAAACATCCAATTTTCCAATATCATTTTCCACATTGTATCATAGACATATGAGATGATGAGTATTGTATTTTAGATGATTCATGTTTACTTCCTAGATTATCCTCCTCCTTTACTTGATTATGTATCCATGTACCTTATTTATCACCAGGCTATAAGAAAAAGGTATAAAATTTATTCTTTCATCATACAAGCACATGCAAAGTAAGTATTCAAGGCCAAGATTGAAAAATCCAAAATAATATGAGAAGGAAGATAACAAGCCCTTCAAGAGGATTGTTTACATTTAAAAAAATAAAAGGAGATAATGTAGAATTTTGTTAACTATGAATCAATAAGCTTGAGGAAGCAACCATAAAGGGGGTGTTGTCTCTTTTATGCTTAGGGTGATGATGATCACAATGGTAAAATTTATTAGGCTCATGTAGTTGTTCATTCAACATATTGGATATCCACTTCCTATGAAGAGTGTATTGTAGATTTAGGGGAAACTCAACACATGACCAAGCACTAATCATATTCTACATGGTTATAGTACATAGTATTTGGAAGATCATGTTGTCTTTGGGGATAATTCTTATTTGCAAGTGGATAGATATGCTAAGTGTTGAGCAAGGTGCAACAAAAGAATTGCAAAAGTATTGTCATTGTTGTCAACACAGATGCAGTTGATGCGATTGATGCGGTTCGGAGGTCGGTCAGATCAAGTGCAGTGAATTTCAAGGAAAAGAGAGGTGACCCAGATTCAAAAATTGGCAGAAAAAGACAAGTAAGAAAACTGTCGCGATATCGCGACATGTTTTCTGTCGCGATTTCGCGACATTGCCGAGGAGAGAGAAAATGCAAGAAAAATTGTCGCGATATCGCGACATTGCCGAGGAGAGAGAAAATGCAAGAAAAATTGTCGCGATTTCGCGACATTGCCGAGGAGAGAGAAAATGCAAGAAAAATTGTCGCGATTTCGCGACATGGCCGAGGAGAGAGAAGGTGCAAGGCAAACTGTCGCGATTTCGCGACATGTTGGCAGAGAAGGAAGCAAGGTGAAAAGATGTCGCGATTTCGTGACATAAATGGAGGAAAGGAGCTTGCAACGAAAAGTGTCGCGATATCGCGACACGTCGGGTTTTCGCGACCCGAAGAGGAGAGAGAATGCTCGGCAACAAAGGTGTAGCGATTTCGTTGCATGTTAAAATGCTCAGCAACAAAGGTGTAGCGATTTCGCTGCATGTTGAAATGAATGGCAACAAAGGTGTAGCGATTTCTTTGCATGATAAAATGAATGGCAACAAAGGTGTAGCGATTTCGCTACAAGTCCAAAATGCACAACGTGAAGGTGTAGCGATTTCGCTACCAGTCAAAATTGCAAAACTGAAAGATGTAGCAAGTCGAAAGCACAAGGCACAAAGTTGTAGCGATTTCGCTACTGCATAAAGCAAAGATTGTACGGAAGCCAGAAGCGTCGCGATTTCGTGACAAAGCTGAGGATGACGTCAGCAAAATTGAAACTGTCACGATTTCGTGACAAGGTGCAAGGAAAGCTGCTGGAAGCCGAAAGCATCACGATTTCGCGACAAGAATGATGATGACGTCAACAAAAGCTGAAAGTGTCGCGATTTTGCGACAAGTTGCAAGAGAAGCCTCAGGAAGCTCGAAGCGTCACGATTTCGTGACATCATTAAGGATGACATCAGCAAATGTTCAAAGTGTCACGATTTCGTGACATGAACAGAGGGAAAGCTTTCAAAAGCCAAAATGGTCACGATTTCATGACAACAAGGGCATGAAGGGTATGGCTACAAAAAGTGTCGCGATATCACGACAGGTAACAGTTTGGCAGGTAAAAGCCGAAGGAGCATGCAAGGTGACACGTGTCGGATAAAAGCATATAGAAAATCATGCAGCCAGTTACGTAAAAAGTAACTGATGTCAGATCAGCAGTTACACATTGACAAGTGTCGAACATGCACTGAAACAGCTGAATTTGCATGATTGAAAAGCATTCGAAGAATCGTATAGGCAGGATCAAAAAGCATTCGAACAGCTGTATTTGAAGTATTCGAACAACCAAATATGCAGGATTGAAAAAGCATTAGAAAAGACGTATTTGCAGAATTCAAAGAGTCGGATATGCAGAATAGAAAAAGTATTCGAATGGCCGTATTTGAAGTATTCGAACAGCCGAATATGCAGGATCGAAAATGCATTCAAACAGCCGTATCTGGAAGGACTCGAACAGCCGTATTTACTAGGTTTCGAACAGCCGCTTATTGGCAAGAAAAAAAGAATTCGAACAGTTGGGTATGTGTTTCGACTGCATACATGATTGAAGAGAGATAGAAGACGAAGAATCTCTATGAGAAAAATGGGCTATAAAAGGACAATCGTGCAGAGAATTTATGTTGCTACTGTAAGAGGGAAATTGCTGTAAAAAGAGGGTTAGAAAAGAGTCAAGAGAAAAATTAGCAGAGCCGTGAGAGTGTGCAGAGTTGGGTTAATTGCAGACCAGTCAGGGTCGTGCATGAAGTGAAGACATTCTTATGTCATTTTAAATTGATCGAATTGCAGTCCAAGTTGGTGCTTGGTACTAGGGGTTGGTGCTCCATCTGTTGCAGCAGAAAATTAAGGGGTTGGTGCTCCTTCCAGTAGATCTTTGGTAAAGTATTTGTAAAATTGGTATTTTGCAAAGACTGGATTTGGATTGAAGTCCAAGCAGTCATTTTTGAGGAGTAGCCAAATTGGTGAACCTCGGTATATTGAGTGTTGTGGTGTGCTCTCTTGTTCAATTTGTTTTTCTAGTTTTCAAGTTCTCTTTATTTCATATTAAATGTTGTAGATATTAAAATTAATAGCTACACCTGATTCACCCCCCTCTCGGTGTCATTGTGTGAATATCAATTGGTATCGGAGCAAGGTGCCTTGTTCAAGCTTAATCGGCTAAGGAGATCTTGGAAGAAACAATGGCAGGCGGTGAAGGATTCTCATCCAACAAAGCTCCCTTATTTGATGGAACAAATTACACTTTCTGGAAACTCAGGATGCAAACATATCTGAGTGCATTGGGATATGATATTTGGGATTATGTAGATAGTGGATACACAACACCCACTACTCCTCCAACAGATACTGCTTGAGAAGAAAAAATTTGAGAACAACTCCAAAGCTAAGAATGCCATAATGTGTGGGCTTGTTGACGAGTGAACTGATAAGAGTCATGAGCTGTAAATCAGCAAAAGACATGTGGGATAAACTGAAGAGCATCCATGAAGGAGACAACAAGATCAAGGAAGCCAAGCTGCAAACTCATCGAGCACAGTTCGAAGCACTACAAATGAATGAAGATGAGAACATAGAGGCTTATATGCTGAGAGTCAACGGAATCATTAATGCAATCAGAGGACTCGGTGAAGAAATTGATGATGCGGTTGTTGTGAAAAAGGTTCTCAGAACACTTGCACAAAAGATTTAACTCCAAAGTTTCTACAATAGAAGAGGCAAAAGATCTAAACAACTTCAGATTGGATGAGATGCATGGTTCCCCGACGAGCATATGAAATGAGAATAGGACAAACCAAGTCTATAGACAGAGAAGCTGCTTTTAAAGCACACAAGAATATAAAAGCTGAACATGAATCTGAGGATGAAGAGACACTGGATGAAACAGAAGCTAATTTTGTTCGAAAACTCACAAAGGGAAAAGGAAAATATAGAGGAAAGCTACCTTTTAAGTGCTTCAATTGTGGAGGAGTCGGTCATTTTGCAGCCAAATGTCCAATGCATGAGAAAACCAAAAATGGTGAAGGTTCACTCCAAGAAAAAGGTGATTGGAAGAAGAAACAAAATTTCAGAAAGAACAACTTCAAGAAGAAAAGCTTCATATCCAAGAATGTCAGCACTTCGAAGAAAGCTCGGATGAGGATTCCGAAGAAGAAAAAGGTGAAGCTCTGTTCATGGCACTTGAAGAGGAAAGAACAGAAGAAAATCGGGAAGGTGATGAAAACTTTAAAGATGAGGCTGAAGTTTATCCGGAAGGAGAATTGGTTGTTGCACTTGAAGAGTTGAGTGCAGAAAGGAAAAAGAACAAAAAGTTTTCAAGAAAACTAGAGGATGCCACTGACATAATAAACAGTTTAAAAATACAGACAGAGGAATTCAAGAAAATGTCTGAAGTTCTTAATGAACAATTAACTGTAAAGACAGTTGAATGCAGCAAGCTAGAGGAAGATATTGTTAAGTTAAGGATGCAGCTAGAGGAGATGAATAGAAAATTGAGCTGTTTTCATAAGTTTGAAGAAAGTATTGTAAAGCTGGATAAAATGTTAAATAACCAAAGGCCTTCCGGCATCAAATTTGGTTTAGGCTTCGATGAAGGAGAATCATCAAAGGGTTCAAAGGCCTTGAATGTAGAACCCATAAAGAAAGAAGAAAAGATCAGGGTTGACCTAGAAAAAACAAATCATGCCAAAGAAAGCAACAATGCCAGATTCAAGAAAAGTACTGACAAAGATGGATTCACAAAAGTCACACATCCAAGAAGGAAAAGATTCATGGCTCCCACTTCAAACTGGCAAAGACCTGCACCCAGGTTTAATCATTCCTTTTCTGGTTATTGTTTTAAATGCAATGCTTATGGTCATAAGATTTCAGATTGCAGGCATAATGTATCTCAAAGGAATTTCACCAGCAGAAATGTTTTTTCTCCTTTAATGAATTATGCAGTTGAATGTTATAATTGTCATAATTTTGGACATATTGCTAGAAACTGTAGAAGCACTTTTGCATCAAATAATTATCAGGGTAGAAAATCTCAACCAAGTGGGTTGAAACAAAACAAGAAATTTCTTGAAAAACAGGCACATGCTAATGAAAGGACAAAGGCAAAACAAGTAGACAAATCTGCTATCAAACCAGAATGGAAAGAAAAGGAATCTTTGATTGTTCAGACTGCCTTTAAAGCTCAGAACAAATCTGCACCTTGGATACTTGACAGTGGTTGCTCCAGTCACATGACAGGTGACAAGCAAAAATTTGAGAATTTACAGAATTATGAAGGTGGTTCTGTGAAATTTGGAAATAATGATGGAGCAAAGATTGTGGGAAAGGGATCAGTCAAGATCAGTGATGGCAATATAAAATCAAAAGAAGTCTTGTTTGTGATTGGTCTGAAGCATAACTTGTTGAGTGTAAGTCAAATCTGTGACAGAGGTCATGATGTAATCTTCAAGAAGGAGGGTTGTGAAGTAAGAAAGACAAAAAATGGAAAGTTAATAGCCACTGGACTGAGAACTTCTGGAAATCTGTATACTCTTTCAGAGAATTCAGAAGGAGCTTGTTTGGTTGGTCAGGAAGAAGAAAACTGGTTGTGGCACAAGAGACTCGGTCACATAAGCTTTGATAATCTGGTAAAAATCAGCTCAAAAGGGGCAATAAGAGACATACCAACTATTGGTAAACCTTCAAACAGTATTTGTGAGTCATGCCAAAAGGGAAAACAAACCAGAGCCACTTTCAAAGCAAAAGAATATTTCACGAGCAAGCCATTAGAACTAATTCACACCGATTTATGTGGACCCATGAGAACTGAAAGCATAAATGGACACAAATATTTTATCTTGTGTATAGATGACTACTCAAGAATGACATGGGTACTATTTTTGAAACTTAAATCGGAAGCCTTTGAGATGTTTAAAACCTTCAAAAATCTTGTTGAGAATCAATCAGGAAAAAGAATTAAATGCCTAAGATCAGACAGAGGAGGAGAGTTTATTTCAGAAGAATTTGCAGAATACTATCAAAAATATGGGATAAGAAGACAGTTTTCAGCAGCTAGAACACCTCAGCAGAATGGTGTTGTAGAAAGGAAGAATAGGACGAGTGCAGGAAATGGCACGGACAATCTTGGTTGAGAACAAAATAGTCGACAGATTTTGGAAAGAGGCAGTACATACTGCAGTTTACATTCAAAACAGGTGCATGCTAAGACCACATGAAAGCAAAACACCTTATGAGCTGTGGTTTGGCAGAAAGGCAACAACAAGACATTTCAAAGTATTTGGCAGCAAGTGCTACATCAAACGGACTGAAGATAATCTCGATAAATTTGAAAATAGAGTTGATGAAGGTATCTTTCTTGGTTACTCAACAAAAAGCAAAGCCTACACATGTTACAACAAAAGGCTAAAGAAAATTGTTGAGAGTGCTGATGTGAAAGTTGATGAAGGTAGAGAACAAGAAATTACTTATCAAGAAAACTACCCCATCTATGAAGAAGTCATTGAAGGTGATGATGAAAAGGAAACAGATAAAAATCAGAAAATTGATCCAGATGGTGTAAAAATTGAATCGGAAGAAGAAGAAAACAAGAAATTTAAAATAGGCAACTGGCAGAAAAATCATCCAAGTGAACAGATTATTGGGGATCCCAAAGATGGTATTCAGACAAGAAGAGCAGCAATGCGGAACTATTCTCTGTTATCTAGCATTGAACCTAAAAATGTTGTTTGAAGCAAGCACTGATGAAAGTTGGTTGAAGGCAATTAATGAAGAACTAGATCAGATTGAGAAAAACAATACCTGGGAATTAGTACCTAGACCAACAAATAAAAACATAATTGGCACTAAATGGGTTTTTCGAAATAAATTAAATGAAGATGGACAGGTTGTCAGAAATAAGGCAAGATTGGTCTGTAAAGGCTATGCTCAGGTTGAAGGCATTGATTTTGAGGAAACTTTTGCACCGGTAGCAGGACTAGAGGCAATCGAGAATGTTTCCGGCATTAGCGAGTTCATAAAAACTTCAAAGTATATCAAATGGATGTAAAATCAGCATTTTTGAATGGAAAACTGGAAGAAGAGGTTTACATTGAACAGCCGGATGGCTTCCAACTTGGTGACAACCCAGATTTTGTTTGCAGGTTAAAGAAAGCATTATATGGTTTGAAACAGGCACCCGAGCATGGTATGCAAGGTTGGATAACTATCTAATTAAACAAGGGTTCAAGAAAGGTTTGGTGGACAACAACTTATATGTCAAAACAGAGAAGGGCCATCTTATTGTTCTTGTTGTTTATGTAGATGATATAATATTTGGCAGCAACATGGATGAATACTGCAAAGACATATCAACTAAAATGAAGAAAGAATTTGAGATGTCTATGATTGGTGAACTTTCTTATTTCCTAGGACTGTAGGTCAATCAAAATGAAAAAGGCATTTTTATTTCTCAAGTTAAATATGTAAAAGAAATGCTGAAAAAGTTCACAATGGAAGACAGTAAACCGGTTAGCACTCCCATGACAACAGTGCGCAAGTTGAGCAAGGATGATAAATCCCCGGATGTAGATCAAACAATGTACAGGTCTATGATTGGAAGCCTGCTGTATTTAACAGCCACTAGACCAGATATATTACAAGCAGTATGCATGGTTGCAAGATTTCGAGGCCAGTCCCAAAGAAACTCATGTAACAGTTGTAAAGAGGATCTTCAGATATCTCAAGGGCACTATGGATTATGGGTTGTGGTACCCAAAAGGTAAATATTTCACTTTGATTGCATATTCTGATGCAGATTGGGCGGGATGTATTGATGACGAGAAAGAGCACAAGTGGAGGAGCATTTTATCTTGGAGACAGGTCGGTAGCATGGCACAACAAGAAACAAGAATCGGTATCTCTATCCACTGCAGAGGCGAGAATACATTGCGGCAACAACATGTTGTACTCAGATATTATGGATGAGACAAACGTTGAAAGATCTTGGTATTCATTTCAAAGAGCCAATTTCAATTAAATGTGATAACACTAGTGCTATCAACATATCCAAGAATCCAGTAATGCATTCAAGAACCAAACATATTGCAATCCGATATCATTTCTTGAAGGATAAAGTTGCAGGAGAGGTCAAATTGGATTTTGTTCCAACTACAGAGCAAGTAGCTGATATATTCACAAAACCTTTGCCAAAGGAAGTATTTGAATACCTTCGGAAGAAGTTGGGAGTAGTCACACCACCCAAGCACTGACTAGCTATGGGAAACACATTCTCAGGGGGAGCATTCAAACTTTTTAAGCCTGAGAATGTTGTGCATAGACTCAGGGGGAGTCTGCAGCAGCCCTTTGGTATTATTGGCAAAGGGGGAGAAGAAATTGAGCAAGGTTGCAGTGTGTTGCCAACAATTCCAAAGGGGGAGATTGTTGAGCAAGGTGCAGCAAAAGAATTGCAAAAGTATTGTCATTGTTGTCAACACAGACAGATTGATGCAGTTGATGCAGTTCAGAGGTCGGTCGGATCAAGTGCGGTGAATTTCAAGGAAAACAGAAGTGACCCAGATTCAAAAATTTGCAGAAAAAGACAAGTAAGAAAACTGTCGCGATATCGCGACATGTTTTCTGTCGCGATTTCGCGACATAGCCAAGGAGAGAGAAAATGCAAGAAAAATTGTCGCGATTTCGCGACATTGCCGAGGAGAGAGAAAATGCAAGAAAAATTGTCGCGATTTCGCGACATTGCCGAGGAGAGAGAAAATGCAAGAAAAATTGTCGCGATTTCGCGACATTGCCGAGGAGAGAGAAAATGCAAGAAAAATTGTCGCGATTTCGCGACATGGCCGAGGAGAGAGAAGGTGCAAGGCAAACTGTCGTGATTTCGTGACATGTTGGCAGAGAAGGAAGCAAGGTGAAAAGATGTCACGATTTCGTGACATAAATGGAGGAAAGGAGCTTGCAACGAAAAGTGTCGCGATATCCCGACATGTCGGGTTTTCGCGACCCAAGAGGAGAGAGAATGCTCGGCAACAAAGGTGTAGCGATTTTGTTGCATGTTAAAATGAATGGCAACAAAGGTGTAGCGATTTCGTTGCATGTTAAAATGAATGGCAACAAAGGTGTAGCGATTTCGTTGCATGTTAAAATGAATGGCAACAAAGGTGTAGCGATTTCGCTACAAGTCCAAAATGCACAATGTGAAGGTGTAGCGATTTCGCTACCAGTCAAAATTGCAAAACTGAAAGATGTAGCAAGTCGAAAGCACAAGGCACAAAGTTGTAGCGATTTCGCTACTGCATAAAGCAAAGATTGTATGGAAGCCAGAAGCGTCACGATTTCATGACAAAGCTGAGGATGACGTCAGCAAAATTGAAAATGTCACGATTTCGTGACAAGGTGCAAGGAAAGCTGCTGGAAGCCGAAAGTGTCACGATTTCGCGACAAGAATGATGATGACGTCAGCAAAAGCTGAAAGTGTCACGATTTCGCGACAAGTTGCGAGAGAAGCCTCAGGAAGCCGGAAGCGTCGCGATTTCGCGACATCATTAAGGATGACGTCAGCAAATGTTCAAAGTGTCACGATTTCGTGACATGAACAGAGGGAAAGCTTTCAAAAGCCAAAATGGTCACGATTTCACGACAGCAAGGGCATGAAGGGTACGACTACAAAAAGTGTCATGATATCGTGACAGGTAACAGTTTGGCAGGTAAAAGCCGAAGGAGCATGCAAGGTGACACGTGTCGGATAAAAGCATACAGATAATCATGCGGCAAGTTATGTAAAAAGTAACTGATGTCAGATCGGTAGTTACACATTGACAAGTGTCGAACATGCACTGAAACAGCTGAATTTGCATGATTGAAAAGCATTCGAAGAATCGTATAGGCAGGATCAAAAAGCATTCGAACAACTGTATTTGAAGTATTCGAACAACCAAATATGCAGGATTGAAAAAGCATTAGAAAAGACGTATTTGCGAGAATTCAAAGAGTCGGATATGCGAGAATAGAAAAAGTATTCGAATGGCCGTATTTGAAGTATTCGAACAGCCGAATATGCAGGATCGAAAATGCATTCAAACAGTCGTATCTGGAAGGACTCGAACAACCGTATTTACTAGGTTTCGAACAACCGCTTATTGGCAAGAAAAAAGAATTCGAACAGTTGGGTATGTGTTTCGACTGCATACATGATTGAAGAGAGATAGAAGACGAAGAATCTCTATGAGAAAAATGGGCTATAAAAGGACAATCGTGCAGAGAATTAATGTTGCTTCTTGTAAGAGGGAAATTGCTTGTAAAAAGAGGGTTAGAAAAGAGTCAAGAGAAAAATTAGCAGAGCCGTGAGAGTGTGCGAGTTGGGTTAATTGCGAGACCGGTCGAGGGTCGTGCATGAAGTGAAGACATTCTTATGTCATTTTAAATTGATCGAATTGCAGTCCAAGTTGGTGCTTGGTACTAGGGGTTGGTGCTCCATCTCATTTGCGGCAGAAAATTAAGGGGTTGGTGCTCCTTCCGGGAGATCTTTGGTAAAGTATTTGTAAAATTGGTATTTTGCAAAGACTGGATTTGGATTGAAGTCCAAGCGAGTCATTTTTGAGGAGTAGCCAAATTGGTGAACCTCGGTATATTGAGTGTTGTGGTGTGCTCTCTTGTTCAATTTGTTTTTCTAGTTTTCAAGTTCTCTTTATTTCATATTAAATGCTGTAGATATTAAAATTAATAGCTACACTGATTCACCCCCCCCTCTCAGTGTCATTGTGTGAATATCACTAAGGTAAGAATTGGTTCTTCATCATTTGATGAGTTACTTCATGTTCATAGTGTAGGATCTGATATTTTAACTATCTAAAATATCAACCATATGAATAAGAAGGTGGAGCTATGGCCAAATCAATGGGTTATCAAGGCTATTTATGATGGTTGAAGGTCATTGCCTTAGTACATTATGATTATTTAAATTGGATGTGTAATCTAGGAAAGTGACTAGCTCCTTTATATTTTCATAATAATAATTTTATAGCTATTGTGTCACATGCAAGTGATGTTAGTCAACAATTACATCATAGACTTGGGAATATTGGGATATGGGTCATTGAGATATATGAATTACCATCAATTTCCTATTGGATTTCCTTCTATTTAGTAGTGTTTTTAAGAGGTGTATTTTGGTTAAGCATCATCAAGGACCCTTCCCAAAAAGGATTTCTAGGCATGCTAAATGATCCTTAAAGATCATTCATAATAATATTTATGGACCCATGGGTACACCATCTCTCTCCAAGAATAGGTACTTTGTTACCTTATTGATGATTTCTTGCTATATATATGGTTTACACTATTTGAATCAAACATGAGACTTTTGGGAAGCTCAAGGACTTTAGAGTACTAGTGGAGAATTTTTTCAAGCAAACTAAGTGCTTTGAGGATAGATAAACAAGATGAATAATATTTTTTTTATTTCTTAATTATTTAGGGAATTTCTATTAAAGGTTTAGTCATTATATCCCAAAGTAGAATGAGGTGGATGAGTGGAAAAATATAGTTTTTATGAATATGAGGAAAATTACATTGAATGCCAAGTATATGGAGCCCAGGTTTTGGGGCAAATCTCAACAAGAATCTAACTCAAGTTGTTGAGAGTATGAATCCTTTTGAGATATTAAAAACTGATAAGATTGATGTGCCATGACTTTGTATATTTGGATCCACAACATATGCCCATATTACCAAAGGTAGTCAAAATAAGGAGGTACTAAAGATATGCATTTTTGTAGAGGATTATGATACTTCCAAGGTCTATCACATCTATGAACTTAAGAGGTAGAATGTTTACATTAAATGAGATATAATTTTTAATGAGGTTCTTCTAGTATATTATTCTACCCATATTTATACTATTTCTAGCTTCTTAATATTCTCATATTTTAATAGAATATTTTGATTTGGTTTCTATTTTGGTACTACCATATCCAACACCTTTAGTTTTGGATTCCTAAATAGATGAGCTTGGTCCACATATACCTTGTGTGAACATTATGATTGTTGAGGTTAATAATGAGTCTAGTTAGATGATTTAGTTTAAGAATATGATGTTCCTTCCCTATAGGATGTGCCAAAATATTTCAAAGTTTTTATGACATCCAAGTGGGTTTAGACCCTCCTTTAGGATGATCGACCTATTATCTTTAAGGATTCCCCTGAATGTTGGTGATTCTAGAGATATCCTCACCTATTCTTAGGCTAAGGGCTATCTAAAATATGAGGATGCAATGCATATTGAGTATGATTCCTTCATGAAGAATAAAATATGGGATTTTTATTCTCTTCTAGAAGGGAAATTATTTGTTGGGTGTGAATGGGTCCATAAGAAAAAATACACATCCTATGGTCAAGTCGAGAAGTACAAGGTATGCCTTGTTGCTAAAGGGTTATACTAGAATAAGGGAATTAACTACTCAAAGATATTTGTCCTAATTGTTTGGGTGGATTTTATTTAAAATATGCTTTACATAGCTACTTGTTATGGTTGGAAGGTACATTATATGGATGTGAATAGTGCCTTCCTTCATGATAATCTTCAAGAGAAGATCTACATGCAACAACAACCTACTTTTCAACTTAATGGACTATTCAATTTGATTTACATCTAACTGAGTCCTTGTATGGGAATAACTAGGCATCAAGCTTGGTATAAGAAGGTCCATTCATTATTTTTTATAGTAGATTTTGACAAAGTGAGATAGAGAATGATGTATACATAAAACATCATGATGGTTACACACTAGTGATTTGTTATATGTTGATGGTCAAATCATTATGGGCAGCTCATTCTTATTGATTTAGAAGATGAAGTTACAATTTCATGTTCTATTTTGGATATTTAGATTGATCAATAATATTCTAGTAATACTATCTCTTAGACCAATTATGCCTTAGATATTCTATAGCATTTTAGGATGGAGGATTACAAATATGCTTATAATTCCTTTGCTTATTTTTTGAATCTATGAGAATATAGTACTATTCCCTCAATGGATTCTAATTTATATCAGTCCCTTGTATGGGGTCTTCTCTACCTTACTCACTTTAAAATAGATATTGCATTTATTATTAGCTATTATTACAAGTACATGCATTTATTTCTTGAGAGTCACTAGACAATGACCATGAGAGTCACTAGACAATGACCATGTGGATCCTTTGATACATTAGAGGTACATACCACATGGGTATTCACTAATTAGTTAGAGCACCTTGAATTTTGATAGACTTATTAGATGTATATTAGGCTAAAAATTAGGACCATTAATACTCCACTATTTGGGTTTGTTTTTGTCCTAGCCCTAACTTGGTCTATTGGTGTTGTAGATGATAGTTAACTATTTCTCAATCTACTTATAAACTTAACTATTATCTTCCAATGAGACCACCAAGAATATTTTTTGGATGCTCATATTTTTACATCAAGTGAGCATTCCCTAATAGTTTCTAATCACTCTTCATTGTGACAATCAAATCATCATTAAGATTGTCTATAGTCCAATATTTTAAGAGAGTGCCAAAAATATTGATATTTGGATGCATTAGGTGCAATGAATTTACACCTATAGGATGCTTGATCATATTTTTATTCACATCAACAAAGAAAAATGAATATCCTAACCAAAGTCATGCTTGAGATATATTTTGTGCAACTATGGGGGCATATTGGCATAGAAGAGTGTTACTTAATGGGGATGATTGATAAGGGTCTCTCCATGTCCCCTATTCAAATTTAGAGGGTATATTGGAATATGTGGTGTTAAGTTTCACTTGAGTCCATAAAAGCCCTTATATATCTTGTATATATAAATTTATTGTTATATTCTATTACATAACCTAAAGGTCTCTTGTATTTTTGTATTTATAACCCTTCTTATCAACCATTTCATTATCAGTTAGATTATAATTATTTTTCCTTTAGTGAGATATTTTTGTGTTTATGAAAACCCTTTTGATCATGTGTTTCCTTTTTGTGAGTTATTTTTTATTATCTGAGTAACATGTTGATTCCATTTGTTTATGGAAAAGTATTGTGAAATACAATAGTTCTAAGTAAGTATACAATCATAGGTAGCATTATACTAAAATCATGATGATTCCATCATTATTATTTCATTACTCTAAAATTTTATTTATGAATTAGATAGGATGGTTTTTGTTTTTTCCATTAGCATTGGTAAAATAAACATTATATGTAAGTTTGACATTTGTAACATTATCTCTTGTGATACCTCTATTGTTGTTCTAAGACTTCATTTTTAATACACCCTCTTAATATTTAATCCTTCCTAGAGCCCTAACATGTTCCATACAACCTTGTAAATTTATAAAATTAAATTATCATCTGAAGACCCATTTGAATGGGTGGCAAAAGAGCTTTGATAAATAATTTATTAAAGCTATTGTCATCGATGTTACATTTAGAATGATAACTAGGATATTTCTATCATGTAGTATTTTTATGTACTCTCTCCTTCCATTTTTTTGGCTATCACAAATTATCATACAATATCATTTTGTGTCACCCTATCGCTAACCTCATATGTAAAAATATTGGCTATAGTTGATTAAAAATTTTAATAGTTTTTTCAAGAGTTTTAGAAACCAATCAAATATTATTAATCTAAATGATCTAACCAATTATTTAATAGTAGCATTTGGATTCACATCTAGCCAATATTTATAATTCTTGAAAAATTACTTTAGAAATATTTCATCTTAAGTTCCATTACAAAAATTTATTCTCATTAATAGAAATCATTTACAAATATGCATAAATATCAAATCATTCATCCATAAATAATATTTTACAAATATAATGAACAAAATGAGATAGAGATAGATAATACCCTTAGGGTAGAGAAACACCATTAATAATTAAAAAAAAAACTCCATAAGATCTCCCAAGATGAGAGTGCCACTTAGAGAGGAGAAAGTCTCAGAAGCTACTTTGTGGGTAAAGACAATTACAAGTAATACTTCATACAAATCATGATAATTACAATGACCATATCCCTTCTTTACATACCCATATTCTAATTCTACTTTGGGGAGATTACTACTAAATCCTCATCCCAACTCATTATTATAATATAATATTATAATCAACCTTGGGTTATGT
Source organism: Wollemia nobilis (assembly GCA_028583015.1). NCBI lineage: Eukaryota > Viridiplantae > Streptophyta > Pinopsida > Araucariales > Araucariaceae > Wollemia > Wollemia nobilis. The sequence goes on along the minus strand of JAQPPZ010002143.1, from coordinate 3,593,177 downwards.
GTGATCCATGCCAACTATCCATAATACCCTTATACAATATAATATCATATTCCCATATACCTATTCCTAGGTACCATAACATTCCATCCTCCTTATAAATATTTCATCCTTGAAATATGAGAATAAACTAAATGATATTATATTATAACAAATATTGATAACTGATACCAATATTGATCATTCATCCATCCAATTGAAATCTTGATTGGTGCTTGTCTTTTATTATGCCAAGATTCCACTATGCCATATGAATATCCATAAGTAATCTACTTGATCTATGCTTCTACTAACCTACTATGATATTTTGAATGATTTGTCGTATTAGTTATTGAAGCTGCTATACCACTATGAAATCTAGAATCATTATGCCTTTTCTACCAAACATTGCCATACTTGATTCCTTTTTTAATCAATATAAATCCATAAAAATATTGATATCCTAAGTCATACCTCCAAGATTATTATTGCTCAGGGTGGTGTGGGTGGTGATATGCTACAACCTTAACCTAATGTTTTATTTCCTTTTATTATTAAATATTTTATTTCTATATTTTAAATTCTTCCTCATGCTCTTCTATCTTTTGTCCTTTTGGTGTGTCCTTGTGTGCTTTTGACAGAGCTTCATTGGACTTCGTTCCTGCTTCTTCCATAGAATCTATTATTGTTTCTACTATAGATTTGAATTTGATTCTTATATTGGTTCCTTAACTTGTTCCCTTATCATAAATTTTTCTCACTTCTCCTTGGTTTCTTGCTTCTTAAGCTGAGAAATATCTTGTAGTGTTATCTTATTTTTCCTACACCATAACGTCATATTTTTTTTTTACAAATTAATGTTATCAGTAATCACAAAATCCAACCAAGGATAACCAAGAAAAATATCCACATTATCCATCTCAATAGCATAAAAATATGAATGTAAAACATATTTATCCATGGTGATATTCAAATATTAAAAAATATGAACATTCTCACCCTCAAGTTGTATGTCCTTAATTTTATTGCTTGAACCTACAACCATGTACCTACAAAATGGGATTTTCACAAGAATTTAGATAATTCTCTTGCTTTTATAAATCCAAAGATATGGCTTCTTCATTATTCTAGTTCTCACTATCTTCCTTAACATTGTCCTCTTTCTCCTCAAGTACTTTTATTTCTTTTTCATAGTATTCATTCTATTTCTTAATAAAATTCCACTCTCCTTTTAGTTTATTTCTCTCATTTTGAATCGCTTGTAGTTTATTTTAAAGGTCTTTGATGACACCCATAAAGCTATCTATCCTTTTTCCCTTCTTTGAAGATCTCTTAATAATTTCTTTTGTTCTTTCTAAAGCATATTTATTTCTTTTGCATAACATTTGAGTGTATCCTTCAAAGTAGATATATTTTATATGGGTCCCAATGACTTAAGAATGCATGCTCCAATTCTCTCCAAGTGTACCCATTATTCTTTTCAATCATAAAACTTAACAACCATATTTTAGCTTCCTTTTCTAAAATTTAAGTAAGGTGGAATTTCCAATAAGGATCAATAAAATATAAAGACTTAAAATATGCTCACCATTATCTAGCATAAATATCATCCAGTCTAGAAAGTTTTTAAAGTTCCATGAGTTCACATCCACAAAAATGATAATGCTATAGTGATGACTCACTACACCCTTTTACTTGGCAAGAAAAAATGGAACTTTGAACCACAAACCAGAATATAAAAACCTCAATCAAAAGGTCTGATGATTAGAGGGCAAGTTTCAAAAGTAAAGACTATACAAAAAGTTAAAATTTTTGTTAGTCCTAATTAGAAGACAAGGAGCAAAGTTCTAACATAAGGTCATGAGGCAAAAAGTCTCGATGTCCTGATATCAAGCAGTTTTAATTTTAAAGAGAACTTTTGAAGGCAAAAGCTCTGTTGCCCTAGAATTTAGAAGTGATGAGGTGCATAGTCTTTGTGGAGTATCATCCTTTCTAGAAAATAATATCTCATATTTTTGGTAGAAGGAAAATAGTAGCATGGGAGTCATGACATAAGTAAATCAAATATCTAAAACTTTAAATGAAGATATATTCAATGCCTAGATTATGGGAATTCCTAAAAATGGGTAAATGGCAATAAATACAATATATGTTCATCAAAGACCATTTAAAATTCATGACTTTAGATCCAGAGAACCTCAAAGGGACGAACAATTCAAACGAGACATGAATCAACATCAAAAGTAGTAGCCACATTCAAATATCTACATGAGTTTTGGAGGGAAACCCTCCCCCTTGTAGTCTATAAATAGGAGTGACATTAGCTTTGTAAAGGATCGACAATTTTGCAATTGTAGCCTCTTGTAGGTTTTTATTTCATTTCTTTTTGTAAAAATAGCTAACTCTTGAGCAGATTGTGGGTAATTTTAAACCTCCACTTCTGGCACAATATTTGTAAATTTTTTCTTGCACACACACATATGGAAGCTTATGTAAATATTTTGTTTATCCATATGTGGATCCCTATGGACTCATTTTTATGTGTATGTGTGTGTCTATAATATTTTACATACTTTGGATTTCATCAGTGTGTGTGTGTGAGAGGCCTATGTTTATTTTTAAAACAACCATCTGTGGCCCTTCTGTGGGATCTACTTATTTATGCATGTGTATGTTGATGACTCTCATCTATGCTTAACTATGTTGAGGAGAGGAAGTGTTCACCATTGGCACATAACATTCAAGCCTATTTTTATAGAAGATATTAGTGTATCTTTTGATGCATCGCCTCCCTTTTTTATTTTATTGAGTTATTTCCCTTTTGTATCTTGCATCCCCTTTCCACCCGTTGAGTTTAAGTGTACCTAAAAAATCACATATTAATAAGGATTAAATATTGTAAAAAATATCGGAGCCCATCAATTGAAAGGAATTCCCTAGGAATACCAAATATACCCATAATATCTAAATAAGATAAAAAAACAAATATCCAAACATACAGTGGGTGGGAAAAAATAAACTAAACTAATATAAAAATAAAGGACCTAGGTGAGTATCAGCTAGAGTCTTAACATCTACTCTAACACCCCCCTCAAGAAAATATAAGGGTAAAAAAGAAGTGGCCTATCCATAGTAAGATTCCCAACAACAAGACCTAATCAAGTACTCATGTAGAATGTGTATCCATAAGCTCTCAAATCAGAAGAAGGGAAAACCATGTGGGAAAAACCATCCAACTAGGAAGAGAGAAGAAGAAGAAAGGAAAGTGGCCTCATCCACACCCCCAAGGACAACTTCCTTCACCCAAAGCATCTCTCACATTAAATAAAAATAAGGAGATGAGAAGGGTTTAGTGAATATGTCGATAATCTATTGTTGAGTGGGAATATAGACCAAGATGATCACTCCATCCTAGATAATTTGCCAAATAAAGTGCATATGAATCACAATATGCTTGGTACTTTTATGATCAACAGGATATATGTAAGGTACTTTGGTTGTCACACCAAAGTTAAGTTCTACACTAATCTTGTGAGAATCCAAACTTTATCAAAAAATATCAAATCCAAAGAATCTCCTGACTAGCCAATACTTCTTCTCGATATTCTACCTCTATCGATGAAAGTGTAATAGCCATATGGTTTTTACATGCCCAAGCAATAGGTGAAGAACCAAGGAAGACAACAAAAATTAGAACATCAAGTATCAACACAACCTGCCCAATCAGAATTTGTATACCCAACCAACTGTAAAGCCTCCCCTAGAAAAGTGAATTCCAAAATATGAAGTCCCTTGAAGGTACTACAAAATTTGATTGACAACCTACCAATGACTATCATGTGGATCATGTGAAAATTGAGAGATAAATCAACTATAAATGATATGTTAGGATGAGTGTGAATTAAGTAAATCAAATTCCCAACCAACTATCTATAAATGGTGGCATCAACTTGGGAAGCAGAACATGTGGCACTCAAAACAACACATGACTAAAAAGGAGTAGGAGATGGCTTACAATATACTATTCCAAATTGCTAAAGAAAATACAATGTGTACTTCTGTTGACAAATAGATATCCTTAAATTTGACTATGAAATCTGAAATCCAAAAAAAGTGTTGAAGTCCAAGATCTATCATCTCAAAATATCATAAAGAGAGCACTATACAACCTGGATGCATGAATTAGAACTTCCTATGATTAATAAATCATCAACATATAAGACAATGATTATGATGTCCTCTCCATACCTCAATGTAAATTGTAGGATCAAAATGACATCTCAAAAATCTAGAAGATAGAAGAAAAGAATCCATCTTCTCATACCAAGCCCTGGAGGCCTATTTGAGGTTATATAGTGATCTCTATAATTTGCACACCAATGAAAAATCTTGAAGGCTGCTCCATATATATCTCTTCTTGCAAATCTCCATGCAAGAAGACACTATTCACATCCATATGGTAAACTAACAAACCTTGTGATATAGCAATAGAGAGTACAAGATGAAAATAATGCAACTTGGTGATAGGGACAAACATCTTGGAGTAATATACCCCCTCAACCTACAAAAAACCCTTCACCATAAGTTGAGGCTTGTACCTATGAATGGATCCAATTGCTGCATATTCGGTGTGATACACCCATTTGCATATCACCATTTTTATTCCTTTTTTAAGGGGAACAAAATACCAAGTATGATTCTTCATTAAGGAAGAATCCTCATCATCCATGGCATCATTCCACTCCTAAATTCCATGGACCTCATCAAACCTCTATGGATAAAAAAAACTGCCTAACAAAAAAGATACATCAAAAGTAAAAGTATGCCTTGAAGGTGGGAGACCTTCAATGAAAGGTTTTTCCTCCTCAACTATAGTCAAATACTATATAGGAATGGGGGTAGCATGTGTAGGAACCTCTAAAAATGTTTTAATAATGTCCTTATCCTCACTGTGATCATCATCAAAACAACCATCTTCAAAGTGATAAGTAGATGAGGATGGAGGAGTAAAAAGAGTGGGTTTAGTTGGAGAATAAAGCTCATCAAATTGGACATGAATTTGAAAATGAAATTCATGTGTATCTAGATATAGTAATCTATAAGCCCTCATATCCTCACAATAGCCAACAAAAATGAGTGGTTTGCTTTTTCTATCCAAAGTTGTCCTTTTGTTGTTCAAAACATGAACCTATGCTTGACTCTCAAAAATTAAAAAATGAGAAACACCAGGCTTGGTCCTTGTCTAAGCCTCCTCTATATTCATCTTCTCAAGAGCTCAAAGCTTCTTGATGATGTAGAGTGCTAATGTAGAATCCCATGAAGGGCCAAAAAATTTGAAAACTCCCCACTAAAATACTCTCTCCCATTATCTATGCAAAGCTTCTTGATGCAAGTAGAATATTGATTCTAAAAAAAAACCGTAAAGAATTTGAATGTGGCAAAAAATTCACTCTTGAACTTGAGAAAATATACACAAGTTCTCCTTGAGAAATCATCAATAAAGGTGAGTACATACTTAGCTCCCAAAAAAGGAGTGGGAAAAACCATGAAGTCATTGTGCACTAACTCAAGATGGGAAGAAGCTCTCTTGGGATTACCTTTGATAAAAGGATATTGATGTTGTTTTTCAAGTACACAACCTAGACAAACTCCATCAATATAGGAGACCATAGATAATCCAATGACCATATCATGAGTGCTTAAATCCTTCAAATATCTATAATTGAGATGGCCAGATATTGCTTTCTAAATTTGCATGAGCCACCAAACAAGTACCTCCAAGTGAAGAATTAGAACCCTAAAAGTGATAAAGACATGATATATAGTCAACAAATATTTGTGCAAAAATAGACTCTGGATCACTCAAATCTCTAATATCAACTCCTTGAGGTGTAAAAAACACAGTTTTACTCCCCTTAAAATGAAAAATTTGGTACACAAAGAGCAAATTGATGGAAATGTTTGGAACACAAAGAAAATTCTTAATGCATCCACCATCAACCTGTATGTCACCTTTTTTCTTAACTAAAATGGAAGAGGAATATCCAACCTCAATGCAATATGTAGAAGTAGAACACGAGGTGGTAAATGACTCCCTGGATGAAGTCATGTGATGATTTGCTCTAGAATCCAAAATCCAATCCTCAGAAATAGCCTTTCCCAAAAGCATTCAAAGCCTTGCCCTTATATTTTGAAGGAGTGAAGGATAACTATTTATTCCTAAAGGCTTCCTCTATTTCTTGTAACTTTTTCCAACACTTGTCCTTGGAATTACCATTGACTCCACAATATGAACAAGTAACATTTGACCCATTTTTTCTTTTGGATTTCTTAGGTTTATGACTGGAATCTTTGGAGGATGACTCTTTTTGATGTGACTCTTTAGGATTTTGATGAAATAAAGGATAAAGGTAAGGATTAGGTTGGGAATAAGACTTGTAATTTCTCTTGCCTTTGGAAGTGGAAGCGAAGGATGCAAAAAATACCTTATGTGAGGAGGTGTAATGATCAGAGTTAAGAACTTTGGATTCTTTCTTCAAAATATTGGCATAAAACTTCTCAAAAGTAGACATTTTGTGATTAGAACCTATGGAATCCATATCGACAAAAAAATACAAAGGCAAACATATGGAATGGACCCCTAAGTTTTGACAAGATCTTCATCCATTTTAGTTTTTCCACAACCCTTTAAAATTTTGAGCAAGGATTGAAACTTAGTGAGAAAATCACCCATAGATGGAAAATAATTTAGATTGAGCGCACTAAATTTAGCATGAAGATATAAAACTCTTAAAGTGTCCACTTGCCCAAATAGCTTCTCAATATTCTCCCAAATTTTAAAAGGAGTGTCACAATAATTAAGATTAAACAACATATTGCCACTCACATGCATCCCAATTAATCCCTTACATTCATCCATTTTGCAATCACGAAAAAATTTATGATACTAATTTGTAACTTCAGGTACTTGAATAAGTGTCATAATGCATGGCTTCCATATGTGATAATTATGTGAGTTAAGTGGCTCAAAATCCTCTAAAACCATTTTCAATCACAAGAATAAAATGCAAGATCCACAAAGATGGTGTTCAAATCGACACCAAGACACCCCACCCAAAATATTTTTATTCAATGCTTTTAGAAATAACCCCCAAAATCAAATGCCTTTATAATTTAGGCATTACAAAGAGTATACGATTAGATTTGATTTTTAAAATCATAAAAATTTTGCAGATCTAAAAAGAAAAAAAATTGAGTAACAACTTCACAAAACAAATAATTTACAAAGTTGTTTTCAAATACATAGAACTACCAGAAAAATACGTTGTTTTTTATTTATTTAGAAAAAATGTATTTTTAGCAAACCTTGTTAGTAACTTAAATGCAGATCTGAGTTTGAAATTTGGAAAGAACTCGAGAGTCATGAAGATAGGTTGCAGATCTCAAAAAACAAGATCTGCAATAAGCAACCTCAGATTTTGTAGAAAACCAAATATTTTGTAGATTGTGTGTAAGAAAAACCTACATACAAAAATATGTATAAGACAGTAGCTATTTGTGATTGAAAGTGATCTAGTGGTTCTGGATCGACGACAATCATCGATGGTTTTAAAAATATTAAAACATCCCACAAAAGAACATTTTTTATCAATCCTCGTGGTTAGAGGGGTCAATCGATATGCAATGAAGGGCTAAAAATATATAGAAACTCTTTGAAAAATAATTGAAGAGAAAAAAATTAATTTTCACCTTCTAGGCTTAGAAACCTCCAATCTCCAACTATAAAACCTTCAACATGATCCAGTTGCACGAGCCTCAACAATGGATGTTTTGATTAGTCCTCAAAGTTATGATACCATGAAAGGAATGCTAGAAAAGAGATACCATGCATAAAAAATAGAAATAATATAATTAAAGCTAACACAAAAACTACAATATCATATCATATATAATAGTTGATTATAATTACAATGGATAAGCCTTGCTTAAATAGGCAAGGAAGATCCACCACAGTCATAGGATCAACAAAGAGATAAATATTAATATCCACCGTACAAACAAGGAGGTGTGATATGATTTGTGGAGAAAAGATCTCAACCCTCAAAATATAATCAATGAGTGTAACTCCTTAGGAATACCAAATATCCTCATAATATCTAAATAAGATAAAAAAATATCCACACATAAAGTGGGTGGAGAAAATAAACTAAAATAATATAAAAATAAAATACCTCGGTGAGCATGAGCTAGAGTCTAAACACCTACTCTAACATTTTTGATTCATCACCACCCTTTTTTCTTTTGTTGAGTTATTTTCCTTTTGTCTCTTGCACCCCTTTCCTCTTGTTGAGTTTAAGTGTGCCTAATAGATCACATATTAAAAAGGAGTCAAACTTGTAAAAAATCTCAAAGCCCCTCAATTGATCCAAACCCCATGCTCTTGATCATGGCCCTACTATGTCACTCCTTGTGATATGTGATTGCTCTATGAGGGATAATTAGAGATAACAATAGTTTAATGGAATGCCTAATGAGACCCCAATAACATATTATTGGTCCTAAAATTGCAACAAGAAGCTAGGCTAAGACTTGGTGAGGGTCTTTACCTATTTTTCTTGTTGAAGTGCCTCTTTACTCACTTTGCAACTTTTCTCTAGAAAAAAACAGTAAAAGAAGCTACTACTAAATATATTAGACTGAGATTTGGGTGAAGACCTTATTTTATATGCTTTTCAAAAATAAATGTTGAATTCACTTGATGAATCCACTCAGATCAAAGGACCCAAAAGACTATGAAAGCTCTACCATGAAGGTTGCATACCAAAATATGACTATTTTTGTCCTTGTGAACTTCTCAATATGGAGTAAAAGAAGACCCTTATGACCTTCAATACCACCAGATATTTGGGATGACTATCCAACATCTATATTGCAAGCATTACCATATTATAATGGGAAAGTATCATCAATTATGCAAGAGCATCTACAAGATATGGTCTACTTTTACCAATTGCACATTATAAATCAAAATGTGGCTTTGAGGTTGCTTGTGGCTTCATTAAAAGGAAAGGCTTATAAGGGGTTCTAGTCCTTCTCCCCACACTCAATTGAAGAATAGGATCAACTTGTTGTCCTATTTACGCCAACAATCTAAAATACTACTTCTTAGTCCTCTCTCACTTAGCAACTTGCTATTCTTAACCAGGTTATGTCAATATGGGAAAATAAATAATACTTTGTGGAGGTAGAGGTAGCATTTCCTAGAAAGTCCCAACACTAGGATGATGATCAAGTGGACCAAAGGATAGTAGAGGTTATGGAGTCCACTATCTCAAAAAATTTGAGCAAGCAAGCTTAGGTATTTCTATAGGCCAAGAAGAAATGCTCTTTTCCTCCACAAGCATAGGACAAGCAAATAATTTGAGCTAGAGGTGGAAGATGCATGCAAAGAGGATCAAATATGAAGGAGTCAACACTAGTACTAACCTTACCTCATCAAAAAATATTTGTACCCTGGTACCTATTTGTCTAAGTCAAATAAGTTGCTCAAAAACTTGAGCCTTGGAGTGGTGGAAGTAATTCCCCCCATGAAAATAGAAAAAAATAAAAAAGTAGTAAAAGCTTGGGTAATGAGTGGAGCTATTTTTGAATCCATGCCCAATGGATAAAGGCCACTCACTTAAAATTCTATACATATGTAAGATATAAGCGATATTAGTTTCTTGAGATAGCATATGTCCCAACCATTTGAAATTTTTCAAAAATATGGCTTGACCATTGAAATTATTTGCTTTTAAGGAGGATTTTCTTGACTACATGCCCAATGGACTAAAAAACCATTTTTTCTAGGTTTCTTATCTTTAGTAGGCTAAATATCCCTTGAGAGCTTCCAGAACTATAGTGATAACTCACTACACATTTTTAATTGGCAATAAAAAGTAGAAGTTTGAGTCGCAGACAAGCACAAAATAAACCTTGAACAAAAGGTCCAAAAATCGGAGGGTAGGTTTTGAAAGTAAAGAATGTCCAAAAAATTAGAAGTCTTTTTAGTCTTGATTAGAATACAAGGATGAAAGTTTCGACATAATGTCATAGGGAAAAAAGTCCTAAGGTCTTGATGTCAAGAGGTCCCAATTTTAAAGAGAACTTTAAAAAACAAAAGCTTCAATGCCCCAAAAGTAAAAACTGATGAGGTGTATAGTCTTCAAGGAGTATTTTTATTTATATAAAAGAATATCTAGTATCTTTGTGAAAGAACAATAATAACATGGGAGTCATGGCAGAAGCAACTCAAAGATACAGAACATTAAATGAAGAGATATTTTGTGCCTAGATGATGGGAATTCATAAAAATAAATAGATGGAAATAAAGATAGTAGTTTCTCATCAAAGTACCTAAGACCATTTGACATTCATGATTTTAGATCCAAAGAACCTTAGAGGGACTGAAGTTCAGACAAGAGACGACTTGACATCAGAAGCAAAAACCATATTAAAATCTCTACATGAGTTTTGAATGGGAACCCTCCCCTTGTAATATATAAATAGTATTATTAGCTTTGTAAAGGATTTGTAAGTTTACAATTGTATCCTCTTTTAGGATTTTATTTCATTTATATTGGTAAAAACAATTGCCTCTTGAGTGGCTTATGGGAAATTTCAAACCCCCTCTTCTAGCATAATATTTGTAAATTTTTGCTTGCATACACACACATATATGGAAGCCTACATAAATTTTTGGTTTAACCATCTACAACTCCCTATGGATCCATTATTCTATGTATGTGTGTGTTTGTAATATTTTACCTACTTTGGGTTTTATCAGTATATGTGTTTGAGGGGCCTACATCTATTTTCAGACCAACCATTTGTATCTCTAGTATAGGACCTACCTCTTCAACATACCTATGTTGATGATTCTCATCTATGCTCAATTGTGTCAAGGAGAGAAAGTGTTCACCACTGGCACATAACATTCAAACCTATTTTTGTAATAAGATCTTAGCAGATATTTTGGCACATTTCCACCTTTTTTTATTTTGTTGAGTTATTTTCTTTTATCTCTTGCACCCTATTTTCCCATTGTTGAGTTTAAATGCACCGAGAAGATCACATCTTAACAAGGATCTAGCCTTGTAAAAACTCTCAAAGGCCCCTGAACCATGTGCTCTCGACCATGACCCTGCTATGTCACTCTCTGCAAGGCATGATTTCTCCACTAGAGACAATTAGAGATGAAAAAAAATGCAAACTAAGGTTTTAGAAAAATATATATCTCCCCACTAATTTTATTCAAAATAAAATAAACAACTAATTTTATTACCCTCAATGACAAATTTTGTCTTCTAAAAAACTTAGAAGTTGAAAATTTATCGTTACCATTGTTCTCGATAGATGGCTTCATAGGATTGTATCTCTCTCAATAATAATCAAACTTCTTCATATGATGCACTCATTTTAAATCTCTTCAAGTTTCACATATAATGGTCCAAAAGTCATCTAAATTGGGCAATCCTTCACAAAGATATGGTCTTGAAAGTTGAGACATTTTTCTAGAAAAATTGCCCTAACACTGCCTTTATTCTAGGTGGATGACTTCACAAGGTTGTATCTCCCTCAATATTGCTTAAATTCCTTTATATGACCACTCATTTTAAAGCTCTTTAGTTTTTGTATAAAATGGTCTAAGGATCGTCTAAATCAGACTAATTTTCATGGAGATATATTTTTTGATAAAAGGATGAAAAGAAGGGGTTTTTTAAAGGGCCCAAACATTTTTTGACAATCAAAGTCTCCTCTACAATATGAACATATAAGTACATCATGAGACAAATAAAATAAAAAATAACCAAAATGCTACATCTAGAAACTATAACACTACTTCATTTATCTTTGCTTATACTACTTCAATTAAAAACCTAGAAAAAACTATATAAAAGCATCTTCAATAGAATTAGAATAGAAAGCATCCATAATCGGGCCTAAATATTTATCTCTTCCCATTTTTAATATGAATGAAAGAAACATATCTACAACATCCTAATCTTTGCAAAGAACATCCAACGATCTTTCATATTGTCCACAATATTATTTAGGTCTTATCTAGATGATTAATCTTAATTTTAATTTCTTACAACTTTGAAGTGGATCTAAAGTTAGTTGATTCCTTCATTGGCTCAACATTCTTCACATCCTTTGACATCTAAAATATTTCCTTATACAAAACAATCATTTTCACCTTGGATTTCCCCTACTTCTCAATGGACTAATTGTTGCGGGCCAAACAAGGTTAACTTTTTCCTACTTTTGTCACATGCCCATGCATTTAATTTATCAACCTAGGGAGCTTCGTAAACTTGCGAAGGTTCTGGAATGAGATTGCTTACAATACCACTTGAGATGAGTCCTGCCTTCTAGTGGCGCCTTCCTTATGGGAGGAAGGCACTCGACTTCTCGTCAGAGCCTTCCTTATGAGAGGAAGGCGCTTCCTTCCCTTTGTATCCTTCCTAGAGGAGGAAGGTGCTTGTCTTTCCTTGGCACCTTCCTGGAAGAGGAAGGCACCTACTTACTCTTGGCACCTTCCTAGAAGAGGAAGGCACCTACATTCTCTTGGTGCCTTCTTGGAAGAGGAAGGTGCCTACTTTCTCTTGGTGCCTTCCTGGAAGACGAAGGCGCCTATTTTCTCTGCATTTATCCCCAAAGAAACAAAGTGCCAGGTCCATCAAAAAGACCTCGACTGATCCAAATCTAACTAAACCAATTGCAATTCCACAAAACACACTGAAAACACACAAATTAGGTAACACACATAATTTCATCAAATAATTACATAATAATTCAAAAATATATGCAATCCTTATTATATAGCCGCATAATAATCAAGAAATGATGTACAAAATATGAGCATTTCTGATGCTCATCACTAATCACCCTAATCACCCTCAATTAACTACTTTTTCTTCATAGATAAAGTAAACATGAAACAACAAAGACCAAACATGGACTGATTAATAACTATAAAACCATTAAGGGATCTAATACTATTCTTCCTATGTCTACTTTTACTAATCATTAATTTTTCACAATTATCAACATGATATTTCTCCTTATTAATAATAGAATTCAAGGAATCGAGGAGATCTACCCTTTGGAATCAAATGAGGACTCTCAATTCCCTTATTTGCTAACTAGTTGGTTGTCCCATTACCTTCCTTATATATATGATAAATTTTCACTCCCTCAAGAGAGGATAGATTAATCTTAGTGAAAGATGCAAAACACAACACCCAAAAAATGCTTGAACAAATAAAATACAAGGAAACACAATATTACACAATAGAATAATTTTCATTAGCGAGGGAGCCTAGAAACTCCATTGTTTACAAGCTTGGATCCTTGAATCCTTTTGATATAATATTACAAGGGTTTAGGGTTCTCCAAAACCCTAATAAGCAAAGATGTGATGTATTCAAGTGCGTATTGATCCCAACAAGGTTGAGTGGGCTTTTTTATACTTGCCATTTCCTCCTCAAGGCTTCCCTCTGCTTGCCCTACTTTGGCAACAATATCCTGTTGCATTACTTGGCCACCATAGCCCTCTACGTTGGGGTTATGCCTACGCGCTTCTGCATGGAGAACCAAAACTGATATCAGCCCATGGTGGGCTAAGGCGGACGGTGCTCCTTTTTGATACCTAGATGCTTTGTCCTTGAGGGATTTTGCTAGATAGAAAGACATGTTCAACTTCCTTCCATGCACCAGGTGGTTCAAAAACTGCACATGGTTGGCGTGCAGATGGGTATACTTCCCGGTGCATGTAAGAAATCAAGAAACTTGCTTGAATATCTTCTGTAGGTGCATGGGGAGGCTATTTTTGGGCAGCCCTTCCTTATCTATCTGCACTGTCTCTCTAGGTAGTAGCACTTCGGTGTACTGCTTAAATAGTCCACCTTTGTAGATGCATTCCCCCGTGAGGGGTAATCCAGTCACCTGCAAGATGTATTCGGGGGTGACTAGAATTTCTACTCCTCGCACCTGAGCTGTGTCACCTCTCAAGGAGGCAACAAATTCCTTGGCTACCTCCACATCCTGGCCCTGATTGACTAGGGTACATTATTCGAGCCATCCTTCGGTCTCGAACTGCATTCTTATAGCCCCCTTGATTCCTTCCGTGTCGCTCGGCTCATTCTTCTTCACTACGTGATTCTTCGACCTTCCTCCCATGGCGCCTTCCTTCCCTACTACATTTTTTTATTGTCTTTCCTTCTTCAGGAAGGCACCTTATTATAGGAAAGGCACATTACTCTGGCGTTTATTTCAAGCCATATCATTGGCACATGGTTTCGACTATGGGGGGATACGATTTTTATGACGGCAATATTTTTTTGGTACCACATAATTTATAAATGATTATATAAAAATTTGAATTAACATGCACGTACCTGATTTGGTGGTTCATGCATTGTGAAGATCAGTTATTCACCGATTTGTGACATGGGGGAGGGGTATGGTCATCTGATGCCGCTCATTTGTGTGGTGGTTGTATCTCGATCGAGGTGTTCGGGAGGTTTGAGTGCTGGATATACGTGGAAGGTGCTCTTTGGTACCTTCTCGATGTGGAAGGTGCTTATATAGTGCCTTCCCGATGTGGAAGGTGCTTCCCGAATGGATGCACCTTCCGGTGGTGGAAGGCACCTATGATTGCTTGTGCATTCTCGATGTGGAAGGCGCATCCATTTGTATGTGCCTTCTCGATGGTGGAAGGTGCCTCGATATGCATGTGCCTTCTCGATGTGGAAGGTGCCTTGGTCTGTATGCGCCTTCCCGATGTGGAAGGCACCTTGATTTGTATGTGCCTTCTCGATGTGGAAGGCACCTCGGTCTGTATGCACCTTCCCAATGTGGAAGGTGCCTCGGTCTGCATGCGCCTTCCCGATGTGGAAGGTGCCTCGATCTGTATGCGCCTTCTCGATGTGGAAGGCGCCTCGGTCTACATGCACCTTCTCGATGTGGAAGGCACCTCGGCCTTTGCTCTTTTTTTTTTTTCTGTGGCGCCTTCCAGCCACAAAAGGTGCCTATGTATATATATATTTTTTAAACTCTTATGTGTGCCTTCTTTATAAGGAAGGTGCCTTCTTCTGGCGGGGTGCCTTCTTTATAAGGAAGGTGCCTTTATTCTGGCGGGGCACCTTCTTTATAAGGAAGGTGCATTTATTTTGGTGGGGTTCCTTATTTATAAGGAAGGTGCCTTATTCTGACGGGGTGCCTTCTTTATAAGGAAGGCACCTTCATTCTCGGAAGTCATGCTGCAATTGACCAGGAAAGGGTGATCAAGCCTTCTCAGTCTTGCCTCATGCTGCCTTCACTTCTACCTACGAGCCGGTGTCGGAATGCTGAGCCTAATCAGGCCTGGTTTCCCAGATACCTATTCCTCATGCTGTCAGGTCCTCCACCTACAAAAAGAAACCAAAAAAAAAGGAAAATAAAGGCAGTTAGATGCATTCCATGCCTGTCAGGCCCTGGGTTAGGATACCTACAGCTTGCATGCGGGCATCGTCCCTGCAAAAACACACTGTAAGAAAAAACTACATTAACTAATTTTGGGTGAGCACTTCCATGCCCACCATTTCACCTATGAGAGTTTGGTCCAGATATAACAAGATGGGGTCTCCCCCATGCCTATTCTGGATTCTACCTATAATGTTTTGGACATGTTATAGGGGCATAGTCGATGGCCATTGACTATTAACATGGTGTTGCTATCGTCAATTGTCTTAATGCGCACTGCCCCATTCTTGATGAGCTCTACCACCTCATACGACCCCATCCATATCTGCATTAATTTGCCTTTCCTCTCCTAGAATCGAGAATTGTACAACAGTACCCATTTCCCTTCTTGGAACTGCTTTAGCTTAATGTGGCTATCATGCCACCACTTTCTTTGCTTCTGTATAATTTCCATTTTCTGCAAAGCATCTAATCGGATTTTGTCCAGCTAATCTAGCTGTCGAATCCTTTGTTTTTGAGCTTCATCCAAGCTCAATTTCAATTCTAAATCCGTTCTCAATGTCTTTATTTCAAATTCAATGGGCATCATCACATTCTTCCCATATACCAATTGGAAATGTGTAAAACCTATGGTGGATTTCCATGTGGTGTTATATGCCCGGACCGCCTTCGACAACCATGTAGCCCAATATTTCCTATGTCGCTGCACAGTATTCGTAAGGATGTTCTCTATTTCTCTGTTTGTCACTTCCACTTGCTTGTTTGCCTGCGGATGGTAGGGTGTAGTTTTATTGTGCTGAAATCTGTATTGCTCCATCAGCTCCTTGATCAACTTGTAGGTAAATTAAGGCCCTTGGTCTATTGTTATCTCCCTAGGGACCCCAAATCATGTAAAAATATGGGCAAATAAGAAATCAGCAACTGTTCTTTCCTTAGAATCCCTCAATGCTTGAACTTCAACCCATTTGGTAACGTAATCCGTACAGACCAAAATAAACCTCCTCCCCATTGAAGGTGGATTAAATGGTCCCATGAAGTCCATGCCCCATTTATCGAAAGGTTCTAGGTGTACCTGAGGTTTGAGGGGCATTTCATCTCGATGGGTTGGTCTGCCCATACTTTGGCATTCGTCACACTTGCTGGCATACACAACCGCATCCTTAAACAGAGTGGGCCAAAAGTACCCATCATGTAGGATTTTGTAGGTAGTTCGTTTTCCTGCAAAGTGTCCTCCGTATGGTTTTTCGTGACATGCTTTGAGTACTTTTGAGAACTCATGTTCTGCTATGCATCTTCTTATAATTTTGTCACATCATATTTTAAATAGGAGGCCATCCATCCATAGGAATGATGCACTTTTCTCTATGACCACCTGCTTTTCTCGAAAAGAGAGAGCAGGTGAGGTCCTTCCAGTGGCCAAGTAATTGGCTATATCTGCATACCACGGGGTTTGCTCACTAATAGTGAACAAATGTTCATTCAAAAACTGGCCTTCCACTACTTGATGGTTTGTTGGTATCAATATGGATAGAAAATCTGCCATGACATTATCCTTACCTGGTTTGTCGACTATGGTGATGTCAAATTCCTGTAATAGCAATAGCCATCTGATAATTCTTCCACCAATGGCTAGCTTTCTCATTAGGTATCTGATAGCCGTGTGGTCCGTATGGACAAATACCTTATATCTGGTGATATAGTGGTAGAATTTATTTATAGCATGGACAACTGCGAGGAACTCCTTCTCTGTCACCGTGTAGTTGAGCTCTGCTCCTGCTAAGTTTTTATTGACATAATAAATGGCATAAAATTCTTCGCCATATTTTTGTCCGAGGACTGCTCCAATCGCACCGTTGGATGCATCACAGTAGATATGGAACGGTATGGCCCAATTTGGTCCTCTTAAAACTAGTGCAGATATCAATTTCTCCTTAAGCAATTGGAACGCTTCTTTGCAGTCTTTCGTCCAATTGAACTCCACATCCTTAGATAATAGAGTGTGTAGTGGTTTGGCAATTTTGCTGAATTCGACGATAAATCACCGATAGTACCTGGATGATCCAAGAAAACTCCTCACCTATTTCTATGTTCTGGGGCTGGGTAGGTCCCTGATAACCTTAATCTTCCTTTTATCAACCTTTATTCCTTCTGCAGAGAGGTGGTGCCCCAGTACGATGCCTTCTTGCATCATCATACAACATTTTTTGTTACTTAGGGACAAATTATTTTTCTTGCTTCTGTCGAGCACTCTTTCCAAGTTTTTCATTGCCTCCTCAAAGGTTTCTCCATAGACGGTGAAGTCATCCATGTATACCTCAACCCCGTATCCCATAATGTCTGAGAATATGCTAAGCATCGCCATTTGAAAGGTAGCAGGTGCATTGCACAGTCTGAAAGGCAATACCCTATAGGCAAAAGTTCCCCATGGGTAGGTGAACGTTGTATTATCTTGATCTTCTTCTCCTATCTGGATCTGGTTGTATCCACTGAATCCATACATAAAGGAGAAGTACTTCCTCCCCGAGAGTGTGTCCAAGACCTGATCAATGAAAGGGAGTGAGAAGTGGTCTTTCTTGGTTGCTTTTTTCAATGCTCTATAGTCCACTTCCTATTCTTTTTAGGGACCACCACTAACGGTGATACCCACTCACTGTCAAAAATTAGATATATGAATCCGACAGCCAAGAGTTTGTGTAGTTCTTCCTTGACAATGTCTTTCATTGTCGGGTTCATTATTCTCTACGGCTATCGGCTTGGAGTTGCCTGATCATCTAGATAAATATGATGGGTACAGATCTCTGGGCTGATGCCCTGCATATTTGAGTAATCCCATGCAAATGCTTGTTGGTGCCTTACCAGGAGCTCTTCTAATTTCATCAGTTGTGTGGATGTCAACCTAATGCTGACATTTAACGTTCTTCCTGGCCCAACGTGTATCTGCCAAACGTGGTGATCTTGGGTGCAAGTCAACAGTGATCCAGGTGCGAAGATGGAGGGCTCTCCATGGAGAAACTTCACAATAGCACCATCTTCATCTTCTTCTATCAACTCCTCCAACGTCATCACTGGATGGATCATGGACAACTCTGGATTTCCATGCTCGATGAACATGGGTTCTCCTATTGAGTCAACAGACTGTGCTGGGGGTGAAATGGTCAACCTTTTAATGTTTCACCCATCGAAGATGGTCATCAGCCCATCCCGATAGTTGATGTAAGCGTCATCTATTGCCAACCATGGCCTCCTCAAGATGAGCGGGTAACCACCCAACATAGTTTTAGATTGCAAGACTAAAAAGTTGGTTGGGTATTCCCATGCGCTGACCATTACTATCATGTCTTCCAACATTCCTTCTGATGCTATGGTCGATCGATCGACCAGCTACAGCACTGTCATGGTGGGTTTCAAGTTCGTGAGCTGTAGCCTCTGCATGGTCTCCTGAGACATTACATTGGTGGCTACTCCAAGATCGACCAAAGTATTAGACAAGGAATGTCCCTCAATTTTTATAGTCAACACCAGGCTGCCTGGGTTTGCATACTTCGGATGGCATGTTCTACCCATCATAAAATCCACTAGTTTACCCATGACGTTGATAGTCTGGGTTGCTCTTCATCCTGGATTCCTCAGACATATCTCTCTGATTGCCTTGGTATATATTGGAACATCTCAGATTGCTTGGAATAATGGAATTGTCACTGTGAGGTTATTCAAGCTTGTCACTGTGAGGCCTCCTCCTGATTATTGGGTAGTTGCGGGCACAATCGAGTTTTATGATTCATCCTGAAAACTATGCATACTCTAACTTTGTTCTCCGGGCATGCATTCTTTACATGCCTCCCTCTACATTTTGGATAGAAATAAGCCAATGCTACCTCATTTTCTTGCTTCTTTTTCTCTAATAGTAGCGTATCCATATGCAATGCTAGAGATGAGAGCATTTCGCTCTTTAAATCCTCCAGCATGTTACCTATTTATGTCTTTGTGACTGAAGCAGTCACTTTCATGGTTCTGGAGGTGGCCTTGCCTCACCTTCTTGAGTAGTTTCGACATATTTATCGGATGTCTTCCATAGCATGTTGGTAGACATCACCTCCGAAGATCATGTTAAGAGCCTCCAATGATTCATTGGTAAGTCCTCTCAAAAAGATGCTTTTGAGGGACTTATCAGATAGTCTTGCTTGAGGATATCATTGAAGATTAAAGTTGAATCTATCCCAGTACTCCTCGAGAGACTCATATTATTTATGTGTCATGCTTAGGACCTCCTCCTTGGAGTCTCTTGCTCTCTCCCAAAATCTTGGTATTGCTCTAAAAAGAGCCTCTTCATCTGGTCCCACATGGCAATTGATGAGCACCAGAAATGCTCATATTTTGTACATATTTCTTTGATCAATATGCGGTCGTATAATAAGGATTGCGTACTTTTATGAATGATTATATAGATATTTGATATAATTATGCGTGTTATCTAATTTGTGTGTTTTTAGTATGTTTTGTGGAATTGCAGTTGATTTAGTTAGATTTGGAACGGTCGAGGTCCTTTTGATGGACCTGGCACTTTATTTCATCGGGGGTTAATGAAGAGAATACGAGCGCCTCCCTACAGTCGAAAGGCACCAACTGAATACGAGTGCCTCCCTATAGTCGGAAGGCACCAACTAAATACGAGTGCCTCCCTGTAGTCGGAAGGCGCCAACTGAATACGAGCGCCTCCCTGCAGTCGAAAGGCACCAACCGAATACGAGCGCCTCCTGCAACCGAAGGCACCAACCAAAGACAAGTGCCTCCCCACAGTTGGAAGGCGCTAACAAAAGACAAGCGCCTCCCCACAGTCAGAAGGCGCTAGCAAAAGGCAAGCGCCTCCCCACAACCAGAAGGTGCCACTGATTCTTTGCCCGTTGACCAGATTTGAACGACGTGGATGGCAGTGGCTGGTGCAGTTCTAGCTCTACGTCATGCAGAGCTAAATTGGAGATTGCACCAACGTATCGAAATGTCTTACTGATGCCAGGCAAAGCATGAACCGAACAATGAACACGCCGCCATTAGAATAGAATGCCAGATGTCGATTGCATTTACCAGACTGTCTTGATTTAGTCTGGGACAGATCGACTATTGTAACTACTTTGTAATAGAAGTTCTATGGGTGTGTTATATAAACACACGCAGATCGTTCCGAGAAATATATAGAAATAAAATAAAGATCCATTTAGACGTACAGAGATAAATTGTAGTGTGTTGACGAATATATTAAAGTTCCAGAAGTTCTAAGCGCGTGTTCGATCGGGAAGAAGCTGCTGGAGCCTGGGCCCACTCCAAGCCAGTATTTCTTCCCCATTTCCTTTTCTTTTATTAATTTTAATTAGTTTATTGCTTTCATAAGAACGTTTGTTAGTTTATTAGTTCAAGCATTTGCAGTAGATTTATTTTTAGGAACGCGTACATGATTTATTTTCTCGTAGGTTTAATTCTGTTCTTCTTACGTAAATCATTGAGGAGTGCGGGAATGATTGACAAACCATTTCAAGAACACCCCCCAAAATGTAGGATTAGCAGATTCACCTCCAAGTGGTATTGTAGTAACCTAATTCTGACTCTTCGCAAGTTTACGAAGCTCCCCGGGTTGATAATTAAATGCACGGGCATGTGACAAAAATAGGAAACCATTCACCTTGTTTGGCCCGCAACATTTTGGCACCGTTGTCGGGGAAGCGTCTTAATTAGATTACTTACAATACCCTAAAACCTTCCATCTGACCTTGTATGAGTTCTTCGAGAACCTAACGGTCGCTTTATAAGAACTAATCCATCAGACCCGAGTCAACCGAGCATTTTGGATTTGAGTTAGACTCGCCTGACCTACCAGCAGTCCATTGGAGTGAGGAACCGCACTTTGTGCAAAGTGCCACCTCATCCCATCAACAAGGGGATGAACGAATCATCATAAATCCCCTATTTAATAGGACTCCTCTAGAGGAAGCCCTATTGTGGAAGGCTATGGAGGATCAGACGATCTCGCCATACAACCTTAGAGCATTGACTCAAAAAGTTTTAAACGACCGAAAGGCCATAAACGCTGCATTAGAAACCACATTTCCCAAAAAATGGTAGATAACGATGAAGTCTCATCTCGGCTTTAGTTTCCCAATAGAGGAGGGAGTAGGAGATACCAAAATGAAAAACATATCCCCCGCTCACCTTTCGTCCTTCGGAGGACACCCGACTGAGGACCCTGACCTATTTTTATTCAAGTTTGATGTTTTGTGCAGGTCTGTGGATTACAAATCAAACACGCAGAAGTTGAAATTATTTCCTTCTACATTAGACGATGCAGCTCTGTGATGGTTCATCGGTCTGGGAGACAAACACATCACCACCTGGGACCAGATGAAGAAGCTCTTTCTAGAGCAATATCAAGATTTTGGGAGAGCAAGAGACTCCAGGGAGGAGGTCCTGAGCATGACACAAAGAGAAGATGAGTCTCTCGAGGAGTATTGGGAGAGATTCAGCTTTAATCTTCAATGGTCCCCTCACTCGAAGCTATCTGATAAGTCCCTCAAAAGCATCTTCTTGAGGGGACTTACCAATGAGTACTTGGAGGCTCTCAACATGATCTCTGGAGGTGATGTCTATCAGCATGCTATGGACGACATCCGGAAATTATGCCGGAACTACTCGAGAAGGCGAGGCAAAATCATCGCCAGGACCATGAAGGCGATTGCTTCAGTCACCAAAATAGAAATAGGCAACATGTCTGGAGGATTTGAAGAGCGAAATGCTCTCATCTCTATCATCGTAGATGGATACGCTGCTGTTAGAAAAGAAGAAACAAGAAAATGATGCAACATTAGCCTATTTCTTGCCCAAAATGTAGAGGAAGGCATGCAAAGAATGCATGTCCAGAAAACAAGGTTAGAGTATGCACAGTTTGCAGGCTGAATCATAAAACTCGATTGTGCCCACAACTGCCCAATAACTGAGAAGCGGCTGAGAGCACGGAGGCCTACTTCATAGGCAATAGGAAGAGTTGGCCACAGCCCCCCACGGGGAATATACCAACCGAAATGCCATCATATGGGGGAGGGCCATACATGCACCAAGGACCCCCTCAACCACCTAATATGGGGTGGTGGGGACCATCACCCTAGACTAACGCACCCCCAGCAGCATTTCTGAATCAGCAGCCATGGATGCCATATCCATATCCTGGGCAGCAGTGGAGAGGCCACAATGCATGGAATCAAACTCCACAGAGTGCAGCGCCTGCTCACATCCAATAGAACTTACCAAAATTGCCAGCAACGAGACCTACGCAGACTACCAAAGACAACTGATAAGCAAACCCGAACAACAGAGTAAATCAGCCGACATACAACGTAGAAGGTGAGATGTATCATATGTACAATATTCAGCTTAGATCAGGTAGGCAACTAGGAGTAGAGACACCGCCTCTGGTAGAAGAGGAGGAAGAAATAGTAGAGACACCTCCACTGGTAGAAGAGGAGGAAGAAATAGAGGATACACCTTTGGTAGAAGAGGGAAAAGCACTTGAGAGAGCAGAGGCTCCATTTCCTAGCCGATTGCAGGAACAAAGAAAAACAACACAGCCAAAATTTGACATCTTGTCGAGCTTGAAGAATCTCACGGTGACAATCCCATTATTTCAAGCAATTCGAGATGTCCCCATTTACACCAAGGCAATTAGAGAAATGTGTCTAAGGAGACCGAGATGAAAAGCTACCCAGACTATCAACGTCGTGGGTAAACTGGCAGATCTAATGATGGGTGGAACACGTCATCCGAAGTATGCAGATCCAGGCAGCCCAGTGCTGACCATAAAAATTGGAGGACATTCCCTGTCCAACACATTGGTTGACCTCGGGGCAGCCATCAACGTGATGCCTCAAGAGACCATGCAGAGGCTGCAGCTCACAAACCTGAAGCCAACCACGACAATGCTGTAGTTAGCCGATCGATCAACCATGTCACCGAAAGGGATGCTGGAAGATGTGATCGTAACAATCAGTGCATGGGAATATCCAACCGATTTTTTAGTTTTGCAAACCAAGACCAGGCTGGGCGGTTACCCACTCATTTTGGGGAGGCCATGGCTGGCAACAGCTGATGCTTACATCAGCTGTCGGGATGGGCTAATGACCATCTCCAATGGGCAAAATGTCAAAAGGCTGACCATTTCACCGCCAACTCAGTCTATGGACTCGACAGAAGAACCCAGGATCACCGAGCATGGAACTACGGAGTTGTCCATAATCCAGCCGGTGATGACCTTGGAGGAGGTGGTAGAAGAGGACGAGGATGGTGCTATCATGGAGTTTCTCCATGGAGAATCATCCACCCCCACACCTGGATCACCGTTGACTGGCGCCCAAGATCAGCACATCCGACAAATACACGTTGGGCCAGGGAGGATATTAAACGTCAACAACAGAGTTGACGCCCACACAGACTAGAAAAATTGGAAGAGCTTCCGGTAAAACACCAGCAAGCATTTGCATGGGACTACGCAGATATGCATGACATCAGCCCAAAAATATGTACCCATCAGATTTATTTAGATGACCAGGCAACTCCTAGTCGACAACCATAGAGAAGGATGAACCCAGCAATGAAAGACATTGTCAGAGAAGAACTGCACAAACTTTTGGCTGCCGAATTCATATATCCAATTTCTGATAGTGAATGGGTATCACCATTAGTGGTGGTCCCCAAAAAGAATGGGAAATGGCGGATCTACGTGGACTACCGGGCATTGAACAAGGTGACTAAGAAAGACCACTTCCCACTCCCGTTCATCGATCAGGTCTTGGACACACTCTCAGGAAGAAAATACTTCTCCTTTCTGGATGGTTTTAGTGGTTACAACCAGATCCAGATAGGGGAAGAAGATCAAGATAAAACAACGTTCACCTGTCCATGGGGAACGTTTGCCTATAAGGTATTGCCTTTTGGACTGTGCAACGCACCGACCACCTTTCAAAGGGCGGTGCTTAGCATATTCTCTGATATGATAGGAGACGGGGTGGAAGTATACATGGACGACTTCACCGCCTATGGAGAAACCTTCGAGGAGGCAATGACAAATCTGGAAAGAGTGCTCGACAGGAGCAAGGAAAATCATTTGTCCCTAAGTAATGAAAAATGTTTTATGATGATGCAGGAAGGCATCGTGTTGGGACACCACCTCTCTGCAGAAGGAATAAAAGTAGACAAGAGGAAGATCGAGGTCATCAGAGACCTACCTAGCCCCAGAACGTAGAAGGAGGTAAGAAGTTTCCTTGGATCAGCCGGGTACTACCGACGATTTATCGCCGAATTTAGTAAGATTGCCAAACCACTGCACACCCTACTTTCTAAGGACGTAGAGTTCAATTGGATGGGAGATTGCGAAGAAGCGTTCCAATTGCTGAAAGAAAAATTGATATCTCGCACCGGTCTTGAGAGGACCGAATTGGGCCATACCGTTCCATATTTATTGTGATGCATCTAACGGTGCGATCAGAGCAGTCCTCAGGCGTAAAGACGACGAAGAATTTTATGCCATCTATTATGTCAGTGAAAACTTGGCGGGAGCAGAGCTCAACTATACAGTGATAGAAAAATAATTCCTCGCAGTTGTCCATGCAATAAACAAATTTCTCCCACTATATAACGGGATACAAGGTCTTCATCCATACGGACCACGTGGCTATCAGGTATCTAATGAGCAAGCCGGCCATTGGTGGCAGAATTATCAGATGGTTGTTGCTATTGCAGGAATTCGACATCACTATAGTCGATAAACCGGGCAAGGACAACGTCATGGCAGATTTTCTATCCAGATTGATACCAGCAGATCATCAAGCAATGGAAGATCAGTTTTCGGATGAACATCTGTTCGCTATTAGTGAACAAACTCCGTGGTATGCAGACATAGCCAATTACTTGGCCACCGAAAGGACCTCACCTGCTCTCTCCTACCGAGAAAAGTAGGCGGTCATAGAGAAGAGCGCATCATTCCTTTGGATGGATGGTCTCCTATTTAAAATAGGATGGGACCAAATTATAAGAAGATGCGTAGCAGAACAGGAGTTTTTAGAAGTGCTCAAGGCATGTCACGATGAGCCATGCGGAGGACACTTTGTAGGGAAACGAATTGCCTACAAAATCCTACAGGCCGGGTATTTTTGGCCCACTCTGTTCAAGGACGCGACAACGTATACCAGCAAGTGTGACGAGTGCCAGAGGATGGGTAGACCAACCCACCGAGATGAAATGCCCTCGCAGCCCTGTGTACACCTGGAACCTTTCGATAAATGGGGCATGGACTTCGTGGGACCATTTAATCCACCTTCGATGGGAAGGAGGTTTATTCTGGTCTGCACGGATTACGTCACCAAATGGGTGGAAGTGCAGGCATTAAGGGACTCAAAGGAAAGAACGGTCATCGATTTCTTATTTGCCCATATTTTCACATGATTTGGGGTTCCTCGGGAGATAACAATAGACCAAGGGCCCCAATTCACCTCCAAATTGATTGAGGAGCTAATGGAGCAATATAGAGTTCGGCACAATAAAACCATGCCCTACCATCCGTAGGCGAACGGGCAAGTAGAAGTGACAAACAGGGAGATAGAAAACATCCCGACCAAAACCGTGCAACAACACAAGAAATATTGGGCCACACGATTGCCGGAGGCAGCTTTGGGCATACAACACCACGTGGAAATCCACCACAGGATGCACACCTTTCCAACCGGTCTATGGAAAAAATGCGATGATGCCCATCGAGTTCGAAATCAAAACTCTGAGGATGGCTTCAGAATTAAATTTGAGCTTGGACGAAGCTCAAAAATAGAGGATTCGCCAGCTAGATCAGCTGGACGAAATCCGACTGGATGCTTTGCAGAGGACAGAGATTATACAGAAGTAGAGAAAGAAGTGGCATGATAACCACATCAAGTTGAAGAAGTTCCAGGTAGGGGAATGGGTACTGTTGTACGATTCCCGGTTCCAGGAAAGGAAGGGCAAACTTATGCAGAGGTGGATGGGGCCGTATGAGGTGGCAGAGCTCATTAGGAATGGGGCGGTGCACGTTAAGACAATTGACGGCAGCAACACCATGTTCACAATCAATGGCCACCGACTACGCCCCTATAATACGTCCAAAACGTTACAGGTGGAATCCAGAGTAGGCATGGGGGAGACCCCATCTTGCTAGATCTGGACCGAACTCTCACAGGTGAAATGGTGGGCACGAAAGTGCTCACCCAAAATTTTTTAGTTAATATAGTTTTTTTTGTAATGTGTGTTTTTGCAGGGACGACGCCCGCATGCAAGCTGCAAGCATCCTAATCCAGGGCCTAACAGGCACGGAACGCGTCTAACTGCCTTTATTTTCCTTTCTTTTTTGGTTGCTTTTTGTAGGTGGAGGACCTGACAGCACGAGGGATAGGTATCTGGGAAACCAGGCCTGATTCGGCTCAGCATTCCGACACCGGCTCGTAGGTAGAATCTGGGCAACATGAAAAACTGGGAAGGCTTGATCACCCTTTTTCCAGTCAAATCGCCATCCAGAAGAAGGCGCCTTACTGCATCCAGAAGGCGCCAAGTCCAGAAGAAGGCGCCTTACTGCATCCAGAAGAAGGCGCCAAGTCTAGAAGAAGGCGCCTTACTGCATCTAGAAGAAGGCGCCAAGTCCAAAGAAGGTGCCTTACTACACCCGAAAGGCGCCCATCTAGAAGAAGGCGCCAAGTCCACAAGAAGGTGCCTTATTGCACCCGAAAGGCGCCCATCTAGAAGAAGGCACCTTACTGCATCCGAAAGGCGCCAAATCGAAAGACAATGCCTTCCATCCATTCAGAAGTTCTATTAAAATATAATATATATATATATATGTAGGCGCCTTCCGTGGCATGAAGGCACCAAGTCTTAAAAAAAAAAAAACGAATACGCCTTCCAACATCAAGAAGGCGCATTCATCCAGCCGAATATGCCTTCCAACATCAAGAAGGCACATTCATCAAGACGAACGCCTTCCAACATCGGGAAGGCACGAACCATAAGGAGGCACCTCCCACATTGGGAAGACGCATGCAGGCAAAAGTGCCTCCCACCAATCAGAGGCACCTCGTAGCATCGAAAGGCGCATTCGTTCGAAGAAGAGCACCGACAACGTCGAAAAGGTGCTACAAGGACACCATCCACATGGGAAAGGTACCAAAGAATGCCTCCCGTGTGCAACATTTACATCTATCGGATGCCTCGAGCGGAATGAAGCATCGCACGAATGAGCGGCATCAAAGGACCATACCCCTCCCTCATGTCACAAGTCAACAAATCAGCGGCTACCATGATGATTGGAATGATGAATCAGGTACGTGCATACTAAATCAAATCATTTATATAATTATTTATAAATACGTAGTACCAAAAAAGATACCGTCGTCATAGAGATCGTATCCCCCCATAGCCGGAATCACATGCCAATGATAGGGCATCTTCCATAACTGCTAGGGTTAGGCATATTTTCTATAAGAAGGCACCTTCCTAAAGAAGGAAGGACAAAAAAAAATATACAGCAGCAGAAGGCGCCATGGGAGGAAGGTCCAAGAACCACGCGATCAAGAAGAATGAACCCAGTGATACTGATGGGATCAGAGGGGCAATGAAGACCCAATTCGAAGCCGAGGGGTGGCTCGAATACTGCACCCTGGTCAGTCAGGGCCAGGACGTGGAGGCAGCTAGAGAATTCGCCACCTCTTTGAGGGGCGATGCGGCCCAAGTACGAGGGGTGGAAATTCTAGTCACCCCTAAGTTCATCTCACAGGCGACTGGATTGCCTCTCACGGGGGAATGTACATACAAGGGCGGAGTGTTAAAACTATACACCGAAATATTGTTGCCAAGAGGAAATGTGCAGATAGACAGGGAGGGGTTACTCAAAAATAGTCTCCCCATGAATATGCGGAAGATGTTCGAGCAGATTGCTCAATTTTTCACATGCATAGGAAAGTATACCCATCTGCACATTAATCATGTGCACTTCATCAATCACCTAGTGCATGGGAGGAAATTAAACATACCTTTCTACCTGGTGAATGCTCTGAAAGATGAAGCGGCTCGGTACCATAAGGGGGCACCGTCCGCCTTAGCCCACCATGGGCTGATATCGGCATTGGTCCACCACATAGAAGCACAAGGATAGAACCACGACGTAGAGGGAGATGGCGGCCAAATAGAGCAACACAATGCGGTTGCCGAATTAGGGCAAGACGAAGCATCCCCTGTAGAGGAGATAACAAACATCGGGCAATTGGCATTGCCCTATTTTCTAGGAGGAGCAGAGTAGTCACCGGTGCCCGAAGACATAGAGGATAGAGGGCATTCCCTAGTGCCCGAGTATGAGGAGGAAGGAGCGCCACTCGCTGGTGGTGAGGACGAACCAATCCCCAGGAGGAAACGTCTATGGTGATTCCTCTCGATAGAGGAAGGATAGAGTGACCCGAAGATAGACGTTGCCACCCAAACCCTCCGAGAATTAATGAATCGGAGCCCATAGAATGAAGGAACTTCTGGGAGTAATGACCAGATCGATGCGGCCTTGGAGGAGGCGCTCGAATGGCAAACCGATTGCTGGATGGCACAACAGATTCTGGAAGATTGCCAGAACCAGCATAAAAGGGAATTGGAGGAAAGAGATAGGCGAATTGCTCAGCTCGAGCAGCTGGTCCGGCAGTTGCAGGAGGAAAATCAAATGCTCCAGGATAGAGGAACAACAAGACAGGAGGCGTCCACTCAGACTGATTGGGCAGAAGAAGTGCCGATGAACTCTCCCACATCCGTCGAACGAGTATTCTCTTCCGGGGAGATTCGATCGGACGCCCGACAGAGCAGCCCGAAGGCAGGGGAGGATTCCTCTATTTTTAGGGGTGAAAAGAAAAGAAGTCCTACCATGCCCCCTGTCATTGTCCTGAGTGACACAGAGCAGGACGAAGGTCTCCAGCAATAGATAAGACCAGAGGATAAGGAGGACCTCCCCAGGCCTGAAGAAGGAGAAGAGCCCGAGGGGTCGACACTAGGTAGACAGGCGAACGAAGGATCACCCCTAGAGATAGCAAAGACAACCGATCCTTCAGAGCAAGGAGAAGTCCCCGAAGGAGAAAGGAGAGACCCCTGTCCAAGCCACCACATTTTCTATAGAAGCCAAGGCAAAGAGGCCCAAGACGGCTCGACAGAAGGCAAAAGTGACCTTCGTCGACTTCGAAGAGGATGAATGGGACATGCAGCCATTCGCCGAAAGGCAAAAATATTTTGAGCAGTGGCGCAACGAAATGAAAGCAGCCAAGGAGGCCAGGAAGGCATCCTCGAGGGTAAAAGGAGATTCTGGCATCTGCGTCAATCCGACAGAAGACAGCCAATTTTGGGACATCTATGGTTCATCCCGAGGGTGGCCTTCCATGATGAGGAAGTACTTGGAATGGTGGGGAGTATATGGCCCACAATTGGAGGCCACTGCGATTGCAAAGGAGAATGCAGGGCTTACCCCTAAAGCGGCCGGATTATACAAGGCCCAAGTAGTGCCTTCCAGAGGGGATAACTCGGATATCCCTCTAGCAGTGGTCAAACCTCCATACGTCGACCTCTGGCAAGCTATCGAAGCCGCATTTCAATCGACAGGAACAATGCTGGCTAGACCACCACCAATAGTGTCCATAACAAGAAGAGGACAATTGATAGCCATAGTTTCCCATAGGCAAAGGCGAACCACACCTTCAAATGCCGACACGAAAAGACAGACTCGAGCCGCAGGGGCAGCAGAATCCTCCAAGAGATGGCGACGATGAAAAGTCAGAGGGCTACTTGCAGCTTGGATGCCATGAGGGCATGGCATATGTTAGGCGTGGGGGGATGATGAGCACCAGAAATGCTCATATTTTGTACATATTTCTTTGATCAATATGCGGTCGTATAATAAGGATTGCGTACTTTTATGAATGATTATATAGATATTTGATATAATTATGCGTGTTATCTAATTTGTGTGTTTTTAGTATGTTTTGTGGAATTGCAGTTGATTTAGTTAGATTTGGAACAGTCGAGGTCCTTTTGATGGACCTGGCACTTTATTTCATCGGGGGTTAATGAAGAGAACACGAGCGCCTCCCTGCAGTCGAAAGGCGCCAATTGAATACGAGCGCCTCCCTGTAGTCGAAAGGCGCCAACTGAATACGAGCGCCTCCTTGCAGTCGAAAGGCGCCAATCGAAGATGAGCGCCTCCCTACAATCGGAAGGTGCCAACCAAAGACAAGCGCCTCCCCATAGTCGAAAGGCGCTAACAAAAGACAAGCGCCTCCCCACAGTCGAAAGGCGCTAGCAAAAGGCAAGCGCCTCCCCACAACCAGAAGGCGCCACTGATTCTTTGCCCATTGACCAGATTTGAACGACGTGGACGGCAACGGCTGGTGCAGTTCCAGCTCTACGTCATGCAGAGCTAAATTGGAGATTGCACCAACGTATCGAAACGTCTTACTGATGCCAGGCAAAGCACGAACCGAACAACGAACACGCCGCCATTAGAACATAATGCCAGATGTCGATTGCATTTACCAGACTGTCTTGATTTAGTCTGGGACAGATCGACTGTTGTAACTACTTCTGTAACAGAAGTTCTGCGGGTGTGTTATATAAACACACGCAGATCGTTCTGAGAAATATATAGAAATAAAATAAAGATCCATTTAGACGTACAGAGATAAATTGTAGTGTGTTGACGAATATATTAAAGTTCCGAAGTTCTAAGCGCGTGTTCGATCGAGAAGAAGCTGCTGGAGCCTGGGCCCACTCCAAGCCAGTATTTCTTCCCCATTTCCTTTTCGTTTATTAATTTTAATTAGTTTATTGCTTTCATAAGAACGTTTGTTAGTTTATTAGTTCCAACATTTGCAGTAGATTTATTTTCAGGAACGCGTACATGATTTATTTTCTGTAGGTTTAATTCTGTTCTTCTTACGTAAATCATTGAGGAGTGCGGGAATGATTGACAAACCATTTCAAGAACACCCCCCAAAATGTAGGATTAGCAGATTCACCTCCAGTGGTATTGTAGTAACCTAATTCCGACTCTTCGCAAGTTTACGAAGCTCCCTGGGTTGATAATTAAATGCACGGGCATGTGACAAAAATAGGAAACCATTCACCTTGTTTGGCCCACAACAACAATATGTTTTTCTCCCAGACCGATGAACCATCGCAGAGCTGAATCGTTCAATGTAGAAGGAAAGCGTTTCAGCTTCTGCATATCGGATTTGTAGTCCATAGACCTACATAAGACATCAAACTTAAATAATAATAGGTCAGGGTCGTCAGTTGGGTATCCTCTGAAGGTCGGAAGGTGAGCAGGGAATATGTTTTTTATTTTGTTATCTCCTACTCCTTCCTCTATCGAGAAACTAAAGCCAGATGAGACTTCATCGTTATCGGCCATTTTTTTAGGAAATTTGGTTTCTAATGCAATGCTTATGGCCTTACGATCATTTAAGACTTTTTGAGTCAAAGCTCTAAGGTTTTCTGGAGAGATCGTCTGATCTTCTACAACTTTCCACAATAGGGCTTCCTCTAAGGGAGTCCTATTAAACAGGGGATTTATGATGATTCGTTCTTCCCCATGTCGATGGGATGAGGAAGAACTTTGCACAAAGTGAGGCTCCTCACTCTAATGGATTGTTGGAGGTGGGTTGGGCGAGTCTAATTTGAATTCAGAATGCTCGGCTGACTTAGAATCTGATGGATTGGTTTTTATAAACCGGTATTCATGTCCTCTTCTTCTCGAATAACTCATGCAAGGTCAGATGGAAGGTTTCAGGGTATTGTAAATAATCTAGTTGAGATGCTTCCTTGGCAACGACACCAAAATGTTGCAGGCCAAACAAGGTTAACTTTTTCCTACTTTTGTCACATGCCCATGCATTTAATTTATCAACCCAGGGAGCTTCATAAACTTGCGAAGGGTCTGGAATGATATTGCTTACAATACCACTTGAGATGAGTCCTGCTAATTCTACTATTGGGGAGGTGTTTACAAAATGGTTGTCAATCACTCATGCACTCGTCAATAATTTACGTAAGAAGAAAACATTTAAATCTACGAAAATAAAACATTCACACATTCTTGAAAATGAATCTACTGCAAATACTGGAAATAGCAATGTGGTAAATGGTACTATAAAAGCAATAAACTAATCTAGAAAACACAAGAAAAGTGGGGAAGAAATACTGGCTTGGAGTGGGCCCAGTCTCCAGCAGCTTCCTCCCAGTTGAACACGCGCTTAGAACTCTTAGAACTATAATATATTTATCAAAGTGTTACAATATCTATCTCTTCTATCTGTCTCTATAACTCTATATAAATCTATATCAATCTATATATCTCAGAGCAGTATGTGTGTGTTTATATAACACACTCGTAGAACTTCTATTACAAAGAAGTTACAACAGTCGATTCATCCCAGACTAAATTAAGACAGTCTGGTGAATGCAATCGACGTATGCTTAAAACTGGCATTTGGTTCTAATGGTGGCATGTTCGCTGATTGGTTTGTGCTTCACCTGGCATTGGTAAGATGCTTTCATACATTGGTACGATCTCCAATTTAGTTCTACATGACGTAGAGTTGAAACTGCACCAGCCATTGTTGTCCACATCATGCAAATATGGTCAATGGGCGAAGAACAAAGATGCCTTCCCTATGAGGAAGGTGCCTAAGTATATCGGGTGCCTTCCCTATACAGAAGGTGTCTTACTACCATTGGTGCCTTCCTGGAAGAGGAAGTCGCTTACCTTCTGTTGGTGCCTTCCTGTGAGAGGAAGGCGCTTACTTTCTGTTGGTGCCTTCCTATGAGAGGAAGGCGCTTGCCTTCTAGTGGTGCCTTCCTTATGGGAGGAAGGCGCTTGCCTTCTCATCGGTGCCTTCATTATGAGAGGAATGTGCTTCCTTCCCTTTGGCGCCTTCCTGGAGGAGGGAGGCGCTTGTCTTTCCTTGGCGCCTTCCTGGAAGAGGAAGGCGCCTACTTACTCTTGGTGCCTTCCTGGAAGAGGAAGGCGCCTACGTAATCTTGGCACCTTCTTGGAAGAGGAAGGTGCCTACTTTCTCTTGGTGCCTTCCTAGAAGAGGAAGGCGCCTATGTTCTCTACATTGATCCCCAAAGAAACAAAGTGTCAGGTCCATCAAAAAGACCTCGACTGATCCAAATATAACTAAACCAACTGCAATTCCACAAAACACACTAAAAACACACAAATTAGGTAACACGCATAATTTCTTCAAATAATTACATAATCATTCATAAATATATGCAATCCTTATTATATAGTCGCATAATAATCAAGAAATGATGTACAAAATATGAGCATTTCTGATGCTCATCACTAATCACCCTCAATTAACTACTTTTTCTTCATAGATAAAGTAAACATGAAACAACAAAGACCAAACATGGACTGATTAATAACTATAAAACCATTAAGGGATCTAATACTATTCTTCCTATGTCTACTTTTACTAATCATTAATTTTTCACAATTATCAACATGATATTTCTCCTTATTAATAATAGAATTCAAGGAATCAAGGAGATCTACCATTTGGAATCAAATGAGGACTCTCAATTCCCTTATTTGCTAACTAGTTGGTTGTCCCATTACCTTCCTTATATATGATAAATTTCCACTCCCTCAAGAGAGTATAGATTAATCTTAGTGAAAGATGCAAAACACAACACCCAAACAATGCTTGAACAAATAAAATACAAGGAAACACAATATTACATAATAGAATAATTTTCATTAACGGGGGAGCCTAGAAACTCCATTGTTTACAAGCTTGGATCCTTGAATCCTTTTGATACAATATTACAAGGGTTTAGGGTTCTTCGAAACCCTAATAAGCAAAGATGTGATGTATTCAAGCACGTATTGATCCCAACAAGGTTGAGTGGGCTTTTTGATATCCAATACTGGGCCACTCCAAATTATGAGGTAGTGCTTTCAGATCTGCACACAAGGACACAACCAAATAGTTAGTAATACCTATGAGGGCTCCATAGTGTGAGGCCCTCTATGAGAAATAGTAAACCCTAACTAAGTGCTATAAATAGAGTGAAAAAAAACAAAAGCACATGCATAAAATAATAAATAATTGATCTCTTTTACTTACTTACTATCTTCTAGTGTGTGATATTTGATGCAGGTGACTAGTGTGGCGATGCTCTAGCATCACCTTAAGGCTAGGGGGTTTTCAATAATAATAACGTAAAATACCCACAGACACTTGGCTACTGCAAGAAATGCTTGTGGGCACTTGGGGTTGAAGGGAAGGATTCTGCAGAAGCAGATCTGGTGAGGGAGAAAGGATGGCAATGGTGATGGGGATTACAAAAAGTGAGGATGGCAGTAGAAGTAATGCGAGGTGGCTTAGGGCACTTAAGTATTTTGAGAACTTAAAGAGAGGGTTTAAGGAAATCCAAGACTCAGAGAAATCAAAGACTTAGGGACTTAGGGAACTCAGACACTCAAAGAACTAAAAAACTTAGGGACTTAGGGGTTGAACCATCGAAATAGCTCCTATTTATAATCCAAATTAGGTTATTCTAGGGTTTCAATGACACTAATCGTGTGGTTGAGATTAAAGCCCATCCAAGGGTGGATAATAAATCTAGGGTGTGGCATGGATTGGTGTGAATGGGTGGTCGAGATTAAATGGAATTGGATGGTTGGGATTAATTCAATTAAATAAATATATATTTACTAAACATATTTTAAAATATAATATAAAATATTATATTTAAATATATATATATATATATAATATACATAAATAAATGTGAATAATATTCAAAAATGGCAAGAAATAGGGATGGTGGACAAATTGGCTATGTTTTGGTAGTGGAAATGATGAGAAAGCATGGATCAAGGAAAAATGTCTAGATTTTGGTGTCTACACTTAGCATCCTCAATTATTTCCTTGATGTTCCAACTAGCTACATTCCTATTCTATAGGTAGTTTAGAATGTTCATAGAATCACCCTCAATAATGATTTTCTTAATATTCAATTCTTTAATTAATTTGATGCATGTATACAAAGCTTTGATTATAGTAAAGTGGTTAGTCTGGATCCCATAAGGTTTTGCATAGAAAACAACAATCTATCCCCAGTGGTCTCTTATAATTCTTGGGTTGCCTTTTGTGGTACCATCAAGATTAATTTTAATCCAACCAAATTTAGAGGAAAAACAAAAGATATTTTTTATAGCAATAATTTTTTGATCTATTTATTGATTATGAAGACGTGTAAGATCCCACAAAGAGGATATCCTAGCCTCCTGAAAATTCTCCTAAGCTTCAAGATCTTCTACAATAGAAAATTTGTCTTTAATAACTGATTTTATTCTCTGGAAATTAACCATCTCATTCATTAAAACTTCCTTAAATATTCTATTATTTCTATCAAATAAAATACCCCAAATGAAATGAGGTAATAACATCTTCCATAAAACTGTTAGCATACTACTAAGAAAGGGAAATGCCATTGTTCAAAGAGATCAACAAAACTGTCTGGACTAATCCAACATAAAGAAAAAGTCCTTAACAACAACTAAAAAACTCTAGAATAAAAAGGATAGTGCTTAAATTATAAATTTGTAAAATACCGTTGAGTTTCATCATTGCTTGTTGAGTTATCGCTCATTTGATTGCAAAGAAAGAATTTTCTATTTCTTGAAGTTATCATCAATTTCAACATAGTCCTTAACTTTTATTCCATACAATCTTACCACGAGTTCTCTAATGACAATCAAGTCATCAAAAGAGATGAAATATTTGTCCACTAATCAAGTATCTTAGTAAAACTCAATTTGATATCCATTTACCACTCTCCATATAAGGCCCTTCCATATCATAGGCTTGGTTTTGATTATGATATTCCAAAAGGCAGATCCTATTGGGTATTTTCACATCTCACAAACAAATTATGACTCCTAAAATATGAGATATTTTCTAGAATTTTTTCCCTAAATCTACAATCCACAAAAACATAACCCCACTTTGTCAAAATCATTGCTATAATACCACTTGTTATAAAAATCTATTCTTATTAATATAAATAATTTGAAAATATGCATAACTATCAAATAATTCATCCACAAATAATATTCTACAAAGATAATCCACACAATGAGATAGAGATGCATACTACCCTTAGGGTAGGGCAACACCAATAATACTACTTAAGGAAGGAAAACTCCACAAGATCTCCTAAGATGAGAGTGCCACTTAAATAAGGAAAAGTCTCATAATCCACTTCATACGAAAATATGATTACAAGTAATACTTCATATGAATTGTGATAATTACAATGAAAATATCATTTCTTTATATACCCATATTTTAATTCTACTTTAGGGATTTGACTACTAAATCATCATTTCAACTCATTATTATAATATAATAATATAATTAACCTTGGATTATGTATGGACCGTGCCAACTATCCATAATATCCTTATACAATATAATATCATATCCCCATATACCTATTCGTAGAACCATAACATCCATAAGGTTAAGGTGGATATGGTAGCAATTTAATGCTTGCAATATGAGGAGCTAGAGCATCATTGGTCGCTTTTCATAGTTTAACATATTTTTACTTAGCCAACCTCATTAGATATTAGTGTTGTAGATTTTAGAGGTAACACAATAATTTGACATGGTATTTTTGGTTTCCATACCAAATATCTTGCATCCTTCGACCACAAAAATATTGCAAATTAAATTTTCACCCAGTCAACATCTCAACAAGGTCAAATCCTTGTTTGTTTTCATGTTTTATAAATTAGGCAAAAGAGGAATGAAATAATTAGGAAAATGAAAATATTATGAGATTTGAGGTGATCCAATTAGTATTCAAGAGAACTCAATAGCTATATGTTATTCAATCCATAAAGCACTTTGCATCATTATTTTACTAAAAGAACTAACAATAAATGGGAGAGCCTATATTTAGGAGCTACAACCATTCATTGTGATCAACTTCCATAAGACAAAAGTAAAATACACATAAACAAATATCAATTAACATACACAAATTATAAATACTTTAGCATAAGCCTATACAATTATATTAAATAAAAAAGGAGGGCAAGTTCTTAGATTTCTAGAAGGATTTTTACATCTATTTTGCAGTACTTAATAATAAGAAAAAATTATTCAAAAACACTAAAAATAAAGTCTTAGTCTACTTATTTGCATGGAAATAAAAAGTCTTTGATTTTGAGATCAAAATGAAGTACACTAATGCTTAAACAACAAATTTTTTAATTCAACTTCCAAAAAATGCAACTTTCAATTGCATGTTCATATTTGCTAATTTGATCTTCAATTTATAAGCAAAATTTAGAGCAAGTGTTCTTTCTCCTCAAAAATCATGGTAATCCTATTGAAAATAGATTGTTTGATATCCATTTTTCTATTTTTGGTTTATCCTCAATGGATTTATCATATTTTAGTCTTTACTCTTATGTTAAGGCTACATTTACCATATAAATAATAAAATTAATCTTTTGATCAATCAACTTATTAGCTGACACTAGGGTGACATTGTACTAATCTATCAATGGATAAGTCAAGTTTTCTCAACATTTTTTTGCCTTGGTCACATAATGTAGTTCTTTACTAGGTAAATTAAGTGGTCTACATGGATTTTGTGAGGTTCTTATTATGTTCCATACCTAGTTGTCTAACATCTCAACACTTGATTCCTCTTGCAAATACTACCATATTAAGCTTGATAGTTATATTAGATTATTATTCATTTGATCCTAATTTGGAAAGTTTTTTTGTAGCATTTCCCTTTTAGATTATTACCAATTGATGTACCAAACATCTAGCAACCTTCATTCAAGCTTGTGAAACTTACCACTATTAATTATGTATGGATCTAGGGCCCTCTCTTAACTTGGTATTATTATTCCCTTACACTCATTGCATGATGGTTAAAATTCACTTGACCATAATTTAGTCTTTTACAATATTGATGGTTGGTGATAACATCATTACTAACATCACAAGAGAATGTATTTATTATTTTCCTTATTATAAAGGTTTATTCTCAAAAATTTGATCCATCCTCTTATTGGTTGGATATATATAATCTTTTTATTAGTAATATTACCATTGGTTGAAACAAATAACTTAACCATAGCTCAAAGGCTTCAATATATTTTCCTTTGATGGATTAATAGGCTCCTAGACTTTGCATTTCTTTTAAAATTTCATCCCTTTTGAACTTGAAACTTCATGAATTCAAATATTATGTTGGCTCATTCAACTAATTAATTTGATATCTTTAATTAATTCCCTTTTCTTATAAGAATATGATTGATTTCCAAATTCAATATATAATGAAAATAGTGAAAACTATTATAGTCTGAGTGGGATCATAATGTTGGATTGGTATCAATTTTGAGGTTCTTTATTCATTAGGAGTAAAGTCTTAAAGAACTTAAATATTCATAAATAACAAAAACATATGAAAAGAAAAGAATATGGAGGCTTCATGTCCAATTTGGAGGGCTAGCAAAAATAGAATTTCTTATATTTATTGGTTTGATAATATCATACTTCATGCCTACCATATTTATAGATATTGTTCTTGGTTGTGATTCTCTCATGCATATTTTATTTGAATTATCCTTGATGGACCTTACTCAAACTATCAATTCCATCTTATTGTTGAAGCTTGGTAAAATATTTAACATATATTTGTTATCAAACTATGCAATGAAAGGTATGAATTTCTATTATTTTAAACTTGACGCCTTTATTTGTAGTATCACTTTATTTGATCAAGTCCTCACACTCTTTTATATATTGCAAAAAATCCAATCTATTGACCTTGGTGTGAAAATGATCTTAATGAGAATCAAGCATGGTTTTGATTGTGCCTAAGTATTTTCCTTTCTATTTAGCCTTGTTTGTATATTTATTATTTTTTATTCTTGGGCCTTGGGATTGGGTATTTAATTATATCTATTGTTCTTTATTTCCTTGGAACCCTTTTAGACCAATTCTTTTTTTGGGTTAGACCCTCGTTTTCCTTCTTCTTTGCATCCAATTTTTGTTTTATTTCCTTTAGATATTCCTTCAGGACTTTAATTTACCTATTCTTTTCATTGAGCATCCTCTATATATTTTATATGGATTATATATATTTTATTTTCTCACATGGATTTGGAAGTTAATTGAGACCACATTGGCATTTTATTCTATTAGATGAATTTTATCTTTTAGTCTTGGTCGACTTAGGTCCAATATGAAGGTACAAACCATGCATTTCGAAGAAGCAATTCCTATATATATTTTTTGGTAGGTAAAAAATATATTAAAAGCAGGTTTTGAAAGGACCCCAAAACCTTTTTACAATAGGTCAATCGACCAAACCAAAGGTTAAGAACAATCAATTTGAAGAATCCTACCCAATGGAAAATAGACAGTTTGGAAAAACCCACCCAATGGGAAAAGATAATTTTGAAAAATCCCGCCTAGCGGGAAACCACCAATTTTGAAAAATCCCGCCTAGCGGGGAACCACCAATTTTGAAAAATCCCACCCAACGGAAAAC
Source organism: Wollemia nobilis (assembly GCA_028583015.1). Taxonomy (NCBI): domain Eukaryota; kingdom Viridiplantae; phylum Streptophyta; class Pinopsida; order Araucariales; family Araucariaceae; genus Wollemia; species Wollemia nobilis. The sequence goes on along the minus strand of JAQPPZ010002143.1, from coordinate 3,553,016 downwards.
CACCAGTTTTGAAAAATCTCGCCTAACGGGAAAACATGCAGGATGATGAATTTGAAAATCCCGTCTAGTGGGAAGTAGCTGAAAACCACCAGATTGGAAATCCCGCCCAACGAGAAAACCAAAATATTGGAAAATCTCACCCAATGGGAAATCCCATCCCGCCCAGTAAGAAAAACTAGTAGATTGGAAATCCCGCCCAACAGGAAAACTAGTAGATTGGAAAATCCTGCCCAACGGGAAACCACCAAATCTCGCCCAACGAGAAACCACTAGTTTTGAAAAATCTCACCTAACAGAACATGCAAGATGATGAATTTGAAAATCCCGCCTAGCAGGAAGCAACTGAAAACCACCAGATTGGAAATCCCGCCCAACGGGAAAACCAAAATATTTGAAAATCTCGCCTAGTGGGAAATCCCATCCCACCCAACAGGAAAACCAACAAAAAATTGGGTTTGAAAAATCTCGCCCAACGGGAAAACCAGTAGGATTGGAAAATCCTGCCCAATAGGAGAACTAGCAGAAGAACGAATTTGGGAAACTGCAGCACTGGAATCCCGCCAACAGGAGTACGAGGAAGCCGAAAGGATCTAGGGAAAACAAACGCAGGCACAAAGAAAGGATCCCAGAAGCCAAAAAGGGCTAGGAACCCACCATCCTTGCTCACAAAAAGTTCTAGGGAAGTGGAACTGGGACTGGGAACAACTCAGGAACAAGAAGAGGCCCCCCAAGGCCAAGAACAAGCTCTGAGAGTCCACCAAGAAGCAGGACCAGAAAGCATAAGCCCTCGAACAAGAAACTGAAATGAAAACCTGCGAAGCCCAGGTAGAAAGTGGTAGCAAACACAAAGATGGTATCCATGAAAACCTAAACTGAGGGATCCAGGGGTCTGCATGCATAGATCACCGGTCCCCCCAAGATCGACACATGTAGCAAAAAACTCAAAGCACCCCTGCAAAAAGGACCATGAATCCTCATCCTTGCACACAAACAACTTCAGGGAACTGGGACTGGGGCTAGGAACAACTCAAGCACATGAAGAGGCCCCCCCAAGGCCATGCAAATGCTCAAAGCATCCACCAAGCAGTAGATCTAGAAAAAATAAGCCTTTGAACAGAAAACGAACATGGTCCCACCCAAAGGGATGAGACCACCAGCAACCAATGGCATCCTAGAGAGGAAACACAAGCAAAGAGGAAACTGGCCCCCCTAGACCAACCTCGATGAAGAGAGAACCTCACGGGATGCACCAGGAAGCAAACGAGAACCCAAAATGCAACCACCACAGACCAAGAAAGCCCTGGGAACCGGATCCCAGTAACAACCTGCAAAAAAACCAAGGGAAAATCCTAAGGGAGATCAGGGATAGGATCCCAAGAACATGCAAGAAACCCCAAAGGATCCTTGGAAAGCACCAAGCCCGAGATTCCCAAAAATCTATTGAGAAAGGAGCAGAAAGTGGGCAAGGATCTCCACCCAAGGATATCATCTACTACAAACCATTCCCAGAGTGGGATGACCTGGGATGAATCAGGGACTGGGTAAGAACCAGGGAAGGGGGAGCAGGTCCCTCCCCCTCTCATCGGGCTTCTCCTTCAAAGAAGCAATTACTATCTTACTTAGGTCCTTATAGGTAATTTTAGCAAAAAAAAATTATTTTCCATTACCCTTAGCCTATGTTCTCAATTATATGACCAATGTGGATAAAGAAAAATATGTGAATTTACAAGTTCTTTATTATGTCCTTTAATTTTTGATGGGTTGTCTCAATGTATTCTATGATTTGGTTCCTAATGTTATTCTAGACAAGCTGTTTTAAATGGATACTATATAAATTTTAGATTTTTTCTTGGAAATAGGCCCATTTTAGGTCATTGGTATTGAGAATAATACTACTATTACAATAATTATTGTCAATTTAGAGGATTTAAATATAAATGCATTTATTATTAATATGAAGAATCAAAACACATAGATGATGTTATCAAGGACATTATGAAATAGGTATCCAATGGTTTCATTGTCATCATTATTCAAACTATGAGTGATGTAGAAGAAATCAATGTAAAAGTGGTTGAAAATGGTATGGGAAATAGTTGACTATAATATTATTTATTGGATGGATGGAGGTGTGGTCATGATCCTAGACATATATAGTATCAATGGTAAAGGAAAAAAGTGGAAGGAATGGTAATGGGAGTGGTGGTGGAGTAAGTTGTAGTTGGTATCCTTATTATAGTAGTAGACATAGTGATAGTGGAGGTAAGTGAGCTAGATGAAGAAACTAAATAAGTATCAATTATTAAAGAAATAATAGTAGTAATATGTGGGAGAGTTGAAGATGATGTAGAAGTTGAGCTAAGAGAAGAATTAGGAGTGGAGGAGATAATAGGAGCTATTTTTGATAGAATAGTGGAATATGGAATGGATGAGATAATAAATGGTAGGGGGATATAGAAGCAGTAATGGGATATTAAACAACTAGGAACTATATGTTGTAGTAGAATATTTAGGAGTTGCTCTCAATTGAAATAATAATAGATTTATATCCAATGTGGCTTCTCCTTCAAGTAATTATTTTTCTTTATTTGTTTTCTTGGTATTGTATTCTCCCCCTTCTTACTCTTCTCCTTTTTATTTTCTTTATCCTCCTATTTATCCTTTATATTTTAATTCTTATCCTCCTTCTCCTTCCTCTTATCTCATCCAAATTTCTCAAGAAGTGTCCTCTTCCCCACTAGAATCCACCAACTAGAAAAAATTGATCCATTGTTTCTTAACTAGATAAACAATGGTAGCATATATCACACTTTTTATCTTTCTTATAGTAGATGGGTTTATTATATATTCTCTAATTTCACTAGTGCTAGAGCCTAATTCCAACTTGATTTTAGTCCCCAAGAATTTGGAAACTAGACTTATAAATTTAAGAGATGGCAATTCCATAATGAAACCAAGATCTAATTTCCATACGCTCATCCTACCATAGTTAAAAGGTTATAAATCCATTGTTATTTTAGGACTACCATCTCTTTTGATATATCCTATTTATTAGACCATGTTAGCACTTGTACCATATATTTCTAAGTTCAAGTGTGCTTGGATAAGCTTTGGCAACTTTGCTAGTTGATTTTCTAGTTAGGAATCATAGAAGATGCAAGAAGGGTTCCCACTGGCTATTTGGACCCCTTGACTATAAATATTATTGATGAATTTATCTTTAGGGATATATCTATAGTATATATATTTGTGTTATTTGAGATGTTATTGTTACATGAGTGTTTGTAGGCATAATTTTTGCTAGGTTTATTACCATATATATTAGGGAATGCTCATCCTAGATGATTTCAAAGTAAAAATGCATATACAGAACATAATTTTGGATTTAAACTATTCATCTCAATCCTCGTATACCATCACATGAAGATTTTTCTAAGTTCTCAAGTTTTTTTGTGTAAAGTGATAATATTCTAATGGTTTATTTTGTGCTCTTTTGGGTTATATAACTATTGCTTATGGTAGAAGAACCAAGGAGGCCCGAGGGACTTCAAATTGAAGTATTGTATACTCATCCTTCCTATTGTGGAGTTTTCCCGCTTACCCTTCAGAGATTTGTCACATCATGGGAAACTCAAAAATCACAACCAGTATTATGGATTCTAGCAGATCCACCTCTTTAACCTAGGAATAGATTACTCGAAAAGGCTCTAGACAGACCAGGTTGGGTAAGGAAACCCCAAACGTGGGTTTTAATATATCTGATTTAATGGTGCAACCACCCACTTATGCTAGACAAAATGATTCTATATTGTTTTGATTATTTTTGTGACCAAACCTAACATAAATGAAGCTTATTAAGTCCAGACCGGTGCCTTATCCATTGGGTAGTCGTAGCAGATTTATATTAAATGAAACAGAAAGGAAAGAGATAGAAGAACTAGTTCATTTTAATTCATTCGAATAATGTAATGAAAGAAAATGATTAACTAGTGAAGAGAAAGCGTCATCCACATGTTTTGATTACAAGAACACATAAATGAGCATTACACAAACCATACACACAGAATATGCCAAAGGAAGAGTTGGAGTTTGTATTAATATTCATAAGATTTACATAAAGCAGGCCCAACAGAGTGCTTGGGTCCTGTATGTCAATGATTTACAATAAACCCCTGGTTTGAATGTTCATAACAAGGGGTGATTTCCCTCCGTCTTGATTGTAGTGACGTAAGGGTCTCCAACTCTGGTGCATCCACAAGAAATGATCTCGGTGAATAGTGCTCTCTGGCAGTCCCTGGAAATGGCAGAAAGAAAGGGTGATAAGAAACACAGACAAAGAACACAAGGAGAATACGACTAAAACACTAGACAAGGCTTATACCTGGGATTTTCTCTCTTAGAGGTTTGATAAAAAAATCTAAGGTAACAATCTCCTTCTTATACTGCAGGCTCGCCTGAATGCTGTAACCACCTGCCCCAGCTGGATCAATCCTATTGCACTAAAAAATAGGATGTAATAAAAAATGGGCATGTAGCCCATGCCCTTTCTCTTACGTAGGTGGTGGCTGCGTATCATCTCCTGTACCACCCTGGGCTGGCGGTTGTGCATCTCCTAGTGCATGTGTCCCGGTGAACTAGGCCCCACTCCCCCTCCAAGGTTTTGAATTGCCTGATTGATAAAATCCCATGCCTCGTCATGAAAAGTTAATGAGAATAACAACAAATTTAAGTCTTGAGTGGCTTTGTTGACCCGATCTCTTACCCACTACATAGTGTTATCAGTGAAGACACATAGGCGGTCCACCATATCCACCAAGGATGTAAACCATTTTGATAATTTACCATCAGAATCCAAGTCAAAGTCTTGGATCTTTTGAAATACGAAGTCCTTGATATCGGGGGCCTACATGAACTCACTCAACTTAAAACCATAGTCCTCCAGTTCATCGTTAACTTCCTGCTCGATGTCTACCACCTCCTGATTCCATTTGAGCCAATTTGGTCTATTCTGCAAAAATATGAAAACCTTGGTGAACTCCTCAACAAAGAAACAATGGGAATCATCTGATAAGGTGGCTGACATCCCAGCAATGGGCACGTAGTTCTCCTTGAATTCTTGGTAGATAGGGAGTATGGCATTCACCCGCTGATCTCCTTACTATAGTCGATCTCTCAAGAGGCCAATAGTGTGCCCGGTGGCGTAGATATCAATAAATAGGGACTCCAGTTCTCCCATCTTCTCCCCTATTTTATCTTTCATATCTTGTTTAAGTTCTTCCACCGAGCCAAGCTGGATACTGGCCTGTGTAGTAGAAAAAGCAGGTATTTTCAACCTATCGATCTCACTTTGGAGCTGTTTCACTTTATTTAGTAGCTGCCCCGCTTCTGCAGCCTTAGCCTTCCACTCTTCTAGTTATTTTTCTACTACTTCTGCCACCTATGCTTGGGAGGCCAGCTATGATTTCATCATGTCTACGGGTCCAGCTACCGCTCTTATGACACCCTTGCTTACGTCGATGGTGGCTTCTTTCATGTTGGGTGGTAGTGGGATCTCGAAGGTGGTAGTAGATACGTCAACTACTTCCTACCTAGCTATCCTTCAGGGCCTAATTACCCCCTTACTAGGAGATCTTTGCTCCTCCATATCTTGTATTTGATCTTCTTCATCAATAGTGAATTGGAAGGTGTCTCTCACCCTCATTAGCATAAGATTCTCGGTGTCCTATGTAGAAGGTTCTATCCTAGCCCTTTTGTTGGTAGGAGACCACGAGGGACTTCTTTCCTGCACCTCATACTCCCTCAGTATGTTAGAAAGCCCCCCAGCTTCTACAATTTTCTTTAGAGCCTTGGGGGAAATAGGACACTTTTCTTGATTGATGACTAGGGTGGCAGAAAATAAGGAAGGTTGGCCCACTACCAGGTCGGTATTTTCTGAAGGACACATCAACATCAAAGTTGATGATGATGTACTCTGGGATGAGGAGGAGACCAATTCATTTCCCTTTGAGGTGGCGATAGGAGAACTAGAAGAAGGGGAGTTTTGCTTACTCTTGTTGTGCCTCATCGACAATTTTCATCATGACCTCGAAGAGGTCAGTGTCCTACTGGACAACTTGGAAGGTGGGGTCCTCAAATTCTTCTGGGGGAGTAGTTGGGACTAGTGGGACCACCTTATCCACCAATAGCCCTCGGTGCAACTTCAATTGAGAGCTATAATCACCAACTATTTCAAGCCTACTATAAGGCCTCTCCTTCATCCTCCAAACCAGATCCAGTGACTGGTTATTTTTAAAAGCCTTCTACATTTCATCTTCAAAATTATCCTTGCTATGAGTGACTTGCAGAAGGGCAAGCTTACCAATAATATTTCTCCTGTGATGGTCATCTGGATCATAGGCCCTCCAAGTAACTTCTAGGAAGCAGTACGTATCCATGTTCCAAATGGCCCGTAGCACAGAAAAGTGGCCCAGGTATGTGTAGGGGCCCATCGAGCAAGGGATGGGCAGCCATGGCACAGATCCTTTCTTCCTTAGGTACCTAATTTTAACTTCCTCGACCATTTTTCGAGTAATCTCCAATATAGCGATTGAAGTTGGACAGTGCATAGGGAGTGCCTTCAAAGGTAGTTTTGAGCCATACAACCTGATATAGGAAAATTCTTCCATGTAGAAGAAATCCCCCACCTGTGCTTTATGTAGAAACTCCCTTACTCCAACCCCAATTCTATTTGGCTCTTCCCCACATAACCAGAGGTGTACTACAGGAAGGACTTTCTCAAAAAAGGTCTTGTAGCTTGAACAACCCTCCTGGATGCACAGTAGCTGGTCCTGGATAGTGGGAGCAGTCACCCCCCCATTCGAGCCACTAAGGATTTGTCCAATTGTACTACGAACAAATGGATAAAAAATGAGTAATAAGAGAAAGGAGGCATCTCCTCCTTACCAGCCAAAATAGCCTCCTGTAAATCCTACAATTCTTGGTCAATGTTATCACTGATAACATTTTCCCATAAGTAGAGGGGGGTTTTATTAGTTCTATTGCACTGCAGGATTAGAAACATGACCTCCTTTGTAATTGGCTCCAAATCCTTAACGCCCAATGCCAAGTTGATCATGTCTACGTAATATTGCGCCCAAGGCCGAAGTAGAAATTTCTTGATAGGAAATCTCGATGGTCTATGTTTCCCCTTATATAGGAGTGTTTTTGGGAATGAGGTGTTTATCATGTAATTGGACCTGGAGGCATTTTATTAAGTCTAACACCCGAGATGTCGTAGCAAGGCCGAATACCCGCTTGATTCTATCTGTTGTCACCCGAGCCACCACTTGATTTTTATAGTCATGAATGGTGCGACTTCTGGGATCGCATACTGATACCAACCAGGCTAAGAGGTCTGAAGAATGATAGACCCTTGGGTAGGTTAAATGCCCCAAATTGGTGTTCCATTTGTTGCAGATAGGAGGAGGCTCGATACTATCTTGGTAAGCCCTCATGTACAGGATTCTCAGCAATGTGGGGTGGCATTGGCTATCTTCCTCTATGGGATCAAAGGTATAAATGGTGACCCCCTCCACCTCCTTTTCTCGCTCCATCGTGATATCCCTATTTGCATCTGGTATGCTTGCTAGAGCCTTGGGATCTTGTGCCCTTCTTGTTCTTTTTGTGACCGGCTATGCCCTAGTAATTTTGCTAATCCTCCCTTTGACAATTGATACCTCTGGCATGGCCGAGCTTGTTGAAGCCATGGAAATGGATGTGAAAAATGGTGAAGGCCCCTTCTCTTCTCCTCTACGCTCGATCTAGTTGAGAAAAATTCTTGCATGCACTAATTGCACAGAATGGATCCACCACCCTCATATTAAAGCACGTGCATTTAATTTTAGTTTGTGGAGTGCATGCATTTTTTCATCCGATGAGGTAATTTGATAGGCCGAGCACATCACGTCACCCATGTTTTTGGAAAAAAATGGTACCTATGGATTAAAATTATGATTGGGAGATGATCCATTAGCTATGTGGCAGTTTTAGGTTGGTTGGGGCAGTGCACACTCGAGTGAAGGGCACACGATCTATGCATAATTAAAATCTCATGCACTCCATTGGGGGGTGGAGCGCATGGCCTCCAAGGTGAGCACACGAGTCCATACACTCACTTACTCTTTACGCACCCCAAGGGAGTGGGGCACGTAGGACTCAATGGGACACACAGGTTGCATGCCCTCAAAATTCTTGTGCGCTCCATAGTAGAGCACACAACCTAGAGGTGGGCGCATAGCCTATGCACCCGACTAAAATTTTGTGTGCTCAAATTGAATGAAGAGTGTAGAATCTTCTTGGGATGCACAAGCTTGTGCACCCTAAGGGAACTAGTGTGCTCCACTTAGGAGTGGAGCTCACTGACTGGGAGGGAGCACACTGCTCGTGTGCTCCAAAGCTTTCTATGCGCTACATTGGGGTGGAGTACATGGTAGGGGTTAGGGAGCGCACGAAGCCACGTGCCCCTCAAATGGCTTAGTGTGCTCCACTATAGAGTGGAACGCATGGGGTAGGGACGAGCACATGAAGGCATCTACCTATGGGGATTTTGCATGCTCCATTGGGATGGAGCTCATGGGGATTTTTGGGGCACACAACTTTGTGCACCCCATTGGAATTTCGTGTCTCCACCTCCTTGTGAAGCGCATGGACTCTATGCAGGGCGCACAACTTGTGCACCCCTTGGGGGATTTGTGCACCCCATTCCCTAATGGGGTGTACAGACTTGGACTGGGTGCACTGACTCATGCACCCATTGGGGACTTCATGCACTCCACTAATGGAGCACACGGGCCTGGCTTGGGGTGCACGACTTGTGCACCCAGGGGACTTTTGGTGCACTCCAACATTAGTGGAGTGCACGAGTCTAAGTAAGGGTGCACCACCTTGTGCGCCCTTAAGGAAAGGGACTTAGACCCCCAAAAAGGGGGACTACCTTTTTGGGGTCAACACCGGCTCTGACTGGGACAAGGGGGTGGATGGAAGACACCAACTTGAGAACTCTAGACTCTTCGGGTAGACCAATAACCAACTTACACACACACTTTTTTTTTTTTACAATGCCTCACCCAATGGGACCAAAGGACTTCAAGTGTTGCCCGTTAACTGGTATGGGCATTTCTTCTCCTTCCATGTCTTTTAACCTGTAAGTGTGTTGATCGACTATTTTAGCAATTTGATAAGGTCCCAGCCACTTAGGTTCAAACTTGTCCTTTTCCCCAGGTTTGTCATTCTTGGGGTCCCAATAGAGCACCACTTCACCCATAGCAAAATTTTGACCCTTGGCCTTCTTGTTGAATAACTCCACCGTCCTGTTCGTCTGGTTGATCATTCTTGCAACAACTTCCTTCCTGTCTTCTTCCAATTGCACCAGTTGATCCATTCTCCTTTGCAACCCATCTGGTCTTTCATGATCTTGCAACAATAAGGAGAGAGCTACTCTTTCTAGCTAAGGAGGCAAGAATGCCTTTTCTCCATACACTAATTCATATGGTGACTTACCAGTAGCTCTTTTTATTGATAGTCTATCTACCCACAAGGCAAATTTAAGCTCACTGTCCCATCCTCTTTTGTTCTTCCCCAATGACCTCTTAATCCTGGTAATGATATTCTTATTTGAGGATTCAGCTAGCCCATTGCCCTAAGGGTAGTAATTGGCAGAGTGAGCCAGCTCAATACTGTATTTAGTGCAGAAGTCAACCATCTCATAGGAGGTAAAGTACTTGGCATTATTTGTCACCAATTTCCTAGGTGCCCCAAATCTGGTTAATATATTTTCCTCCAAGAAATTAATAATGGCTGTTGTTGTAGATCTCTTGAGAGGGGCTGCTTCAACCCATTTGGTTAGATAGTCTGTGGCAGTGACAATCCATTTATGTCCTCCTGAAGAATTGGGGTTGATTTCTCCAATTAAGTCTATCCCCCACTGAGAAAAAGGAGTTTCAATAATCACTGGTTGTAGTGGCATTGCAGGCAGGTTTTTCTTGCCAGTGAAAACTTGACAGCTGTAGCAACTCCTTACTGACTGATATACATCCTTGAACAGGGATGGCCAATAATATCCTGCCCTCATGATTTGATTAGTTGTTGCTTTGGGAGCAAAATGGCCACCACAGAACCCCGTATGAAATTCTTTAATGATCCCAAGGGCTTCCTTCTCAGTTACACATAGTAGTAACACTCCATTGGGGTGCCTCCAATACAACTGATTCTCTTGAAGGTGGTATTTTTGAGCCTGTTGCTTAATACTCCTAATTCTGCTGGCAGATCTTCCAGGTAGGAAGGATAGATTTTTTAGATAAAACAACACATCCTTATACCATTCAGATACTTCATGTCTAGGCTGCTCACCCTGCTATTCTTCCTATACCAGGACAACATTATTCATTTCCTGTTCTTCTTTGCAAGCCATGTACTTTGCCAACCCTTGGCCCTTAATAATTTTTATTGCTTTGAACTCCACATCATACTGCAACAACTTTACCATCCACCTTGTTGAACTGCCTGTGGGCTCGGGCTGGGTGAGGACATCCTTGATGGCAATGAAGGGTATACAGGCCACAACTTTACAAGAACCAAAAATACTTTTGAAATGTTCTAAGGCCTGAATGAGGGCAAAGGCTTGCTTTTCAATTGGTTTATATCTCAGCTGAGCCCCCTTCATTCCTGAACTCATAAATGCTATTGGTTTCTCATTTCCTTGTTCATATTTCTAGGATAGTACAACTGCTATGGTATATTCTGAGGCAAAAGAATATAGGTTGAAATTCTTAGAATGGTCTGGACAAGTCAACACAGGTGCAGTGGTAATAGCCTCTTTGATCTACTGAAAAGCTTTGATATTGTCTTCATCCCATTTGATCCTTGCATCCTTTTTAATCATATCATTTACAGGCTTTGCAATTTCAGCAAAATTTGGGACAAATCTTCTGACAAAATTTATTTTGTCGAAGAAAGACCTGACTCCTTTGAGGCTCTTGGGAGGTGGTATTTGTGCAATTGCCTTTGTTCTCTCTGGATCAATACTAATTCCCTCCTTTGAGACCACATGTCCCAATAGTTTACCATGGGTGGCTCCAAAAAGACACTTCTTTGGGTTTAAAGAAATCCCATACTCCTTACATCTTTGAAAAACTTGGGATAGGTGAGAAAAATGATCTGCAGGGTCCTTGGAAAAGATAGTAATATCATCTAGGTACACCACCACAATTTTAAACATCAGTCCTTTGAAGGTAAAATCCATAGCCCTTTGGAAAGTAGCCCCAACATTCATCAGCCCAAATGGCATCCTCTGATATTCAAAAGTTCCCTAGGGTGTAGTGAAAGCAGTTTTAAACCTGTCTTCGGGATTGACCAAAATTTGATTGTACCCTAAAAAACCATCTAGTAGAGATATTCTGGAAGATCCCACTACCGCTTGCAATAACTGTTCCATATTGGGGAGGGGATAATTATCCTTGAGGGAGCTCTTGTTTAAATTTCTAAAATCCACACAGAGCCTGATTTCCCCATTCTTCTTCCTTACAGGAACTAAGTTTGCTATCCAAGAAGAGAACCTCACCTTCTTAATGATCTTTGCATTAAGCAATTTTTGGACCTCCTTTTGCATGATAGGATGTAGAGTGGGATTAAAATTTCTTTGCTTCTGCCTAAAAGGCTTGGCATCCTCCTTCAGGGGAATAATATGGGTCATCACCTCGGTGTTGAATGTTCTCAAATCCTCATAGCTCCAAGCAAAACTATCCCTATTTTTTCTCAGATATTGGATATACTGCTTCTTTTCTTTGGCTAGTAGTCCTCTATCAATCCTGACCATTTTTGGATCCCCTGCTGTCCCAACATTGACCTCTTCACCTTCTGATTCATGGGGTGTAGTTCTATGTGCCTTATCAAAATCATCAAAGAGAGACTCCAAGGACACTAGCCCCCTAGGGATTTTATTAGTTTTAAGTTGTATCACTTCAGTGGGGGTTCCTATAACATGCTGCAGTTTTTCTTCATCTTCCTCATCATAGATTATCCCGAGCAAACTAATTTTGTACTATCATAAAATATTTGATATCAACATCATCTTGGAAAACTTGCAGGTAAACCACATTGTCAGGGATAGAGGGATGGTACACAGATATAGTGGGAAACCTATCCATATATTCTGTATCAATTTTAAGGCTATCTACCCCAGAAGCATTCACAACTAGTAGATTGGCAACATGGTTTTTCTCCCTGGGTATGTGCAATATATTAAAGGCCAAGAATCTATTGATTTCATCCAGAATAACTTGCTTGTATTGCTTCAGCCTAGGGTGCTTGGTCTGATATCTCCCCTTGATCTACTGTATGATCAACTCAGCATCCCCATAGACAGTGAGGTAGTTGATACCTAGCTCCTTAGCTTTCCTTAGACCCAATAATAGAGCTTCATATTCAACTACATTATTTGTATATGGGAATTCTAATCGATAAGGCACACCTAGGTAATTGCCCTTTATGTCAGTTAGATTAATTCCAACCCTTGCCCTCGTTTGAGACTTGGCTCCATCAAATGTCATGGTCCACATTTTAGTGGTAAGAACCCTATCTGACTCAACATCTACAACAACTCTAATTTTTGGATCCATCCCTTCAGCATTGGGTACTTCTTTAAGAAAGGGGGTGTGCCAAATGGAGTAAACTCCTAACTCTTTCTCTTCTACTGAGCTGACCAAATTCACTGTGGTGTTGTCAGGCTTCATGAGTTCTACTGATTTCTTGTTGAAGGGCTCCCTCCTTAAGGTTGCTTGTTCTTTTGATGAAAGAGGGATGGTGGCATATGACCAGTCCAACTGGATTGATCCACCTAATTGTTCTGCCCAATGTCTAGACAATAGCAAGGAAAAGAATGGGTCCACATCAACCACTGCTACATCCATCACAATCCCCTTCTTTGGATATTGGTCTAAGAAGACTAAAAGGCCCATGATTATTCCCACACAAGGCACTTGTCTATTGTCCATGACAGAAATGGGAGGGGAGTCTTTGGTGCATATCAATCCCAACTGATCAGCCACTTGTTTTGGCATAACATTATGAGATGCCCCACTATCAAGCATGCAATTATGTATCACATAGCGGTCACCATACCCAGATGTATATCGGAGGGAGATATAGAATGGACTTACTGAGGTAGGAGTTCTGCTTGAAGGATTGGAACTTGAGGCTGCTAAAATATGATTCTCTCCTTGATCAGTCAACCCAAAGGTCTTACAAATTTGTTCTCTGTACTTAGGAATGGTCATCAACTCCCCAAAGGTTATGTTAATTTTTTGCTTGGCTAGTTCCATCCCTATATCAAATTCTATCTTTTTGTTTTCTGCCCCACCTTTGGCAGGTTATATCTTTTTGGGAGTGGGTGGTTGATGAACCTATTTGTTTTTCTTCCTACTGATTGGTTCTCTTTCTTCAGTAGTATTCTTCTTATCAAACTTGTCAAGGACAGTCCTATTACGTAACCTGGTAGCATGGACTCTCTCTAGGGTCTCAACCTCTTCTGTTGTAGGGGTCAATTTACCCTGCCTTATCTATTCAAAGCGGTTATTTTGGGGCCTTCTCAGGATTTTCACATCATCATTGGTGAAGGCAGTGGGCCGGTTATCAAGATTGACAGACTGATTGGCTTCTTCTAGAATTGGTGGGGTGTCAATAATTTCTTCCCATGTCCAATAGGCATTTATCCTGATCTCATCATCAGATTCCTCCTCAAGGTTAACACCCGAATGGAGGCCATGGAATACACCACAATCGACAGGATTATGAGGAGCATCACAGGCTAGGAAAAAGAAGGGAAAATAAGAGGCCACATTAACAGAGGCCATGGGATTTGGGATGACATCCTGGTCTTTCTGGGTCTCCTTCCTCTTCCAATTATTGTTTGAATTTCTACCTCCCTTCATTGTTCCAGTTCCTATTAAAATTCCTTCTGAAAGGAGGTCTACTATCATTCTGGTGCTGAGAGGGTTCTCCATTATCATTCTTGTCTCTCTCAATTTTAGACAGTCGATTGTTCATGGACAGGAACATTTTTGTGACCTGTGATGATAATTTCTCAATGGGATCTGGTTCTGATTTTTTTAAAATTTCGAACCCCACCTTTTTAGTATTTCTTTCAGTTTGGCTAGGACTGGGATCCATTGAGGTAGCCTTCATATTCCCACTGTCTATCATGTCCCTTTCTATCACAATGGCCCTCTCCATACAGGCATCAATGGTGAGCATGGGTTGCTGCCTTAGCTCATAGTTAAAATCACCAGGGAAGGCATTTTTATAGAAGTAGATGGACTGGTGATCATTGGGCCTCAAAGCAGTAGGGATTTGGTTTCTCAGTTTGGTGAATCACCTATTGAAGTCATCAACTATTTCATTCTCCTTCTTTTTCATGGTGGCCAGTTCAGTTAACAGGGACTGTTCATTTTTTCTCTCCATATTTTTTGAGGAAGGCAACTTCTAGATCATGGAAAGTCCCAATGGAGTCAGCTGTCAGGCTGTTAAACCACTCCTTGGCATATTTTTCTAGGGTCTGTAAGAATAATCTGAGGACAACATCTTCATGCTCTACCTCCAAGCTATCCATAGCATACAAGAAGTCTTTTACATGATCCTCCCCAATCACGGTATTGTCCCCTAGGAACTTAGGTAGGTACTTATGTGCCTTTGGGGGTAGAGGGTTTAAAACTTGTGGTAATATGAAAGGCCTATACCTATTGAGGCACCAATTATTTAATGGTGGATTGGCCATAGGTGTGATTGGGCCCCTCGGGATAGTAGATGTAATAGGTAGAGAAGTACTTGTTTGAGGACTTTGAGGAATGTACAGAGAACTGCTACTACTCTGATTACTAGAAGGAACAAAAATCAAAGTGCACTTTTTACTTTTACTTGTTCTAAAAAGTACCTGTGGGTCTAGTAGTTTGGGGTAGAGCTCCTCGTCACTTCATCTCATGGCCGCCAGATCAGCTCCTTGTTTTGAGTGTGTTCAGAGTCACCAACACAGTGTGCAAAAAGTGGGGAATGCTCTCTCTGGCTAAGATTGCTCAGCCCAAAAACCTCACAGGGAATAAAAATGAAAATATGTGTCACAAGGGGGAGTAATATAACAAAAATAAATTAAAAAGGCCCTCCTCAAAAATGATGCCAAAAACTATTGTGGAGTTTTCCCGCTTACCCTTCAAATATTTGTCACGTCACGGGAAACTCAAAAATCACAACCAGTATTGTGGATTCTGGCAGATCCACCTCTTTAACCTAGGAATAGATTACTCAAAAGGCTCTAGACAGACTAGGTTGGGTAAGGAAACCCCAGACAATGGTGGTTTCATATATATGATTTAATGGTGCAATCACCCACTTATGCCAGAAAAAATGATTCTATACTATTTTGATTATTTTTGTGACCAAACCTAACATAAATGAAGCTTATTAAGTCCAGACCGGTGCCTTATCCATTGGGTAGTCATAGCAGTTTTATATTAAATGAAATAGAAAGGAAAGAGATAGAAGAACTAGTTCATTTTAATTCATTCGAATAACGTAATGAAAGAAAATGATTAACTAGTGAAGAGAAAGCATCATCCACATATTTTGATTACAAGAACACATAAATGAGCATTACACAAACCATACACAAGAAGATGCCAAAGGAAGAGTTGGAGTTTGTATTAATATTCAGTAGATTTACATAAAGCAGGCCCAACAGAGTGCTTGGGTCTTGTATGTCAATGATTTACAATAAATCCCTGATTTGAATGTTCATAACAAGGGGTGATTTCCCTCCATGTCCTGATTGTAGTGACGTAAGGGTCTCCAACTCTGGCACGTCCACAAGAAATAATCTCGATGAACAATGCTCTCTGGAAGTCCTTGGAAATGGTAGAAAGAAAGGGTGATAAGAAACACAGATAGAGAACACAAGGAGAATACGACTAAAACACTAGACAAGTCTTATACCTAGGATTTTATCTCTCAGAGGTTTGATAAAAAAATCTATTGTAACAGTCTCCTTCTTATACTGTAGGCTCACCTGAATGTTGTAACCGCCTGCCTCAGCTGGATCAATCTTGTTGCACTCAAAAATAGGATGTAATAAAAAATAGGCACGTAGCCCATGCCCTTTCTATTACATAGGTGGTGGCTACGTATCATCTCCTATACCACCTTGGGCTAGCGGCTGTGCATATCCTGGTGCATGTGTCCCGAGCGAGCTGGGCCCCACTCCCCCTCCAAGGTTTTGAATTACCTGATTGATAAACTCCCATGCCTCATCATGAAAAGTTAATGAGAATAACAACAAATTTAAGTCTTGAGTGGCTTTGTTGACCCGATCCCTTGCCCACTGCATAGTGTTATCAGTGAAGACACATAGGCGGTCCACCATCTCCACCAAGGATGTAAACCGTTTTGATAATTTACCATCAGAATCTAGGTCAAAGTCCTGGATCTTTTGAAATACAAAGTCCTTGATATCGGGGGCCTACATGAACTCACTCAACTTAAAACCATAGTCCTCTAGTTCATCATTAACTTCCTGCTCGGTGTCTACCACCTCTTGATTCCATTTGAGCCAATTTGGTCTATTCTACAAAAATATGAAAACCTTGGCAAACTCCTCAACAAAGAAATAGTGGGAATCATCCGATAAGGTGGCTGACATCCCAAAAATGGGCACGTAGTTCTCCTTGAATTCCTAGTAGATAGGGAGTATGGCATTCACCCACTGATCTCCTTGCTGTAGTCGATCTCTCAAGAGGCCAATAGTGTGCCCGGTGGCATAGATATCAATAAATAGGGACTCCAGTTCTCCCATCCTCTCCCCTATTTTATCTTTCATATCCTGTTTAAGTTCTTCCATCGACCCAAGATGGATACTGACTTGTGTAGTGGATAGAGCAGGCATTTTCAACCTATCGATCTCACTTTGGAGACCTTTGCTCTTCCATATCTTGTATTTGATCTTCTTCATCAATAGTGAATTGGAAGGTGTCTCTCACCCTTGTTAGCATAAGATTCTCGGTGTCCTCTGTAGAAGGTTCTGTCCTGGCCCTTTTCTTGATAAGGAGACCATGAGGGACTTCTTTCCTGCACCTCATACTCCCTCAGTATGTTAGAGAGCCCCCCAACTTCTACAATCTTCTTTAGAGCCTTGGGGGAACGGGATGCTTTTCTTGATTGATGACCAGGGTGGCAAAAAATAAGGAAGGCTGGACCACTTCCAGGTAGGTCTTTTCTAAAGGACACATCAACATCAAAGCTGATGATGTTATACTCTAGGATGAGGAGGAGACCAGTTCCTTTCCCTTTGAGGTGGCGGTAGGAGAACTAGAAGAAGAAGGGAGTTTTGCTTGCTCTTGTTGCGCCTCATCGATAATTTTCATCATGACCTCAAAGAGGTCAGTGTCCTACTAGACAACTTGGAAGGTGGGATCCTCAAATTATTTCGAGAGAGCAGCTGGGACTAGTGGGACCACCTTATCCACCAATACCCCTTGGTGCATCTTCATTTGAGAGGTATAATTGCCAACTATTTCAAGCCTACTATAAGGCCTCTCCTTCATCCTCCAAACTAGATCCAGTGACTGGTTATTTTTAAAAGCCTTCTACATTTCATCTTCAAAATTATCCTTGTTGTGAGTGACTTGCAGAAGGGCGAGCTTACCAATAACATTTCTTCTATGATGGCCATCTGGATCATAGGCCCTCCAAGTAACTTATGGGAAGCAGTACGTATCCATGTTCCAAATGGCCCGTAGCATGACAAAGTGGCCCAGGTATGTGTAGGGGCCCATTGAGCAAGGGATGGGCAGCCATGGCACATATCCCTTCTTCCTCAGGTACCTAATTTTAACCTCCTCGACCATTTGTCGAGTAATCTCCAATATAGCGATTGAAGTTGGACAGTGCACAGGGAGTGCCTTCGAAGGTAGTTTTGAGCCATACAACCTGATATAGGAAAATTCTTCCATGTAGAAGAAATCCCCTGCCTATGCTTTGTGTAGAAATTTACTTACTCCAAACCCAGTTCTATTCGGCTCTTCTCCATATAACCAGAGGTGTACTATGGGAAGGACTTTATAAAAAAAAGTCTTGTAGCTTGAATACCCCTCCTGGATGCACAATAATTGGTCTTGGATAGTGGGAGCTATCACATCCTCATTCAAGCCACTAAATATTTGTCCAATTGCACTACGAAAAAATGGATAAAAAATGAGTAATAAGAGAAAGGAGGCATCTCCTCCTTACCAGCCAAAATATGTTGGACATTTTGAGTAGTTGTCATTGATGTCAAGAGTTTGTTGTCATTGATGTCAAGGTGTCAGGTGATAGCCCATCTCAAGTACAAGTGGGAGTTTAATGAAATTAATTATGGGTTAAAATATCTATATTTTAAACCCAAGAGAATTGGTCAAAAGGTGGTTTAATTCTCCCAAAGAAACAATTTAACTAAGGCTTCAAAAGGGTATAATATTATAATATTTATTATTATAATATTAAGTGATATTGTTAAAGCCTAAAGTAAAATATTTATAATATTCATTATAATATTTTATAAAACCAAAAGTGGGTTTGGTGTCCTATAAAGTTTAAATTATATTTATAATACCCAAAGGTGGGTTTGGAGTTAAATGATTAAACAAAATCATTAACAACAGGGCTAAGGTTTGGCACCCTATAAAATTCCTAACCCTCGCTGATGTCACCAAATATTGGGCACTTCGACGACTGCCTTCCATCCACTAACGTTCGATATTTTTCCTCTTCTAACAAGTGCCGACACTTTTTAAAAATAAGCAATCTCATATACAAAAGATCATAAGATAGTCCTATATTATAAGACTAACCTCTAAGTGATATCACCGAAGAGAAAATGAAAATATAATGCGACAAAATTTCTTTTGAAATTTTGGGTGAACCAATCAATGATGCTGAGGTGCTGCATTCATGGTTGAGAACATAACGGAAGTTGACACATTCTACATGGAGCAAAGTTTCCATGAATAGGAGTAGTAATCCCGATGACGTGACAACATCTATAAGGGTGCATGACTATCGAGATAAAATTTCTTGCACAAGAAAGTAAATTGAAAGTATCATGAGGTCAGTTGTAATTGGGTGAATAGCTCAGTTGGTTGATGGAATGTGTGGAAATTTTGGCAAAGATGAGGTCATGAGTTCAAGTCTCTGTGGCAATCGAATAAGTTTTTTGTGTGATATCGAATCAATGACGGTATAAGACTAAAGTGAACACTTGTTATTCCAAACAGCTCAGTAGCACAGTTGGTTAAGACATTAGTGACAGTGCTATGGTCTATGGGTTGAATCCCACCAAGTAACTTTTTAAAAAGAAAAGGTTTTGATTAATAAAGTGATGTTGTTGGAAAGCACATGATTTTTCAGGTAAGAATCTTATCTTTGTTGTAGTGTGGTGATAGGTGGAATAAGGGAGTTATAAGGTGTTATTGAAAAATATTTTATGTATTTTGATGGTTGTTTTTATAGATGAAGTGATAAGGTGTAATTGAGTTTTTGCATTACATTGTGAGAAATTTTTATCACCTAACCTCTTTGAGTTTGGCATAGAAGTGTTTGTGGATGTGGCAAATTTATGAGATCCCTTCATCGTCAATAAAAAGGTATGAGCACATTATTCCATAGTTGAGTTGATTGATTGGTTTTCTAGAAAATAAGTTTGGAGTGAAAAGGACTTGATTAGGGTTTCCTATTGAGTGTGTTGAGTTAATGCTTCGAATTTTTATGGAATAAAGAGTTGTTAAAACCTTATTTGATAAGCATTGTTGTTGAATCCATTGGTTGTGTAAGAAAAACTTGAGTTAGGGTTTGAGTATCATTGCTATATGAAGATTGTTTTATAAGCATTGTTGTTGAAGTGAGTTGTTGAGCAAAGAACTTGAACTAGGGTTTGAAAATATCATGAGGATAATTGTTATGTGATATTTGTTGTTGAGCATTGTTGGAAACATTTTGAGTGAGTGTTTATATACTTGGACTAGGGTTTGTGAACAAGGGTTGTTTCATTAAATTATTGGTTGAGTAGAGTTGGTTGAGCCTAGTCAAGTGGATGTGTGAAGTGATAGTTCAAGTTCCATAAAACAAACTATTTTATATTCTAAATTGAGTTGAGAAAGTGATTGAGTATTGTGATGAGTATAGAGCATATTGAGTATCTAATAATTCTCTTTATGTTTCTATGATATTGGACAAGTTTTGTGTGGACTTGTTAAGCAAATTTGAGGTAAGTATTTGAGGATACTTGTGGACTGATTTTGTGTGAACTTTTTATGAAATCTTACAATACAAATTTGGTTAAGTTCTAGAGAGGACTTATTGAGCATATTGGACAAGTTTTGTGTGGACTTGATGATAAGATTTGGACAAGTTTTGTGTGGACTTGTTGAGTAGTTTTGGACAAGTTTTGTGACGACTTGTTGAGCAGATTTGAACAAGTTCTGTGTGGACTTGTTGAGCAGATTTGAGCAAGTTCTGTGTGGACTTGTTGAGTAGATTTGAGCAAGTTCTAGAGAGGACTTGTGGAAATATTAGTATGAGCTTTTGTGGAAGCTTACAAGATATATTTAAGACAAGTCTTTGAGAAGAATTGAGAGCATAGTTGATTGATTTGTTTAAACCTTGAGTTAAGGTTTAGGGCAGATCCAATAGTGTTGAGACAAGCCTTGAGTTAATGCTTGAGGATAGAGATCAAGGTTAGATTTGTGCTAGACGAAAGAACTGTGTTTAGTGCAGATTTAAAAGCATAGTTTGGTGTAGATTTGAGGATAGGTTTATTCCAGAACAAAGATAGAGATTGAGCAGATTTATGCTAGACTAAAGGACTATGTTTAGTACAAATTTGAGATAGAGCTTTGGATGTGACAGAGCAAAGAGGACAATAGTCGTCAGTGGATAGAGATCCATCAGCTAGGGCAGTAAGGATAGGTCTTCTGAGTGGGGACAAGAGTCTTCAGTGGAGAGAGATCCACAAGCCAGTGCAGTGGAGGCTGTAGGATTCTAGAGGATCATCGGCCAGAGCAGAGGAGAAGGAGTTCTCCTGTGGATATAGATCCACGAACTTGATTTAGGGGATTGATATCTCCTTTGGAAATAGATCCATAAAAATTGTAATAGGGAAAGGATTCCCAAGAGATTTATTGAGAAAATATTAGTGAAATATTTTCTTTGTGGAGTAGCCCACATTGGGTGAACCATGTTAAATTTGTGTCTCTATTGTGTGATGATTTGTGCATTACTTTGGTTATTGCTATTGATATTTCCATTGATTATATTGGATAATAATATTTGGGAAATAAAATTAAAAACTGGTCTTATACTATTCACCCCCCTCTTAGTATAAGCTTGTGTTCTTCAAAATAGTCTTCTATAAATTCTACAATTCCTGGTCAATATTATCATTGATAAAATTTTCCCATACGTAGAGGGGGGTTTTATTAGTTCTATTGCACTAAAGGATTAGAAACATGACCTCATTTGTAATTGGATCTAAATATTTAACACCCAATGCCAAGTTGATCATGTCTGTGTAATATTATGCCCAAGGCCGAAGTAGAAATTTCTTGATAGGAAATCTGATGGTTTGCATTTCTCCCTCTTTAGGAGTGTTTCTGGGAATAAGGTTTTTATCATGTAATTGGCTTGGAGATCCAATATTTTAAAGTCTAACACCCGAGATGTTGTAGCAAGTCCAAAAACCCGCTTGATTCTGTTTTCTGTCACCCGGGCCACCACCTATTTTTTATAGTCATGAATGGTGTGACTTTTGGGATCGTATGCTACTGCCAACCAGGCCAAGAGGTTTGAATAATAATAGAATCTTGGGTAGGTTAAACACCCTAAATTGGTGTTCCATTTGTTGCAGATAGGAGAAGGCTCAGTACTATCCTGGTAAGATCTCATGTATAGGCTTCTCAGCAATGTGGGGTGGTGTTGGCTATCTTACTCTATAGGATCAAAGATATAGATGGTAATTCCATCCACTTCCTTTTGCTACTCGATCATGATATCCCAGTTCATATTAGGTATGCTTTCTAGAGCCTTGGGATCTTGTGCCCTTACCATTATTTTTGTGATCGGCCATGCCTTGATAATTTTGCTAATCCTTCCTTTGACAATCAATACCTATGGCATGGTTGAGCTTGTTGAAGCCATGGAAATGAATGACAAAAATAGTGAAGGCCCCTTCTCCTATCCCCTATGCTCGACCTCATCTAGAATAATTCTTGCATGTGCTAATGGTGCAGAATGGATCCACCACCCTCATATTAAAGCTCACACATTTAATTTCAATAGGTGGATTGCATGCGCTTTTTTGTTTGACGAGGTAATTTGATAGGCCGAGAGCACCATGTCACCCATATTTTTGGTAGCAAATGGTACCTATTAATTAAAATTGCAACTGGGAGATGACATGTTAACTACATGGCGATTTGAGGTTGGTTGGGGCAGGGCGCACTCGGGTGAAGCGCATGCACTATCTGCGCATAATTAAAATCTTGTGCTCTCCATTGTGGGGTGGAGCACATGGCCTCCAAGGTGAGCACAAAGGTTTGTGTGCTTTCTTACTCTTTGCACGCCCCAAGGGAGTGGGGCACACAAGACTCAATGGGATGCACATGCTACATGCCCTTAAAATTCTCGTGTGCTCCATAGCAGAGCGCATAACTTGTGTGCCTGACTAAAATTTTATGTACTCTAAATGAATGGAGCACGTAGACTCTGCTTGGGGTACACAAGCTTGTGTGCCCAAAGGGAACTGGTGCACTCCACTTAGGAGTGGAGTTCATCGACCAAGAGGGAGTGCACTACTCGTGCACTCCAAAGCTTTCTGTGTGCTCCATTGGGATGGAGCACGTTGTGGGGGTCAGGGAGCGCATGAAGGTGTGTGCCCCTCATATGTATTAGTGCACTCCACTAGAGAGTGGAGCGCATGGGCTGGGGGCCAGTGCACAAAGGTGCATGCCCATGGGGATTTTACGTGCTCCATTGGTATGGAGCTCATGGGGATCTTTGGGGTGCATAACTTCATGCGCCCCATTGGACTTTCGTGTGCTCCACATCCTTGTGGAGAGTGTGGACTCTATGTGGGGTGCACAACCTGTGTGCCCCATTCCCCAATGGGATGCATAGAATTGGACTGGATGCACTAACTTGTGTGTCCATTGGGGACTTCACATGCTCCACTAATGGAGCGCATAGGCCTGGCTTGGGGCGCACAAATTGTGTGCCGCATGGGATTTTCAGCGCGTCAGTGGAGCGCACGAGGCTAAGTGAAAGCACACCACATTGTGCGCTCTTAAGGAAGGGGACTTAGACTCCAAAAAGGGAGACTACCCTTTTTGGAGTCAACACTTCCAAGCTAGTTTTGAATTCATATTTCACATAGCAACCTTGTTCTATAGATTCTTTTGTTTTTTAAATTTGACCTATTTTATAGATATAAGTGGTATTCACTTTGTAGATGACCAATTATTTCATAAAATTATTATAGGGATTATATGGTCAAAAGTCATTTAGACTTTGTAACCTGAAATCACTTAGTCTTGTTTTCAGCTATCTAACACATATTTTTATCTTGAGAGTGATGTTAAACTATTTATGATCCAATGTATAATATACTCCTTATTTGTGACCTACATAGTAATTTTAATCAATGTTATCAAGCTATCATATGTATTCATGGGTCAATAGATAGTTGAGGACTTAATATTATATAATGAATGGCTATGTAGAAAATTAATAATACTTAATAAATGATTTGATACTCCTCAAATACTAGTATCCTACATCCTTATATCCTTTCATTAGAATCTGATAATGGTTAGAATTAAACCATCATAATCCATATTTTAAAGATTTATAGATAATATTTACATTTGTGCATAGCATTGCTAGATTATAGTCATAAACATCCTCATCATATATCTCTCCCAAGATGAATGTGGGATATGGAATAATATCCTATGCATATCTTAGAAATTTTTTATGTTTAGGGGTAGAGGAAGGTTTATAAATATTATGAGTCTTTCATATGATACCTTAAGAAAATAAGTCACACTTTCCTTCTATTATGCCTATCTATTTGGGTTTTTACAATGAAGGAGGTCTAATGAATAATTGGATTCGCTAGCTCCATCGTTTTTTAAATCACCTCCATCATTACAATAATTGATTCCCTATAATTAGGGTGAACTTAAATCACATGGGATTGATTTTTGTATGCCTGGAAACAAGCATCTACTAATTTGGTACACTCAAAATTTTGAAGCACTAAAATTTATCCCATCCTTGAAGCCCATGTGTGGCCCCCGTAATTGGTCGTGCTTTGTTAAAGCTTATTAAATTTATATTTGGTTTCATCTCTAACTTTATTATGGAGAATGCACAAATTTCCCTCCATTGAGTTGTAATAATAGTCCTCATTAAGAAATTTTAGATGCTTTTCTTTGTAGTGCTTGCTTAAAATGTTTATTTTTTGGTCGACCATCCTTTCATGGTCCAAATTTTAAGGGACTAGCTGTTGTAACAACTAGACTAAAGGAACTAATTTTGACCAAGGGTGGATTTTTTTTTTATTAAAACTAAATACCATCCAATATTTAATCATTACAAGGCATAGATATCTACTTTTGATTTTTGGTCACTAAATTTGACCCTCAAGTGGACAGGAGTGGTTGGTTCCCATAAACATGCTTTAGTGATCCCTTCTTTCTCACCCTCTTACTCGGTACGAGGTAATATGATCACAATGAAGGGGTTATCTCTAAGGCACATATAACTTAGAGGGACACCTTTCCCTAAATAAATCATGTTATCCTTCAGTGGAATCCTGGGTCTTCATTTGTTTTTTTTGGTATTAGGTAGATGTGGTTATAAGGTCCACAAACCTTGTACATAGTCAAAATGGGCTGGTTCTAGCTCCAAGCTCGTATAATCAAAATACAAAAGAGATATTTCCAAGACCCACATTAAGCCATACTTAGAGTCCACGGTCCTATACTTACCGTTGGACTATTCAGGATAAAATTAAAATTAGACAACACCTAGCACTTACTAAACATAACACTAGGTTGCTGTACCGTACACTTGTCACTTCCCAGGCCCCAACAAATGGGTTGTATTTTGTACCTTTGCCTAATTCCATCTATCGGATTACTCCTCATCAACCACTCTGATCTCCTACTGCTCTAATAGGTTTGATTTTATATCTTCTTTAGAAGCCAACACCAGTAATTCTTGAGGAAATTTATCCTTCCAAATTTGCATCTCCCCAGCAGAAACTATAATATTTGCCATTAGATCCACCATATGGTTCCCTTATTTGAAGGTGTTTTGGATTCGAGCACTAACAAAATGGGATTTATGAATCTTTGCTTCTAGGATAAGCTTCGATATGGTCCAGTTGGGCTCTTTATCCTCCTTAATTTCCATGATTATATTAAGAGAATCCCCTTCAAATATTACTTCCTTATAACCCTCTAGTCTAGAAATTATCATTGCCTGCATGCAGGCTTGGGCTTCTGCAAAATGATTTGTTTGAGTTCCCAAAGGCTCTGCAAAGGCAAGGACCACTTTTTCTTCCTTATTTCTCAGAAATCCTCCTACTCCTGTAGCCCTCGGATTTCCTTTGGCTGCCTCGTTAAAATTGAACTTAACCCACTTTTGTGTGGGGGGTATCCACTTGAAACCATCCCGTGGGTTGGTTGTAATGACTGGGTTTGGAGGTTCCTCTCCCCAGTTCCACAAAATCCTCCTTTCCCTAGGAGACAGGGTCTCCTTTTTGAAGTAAAAGGTTTTCCAGTTTTCTTTTAGAGCTTTGATTATTTTATTACCACATAACTTGGGACCTTTTTTCTATCCTTTAAATACTCTCTTATTTATCTCATTCCATATCCCCCATAAAAAATGGGGTAAGCTGAGCTTCTAGAGCCAAGTCAAAAGTTTCACCCAAAAGGGGGAAGCCCACTGTATGCAGGAGTCAAGCATGCTATTTGGGCGGACCCAATCTATATGAAATTTAGACAGAATCATTTGGAAGACTACATAAAAAAAATTACAAGTTAGAAAGATATGACTTATAGATTCTGTCACTTTCTCACACAGGATACATCGATTGATGAATTGAAAACCTCTCCTCTGTAGATTATCTGTTGTCAGAATATTATTTTGAACTGCTAGCCAAAAGAAGAAAGCTATTTTTGGGGTTAAATTATTTAACAAAATAATAGAAGTTAGAGTCCAGCCATTAAATCCTGAGTGGAATAGTTTATAGGCAGTTTTTATGGAATAGATCCCACTTGTAGTTTTGCCCCAAATCATCTTGTCTCTTCCTCCCCCTAGAATGATCAGGAACACCCTTAAAGCATCATTGAGTTTGGTCAAGGCCACCTTATCTTGCTCTAAAGGATTTTGAACTGTGATTTTCTTCCAAGAGGAAGTTTCCTATGCTACAACAAGAAACTCCCCTACTTTTCCTCCCATTTCCTCTAAAAGTTTGTGTTTGAGGACCCAAAGGTCTAAGTTATCTTACATATGGCCTTCTTCCAACCATAGATCTTGCCAAAAGTCCACTTGTCTTCCATTACCAATTCTCCATATGATGCCTTTCCTGACTACCTCATGACATTCAAGCAAACAATTCCAAAAATAGGATCCTCTAGGGAGATTATCAGCTTTCAAGAAGTCCTGATTATTTTCGATATATTTTTCCTTAAGAAGTTTTACCCATCCTAATTGATCATTATTGACAAATATCTAGACCTGTTTGCCAATCAAAGTTTAGTTCATTTCTTTCGTTCTCTTCAACCCCAGGCCCCATTGATATTTGCTTGCACACACCTGATTCCATGCTACCAAAGAAATTCTCTTTCTCTCCTCTGAACATGACCACAAGAAGTTGCGCTGAATTTACTCCAGTGTAGCTCGGACCTTTGTAGGAATTTTAAATAGAGACATGCAGTAGATTATAATGTTCTATAAAGTAGTTTGAACTAGTAAGGCTTTCCCTGTGGAGTTGAGAAGGCTGTCCTTCCACCCTGCTAAATTTTTGGAGATCCTATCAATGACTGAGTTCCACAAAGTAGCCTTCATTCTTCCTTCAAACATAGGCATGCTTAGATAAGTCATCGGTAAAAGCTCCTTTCCACATCCAAAGAGGTTATCTATTCTTTCCTCCCTCCCACCAGGTGTGTTAAATAAATAGATGCTACTCTTCTTATAGTTTATGTATTTTCCTGCTTCCGTCTCATACTTGGTTAAAATTATCTTCAGCTTCCTAGCCTGAGGAACCAAGGCTTTGGACACAATGATTGTATCATCCACAAAATGTTGGTGAGAAACTGGCTATGATGTTGAGGCTGGTTTGAAACCTCCCAATTGACCTTCCACCACAACTTCGCTAAAATAATAAACAAGTATGGAGACAAAGGATCTCCTTGTCACAACCCCCTTTCACTCTTAAAGTAACCGGAGGGTGACCCATTCACCATGATAGAAAATATTGTGGTAGAGATACAACTAAAAATCAACTTAATCCACTAGGGACAGAAACCAAACTTACCCAAAATCTTGGTGAGGAAACGCCATGAGACCCCATCGTAGGATTTATTCATGTCTAGCTTTAGTAACATACCTGCTTCCTTACTAGCCACCATTGAATGAATAACTTCATGAATTGTGATGATACCATCCAGTATTTGCCACCCTTTCACAAAACCTCCTTGGTTCATATCAATGATGAATGGTAGGATAACCTTCAGTATATTGGCATTTGTTTTCGTGAGAATATTCATCAGTGTTACATAAACTAATAGGGTGGAAACTGGAAAATTTCATTGCTCCCACTAGTTTAGGGATGAGGACTAAAAATGTAGCATTAACTCCTTCTGGAATTTCCATGTCCTTTTGGGCCTCAATTATAGCTCCCACTATATCATTTCCTAGGATATCCCAAAACTTCTTAAAGAAAGCATCGAGGAAGCCATCTGGTCCTGGGGAGCTGTTACCATCCATGTCAAAAACTACCTTCCTGATTTCCTCCTCTGTAAAAGGGCTGAGTAAGAATCCATTAAGATTCTCAGTGAAAAGGGGTGGAATGGTTGCCAACAGAGAGTCCTCTTCTTCAATAGTAGTATTTACATCTTCTAGCAATGATTTAAAGAACTTGACCACTTCCCTCCTTATGTCTTCCATATATTTGGTGTTAGACCCATCGACCATCTTGATCTCCTTAATTTTGTTAGTACTCCTATGGTGAAGAGTAGAGACATGGAAGAAATTTGTATTTATGTCACCCTCATTCAACCAACGTAGTCTGGATTTTTGCCTCCAAAAGGTTTCTTCAAATCCCAACACCGTGTGATATTCGACTAACAAATCCTTCTCCTGGTTTCTCAAATCTTTTGTAAGCTAATATGACTTCAGCTTCTCCTGTAGTTCATTGATCTTGTATTTTAGTTCTACCTTTTTTACGAAAATATTAACAAAGGAAGTTTTGTTCCACTTTATAATGTTAGCCTTCACATCCCTCAGTTTACACACCACTTGGGCCAGTTTCAAACCATTATACTTTTTGTCCCACCATTGGGAAACTAGATCCTTGAGATCCTAGTTTTGGAGCCACATAAGTTTGAATTGAAAGGGTCTGATGTATTTTTTCTTAGATTCCTCTCTAATTTCCCACAAAACTGGGTTGTGGTCAGATCCGATTCTTGGTAGTGCCATTAATGAAGAGTCCCCAAACCTCTCTAGGCATTCCTGAGAAAGAAGAAACCTATCTAATCTGATCTGAATTTGGTTTTCCTGCAATATTTTGTTAGACCATGTATAGGAGAATCTACGCAGGTCCACATCCATCAACTCATGTTGATCAACAAAATCTCTAAACTCGTAGACATCAACAATTATTATTTGAGAGCCCCAAAATTTATCTATAGGATTAAGGTAGCAATTAAAATCCCCCACCACAATCCAAGGGTATTTGGGGACCGTCTCCCTCAGTTCAACTAGCTAACCCTAGATAATCCTTCTCAGTCCTTGTCTAACTGGAGCATATACATTCGTTAAGATCCACTATTCTTGCATGGTTTTATCCAAACATAGGAGATAAATAAACCAATTAGACATCATAATCACTCTACTATCAATCACATTCTTGTTCCACATAACCAACAACCCTCCTGTTGTTCCAGTGGCCTCTTGGGCTACTACTTTAGCTTCTCGCCAAGTCCTACTCTTAAAAGCGATCACTCTACTCTCCTCCATTTTAGTTTCTTGTAATAATATCATATCCGATTTGTGTTCTTGTCTAAGAGCATACATAGCTCTCATTTTTGCAGGATTGCTCCCACGCATATTCCATGATAGAATCTTCATTTATGGGCTTTGGATCCCCGAGCCGTCATCCCAAAGTGTAATACTGATTGAGTGCCATCAACCACTCCTCGCTCTGCTTCTTTCTATCTTAAGGTAGCATTGCTAGGTTTTCCTCTTCCTATCGAACCATATCCCCATACATCCACTTTAGGCAGGGGTTCCTTGGGTTTCACTTGGCTTTTGGTCACCATATTGGATGGGTTAGTCTTGGCATTTGGGGTAACAACCTGGATCTCTAGGTTAACTGGTCTTTCTGATAGTGGAGATGATGTCGTGCTCTTAGCTTCTTGATTAATAGGTTCTTTTTTCCCTTCTTTGTGGGTACACATATCTTGGTGGTTCACATCTACCTCCTGAGTATCCTTACTTGTATTATTAGTTTCCTACTCCTTCCTCTGATTTTGCTCCTCTAAATCCTACTCTTGGGTCTCCTCTACCTCAGATTCCACTTCTTGGCTATCCATCTGATCTCCCTTCAGATGATTTAATACATCAAAATTGTTCTCCACTAGGATGTTTATATCCTTGGAATTTATTCCCATAAATTCCTCTACAGTACAGGGGACCACTTCCGTCGAGTCTCCACAGGTCTCCCATATTATCCAATCAAACTTACTTGCTCCAAGTTATTGATCTATGTGGTTTTTTCCTTTGTGATTTGGTTCTGGGCCCTACTGCATCACATTTGGAGCAGGTTGTACTTGAGGGTTCCCACTAGAGGGACCAACTCCCCTATGAGAGGATTCTGGGGCATAGATATTTTTGGAAGGAGGGTTATAATGTTGCCTCTTTTTGACATTAGGTCAAACGAGGTCTCTAATATTCAGATTTTGATCCCCATGTCCTTGAGGCCCATGTTGGGCAGGAATGAAGACCTGCGGGGGAGGGATATTATTATGGGTTTGTGGAATAGTATTTTGGGGTGGGGGTTGGTTCTTGAAAAGGTAGTGGATACCCTGGTGCCCTACCTTCCCATAAAAACTACACTTAATAGACATATTTTCATATTCAAAGTCCTGAGTATGAAGGCCATACATAGACGACAATATAATAGATTTAGGGAGTTATTTACTCAGGTTTGCCAACACACACATGCGATAAGAAAGAAGTCTTATTCTGCTCAAGGTTGCAGGATCGATAGCTACCAGTTCCCTAATATCTGTAGCTATCCCAACCAAGATTTGCTCATTCCAGCAAAGTAGAGGTAATCTCGACATCTTAACCCAAATAGGAGCCAAATCCAACACCTGGATCTTGGGTTTGAAATCGGGGGTCCAACGCTTCAGATACAAGCCCTTTTTTCAAAAAAGCCAAGGACCTCCTTGAGGAATCCTTTCCATGTCCTGGTCACATTGAAATATCACCAAAAGGAAACTCTTGGGTAAAGCCCTAATCATCATACCGACCCTTGACCACAATTTTTGGGTGGCCCATCTCCTTATGGCTTCCATGTCCGATCGAACCCCCATAAATTTCACCACCAGAGACGTTCTGCCCTCCATAGCCACATGCTGAGCTAGGGTATCCGGGATGTCCAACCTACCATTGACGGGTTTTAGATTAAAACAAGAGTCGAACAGTTTTTTCTTACCATGAAGAGCATTAAGATAAGATGGTCTCTAGTTATCAGGTTTCTCTTTGTCTCCTTCCTAGGTCTTCCCTTGATCCTGACACATAGAGTCATGGTCCCCATTAGAGATATCTTTGATCGCATTCGTCCAATGCCCTGGGTCCGATTCCAATGTAATTTCCTTATCCACATCCTCCACCTGGGGCCATGCTATCTCACCAGAGCCCCCACCTACCGCGCCTGCTATTCTGCCATCCGAAGCCCCACACCTAGGGTTTACCGCCCCTAGACCTCCCGCTCCTCCTTGCTTCTCCATCAACATCAGTCCTTCCTTCTCCTCTTCCTCCCCCAAAGGTCTTCCTTTTCATATCCTGTTATTTCCACAATAACATGTAAGATTTTTATGGTGTATATGCCTTAGTGCTTAATTATTCCCATCTACTCATGGGTTTCATTAAGGCCATTGCCACTTCCATTGCATTGGTCATAATTTATCTTGTTAAAATTATGAGTATTGAGATGGATAATCCCATACCAACCCATCATGGAATCCTTTCCAACCTCATAGTCGAAATACCCTACCTATATTTTACCCAAGAGGGCCACCACCATACTGCTCTATGGATAATCTAGTGGAATATCCCATACTATTCCACCTTACCTTCCGTCCTAGCCTTTCTCACCAGAAGCAACCATCCTTGATCATGGCTAATCGTCTCCTTGTAATATAGCCGATATTGGGTAAGTTTTATTATTTATCCAATTATTGTGATTTAACCGAAATTGGGTTATCCTTTGGTTCCAATGTATGATGAGTCCCTTTCTAGGCAGATTTTAATTTCTAACATGCTTGGGCTTCCCTTAACCAAGGTCCCATATCTAAAAAAAAGATAGCTAAGTTTTTTTTTTTAAAACTTCTCATTTTTCATCTATAGAGTAAGGAAACGTTTTTCTATAAATCTATTCTAAAGAATATGTCAATAAGACATGTAAAAATATAAGACTTAAATTTCTATTATTTCACAATAATAATGCTCTTTATGAACATGTTTTTTTTCCTATTTAACATGAAAATAACTTATATTAAACGAATCAAGTAAACTCTAAATTAAAACATAAATGAAAAGCATCTTCTATGAAGATATTTATTTATTTTTTAAAAACATCCGAGAAGGGAATGAACATATTTTTTTTCTTTTCTAAATAACATGGAAAAAAACTTATATTAAATAAATTGAATAAACTCTAAATTAAAGGATAAACGAAAAGAGCATCTTTACTAATTGAAGTAGTAAATATAACATTTATTAATAAAGTAAACATCATAAATACCCAATATTTCCATTATTCAATTATTATGTCATTTTCTTTAATACAAGGAGTGGATTACAGTAACTTTTCCAATACTAATTTCTTTGCAAACCACCAGCTAATCATATAACATAAAATCCTTGTCTTTATTTCATTTTAATATTAATAAGAATTAATACATGAATTCATAAGCATGCTGGCCATGATTAATTGTTAATTGATGTCTCAAGTAAAATATTAACTCCTTCATAACGTGGTTACACTCAACTTTGAATTAAGCCATTTTAAGACAGTTATATATACAATAATATCTTCTCGAGCACATCAGAACTAGTACAGACATTGAATAACCGAAAGATAATATTAGCTTGACATTTTGCCTTGTGAGTAAATAATGATATAAATTGTAGTTATTCCTCAACGTAAGTGCCTCCTTCACAGTCCTCGGAGCAGTTGGGTGAGACTTCAGGGATCAGAACAACTTGTATATGCTTCATGTATGCTAACTGCATTTAAGGATTTGATAACTCTCCATTGAACACATCGAGTTCCATTTTACCATGATTGAAGATGAATAATATTCTTAACGAGCCATTCACTTATTTTAAAAAACAACTACCGTTAAAATATATGAACAACAATCCTTTGAACCAGATAAATCCCAAATAAAACAATACAAATTCAAGAACACTCGACTCAAATGTCCAAATCTTTTGACATAGAACATGCCGAGCATTAAAAGTACATAACATAAACAAAGCAGCTTAATATATTTATATTTATTTGGTTAAATTAACATAGAGTAATAAAAGAAGCATAGGGAGAAAAAATGAGTAGTAGAGGCAGATTGCAAAGCAATTGCAAATTTATATAAAATTTTGGAGTACACAGAACAATAGTAGTGATGTTAGGTAAAGATAAACCAGTAAAATAAAATATTTAATGCACAAGTCCGAAACCCTCTTCCCTACAACGATGCCATCTAGTATAACATGTGGAAGATCATCTGGCTGTTGGATGCTAAGTATGAACTTAATTCATTTGTTGGATCTTCTGGTTGGTGGATGCGGTTGTTGTCAGAGGGGTTTATCTCTTCATTTTTTTTTGTTTTTCTCTTTTCCTAACACAAATGTCAAGGGGAGACTTTATTTTCCTAACACAAATGTCAAGGGGAGACTTTATGTCTTCAATGCCTGTTGGATTTTGCTTGTTTTGGTAGTCATTACATCTAGTGGATTTGGTTGGTTAAGTTGTTAGGGGTATTTACTAGAGGCGTGTGTTGGTCAGTCTATTTATCCTTCTTGACATTTTAGATTTTGTTCCACCTGATCCAAACTCTTGGGGGAGACCACATGCCTGATTACAGTGGAGGATGAAGTGTGTTATCCACCCTCATGTCTAGTGTATTGTAGTCAATCCTTTGTCTGGCGGGTTTGGGTGTTTCTTTCAATGATTTTCAACAATTTATTTACCCTGACTGGTAGATCTTATGGCTGATGCTATGCTTTCCCACTTCTTCATGGGAGGTTTTTCTACCTAGCCATTTATGTGGTCTTTTCTCCTATTTGTATGGGGTGTTTTTGGTTTTAGGCTCATTTCCCCTGTTGGGCATGATTTGTGCAGCCTTGATCTCTCATTTTAGGTGAGATGGTTTTTGTTTGATTTTCTTAGCATATTCAATGATGTTGGTCAAATCATTTGTCCAGGCATTTGTTGGACGAGATTGTTTCAGCTTAGGTTCTAGGTTCCTAGGAAAACCCTATGTTATGGTTTTGGGTCCCTTCAAAACCCTGTGGTCCTCTTTGAGGCCTGCTCCTCTCAAGGTTTTGGGTTCCTAATAAATTTCTATGTAAAAGTTTTGGGTCCTCTAGGGGGCATATTTTCTTCCAGTTTGGTTGTTGTGTTCTTCCTGCTAGACAAGAAAGTTTCATATGGGTAGGAACTTCAAATTTTAAACTCTTGGTATCCAGTTTCAAATTTGATGTTTCAGGCAAGAGAATGCCCAGTTCCATATTTAAATTTTTATTCAAATCTTGTTTTGTTTTAGGTTGACCTCCAATGCTCATTGGATATTTAAATTGGGGCAACTTTGCTTTAGGTTGGCCCCCAATGCTCTCTGAATATTTTAAGTCGGGGTAGTTTGATATTTTAGTTGTTTAATGGATAAATCTAAGGTTTGGGGAGCCTTTCAAAACTCCTATTGCAAAAGTTTGAAGGACCCTTTAAAAACCTCTTCTTTTATCTAATAAAAAATTAAGATATAATAAAACATGACGTTTGGCAAAACCAAATTAAAAAAATAAATTATTTTATAAAGCTGAATAATAACATAAATATATATGGAAACCATTGACATTTTGTGAAGATAAACCAAGCGAAACATTTAAGGCTGAAAAAATAAAAGTATGTGAAAATCATTGACATTCTGTGGCCAAGCAAAGCAAAATTTTTAAGGCTAAAGATATAGAAGTATATGGAAACCAGTGACGTTCGACGAAGATGAACAAAGCAAAACGTTTAAGGCTGAAAATATAGAAGTATACGAAAACCATTGATGTTCGATGAAGACAAATAGAGCGAATCAAAACACAGAGTATATAGAACAATGAGCAAACAAAATGGATTTAAATATATCAATACAGACTATGATTTCATGTTTCTTCCTTTCTATGATTCAGAAATATTTTCTTTATCTATACTAAGTAAGAAGGAGACATAACTTTTAAAGGAAGGGTTTAAATTCCAATGAACATCCACCCGTATTACTCATTATCAGGTATCCATTCTACTAACCAGAAGATAAACTTTCCTTACAAAATTACTACCATTTCTCTTTTAAAAGAAATAAATAATAACACACATATGAGTCCAACCTAGTAAAATGCAATTTCACTTCCTTGCTATGCAATCTTTATTCTTCCTCTTTTCTCTACTTTTCTCTGTCTCCCCCTGCCTTTCTTAGGTGATCCTTCCTTTTTTAATAAAAAAATTCCACATACGGGTCGCAAACAAGTGTATTTACATGCATCAAGCTAGCTAATGCTCTTTCTTCTTCCCCCAGGTGGACATTTCACAAAAGTATTTTCCATATTAAAATTTTATTAAAGAAATATGATTTCATTAAAATATTGTCCATATTTGATTATTTTATTAAAAAAGAAGGTGTTTTTCCTTTTATTATAATTTATTTATTTATTAAAAAAAAACATTTTATATATTCTATTTAAATATTTATTTATTTATTAATTAGACAAAGATGCAAGAATCCAAATCTAGGCCAACACAAAATTTTGATCATATGCTTCCGACCTCTCTTCTTACACAAGTATCTTGATGATGAGAAAATTCTATCATCCACCTATTAAGAATAGTTCCCATGCGTTAATAGCAATTTTATTGTCCATTGGATAATTATAAATTCAATTAAGCATATAGTATACCATGCATCTAATCTATATGAATGCATCTATACGAGGGATTTATTTACCCTTGAGCTGTTGGTGAGACTTCACTGTTTAGTAAAAGTTCCATCGCCATAATTTTCCTTTTTGTTTTTATATTTAAGAACACATGTACCTGCAATCCAAAATACATTAGAAGTACCATGTCCAAAATATCAAAGCTTGAAATATTATAAATAACAATTTAAATAAATTAAACAAGGGTATTTTTTTAAAACAAAAGGCTTATTCAGGAGAGGGTCATTACAACTATGATAGTTGTATTTTGAAATGTTGCTTGTAGAAATGGTAAGACCTATGAGTGAAATGTGAGGGATGCACTTTAGGCAATTATTACTTTGGTATCCATCTTGTCTTTTGAATGCACCAACCAATTACCTTTAATAGTTAAAAAATTCATAGATTAGCCTTTGGTTTCCCACCAATTAGTTTCCTACAAATCAAATACCTCCTTTTAATTTACATACAAATTGACCAATTAGTTATTACTATTTACATAAAATACCTCCTTTTAATTTACATACAAATTGATCAATTAGTTATTACTATTTACATATAACTTCATAAATTAGTGTTATGTCATCCTAATGTATATTGATGTCAAAAAATTTATAGATTGATAGTTTTAACAAATTGATAACTCTTAAGACTTAGAAAACATTTGCTTCTTATTTATCCTTGATGATTTTTTCATTGATTGATGGATTACATTAGATGATATTAGTAGTCTCTTGGTGGTATTCAAGTTCATGGATAGATAGATTACCAATAGTGCATTAATAGGTTGATCAATTCTCATCCACATTTTAATTTCTTTCCATTCTCTTTTCAAAAGTGCTTTAAAATTGATGAATTTCAAATATAACAATTCTTTTATGAAATATTATAAAATAAATAACTAATTGAATAGGGATTAGGGCTTTGATAGTTGCTTCACTTTTATAAAGTCCAATAGATGATAATGATAGTTGTATCACTTTCATAATGATAATGATAATTGAAATTAGTCGAGGACTCAATTTTATAGACCCTTGTAATAGATGATAATGATCTCACTTTCATAACAATTATACAATTAATTTTTTTTCCAATTATTTCCTTCCTTTTCAAGGGCCAATCTCCACACTAAAGTTGTGAAGTCATTCTCCTTCAAATTTTGGTAGGTGGATATCACTTGGATTCATAGAATGACAAAGAAAGCTGGTGACTATAGTGGGTTCTATTAGATTAGGAATTATTATGCTTATATGCTTCTTTAAAATCTTTGGTGAGTTTCAAATACTCCTTTCATCACTTAAATATAACCTTAATTGTAAATCCTAACCCTCAGACATGTGTTCCTAACATTCTCATTGCACTAAATTTGTGTTATATGGAATTAATCAGGTGCTAATACCACTCCATTTGACCATTACTATATAAATTAATCATCTAAAGCTCACATGAACCATAATTGAAACAATTAAAAGTGTATTAATAACCTTAACATCTACATACTTCATTCAAAATTTAAAATTTTTTATTGGATGAAGATGTCACATCAAGTCACATGGTTGCCCCACCGATAGATTGATATCTATATAAACATTTTACTCATGTTTTCCATATGGTTCACTAATCAATGATTGAATGATATTAGTAGCAAAAAAGTATTGACCTCAAATAGGTTGACACCAACCAACATTTTCTCCCAAGACCCTTCTAAAAATAGTTAATTATTTGAGTTCATTGGGCCACATCAGGGTGGGTGATTCTAAGATAATGTTAATATTCTACCCATTATGTGTCATTAATAATTAGATACTTTGATAAATAACACATATGGATTGGTCAATATTGATAGATTAGTTGCACCACTAATCAACTGGTGGAAAACTTAGAAGTGCTTAAATAATCATCTCTTTCATCCTTTGGAGTTGAATTTATTGATGACATTTCAAGGATTATGAGAATAAGTAAATGGATAGAGTGCCCAAGAATAGGCCTCTACCTAGGTTTCTTTTTGTTAGTAAAAAAAAGGGTAAAAGAGAAAAAAATAAAAGTATGTACAAATAAGGTGAAGGTCTCAAGCTAAGTATATGACTTTGAGATGTTGTCCATTCATAGAAGTAGGTAATAAATAACCATCCAAGGTCATCAACTCATATGCATTCACAACCTAGATTCTAATAATCAGATACAAAGCATTCTAAAGTGAATCAAATTTTATATGTTTTCTTGATTTTGTTCAGCCTCAATACTTATCAAAAAGATACTTATTGCTATTATGTCAACTCTTTATCTAGTTTAGATGCTAAATCTACAAAGATCCCAATAACAAGTGGTAATGTGTATCCACATGCCACTTTAGTATTCAATCACCAACTTTGAATTTCACTAGTTTAATTATCAAACCCTAATTTTATACTACTTGATGGCCACATAACATATTGAATACTTTTTATCTTTCCTCAAGGAATAATAAATCACTAAACCTTGTCTACATTAGACTAGTACCCATATTTTCTAAATCTATTTGCTTTGTTAATTGTGATGATGGAAAATCTATGATAGTTGTCCATGAATGCAACCATAAATTTTTAATTCAATAGGAAATTATTCAATAATATGATCAAAATACAAAGTCAAGTTTTAAAAGATCTAAACAAACTTGCTCATGGCTTGTGCTCATTGGCTAATTATGACATTCATAAATCACTCGATGAAATTAAAATTTACAATCTTGTCTAAACTGGTTATGTGAATTGGTAAATTTAACTTTGAGTATCCATTTTAAAATTTGAGGTATTTAATTGACTAATATCATATCATTTTATTAACTTCATAATAATTTTCCTTACTAGACTAGCCTTGATATAACTCCAAAATTCAATCAATAAAGGACAATTAGGGTGCTCACTATGAACAAGTTAAGGGTTTGATTTTCCTTGACACTCAAAGTTCTCTTCATGGTCTTAATCCCCCATATGCATACATAACATATCGAAAATACTATGGAGCATTGTCCATGGACCATAATCAATAGGGACTAATATTCAATAGTAAGGTCCAATGTTCAAAACATATGACATGCATATTTTTGGATACACATTTCCACTTGTTATAGGGAATAAATGGGTCTTGGTATATTTAGCATCTAGGTTAGATTTAAACTAGGTAAAGAGTTGACATAATAGCAATAAGTGTCTTTTTGATAAGTATTGAGGCCCCAGGACCTACATGTTGTAGGTGAGTTGGAGAGTTTAGGGCAATCCTCCAAGGGAGGTCCTTGGTTCGAATATCCATCCTACCAAACACACATTGGGTACCCAGAATCTAGTTGATAATGCTGGTGTGGTCAGGGTCGAGCGTGACTCCCGGGTGATTTTGATGGTGCAGAACCCCCTGGTCGTGGTTTCTTAGACCAAGGCAGCCCTAAAAAGGATTTTTCACTAAATTCAGAAAAAATATTGAGGCCCCATTGAATCAATACTATATATAGTCCACAACACATGGTTTAAGCCATACAGGCCATATTATATATATATATATATATATTAAAAAATAAGAAAAAATAAGATAACATTGAGATAGGTTAAGAAATAAAAAATACCTAGGCAAACATAGGTTATGATATTAAGTCTATTAAATATATTTGGAATCTTAAAAAAATAATTAAGTAAAGAACTATTTATATAAAAAATACTATGACATGCACATAATAGTTATATATGTAGTACACTCAAACAAGATAGACAAAATATAAACATAAATTACTTTCTCGTTGTAGGGATCAAGAGCAAAGACAAACTATCAGGTTGTCATTTCAAATTTATAATATTTTATTCTTGCATACAATATGAAGCCTCAACACATCCAACTAGAAAACATGATTTATAAGCTATTATTTATAGGATCATGAAAGGAGTACATTTAAGGGATCATAAACTACATTAAAGCAAGTGCACATGAAGAAACTTCTAACCATTCAATCCACTACTATGAGTATGATACAAGAAGTTTTCTCTAGCTTTAATTGATATATTAACAAATCAATAATGTAACAGACAATGATACTTAATATTCCATTGATACTAAAATTTCAAAGATATAATACATTTTTTATTTACCACTATCATGGTTTTAGTGGCAAGTTTCTTTGAAATCATTTATTCCTATAAAAAACTACACTTACTTGGATCCGATTATTATCTCAATCTAGATGACAATACCAACTTTGGGGAAGGGGATTTTCCACCCAGCCTCCCATAAAACCTCATTAATACCATGATATGATAACAAACCTTCAATAAGAACCACACTAAAATATTCCATAGAAAGAGGTAAGCATTTTATCAGATAGTTCCATTGAATTTAAGAAATCTTATAACAATAGATCTAATCAATAGATATAATAAATACATAGATCTAACCATCCCAAAATCTAAGACTTACCTTAAGGTGAAATCTTATTAGGAAAACTCCAATTGGAACCTAGAATTAGAGCTACCCCTACAAATCCAAAAAATAACTCATGTTCACCTAAAATATTTAAACGTCAACATACAATTCCTCATCCATGAATTGATACTCGTTATGTAAATCCCATTAGCTCTATGGAAGACACTAAACCTATGGAGAGTGTATCCCAATTCTTGATCCACTTCAATATGACTACTCAATCCATAGGATGTAGAGTATAGATCCACTACCTATAAAGTAGATCAGATGTAATGGGAGTGACTATACAACCCTATTTCCCTAGCCACACCTCCCTAGGCTATAAGTTATATGACAATCACATTCCATCTAGGTAAATACATAAATGCTTAACCTATTGATGAGGCCAAAAAAGCCTCATTTTTACCACCTTTTTACCACTCTTTTGCACTGTTAGATTATGTTTTACTTTATTATTGTAATAGTTACTTGATTAAACAAGATAATTAGGATTACATATAGGATTATTTAGACAAGAGTGATATTATGTTCCAAGAAAGGTAAATAGGGAAATTTTTATTGATTAATGCCAATATTTAGGACTAAGAAGGGTTCTTAGGATTTTGCACACAGTTGGAGATCCTAAGATAACTTGTTCAATGACATTGGAGATAATGGTTTATATGGTGCTATAGATCAATGTTGTAATAGGTGTTGCACATAGTTTCACATAGCCAACATTGAACCTAACAATACTTGACTGGTGACTATGCTTTGCTGGCTAGGACACAAACTACAAGTTAGCACCAGACGATGATAACAACCTAACATCAGATTCTAGGAATGCACGAGCTCTTGATATGGTAGTTACAACCAACAAGGGAAATGGTAATGATAATAAATTAGTTGTTTTTATAGAAGAGCACATGTTTTAACAACACCAAATTGATTTCCAATTTTTGTTTTGTTGTTGTAGTCAACAAATTTTTGTTATAGTTGGTAGCAACTTCTAGCAAAAGTACAAAAGATAGTTTTGCATGTTTGTTTTGGGAATAGTTTCAAACTTACACTTTTTTATTAACAACCCCTCCAATGTGGAAACCAATATTCTTAGTTTGCAGATCTGACCAATTTTAACTTTTGCTACACCCGTTCCCTGTCTTTACGTGCTGAAATAGAATACTTACATATTTGTTGTTTCAATATCCTAACTACGAAGGTAGGCTAGGGCATTATCCTCTTTATTATAAATAGGAAGCAAAAAATCTAGGAACAAATATAGAGAAGTAGAAAATTTATTTTTTATGTTGTTGCATTTTTATTGATATTTACTATAGTTTGTAAGGGTATTCTACCATTTTTTAACTTGTAATAATATCATGTTTTGAATTGTTGTTATATCCTACTTGTGTGATATGATTTTAGTTTCTTTCCCTTCCATGTTGTTGTAGAGAAAGGGACCACTCCTAGCTAGGTGGAAGGTACCATTTTCTTATGTTTTTTATTTGCTGTAGTTTATATTAGTTTGCTATTTTTTCCTACACTCAATGACAATAATTTAGTTACTTTATTTCATCTCTCAAGAGGACTAGTTAGCTGAATTAGTTTCAAATTTATATTGTTGTAATGTAGTATTGAAGGAGAGTTGTTTTATGTTTATATTTCCTTTAAACTCTTTACTTCATTTAAATTGCAATCATTTCTATTTTTAGCAAGTTGTATTTCTTACTTTACTTCTTTAATTTATGTTGTAGTAAGTTTGATTA
Organism: Wollemia nobilis; assembly: GCA_028583015.1. Lineage (NCBI taxonomy): Eukaryota > Viridiplantae > Streptophyta > Pinopsida > Araucariales > Araucariaceae > Wollemia > Wollemia nobilis. Next base: position 3,511,026 of record JAQPPZ010002143.1, on the reverse strand, counting down.
GTTCTTTCTAAATTGCTTTAGAATAGAGAGCCTATAACTTACCTTACCTAAGATATTTTATAGTGTATATAGCCTATGAACACCACCTTGGATTTGAAAAATTAAAGTGATATTATCAAAGTGTGGTTTAGTTACACCCATCACTTTTTGGCACTGTTGTCAAGGAATACAGTGTTGCTAGGATCATTTAAGAACTTGTTGAACACCCAATATTGCAAACTTTTACATAGAAAATTTATTAGTAATAGAGGTAGCATATATCCTTAGTTGGCCATTCTTGATATAAGTGTTCACCAGGAGATATTAAATTTGATATTATAAACAAGATACCTAGTGCCCTTATTTATGCGTTATGACAATTAGAGACTAATTAGTTAAAATTGAGTGAAACTAGTGGTGTTGAGAAGGAAAGGTAGAGGTGTTAAAAAATGCTTTATTTGATAAGTTAGAATGTATAAATAGATCTAGGGATGAAAAGAGGACATTTATTAAAAAGAACCCCCAAAAATATGTAGGAGCACAACAATCATATCTAGAGGTTGCACAAGAGTACATATTACCCGTAGCCACGATTCTAAATGGTCCATCACAAGAAGAAGAAGTACTAGTAGACGATCATCATCTGTTCTAGGGTATATAAGATTTCCTAAATTAGAATCTAGTAGTATTTCACCTAATCCATACATATTTACATCTCCTAAAAACTTCAAATAAATTTATAACATGTTTTGGGAAGACAACAATATGGAGGATAAGCAAGGATAAAACAACATATGGGATGGACAAAGTGACATACATCATCATGGGGAAACCACTAATGGTAATAAGAAATTCACATACCCTATTCAATTAGATCTCTAGATGCAATCCCCTATGAAAAATATATCTTTATCAAGATTGACCATATTTAGGGAGACTATAACAAAAGACCCATATTAGTTTCTATTCAAATTTTAAGTAATATGCCAAACTTATGATTATATAATCAACAATCACAAACTCAAATTGTTTCCTTCCACACTCAAGGACTTAGCAATGCGATGGTTCATGGGGTTAGATCCATAATCCATTTGTATATGGGTTGATATGCAAAGGGTCTTCTTAAAGAAGTGCAAAGAATATTATCATGTCAAGGATAAAAAGAAGAAATATTTAGGATGAAATTCTCATAGACTACTTAGATAGATTTCTCTTCATCAATAGAATATGCGAATAAGGGATGGACCTGGAACTTGTCAAAGTAATATTTTTATGAGGATTACAAGTTGAATCAAGGGATGTATTAAAACTCATAGGAAAATGTGATGTAAACAAACTAAGCCTTATTATATTATGGAACTATGTAGGAATTATTATCGAATAAGGAGATAAACTCGAAAACACCAAGTAGGAGAGAGTGGTAATGAAATAGGAAATTTTTTAGGAGAATTTTACAACTTTAGAACCAATATTCTCCTACATGTAAACAAAACATTGGATGAATTGCAAGCTAAAGCTAGGGCTAATAAACCATTGTCCATATATTATCCAAGGTATATGAAAAAATATGCTTTAGATGAATGCTCTCTAAACAAGACCAATATATGTAGCATCTATGAGAAAAATCATCCTAAGATTAGTGTGATCTCTTACCAAAAATTAAAGCTACCCTTGGAAGGAGCCATCCTAATATAAAATAACTCAATTATGTAGGGTAATAAAATATTTTTCCCATAATTAAAGAGCATCATGGGTAAAAAATCCATGGAATACTCCATGGAATATGCCCTTGCTGGCACTAGTAGCCCTGGTCTCCATATCCTGAATTGACTAATCAAGGATGGTTTAATCCACCATGGTTGCATCCACTATCTAATAAATTGTGGTGAAATCAAAACCAACAATGGTTAGGACCATACCAATCTAATCAACCTTATGGGGGACAACGATGATTTCAAGGTCAACAACAAGAATTGCTACCAGGTCACATGGGTGCTCCCCAAGTAGTACAATCACAATCACCAAAGCAATCTCCACTACTAGCTTAACCTATTACCAACCCAACTAATAATAGCTAGGAATACTTTGTCTACAATACAAAACATAATAAAATAATTAATATCAATGCTATCAACTGTAAAATTGTGTAACTTTTCTAAGAAAAAGTATTGTCTGATCTAGAGCCTCCTAAAATAGAAGATTTACAAGAAGAAAGGTAGACAAATCCACCAAATTTTATAATATTAGAATCCAAGGAAAATCATTCTAAGGAATCTGATTGTTAACAAAGCTAAGATATTTATATATTAATTCCCTTACTCTAAGCAATCAAATATGTATTGATCTTCAACAAGATTATCTGAGAAGTATAAATTAAAAATCTTGGGAGGAAATGAAAGGCTTATCCCAAGACCATACAAGTGGATAGAAAATTAGTTGACCTCTTAGTAGGGAAGCTCATTCCACTTAAATATGGAGATCCTAAAAATATTTCCATCATAGTATCCATTGGTGTAGTAAAAATACCTAATGTATTAGATGACCTAGGAGCAACTATAAATGTCATGACTGCCAAAACAATGAATCAATTATCCTTGACCAATATGTGACCTACCTCTACTATAATTCAACTAGTGGATCAATATACAATACAGATGTAACAATAATAATAGAATCATGGTAGTATCTCATTGATCTCATGATTCTCTAATTGAGAATCAAAATGAATGGTTATCCATTGATTCTTGGATGATCTTGGTTAGCTACAACTACCACTTTCATAGTTTGTCGTTCAAGGAATATAACTATCTCCAATGGATTAAATACCAAAATAAGCTGTCAATATCCTCTAGCTAGACCTTCCATGGAATTATTTGGAAATCTAAGTGTGGATGAACCTATAAAATAAAATAATCTTGCTTGTCTATCTATGGAAATAACAAGAGAGCATGTAGAAGAGTTAGATCCAATAGAAGTTCTCTTTGAAGATGAAACTATTTTATTAGAATCTTCAAATGGATCTTACTCAGATGATGAGGAGACTATAGTACACATATGTTTGTGAAAGGATGAGGATGAAACCTCTGAGCCCTTGTCACCTGTGCCATTTCAAGATAGTCCATTCACTTTGATACACAAATAACAAAGGTACCTCCTCTTGTCTTTTAAATATCCTTTAACAAATATCATTCCTATAGGGATCACTTAAAAAAAACTAGGATTTTCCATTCTCTACTACCCCATCATTATCATTTAAACTCATTGATAAGTAAAGGAATATTAATCAATGCAACCCGACAAAAAAAACTTGAAATACAACTAGGAAAATGTGTTAATATCAATAGTTGGTTGTTGAATATAAATAAGACATAATTATTTGATGTTTTAAGTTGATATTTCAATGTGTTTGCATGGTACTATAATGATATGAAGGAAATCCATCCTAGCATATGCATTCATAGAATCTATACTACTAAGAAGAAGCATGTTTGTCAACTACAAAAGTGGATAAATATTACTTTGAGGGATATGGTAAAAACAAAGATTGAAAAGTTATTAGACGTGAGTTTTATTTACCCAATATCTAATAGCCAATGGGTATCATCATTGGTTATTATTACCAAAAATAATGGAAGAATAAGAGTGTGTTTTAACTATAAAGAAGTTAACAAAGTCACATAACTAGATCATTTTCCATTACCCTTTATATACCAAGTACTCGATACCCTTTCTAGAAAGAAATTATTTTCTTTCCTATATGGTTTTAGTGGTTGCAACCAAATATAGATGACAAAAAAGATCAAGATAAAACCACTTTGACATGTCGCTAGAAAACATTTTCCTATAGTCTTACCATTTAGATTATGTAATTCTCTCACAAATTTTTAGTGGGTATTTCTTGCTATTTTTATGGATCTTACCAATGAATGCATTGAGGTATACATGAACCATTTCATGGTATATGGAGAAACCTTCACTGAAGCTCTCTATAATCTGGATCAAGTTCTCACCTGATGTGAATTAGCCCATAATATATCTTTAAGAAATGAAAAGTATTTAATAATGATGGATGAAAGAATCATGTTAGGTAACCATATCTTAGTCATAGGCATAAAAGTGAATCTTAAGAAAACATAATTTATAAGTCAGTTACCTCCACCCTTGAATCAGACAAAAGTTAGAAGCTTATTAGGATATGCAAGTTATTATAAACAATTTATTGAAAACTTTAGCAAACTCACCACTCCATTATTCAATCTCCTTACCAAGAACACTAAGTTTATGTGGGCCAAAGAATGTTAAGTAGCATTTAAGCCATTAAGGAGAAGTTGACATTTGCACTAGTACTAAGAGGACTTGATTGGATGATCCCATTTCATAGTAATATTGACACTTCCAATACCACAATAGGTGTAGTTCTTGGTCAAAAAGATCAAGAAAACGAGAAAAATTATGCCATTTACTATATTAATAAGAATTTAATAGGTGCTGAAAAGAATTACACCATGATAAAGTAAGAATTTTTAGTATTAGTCTATGCCATCAATAAGTCTCATCATTATATCATAGGATACCCTGTTTATGTGTGTACAAACCACTCTGTAATCAAATAATTAATGAATAAACTAATGGTAAGTAGATGAGTGGTCAAATGGTTGTTTCTACCATAAAAATTCAACATCACTATTATAGATAGACCTAGTAGAGAAAATATAGTTGTTGATTTTTTTTCGAGATTAAACACTACTAAAGAAAAAACCAATGGATGATTCTTTTCTTGATGAACATTTATTTGCACTATCAACTCACTCTCCATGGTTCATAAATATTGCTAACTATTTCATAAGTAGGAAGATTCCTTCTCACCTTACTGCAAATGAAATATGTCAATTACTTCGATAAAATTTACCTTTTCAATGGAAAAAAGTTTATTGTTTAAATGTGGGCCTGATCATGTTTTGCATAGTCCTGTAAGGGAGGATGAAGTCTATGACATCCTTTGAGCATGTTATGATGAATATTCTAGAGGACACTACACAACAAACCAAATTATACAAAAGAATTTAAGAATATGATATTATTGGCCTTCACTTCACAAGGATGTAAATAAATATGTCTCCCATTGTGATCAATGCCAATGAATGGATAAACCTACCACACAAAATTATAATGCTCTTCAACCTCAAGTGTTTTTAAAACATTTTGAAAAATAGGGCATATATTTTGTAAGACCCATCGAACCACCATCCCAAGGAAAAAATCACATCTTAGTATGGACAAACTATGTAATCAAATGGGCTAAAGTAATCACTCTCAAGTATACTCATGAGGATAAATTTGATACCTTTTTACATGAATAAACATTTCAGTTATTTGGTTCCCCTAAAAAAATTATGTCCAATCAAGGACCCCAATTTACATCAAAGGTTATTCATTCATTCATGGAATATTATCGATTTAAATATAAGAATTCCTCACCTCATCACCCATAAGCCAACGATCAAGTAGAAGTTATTAATAGGGAATAAGATTTTTTTTAACAAAATTAGTAGCTTACATATAAAAAATTGTCAAAAACTATGTGGGCTTACAATGTTACTTAGAAATCCACCACTGGATTCATCCCTTATGAACTAGTTTATGGAAGGAAACTTGTTTTACCTATTGAATTTGAATTGCAAATATTACACACTGCACTTGCTGTTGGTATTGAGTTGTCATAGATACAATAGGAAAAAGTTATACAACATAATATACTTGATAGTTACAAAGGGATGCCCTTCACTAGACAAATGTTATTTGGAAACAATGGAATACATGGCACACTAGACAAATCAATAGTAAGAAGTACAAGCTAGGTGATTGATCGTTATTGTTTAAATTGTGCTATCTTGATTTCAAGGTCAAGATTTAGACTCGATGGTTAGGACCATATGAGATTTATCAAGTTTTTATAATGGTATCGTGCAACTAGTACCTATTGATGGCTTGAGATAAAATATGGTGGTAATGTTAGAGAATATTACATTATTTGGTAAATATTAATGTACCCCTATGGTACAATTGTATATATGTAAATATTATATTAGGGTGTGATTTATTAAATTAGAGAGTGTGATTTATATTTCCCCAAAAATATGTGTCAATATGTGAGATGATTCTAAGTGTCATGTAATAAAGTGTAAGAGTGTGTAAAGTGTCATGTAAAAAAATGTGTAATTGTGTGCAATGTATCACGTAAGTATTTCAAGAGTCATGTGTGTAGGTGTGTTGGTCACAAATCTTCCTAAGTACAAGATTTCATCACTTGTGCGCCCTAGACTTGGCCAACATTGAAATGTCAAGAGAAAGAGAAGTCTCCCAGGTCAATCTCCAGAGAGGGCTGGCTCCCAAAATAATCTAAACTTGTTTGAAGATAAGGGTGCAGGAAAGAAATGGAAAATGCAGAAAGAAAGGGAAATAACATAAAGAGATGTAAATGTGGCCGAAGCCGGTATTCAATGGGGAGAACAACCTCAGACAACAAATAATCTCAGACTAAATCTTGAAGACAAGCAACAACTGATTCTTAGAATGCATATACAGAAATTGGATCAAGCATTAGCCGTAAGTTCACCTCCAATTATACTCCAAACGTTCAAATGAAAATACAGCCAAATTCAGAACAACAGAATTCAACTTATATTTTAACACTGGACTAACAGAAGTAAATCACACAGAAAGCATCACATGAACAACCGTTTGGATCACCACTCCAAAAGACACTATGAATAGAGTAAAATGCATCTAGGATTTCTGCTTCAATTTCTGCAAAAAGGTCCTCCTCCATTTTCTTGAGATTTTACATTGGTATTTATAGAGGTCTTTCCTCTCTCTTTTGCATTACAACATTTAAAACATAAAACAAATTTTAAGAGGCGATCCACAAAATGTGCACTTGAAAAGAGAAACAATCCCCCTTAATCTGCCTTGGAGAAATGACATTCCCTATTTTTATGGATCAAAACTAAAAATTAAACAGAAACAAGGGACCATATTTCTTCATTAAATGACCATTATCAGGGCAAGCCGAAAGTTTTTAGGAGATCATGAACAAGAACTTTTAATACTAGAGGCATCTTTAATTTTGGTGGCATCGAAAACTGCCTCATGTTCTTCCATCTTGCGTACATAGGTAAACAACAACATTTAATCTTGGAGCCTCTTTGACCACGATCTCAAAATTAGTTGGAGAGCTTTTATTTGATCCTTATCTTTTCCTCATGTTCTCCTATGCAATTTTGAAGGAAAAATGCGGACTAAACTGTATCAGGCCTTTGTTGTTGCTTTTGTCGCAAAAATGAGACAGGTCACGAAAATGCGACATGTCATGATATCACGACACTTTTACCTTACTGCTTTCTCTTCTTGCCACCAATCATGAAAATGCGACATGTCATGATATCATGACATTTTTATTTGTTTGGCTTTGTCCCCATGACATGTCGTGAAATCCCAAAATTCCCCTTTGTCTTGGATTTTTTCTTCTTACAAGTGGCAAAAATGGGACATGTCGCGAAATCATGACATTTCGTACTTGGCACTGTCTTTCTTGCTTTTCACCGTGAAAAAATGACATGTCGTGAAATCGTGACAATTTCTCTCTGCCTTGTACTTTTTAGCCTTCGTTTCATGAAAACGTGATAGGTCGCAAAAATGTGACATGTCGTGATATTGCAACGTTTTCTCCGTTTTGTCCTTTCATATTCAACAAGTCACGAAATCGTGACATGTTTCTATCTTCTTGTACTTTGCTGCTGTTCGGTCGCAAAAATTTGTCATGTCGTGAAATCACGACATTTCATACTATCTGGCTGCTTCCTTGCTTTCTCCTCGTGAAAACGCGACATGTCACGAAATCGTGACATTTCTCCGTGCTTTGCCCTTCCGCCCTGACATGTCGCAAAATTGCGACAATTTTCTAGTCTTCTCCTTCGTTGCCACTTCCTATCATGAAATCGTGACAAGTTTCTCTTGCTTGGCTTCATTTCCAAAAATGTCGCGATATCACGACATCTTTTCCCTGCCTTGTGTTTATCTTCAGCCCTTCCACAAAAATGTGATATGTTGCAATATCGCGCCATTCCGTACCATCTTGCTCCTTCCTTGCTTTTTTGTTGCGATATTGTGATATGTTTTCTTGGCGCTCCTCTTTGCTGCTGTATGTCGTGATATCGTGATGTTTTACCATCACTTTTTTTTGTTTCCACTGCAAGTCACGAAAATGTGACATGTCGCGATATCACGACAACTTTTCACTTTTCACTTCCTCATCGCAACAAGTCACGAAAATGCGACATGTCATGATGTCACGACAACTTTGCTGTTACTGCTTCCTTTTCTTGCTCCTAGAGCAAAAATCCAACATGTCACGATATCGCGACAGTTTTACTCCCTTGCTTCCTTTGGCTGCTTTTAGTCGCAAAAACGTGACAGGTCGCGAAAATGCGACATGTCGCGATATCGTGACATTTTCTATACTTAGCTCTTTTCTTCATCGGACACCGCAAAACTACAACAGGTCACGATATCATGACATGTCGCGATATCACGACATCTTACACTTTGTTTGAACACAAAACTTGTAGAGATTTTTGTATTTTCCCTTTCAAAGTGCTTGGAGGGACAAACAGAAGAATGAGTATCTCTACAATTTGTGCATTCTCTTGCATGATTAGTAACAACAAAAACAATGTGGCAAAAATGCCAACATTGTATCGTGCAACTACACAATACAATGTTGGCATTTTTTGCCACATTGTTTTTGTTGTTACTATTCATGCAAGAGAATGCACAAATTGTAGAGATACTCATTCTTCTGTTTTTCCCTCCAAGCACTTTGAAAGGAAAAATGCAAAAATCTCTACAAGTTTTGTGTTCAAGCAAAGTAAGTGTAAGATGTCACGATATCGCGACATGTCGCGATATCGCGACCTGTTGCAGTTTTGCGGCATCCGATGAAGAAAAGAGCTAAGTATAGAAAATGTCGCGATATCATGACATGTCGCATTTTCATGACCTATCGTGTTTTCGTGGCTAAAAGCAGCCAAAGGAAGCAAGGGAGTAAAACTATCGCGATATCGCGACATGTTGGATTTTTGCGCTAGGAGCAAGAAAAGGAAGCAGTAACGACAAAGTTGTCACGACATCGTGACATGTCGCATTTTCGTGACTTGTTGCGATGAGGAAGTGAAAAGTGAAAATTTGTCGCATTCTCTTACATGATTAGTATGAGATTTATCAAGTTTTTATAATGGTATCGTGCAACTAGTACCTATTGATGGCTTGAGATAAAATATGGTGGTAATGTTAGAGAATATTACATTATTTGGTAAATATTAATTCACCCCTATGGTACAATTGTACATATGTAAATATTAGATTAGGGTGTGAGTTATTAAATTAGAGAGTGTGATTTATATTTCCCCAAAAATATGTGTCAATATGTGAGATGATTCTAAGTGTCATGTAATAAAGTGTAAGAGTGTGTAAAGTGTCATGTAAAAAAATGTGCAATTGTGTGCAATGTATCACGCAAGTATTTCAAGAGTCATGTGTGTAGGTGTCAAGTATACAAGTGAAGAGTCTTATGGTATGTAGTAAGATGTAAAGTCAAGAGATATGAGAGGTTTGTCATATATGTGGAATAGGAAAGTATGCATCTCCCAAATATGTGAGGAGAGCAATAGTTAAGTAATAAAGAGTCATCTTCTTAGGTTGTATTATGGAGACAAAGCTCTATGTATTGTATCAAGAGAAAATTAAAGAATACAAGAGGTCTTGTATATTTGATCAATAATATTGAGTTTGTTTATTCATATTATTGTTATTTCATGAATGTTATATTCATTTATATTGATCATATTGATTGAATGCTCTAATATTGAGTTTGATTAAGATCCTAGATATTGGGACCTATGAAATAATTTGGCTAAAAAGCCATTAGTGGTATTAGAGCCATAGTGGAAAAATCGAAAAGATTAAATATTGAAGGATTGATGGCCCAAATTATGAAGGATTATTGTTGGAAAATTTTATAGAGAAATTAAAGAAAGCTAGCACCAAAATCTAGTGTGAATATTGGACTAGTGTTCTACATAGATTAAAGATTAGAAGAAATTTTAAGAAGTAGAAAGAAATTAAAAAGAAGAGAAGATAGATATTGAAATCAAGTCAAATTTGCACAATGATCAAATTGTTATTTAAATATTTGAGGAAGAAGGTTGATAGTTGAAGAGTTAGTGGCTCATATTGTGATTGAGTTGGTGATTCAAATTGATTGAAGAATATTTTATTATTGGAGCACACCAAAGTTGAAAGAGAAACAAAATAACATAGATTTATAAATTAAAAAAAAAGAGGTTTATAGTATTCAAGAAGCTTGGTAAGCATTAGAAGATGGGCTAGTGGTCTAAATATTTTGAATGAGTAAAAGAGGAATTGGATGTTTGATGAACATAAAATTGTAAGATAAAGTTCTAGATTGAAGAGAATATAAAAATTGAAAATTCTTAGAGTGGTACTCTAATGCTAGATATCTAAAGTTGAATCCAGACTATGATGAGTTGAACGAAGTGATGGGGAGCCGAGATTTCACACAGTAAGTCTTGATATTATTCCTCTGTAATTTTCTTACAGCCGTGTTACAATACAGCCCGTAGGCGTAATTTTTCTCTTTTTATTTCTCCTTTCCAATCTCAAACTCACCATCGCTTTCTCTTAAAGTCTCTGAGTTTTTATCGAGGTCTCGACCCTCTAGGCCATTAATGACCCATCGGGAAAAAAATCGGCTTCCACGGCTGAGTCTTCAATTTTCTTTCCATAAATGGGCAACTGCCCCGATCCGCCATGAAAGCATGCATTTAAAGAGACCCTTGACCTGCAACCGCCGTTTTGTTAGACTGTTCTTCTGAACTGTTGTCTCATCCATATTTCCCATGACCTGCAACTGTTGCTTTGTCAGAATGTTCATCTGTGATTGTTGCCTCTTTTTTCGCGCGTGTGGCCGTCTACGTGTTTATTTCTTGTTTGTTTTCTTTTGGTCGTGATATCGCGACCTTTCCCCCTTCGAGCCTATGCTTTGTTTTTATGTCACGATATCATGACCTCCCCGTATTTGAGCCTACGCTTTGTTTTTATGTCATGATATCATGACATCATGATATCACGACCTCCCCCACCTTCGAGCCTTGGTTCCATTTTTATGTCGTGATTTCACGACGTTGCGAAATCGTGACGTCGTGATTTCACGACCAACTTTTGCCTTGTAAAAATGACCAACTTTTGCCTTGATAAAAATAAAACAAAACACTTAGAGAAAAAAAAAAAATTTGGTTGATGCAAGATTGCTCTTTTGCCGTCGGATGCTCCTGCATCAGACACCCGGGGTTAATTGAGAAGTGATCCTCACTTTTGCTCTGTTAGGGGAAGACCCAGGTGGTCAACCTCTATTTTCAACAACTAAGTTGCATATTCTATAGGTCTGCCCTTCCACTTTATCAAACATTCAGAATACTGTTTGTTCCTGGTGCTTCTGCCTTCACGAGTGTCTAATATTTCCTCGACCTCGTCTGTGGTTGGGGCAGATGCTGGAATTCGCCATAACTCTGTACTTGGTGCCTCTGTACTCTCTCCCTCATGGTACTCCACTAAATCTAAAATGTTAAAAATAGGCGAAATGTCAAGCCAACTTGGCAATTCCACTTCATATGCATTTCTCGAAACCCGTTTTTCCATTATTTTGCATGGCCCAAACTTCTTCATCTTCAGCTTGTTATAGGTTTTGGCAGGAAAACTTTCTTTCTTGAGATGGACCATGACTTCATCTCCTACTTCGAACACTTTGAACCGCAGCTTCTGGTCTACTCTTGTCTTATATTGAGTATTCATTTTTGTAATTTGTTTCTTTACTTCTTCATGCAGACTTTTCATATGTTCTGCAAATTCCTCTGCCTCGGCACTGCACTTTTCCCCTTTATCTAATTTTATCAGCTTAGAAACATTTCTTGGGCTGTTTCCATATATGACTTGGAATGGAGATTTGTTTGTGCTTTTATTGACAGAATTGTTGTATGCAAATTCCACCTGTGGCAAAACCAAATCCCATCCCTTGGGTTTATCTGCTATCAAGCATCTCAATAAATTACCGAGACTTCTATTTACCACATCTGTCTGTCCATCAGTCTGTGGGTGGTATGCAAAACTGAATTTCAGATCTGGCTTCAACTTCTTCCATAAGGTTCTCCAAAGTGCCCAACAAACTTTGTATCTCTGTTAGAAACAATGCTCTTTGGTAGACCGTGAAGTCGTACCACTTCCTTGAAAAATAACCCTGCGATGTGAACCGCATCACTTATTTTCTTACAGGGAATAAAATGTGCCATCTTGGAAAATCTGTCAACCACCACAAATACAGAGTCATTTCCCCTCTGTGTTCTTGGCAATCCAAGGACGAAATCCATGCTGACGTCCTCCCATGGCCTCTCAGGTACAGGTAATGACTGATATAATCCAGTGTTCTGCCTTTCGCCTTTTGCCATCTGGCATATTCTACAACTTTGCACAAACTTTTTCACATATTGCTACAGTTGTGGCCAATAGTAATTCTCACTCACCAGGGCAATGGTCTTATCCCGACCAAAGTGTCCAACCAGTCCTCCGCTGTGTTTCTCCTTGACTAGGTTTTCCCACATGGAACTCCTTGGAATGCATAATTGACTTTTTCGAAACAACATTCCATCTTGGATTAGAAAATCTAACCACTTTGTCCTGTCCACAGTAATAGGTGTCAAGCAAGCCATCCAGGCTTCTGCAAAATCAGGATCTTCAAGGTACAAGCCCTTCAGTTCTCCAAATCCTACCACTTCCACTGTCATTTCAATCAGCAAATTTTTCCTTCTACTTAAGGCATCTGCAACTCTGTTTGATTTTCCGCTTCTATGCTTCAACACAAAGGTATAACTTTGGAGAAACTCAACCCACTTCAAGTGTCTCTGATTCAATTTTGTTTGGCTATTGATATACTGTAAGGCCTGATGATTAGTAAATAGAACAAACTCTTTTGGTAACAAATAATGCCTCCACTTCTTTAGAGCCTGAACTATAGCATAAAACTCTTGATCATAAACTAAATACTTTTTCCTAGCATCATTGAGTTTCTCACTAAAGTAAGCCACAGGTCTGCCTTCCTGACTTAGTACAGCCCCTATTGCACTACCACTGGCATTACAATCTACCTAAAATACCTTGTTAAAGTTTGGAAGTGCCAAAACAGGTTGCTCTGTGACCTTCTTCTTCAACACATCAAAAATCCTATCTGCTCCTAAGGTCCACTTAAATTCTTTCTTATCCCCTCTCATTGTTTCTGTAAGGGGTGCACAAATGCTGCTAAAATTTCTAATGAATTTCCTGTAAAAGCTGGCTAGACCATGAAATGATCTTACCTCTGTTGTGCTTATCGGAGTAGGCCATTCGATGATGGATCTCACCTTTTTTGGGTCCATTTTTAGACCTTCTGTTGAGATGACAAATCCCAGGTACACTAACTCCTTCCTTACAAAATTACACTTTTTCAGATTAATTAATAACTAATCCTCCCGCAGCTTCACAAAAACCCTTCTAATGTGCATCAGGTGTTCTTCCAAGGTTCTACTAAATATTAATATATCATCTAAATAGACAATGACAAATTTGCCTAAAAATTCTTTCAGTACCCCATTCATCAGCCGCATGAAGGTACTTGGTACATTAGATAGCCCAAATGGCATGACCAACCACTCATACAGACCCTCTCTGGTCTTGAAGGCTATCTTCCACTCATCTCCTTCTCTGACATGGATCTGATGGTAACCACTCTTGAGGTCAATCTTGGTGAAGTACTTGGATCCACTCAAACAGTCCATTATGTCATCCATTCTTGGCAATGGAAATCTATATTTTATTATGATTTTGTTGATGGCTCGAGAATCTGTACACATTCTCCACTCTCCATATTTCTTTTGCGCTAGCACTACAAGCACTGCGCATGGACTCAAGCTTTCCCAAATCAGTACCTTCTCCAGCAACTCTTGGACCTGCCTGTTCAACTCCTCAGTTTCTATAGGCATCATTCTATGTGCAGCTTTATTTGGCAAGCTCGATCCTGGCACCAAATATATATGGTGACTGATCTTCCTTACTGGGGGTAAACACTCAGGCACATTATCAGATACAATATTTGGAAATTCCTCCAACAGATCTAGGACTTCTGTTGGGGTATCTTTGCATTCTTTCTCCCTAACTCTAGGAATTATTGCATAACACAAATGTTCATGCTTCAAATCATCTAAAAATTTTCTCCCGTCAACTAAGCAAATTCTGGCACTGCCACATACCTTTTCTTCCACCTCCTTCAAGGGTTTTAGCTTATGACGCATCCCATTATTTGTTATGAAGTAGGTGTTGGCACGACCATCATGAACCACGCACCTGTCAAACTGCCATGGCCTTCCCAACAACAAATGGCAAGCATCCATGGGCAGGATGTTGCACAGGACCTCATCATGGTAATTTCCAATACTGAATTTTACCAGGCATTGCTCACTGACTAAAACCCTATGGTCCTTCTGCAACCACGCGATCCGATATGGATGCGGGTGTCTCTTCCTCTCTAGTTGTAGCTTTGTGACCATTTATTCTGAAACCAGGTTATCCGTGCTACCGTTGTCAATAATAATATTGTAAATCTTACCCGCACATTTACACCTTATGTGGAATAAGCTTTTATTTTGATCTGTGTCCCCCTCCTTATTCAGTAGGACTCTCCTCATGATCATTACTTCTCCTCCCTCTGCTTCTTTAGAATGCTCAGATCTAACATCTTCATCAACGATCATGGCTTTAGCATTACCTTTTGACCTCCTATTAATCCTTTCTTGTTGCTGTGGACACTCGTATTGGTGATGTCCCTCTTCTCCACACTGGAAACAGGTTCCACGAAATCTGCCTCTTCCCTGGCCACGTCCATCTCTGCCCCTTCCCCCTCGGTAATCATTGTTCTGATTGCGGGGGTGGTAGGTATTTTCTCCCCTTTATTCCCGATTACTGCTACCTTCTCCATTCTTTTGAGAATATTCATTTCGTCTTCCGCTGGTTCTTCTGCCATGACCTCTTCCTCTTTGCATGTTCTCAAAGCTCCTATTGAGCTTTTCTTCAACTTTTAGGGCAAACTGGTAAGCGTCCTTGATGGTGGTCATTTTGACCAGACTTAATTCCTCTTGAATACTTATTTGTAATCCATTAATATAACGGGCTACCTTCTCCTTATTGGCTTCTGAGTGGCCTGATCTAATCATAATTTTATGGAACTCTTCTATGTATTCTTTTACAGACTTACTTGATTGCCTCAAACTTTGCATTTTCTTTAATAGGTCTAACTCATAATCACCAGGGATGAAATGCCTCTTCAGCTTTTCTACCATTCATTCCCATTTTGTTATTCTCTCTTTTCCTATTCTATTCCACTCTAGTTGTACTCCCTTCCACCATATGCTGGCATGACATTTCAGTTTGGTCTTAGCAAATTTGACCCTGTCAGGGTCCTCAACTTCCTCGTACTCAAAGTACTCTTCTAGATCGTTGATCCAGTCGATCAATTCCTTCGGATCCAGGTTTCCAAAATACATGGAAACCTACATATTTAGCCTCTTCCCAATCTAGGATATGGCTTTGTACAGTCTGGCTTGTGCAGGATCTACTGCTTCTTCTTCTTCCTCAGGCTGGTCCTCTTCTTTGTCATCTTCCTCTTTGCTACCTTCATCTCTTCTTAGTTCCAATCTTCTACGCATCTCTTCTTGCAGGGCTTGCATTTGCCTCTACAAAACTCGAACATCTTCCACTGCTGCCATGCCTCTCCCACCAACGAGGTTTCTTCTTGGAGGCATTCTGCTCACTCTCTCACAAGCCCTTCCACAGATCCTGGTGTAACTACCTCACGTCCGGTGATCTGTTACATACTCAGGAACTTCGGCTCTGATACCACTTGATGGGGAGCCGAGATTTCACACAGTAAGTATTGATCTTATTCCTCTGTAATTTTCTTACAACCATGTTACAATACATAAAACCTACAAAATTGGCTTCCACGATCGAGTCTTCAATTTTCTTTCCATAAATGGGCAACTGCCTCGATCCGCCATGAAAGCATGCATTAAAGAGACCCTTGACCTACAACCGCCATTTTGTCAGACTGTTCTTCTGAATTGCTGTCTCATCCATATTGCCCATGACCTGCAACTGTCGCTTTGTTAGAATGTTCATCTGTGATTGTTGCCTCTTTTTTCGTGTGCGTGGCCATCCACGTGTTTATTTCTTGTTTGTTTTCTTTCGATTGCGATATCGCGACCTTTCCCCCTTCGAGCCTATGCTTTGTTTTTATGTCACGATATCGCGACCTCCCCGCCTTCGAGCCTACGCTTTATTCTTATGTCACGATATTACGACCTCCCCTGCCTTCAAGCCTTGGTTCCATTTTTATGTCACGTTTTTGCGACGTCGCAAAATCGCGACGTCGCGATTTCGCGACCAACTTCTGCCTTGTAAAAATGACCAACTTTTGCCTTGATAAAAATAAAACAAAACATTTAGAGAAAAAAAAAAAATTTGGTTGATGCAAGATTGCTCTGTTGCCACCGAATGCTCCTGCATCACGAAGAGAAGCCAACCATGAAAAAATGTTTACATTTAGAAAATTGAATTGGTGGAAGCTACAAAAAGCTAAGGAGCACATAAAAACCCAACTATGAAGAAGATTTACATTCAAAGACTTGAATTGGTAGAAGCCACCAGAAAAAAAGGACCATATTGGATTGAAGCTAGATGCCAAAAATATTGAAGAATGAGCACCCATTAATGATAAGTCTAGAAAAGTTGAAGCTTTGCCAGAGTATGTAAGAGCATCGAAGTCTGAGCCAAAGCTGGAAGATAATAGTAAAGCTTGAAGAATAGATGCAAATGGCATCAAATATAAATCAAAATTATCTAGAAAAGACAATTATCCAAGTGTGAAAGCATACATAGCACATGATTTTGAGAGGTTCTCTTGAAGCACACATGGAATTCTATGAAGTATTAAGCATTGTGGTAGCATACCAAACTACAAATAATAATAGAGTAGTGCCAAAGAGGAAGATCACACATTCAGAGCATCAAAGTTGAAGAAAATATTAATTTTTGCATGGTGAAGAGAAATAATTGATGCACTTAGTGTTATCTGAAACATTTCAGCCCTAACTTGTTAGACTATGCAACATAAAATCTTGAGAGAGATAAATTAAAGTATGTGTGACTTTATTGGAAGTAACTTTATTTGAATTTTGGGTGCTTGGTATTTATTTGGAGTTATAAGGTTTCATATATTTGAAATTTGATTATTAGAAATGTATAATTTGAGATAGAGGAATAGGAGCTATAAGGGGTCAATTTGAATTAAATTTGAAATTGGAAGGTGGAATAATTTTAATTAAATTGGAGTGATAAGAAGAAAAATAAATTGATTGCTTGATTAAATCTTGAAATTGAAATTTGAAAAATTGAAATTAAAATTGATTGAATTTGGGAGGCATAAGGTATTTTTTACTTCAGATGAATTAATTTGAATAATTTGAATGAGTTCCATTATGTCAAATAGTAAAATTTTCCTTTTTGAATCACAACTTCTAAAAGGACCAAATTTTGTATCATGGAAAAACAAAATAAAATCAATTATTATTGTTGAAAAACTTTGGAATATAGTAAATGGAACAAAGGACAAGCTAGAAGAAGAAAGATAAAAACATAAATTTGAATAAAATGATGTGTTGATTACATTTGGGATAAATGATGAAATTCAGATATATATAAGCAAAATAGAGACTTTGAAATTTGCTTGGTAAAGAATTTACAAAATATTTGAAGGAAAGAACAAAGCAACCATATTACATTTGCAATCACAGTTGTATTCATTAAAGGTTAATAGTGCAAGGAGTATATAACTCTTTATTCAAAGGATAGAAGTTTTAAAGGATAGGTTAACTCTGTGAGAAGAGGTAAAAGACAAGATTCTTGTCCAAGTTACATTAAGAGCACTTCAAGAGACCTTCAAACATCTAGTCACTTCACTTCAAGTGCTAAATGAAAACATAACCTTTGATGAATTAGTTAATATTCTATAGGAATACATAATGGAATTTTTAGTCAAAAATGAAATGACTAATAATGCTTTGATATCAAAGGAAAATGTACCAAGAAAAATTGCAACATCGTCATCACAATCTCAATGTGATTGGAAACAAAAATATTGTTACATATGCAATAAAGTAGGTCATACTACAAGTTATTACAAATATTATTATTTGAATCAAAGAAATAGGATATTTTTTCAAAGGTCTCAGCCAAGATGATATCAATATCCACAACAACAACAACAACAAAAACTAAGAGAAGAGAATTAAAAGGGAATTTTAGTTCTGGAAGTTCAAGAGATTCAAGAGATAGGAGAAATTGAAGAAAGAAATGCAAAAAATAGAGCCCTTACAACATTATAGAGATAGTAGATGAAAAATTTGAAGAAAATAATAAAAATATAAATCATTCAAAAATTTCTAATGGCATTGATATTTCATATGATAAAATAAAAGCAATAGAAAGTAAGACAACAAAAATAATTGAAAGGTACAAATTAAAATCTAGATCATTCCAAAAATGTAAACTTTGTGATAAAACTAAACCAAAAATAGATCATGAAAGAAAAGTTGAAGTTTATGGTTGGATCAAAAAACTAGATTGGAATAGAATAATGGATATGTTACAATGTTTATATGGTCACAAAGAAAGTCTTATAATTACTATAGAAAAAAAGTTAGCAGATCAGTGCCAAAACCTCAAGTAGTGTTAGAGTCAAAGCAAAAGGGCAAAAACCATAATAAAATATTGAAGACTCAAAGTCTTCAAAATCAAATAATGTAATGCAGGGTTGTTGGAGAATATTACATTATTTGGTGAATGTTAATGTACACCCATGGTACAATTGTACATTTGTAAATATTAGATTAAGGAGTGTGATTTATATTTCTCCTAAAGTATGTGTTAATGTGTGAGATGAGTCCAAGTGTTATGTAATAAAGTATGCAAGTGTGTAGAGTGTAAGAGTGTGTAAAGTGTCATGTAATAAAGTATGCAAGTGTGTGCAATGTGTCATGTAAGTAATTCAAGAGTCGTTTGTAGGTGTCAAGTATACAAGTGAAGAGTCACATGGTATGTGGCAAGATGTAAAGTCAAGAGACATGAGAGGTTTGTCATATGTGTGAAATATAAAAGGATGCATCTCTTAGATATGTGATGAGGGTAACAATCAAGTAATAAAAAGTCATATTATAAGGTTATAACATGGATACAAAACTCCATGTATTGTATAAAGAGAAAATAGAAGAATACAAGAGGTCTTGTAGATATGATCAATAGAATTATGAGTTTGTTTATGCATACTATTGTTACTTCATGAATGTTATATTCACTTATAATGATTATATTGATTAAAAGCTCTAATATTGAGTTTTAGATCCTATATATTGGGACCTATGAAATAATTTGGATAAAAATCCATCAGGTAAATGGACATCAATTGAAGTTATATCAAAAACCAATGTTAAAAGAAGATTTCTCTACTTTTTTGCTTTCATAGTCTAATATGTATGTTTTGGGAGAAATCTCTTCTCTCATAAAAGACAACATGTGTGTGTCCTGTGTTGAAAACAATAAAAAAATAGATCTTATGGTGAAAATCCCTTTAGGGGTGCCATTGGGCCAAGACTAGCATGAAAACTAGTTTTAAACGTACTAGTCTTGTAAAAATAAATCTACTTGTGAAAATTCCTTGTGGATGTAGTCAGGACAAAAGTAGATTGAAAATAAAAATTGGTGGTCTCTTCTATGAGAATTTATTTTCTTTTTTGCTGTGCACCCTTGTATGTTTCTTCAAAGTTCATTTTTAACTGTGAAAGTTATCTTGGTTTAGTTACAAGTCCCTGCCCTCTTCAAGGCGTCATGGATTGATATATTCTAATGAGGTATGTGTTTTTCCTTTTTACTTTGTTTAACGTCACAAATTTTACATAAATTTAGAAAATTCATAGTCTATGGTGCATAGAGGGAGGTTTATAAAGTGACCCTAGTGGATTAGAAATGTTTTTTCTAGTACTAGAAGTTTTTGATGCCTTTTCTTTTGCTAAGTGGTTGAATGCAAACTTGTTTGTGTAGTTCTAGAGAGTTCATAGGTAGCCACCATGTTGATCAGTTTCCCACACCTTTTTTGGTGCAAAGCATCTATATGCTTCACATGGCAACAATCCAACTGGGAATAAAAATACATATATACTCCATGTGGCATCGGTCCATTGGATGTATAAGAGTGATGATGAGATTGCAAATTACATGGAAAATTGGAAAGCAAAGAGGATATTTCCAAATACCAAAAAAATAGAGTGTAATTTGAATGGAAAATGCACCTTAGAAAAAAATTTAAATTTGACATGCTCTTTGCATATGCGTTTTTTGGTTGTGTTTCTCTAGCTACACCAATATTTGATCATTGCACAAGTAGCACATGATAATTAGAGGAGGATCTAGCAATGAAGTTTCTCCATTATGAGGAATGATTTCAAGTTTATAGAAATTAAATGAGCCACCTTTCTCCCATGCATGTGTAAATAGTAACCCACCTTATTCATCCTTCCTCTACAACTAGATGTGCCATTGATATACCTCACAATCTAGTTAATAATTTTAGCAGCATAAACTCCATGGGTCAAAAGAGAAAGTAAGAGTCATTGAGCACAATAAAATTACTATAGATTCCTAAAATTGCTAAAATTTTTGACATTGTAGGGTGGTTGTAGTTCTTACATCACTTCAAGGGGTATAACATTAACATTATAGAATAATTTACATGGATTCTATGGGATGGGTATGTTGAAGTCAAGGGAGTCAAGATTAAAATAAACCCTTCTATGCTTAGTGAGATATCCAAGCTTCCACTCTCTGATCAAGAATTATTTAAAACTAGGCAAGTTCCCTCTATATTCTTTGGGTATTTCAAAAATAAAGAGATCTAGACCAAGTTTATGATGTTTTCCACAACCACTACAAGGGACTAAAGTGCACTAGTTTCGTTGGACCATGGGATACCCTTTCCCTTTGGGTAATAAAGCATATTACCTACAATGGGTAATTTGCTTCTCTATCTATGTTGAACTTGAAAATGATTATCCACCTAATACATAGTGAGAGTAATTCATATCTTTGCATTAATTTGATTTATTATTTAAGTGTTGCACTTCATGATATGGCTTAAATATTTAGGAAATGGAAGTGTTAAAACATCATTGGTTTATCCAATTTCTCTATCATCACCAATTTGGGAGTGAAAAAAATAGTGAAAGCTTATGGCTTAGGATTTTGAGGGCTAAAGGACCCAAATAGTAGAACAATGAATACAAAGTGCTAGAAAGTGCTAGTGCTACTAAGGAATTAAAGCAGTTTGGTGCCACTTAGCATTCACCAAAGCATGGAGTCTCAAAGGCATTGTTGTCCCTTGAGCTAAAGCCATAAAAACCCAATAAGAAACGAAATGCACTAGATAAGGCTTCAAAATATTATTATAAATAGTAGAAGACTACCAAGGTACCCAAGTCTACATCTAAGAGGTAGAAGAGAAAAAATATAATAAAAAAGGATTTTATGCCCATGGAATGTAAAGTGCAACCCAAAATCCCTCCAACACCTCATGAAAAAGAAGCACCTAAGTCACATGTAGCAAAAAATAAAAAAATAGAGGTAGAAGCACCTAAGTTAAAAAATAGTAAAGAAATAAGAATCAAGGGAAAAAGAAGCCTAGGAGGATTCAAGGAAGAAAATCCATAAGAAATTCAAGAAGGTTACTCATGAGAAATTAGATGCCCCTAGGGAATTATATTTTGCTAAGTAGAGGTTTAAAAGAATACGTGCAGTGGTTGCTAGACAAAAGGAAAAATAATAGGTCTCAATTCAAATAAAATAGGTCAATGGTAATTCTTTGTTAGAGATTGAAGTTATTATCTATAGTAGGGAACTATTTCCAATTCCTTTGAATCAAGAGAAAACATAACATCAATAAGAGACTGAGCTACGAGATCCAATGCTAGTTGAGGAATTGATACACCTTACATCTCTTGAGGTTGTACCACATTTAGACCTGGGGGAAGGATCCCATGAATAACCTACTCCACAACCTCCTTTTCTTAGCTCAAAAATAGGATAATCCAAGAGACCTAGTGAATATGATGAAAATTTGGAAAATAGACCTATAAGGAGCCAAGATAGTCATTTGGGCCCTACAGATAAGGATAAAGATAATTGAGAATTTATTGTAGGATAAGAATAAGGAAATTACACAAATATAGGATTAATTGGTAGAAGTAAGAGTCAGAAGAAGAATAATACATGCTTATGATATTGAGCGTGTGCCTAGGTTAACTACATAGTCTTCTAAGAAACCCCCCTACAGAATTTGACACGTGGTAGAGACTGTGGGATAGAAAAATAAATAGGAAATGAGCCTTATAAGTGGTTTGTGTTTGAATAAAATTAGTTAAGGCATGAGGACATGCCTCCTAATAGGTTGGGGAGTGATGAGGCCCAAAAATACCTCATTTTTACCACCATTTTACATCGCTAGATTGTGTTTTGTTTTATTATTGTAATAGTTACTTGATTAAATAAGGTAATTAGGATTAAATGTAGGCTTAGTTAGACAAGAGTGATATTATATATCAAGAAAGGTAAATAAGAGATTTTTTATTGATTAATGCCAAAATTTAGGAATAAGAAGGATTATTAGGATTTTACACACAACTAGATTTCTTGAGACTTGGATAATGACATTGGAGATAATGATTTATCTGGTGTCAGATATCAATGTTGTAATAGGTGCTAGAGATAGTTTCACATAACCAACATCATACTCGATAGCACTAAATTGGCACTAGATGTGATAGTGCTTTGTTGTCTAGGACACAAAGTATAGGCTGGCACCAAACGATGCTAACAACCTAATGCCAAATGTTGGGGATGTACAAGTTCTTAACATGTTAGTTACAACCAACAAGGGATATGGTAATGATAACAGATTTGTTGATATAGTATAAGATGACATAAAAGCACATGGTTGAACAAGACCAAACTGATTTCCAATTTTTATTTTATTGTTACAGTCAACATATTTTTGTTATAGCTAGCAACAAATTCTAGAAAAACGATAAAAAATAGTTTTGAATGTTTGTTTTGGGAAAATTTTCAAACCTACACTTTTGTATTTTAACCCCTCCAATTTGGTAGAAAGGATTCTCAATTAGAAGATCTAATCAATTTTGAATATTATTACATATGTTACTTGTCTTTAATTGAAACAAAATATTTACATATTTGTTATTGCAACAACCTAACTACAAAGGTAGGGAAGGGCCTTATTATCTCCATTATAAATAAACAGTGTCTCTAGGAACAAATATAGAGAAGTAGCAAATGTATTGTTATGCTACTGCATTTTTTACTGATCTTTACTATAGTTTGTAAGGGCATTCTACCATTTTTATACCTATAATAGTAACATGTTTTGAATTGCTATTATATCCTACTTGTGTAAGTTGAGTTGAGTTTATTTCCCTTCCACATTGATGTGGAACAAGAGCCCAGTCCTAGCTAGGTGGAAGACACCATTTTCTTATATTTTCACTTGTAGTTTATCTTACTTTTCTAATTTTTCCTACGCTTAATGACAATAATTTAGTTGCTTTAGTTCATCTCCCAAGAGGACTAGTTAGTTGAATTAGTTTCAAATTTATATTGCTATAGCTTAGTATTGAAAGTTTTTTTTTTTTTAATTTTAGAGTTTGTTTGCGTGCTTTACTTCATTTCAACCACAATCATTTCCATTTCCAACAAGTTGTGGTTTTAATTTAGTTATTTCATTTTTGTAAGTTTGATTACTGTTTTTGAATTGATTTAGAATAGAGAGCCTATACCTGACCTTACCTAAGATATTTTCTAACACATATAACCTATGAAAACCACCCTCGATAGATAAATTAAAGTGATATTATCAAAGCGTAGTTTAACGATACCCATCACTTTTTAGCACCATTGCCAAGGAACATGGTGTTGCTAGGATCATTTAAGAACTTGTTGAATATCCAACATTGTAAACTTTCACTTAATTAGAAATTTGATTAGTCATAGAGATAGAATATCTCATTATTTGGTCATTCTTGATATAAGTCTTTTCTAGGATAAATTTGAGTTAATCTCATAAACCAAGATACCTAGTGCCCTTATTTACACCTTATACCAATAGAAGACTAATTAGTTAAAATTGAAAGTAGTGGTGTTGAGAAGGAAAGGTAGAGATGTTAAATGATTTATTTGGTAAGTTAAAATGTATTAATAGATCTAGGAATAAAAATGGAATATATGTTAAAAAGAACCCCCAATAAGCCATAAGATCACATCATATCTAGAGATTGCACAAGAGTACTCATTACCTATATCCATAGTTCCAAGTGGTCCATTGCAAGAAGAAGAGGAAAGTATTAGTAGATGATCATCATCAGTTCTAGGATCTATAAAATTTCCTGAATTAGAAGATTCCCAAGAACAATCCAGTAGTCTTTCACCTAACACATACATATTTACATCTCCTAAAAAAATCAAATAAATTTATAAAATTTATTGGTAAGACAACAATATGGGGGATAGGCAAGGTGAAAAAACATAGGGGATGGACAAAGTGGCATACATCATCATGGGGAAACCACTATTGGTACTATAACCTTCACATACCTTGTTCAATTAGATCTCTAGATGTAAGTCCCTATGAAAATCATTTCTTCATCAAACTTACCCATATTTAAGAGGACTACAATAGAAGACCCATATCAATTTCTATTTGATTTTAAAGTCATATTTCAAAATTATGATATATAACTGGCAATCACAAAATCAAAATGCTTCCTTCTATACTTAAGGACTTAGTTATGCTATGGTTCATGGGGTTAGACCAATAATCCATTGGGACCTATGCCAAGATGGAAAGGGTCTTCTTAGATAAGTACCAAGAATATTACCATTTCAAGGATTGAAAAGAAGAATTATTTAAGATGAAACAAAGTGAGGATAAAATTCTCAAAGACTACTTAGATAGATTCTTCTTCATCCATAGAAGATGTGAAGAAGGGATGGACCTATAAATTGTCAAGGTAATCTATTTTATGAGGATTACAAGATGAGTCAAGGGATGTATTAAACCTCATGGGAAAAGGTGATGTGAATAAACTAAGCCTTTCAAACATTATGAAACTATTATATCCTAAACATCATATTTTTAATTGTTGTTATATCCTACTTGTATGTTTTGAGTTGATTTTATTTCCTGCCTACGTTGCTATGGAGCAAGGGTCCACTCCTAGCTAGGCGGAAGGTACCATTTTCTTATGTTTTTTATTTGCTATAGTTTATATTAGTTTGGTGATTTTTCTTGCACTTAATGATAATTTAGTTGCTTTATTTCATCTATTGAGAGGACTAATCTGAATTAGTTTTAGATTTATATTGTTATAGCTTAGTGTCGAAAAATGGTTGTTCTATGTTTAGATTTCCTTTCTACTCTTTACTTCATTTCAACTACATTAATTTCTATTTCTAGAAAGTTGTGTTTCTTAGTTTAGTTCTTTCATTTATTTTGTATTAAGTTTGATTGCTACTTTCAAAATTGCTTTAGAATAGAAAGCCTATACTAGAACTTACCTAAGATATTTCCTAGGACATATAGCCTTCATACACCACCTTGGATTTGATAAATTAAAGTGACATTATCAAAGTGTGGTTTAATGACAACCATAACTTATGGTAATATATAGGCCATCTTAATAAGGAAAAGCTAAAAATTTTACAACACAAATATGCATATATCATAACATAAACTATTGACCATCTTCAAAAGGTTTTAACAAAAATGTAACAAAAAAATTCTTGTTTAATATGTACTCATGCCAATACAATTTATGGATATTATTTAATTATTGAAATTTGTTAGATGGGTTTAGATCTACCTCAAAGTACAATGATGATACCTTTGGTATCAAGTTTTTCCTTCCCACAAACTCTTCTATTATAACTATTATTTTCAAAGTAAAACCCTTTCACCCAATTTTCTATGTAATATTTCCAACAAGTAATTCTTATATCTCCTTCCCTCATGCTCATGACATCCCCAATACAACCATTGTATTTTTATCACCATCTGCTCATAATCTCCACTATTGCAGCTTACTCTAGATACAATTACCTTTAAATTTCTAATTCCACCTACACTTTATTTATTTATTTCTAGAGAACAAGATGTTGTACTCAAGTTTCTCACCCTTGATAAATCACAACTCTCTCCTTTTTTTTTTTTTTGTGAATTTACATGGTGGAATCGGTAGCCGCCACGAATGCGGGCAGGCTGTCCAACTTTTTATGGCCGCCACAGTATTCTGTGTTGTCCACCCCAGAAGCCACCACACAGATCTTCGTGTAGTCCACCCCTATAACAACCATGCCACAATCATTTTAAACCTTTTACACCGCTGAAAGCACCAGGAAAGGGACAAGTGTTCAGTTCGACGAGGCCTGAGATTTGAACCTTGGACCTCCTCCCCCCTTATGGGGTTTGGATAAACCAATTGGTATACACCTCGGACCTCACAACTCTCTCCTTTAGAACTTGAGAGTTTATAAACATATTCAATTTTTCATTTCAATTGAGTTGTTGCAGCTAGATACCTACTTTTTTTTATAAAAAATCTGGATTCTTGTTTTTCATTTTTTGAATCTTCTTCTTGACATCTCACTTATATACCAAATTAAAATATTCCAAAAATCAGCATCTTTCTTCTTGATATTTTACTACAACAACATCCACAATACCAAAAATCCACCTCTACTATCTATGCATTGCATCTTAGTAGAGTAATATTTCCAAAACTTCGTGCTATCATAGTCCACTTTACCATATCTTGATTTCTAGTTTCCTTCCTAAAGCATAAGTGCAACCACAAGAATTTTAATAAATAGTTTATATGGAAGCACATTAATGTTATAAAATAAAGCAAATACTACCAATGAAAAACATTAAAGTAAATCTTAATCATTATTTAATTTAGGTAGTCAACATTTTCTTGTTAGCTTCAACTAAACTTAAAACTTCCTCTAACCATGGAAAAGAGAATTTAACTTCATGATCCTCAATCAAAGCCCCTCTATTGGCTATATTATATATACATTTTTTTCCTTCTCTTAATGTATGTGTAAACTTCATTTTATCCCACTCTATAGCAATGTCTTGTATTTCCACAATTATCTCTTGTATGTTCCATGGAGCCTTTGCTTTCGTCAAACTTGCATCACCTACATTTTATTTTATCCAACCACTTAGTAATAATTTTGGAGGATCAATTATTTTTACCCTTTTAATTTGAGTCTTTAATAGCTACACTTAAGTATTTAGGATTTTACAATTTTTTTTTTTAACTTTGAGGCATGACATAACTAAACACAAGCAATAACACATAAACATGTGATATATTGCACCATAAACACATGACATATTACATCCAATATAGTTTCAAGGTACATACAAATTTTAAAACCAAACAAAATTGTATAGCATAAATAATTCAAACATGGTTATATGGAACTAGAATATCTACCAAATTTGACCTTGTATACACTTTCAAAACACACCATAGCTACAATTTTCTCCTTTGTGGGATTGGAGTTAGATTACATTGCTTATATAATTCAATTATTCTTAATTTATTTAGATCACATAAAGCATTTAAAATCATACATAATGTTGACCAAAAATTCATAGATCAATTATTTAAAATTTACATACTATTCATATAATAAAAATGTGACCATCAACCTCTAAGCAATAATTTTTTTTATCCCATAAGTTAGAACGATAACATCTATGATACATCATAGAGTTGATCATCAACATTAGGAAAACTCATAAGTTATAAATTCATATTATATTATAAATAAAATGCAATCAACAACTTAATCAAAATATATGCTATAATGAAAATAAATTGAAATTGTGTGAGGTATTGGGCATCACAATTTCTAGTTGATCAACAACACTACTTCCTTTTTGAAGAGAATTGTGTATCATGAATTTCCAATGGATTTTTTTGGAGGGGCCATATTGGTTTATTATTATTTCCTCAACATGTGCACCGATTCACCATTGAATTTGTAACAATATTTTTGAATATATATGCCATGTTCCTATTTGTCAATTCTGCTAGTCATTGGCTTGGGGGTAGTAGTCAAAAGACATTTATATGATAATACTATATTTGAAGGAAAACTATATAGCCTTTCAACCTATGAAGTATTTGTAATTCTTTGTGATAACCATTTAAGGTACTTTGAATCTCATGATAATGCCCTCCAAAAGATAACTATTGACTCTTAGCATTCTTTATAGGAACCGCTTCTATCCATATTGCAAAGTTATAGCTAGGACTTGTGTCAAATGCTAGGTTGAGCTTATTGAACATGCAACCCCACAATTTAAATTATTCCACTACTATGATGGGCTATAATGAAAATTATTCCTTCCTTATTCTTTTAACATAAATATAGCTATATAATATTTATACTTCTTAACCCATTAGAGGACATCAGATATGATCACAAAATAATATTAACTAGATATTAAGGTTTTATACATTTTAATATAGGTTGAATAGTGGCTTTCTATCCATCCTTAGTGATATTATTATAATAGGTCTAGGATTTTCTCTTTTTCTACACATTTCAAGAAGATTATATCATAGAGTTTTTGAAATAGTACTTCTCCGGTTAGCATATAATACATTGTCGTCTACTGAACCACTTCAATTGCATTATTATAGGTCTTATTTAATTAATTATTTCTTGCATCCATTTGGACTGATATTGTCCTTTATGATATTCACTTTGATACTTATACTCCTAAAGGATTATATCCTACTCCTTTGTATGAGTCTTTTCAAATTTCTAACATGTCATTATTCCTTATACTAAATTCATTGATTTGATCTCTATGTCAAAATGCTATATCTTCAATATCCCTCATCAAGTGAGTAACAAAAGAATTATAATTTAGGTGCACCACAAAGACCACTATTCTACTCTTAGATAGGTAATGTAAAAAAAATCATATCCCTCATCATTACATATGCTTGCTTCTCCACAATGTTATATATATTTTCAGATATGGTGGTTCTAACTTACAAAAATAATTAGATATTATTTTTACTCATTATTTTACATCAACACTATTGTAATGGTTGCATCTATCCCAAACATATAAAATATTTGATCTTTATTGTAGTCTAGGTTCAACAAGATTAGAGGTTGAGCTATGGCTTCTTTGATATTTTCAAATGACTTGACTTTTTCTATCAAAGAAAATGATATCAGTTTCTTTAGAATCTTAGTGATGGGCTTAATGATTTAAACAAAATTGGTGACAACATTATTTACAAATGTTATTTGACCAAGAAATGATTCAATGTCCTTTGAGATAGGAATGGCTAGATCTTCAAAAAGAATTTGAATTTATTTGGATTGATTAGTAAGCCATTCTTCAAGATTAAATTCTACAACAACTTTCCTTCTTGTATAAATGGATTTATTTGCATTCAATGAGATGCCAAAGTCCTTAAATCATTTAAATTACTATGTGGAAATGTTTTGGGTTCTTGCATATGTGCTTGTGGGAATATCATATTATCAAAGTATATGAGAATAATTTCATTGTTTAGACCTTCAAAAGTAATGTTCATTTCTTATTGGAAGGTAAAAACTACATTGGAGAGGTTAAATGACATATGTTGATAGGCAAACATTCCCTACTTAGTTGTGAAGGTTGTCTTATTTTGACCTTTATTTTGTACCCATATTTGATTGTATCTTGAGAAGTCATATAATAATAAAATCATCAACTAACTATCTACTATTTGAAGGATTTGGTTCATAAAAGTTTATACAAATTTCCTTTAATGAGGATTTATTAATATTTTATATCCCCATTTATTTTCTGTAAGGTAACCAAATTAACCACCCAAGTCAAATGTTTGATGGGGTATATTATCTAGGCCTAGGAAAACTTTAAAAGATCAAGACCATATCTATATTTGGATTGACCAACCTCTTTTAATGGAAAGCCTCAATCCTAGTATTAGGCCTATTGTTTACTAGATTATCTATTCATTATAGGCCTTCAATTCACCATAGCTTTATTTCATCCTATTAACAATTTAAAAACATCATTACTTGAGATCATGAATATCTTCCTTGGTGTAGTTTTTACCTAACAGTGGCAACTCATCATTAGTAACTTTAATTGGGTGATAATCTAAAGAATTTTCCTATAGGATTATTTCTTCATGCTATTGTATGGTTGGAATAGGATTTCTACCATGATTGAGCCTTTGGATAGATGATTTGTATTTAAGTATATGATTTCATCCTTGATGTCATTACCATATTCATATTTTTCCTCAACAAGTGTCCTTTTTTTATAATAAAATTGAGGATATATTAGCCAATGTTATAAAGTAATACAAGTCTGAACATACTTTTATTTCTTTCAATTTTCATCATATGTTTGTTGTGACATCAAACTTTACTTCTTAGGAAGTCAATTTATTACCTTCTCTATTTTATTCACATTGGATAGAATATATAATATACTAACATCTTCAAATTTCTCTATTATCTCCCACACTTAACGCTTGTAAATTTTAACTATTTTATGATTTGCTATGAGAATCAACCAACCTTGCTTCACTACCAATTTTGAATCCTTAAATATACTTAGATATTTGAATCCTAAGTACTCTACTTTATGAAGCCCAAGTTAGATCACTTAACATTTTAAAACATTGTTCATATAACTAAAGAGAATACTACAAACATACTTCTAAATATTTTCCTATGGATTTTTTAATACGATGCTTGTCCCTACACCATTTTGGATCCTATGAACTTTTTAATATAATACATATATCACCTAACACTTGGAATTAATATTTTTTAATGATGATACTGTTGAGTGATATTTTCGCTCGATTACGAAAATACACTCACAGTTAGGATCCTGTTAAGCAATCCCCTCTTGCAAAGAAAATTATTAGTTTCTCCAAGGTTCTATTTTAATTAACTTCTGAACATGTGCTTGTTTACTTGTAAATAACATGTTACTGTAATGCCTCAGTGGTCCATGTCACTGTTAACAAGGGGCCTATATTTTGTAGTTTGATTTATGTTGTATAATGTTGTTGCTTCATGAAATTTGTTCTCCAAATGAAATATTAATAATTAAATATTACCAATAATCAACTTTATAAAGTGCAAAATTTTAATTTTAACCTTAGAAAATAATTTCAATTAAATTTTATCCAAATACTTTATATTAAACTTTAATAATCATTATCTAAAAAATTTAATTGAAATTCTAATGTTTATTTCAAAATGTGAAATGCTATGAATTTAAGAAAATGAAATAAACATTTTTCCCTAATATAAGATTTAAAACTTTATATTAAAAACTTAGGGTTTTGATTTTCGTGAATTTGAAATTAAATAAAATAAAAATGTTTAGGGTTAAGGAAAAAAATAAAAATGAAACATAAATTTAAAAGCAAGTTACAAAAACTTCAAAACTTCATCCTGAATCTGTAAACAGAAATATTTCTGAAATAAAACCTAATTTAAATCAATCAACATTAACATGATTCAACCTAAATTAGGTGCAATATTCAAGGAAATAATTTAATATATCCAATTATTATAATGTGAAAACACCATCAACATGCAAATTTTCACTATAACAAAATGAATATATCGTAATAAGATTGATAATAATATTTTCTCCAAAATATCTCTGTTCATCCAAAATGAAGCCTTATTTGAGCAACGTGAGAGGAAACCTTTGGAAAATTATTCAATCCTTCAATCCCGCTTCTCCAAAAATATTTCGACCCTTCTTTTGGTTTTCAATCTCTTATTTATAACTAGAAAAATTATGTTCTTATCATTTTACAATTTGTTCTCTCAGTTTATGCCATTCTAAAACAATTTAGAACAACCAAAATTTGTTTTCTCCTGGACTTACATTATCCTCTTGACCAATGATTTATTATAAACATAACATACAACCTTTGAGAGCAACATTAATATTATCATACTCCAATTTAATAGACGTGAATTCGCTATCGCTTGATCCTGTACTACATTGGTCCTTCATAACAAATTTAATATATTTTACCTGTTTACATATGTTGCTTCCATTTTTATCTTTTGAAATGTAGTCAAGAGTGAGCGCTTATATCTGGTGAACCATTTATCTATTCCATTAACTTATTCCCATAAACACTGTCATCCATAATATTGAACAATATGCCAATGTCCATTGAAGACATAGATACACATGCTTCTGGTTTTTGGGTTCTCCGACATAGAACCAAAATATACCCTCTGTTTTGATATTACTTTAAATAAATTTTCCTTTAATACCAATAACTTAAAACAACCCTTTCTTCCTTTGTCGCACAATCCTGAACAACCAGGATCTAAGTACTTGTGATTATGATATTGATGAATATCTAATATACATAATTTTAATCCAATGAAATATTACACATTTTCTCACCATGAACTGACGATATTTAACATTGCACACTTGCACAATTCGCATCTTCTTAATATTCTTACCAACACTGCATACTTGCACACTTCTGTGACTACAAAGTTCTCATCGATTGAAGATTTATGACAATAAGAACTAACAATGCATAATTCTGTGACTGAAATTCCCATTGATTGAATATTTATGATGATATGACACAATTCTGTGATTGTGATTTGGAAAGTATTTAAATCGGTCAATATGTTTTTGTTTTTTTGAAGGAAAATGCGCCTAGTGAAGCTACTTCATCATGCCTAGATAATGATAAGACCAACGTCTACCTCCCATGAAATAAACATGTAAAACTTATAAATTTCTTGAACTTTAGGAACAAAAAATTTGTCCCATTTCCATATTTGTACTTTTTTTGAATCAAACCTCTCTTTGAAAAATACGACAGTGAACCACCAAGTTACCGGATCTCACAAGAACTTGACCTTCGAGTAGACATTAAAATCAATTCATTTTTTTTGTATCATGTAAATCCTGAGAAGTGCTTTCTCCCAACATAACTACTAATGAACTCTCTAAATCCCTATTTTTGTCCAAAATTTTCTAAATCCGGTTCATTTTCACTTAATGCAATATATAACATGTTGAAATTGATTTTTTTGAACTTATTTTCTTACATCACTTCGGTACTTGGGTTTGCATACATGTCTCCAAGACTATAATTTGTTGATGCCCTTCCTTCCTCGAACCACTTTGGAGGAGAAAATGAATTTTTCCATGTTCATTGAAACAAAATCACAAATGTTTCTCGGTTTATCTGTTCTTTTTGTAGGTCTGTAAACACAATAAGCTTTAACACAACTTTCACTTGATAGAATGTGCACTGCCTTCTCCAAATTGAACACTCAAACCGATTGATGGAATATTTGCAAATATTAATTTCCCATTAGTAGTGTTCAATATCTTCAAGTGTGTGTGTCTGTTAGGAAAGGTACATTCTTGAGCATGACTCATTACAATACCATTTTTAAGCTTATAATTGGAAGCTGAAAGGATGAAAGGAACAATGGTGCAGTAAGCAAAGTAAAAATCTTCTAATTATAGTGTCATTCTTACCAAATAACAGATGCAACTGAACTGGTGTTAACCTAGTGAAATGAAACACTCTTTTTTACCATGAAAAGATGATTTTTATCTTCATATTTTGTCTCTTGTCACTGATGAAACTATGTTTGAATGAATGCATCGAAAATGAAATATGGAATATTTAACTAAATCCTTTTGCATTTGCTGAGCTCATCAAATCAAATCACCAAAATGACATCTTCACTTTATACGAATCCAACCCCTTGTCACAAATATTTAACCAAGACCTCTCCATACGTGCAGTTTAATAGAAAAACCTTCGAAACTCATTCGAGCTTATAAATCCAAGAAAATTTGATCTATTCCATTTGTGTGAACCTAATTCAAAATTATTTTTAATTTGATAAAACTACAGGTGCTAACATAATTTATTTACACTGGTTGAAGCACCACGTAGTTCAATTGCAAGCAATGTAATTGGAGGAAATTGTTGTAAGCATATTTGAAAATTTAAACTCGATAGAGGTGCACCAAACAACCATCTAAAACTTGTTAAAGCATTCATGTGGGTCCAAAAGAATAGTTTGCAATATATTAAGTATATAGCTCTCTCACCTCGAAACTCATGCTAAGTGTTGATCGCTTTGACCGCACTTGCACTGGGTCCGTTGGTCTACCTCGAAAGCCATGCTACCTACCATGAAAAACTGCAAACACCATCAAAACAAAAACCCTTTTTATTAAACATTTTAAATTAATTGTAAATGTTTTAAACTACATATTTTTAATTAATTTAAAATGTTTAAATTGATGTAATTTAAGACATTTAAAAATAATTATAAATTAAAATTTAAAAACTTTACACTTAAGAACTTATTAAATATTGAAAATTTGAAAAAATCAAACTTAACAAAAGATTAAAAACAAAATTAAAAAAATAAAACAAATATTTAAATCTGGATTTAATCAACCACACATGTAATGTAAAACAAAATAACATCAAAATTTCAAAATTTTTAGTGGGTCCCCAATTTTGGGGTAAGTTGTGCAATGGCCACAACAAATGACGACTCTGCTAAAAAATGCTGTTGAGCATTTTGGATGAAGAACCCAATCTAAAATGAACAAAAACAAAATATTAGAAACAACAAAACTATCTAGCAAAATCTAGATAAAATGGAGTAAAAAACTTCAAATAAAATAAATGAATCATTTGCTTCTGCTCAGTGCGACGCTTGAAACAATTCAGATTCCATCATTCAATTTTACATTTAGGCTATAAAATGTTACTCATTAAGATGTGCCTCTGCATTGCTCCACTACCGGTCGAGCATCCATAGCTCCGATGGAGATGACCTTGAACTCTTCTAGACATTGCTCTACTACCAGCCATGTGTCTATAGCCCTGGTAGAGATTATCTAAATCACCCAAATAGTAGATAAATTTTACTTTTGCTTCTTTTCTTTATTTATGTCTAGACATACCTCCATTGCTAGTCAAGCATCTATAGCCCCGATGAAGATTATCTAAAATATTTTATTGATATACCTTTACTTTCATTTTTCTTGTTTTAAGCATTGTATTGCTTTGCAAAATCTACCTACCACTTGGGTTAGAGAAAAATTAAGGCTAAACATAGAGTATATTGGATTTTTGCCTTAATCTGCAAAACTAGAATGATTTTGTCTTTCAAAATTTCAAAGAATACCTTTTAATGTAATATGATACATGTGGAGCTTCAGCAGAATGTCTCATTGTTCCAAAATTTCACTATCTTAGTCCAAACTCATAAGTAATTTTTTTTTTTTATTGGTAGAAGGGGTGTTGAAAGGTCCCCGAACCTTGTACAAGAGGAATTACATGAATTCCAGATTGACCGAGGTGGTCCAAGAAGAAAATATTAAAGAGCGGGCAAACCTCCACACGAGGAAAGGTGTCGCGAAATCGCGACCAAATTGGTGATGTCGCGAAATCGTGACAAGATGCGCCGAAGCTGCCAAGAGAAGAAAGGAAGTCGCGAAATCGTGACAAGAAGCACCGTCGGAGTCGAAGGAGGGAAGAAGTCACGAAATCGTGACATAATGCAAGGTTGCTGCCAGAAGAGAGGAAGTGTCGCGATATCGCGACAAGTTGTTAGGTTGGAGCCGAAAGAGAAGAAGAGTCGCGAAATCGCGACAAGAAATAAGACCGCTGCCGAAGAGAAAAGGTGTCGCGAAATCGTGACAAGAAGGAAGACCGCGAGAGAAAAAGTGTCACGATATCGCGACATTTGTGGAAGCCCGCTGCCGAAGAGAAAAGGTGTCACGAAATCGCGACAAGATGAAAGACCTCTATCGAAGAGAAAAAGTGTCACGATATCGCGACAATATGGAAGACCGCAGCCAAAGAGAAAAAGTGTCACGAAATCGCGACAATCTGGAAGACCGCAGCCAAAGAGAAAAAGTGTCACGAAATCGCGACAATCTGGAAGACCGCTGCCGAAGAGAAAAAGTGTCACGAAATCGCGACAAGATGGAAGACCGCTGTCGAAGAGAAAAAGTGTCACGATATCGCGACATTATGGAAGACCGCAGCCGAAGAGAAAAAGTGTCACGAAATCGCGACAAGAAGGAAGACCGCTGCCAAAGAGAAAAAGTGTCACGATATCACGACAATCTGGAAGACCGCAGCCGAAGAGAAAAAGTGTCACAAAATCACGACAAGATGGAAAACCACTGCCAAGGAGAAAAAGTGTCGCGAAATCACGACAAGATGGAAAACCGCTGCCAAGGAGAAGAAGTGTCACGAAATCACGACAATCTGGAAGCCCGCAGCCGAAGAGAAAAAGTGTCACGAAATCGCGACAATCTGGAAGACCGCAGCTGAAGAAAAAAAGTGTCACGATATCGCGACAATCTGGAAGACCGCAGCCGGAGAGAAAAAGTGTCGCGATATCGCGACAATCTGGAAGACCGCAGCCGAAGATAAAAGGTGTCACGATATCGCGACAAAATGGAAGGCCACCGTCGAGGAGAAAAAGTGTCGCGATATCGCGACAAAATGGAAGACCTCCGCCAAAGAGAAAAAATGTCACGAAATCGCGACATGATGCAAGAAAGCGCCTGAAGAAAGAAAGTGTCGCGATATCGCGACAAGTTGCAAAAAAGCACCCAGAGAGAAAAAGTGTCACGATATCGCGACAAGTTGGAAGACCGCGTCCGAAGGAGAAAAAAGTGTCACGATATCGTGACAAGTAGCAACCTCACGGCCAGAGCAAAAAGGATGTCACGAAATCGTGACAAGCTGAAACTTCACGGCCAACGGTGAAAAGTGTCACGAAATCATGACAAGTTGCCAAAACGCAGCCGAAGGGAGAGGAAGGATGAAAGGATGCGAAGACTCGTCCAGATCCAAAAGCAAACAAACCTGGTGCCCAGTTAACTCCTCACATTGTGCAGACATTGGAGATTGTAGGAGCGTCCCTTAGGCCAATGGGGAAGGAATCTCTCCAAACATGAATGTCCGTTTCGTCAACTCCCTTGTTAGCAAGCCAGTCCGCAGCTTTGTTTCCTTCCCGATACTGATGCTTAATGATTAATTCTGGGTAAATGCCAATTAGTGCCTTGCATTCTTGGAAGATCGAAACAAGGGCCCAGGGAGGCACAGAGGTCCCATTGAGCCAGTTGATGCAGTGCAATGAGTCTCCTTCTATGATAAGTTTGTTGATGGTCAAGCCTTCCAAGAGAATCAAGCTTTGTAGCAAGGCCCGAGCCTCTGCCATATTGTTAGATTGAATTCCCAGGTTCTGAGCAAAGGCCAAAATTATTTCTCCTCTGTGATTTCTGAGAATTCCTCCTCCACCAGCCGCTCCTGGGTTGCCCTTGGCTGCGCCATCGAAGTTAAGCTTGTGCCACCCAGTAGGAGGTAAGACCCACTTGATAACAGACCTGTCGACAGAAGTACGGGGTGTAGCAGAGAAATTGGAAAGATTGAAAAGTTTTGTTAGGTCCGATTCAAGGCCAGGAGGGGGGGTTTGGAAGACGAGACAAGAGA
The DNA here is from genome assembly GCA_028583015.1 of Wollemia nobilis. NCBI lineage: Eukaryota > Viridiplantae > Streptophyta > Pinopsida > Araucariales > Araucariaceae > Wollemia > Wollemia nobilis. The sequence continues at coordinate 3,473,104 of JAQPPZ010002143.1, read as the reverse complement.
GGCATTCTCCGTAGCAAGGGCCAAGATTTTGGCCACAACAATCTTCTTATCAGTGGCATGGTTTTTGAAAATTTTGGCATTTCTCTCAAGCCAAATCTGCCACAGGAAAATGTGAAGGCAAGCTTGCCACATGAATTTAAGTTGACTGCTCTTGAAAGGCCGGGGCCATTGTTGAAAAAGGAGGGGAATGGAATGAGGGAGGGCTACGGAGATGGCGAAGGTGTTGAGAACCTGGTTGAGCATGGCAAGAGAGAAGGGACATTCCAGAAAAACATGCGAAGTTGATTCACAGGCGTTTTTACACAGGATGCACCAATTGGGAATGAGTAACCCTCTGATTATCAAGTTGTCAGTGGTGAGGATTCTATTTTGGATGGCCAACCAATAGAAGAATTTGACCTTGGGAATGATCTTGGGGACCCAGACCTGGTTAGATAAGTCCCGGCCATCACTGGGAGCTTCTTGGCTGTAGTAGGCAGATTTAACAGTGAAATTCCCTGAATCTTCAAGGTTCCAAACCATGGTGTCATCTTTGTGAGAGCTGGGGATGATGCAGGTCCTCAGCAGGTTTTGTAACCACCTGAGCGCCTCGGTGATATGCCTAGGCCCATTAAGAGCTAGGTGTTTCCATTCGGGTCTTGGAAGATCTGAGTTAATAAAATGACACACCTTATCTCCAAAGGTGGCTTCGGTAACCGTCTTGAGCACTGCAAGATGAGGGTCTTGGCTGAGAGGTTTGTCACGGATCCATGGGTCGTCCCAGAAGTGAATGGTCATTCCATTTCCAAGACACCACCTTAAGCCTTCCATAATGATCTTCCTTGTTTTGGTGACACCATTCCAGAAATGAGATCCGCTAGGTAGATTGTGCTCTCCAAGAAAGGGAACCTGATGGAGGTACTTAGCTTTGATGATGTCAATCCAAGTGACTTTTTCATTGATGGTAAGTCTCCAGGACTGCTTGGCAATGAGGGCCATGTTCATCCGCTTGATGTCCCTGAACCCGAGTCCTCCATCCTTTTTCTTGGAACAAACCTTATCCCAGGCAACAAGGGAAAATTTGTTCTTGTTTTCATTTCCCGCCCAAAGGAATCTGCGTTGAATTTGCTCAATTCTTTGGCAGATGGAAGCTGGAGCTTTGAAGATAGATAAGAAAAAAATAGGAATACTTTGCGGGCAAGCCTGGACCAGAGTGGCTTTGGCTGCCTGACTGAGCATTGAACTTTTCCAACTTGCAAGTTTCTTGTTGAGGCGATCTAAAACAGGGTTCCACATAGCCGAGACCGATTTGCCGTGGAAAAGCGGTAATCCAAGATAGGTAGTTGGAAGGCTCCCAATGGTACACCCAAGGATCTCAGCAATCCTGTTTTTCCTGTGGATGGGAGTATTGAGAAAGTATAGCTTGCTTTTGCGGTAATTGACTTTCTAGCCAGCCGCCTCTTCATAAGAATCAAGAATGTTCTTAATGATTTTTGCTTCGGGAACAGAAGCATGAGAGGATAGAATAGTATCATCCACAAACTGTTGATGGGAAATGGCATTGGTTGTTGAGGCTGGTTTGATCCCGGAGACGAGTCCACTGTTGCAAGCAGCGGTAAGGGTTCTTCCAAGGGTTTCGGCCAGAATGATGAAGAGGAAGGGTGACAGAGGGTCCCCTTGACGGATGCCTTTGAAACTTTGAAAGAAGCCAACAGGTGAACCATTGATAAGAACAAAGAACCAAGTAGTAGAGATACATTCACGAACCATCTTGACCCATTCTTTGTGAAACCCAAACTTCTCAAGGACCTCGAACAGGAATTTCCAGGAAACCCGATCAAAAGCCTTGTTCATGTCAAGCTTAAGGAACATACTGGGTTTTTTATTTTTAGATGCCGAATGGGCCAATTCATGGACGGTTATCACTCCATCAGCAATGAATCTGCCTTTGACCGAGCTCCCTTGGCACTGGTCGATGATGGAGGGAAGGATGTCTTTCAATCTGTTTGCCATGACTTTGGTGATAAGTTTGTAGATGACACTACAGAGACTAATAGGTCTGAAGTCAGAGAGAGAAGCACGATCATTGGACTTGGGAATTAAAACAATGAAGGTGGAATTGGCTTCTCTTGGCATATTTTTGGCTCTCTGGAAGAATTTAACCGCAGCTACAACATCAGGGCCCACAATATCCCAAAAGTGTTGAAAAAATCGGGGTGGGAAGCCATCAGGTCCAGGGGCCTTGTCAGGTTCCATTGCAAACAGAGCATCTTTGATCTCCTCTTCGATGAAGAATTGGAGCAATTTCCCATTATCATCATTAGACACCAACTTTGGTATGTTCTGAAGTAGAGAACTTGCTGTGCGGGGGTTGCAGTCAACACTTGGACCTAAGATTTCCTGGAAGTGGCGCACAACTTCCTGTCTGATAGCATGGATGTCAGAGGCAATGGTACCATCAGCCTTGGTCAACTCAGAGATTTTATTTGAACCTCTGTGGCGCATGGTGGAAGCATGGAAAAACTTCGTGTTGGTGTCTCCTTCTTTGAGCCAGAGGCTTCTGGATTTTTGCCTCCAATAGGACTCTTCCTTAGCCAAGGCATTGTGAAAGTTTGAAAGGAGGCTTTTTTCTTCCATGAAAGTTTCGACCCTCTGATCCCCTCCCTGAATCAGATTTTCCACCCTTTTGAGCTCATCCATCAGATGCTTTTTTTCGGTAAAGAGGTTGCCAAAAACCTCCCTGTTCCAGCATTTCAGCTTGAGCTTGACCGCTTTGAGTTTGAGGAACAGATTCGAGAGAGGGTTTGGACTAAGGTTTTGCTGCCACCATTGTCGAATACACCGACCTAAATCTGGATGGGTGAGCCACATATTTTCAAACCTGAAAGGGGTTTTGAAGGTTTGTTGGGGGCGGGAACAATCCAGAATAAGAGGGTTGTGATCAGATCCAATTTTTGGGTGGCTATGAAGCCTGGCATCGCCAAAAATAGGAATGAGCTCTTTGGATAAGAGAAATCTATCAAGCCAAATTTGGATGTGGTGAATGCCCACCCGTCTGTTGCTCCAAGTGTAGTTGGATCCTTGGAGCGGCATGTCCATTAGCTCGTTGAGGTTGACAAAATCGTTGAAATCTTCAATGCAGCTGCTAGTGATCGGATTGCCTCCTTGCTTGTCAAACAGGTGAAGGGGAGTATTGAAATCACCACAGAGCATCCATGGAAAGTCAAGAAAGTTATTGCGCATTGCGGAAATGTTATCCCACAACAATCTTCTGTTGACAGGATTGTTTGGTCCATAAACATTGGTGGCAATCCATTGAAGGTTAGTGACTTTATTAGTGAACAAAATGTTGATGGTTCTGTCAGAGACTGAAAGAACTCTCCCCTCAATAGTTGACGGATCCCACAAACAAAGGAGACCCCCAAAAGCCCCTGAGGAGGGACAAAAGGCAAAATTGTTGTTTTCCCAGATTAGCTTGCAAACTTGAGTGCTGCTATTCTCGTCCAGTTTGGATTCTTGAAGAAACATGATATTTGGTTTTAGGTTTTTTCTCACCGATTTGACAGTCCTCTGTTTAGCAGTTCCATTGAGGCCTCTGACATTCCAGGAGACAAACTTCATCGAGTTGACTTGGGGTTTGCTTTGCGACCTCTGCCTCTCCCTTGAGACGGAGTAAGTTTAGGTCTAACCTCATCCAAATCTAGGTGGGTGGGTTGTTCTGAAATAGGGCCCAAGGAGGTAGGCACAGATCCATCAGCCATTTCAATCTCAGCTGCTTTGGCAAGCTTTTCTGCATTGGACGGTCTTCCCCTTCTCTGTTCTTTGTTGACATCAGCTTTGGGAGCAGGAATGGGAGATTTCGATGGGCTAGAAGTTTGGAGAATGTCGTTGGTGTTAGTCCCAGGGACAGGCCGATGGGGGGATGGCGAGCGGGGAGACTGGCACGGGGCAACAGACTCAGGGGAGAGGGGAAGAGGACGGTTCTGAGTCGAGGGGAAGGGGTGGGAAGGGAAGAGGAAGGTGAGAGGGACCAAAATCTGAGGGTGAGTTTGGGGAGGTCATTGCAGCCTTACCCTTGGACAAGGGAGACTGAATCACAGTGGGTGTGGATAATACGTTTGAATCTATGGGAAGGTCATCGGAGATGTCCTCTCTAGTATGAATATTATTTAAGGGAGCAAATTGATTGGAACGAGAAGGCAGAGCACTTACATGGTTGGGAGCAGAGGTTTTAGGGGGCCTACAGAACGGCCATGGCCCCTGCCAGAAGCCTTTTTCTAGGTGTTGGGGATCTGGGAATCCTTCTTCCTGCCTGAATCACTGGGGATATCTTTTTTTTGGGAAGGGCATTGAGAAGCCAGGTGGCCCTGAGTGTTGCACTCCACACAAAAAGTGGGCTTGTTCTCGTACTCAACTCCTTGATGTCTTCTGTAGCTCCCACAGGTGATGTCGATGCAGGTAGGTAGAGCCGAATCTAGATTAGCCATGATGCAGACACGAGCATAGGTCATTCTGGTTCTGGCTCGGGTAGCAGGGTCGATGGTGACTAAATCTCCAATCGGTTGAGTGATGCCTTTGAGTGCATCATTGTAGAAGAACTATGGGGGAAGCCCATGGAGTTTGATCCAAATCAGAGCGATGTTGATAGACTAGGTTTTAGGGTCAAAATCTTCCCCCCATCTCCGCAAAAATAGGCTGCGATGACCGAAAAACCAAGGTCCTCCAGTAAGAATGCGGTGGGTGTCGAGGGCATTGTTTAGCCTTATCATAAAGAACCCCCTAGGAAAGGCCACTAACTCCAAGCTGCTTGACAGTCACCATTTGGAAAGAGCCCACTTGCGGATAGTTTCCATATCAGGTCGGGCACCGACAAATTTCCCAACCAGAGAGAGGGACTCTTGGAAGATTAGTGGCTCCATAGCCTCGCTTGGAAAAGAAACTTCAGTGCCCAAAATAGAGAAGGGCAAAGGAGTTTGGAAAGAGAAAGCTCCTATCGAAGACCTGACTTTATCCACAAAGGACAAAGACCAAGGTCGTGCTTTGGAAGGAGAGGAGGGTGAAACCCTAACTTTATCAGATGCCAGTTTCACCACGTCGTTTGGGTCTTCACCGTGACATTTTCTGAGTGGGCCTGCAGTAGGCCCAACACCATCTGTAGGGCCCGAGGACAAACCTGCCAGACCAGCATCCTCCAACGTCCCTCCAACATCGCCATCACCATCGCCATCGTCCACAGACGCACCCACTCTTGTTCCCACCATTTTATCTCTCCATTCTTAACTCATAAGTAAAATTACTAAACAATTTCATTCTCTTTTCCTTAATTTCATCTGTTTCAAAATAGACAATTTATCCTATATGACAAAGGAACAAGTATGAACAAATCAACCAGAATTTTATTGCAAATTACAAAACACTACCTCAATTAGATTAACCAAAACTAAAATATTTTATGATAGTGAAGAAGCAAAAATAGAAACATGAACCGAAAACTAAAATTCAGCATAAACTTGTATTATTTGAAAACCAACAATGGAAATAAACCTAGAATTATGAAAACTAACAAACAAGTGAGAACCTGCTTCCTAAACTTGAAAAAAATGACAAGAAAGCAAATAACATAAATCTTGCAAAACAAAAAAAATCATGTACAAAAGAAAAACAAAACATGAAAACCGAAAAGGTTATTTACAAAAATATACAATATATGTACAAGCAAGAATTCAATTATCATTTCCTTGGATACCAAACATGGTTTTAATCACAAATGGAATATTTTTTGACAAGATAGGCATACAAATTTTTGTGAGCATCATTCCATAATAAGATTAATCCAAACAATACAAAAGCCTTTAATTTACCTCTCTCACCCCACCAGTTTGATTCAATCTCATCACTGACATATTTGAAATTTTATGCATTAAATTCATGAATCCACAATTGATTTTGAATTATTTCATGTTCACTATGTGGGATGTTTATCACAACTTCTCTTGGCATGGTGTGAGTTCCCATTTTCAATTCATTTTTCAAAATATTATCCTCATTGTTAAGGTTAAACATGAGCTTTTCCAAACTTGATCCTATTTCTGAAAATTTGCCTACCAAACCACTACTCATAGTTTTAGACCAATCATAATTACATAGCAGTTTGCAAGCATCTAGGATATCTACTATATAAGGATCATTATAAATTTGTATCTCAGGTTGACTAGTTAATTGTTGATGAACTTGATTTAACAACTCAAACACATCTACTTTTATTTTGTTTAACATAGCAACCTTATTACTGATGTGAGTAGGCATTAATTCCAATTCTTTTTTAACTGCAAATGGTATTTCATTATTAATAATATTTAAATCCAACATAAGATTGTGTAAAATTTTACCTGGAGTTTGAATGACTGAAAAAAATGGTTGAGATTCTACCTTTCGTGTATTTCCATTTACCAAGACTTGATGAGCCTTTGTGATTTTCTCTTTTTCCTCATGGTATTCATCATAATAATATTGTAGCCCTTCATATTCATGGACAACCTCTTCTTCATAAGAAACATTTACCATTTCTTCCTATTTAATTTCAACAAGGTTTTCAATAAACTCATATTCAAAGTGATTAAATTTTAGAACCTTCTCTACTTCTGCAAGTGGTCCACCATTTTATAATTGTACATGAATTGCAAGATCTTCATGTGAGATAGATATTTCAATGTCCTGCATATCAAGTGAAATAGAAATTTCATCAGTAGGAGTGTGAGAAAACAATGATTCATCATACATACCCCAACCATTATAATAATTATCTTCTAAAGCTAAGGGATGAAATTCTATCGTGTCTTCAAATGACATGTGATTATCTAATTGTTCAGGATTCGTAGGCTCTTCATGTAAAATAGTAACTTTAGTGTCCTATATATCAGATGAAGAAATTTTTTTATTAGAAGGTATAAAATAAACACATTCCTCATATCTTCCCCAACCATTATAATAATCATCTTCTAAAATAAAAGGATGACATTCTATAAAGTTTTTTGCGTAATATTCAGATTCATCTATTGATTCCTTTTTAAATTCACTTTCAACCACTTTTGATGGCTCCAGTGTTTCTGAAATTGAATTAATTTTGGTATTTAGATTTAATTGATTATCCCAATCCTCTAGATCATTGACTACATCAAATATGAACCACTCATATTATGGAGTTTTCTCTATCTGAGATAACATAGATATTATAGGATTGTTGGGTGGGATAGGGCTTTCAATTTCTTGCAGCTCAGATGAGAACAAAGTGAGTGATTCCCATTCTATCATACCATTTTTAGATTCTTCTTCAGGTTCAAGTTCATTCAAGCTATAACTTAGGCTATGAACTTATTCAAATTTATCTTCCTCCATTTTTGAAGGTTCATGTATTTCTAAAATTGAACCAATCTCTATATTTTGATTAACTTGATTACCACAATCCTCATTGATGGGTATTGAATTTGAAACTTGCACCTCATTTTGAATAGTATCTAAGGTAGTTGTAACATTTGGACAACCGATTTCGTCATGTTGATTGCTTACATTAGACATCATTTGATTTGAGGATGCTAGATTGGATGGTTGGTATTGATTGAAATCCATAACTCCTAACAAAAAATTCATAAGAGAAGGTTGTGCTATATCCTGGCTTGTTTGTGATCTCTAATTGTGAGATTTAGGTCTAAGTGATGATAATTGAACCACATTAACCCCTTTCAAAATCAATTGTTGTTCAAATGTTATTGCTTCATTGTAGGCTCTGGGCAAGGATGTAATTTTAAGAAGTCTCAAAAACATAGAAGTAACATGATCTAAGGCTCCCATGTATATTTGAGTAGCTCTTTATTCTGAAATGATGTAATGCATCACCATTTTGGTATACAACTCATGGAACCTATCATTGAATAGTCTCATGGATTCATTAGGTTCTTTGCGGATAGAGATAAATTGATTTAACATCATAACTGGGTCAACTAGTTTTCCAAAATGGCTGAGAAATGTTGCTTCTAGTTGAGCCCAAGAAGTGATAGAACCTGCAGGTAAATTGATATACCAATCAGAAGCAAATTCATCCAATGTGTATGGAAATATTCTACAAATAACATGCATAATTTGTAAATAAACCATAATGTTTTTGTATGCCTAAATATGTTCCTCTGTCGTACTCATTCCATCATTCTTATAATGGGGTAAATAATTTTATTATAATGTAAGATTTAAAAATTTAAATTAAAAACTTAGGGTTTTTATTTTCCATGAATTTGAAATTAAATAAAATGAAAATGTTTAGGGTTAAGGAAAAAAATAAAAATGAAACGTAATTTAAAAGCAGGTTATAGAAACTTCAAAACTTCATCCTGAATCTATAAACAAAAATGTTTTTGAAATAAAACCTAATTTAAATCAATCAGCATTAACACAATTCAACCTAAATTAGGTGTAATATTCAAGAAAATAATTTAAAATATTCAATTATTATAAAGTGAAAACACCATCAACATGCATATTTTCACTATAACAAAATGAATATATCATAATAAGATCTGACAATAATATTTTCTCTATAATGCCTTTGTTCATCCAAAATGAAACCTTCTCTAAGCAACGTGGGAGGAAACCTTTGGTAAATTTGTCAATCCTTCAATCCCGGTTCTCCAAAAATATTTTGACCCTTATTTTTGTTTTCAATCTCTTATTTATAATTGGAAAAATTCCATTCTTGCCACTTCACAATTTAATATCTCAGTTTATGCCATTCCAAAGTAATTTGGAACAACCTAAATTCCTTCTCTCCTAGACTTATATTATCCTCTTGATAAATTATATATTATAAATATAACATACAACCTTTGAGAGCAACATTAATATTATCATACTCCAATTTAATAGACGTGAATTCGCTATCCCTTGACCCTGTACTGCCTTGGTCCTTCATAATAAATTTAATATATTTTCCTTTGTTTACATATGTTGCGTCCATTTTTATCTTTTTGAAACATAGTAAAGAGTGAGCGCTTATATCTAGCAAACCATTCATCTATTCCATCAATGTATTTCTATAAGCATTGCCATCTACAATATTGGACAATATTCCAATTTGCGCACATGTCCATTGAAAACATAGATGCACATGCTTCTGGTTTTCTAGTTCTCTGGCATAGAACTAAAATATACCCTTTTTTTAATATTACTTTGAATAGAATTTCCTATAATACCAATACCTTCAAACAATGCTTTCCTCCTCTGCTGCACATTCTCAAACAATCAGGATCTAAGTACTTGTGATTATGATATTGATGAATATCTAATCTACATCATTTTAATCCAATGAAATATTACATATTCGCTCACCATGAAATGATGACATTTAACACTGCACATTTGCACAATTCACATCTTACTATTCTTACTAGAACTTCACACTTGCACACTTCTATGACTGCGAAGTTCCCATTGATTGAAGATTTATGACAATATGAACCAACACTGCACAATTATGTGATTGTAAAATTCCCATCGATTGAATATTTATGACGATACGACACAATTCTATGACTGTGATTTGGAAAGTATTTAAATTGGTCAATATATTTTTGTTTTTTTAAGAAAAATGTGCCTAGTGAATCTACTTTGTCATGCCCAGAGAATGATAAGACCAACGTCTACCTCCCATGAAATAAATATGTGAACCTTATAACTTTCTTGAAATTTAGGAACAAAAAATCCTTCCTATTTCCATATTTGTATCATTTATGAATAAATCCATCCCATGAAATAAATATGTGAACCTTATAACTTTCTTGAACTTTAGGAACAATGAACAACCAAGTTTTCAGATCTCACAAGAACTTGAACTTCAAGTAGACATTAAAATAAATTCATATTTTTCTATATCATGTAAATCCTGAGAAGTGATTACTCCCAACATAACTGCTAATGAACTCTCTAAATCCCTATTTTTGTCCAACATTTTCTGAAGTCGATTCATTTTCACTTGATGCAAGATTTAAGCTGTTGAAATTTATTTTTTTAAACTTATTTTCTTACATCACTTCGATACTTGGGTTTTCAGATGTCTCCAAGACTATAATTTGTTGATTCCCTTTCTCCCTAGAACCACTTTGGAGGAGCAAATAAATTACTCCATCTTCATTGAAACAAAATCACAAATGTTTCTTGACTTATATCTGTTCCTTTTGCAAGTCTATAAACATAATAAGTTGTAGCATGCAAATTTCACCTGATAGAATGTGTGTTGTCTTCTCCAACATGAACAATAAAACTGATTGATGGAACATTTGCAAATATTAACTTCCCATTAGCAGTGTTCAATAGCTTCAAGTATGTGTGTTCATTAGGAAAGGTACAGTCTTGAGCACGACTCATTACAATACCATTTTTAAGCTTATAATCGAAAGCTGAAAGGATGAAAGGAACAATGATTTAGTAAGAAAAGTAAAAATCCTCTAATCATAGTGTCGTTCTTACCAAGACCAGATGCAACTGAACTGGTGTTAACTTGGTGAAATGAAACACTCTTTTCTATCGTGACAAGATGATTTTTCTCTTCATATTATGCCTCTTGTTCATTTATGAAACTATGTTTGAATGAATACATACAAAATAAAATCTGGAATATTTAACTGAAACCTTTTGTACTTGCTGAGCTCATCAAATCAAATCATAAAAATGGCATCTTCACTTTATACGAATCCAAACCCTTGTCACAAATATTTAACCAAGACCTCTCCATATGCATAGTTCAATAGAAAATCTTTGAAACTCATTCGGGCTTATAAATCCAAGAAAAATTGATCTATTCCATTTGTGTGAACCTAATTCAAAATTATTTTCAATTTGATAAAACTGCAAGCGCTAACATAATTTATCCAGCCTGGTTGAAGCACCATGTAGCTCAATTGCAAGCCATGTAATTGGAGGAAATTGCTATAAGTATATTTGAAAATTTAAACTCGATAGAAGTGCACCAAAAAACCATCCAAAACTTGTCAAAGCATTCATGTGGATCTAGAAGAATAGTTGATAATATATATATATATATATATATATATATATATATATATATTGATTTGGTTATTGTGAGAAATCCTTATGACCGACGTACAAGGCTGAGCAGTCTCCTCCCAACCATGACCCCTCCTAAAGTTGAGAGCTATACTTATCAATAGGGAATTTAACACAAAGCCACCACACATCCACCCCCTCATACACTTGCCCACGTCGCGGTTTGAACCTTGGACCTCCCGAAGAAGAGCCAAAGCTCGAACCGTTGCACTGCACCTCCAGGTACAAATAAAACGATGCTTCCACCTCGAAACTCATTCCAGGCATTGATCGTGCTTGCACTGGGTCCACTGAAACCATGCTACCTACCTCAAAAAATTGTAAACACCATAAAAAAAACCCTTTTTATTAAACCATTAAATTAATTTTAAAATTTTTAAACTACACCTTTTTAATTAATTTAAAATGTTTAAATTCATGTAATTTAAGACATTAAAAAATAAATAAAAATTGAAATTTAAAAACTTTACACTTAAGAACATATTAAATATTGAAAAATTAAAAACATCAAACTTAACAAAATATTAAAAATAAAATTAAAAAATAAAACAAACATTTAAACCCAAATTTAATCAACCACACATGTCATGTAAAACAAAATAACATCAAAATTTCAAAATTTTCAGTGGATCCCCAATTTTGGGGTAAGTTGTGCAATGGCCACTACAGATACCTTGTTTTAACTATTCAAAACCATACATTTTTTCTAATTAGTATCCTCATTTGGAATCTAGAATTTGTTTTACCTCTCCTAAAGGCTACTTATGACCATGGTAACCTTGCTAAACTTGTCATGATCTAGTAATAACTCTTTCTCAAATGTAAATTTTGTGTATCAATGCATTACATTTGAATCATCAAATGGATATTTATAATAGGCATAAAATTTCTCTAACTTTGTTCATATAGTATTATGTTTGTGAGGCATATCAATTAGACAGGGTTATGCACAAGGAGTTGGCCCCAAAATATATTTATAAAAATCAGGTGAATTAGTCTCAAAATTTTGGTGAATCGTGTCCAAGGAGAAATGGTGAATTGCATTTATATTTCACAAAAAAATAATTAAACTATGGTGATTTTTTTGTGTTGGTGACTATACCTATCGCTTGCAGTAGTGGCGATCTGCTACAAGATTGTTGATTGGTTGTAGCAATGCTGATGGGATGCATCAATGCAGATCAAATGCAGCATTGCCAACACACAATAAATCTCAACCCATATTCTAGGCCTGTAAGACAAAATCAAAGACCCATAAATTCTAAGATAGAATCATTATACCAATTGGATGCATCAATGTTGATCTATTACAACTATACTGATCGATTTCAATCATGCCAATGTGTTTCAGATATACCGATGTGTTGCAACTATGCCAACATGTTGTAGTTATACCGATCAGACTATACCAATCGATTGCAGCTATGCAAATGCGGTGCAACCATACCAATGAGTTGCAACTATGTTTATTAGACTATACCAATCAATTACAGTCATGCCAATATGTTGTAGTTATATCGATCAGGCTATGTCGATATGGTGCAACTATGCTGATCAGATGCAACAATGTTGATTGGATCCAACAATTTTGATTAGATGCAACAATGCTGATCGAATGTAGCTATGCTAATCAGATGCAACAATATCGATGTGGTGTATGAATATCGATCGAATACAATAATTATTATCAAATTCAATAATGATGATCAGATTTAGCAATATCAATGTGTTGCATCTATGTTGATCGGTTGCAACAATACCGATGTAGTGCAAGAATATTGATCGGATTTAGCAATGTCAATGTGGTCCAACAATGTTGATCAGATGCATCAATGTCGATGTGGTACAATAATATCGATCGAATGCAACAATGTCGATGTGGCCCAACAATGATGATGTGATGCAATAATACCGGTTGGATACAATAATGTTGATCAAATGCAATAATACTGATGTGGTGCAAGAATATCGATTGGATGCAACAATGTTGATGTGGTGCATTAGTACTTATCGGATGTAACAATATCGATGTGGTGCAGGAGTACCTATTAGATTCAATAATTTTGATCAGATGCAACAATATCTATGTGGTACAGGAATGCCAATAAGATGCAACAATATCGATGTTGTGCAGGAATACCCATTGGATGTAACAATGTCGATGTAGTTTAGGAATACCGATTGGATGCAGTAATATCACGTGTCAACCATGTATTAAATGGTTTCATGCAGATACCATGGGTTAATAATCTATTAAATTTTAGCATTCAAAAAGTCTATATAAAGGCATAAACAATCATTTTTTACCTTTTCTAATGTAGAGCACATCACACACCTTCCACTTTAACCTTTTTATGATGTTATCCAACACATTAATAATACCTTCAACCCTATACCTTGATCTAGAGTACCTCGTACCCTACAAAATAAACTAATGATGTCCCCTTCCACCCTTGTAATGTCAAAATTTTATTTCAAAAACCTTTTTTACCCCCTAATTTTCAAAATTTTAACATAAGGTTACGACACATCATGGGTCAAAGACTCTGGTCTTCAGGGCCTATTTTCGATGCCATAGTTTGAAACAAACACAAAATTGATACAGAGCTTAATTGCATGTTATGACAATGATTTAGCCATGATAAATGTTGTTATATACAATAAGAATATCATATTTTTTGCCAAAACCTCAAATGTCTCAAGATTGATAGGATTGCCTCACACTGGTTGTGATCCTGTCACATAAAAAATTGTTTTAATTTATGAAGATAAAGAGTACATGGAGGGTAAATTCTATGTCCCCTTAGAATATTTTATAGGTATAATTGCATATTTTTATATTTAATTGAATTTAAAGTCTAGGGTTTTACAATTACTGGTTTATTTTTTTTTGTAGTTACCGCTACCAAGTCTAGAAGGGGCTTGACTATAGAAAATATTCAGAACAAGTTTCGTCTAGCATATTGTAAATTCTTCCTAGCCAAACTCATTTTGCAAGGAAGACCGATAGAAATTTTGATGTGGACATTGGCATATTTGGTTCATTGTATTACGCACCAACAATTCAACCGGTGCACCTATGTCTCACATCACATCAGAATGTATTTCTAAAATGTGAAAACCTCCACTACTTCGACTCCAAGACTTAGTACATGCAACTATATTCTTTGTTTTTATGAATCATATTATAATTTGCAGAATATTGAAGTACCTACTTCGTGGCACCCAGACCTAACCACTGTAGCCATGATAGTACAACAAGTGTAGGTAAATTTTACTTAATATTTAACTAATACTTTTTTATATTCAATGCATTTTTCATTTTTATTCTATTAACAATTTATGTATAAATACAAAAAAAGGAATCCTCTTCCACTTCAAAGCAGGATGCTACTATTAGAGGTCATAATATAGAGGAATATGGAGACTCCGAATCACCTGTGGAAACAACACCACAACTACGAAGAAGATCTAATAAATGCTTAAGATCTAATTCTCCTAATCCTCGACAACCTCCACCTGCACATACACTACCAATTAGCGTAGATGTAAAAGATGTTTCATCTTCGACCAATAAGTTTTACAGTCTGCCTTCACAAAATATGTTACCAAATTTTATTATATATTTTTATTAATTTTTATAATGTGTTTTCAGATTACAACACACCAACATTCTAAATGCATATGTAGCTATGCAAGATGTCTCATATTCGGTCGATAAGTGTTATACATAAATAGTAAATTTTACAGTCTACCTTCACAAACTTTGTAACCCAATTTTATTTTTATTTTTAATCTTTTTCACAACAATGTCGTCAAGGAATACAACAGTCGATGCTACACCCTCCTCCACCACACAAACATCAAATGCGAGGTCAACAATGATTTATGGGTGGAAAATAATTTCTTCCATTCAGGCCACAGGGAGGATCATCCAAGCAATTTTTAGGATTTGGAAATATATTTTTTGGTAATTTTACAAGTGTACAGGAAGATTTTATTGTTGGGTTACCTAATCATCCACTTGATGAGGATTAATTTTACAAGGCAAAATGCCCTATGCATTTCAAGCTACTGATCTATTTTGAGAACCTAAAAATGAAGTAAGACCAAAATATTCTTGTGCATCTCCTCAGACCTCATCTCCTCCAAATGAAACTGTCACCCCTCATCCTCTAATAGAGGATGAGAAAGTAATATTTTCTAAAATTAATTCAAATTCTAACAATTATCTATCCACCATTACGAACTTGTTAATTCCATATGTAAAAGAAATGAAACAATGGGAGTATCGAGTGAAAGTTTTGATAAATGAAATAAATGCTCGATTCAAAACTTTTTCAAAAGGGGAAATATTTTTCCTTTAGTTGAAAATGAACCAAAAAAGCTTGATGAGAAGGGTAAAGAAGTTCTTGCACCAATATCTGAAGATGTTGCAAAAGAGGAAATACCCTACTTGAAGGCTTGCAAAATGTAGAGAATGCCTTGGTCAAATTTGGAGCAATGGAGGAGAGGACTGATAAGCAACCTGAGCGAGGACTTATAGTAGAGGAAGTGGGGAGATTAGATGCAGGATCTCGACCCCTTGAAGTGTAGACTATTGAATTAGTTGAAAAGGGAAAAGAAGGTAAAACTACCCCTAGCCCCCCATCTAAGGAATGCAAAAGATAGCCTGGATGTTTTATTGCTGCTAAAAATTTAATTTTATCAAAAAGACAATTTTATGATATGTTTTCATTTGAAATCAAGACATTTGCATAAATGTTTTACATGTATTTTTTTTGAGTTATTACAATGACAATGTATGTTATTGTGATATTACGTAACTTGAGTATTATGCTATTTATATTTATATTTGTGTGTTATTTCCATCGCTTGAGTATTATGTTGTTTCAATTATGCTTGAGTTTATGAAGGATACATCTATGCATGGATTTAAATTTTCATTTTATTCAAAACCAATCTTGCTATGATATAAAAATGAGTATTTTCTTGTGTATTATGTTATATTGTTTTGTTATTTCCATATCTTGAGTATTATGCTATTTGCATTTTACCTTCTAGACTACATACAACACTTTCTAAAAGAAATTTTTACTAATGATACATACATGCATGGTTTTAAATTTTTAGTTTATTCAAATCCAAATCATAATATTTTGTCAACATAGATAGTTAATTCAATAAAAAAGCTATGATATAGTAATAAGGATTATCTTGTGTTATTTCCATAACTTGGATTTCATGCTATTTCTATTTATATTATTTTTTTATTTCCATAACTTGAGTTTTATGCTATTTGCATTGTGCTTTCTAGACTACATACAACACTTCTAAAAGATATATTTACTAATTATACATGCATGCATGGTTTTAAAATTTTCCATTTTATTCAAAGATAAAGCATAAATCATAAAATTTTGTCAATATAGACAGTCAATAACAATAAAAAGCTATGGTATGGAAAATAAAGTCTTATCAACAAATACAAATGATATCAAATACGAAAAATCATTGATTATATATTTTTTAAATCATTGAAATTTTACAAATGATATCAAATACGAAAAATCATTGATTATATGATTTTTTTTAAATCATTGAAATTTTACAAATGATATCAAATCTAGAAAATAATTGATTACATAAATTTGTTTCTCATTGAAATTTTACATTGCTGAAAGCTGAAACAGAGTCTTCTTGACTTATCGAAAAGAACTAGAAAGAATTTGTGAATTCTGCGTCTCCATAATCTCATCACTGCAAGCGTTATTATCCTCATTATCAACATTATTAGTGAGACCTCTTCTATCCACTAGGTACTTCCAATATTCCAAACCTCTGTCATAGGGAAACTTATCCAAATTATACGATGACACATACATTCTCAAACAATTCTCTAAATTTTTGTCCAATTTGTTATGAAATTTATATTTCACAAAATATAGTGCACTAAAAACCCTTTCATCTTCAATAGATCCCAAAATCATTTTTTGACATAATTCATATAAAATAAAATATTCACTCATCATTTCTTGTAAGACATTACTTGGATACAATTTTGGCCACAAACGCGTGATGGAACCAGGCTCATGTGGGTTATTGAAATGTTCCATTGTTATTCCAAAATTGGTTGATTATTGTCTCAAAAGTTCTTTTTTTAGAATACCAATGATTTGAATGTCATTTACTTCCATACATTTAGATAAGTTTTTCATAAGAGTGCTCATATATTTTATAAACAAGTCAATTTTACTATTGTGGTCAAGACAAGGATTCTAGAACATGGGGTTAACCACAACCATTGTCTCAAGTAGATCATATCTGTGAAAATGATCTTTTATTTCCCTTGTCAACAATTTTGCAATTCTTATCAATTTATTCTTAGTACTATGTAAAACCAAATCAAATTTACTATGTGTTATGGGCACTTGTTCAACATCCTCAATTAATGTATCTAACCACTTTTCATAATGATATAAAAGAATAATCTTTCCATGAATAGCAATACAAATATTATCATTGATGTTAAACTTTAAAAAATTGTTAGGATCATTGACTTGAACAAATGTATTCCAACTATCAAACAAAGAATCCTTGAAATTTTCTATAGATAAGTAAATCTTATCAATAAGCATACATATTTGTTTTCTCATCTTGATGAAATCAACAATATAAATTGGTCTTTCCTGTGTGATTTTAATCAAAGTATTCATTTCTTACAACAATGGAAGAATACCACATAATATGAGAAGATTTTTCAGCTCAGTCATACGATATAGCAAATATTTTACCTTTTCAACATCCCTATGATGTGCATACATAAACCTCAAAAGGATTGATATTTTGAAAAAATCCTCCTTTTCAGGAAGAAATAGTGAAATTCACCTAGTGTCCATATCTTTTAATTTTTTTTGTCTTCAGTTTCACCTAGAGAAAACTATTTTAACTCTGCAAACCTTTTTTGTATTGCATGAAAAGTAAGTGTGTATTTCACGGATGAGATCTTCCACTTTGGCAACATTTTTTAATGTGCTCATAATTTTGTATGCAAGATTTGTTCTATGCACCATGCAATGAAACATAATAACATATGGGGTAATTTATGTCTAAAGTCTAACAAAAAGACCATTCCTTTGTCCTTGCATTGTAGTTGCACCATCAACTCCAACACAAATTAACTTTGTGGTCATTTATTTTTCATCCATTCCGGTAATATCCTTTAAACTGGTTACAACAACATTGTAAATATTTTCCACATTACAATTTTCCATCATATTATGTAGTGCTAGTAAATGAGGTTGTCTTAAATGATTTTGGAATGTGTAAAAATGTATGCAAACCCAAGATGTGTTGTCAACAATCGTGACCTCATCAATCGAAAGTGAAATAAATTTGGCTTGTTTTACCTTCTCTCTCAAGTCCTCCTTCTCAACCAATGATAGACATTTTACCATTTCCCAACCACTTCAATTTGACCAATGGGAATTGGGAAGGTTTTGTACATCAACTAGTTGAAATAGTTGCTTATAATCAACAAAATCAGACATGGGTCAACCCTTTTTTATAATATTGTATACAACAACAAACTACAATTTTTTTGAGGCTAATATGGTCTTATGAATTTTTTGAAATTGGGCCTAGATTGTTCCACCCTTCTCAATGAGAGTTTGTTGGTGTTTCATTGCTTTTTCATATTCAAGTGCATATATGACATGCACACATCTGATGCATCCTTCCACCTATGATATTTCTTAATTGTTCTATCACTTTGTATTTCTTTGATATAAAATTTCCCATAGTGTTTTTATATTGTGTATTTCTTATTTTGTAACATATGATCCTTTCCTAGTTTCCAACTACAAATAACGCATCGACATAGTTTATTTGTCTCAAATCGCTCAATAAAGGGGTATAATCATGCCCATTCATTTTAAAAACCCCTTCCAATAGTCCAGTCGCTTGTCTTTTGATGTTTATATTTTTGACTAGAAGATTATCCAGAGATTTGCATATTAATTGTACTCTCATTTTCTTTTTCGATTGATGTGTCTATATGAGGCATCTCGTGAGTGGCTGTTGAATGTCATTATTATAAAAATTATTATGTGGTCCGATCTCATCACCTAGAACATCTTCAAGTGGAGGCATATCAGGGTCAATAGTGTTCACTGCATTCAATGTTTGGTGTTCTATATCATTTTTGAATGTAAAAAGTATTTTTCTAAAGAATTAATTGAATATAGTTTTACAAATAATTTAAAAAGAGGTAGATAAGCAGAAAACTATTTATTTATTAATAAAGAAATACTTTATATTTAACAATAACCAAATTAAAAAAATAATGATTTGATGGTAAAAAGTGTTTGTACCTTCAAGTTGTAAAGATGTGGATGCCTCATTGCATTTTGATATTTGTGTAAAATATTTTAGAATTATATTTTTACCAGATGATTGGCCTCCATTCTTTCCATATTTACTAGGTGACATTGTACCTATAAATAAAAAAAATTTAGATGTTAGGAATTGAATATGAAATTGAAAGAAAATCGTATACTTCCCCTAATAATAATGTGCATTTCTAAGTAACCAAGGTTAAACTATAATTCCATAAAGAATCTGAGTATTCATATGAACCTATGCTGCCCTCTAGAATGAATTATTCCTGCGTGCTTCGAGAACAATAACAAATCAAAGCAACACAGTATCTGACAACAAAAATACTCCTAACACACAAAAATATGACATGGATACTTGTCGCTCACAGTTGTAGATAGTGCATCTACGCTACCTATGAAACTAAAGGAAAAGAGATTTGAAAAAAAAATAGTGGAAGAAGAATAATCTACCTAGAAATTATAAAGAAACTAACAAAGGTTAAAAAATAAATAATAAGGCTACAACAAGTAGGTATTAAGTCTAATTTATTGCTAAATTTATCCAAAACAAAACAAGCATACTAATATTTTTGGAAGCTTTCAATTTACCAATTATCACAATCATCATAACTTTTTATCACCGATAGTCACTTTAAAGTTTTTGCAATTGATTGACCATGACCAATTAATAATACTCTGCAATAGATTGTCCTTTGCAACTGATCATCACACTATCAAGAAAACTACAACCGATCGGTACATACTGATTGATCCTCTACAACCGATTAGTATGTATCAATAGGTAATCCTCTACAACAAATCATCACACTGACAATTCACTGCATACAATTAGCCATGACTAATCAATAATACTCTGCAATCGATCAATTTATGTCGACAGGCTATTCTATGAAACTGTTTCACCTTTTCATGTTTCTGCAACTGATCGACATATGATGATCAAAACTCATCTGCAACATATCAATTTATGTTGAGAGGCTTTCCTATGAAACTAATTCACCTTTTTAGGTTTCTATAACTGATTGGCATATTCTAATAGACACTCCTTTGCAACATATATATTTATGTTGAGAGGCTATCCTCTGAAATCGATTCACATTTTCAAGTTTTTGCAACTGATAAACATATGTCGATTGACACACCTCTACAATAGATCAATGTCAAGTTTGTGGAACTGGTCGATGTATTCTAATTGACAATATCTTGTAACTAATTGACAAATATATCGAATGACAATAGGTTTTTTTCTACTTTAGATCTATTTTTGAGTTAGAGTGTTTTATATTTATGTTTATCGATACCCCATTAAGTATTTATACAAGTAGTATATGTGGTGAATTGGGCAAGAAAAAAATATAATTTGAAGGTGAATGGTCTATGGATTTGGGTGAAAGTGGTTGGTGAATTAAAATAAATTAGGATAATTATTATCACCATCTAGAGAACCAACCCCAGAAAAAAATAAACCCTAGAAATTTTGGGTGAATGGGCCCTAGTGAAAATTCTAAATATAGCCAATTTGTGATGATTTGCGCTTATGCATAATGTTGTAATTAGGTATAAGCCATCAACATTATCGTTTCTTTAAAAACATCTTGGTCTATTCATTATGTGTTTCCATGGATATTTTAAATCATTGATGAAATATTTTAAGACTAGATATAAATTAATAAAATTATATTAATAAGTGAATTATGAAATCATTGTATTTTTATATAGAAATATCATAAGATTGGATAGATGGAAAGATATTACAAAGTGAAAAGAATGGAGAAAGAGATGGAAATTATTGATCATGAGACAAATTTTAAGATGAAACAAGGCGACATTCTTATAGTAGAAACTATATTATATCAAGAATTTTTCCACTCCCAAAAATATGGTAAATCAAGCCCATTTGCATCATTAGATGGGAAAGCCCATCATGGTTCCCTCAGGTCAACCAATAAAATATACAAGTTTAACTTCAAAATAAATTAAAGAGGTAAAGGAAGTTTTTAAACCAAATCTTATAATAAATATGGTAGAAAATATCAAGCTTAATCTAGGAAAATCATCTTAATTTTTCTAAAACAATATAAAGTCGTCTCCTTGTAATTAAAATGAAAGTAGCATAGAGTTTATCCCTTATACTTTAGGGTATCAAGATCAACATAACAAAGAAAGGAGCATGGAGGATATCCATGGTAATTTAGGTATTTTGAGGAATAATATGAAGGTAAGTACTATAGAGGATGGTCCTTCCACTTTAAGATTTATAGGATTACATAAAAAAGAAAGTTATTTTTAGGATTTTCCTTACACTTTAAGTTTTCTAGGAAATATAAACTTATAGAATATAAATATTAGTATCAACAACTAGAAAAAATTGAAGGGATTCATGAGGATGTAAGCATTTGGAAAAAGAGAGGAAGACCCTCAAAACAAAAATAAAGAGAAATTGAAACTCAAAGAGATAATAATTTAGGAAAGCAAAATCAAAAGTCTTAAGTTTTAATATAAAATGGAGCCAATACCACAAATAAGAATAATGATAACAATGGTATTTTGGAATATTAAGAACATGAATATGACCCCCTAAAAAGAGTTATTAAGAAATTAATATGATATATAGTCTTGATTTTACTTTAATATAAGAAATAAAAATAAGTAGTGAGGAATGAAGGATACATTAAAAAAATTGAAAGATGGAGAATTTCATAGTGCAAATTAGGGTTACGCACAATGGCGAATATTCGACAATTGGGCTAGTATTTATTTTTTGAAAATTTGAATTTGCTATTTTGGGGGACCCGGATGTCGGCCCTTTTGTCCAAATTTTTTAGAAATGTTTCTTTTAGGTGTAGGTTCACCGTGCATTGATAATAGTATTACATATATTTTTTTAAATTCTCTAGCAATCCCAACTAAATAGAGGACCCTTTTCACCATTAAATTTTAAAATTTTTAAATTATCTCGCCCAATTCGCAAAGTATACCATTATATATAATTAACACCCCAGTGATACTTTTCATTTCCAAACCCTGTTCTACACTAGATGGATATCCCGACCCAGTTCTACACCATATTGGACCCATTTATGTACTAGATCAGACCCATTTCTACACCATATCAGATCTTGTTTAGCACTAGACAAGATCAAACCCTGTTCTACACTAGACCAGATCTTGTTTAGCACCAGACAAGACCAAACCCTATTCTACACCAGATCAAACCTATTTTTGTGGTAGATCAGATCATGTTATGCACCAGGCCGAACCCTATTTTGGACCAAGCCAATATTTAAATCCTATTCTACTTTCGAAC
Organism: Wollemia nobilis; assembly: GCA_028583015.1. Taxonomy (NCBI): domain Eukaryota; kingdom Viridiplantae; phylum Streptophyta; class Pinopsida; order Araucariales; family Araucariaceae; genus Wollemia; species Wollemia nobilis. The sequence goes on along the minus strand of JAQPPZ010002143.1, from coordinate 3,450,310 downwards.
AGACTATCGGACCCTGTTCTGCACTAGACCGATATCCAGATCCTAATTTGCATCCAAATGGACTAGTAGACCATGTTATGTACCAACCTGATATATGGACCTATTTTACACCAGGTCGGACCTTTTTCTACACTAGGTCAATATTTGAATCATATTTTACACTAGGCCAAGCCTTGTTCTGGACCAGGATAAATTTTTAACCATGTTTTGTACCAGGTCAGACCCTGTTCTGCATCAGGCCGATATTCAGACCCTACTTTGTACCAAGTCAAATCCTATTCTACACCAGGTTGATATCTGAACCCTATTTTACACCAAGTCAAATCTTATTTTACACCAAGCCGATATTTGAACCTTGTTTTGCACTAGGTTGGACCCTGTTCTGCACCAAGCCTATATTTGGACCCTATTTTGCACCAGGACGATATCTGGACCCTATTTTACACCAGGCCAATTTTTGAACCCTATTCTACACTAGGCCAATTTTTAAACCCTATTTTACACTAGACTAGACCATGTTCTACACCAGGACAATTTCTGAACCTTGTTTTACACTAGGCCAATATCTAAACCCTATTTTACACCATCTCAAATTCTATTCTGCACCAGGTCGATATCTAGACCCTATTTTACACTAGGTCGAATCATGTTCTGCACTAGGTCAATTTTTTGAACTAGGTCAAACCCTATTCTACACCAGGTCGATATTTGAACCCTATTTTATCCCAGTCCAAACCTTGTTCTATAACAAGTTGATATCCAGACCCTATTTTGCACCAAGATAGACTTTGTTCTACAACAAGCTAATATTCAAACCTTATTTTGTACTAAGTCAGACCCTATGTTGCATTAGGTTAATTTTTAGATCCTATTATATAACATGCTAATATCCAGACCTATTTTGCACCAGGTCAAACCCTGTTCTACACCAAGCTAATATTTGAATCATGTTTTGCATTCGAACGGACTACCAGACCTTATTTTACAAAGGAAAAAATATATTTATTTTTGGCTTCGGAGGCACTACCCCCAAACCTCCACCAGGGGGAGCTCCATAAATGTTACTACCTGTTGGACCCCTTGGAAACATAGTAGGATGGGCGTTGCCCCCCCTACACCTCCCCTTCATGGAGTGGGTCCAAGTGTGGTTAAAAACAAGACCTCAAAATTAGAGAGAGAATCAAGCTCCATAACCAATACCATGTTCTGAGACCATACCATTTTCTACACATGGTTCGAGACCGAACTATTTTTTGCACCGACCCATGGACAAATCTTATTTTTCACTCGATCTAGCCAAAAATATCAAATTCACCATTTTTTCCATTTTTTTTCAAAAACTAAGGTAATTCATCATTTCCTCTGACATGAGGTTGGCCACGATTTGCCACAATTTTGAAATAGATTCGCTTATTTTTTACAAGTACATTTCGGGTTTGATCCCTTATGCATAACCCTGGTGCATTCTAAAATAAGAGCTTCAATAAGCTTTACAATAATATGAGACAAATGCAAATAATATGGACAATTGTTAGAAGCAAAAGATAATTAGGTTGATGGTATTTTTTGTAAAGTGGAAAATATCAAAGTTGAAATTTTAAATGTATATAGTCCAACTACATTAACTCTTCATTATAGATGTTGAAAGGAACCCAATATAACTATTTCAAGTTCAATGGTAATACATAATTGTGATCTATAAATTCTTGGGGAAATTTAATATAGTTCTATCTAATTCTACTAATGCTTATATGCTTTGATATTTGTGTTATGAAATCATGGATATTTAAAAATAGTTAATGCCCATTTTTTGCATAACAAACCTTTATCTAAACTTACAAATACCCTTAAAGTTTAGTGCATGTATAGTCCTTATGACGGGTGGTCATACCATAATCAATGTCACATGGACTATGATGTAATAATTTCTAACATACCCCTTAATTACAACATAGTCTTAGCTTTGTCTTAGTATCTTGCTCTTGGCTTTAGACTTGAAGGAAAAACAATTTCTAGGGTGAACTTGGAATCACTAGAGGAAGATCCCTCCTTCAATGTAGAATATATACTATAATACTTAGGAGTTTCAAGTTCTATTTATCATGCACTCCAAAAATATACTTATTACAAATACTTATTCTAATATTTATAGATTCAATGCATGAAGTATGTGTCTCCTTTGATGTCTTCATGTGGAGGATGTGCTACCATGCATTCTGTGTTGACTATTAAGTTGATTGGTCACCAATATTTATATTGTGTATGATGGCAAGAGAGTTGTGTAAGGCTTCTTCCACTTCTTTTACTTCACCTTCTTCTAATTTATAATTATCCTATCATAATTTTATTTAGTAAGCTTTGGACTCTTTGTAAGTTTACCATTTATCATAAGTAATTTGATATGATAAATAAGATGTATATTTTGAGTACAATATTTGGTATTCATATGTACTTATTTCATCCTATAACTGCCACCATTTTACTTGAACATGAATACAACATCCTATCAAGTGCTCAATAGCATTTAACGTTGAACCATTAGGGCCCAAAAAATATTGATGTTTTTTAATAAATCTCTCTTTATTACAAATTATGTTATCAATTTTGATTATGTCACATTGTATCTTGTCATGTAGTATCTTGATTTCTTGTGATGCTAGTACACTCCTTGAAAAAATATTTATGAAATATCGAGATTTGATAATGGTGAAATGATACTTAGTATTACTAGTTGTAGAAAAAAATATAATTCTCTCAAAATATTGAGTTTTATAGCTATGCCACTCTTCTTCAGATCCCACATCATGATAGGCCATGCATTCTACACATATTTTTCTTTGTACTAGGAAAAGAGAGTAGTGAAGGAATTAACTTTGAGAAATCTACCTCTCTTCTAGGAAGGTTTAAATTTCTTGACTTTCTAATGATTAGGGATATGGCTTGGACTTGTCATATTTGTTTTTTTATCTTGGTGGTCTTCTCTCATGATTGATGTATTCACAATCCAATTTAATCTCTTGTTGGTTCTCCAATGGCTTCGAATGATCAACTAAGCTTTTGAAGTCATTAGATGCATTGTTTATTATATAATTGGAATAAATTGGATGAAAATAAATTTCTTGACTTGTCATATGTTTAGTTGTTTCAAATTTATACCAAAATTTATTGTGCTGACTTAGATAAGCATGTGGAACAAGTACATGTCCTTATTCCTCTTCTGCATGATATTTTTCTTCTCTAGTTTGGTTCTCTTAGGTTATATTAATTTACTATACATTTTTCCAAATAAGATTTCTCTTATCTGATGATGAATTATCTTTCTGCTGATGGATCTCTTGTGAAGGAGACCCATTTGTGAATGGATTATGCAAAAATTTCTTCACTATGTGACCATTCTTACCACAAAGTTCACACATTGTTTATGTGTATCTTTGTTGTTGATATCCTTATGTTTGAGAATAATTTCTCTATTGATGATATCCTTAAGAATTATTTCTCTATTATTGAAATAATTTTTGAGGTCTCATGTCTCTTCTAAATGATTGCTTCCCTTTTTTATTTGTAAGAATAACTACTTCTTGTTGTGTTGTATGTAAGGCCTCTACTTTTTAAAGTATGTTTACCAACTTTTCAAATGTTGGTGTTTGCTCAATGATAATTTAAATGTTATCATAACTACATTATATTGTAAAGGGAGATATTTCAAAATAATAGTAACAAGTGTCTCATAAAATACATTTTATCCCAATGCTTGTATTGTTGCTTATAGTTCAACAATTCTCCTTATGAAAGAATCATGTGTTTTGTCATTCTTTAGTTTCAAACAATGAAGTTGACTTTATAGAAATAGACTTTGATTATGATTCCTTGCCTCAAATATTATTTGTAGTTTCTTCCATGCATCTTTGGATATGGTAGAATCTCAAATGTATGGTTGTACTTTATCAGCTACTCAAACATGATGATCAGTTGTGATTTTCTATCTACCTTGTCAAATTTTATTTGCTCTTCACCTTCTACATAAACATGGGTGATGGTCCCATCTATGACTTCCCATACTTCTTCAAAATTGAGTTGTATTTTTACTTTTGTATTCTAAAACCATAATTATTCCCCTTTAATAGTTACAAATAGGGCAACAGGAACTATGGTGCACCACTAGACATAGTAAATATTCAAAAAAGTTGAAATTTTTTATTCCACTATATTAGCATCAAAGATGTTTTTTTAAGAGTATTTATAAGCCTATACTCATAATTTAACTAATACCTCATATTTCAAGAAAATTAATGCCTTGTTAGTCAAAATATAAATGGATTTTCTTTCTCATACCATAAATATTTAGCGTATATTCTTCAACATATTATTGTATTTTAAAATATTATATGTATCTACGAAAGAGAAGATTATCAGCAAGAGAAGATTTAGGGTAAGAGGATATTTATAGAAGAAGAGATTACCAAAGGAGAAGATTATCTATAAAATTACTAGCAAAGAGAAGCAATTTGAAGATTACCAACAAAGAGAAGTGATTTGAATTTCAACTACAATATCTTGTTTACTACAAAAATAATTTTCTAGCATTATCGTCGCCATCGAGAAGAACCACATTTCCATCAAATCCATCCATGCTTATTAACAATAGCAATATTTTGTGCAAGGAGGTATTACGAATGCCTCTCACTTTGACTCTGGCTCTCTGAAACCCTTTAAGTGGGAGGCCTCATGTTCTCCCATTCTGGATCTGGCTACTAGGCATGAGGATGTTTTGCTTGTTGGGGGTCTTGCTGGTCTATTTCTGCTCCCTTATGTTTTTGGCATTATCACTCTTATCTGGGGTAGAGGGCTAAATGTTGAATCAAACCGATCAACATGATTCTAGGCTATTTTATCGTAGTGGAAAATTTTGGCTATTGACCCCCTGGTTGGCCTTCACTCTAGTTGGTGGGTGTGTAGGGTGGTTGTGTTTCTTGGATCATTTACCAATTTCAAGGACTTAGTTGGATGGTGCAACACTTCTAGGTTCAGTAGTTTCATGTTTTTCTAGCTTTACAGGGAGGGAAAAATGCCATCTACCAACCCAAACCCATGGGGATAAGCTTGCAAAAAATACATACAGAGGTATGGTATATTATTGTAGATTCTGATGATATTCCCTTGGCTACCTTCAATTCCACTGCTTTATGCTTGTTTGGCCCTGTTGCTAGAATTCTCTACCAATTGTGGGTCTGTGGCTGGTTGGTGTTGTTTTATTTTGGGTTCAATAGTTTCTTGTTGTATCTAGTTGTTCTAGGGAGACAAGGCCAATATTGTCCCAAATCAGTTGGGATAAAAATGGGTTATTATGCTACAGTGGATTTTAGCTTTTGGCCCCATGTATTTTTTGGGTTCCTTTTTTTTTTTTAAATAAAGGGGTAAAAATTTATTGACAAAAAGTTTGGATTATAAAGTACAGCTGAGCCCCCACCTAGGACTTAAATAAGCAACAAGACAGGCTAAATCACCAGACAAGGTCAACTCCCAAAGAAAACAAAAAAAAAACAAACCACATTAAGTCTGAACATCCTTATGGATCAACTCCCATAGGTGTTGAGAATCCCTAGATGGGAGACTCTCCCAGTTATCAATACTCTGAGTATCCAATAGCTCAGAAGCCCTTTTGGCCAGGTAATCAGCAACCCCATTCCATTCCCTTAGAATATGCACAAAGGATATAAATTCGAACTCTTCACTCATTCTGAGAATCTGAATGGTCACAGAGGCCAACTGCCAATTAACATCCTCCAATATTTTGTTGTTTAAAATATTAACCAAAATTTGAGAGTTAGACTCACAAAGAATCCTGTGCCAGCCAAGAGAAAACCCCCTTTGCAAGGCCTCAAGTATCGCCAGAGCTTCCATAAGATTGTTGGAGTGAACACCTTTATAAATGGAAAAGAAAAAACTGACCACGCCAGTAGAATCTCTCCCAACACCACCAATTCCAGCATGTCCAGGATTGCCCCTGGACAACCCATCAGTATTAATTTTTAAAACTCCTCTAGGGGGTAGTCTCCATCTACCCTCTCTCCTAACCTTCTTGCTAAGCTGAGGAATCCTACTAGGGCTAGAAGAATTCACACCAACCCCAAACAAACCAAGGGCCCTGTCGTACCTTCTCCTCCCTAGAGTCCAAATGAGGGTCCACATCACATTTACTATGGATAGTTTCTTGAACCATACATAGGATCCTTTTCCGGATCTGTTGAATAGCCAAATGACTTCCCTCAAAAATGCGTCGGTTTCGTTCGAGCCAAATCTTCGAGATGATGCAAGAAGGGCCCAAATTCCAAGCCACTTGGAGGAAGGGGGCCTTAGGCTGGAGGTCCGCCTGGACTACTCCAAAACTCCACCAGGGAGAGCACATGAAAACAAGGATGGTTCCAGGCACTCCACCAACAGTGCCAAATGTCTCCGGCAAGGGAGCATTGGAAAAATAAATGAGAAGAGTCATCTTCATTCTTACCACAAAGGACACATAAAGAGGGACCTTGAAATCCCCTCTTCCTCAAGTTATCCCAAGTGAGGCATTTATTACGAGCTACTAGCCAGAGAAAAAAGTTACATTTTAGCCAAGAAAATCTATTCCACATCTTTTTCCACCATGTGACAGGGAGACTCCCGAACTTTTGCTTATCAAGAACTTGATAACCATAGGCTACAGAGTAGGTTCCATTGGGATTAGGGTTCCAAGCTAGAATGTCTTTATCCCTCAATGAAGAACAGTACCTCCCTACAAGAATAAGAGAAAGCACCTCTCTATCCTCAGCCAATCCTCCTTAGGGCCATTCCTGCAGATCTTTCCATCTGTACATCTCCATATTTCCAAAATACTAGTTTTTTTTAAAGTCCTCCACATGAGACCAGCCTGCTTCCAAGAAACAAATGCTTAGGGAATGTAACCCGGGATATTAAGTCAAGATAGAAGGGTGGCCATCCCAAGAATCCTCCCAAAAAAGAACATCTGATCCCCAATTGCAAATCCAGAACAAACCCTGCTAAATTAAATTAGCTCCTCTTTTCAGAGTGTCCCAGATAACAGAACCTTTCCCAACCAAACTGGCTCTAGGGATATCTACCTCAGAAATACCTCTCAAGTATTTATAAGATAATATTTTAGCCCAAATCTGATCTTGAGAGGTACACCATCTCCAATAAATTTTTGCAGCCAAATCTTGCCCAGAAAGAGTTGCCTATCGCAACCCAAGGCCTCCCTCTTGAACTGGTCTACAAATGGAATCCCATATAACCAAACTCCATTTAGATTGATCAAGTTTTCCAGACCACAAAAACTATCTTGACAGAGCATCCATGTCCTTGATGAAACAAGGAGCTGTTTGCACAAAACATCTGTAAATGGGTAAAGCTTGAATAACAGATTTTAAAAGCAATACTCTACCTACAGAGGATAGCCATCTGACAGTCCAGTGATTTACCTTCCTTCTAAACTTATCAAGTATAGACTTACAAGAAGATCTAGGCAGAGGATGAGATGAAATCGGGATCCCAAGATAAATGAAGGGGGGAGTCCCGACCTGGAATCTTAGAATGCGAACAATCCTAGCTTGAATAAGAGGGGGGGTATTGAAGAAGAAAATAAAGGACTTGTCCTCATTAATCACCTGTCCAGAAGCACCAAGATATATGTCAAGAGACTGTCTAATGTTTCCAGCTTCCTTGATAGTGGAAACTCCCAACAAAGCGATATCATCAACAAATTGAAGGTGGGAAAGAGGTGGCAAACTGTTATCCCACTTCCACCCCTGAATGAGACCATGCCTGACCTGAGACTTGAGTAATCTGCCCAACCCTTCTGCCATAATGATAAACAAATAAGGAGATAGAGGATCTCCTTGCCTCAATCCCCTTGAGGCCTCAAATAGCTCCGTTGTCTCGTTATTAACAAGAACAGAGAATGAGGAAGAAGAAATATAGCTCATCACCCATCTAATCCATTCCTCCTCAAATCCAAAAGCAACAAGAACTTTTTGAAGAAAGGACCATCTAACTCTGTCATAAGCTTTTGCCATGTCCAACTTAATGAACATAGTTTTCTCCTTAGAAGTTTCCATTGAGTGAATAGCTTCTGTAGCAATAACAACCCCATCCATGATTTGTATGCCAGCAACAAACCCACCTTGCTCCTCAGAGATGATTTTGCTCAACCATATCTTCAGCCTCTCAGCAATAATTTTTGTGATGATATTATATACAACATTACAGAGAGCAATAAGCCTGAACATATCCAGGGAATTCGCTCCCTCTTTCTTGGAAATAAGCACCACAAAGGTAGCATTTAGGGCCCTTAGCATCTGTTTGTTCTTTTGGGACTCACGGACCACTTCCAAAAGGTCAAATTTTATTAACTCCCAAAACTCTTGATAAAACTCAATCGGGAATCCATTCGGACCCGGGGCTTTCCCCTTTTTCATCTTTAATACAACACTTTTCAGCTCCTTAAGGGAAATTGGATCCATCAAGTGCTCATTCATCTCTCTAGAAACAATCAAGGGAATACAGTTTAGAATAATTTTTTCTTCCTCATCATTTGAGAGGGCATCCTCCTTGAAGAGAGAGGAAAAATACCTCTTAGTCTCTTCTAAAATATCCCTGAAAGAAGAAAGCAAGGCACCTTGAGAATTAACAAGAGAGGTAATCAGGTTACCATTATGACGAGCCTTAACAGAGTTATAAAAGAAGGTTGTGTTCCTATCCCCTTCCTGAAGCCAATCTACTCGAGATTTTTGTTTCCAAAAAATTTCTTCCCTCAGTTCCCATTCAGCAAGGTCTTTTACAGCCTCAGATTCCTCAACAAGAAGCTCCTCTGTGAGTCCTTGATCTCTAATCCTCCTTGAGGCTTCTTCCACCCTCCTAAGAGCTGCCAGCTTATCCAAGGAAAGGTTCCCAAAATTTATCCTATTCCATCTCTTCAATTTATGCTTAACAAATTGAAGCCGCTTCATAAATGAGTACATAGCAGTGCCATGAGGAGGTTTGCCATTAGTCCACCAGCCTCGAATGAAATCATGAAGCTTAGGATCTCGCAACCACATAAGTTGAAACTTAAATGAGGGATTATTTTTTAGCCCTAACTCCAGAGCAGAGAGTTTGATAGGCCAATGATCAGATACTCTACCCTCCAAAATCATAGAACTGGCGCTTCTATTATTGCCAATCCAAAAACTAGAGATCAGAAACCTATCCAGTCTCTTTGAAATAGAATATTCCCCACATATTCTATTATGCCAGGTAAATATCCCATTATCTAGCTTGATGTCAACCAAGTTCAAGGCCCGGATATGAGCATTGAAGACAGAAGAAAAAGGCTCAAGATGATCAATCCCACCATGTTTTTCCTCTAGACAAGTGATAGAATTGAAGTCTCCAGCCAAAATCCATGGGTACAGGGGAGCCAGACTTCTCACAAAGCCAATGTGCTCCCATAAATTCACTTTACCATTGTAATCAATAGGAGTATACACGTTTGTAAGTAGGATGGTCTCACCAGATTCATTATCATGCCCGATCATCGAAATAGACCACCTGCTGGAAATCCAGGTAAGAGGAGAGATCTTAACTGGATCCCATAAACAAGCAAGGCCACTAGCATATCCACATGCACCAATACACTGACATTGCCCATTTCTCCACAACTTAGGAGTAATATTGAACAAACTATCAATAGCTAATTTAGTCTCCTGAATAAAAACCACATCCGAAGAATGAACACGAATCAAATCACGAACAACTTTTTGTCTGGGGATGTTGTTCAACCCCCTTACATTCCATGAAAGTATAATCATTTTTGGGGGTTATAAAAATGGGAGTCCAATGTTCTCACCAAACCTGACTCTACCAAAGTCTCCCCCATTAACTTAATTTTATCTTGGTCTTTCTTCTGACCCACCTTCATATTCTTATCTGAAGCATTTTTTTTAATTATTTTATGTTGCAATCCCAGCACCGTAGGAGTTTTACAGTCCATGGATGACCGCATCAGTGCCTGGGTAGGAGAGGGCATATCTAAATTTGTGCCATTTTCTAAGATAACTTCACTTTCAGGGCTAGGGCCAACCATATCACCTATACTCGAAACCAAAGCCCTCTGTTCTTCATTTAAACCCCCTATATCTGGTTCCCTTGGTTCCACCTCATGAAGAGACAACTAATTTGGTCTTGTTATATCTATAACAGGTAGCGATGTTTCAGGTATCTCCACGCACTGATCAAGATTCTCTAGAATTTCAAAATGGTTGAGTCGAGCATCTGGTTTGGTTATCCTTAATGTCTCTTTTTGCCTTTCTTCCTTTGTTTCGAGGTTTTACCGTAACAAAGCCTTCCTTATCCTGATCCCCCTCCTTTATCGGGGCTTTTCCTTTATCCATATTTTGTACAGCTTGAGAGGGCCCAGGATTTGAAGCCACAAGCAGGACAAACTTAGGGCATTTTCTTTGTAAGTGGCCATATTCATGGCAAATCCAGCAACGAAATGGAAGAGCTTCATAGTCAAGTTTTTGAACCCATTTGGTTGATCCAAACTGTATTTCAATAAAATCTGGAATAGGATTGTTTAAATCAATTTCAACACAGATACGGGCAACAGAGATTACCTTTTTATCCAGTGTTTGTCATGACGGCCCAACCGACTTCCCAAGTAGAAGGGCAATCATATGCAAATTTCTCCAAAATTCCAATGGGAGCCACGGAAGCCGAACCCACATCGGAACCCGTGACGGCCACTCCTCTGATGGGTTAAAACCCACATGCCAGGGTTTAAGAAAGAGTCCCGCTTGGTTACAAAAATAGGGACCTCCTTCAAATGCTTTGTTACGATCCGCAAGACAAGAAAAAACCACCATAAAATAATTGTTTGCACTCAGCATCACCTCCACATCACCTTCAGGGTTCCAAGTCTTCCTAACCCAAGCCTCCACAAAGGGAAGAGAAATTCGGATGCCCATAAATTTACCAATAAGCGCATTTTTGGTTAAATACTCCACATATTCTGCCACCGAGTTAGGTTGAACCACTAGAATCGGCCTGGCTTCACATCGTTCCAAACATCCATTGTTCTTTAACAAGCGATTCCTGGCATGCAATGGGAAATCCTGTTCCTTCCAATCATTTTTAAAAGAAATACCAGCCCTAGCATGCACGCTTTGTGACGGACTTGATGCCATCACTACATTCCTCCAGTTGTTCATACCTCCTCCAGAAACTGCTGCCATCCCCCAGAGCCCACCAGATAGGTCTCAAAAAAATTCCAGCAAAGCAGAAAAATAAATTTTGGGTTCCTTAGCTTCAACAGTTTGCAAATATTTCTTTGTCCAGTTCCAACAGTGGTGGTGGGTTTGATCCCCAGGTATTAAGGTTTTTGTTTTTAGATCTTACTCTTCTCTTTCTTAGGTATGATGATGAAAATTGTTATTTCCTTTTTCTTGTACCGGAGAGTTGTTGTTCTTGTCTTGTAGATTTTGCATTGGTTTTAAGCGGTTAATGGTTTTTTCTTTCTCTTCTGAAACATTGCAAGAGATAAGTTTTAGATCCTTCACTGGGCAAAGTTATCTACTCCTAGTTTTGTGGCATGCTAAATATTGGGCTAGTTTATTAGTTAGTTTTTTCTTAATCAATACCATGCTAGATTATTTTGCTAGACCAGGCTACGGTTGGACTCCAACGAGATCTATGGGATTTTTGCCTTCATATATTTTTATGTTGGAGGGTTTTCCTATCATTGGGGTACTCTATTGCAGACATCCTCTTCTGGCTAGTTTTATTTTATCTCCATGGTGTGCTTCGATTCGGGCAGGTTTATTTTGGTATATTTTTTCAACTAAGGCAGGATGCTGGATGAGTCAGATCCCAGGGTTCCAATGCTCACATTTTATCTGATATCCTATCTTTTTCTCTCTCAGGTACTACATTGGGTGTTTTCTATTTTTCTTTCCAAATGCCTTGAGAGTGGTTTTATTCAATGGGATATGTGGGTTTCTTGGTGATTATTTATGATGTTTCTCGTTTGGTGGGTCTTCCATTGGCTATATGAGTGAGCCCTGTGGGCTTATTTTTTGATATGTTATGGATTTTGTTGGTCGGTATTTTCTAGTGTTATTTTCTTAAATTGGTTGTTGTTATGAGGGGTTGTCCTATTACATGCTTTTTTGGATGGATTTGTTGATTGTGATGATAGGATTCCCTTGTTCTCATTTCTTTTGAGGTGAAAAATTATTTGTTTTGGACGATATTTATTTGTAAATATGTTTTAACCGATTATATATTTCGTTATTCTACTATTTTTCTCTGGTGCTTTATATTCTTGAGCATACAATAGTTTGATATTAGAGCAATCTCTTGTATATACTTGATAAAAATCTATGGCTTATAATTTAGGAGTTTGCTTCATTGGATTTTAGGGTTTGACGTGGAATCTAGTTTAGTCTTTCTTGATGTTTTATTGCTAGATATAAGGTTTGGGGGTACCTTTTAAAACCCTAAATGTAATAGGTTCGAGGACCCGTTAAAACCTCTTCTATTAAATAATTAAAAAAGCAAGAGTTTATGCAATAGTGTTAAACCCTTTGGAGAAGAAGATTGGTAATGGATTAATGCAAAGTGGTAATAGATGACTCCATTCCTTTTTATCTCAATTATATTGCATTCAAATTATTTACTAGTGATAGAAAGGATTAGAGAAGTTTTAAAAAATGATTTTTTTAAAACCCTACTTATTTTCTTTCCAAAACCCTAGCTACTTTTAGGATTTTTTTGGGTTGAGATCATGGAGTTACCAATTTTCACTGGAAATGATGACATTGATGCTCAATAATGGTGGATGAAGTTTAGATATATATATTCTTTTGATATTTTTTGGAATTGCAAACTTTTTTATCTTTTAAAAGAAGAAGCTTGTGATTAGTGGGATATTCTTAATAAGGAAATTCATGCTAAGGAAATTTGTTTGACATATGATGAAATGGAGCATGCATTCTCGAGTTACTGAAATCCTTTAAAAAAAATAGCTAGTTTGAAGGTCACAATCAAAGGATATGAAGAAGAAATAAAAAAACCCCAAAGGGAACTGAAAGAAATGAATAAAAATGATATAATAGAAGGAAAAATATAGATGACAATGTGCAAGTTCATGGTCACATTCAAAAGGAAAATATTAAGAAGCAAGGATCCAAGGAGAAGCAAGAAGCAATTATGGTAAAAAAACAAGTTGAAGAACCATTAGAAAACTCAAAAGTTGAATTTATAGTAGAAATAACAATAGAATCCAGGGAAGAAGTAACACCAAAGTCCAAGGAAGCCTTGTTAGAAGTGCACAAGGATGCACCAAAAGAAAGGTATATGAGAGAAGATTGTGAAGAATTTAAAATAAATTAAAAAACAAATTGTTAAAGAATCAAAGGAAACAAAATGTCAGGTTAAGGTCATAGCATATCAACACCCACACCACCCTAAGTAGAAACAATCTTGGAGGCATGGCTTAAGTAATCAATAATTTATATCTACATGGAGTTATAAAGATATCAAGTATGACAATTTTTGGCAAAAAAGCATAATTATTTTGGGTTTTAAATGTGTGCAACGACATCATGGACCAATAGGACCAACCATTCAAAATATCAGAGCAAAGCAACAAAAGCATGGAGCCAACAAAGTAGTTATGAATATTCAAGTGGCACAATGGTAGTTTGGAATCATCAAAAACCATCACTAATTAGGATCTTACTTGGATTGATGGATGAACAATATTGGAAATTCTCAAGAAAAAGGATGTTGAATATTTGTATATAAAAAAAATTGAAGATCCAAAAAATGAATATAAAAAATAGACTTCTTGTGAAAAAATTGTAGGTATCTAGTTATAGCATCTTAATTGAGATGAGAATTGAATATGTTTGTAAACTCTCAAGGTTTACAAAAGAAAGTTGTGATTTATCAAGGGTGGGGGACCTGAGTACAACCCCCTTTTCTCAAGCAAAAAAACACATTATGTGTGCCTTTCTTTCTTCACCTGCACCAACAAAAGAAAGAAGAGATAAAAATATAGGTTTTTTATATCTTTCCCACTATCAATGTTAAAATTATTGAGTTGTCATTTTTGTCAAAGGTCGACTTGGTTGCTAGAAAATAGTGGATGAATTATTCAAGGGTAAGTTTGAAATATTTATCATTAATATTTAAATATTAATGTTAATATTGAAAAGGCCAAAGGTTGAAATATTTAAATTAAATATTAAAGTGATTATATGGGCCGACCTATTCAGCACCAAATATTAAAGTGAAAGGCTGCATATAAATATAAGGTTTGAAATTCATTTTGATAAATACAATATGCTCGAACATCTTCAAAATAAAAGAGTTGACGGCGTGGTACAGGGGAGTTTGCAGTAGAGGGGAGTTTTCACAGTGGTAGAGGAGCGATCAACGATTTGGAAGAGTATATTACATAGTACGCAATTAGGCAATCGACCCACATAAATATTTACCATTACTGGACAGGGAGGGACCTTGTGGAGGCATGTTCATGTTTCATGGCTTCGAACATGGATCAATAATTATCTATCTCAAAAAGCATAATCTATACCCATCTCCTACACCTAGTGGAGAAGCTATAATCATTCTAGGGGAGAGTGGTGGAACAACAACCCTATTGATATTGTGAATGAAGTGATTTCATATAGGCAGTGCACCAAATGCATTGGAAAATAAATTAATTTTATCTACATGCTTTTGGAGTGTTAGTTATATGAAACATTCATGCACTCTCATCGCCACAAGAAGTGATGTTGGATGTCTTCCAAAACTTATTGCCACACACCAAAGATCATATTTTACAGTGCACATTTCCTACTTTTGTTGGAGTGAGTGAGTGTCTCAATAATTAATAGAGAAGATATGAGAGAAATTTGCAAAACAGAAATGGTAGCAATTTGGATAAAGTTTCTAAGGGATGATGCTCCTGTTGGGTCTTTCACGTTCACCTCTTTCAACTTATATGCATGGATTTAACGATAATTTTTGGGACCTTTGTGGCTTTCAATGTTTGCACCAATTCCATGTGGTTGTTTTGGAGAGCGTGCGATGAATAGCAATTAAATTTAAAAGTAAAAGAAGGGTTGGAAGGGACAGAGAGAATTTGAGCTGAGGGCATCACATTGGTGAATGTGCCAAAGGTTTGAGTAGTCATTGATTTGAAGAGATTGAGACTTTGGGGGAAGTCGAGTAAGAAATGTGAGAGGAGCTGTGTAAGATGGTGTGCAGCCTGTATTTATCAAATTTAATGCTAAAAGTATGTGGTTTTAGTTAATACACATGAAATAAAAATGAATATAAGGAAAAAGAAAAAGGGATTTTGTGTTTTAATGTTAGCTTATGAAAAGAAGCAACAACTTTGCATTGTGACTAGATGAAGACTTGTTGAATGGAACAAGTCGACCTTGTGACACATGGAAATTCATATTGTGACACTTTTTTTAGTTCTATTTAAATAATATTGAGATTAAAAACAAGGAACATTAGGGAATTGATTTTGAATAGAGTGCAGATACAAGAAGACATTGTGAGTAGAATTTGATGCCTTGAAGTAGTCTTGAGAAAGGTTTTTATCAGCATACTTATACAAGTTTTGATCAGATTGAAGGTTAGTGCCTCAAGGAGATTTGTGTCTCCCATAGGTTGGTTCCTCCGTATTTGTAATAATGAGATTGGTGTCTCTTGTAGGTTGGTGCCTACGTATTTGTACAAGGGAATTGGTGTCTCTTGTGGGTTGGTGCCTACAAATATTTTGAAGTACTAAAAGAAATACTTTACCATTGTTTTCTCCTGAAAGGGTGTTTTCATGTATAATCCTTGTCTCTTGTGTGTATGGTATTTTGTGCATTAGTTCATTATTGCAGTTATTATTTTGGATGGAAAATTTTAATCTTATACTGCTCACCCCCCTCTCAATATAAACATGTGTTTCTTCAATTGGTATTAGAGATGGTTCCTTCATGAAATCCTAACTTCTTGAAGGAATATATTACAAGAACATGCATGGATATGGAGGTGAAATAAGAAGCTCATGTTGTCAAAAACCAAGAAAATGAGAAAGAGCCAAAAAATGAAGAGGAACTTGTCTTTGCTATTAAAGAGGTGAAGAGGATTAGAAATAAGAACTCAAGATTTAAGACTCAAGCACAAGAGGATGATAAGACAAATGTAAAGTTTTCACAAGCTATCATCGACTTAAAAGTTAAAATTGAAGAGGCGAAGCGAATTGAAGAAGTTATGACTAAGCAGTTAAAGGAAAAAGTGTTGGAATGTGAAAAACTAGAACATGAGATTGTCTCTCTGAGGAAGGAAGTTGAAAAATATAATGATAAGATACAAAAAAATATTAGGTTTGGGAAAAGCAAAAAAATATTAGATGATATTATCAAAGCACAAAGATATTATATTATAAATATTGGACTTGGTTTTGAAGAAAGTCAAAAGAAACAAAAGGAGTCAAGAATCAATAAGGAAGGAAACAAAGCATCAGCATGGACCAAGGTCAATCATAGAAACATCAATGAGAGAATCATGCAGTCATATCCTCCAAGGTAATCAGACAAGTTTCAATATTTCTTCCATGGTTATTGTTTTTCATGTAACCAATTTGGTCATAAAGTTGTAAATTGCAGGGTCCATGCTAATAATTATTTTCGCTTCACTAAGAGGAATTTCAATTCATTTACACCTCTCATGGACTACAACATAATTTGTTACAAATGTAATAATTTTTGGCATACATCTAAATGGTGTAGAATGGTGTTCCTTGAAATTCCAAAATCAAGTAAGAAGGAGGATGGTCAAAAGGATATGTCCTCCAAAGTTTGGAAAAAGAAAATGGAACAAGAAAAGGAGAAATATATGTTGGTACAAATAGCTCTTCATGTGCAAAATGAAGGAAATCAATAGTACATTGATAGTGGTTGTTCAAGACATATGATAGATGATAAAAGAAAATTTATCTCTCTCAAAGAAATAAATTGAGGCACAATAAAATTTGGTGATAACGCTTCTGCCAAAATTGTCAAAAATGGAACCTTAATCCTAGATAATGGAAGATCAAGGACAAAGAATGTGCTATATTTTGAAGGGTTAAAATACAACCTTTTAAGTGTGATCCAACTATGTGATCAAGGGAATATACTCACATTTCACCCAAATGAATGTGAGATCGAGAAATCCAAGATAGGAAAACTTATTGTAGATGCCTGTAGAACTACAAATAATCTGTACATGTTGAGAAAAATTAAGGGAGAAAAATAATCTTTATCACAAGAGGATGAGAGCTAGTTATGGCACAGAAGAATGGGCCACCTGAAATTTGAAAACATGGTGAAAATAAGCAACATATATGCAGTCAGATATTTTCCCAAGATAGCCAAACCCCCAAATACGATTTGCGCACAGTGCCAGCATGGTAAGCAAAAAAGATCAAGTTTCAAATCAAAGTAATTATCTTCATCCAAGCCTTTGGAGCTAATTCACACTGACATATGCATCCCTACAAGGACAAAGAGCTTACAAGATGAGAATTATTTCATGTTGGTTATTGATGATTATTCTAGAATGACTTGGGTAACATTCTTAAGAGAAAAATCAAAAGCCTTTGAAAGATTCAAAGTATTCAAGGCACTTGTAGAAAATGAAATAGGCAAAATATCAAGTGTCTAAGATCAGACAGAGGATATGAATTCACTTCAAATGAATTTGTAGAATTCTATGAACAACATGGAATCAAAAGATAATACTTAGCAACAAGAACTCCATAGTAGAATGAAATATTTTAAAGGAAGAACATAACTATTCAAAGCATATCCAGGGCCATGCTAAATGAGTCTAAGATTTTTGATTCTTTGGAGAGAGGTGATCCATATAGTTGTTTATATCATCGATAGAGCTCAAATAAGAGTAAATCACCACAAAAATTCATATGAGCTTTGGAAGGGAAGACCAACTACTATGATATTTCAAAATATTTGGAAGCAAATGCTACATTAGACAAGATGAAAAATATTTGAGAAAGTTTTATTCCAAGTTTTTTGAGGATATCTTCCTTGGATACTCTTCAAAGAGCAAAGCCTATAGATGCTACAATAAAAGATTGCATAAAATTATGGAAATCGTAAATGTAAGAGTTGATGAAGAAATATATCTAAGATAACCAGCTCAAGAGATCATGTATCAAGAAGGAGAAATTTGCAAATATGAAGAAACTAAAGAAGTTGAGAATCATAGGACACCCTCAAGAACACCCCCAAAAATACCATTCAAGGCACCACCTAAAACACCATCCAGATATGTGCAAAAGAACCATCTATCTGATTATTGGGAATCTAGATGAGAGACAAACAAGGCAAAAAATAATAGGTATAGGTGAAAATGCCAACTTCTCTTTACTATATAAAGTTGAGCCAAAGAATTTCAATGAAGCAAGTGAAGATAAATATTTGATTAAGGCAATGGAAGAAGAATTAGATCAAATAGAGAAGAGCGAGACTTGGGAACTTGTCCCACATAAAAAAGATAAAAACGTAATCGAAACCAAATGGGTTTACAGAAACAAGTTGAATAAATATGGTCAGGTTGTTAAAAACAAAGCAAGACTTGTGTGCAAAGGCTATGCACAAGTTGAGGGAATTTATTTTGAAGAGACATTTGCTCTTGTTGCTCATCTTGAGGCCATAAGAATGTTCTTGGTATTTTCAAGTTTTAAAAACTTTAAAGTGTACCAAATGGATGTAAAATCAGCATTTCTTAATGGTTACTTAGAGGAAGAGGTCTACATTGAGCAACTAGATGGTTTCAACTTGATAGACAAGCCAAACTATGTATGCAAATTGAAGAAGGCTCTCTATGGACTAAAGCAAGCCCCCAGGGCTTGGTACTCAAGGTTGGATAAATACCTCCAAAAAAGGGTTTCATAAAAGGTATAACTAATAGCAAATTGTACATCAAGAATGAAGGAAATGACCAGTTAATTGTAGTGGTTTATGTGGATGACATCATTTTCAGAGGCAGTAATAACACGATGTGTTAAGAATTTGTAAAATGTATGCAAAGTGAATTTGAGATGTTAATGCTTAGTGAGCTATCCTTATTTATTGGTTTGCAAATATCTCAGTCAGATAAAGGTATATTTATCTCTCAAACCAAGTATGTAAAATAAATGTTGAAAAAATTTAGGATGGAGGATTGCAATCCTGTGAGTACCCCCATGATTATAGGATGTAAGTTAAGTAGAGATGATGAGTCTCTTGAGGCTAATCAAAATTTGTATAGATCCATGATTGGAATTTTACTGTATGTCACACCTACAAGTTTGGATATAATACAGACAGTCGGATTGGTGGCAATATTTCAAGCTACACCAAAGAAAACACATGTACAAGTAGTAAAATGAATCTTCAAGTATTTGAAAGGAACTATGGATTTTGGACCGTGGTATCCAAGATGTGATAATTTCACTCTCACTGTATATACAGATGTGGATTGGGCAGGCAATATGGATGATAGAAAAAATACAAGTGGAAGAGCATTTTTTTCTTGGATATTGTTTGGTCTCTTGGCTAAGTAAGAAACAAGAATCAATGTCCTTATCTACTGTAGAGGCAGAGTACATTGCAATAGATTCTTGTGGCACATAGGTTCTATGGATGAAATAAACCTTAAGTGATTTCAAAGTAGAGCATGATCATCCTATCTCCATACTTTGTGACAATACAAGTGCCACCAGTATTTTGAAGAATTCGATGATGCATTCAAGGACCAAGCACATTTCAATCAAGTATCACTTTTTGAGAGAGCAAGTGAATGATCAATAAGTCAAGTTGGAATACATTGATACAAAGGAATAGATTGCTAACATCTTTACCAAGCCACTTCCAAAGGAAACATTTGAGTATCTCCGAGGTAAGTTAGGAGTAGTTTTACTCTCATCTCATCATTGAATGTCTTAGTTAGAGCAGTTAGTAAGGGGGAGTTGTCTAGTGCCTTATCATTTAGTCTCAAGAAGCCTTTGCCATTGATGTCAAAGGGGGAGAATTTTAGTAAGGAGGAGTGGCTTGTGATCATGTTGTAGTAAAGGACACTTTCTTTACAGGGTCTCCATCAATGACAAAGGGGGAGATTGTTAGAATTATTGAGTTGTCATTAATGTCAAAGGTCAACTTGGTTTCTAGAAAACGATGGGAAAATTATTCAAGGGTAAGTTTGAAATATTTAACTTTAATATTAATATTGAAAAGGCCAAATGTTGAAATATTTAATTTAAATATTTAAATCAAATATTAAAGTGAGTACATGGGCTGACCTATTGGGCACCAAATATTAAAGTGAAAGGTTGCATATAAATATAAGTTTGAAATTAATTTCGATAAATACAATCTGCTCGAACGTCTTTGAAATAAAAGTGTTGATGGTGCAGCAGAGGGGAGTTTGCAGCAGAGGGGATTTTTTGTATCAACAAAGGAGCGATCAATGATTTGGAAGAGTATATTACACCGTGTGCTATTAAGGAAGGCAATCGATTCGCATACAGATTTACCATTACTGGATAGGGAGGGACCTTGTGGAGGCATGCTCATGTCTCATGGCTTCGAACATGGATCAATAGTTATATATCCTAAAAATAATAATATATACCCATATCCTGCACTTAGTGGAGAAGCTATTATCATTCTAGGGGAGAGTGGTGGAACAAAAACCCTATTTATGTTATGAATGAAGTGATTTCGGATAGGCGGTGCACCAAATGCATTGGGAAATAAATTAATTTTGTCTACATGATTCTAGAGTTTTAGTTATCCAAAACATTTGTGCACTCTCATCAACACAAGGAGTGATGTTGGATGTCTTCCAAAACTTACTACCACACACTAAAGCTCATATTATGCATTGCATAGTTCCTACTTCTGTTGGAGTGAGTGAGTGTCAAAAATTGACAGAGAAGAGATGAGGGAAAGCATGACATAAATGGTAGCAATTTGGGTAAATATTCTGAGGGATGATGCTCCAGTTGGGTCTTTCACATTCTCCTATTTCAACTAATATGCACAGATTTTGTGGATAATTGTTGGGGCCTTTGTGGTTTTCAATATTTGCATCAATTCCATGTGGTTGTTCCAAAGAGTGTGCGACAAACAACAATTAAATTTAAAAAATATAGAAGGACTGGAAGGGACAAAGAGAATTTTATTTGAGGGCATCATGTTGGTGAATGTGCCAAAGATTTAAGTAGTTATTGATTTGAAGAGATTGAGACTCTAGAGGAATCTGAGTAAGGAATGTGAGAGGAGCTGTGTAAGATGGTGTGCAGCCTGTATTTATCAAATTTAATGCTAACAATATGTGGTTTTAGTTAATACATATGAAATAAAAATGGAGACAAGGAAAAAGAAAAATGGGTTTTATGGTTTAATGTTTGCTTATGAAAATGAATGATATGTTGGCACTTGGAAGAAGTGGCAACTTTGCATTGTGACTAGATGAAGACTTGTTGAATGGAACAAGTGGACCTTGTGACACATTTGGAAGTTCATATTGTGATACTTTTTAGTTATATTTAAATAATGTTGAGAGTAAAAAAATGGAAATTGACATTGAATAGAGTGCAGATCCAAGAAGACATTGTGAGTAGAATTTGATGCCTTGGAGCAGTCTTGAGCAAGGTTTTGATCAGCATACCTATACAAGTTTTGATCAGATCGAATTTTGGTGCCTCAAGGATATTGGTCTCTCCCATGAGTTGGTGCCTACGTATTTGTAATAAGGAGATTAGTGTATGTTGTAGGTTGGTGCCTACTTATTTGTACAAGGGTATTGGTGTCTCTTGTGGGTTGGTGGATACAAATATTTTGAAGTAATAAAAGCAATACTTTACCATGGTTTTCTCTCGAAAGGGTGTTTCCACATAAAATCCTTATCTTGTGTGTATGGTGTTTTGTGCATTAATTTATTATTACAATTAGTGTTTTGAAAGGAAAAGTTTTATTTTATCCTATTCACCCCCCTATCAGTATAAGTGTGCGTTTCTTCAATCAATATAAGGATATTTCAATTAATCAAACTAAAAAAATGCATTTATTTTTTCTGTTCAAATGTGAAAATTCAAAGTGTCTCCTCTTGTTGACAAATCATGGGGAATTTCTTTTGGATAGAATTTTTGGACAAATAACTTCTTGAAAATATGCTACTCTTGCCTATTATCTTCAAGAAATAAATATACATTTATGCATTGATTTTGATCTTCCCTAGAAAATTCACTTAGATGTTGTAGCTCCTGATCGACTACATTCTTCGGATCTATTTTCCACTTGATTAGGATAATTAACTAATTCTTGATTCTATTCTTCCAATACATTCAAGAGAATATCTTATTGTGCCAATTTTTCTTGTGGATTATATTTTTGGTTGGTTTATTATCACCAATGCCAAGGTATAGGTTCTCGTTTGACATTGTTTAACATTGGCCACCTAACACATTTACTTGAAATCTAATTGATCAACTCAAATTATCCAACCTTCTTGTTATCATCTCTTATTTAGCTCAACATGTATTTGACATATTTCTTTATCTTGCTCTAGAGAGGAAATTATCCATCTTGATTGTTATATTCTCTTGTTTGGCACATCATTTCTTTCACATCCTTCTATGTCTTGCTCTAGAGAGAAAATCATTCATGCTCCTTTTTACATTCCTTTATTTGACATAGTGCATCTTTGATGCCTTTCTATTGGTTGAAATGTCTCTCCTCTTGTTAAGTACTTGTTATATAAAACTCTAAGTTTATATTTTATAAAAGGTTAAAACATAGAACACCTTAGAATTGGATGGACATTAGAAATATTTTGTTTCTAATTAAGAAACTATTGCTTTTGTGCTTATGTGTCTTGTCATATTGATACCATGGTGATTACTTTATACTCTATTTTTGGAGTAAAGCAAAGGAATGCACAAACTATATTGAGGGCTTTCCTATTCTCTAAATTCTTTTCCTCTATAGTCTTGGTATCTTTTTTCCTATTTGGTGCCTTTCTTCCACTTGCCAATATTTTGACAAATTCTTGATCACCTTCAATTTTTTCTTTGAAAATTTTTTATGGCATAAAACTTGCCTTAATTTAATCCTTAGTAGGATTTCTTATCCTAGAATCACTTCTTTTACTATGGTCTTTGACAAGATTTTATATCCTAAGACTCTTCCTAGTAGGGATCTGGTCCTTGGTAGGCTTCTTATACCTTGAGATAAAATTTTAATAGAAATGATGGTCCTTGGTAGGTTGTTTACCCTAAGACATTTTCTCCAAAAAAAATCTCTTTCTGAGTCTTCTATATGTTGAATATTGAGGAAGATATTAGTTATGTTCCTTACTGAGGCAATTAAAATTGCTCTAATACTACTAATTCTTAGATGCTTTGATATTTTAAATTCTAAAATGATGGATATTTAAATATATTTGATGCATATTTTAAGCATAACAACCCTTTAACTAAAATTATAACTATCCTTGATTTTTAGTGCATGGATAGTCCTTGTGATGGTTGGTTATACCACACTTAATGTCACATGGACTATAATGTAAATTCCTAACACAATATCTTTTAGAAAATAAGGATGGTACTCCTCAACCATCCAAATCAATGGAGGATCATACTTTACTTTTCAATTTAAATGGTCTTTGGGATCCCATTCCTTCATGATTTCAATATATGAGATAGATGCATAGGGTAAACTTATATAGCAAAAAGGTTAGACAAAATATTTCATCTAATACATGGTTACAAATAGAGCATACAATCACTTTAGACATTTTATGATAAGTAGGATCAAATAACAAACTCATTCTATTGAGATGTAATATATTTAGTAATTGCCATCTATATCCATTTCAAATTTAGCCTATATGGTTACAAGACCCTTATTTCTTCCAAATGGCTATGATATGCTAGGATGAAGCAAAGTTCTACGGATCATATATGTCCACATTTTTTAAAATATGAAATATAAAATATATAGAAGGTAAAATATATTAGTAACATGTTTGAAATAAAAGAAAATGAGATCCAAGCTCAACAATTTAGAAAAGATAGGAAAAATCAACAATTTGGATTATGTGTAGGGAATATAATTATTTTATAATTATCATAAAATATTGAAAATAGAAGAGTCATATTTTTCAAGAAATCATAAGAAAATAATGGTTAAGGAAGTGAATAAAAATATCATTTTTCATATTACAACAAAATCATGTTTTTTATTTCCTTGAACCAAAATTATTTTAAATATAGATGGAAAAGGTATTAAAGAGGAATAATATAATATATGTGAAGAAACTAAGTAATTCATAATTCTATTGAGATGTAATCTATTCAATAATGGCCATCTAAATCCATTCCAAATTTAGCCTATATGGCTCCAAGACTCTAATTTCTTCCACATGGTTATGATATGCTAAGATGAAGCAAAGTTATAAGAATCATGTATGTACAAGTTTTTCCAAAAGATGAAATATCAAATATCTAGAAGGTAAAACATTATTAACATGTTTGAAATAAAAAAAATGAGATCCAAGCTCAACCATTTTATTTTTTGGTCGGTAAAGAAAATTTGCATTAATATAAGGGTTTTGGAAGGGACCCCAAAACCTTAATACATCCAAAGTGAAACTTAAGTACATCAGGCTTAATAGCAAACATAGTAAAATATATCAAAAATGGTGAGCAACCTAGAAAACAAAAACTAGAGGACCTGCAGGACAAAAGGTATGATCCCATCCCAGAGACCAAGCCCATCCTGAGGGGACCCTACATTTGGGGCCAAGCATTCAATTTTTGGTAATGGTGGTGCAAATCTCCTTTGCATCCTTAAATATGATACTGAGTTGTGCATGGGTGGCACCAAGGTCATTCGCCACCTTCTAGAGGATAGACCACTGGGAATTAATAATTTTATTAACCACAAAGAGGGTGGATGCAAAGCTGACTAGGTGATTGAAAACCACATTGTAGAGAGCAACCTTATTATAAGTAACATTCATCGATCCTGAATTGCCAATGTCATCAATCTTCATCTCCACCCTAGAAATTTTTTTTGCCACGTAATTAGAATTAGCTAGAGAAGAGTTAGTTTTTTTTCCCATATCACTATTTTTAGTAGGGGATGCCAAGTTAGTTTTAAGATTCTTCAGCTGTGGAGAGACATGTGTGTAGGAAGGAATAGAATTTTGGAGAAACTTGGATGTATAACGCTTCACAACTATTGGATTATGCTTAGATTCTTCCAAGACCTCGAATTTTATCAAAAGAGCAACATGAGAGGGGAAATTAGGGTCCGAGTCATCACTGGAGACCTCCTAGATGTGGGTTTCACTACTGGAGCTATCGACGGGCTTGGAAGGGGTGGGGTAGGTGGGAGTACAAGAGGGTGAAAGTGAAGGGGCAGACGATGGGGTTATTAAAAGTCAATAATAGGGAAAGTAATTATTTTCTAATTATCATAACATATTGAAAATAGAAGAGTCATATTTGTCAAGAAAATCTAAGAAAATAAGGGTTAAGAAAGTGAATAGATATATCAATTTTTCATACTAAAAAAATATATTTTTTCTTTCCTTGAACCAAAATTATTTTAAATCTAGATGAAAAATGTATTAAAGAGGAAGAATATACTATATATGAAGCAACTAATTAGTCCATCATTCTATTGAGATGTAATCTATTCAATAATTTCCACTAAAATCCATTTCAATTTTAGCCTATATGGTTCCAAGATCCTATTTCTTCCAAATGGTTATGATATGCTAGGATGAAGCAAATTTTTAATGATAATGTATGTACAAGTTTTTCCAAAAGATAAAATATTAAAAATTCCATAAGGTAAAACATTTTAATAACATGTTTTAAATAAAATAAAATGAGATCTAAGCTCAACAATTTGGATTATGTGTAGGGAAGATAATTATTTTCTAATTATCATAACATGTTAAAAATAGAAGAGTCATATTTATCCATAAATCCTAACAAAATAAGGGTTAAGGAAGTGAATAAAAATATCATTTTTTTACACTACAACAAAAATTTGTTTATTATTTCCTTGAACCAAAATTATTATAACTCTAGGTGGAAAAGGTATTAAATAGAAAGAATATAATATATATGAAGCAACTAATTATTCCAAAGGTATTTTGGCAAAATTTGGGCAAAATAAGAAGGCTAAATTTTTTATTATAAAATATTACATAAATTATCACAGAAGGATAAAATAAAACATTGGTGAGGAAAATATCTTTGGAGGAGGTAGTAGAGGCAATTATCTCTTTCTACCCTAATAAGGCACCTAGCATTGAGATTTTCTATTATTTTATTTCTTAAAATTTAGTATTTGTTGAAGAGTGATACATTGGTTGTAGTTGAAGATTGTTGGCATTTTTGCCACATTGTTTTTGTTGTTACTATTCATGCAAAAGAATGCACAAATTGTAGAGATACTCACTCCTCTGTTTGTCCCTCCAAGCACTTCGAAAGGGAAAATACAAAAATCTCTACAAGTTTTGTGTTCAAGCAAAGTAAGTGTAAGATGTTGCGATATCGCGACCTGTTGCAGTTTCACGGCGTCTGATGCAAAAAAGAGCTAAGCATAGAAAATTTTGCGATATCGCGACATGTCGCATTTTCATGACTTGTTGCATTTTCACGCTAGGAAACAACAAAGGAAGCAGTAATGGCAAAATTGTCATGACTTGTTGCGGTGAGGGAGCAATAAAGTGAAAATTATCACGACATCGCGACATGTCGCATTTTTGCGACTTGTTGCGGCAACAAAGCAAAGTGATAGGAAAATCTTGTGATTTTGTGACATGTTGTGGAAAGACAGCAAAATAAAGGCAGATGTCATGATTTCGTGACATGTCACATTTTCGCAGAAATGCTGAATATAAACACAAGGTGGGAGAAAGATGTCACGATTTCGTGACATTTTTGGAAATGAAGCCAGGCAACAAAAAATTGTCGCGATTTCGCGACATGTCATGATTTCATGAGGAGAAAGCGCGGAAGCAGCCAGATAGTACGGAATGTCGTGATTTCATGACATGTCGAGTTTTCGTAGCCAAAAGCAACAAAGGACAAGAGGACAAAAAATTGTCGTGATTTCGTGACTTGTCGAATTTTCGTGGAACGAAAGCTGAAAAGTACAAGGCAAAAGGAAATTGTCGCGATATCGTGACATGTCACATTTTTGTGGTGAAAAAATGAGAAAGACAGTGCCAAGTACGGAATGTCGTGATTTCGTGACATGTCCCATTTTTGCCACTTGCAAGAAGATGAAAGCCAAGAAAGTGGAAGATGTCGTCATTTCGTGACATGGTGCATTTTTGCGGGTATAAAGCAGAAAAGAAGCCACAAAGTGGAAGATGTCACGATTTCATGACATGGTACATTTTCACGACAAGGAGCAACGAACAAAGCTAGATAGAGGAGAATGTCGCGATTTCGTGACATATTGTGGAGACAAAGCTAGGAGAAGGAGAATGTCGTGATTTCATGACATGTTGAAGTTTCACGAAAGTGAAAGACTAGAAGAGCCAAGTAAGAGAAAATGTCACGATATCACAACATGTCGCATTTTTGCAAATGGTGGTAACAAGAGAAAGCAATAGGTTGAAAATGTCATGATTTCGCGACATGTCGTATTTTTGTGACCTGTCACATTTTCACGACAGAAGCAATAACAACGGCCCGATAAAGTTATGTCCGCATTTTACTTCAAAATTACATAGGAGAACATGAGGAGAAGATAAGGATCAAACAAAGTAATGTTTTAAAAGCTCTCCAAATGATTTTGAGATTGAGGTCAGAGAGACTCCAAGATTAAATGTTTTGTTGATTACCTATGTGCGCAAGATGGGAGAATGTGTTAAATTAGTTTGTTCTTAAAGCCACCAAAATTAAAGATGCCTCCAGTATTTAAAGCTCTTGTTCGTGATCTCCTAACACTTCAAGCATACCCCGAGAACGGTCATTTAATGGAGAAATCTGGTCCCTTGTTTCCATTCAATTTTTTGTTTTGATCCATAAAAGCAGGAATGTGTTTTCTCCAAGGGGGATTGTTTCTCTTTTCAAGTGCATACTTTGCGGATCTCCTCTTCAAAATCTATTTTATGTTTTAAATGCTATGATGCAAAAGAGAGAGGGAAGACCTCTATAAATACTCATGTATATCTAAAGAAAGAAGGTTAGACATTTTGCAAGAAAACTCTCTAAGTTCTTTGCATCAATAGAAGAGACTCGTCTTCTAAAATTTGCAAGCATTCTTATGTGTGTGATTTCCTTCTTTTTTAAAGTCATTTTTGTTTATGCTCATGCTCTTGCTGTTAAGTTTTGAATTCTGCATTCTAAATTCAAACGTTGCTGGTTAGTGAGTAGATTTTGAAATGCGATCCGGGGTTATCTCTACAAAGGTGTGAGTTAAATTCTACTGCTTTCCTTTTATTATATGTTGTTATAAAACTTGGTGGAATTGTTGCTGTTAGTCTGCCCCAAATTATACACTTCGGCCTATGGCTATATTTCCCTTTCTTTCAATTATTTTTCAATTTCTTTCCTACATCCCTAGTCTTCAAACAATGTAGAATTTAGTAAGGGAGCCAGCCCTCTCTGGAGATCGGTTTGAAGGAATTTTCTTTTTCCCTCGGCCTTTCAATGTTGGTTGAGTCTAGGGCGCACAAGTGATGAAATCTTGTACTTAGGCAGATTTGTGACCAACAAAGAGTTTATTGAAAAGAAGGCTATAATCATCAGTGATATCAATGAGATAAATTCCATATCTATTGCATTGATCCCCAAGAAAGACAAGACAAATTATTTTGATAATTTTCATTCAAAAATTGTTTGTACTAAAATTTATAAGACAATTTTAAAAATTATGGCAATCGGATTAAAAAGCATTCTAGATTTTGTTGTCTTAGATCAATAAGATGACTTTTTTTTGGTAGATAAGATACTATAGCATTAATACCGGGTTTTACAGGTTGACCCAAAACCTTTTACAAAAATCAGCCCAAGGTTGTTGATGAACATGTCCTTACTAAGGATCCTATATATGTAAAATCTACATGCCACCAAAGCCATTACATTCGGTAAGGCACATAGCCTGTTATCAAAAAGAAACTTCCCATACAACATTTTGGGTATACCCCAAGAAAACACACCTGCATCATAATTACAAAAAAAAAGAAATAGACACAAATCCCTTCCTTGAAACTATGGAGAAACAAAAAGCTGCATACACACATAGTAGAGTACTAAAAAAAACTCCCACAAGCTCTGTATTGACAGTTACTCTTAATAATTCTTTGGTAATTTCTTTCTTTCGTATATGACATACTTTGGGACCACATCCCATCTTGGCCAATCAGCCTTGGAGAAGTGAACCTACTGGCTAGATTTATGGCGGTGGCTATCTGGTGGTCCACGTGGCTCTAGTTCGAAGTCTTATATTGTCGTTTATTTCCTACCCTATGATTATCAACCAACCTCAAATTAATAATATGACTAGGAGCCATGTTATTTGACATGTGACTGTCCCCATTAGTCTTTGTGGTATTTCCAAGCAGCATCCACCAAGACTAACAACTCGAATAATTTTTATTGTGTCCATTTTAAAAAAGAGATGGGAATACTCATAGCCTTCGAACTTACAATGCCTTCCCTGTTGGTAAATTCAACTATCATTCTTGGAATTCTTGTTGAATAAGCTCCTCTACTTTGCTCGGGACACCGTGTTCCCATTTGAAAAGTTTGTCACCATCGACACCCAAATTGGCTAGCTTATCAACAAATTTGTTAGCTTCTCGAAAAACATGTTGGGATTTTATGTCCTGTCTTCCCTGAAAAATAATCCTAGCATCTTCAACAATTGTTTTAATCCTCCAAAAAGGTGTTTTCCAATTATTGAGGAGATTTATAACATGCATAGAGTCTCCTTCTATGATAAAATTGCCTTCTAAGTATTGAGTCATTTGAAGGCCTCTCCACATAGCTCTAGCTTCAGCTTTGTTGTTCGTCCTTATTCCCAGATATTTAGAAAAAACAAGCATCATATTTCCATTATGATCTCACAAA
Organism: Wollemia nobilis; assembly: GCA_028583015.1. Classification (NCBI taxonomy): domain Eukaryota; kingdom Viridiplantae; phylum Streptophyta; class Pinopsida; order Araucariales; family Araucariaceae; genus Wollemia; species Wollemia nobilis. The sequence goes on along the minus strand of JAQPPZ010002143.1, from coordinate 3,420,111 downwards.
ATACGGCCAATGCCTACTCTGCCAAGATTTTCCTTCGCTGCTCCATCAAAATTAAGCTTAAACCAACCCATAGGAGGTGGGGACCACTTAACATTGGCTCTGGGGTTGACTACCCTAGGCACAGACTCATCTAACAAGGTTAAGCTTAAATACTGAGCAATCGTGGTCTCCTGTAGATGAGGTTTACGACTATCAAAAGGGATAAGGTTCACATTCTCATTGGCAAAGGATAGGATCCTAGCAATGATAGTTTGATTATCATGGATAGACTCATTAAAGACTCTATGGTTTCTTTCTAACCACACCTGCCAAAGATAGTGATTGAGACAAATTTTCCACATGTATCTAAGTCTTTGGATTGAAAAGGGGAAAGGCCACTGGATGAACAAATCAAGTACGATGGATGGTTTAACCCAAGAAATATTGAAGGCCTAAAAAACCCCACTTAGGACAATAAAGGAAAAAGGACACTCAAGGAAAATGTGATAAATGGTCTCCTAATTAGCCCTGCATAGATAACAACGATTAGTGATACAAATACCTTTACGCATCATATTATCAATGGTTAGAATTCATCCTTGGATAACCAGCAATGAAAAGAGTACAATTTTTTGAATTAAAATTTTTATCCAAACTAAGTCCTTTTCGAGGAAAAAATCCTCGTCATCAAGCAGAATCTTGTAAGCTGATTTAAAAGTGAACTGCCCATTTTACGTAGGAGCCTAGGTCACTTGATCTTCCTTGGGTCTCATGGGGATAAACTATTTCCCAAGAATGTTACAAATATCATTTGATTCCACTTGAAATCCTTGAATCCTTATTTGTTTCCACTTCATTCTGCCTCTATCCTCAACCATATAATCGAAGAATTTTTTGCAAATGAGTTCTTTCATGATATCTCTGATTCGAGATAATTTAGGATATTGTGTTAGTGGTTCATCCTTATCCCACCTATCATTCCAGCAATTTATCCTCTCACCATTGCCTAAAACCCATATTAAACCTTTTTTGATAATTTCCTTACAATTGAGAATTGCTTTCCAAAAAGCAGGATCTCTGATTGGAACTGAGTCACTTAGAAATTCCATATTTTGAAGATACTTTTATTTGATGATAGTTTTCCATTCATTTTCTTCACCAAAAATTAGGTGCCACACTTGCTTAACTAGTAAAGCTAAATTTATATGAGCAATTCTCTGTTAGGATCCTCAATCCTAACATTATTAGTTAGTATTATTAATCATTTAATTATTATATTATTAACTTATAAAGTGAACCATCACAACCCTTCATAACGTGAACCATCACGTCTCTTCATACGTGAACCATCATGTCTCTTCACCAACGTAGCTTTAGGGTAGATATATATATTAGGTTGGCCATTCATATCAAATCATCCAAAAAGAAGAATATATATTATTTAGACCCATTGGAGGGATTTCCCAAACCAATGCAAAAGGCGATTCATATCTAAAAGTGATTCTTTTAATTTATATGCTATTTTAATTATTTCTTTATTAAAATTGTGCTAGAACCTTTAGGGTTCTACCATTTGGTATTAGATCCATGTGGGACCCAGTCATGTGGGAATTGCTCAAAGATCTTCATCAAATCACTTCTATGCGTGAGTATCAAAATCGGTTTGAGGATATCACCAAACACAACACAATATTGGATGAATCAATTCTCATCAATGGCTTCATTAGGGGATTAAAAGAGGAAATTAGAATGAAGGTGACAAGGTTCAATCCCTATACCATGATGCAGACCTATGGATTGGAAAAATTAGTTGAAGATAAAATCAATGCACAACAACGATTAGAGAAACCACTTATGGAAAAATCTTCGACCACTTACATCGCTCCCAAACCTATGCATAATGGAAGGTCACAAAGAACTTACACAACCCCCAAATCTAATCGAAATTTATGAATTAAACATCTTAGCTTTGAGGAGATGAAGGAATGATGAGCAAAAGGACTCTGTGATAATTGTGATGAACAATTTGGACCCCACCATAAATGTGCTACACTAACATTGTATTTCTGAAGGAAGTTGATCCCTGTCTCTCCATAGAGCAAGAAAATGAGGTAGTTGTGTTCAAGCGACCAGTACACCAACTCACTGCAATGAATACAATGAGGTCGATGTGCAAGAAGTGATTTATGTACCAAACAAGGATGAGGTAGACATACCCAAAGTGATCAATTCTAGCCAAACATGCACTCTACAAGACCTACACATACCTTCCTCACCAATAGTGAGTTCTTGCCATATGACCAAACCTATTCAAAACCAATGCAGAGTGACTACACACTCCTCTATTGGCTCTACCAAGGAACCAAAAAATGATATGAAATCATTACCATCACTTTTGATGCATCATTCTAAAGTATTTGAGGCACCCCAAGGGTTGCTCTCCCATCGTCATCATGATTTTCCTAAGGAATATTCTACTATTGTTCTTGTAAACCCCCCGCTAATGCTTCATCCTTCTCGATATCCCTGCCTACGAAAGGATGCCATTAAAAGAGTCCAAGAACTTTCACAAATTCTTCTTGGAAAACAAAGGACAAAGCTTCTCACTTTGATCTTTGAGGACAAGGCTCTTTTCAAGGAAGGTGGCATGTTAGGATCCTCAATCCTAACATTATTAGTTAGTATTAGTTAGTATTATTAATCATTTAATTATTATATTATTAACTTATAAAGTGAACCATCACAACCCTTCATAAAGTGAACCATCACGTCTCTTCATATGTGAACCATAATGTCTCTTCACCAACGTAGCTTTAGGGTAGATATATATATTAGGTTGGCCATTCATATCAAATAATCCAACAAGAAGAATATATATTATTTAGACCCATTGGAGGGATTTTCCAAACCAATGCAAAAGGCTATTCATATCTAAAAGTGATTCTTTTAATTTAGATGCTATTTTAATTATTTTTTTATTAAAATTGTGCTAGAACCTTCAGGGTTCTACCATTATATTCAGACCTAAGCCCCCATTTTCCCTGGGTCTGCACACTCTGGTCCATCGTACAAGGTGTATCCTTTTTTTCTCCTCTGATCCAGTCCATAAATTTTTTTTTGGAGTTTCTCAATTTTTTAGAAAACCTTCACAGGAGCTTTGAAAATAGAGAGGAAATAGACTAGAATGCTCTGAAGAGAGGCCTTAGTGAGGGTCAGCATTCCTATTTGATATAGAAGATGACCTTTCCATACAGCAAGTTTTTTTGAATTCTTTCAATAACCCTGTCCCATATTGACTCTCTCGGAGAACCAATGAAAAGAGGGGGACCAAGATACAAAGTGGGGAGGTTTGCTATATCACACCCTAAAATTTCTTCAATCCTTACTTACATTTGAATGGGTATGTTCAAGAAATATAACTTGCTTTTACTGAAATTAACTTTCTAACCAACAACGTCCTCGTAGAGTTGTAGGATGTATTTAATTCTTTTGGCCTCAACCATCGACGCCTTAGTCAATAGAAGGGTATCATCGATGAATTTTTGGTGAGAAACAACCCTAGTGAGAGATGTTTCCTTGATTCCTGATATTAGCCTTGAACTACAAGCATTTTTTATGGTTATGCCTAAATCTTCTACCACAATGGTGAATAACATAGGGCTGATAGGGTCCCCCTGTCGAATTCCTCTATGACTTTAAAAGTAACAAGCAGTTGTTCCTTTAACTAGAATCAAGAACCATGCTTTAGAAATGAATTCTTTGATCAAATTAACCCATTGGTGGTGAAAACCAAACTTAAGGAGGACAACAATCAAAAAGTCCCAATTTAGTCTGTCAAATGCTTTATTCATATCAAGCTTGAGGGCAAAAATAGACCTGTTAGTCTTATGAGCAGAGTGCAGAGCTTCATGAACTATGATAAATCCATCCAAGATTGACTTGCCCTTGATAGAGCTTCCTTGGAATGAATCTATGATGTGGGGCAGAACATATCTCATTCTATTTTCAATGGCTTTAGTTAGGATATTGTAAGAAACATTGCACAAACTGATTGGCCTGAAGTCAGCCATAGATTCAGGGGTTTGCTTCTTAGGAATTAGAGAAATAAAAGTAGAGTTGAGACATTTTGGGATATTATTGCTTGCTTGGAATTCTATGATAGCAAAAATTACATCCTCACTTATGATGTCCCAAAAATCTTGATAGAAATGAGGGGGAAAGCCATCGGGTCCCGGGGCTTTGTCTGGCTCCATGCTAAACAAGGCTTCCTTAATTTCCTCATCAAAAAATGGAGCTAGAAGCTTAAGGTTTATATCCTTATTTATTATGCTAGGAATGGATTGCAAGAGAATATCTTTGGCCTCCTCATTGCACTATGATTCTTGACCAAGGATAGAATTGAAATAAGTTACCGCCTCCTTTTTGATTTCTGTTAAGTCCTGAGTAATAGAACCATTTGATTTTTTTTTTAATTTTATCTTTTTATTGCTTCTATTTCTAAGTGTGGTGACGTGAAAAAACTTGGAATTTGAATCTCCATATTTCAACCAAAGATCCCTTGATTTTTGCCTCCAATAGATGTCCTCACAGGCCAAAATTTTATGAAACTCTGCTAGTTTTATCCGTTCCTCCTGCCTAGTAGTTTCATCAACATCACCATGTTGAGTCCTCTGATCAATTATCTTCAAACTTTCAACAACCTATTTTTTATTTTCAAAGAGGTTACCAAAGACCTCTTTGTTCCAATTTCGAATATTTTCCTTAAAAAACTTTAATTTGCCAATAATTTTAAAAGTTGCACTACCCCTGACAGGCTGCTGCCACCATTGAATTAAGTTATCTCTGAAACTAGAATGTTTGATCCACATAGATTGAAATCTAAAAGGTTTATTGAAGGAAAGAGAGTTAGGGATCTTCAAAAAAATGGGATTATTATTAGAGGTAATTTTAGGAAGGGATTGCAGGGTAGAATCACCGAACAGAGTTGTAGCCTCCTTTGATAGAAAAAACATGTCAAGCCTTTATTGAATGAGATGACACCCTATCCGTAGATTTCTCTAGGTATAATTCACTCCTCTAAGTTTTACATCCATCAACATGTTGGAGTTCACAAAGTCATTGAACTCATCCATGCTCCTGATAGGTGGTCCATTTCCACCCATTTTGTCCGAAGGGTAAAGAGGAGTGTTAAAATCCCCAACCGAGAATCCAGGGGACATTATGGAAGATTTCACTCAGATTGCCTAAGTACTCCCACAGTAGAGCTATCCCTTGAATTGAAGTCGGGGCATAAATATTTGAAAGGATCCATGACCTATTGTTGTTTATTTACTTAAATAAAACACTAAGAACCCTATCATCTTTCTGAATAATGGTGTCTTCTACTATTCGAGGATCCCACAAAGTCATAAGGCCTCTAGATGCTCCTATAGCTAATTTGCAAACCATATCCCCTTGATTCCAATTTTTTTTTGCTACTTGTTTTGACTGAATCTCATCAGTTTTTGTTTCTTACAACATGATAATAGTTGGATTCACTTGATTTCTTATTGCATTGACTTCCTTGTGTTTGGGCAGGTCATTGAGGCCTCTCATGTTCCATAAGAGGAACTTCATTTAGATTGTTTGGGATTTCTTCCTCTCCCCATCCCTTGAGGGGGTTTTCCTAATTTTTTGTCTTCAAAACCCAGAATAACCTGTTAAAATAAGGTTTTGTGTTTTCCATTGGCAATGTCATTATCAGTTTTAATTTTTTGATGCTTAGCATTTGATATGATCCCTCTTCTTTTTCACTGCCAAAATCTATAGGAGACTTCACAGTTCTCCTGGTTTGTTTAGGATTAAACTGGGGGGAGGCAATTTGTTTCAGAACCAGACTGCCATATTCCTCAGTCTGAAGAGTTTCACATATATCCACCCCTACATCCAAATCTTCTCCTTTTTTCCTGTATTTGTTCATGGTAAATGAAATGATTATAGTATGATCATTACAAAAGAGACCATATAATATTTTCATTCCTTAAATATATATACAAGATTATTAAATTAGATATGAACAAAGCATACAATAGGATTTGTTAGAGTTCTCTACATAATACCCTAAAAAAATGATTTTGATCAAGGTTGCTTTGAATGGAATAGAAGTTGGTATAGTGCCCCAAATCTATTCTGATTAGTGGATCGCACATGTAATATTTTAAATTATCCCATTGAAGCCACCAATTAGACCCACCATATCCTTCCCTCTTTGTATCCTTGTTCAGGCATTTGGGATAACTTTTATCAAAGGAAAAAAATGGAATAAAAATTTAAATGTGTTCAAGTTGTAACAAATGATATCTTTAAATCAAATGGTATTAGCTCAACCGGTTAGAATTCTCAACATTCAAGGGGGAGACCTAGGTTCGAATCTTGCCAAGCGATACATGGATAATATCCAAGATTTATTGTAGTACCACTATGTGGTGATATAATATGGGTGGGCCTCATTTAAATACTATATAAAAAATTGAAAAAAATAAATAATCTTTGTGCCCCATGAGTTTAGGGTAATTTTTGGGAGTGAGGACTTTCATACCTTAAAACAAGGATCATATATCATGGGTGAAACTTAAAATTGTATCAAATAGAATTAGCTCAATGGTATATTGTCATGAACCACCCTTGGCAGACTTTTTATTATGATACATGGATATTTTGTTATACTATTTTGTGGATGAAATGATTGATTATTTCAGATTGTTATGAAAAAATACTTTTTCATGGAAAAAATATGTATAAGAATTTTAGCATAGGATATAGGAAAATTCTATGCTTGGTTATTTGAAACATATATTTTATGTAAGAATATGATGTTGCTAATGAAAATTCACTTTTGCAAGAACATGTTCCTTTATGGTGGCAGAAAGAAACTAACCACCGAGAAAAAGGATACCTTGGGGAAATGATGTGATGGGTTATTTATTGGATTATTTGGGGAGGAAACATGGATGAATGCCCCTTCTTCATGGAGATGCATATCACAATTTACATAAGAAAATATATATCAAGTTTTAGTTGAATTTATTCCTACATAATATTGTTTTTCTTGTAAAGGAGTTTTTTTATATTGGCATAATTGCAAAGAAATGAGTGATACTCTCTTTTAGTATTTGCATTTTCAAAATATTTTATAAAGAATTTAATATAGTTGATAAAGTTGTAATAAATATCAAGGAAAGGAGTCTATGACTTATTAAAAAAAACATAATAGATTTTTCTAAATTCGAACTATAGTGTAAAGGAATCCAAAGAACCTAGTTGTTGTGTTACATTATAAAGTATTAGTGGTAAAAATTTTAACTAGAAAGAAAACTAATGTTTAAATTTTGAATTATGTTAGAAGTGGATTTTGGTTTGATCGTGATCTTGCGGTTGGTCGAATGCCTTTCATTTATGGTAAAAATGAGTGGAGGAGTAAAGGGAGTTGCTAAATGAGTGAAAATTGGAGAGAACACTGGGGGAACAATGGAGCATAGTAAAAAGAAATGTAAAGAGGGAGTGAATAGGGAGAGCAAAATTTAGGAGCATTGTAGGAAAACTTGAAAGTTTGTGGAAGAAACCAAGTTATTTCTGTTGCCTTTATGGTTTTGTTATGATGTTTGCTATGTTCACTTTGATATAGATAAAATAGTTATTTCAAATTATCACAGACCAAATAAGTTGTGTATTTCTATTCCCATTGTTTTAAAATAGAATTAAAGGATGGTCTAGTAGAAATAAACTAGAGTGGTTTGAATCGTTTTGAGTGTGAAATGAAATTAAGATACTAAAACAAATTTTGAAAAGTGAATAAAATTTGACAATGATTTTTTGGTAAAGAATGATTGGTGTGTTATATTCTAAATGCTCAATATAGATTATATTGTATTAGTGGAAGAATTTTGTTGTGAATCTTCTCTTTAAAAATCTTGTGGAAAGAAAATAGTTGTAAATTTTGTTGCATGATTTTGAAATATGTGTGGCCGGGATTGAAGATATATGTACAAGCATGTGGAAAAACGTTTATTTAGCATAATCCAGTGGAAATCAGTGATTTCAAAACATATAGGAATGTGATTACAGTAGAGAAAGATACATATTTAAGAATTATTTGTGTATTCTATCTGTAACTGTCATTATATATGTGTTGCTTGTGAGTTTGAAAAAACATTATGCCTTATATTGTGAAAAGAGATTGAATGATCGATTTTGTGTTTGAAGTCTCTCTTATAATGAAATTAATCATTTCTTGTTGTGTTTGAATATGATGTATGGATATAGGAAATTTTATTCCTTAGAGGAAATATTTTCAATAGATATGTTGTTTATTGGAAATGGTATTATGAAATGGCATATTGCATTCACGTGGAATGTTTTTGTCTGGAAATGAATCCAACATATATGGTAGTTGAAAGTATACTATCGGTAAAATTATTTACTCTAAGTAATTGAAAGGATCCATATCTCATCCTCTTGTAAATGAAATCCTTCTCGGTGGTTATTTTTATGGTGCATGAAGAGGAAAAGACGTCTTCAAACTAATAGAGATGGTGGGGATTCTTCGAAAGAGATTCTGATCATGCAGTTATTGAGAATCTGAAGCACATTTTATGCTTCTTGTTGTAAATACCTTGAGCTAATTCTACATTTCAAAAGAGGTGTAACATCCTTTAAAAAAATATAAATAGAAAATGTATACATTGCTAGAGAAGACAATGATGTAATCCGAGGGTTCAGTTTGACTGATGATATCATAATAAATGTTGATTAGAGATATGATATTTTTAAGATTGTAGTTTGTATTTATAGATGCTATCCACTTGTGGTAATGATGTGCAGTGAGGTGTAGAGAATAGTTCACTTCTTTGATTGATCGAAGAAGGATTAATCTTGCTCATGTAGCCGATGAGATCCTTAGCCTAATAGGGTGTGAAACCTAGTACTCTTGAATTAAAGGAATTATGTAAGTAGTAGAGATTGGTGAAATTAATGTTGAATATTAAGATTAAGAATATTTAGTTTTAATGAGATGAAGTAATATAAATAAATAAATAACTAGGGTTTTGGAGTTGGGAAATTGAGGGTTGTGACATTTGATATCAGAGCATGGTTCGTAGTGGAATAGGCTCACTACACAAAACTAATTTTGGATGTGTAATAGAAAACACACCTATGAAATAATTATTTCTTGATTAAATTTAAACCAATTTGACTATTTATGATAACTAGAAATTTAGTTGATGATAGGAGAAACCAACCAAAGAAGTGATGGTGAACTGACTCCTATTATTCCTTCTGTGTGTGGCCAGGGAAAATACTAAAAAAGAGAAGAAGAGGAAGTGTTACCCTAACGATAAGGTAGAAACAATAGACTAATGTAGAGAACAGTAACCTAGAAGTAGATTTAGAGAACCCTATAAACGAAAGGGAAATACCTAGTAATGAAAGAGAGAATCTCATGGTGAAAATGGCCCTACTTCGAGAACAGGTGGAAACACAAAAATAGTTGTTGGATGTCATGATGAATCAGGAAATATAGGTTGGGAAATCTAATAGGGTACAAGTAAATGAACCCCTTACTAAGGCATAATTAGCCAAGATTTAACTTGAGTCCGAGTTGGGAAAAGAGATGAAACATTTTAAATCTTCCAAGTTCAATGGAGAGGAAGATGGAGATAAAATCGAGGCTTGGTTAAAAGAAATAGAAACCTATTGTAATATGAATAACTTTTCCTCTGGTACTCAAATGTCCTATTCCACCCTGTATTTGCAAGAATATGGTTTGGATTGGTGGGAAAATCTTAGTGAGGATCACAAACTTGTAGTAGCAATCAACCTAATATGGAAGCATTTTGAAGCAGTAATTAAAGAAATATTCCTCATAAAGCACTTATATTTCTAGAATTTTGAAAAGTTCAATAAAATTTGATAGGGAACTAATAAAGTGGAAAAATATTATCAAATATTTATAAATTTGTTGAATTATGTACCTAATTATAAAGAGAAAATGAAGATTCATAAGTTTATACTAGGAGTAGATCCTAGAATAGGGCAAGAATTAGATATGCGAGAACCTACTACGTTGTAGAAGGCCTATGATTTGGCTAGAAAAGTTGAATCATATCTCAAACCCTATTTTGACTATGAAGGTTTAGATGAATAGGGCAAAGAAGCACTAAGGAAAAGAAATAGCGCAGATTTTTCTAAGTGGGAAAAAGAATAGGCAAACAAAAGTTCCTCTAAGCATGACCAAAAGCAAGGGAATTTCAAAAGGAGGTTCCAAGGGAAGAACCGTAATCCCAATAATTGTAATAATGGTAACAATAGACCATCATAGGGATAGGCTAATTCTCCACATGTAAAAAAAGCAGAAGAGGGATATAAGCAGAAAGAACATCCCGAACCAAAAGAAGGGTGTTTTCTTTGTAGAGGATCACATTATGCCAGTAATTTCCCACAAAGAGTGGGAATGAGTTCAAAGGGAAAGGAACCAATGCACAAGGAATATGCATCTAAGGAACCCGCACACAAGATTTATGCTACAATAGGAAATCAAGATCTAGATGGTCAAGCCATACCATTGTTGATAAAGGGTAAGGTTTTTGGTAAGGATGTTAAAATATTGATTGATAGTGGTGCTACGGATAACTTTGTTTCCACTAGTTTAGTTAAATGTATTTTATAAAGGCCAAGAATCTTGGCATATAGGTGGAAAGTCAAGTATGGTTTAGGACAAACCTACTTTGTAAATCAATGTTACCCTATGAAAAAAATTGCCTTACCTAGTGGAATGATAATAGGATGCCTGTATGTAGCACCTTTGCATACCTTTGACGTAATATTATGAATGGATTGGTTGCAAGTGCATAAAGTAGTAATCATTTTTCAATATAGATGGATTGAGTAAATAGAATATGGTAGGGATGTATGAAGGGCGTATAGCCTACAAGGGGCATTCCAATCCCAAATCCTCTCGGTAATGCAACTCAAGAAAGCCAATAAAAAGGGAGGAAAAATCTATGTAGTCAAAATAGATGTAATAGAGAAAGAAAATAAGGAAGAGGTGTTCAAAAAATACCTAGTCCTCCAAGACTTTAGGGATGCATTTCCAGAAGATTTACTTGGATTACCCTCTAAATGGGTTTACAATTGAGCTTCAACCTAGAATAGAACCTATTCATAGAGCTAATTATAGAATGAATCCTATAGAAATACAACAGTTGAAGGTACAACTTCAAGGACTATTAGAAAAAGGATTAACTAGAGCAAGTGTGTCAACATGGGGTGCACGTGTGATTTTTATAAAGAAGAAGGATGGTTCCTTGAGAATGTGCATAGACTATAGAATGCTAAATAAGGCAACTATCGAGAATATATATCCTCTTCCTATAAGTGAAGATCTTTTTTATCATCTCAAAAATGCTATAATATTTTCAAATATCGATTTGAAGTTAGGATACCACCAGTTGAGGATCCGTGAGGAGGATACTCATAAGACAACATTTAGAACTCGTTATGGACATTATGATTTTACTGTCTTGCCTTTTGGTCTGATGAATGCTCTAACATTATTTATGAACTTGATGAATAGTATTTTTAGGAAGTACTTGGATAGATTTGTTCTAGTATTTTTATATGACATGTTGATATATTCCCAAGATAAATCAGAGCATGAAAAATATCTTAGGATGGTCCTGGAACTGCTAAGGAAAAATAAATTGTATGGGAACATGTCCAAGTGTAAATTTTATGTACTAGAAGTATAGTACCTAGGGCATATTGTATCAGAAAGAGGGATTGTAGTAAATCCAAAGAAAATAGAGGCTATTTTGAATTGGTCGTCACCAAAAAATGTGGTAGAAATTCAAAGTTTCATGGGTTTGATTGGTTACTATAGGTGATATGTCAAATATTACACCAAGATAACATCCTTGATAACTAACCTTCAAAGGAAAGAAAAAGAATTTAGGTGGACAGATAAATATGAGGAAACCTTTGTTCTACTTAAGAAAAATCTTACTACACCACCTTTATTAAAGATACTCGATCCTTAGAAGAGTTTTTTTTCTTGTAAAAATGCTTCATTGGAAGGTTTGGGAGGAGTGCTCTCACGGGAAGGATCAATAATAGCCTATGGATCAAGGAAAATGAAATAACATGAGGTTAAATATGCAATCCATGATTTGAAATTGGTAGTAGTTGTATTTGCACTCAATATTTGGCGATATTATTTGGTAGGGAGACCCTTTGAGTTGAGAATAGATCATCAAAGTTTGCAATATATATTTACTCAACCTTTACTGAATGCTAGGCAAAGAAGGTGGATGGAATTTCTTGCTGAATATGATTTTGATATTGAGTATATAAAATAAAAGGAGAATAAAGTCGTTGATGCACTGAGTAGGAGGAGACACATAGCTGTTATGTATCGTGTCCACTTTTATTTTAGGGAAAAATTCAAGGAAATGCAAAATTAGAATCCATATTGCAATTAAATTTGGAGAAGAATGGAAAGGGAACTAGATCAAAAAAATGAATTTAGCATCAAAAATGGTTTTTTATGCTTTAAGGATAGGATAGTGATCCTTGAAACTAGAAATTTGTGAAAGGTGATCATGAATGAAGCTCATAGATCTCCATATTTTGCCCATCCAAGTGGAGAAAAAATGAGAAAAATATGAATAAAACTTTCTATTGGCTAGGAATGAAGAAAGACATAACTGAATTTGTTGCTCAATGCCTAGAATGTCAGAAAGTAAAAGTAGAGCACAAACATCCTATTGGGTTGTTATATCCACATGATGTACCCATGCAAAAATGGTAGGTGATATCGATGGATTTCATTGTAGGGTTGCCAAAAAATAGGTTTTAGCATGACACAATTCTAGTTGTGGTCAACAGATTGATCAAGGTTGCACACTTTATACCTGGGAACACCAAAGGTTATGTTGTGGTTGTGGTTGGCTTCGTGGTTTTTTAGAGGTAATTATATCAGATAGAGACTTGAGATTTACATCCAAGTTTTGGTAAGCCTTCCATTGTGCCATTGGTACTAAGCTAAATATTAGTTCTGCTTATCACATAGAAATTGATGGGCAAACTGAAAGAGTGAATCAAGTATTAGAGGACATGCTTTGCATGTACTATATGGATTAGAAGACTCAATGGGAGGATTACCTACATTTAGTAGAATTTACCTACAATAATGGTCACCATTCGACCTTGGGTATGGCTCCATTCAAAGTTTTGTATGGTAGAAGGTGTAGAACACCATTGTCATGGGATAATCTAGATGATCAAATTGTGCTTGGGCCTGACATGGTCAAAGAAATGGAGCAGCAATTAAGGAAGATTAGGGAAAGGCTAAAAGAGTTTGTATATTATCATAAGAGTTATGCCAATCTTAAAAGGATTCCAAAAGAGTTTTATGTAGGAGATAGAGTGTTTATGAGGATAAAATCATAGTAGAGTGTTATTAAATCCACAAATATTAATCCACGTTTTGTGGGACCCTTTGAAATTATAGAAAATATTATTCACGTAGCATACCAACTTACCTTACCACACAATTTTTCCAATATTCATGACACCTTTCACATTTTTTTACTTAGAAAGTACATTGCTAATCCTGAGCATGTATGGCATTTTTCAAACATGTAGATGGTGAAGCTAAAGGCTATAAAGGTTCGACCAGTAATAATCCTTGAGTTTCGATCTAAATCGATGAGGGAAGGAACTTTGGAGTAGTGCAAAGTTTAGTGGGACCGTTATTGTGAAAGAAATACTACTTGGGAGGAAGTAGCATACATGCATAAACATTTCCATTTCTTGTTTGAAAATACTTTGTAATGATTATATGTTTAACTATAATGACACAAAGGAATGTGTTAAGCCTAAGAGAGGAGGATGTCATGACCCACCCTTGGCATACATTTTATTATGATAGACTAATATTTTGTTATACTATTTTGTAGATGAAATGATTGATTATTTTAGATTGTTATGAAAAATAATTTTCCATGGAAAAAATATTTATAAGAATTTTAGCATAGGATATAGGACAATTCTATAATTGGTTATTTAAAACATATATTTTATGTAAGAATATGATGCTACTAATAAAAATGCACTTTTGCAGGAATAGGTTCCTCTATGGTGGTAGAAAGAAACTAACCACCGAAAAAAAGAATACCTTGGGGAAATGATGTGATGGGTAATTTGTCAAATTTTTGGGGAGGCAACATGGATGAATGCCCCTTATTCATGGAGATGCATATCATAATTTCCATAAGAAAAGATATATCAAGTTTTAGTTGAATTTGTTCGTGCATCATATTATTTTTATTATAAAGGAGTTTTTTTTATATTGGCATAATTGCAAAGAAATGAGTGCTACTCTCTTTAAGTATTTGTATTTTCGAAATAGTTTATAAATAATTTACTATAGTTGATAAAGTTGTAATAAATTTCAAGGAAAGGAGTCTATGACTTATTAAAAACAAACATAATGGAATTTTATTAATTTAACCTATAGTGTAAAGGAATCCAAAGAGCCTAGGTGTTGTGTTACATTATAAAGTATTAGTGGTAAACCTTTTAACCGAAAAGGAAACTGTTGTTTAAATTTTGAATTATGTTAGAAGTGGATTTTGGTTTGATTACGATCTTGTGGTTGGTCGGATGCCTTTCATTTATGGTAAAAATGAGTGGAGGAGTAAAGGGAGTTGCTAAATGAGTGAAATTTGGAGAGAATATGAGGTGAATGGGGGAATAATGGAGGATAGAAAAAATAAAGGAAAAGAGGGAGCAAAGAGGGAGAGAAAAATGGAGGAGCATTGTAGGAAAACTTGGAAGGTTGCGGAAGAAACCAGGTTATTTTTGGAAATCTCTTGCTTGTCTTCATGGTTTGGTTATGATGTTTGCTATGTTTGCTTTGATATAAAGAAAACATTTGTCTTAGACTATCAAAGATCAGATAAGTTGTGTATTTATGTTCCCATTATTTTAAATTAGAGTTAAAGGATGGTCTAGTAGAAATAAACTAGAGTGGGTTGAATCGTTTTGAGTGTGAAATAGAATTAAGATGCTAAAACAAATTTTGTAAAGTGAATAACGTTCGACAATGATATTTTTGTAAAAAATGATTGTTGTGTTATATTATGAATGCTCAATATAGATTATATTCCATTAGTGGAAGAATTCTATTGTGAATCTTCTCTTTAAAATCTTGTAGAAAGAAAATAGTTGTAAATTTTATTGCATGTATTTTGAAATATGTGAATGGCCAGGATTGAAGATATACATACAAGCATGTGGGAAATTATTATCTAGCATAATCCAGTGGAAATCAGTGATTTCAAAACAAATAGGAATGTGATTATAGTAGAGAAAGATACAAATTTAAGAATGATTTTTGTATTTTATCTGTAATTGCCATTATATGTGTTGCTTGTGAGTGTGAAAGAAATATTATGCCTTATATTGTGAAAAAATATTGAATGATCAATTTCATGTTTGAAGTCTCTCTTATAACGAAATGAATCATTGCTTGTTGCGTTTGAATATGATTTATGGATATAGGAACTTTTATTCCTTATAGGAAATATTTTCAATAGCTATGTTGTTTATTGAAAATGGTATCATGAAATGGCATATTGCATTCATGTGGAATGTTTTTATCTGGAAATGAATCTGACATATATGGTAGTTGAAAGTATACTACCAAAAAAATGATTTGCTATAAGTAATAAAAATAAGCCATATTTGATCTCCTTGGAAATCCAATCCTTCTCGGTGGTTAGTTTGATGGTGCAAGGAGAGGAAAATATGTCTTCAGAATGGCATAGATGGTGGGGAGTTTCCAAAAGAGATTCTGATCATGCAATGCTTGAGAATATGAAGCACATTTTACGCTCCTTGTTGTAGATACGTTGAGCTGATTATACCTTTTGGAAGATGTGTAACATCCTTTAAAAAAAAAGAGAAATAGAAAATGTATACATTTCTAGAGAAGACAATGATGTAATTTGGGGGTTAAACACCTCTCAAACGACATTCTAGCTCAGTTGGATTGATAATATTGTAATAAATATTGATTAGAGATCTGATCTTTTTAAGATTGTAATTTGTATTTATGGACACTATCCACTTGTGGTGACAACATGTAATCAGTTGTTGTTTACCTAAGTGTAATTATTTTATAGGGGATTTAGAGTAAAAGCTTTTTGATCCATTCTCTTGCCTCAGGATTTATTCTATTGTGGCCTTTCGGGTGTTTTTTCTGAAGTTGAGTTATTATTTTTGGATCTAGAACTTTCTACATTTGTGCAGAGAGTATCTAATCCTTTTATTAAGCATTTTGGTAACTCTCGATTTGCATTATATAGGAAGAACAACGTAGATACATTGTAATACATTAAGGAATATATGCATGGTCTTTTAATTCAAATAGACTAAATAATGCAGTCAATGATAGTAATGACTTTTCAATACTAGAGTGATGGACTGCTTTAAGGATGTGTCATCATTCTACCACAAACATATAATATCTTAAGTTTCTTATGATTAATAATAGATATTAAGAGTGGAAATAATTAAGAAACATCGGTTTATTGTTGAGGAAAAAAACTAGAAATCATTAGCGAGATATACATTTGTTATGATTTAAAAATGAGCTCTACTTTAATAGACTAACTCTCCAATGGATCATATAGTTACTTAAAAATCCTTCTCACTAAGTACACTTATGTTGAAAGACTTGCGTGAGGTGTAGAGATTAGTTCACTTCTTCAATTGACCAAAGAAGGATTAAGCTTGCTCATGTGGCTGATGAGATCCTTATCTTAATAGGGTGTGACACCCAGTACTCTTGCATTAAAGGAATTATGTAAGTAGTAGAGATTGGTGCAATTAATGTTGAATATTGAGATTAGGAATACTTAGTTTGAATGAGATGAAGTAATATAAATAAATAAATAAAACTAGGGGTTTGGAGTTGGGAAATTTAGGGTTGTGATAGATATATTCCTCAAGTTTCAAGGAGGACACCTAAGTTCAAATATTTCCAAGCCATACATGCATATTTTCCAAGTTGTTGTAATACCACTATGTATGTGGTCATGATGTGATATTAATGTCAAATATTATATTAATGTGAGTAAAAATTATTGATCATGGATTTCTATTAACAACCTCATTAAAGGAGAGGACTTCAAATAAATAGTAGTTGAGCTTTAAAATGGGCTTCAAAATTTCTATTTGCATGTTTTTTGTAATAAAATAAATTCTAGAAATAACAACTATAGTAGTAAATTCTAAAAAATAAGGTAATAGAATAGCATGCATTATAAAATTTGTAAAATAATTGTAGACATGGAAAATTGACCCATCAAGATAAGTCATTTTCCTTAGATCCCAAGGATTCCCCTAAAAACTACTAAGTGCAAGTCTGAACCCCCTTTCCCCCTTTGTTTAGCGTTTTTTCTTTAGCCTTGAAAAATTTGCACCCACCAAGTATGAGGCACAAATATGGTAATCTTAGGTTTTTTTCTCTCAAAAACCCTAGCCTTGCATTGGCTCTTTGTGATGTTGGCCCTTGTCCAAGTTTAAGTTTTTTTTTTTTTCTATTCTTTCCCTCTCCAAACCTCTCATAAATAATAGGACTAGACTCTCTTTTTCTTGAAGTTCTAAGTTCTAAGTGAAGTCCTAATTTTGATCTTGATCTATCTTATATTTTGCAAAAAGTGTTCTTGATAAATCTTTGTTTTTGGATTGTTGTGTTACTTTGCTTCTATGTATATTTAAATTAGCTGCTCTTGGTGAACAAGTGAAGGAGTCTTGATGATGGGAGAGGTCTACCATTTTGGTCACTACCTTCACTTTCTCATTGCTCCTTGCTTTCTCCATAGGCTAATCAGGTTTTTCTTATGTTATTAGTCTCTTTAGATCATTAATTTTTTGTTTTGCATTGCTTGTTAAGATCCTATCCTAACGCCATTTTGTAATTCTCATTTACTTATGTAGTGACCCACTTCCAATGTGGGGGATCCCATTATGATATTATTTTGTAATTCTTTGTAATGTATGTGGTAAGTAGGATTCCTAGCCAAGTGACGCCATCTCATGTAATCATTTTTATCAATATTGTAACCGATGGTAGGTAGGAGATTCTAGTGCGAGTGGCATTTTGCATGTAAACCAACTCTTGAGCCTTTAGGTAGGGTTGCATGAAGTTTTTCTTAAAAATATATGAAGCCATGTACGAATTCATATTTTTTCAATCTAATGAAATATTGAAGGAAGTTTCCCCCTTGAAGAGGCCTGCGATTACGTGTTATTGTGAGATTGTTCCATTTCTACATTTGATTTTTGCATAGTGTTATTGAGTTATTTGATGTATTTGAGTTATTTTTCAGTATTTTGTGTGAGTGTGCTTATTTTTAATACTGAGATCCTAACAAGTGATATTAGAGTGCTTTCCAGGATCGAGTTCTACTACAACCGAGATGATTTTTTCCAGCCATTCCGTATGTTAGGTATAAATTTTGGTGTGTTTTTTTTTCTATTTTTCCTTTATTAAAAAAATTCAAAAAAAATATAGTCCCTTTTTTTGACCAAAAATCTAGAAAACACAAAAACAATACAGTCTCTATTTCAGTAGTTGTGTAGGTTAGAAACCCTATTCTAGGGGTTTTAAAATATCGTGAAGGAGATATCATTATTGGCTAAGATAGATAGCCCATAAAGCATCTAGTGAAGTGAGGGGTGATCAGGATCCAATACCCAGGCCTTAGACAACACTCATGCATGGACTTGAGCTCCCATGCATCTTCGGGTGTATCAAGAGACAATCTAGGTTTAAACAAAATTTTATCCATTAGGAATATTTTTGACCTTGTATTATCCATATTCCATGGGACACAACATCCCATACAATCACCCTCCCATAATATTAGAGATTGTTGGCAATTTTGGGTACCTTGGGTACATTGCCTTTGCTCAAGTGTAGATGTTGTCATTGATGTCAAGAAGTTCTTGAAGCAATTTGATTTGATGTCAAGGAATTTGTTTTGTTGAAGGTTATTCAGAGCATGATCAGTGAGTTTCCAGGAAGTTCTTAGTAGCCCATTTGCAAAAGATCAAGAAAAAGACAAGTAAGAAAAAGTATGCAGCCGGTTGGAAAAACTATCGCGATTTCGCGACATGTTTGAGGAGAGAGAAAGTGCTGGCAAAACTGTCACGATTTCGCGACATGTTTGAGGAGAGAGAAAGTGTTGGCAAAACTGTCACGATTTCGTGACATGTTTGAGGAGAGAGAAAGTTCTGGCAAAACTGTCGCGATTTCGCGACATGTTGGCAGAGAAGGAGAGCAAGATGGAAAGTGTCACGATTTCGCGACATGTCGCATTTTCGCGACTCGAAAAGTGCAGGAAGGCAGAGAAGGAAAAGTGTCACGATTTCGCGACACATTGCCAGGAAAGTTGTACGGACGAAAAGGTGTCACGATTTCGCGACATAATGCAGAAAAGAGAGTCCACAGTGTGAACTGTCATGATTTCGCGACAAGTTAGAAGAGAGAGAAAGTTACATGAAAAATGTCACGATTTTGCGACATGCTGCAGAGGTCGAGGTGAGGACTGTCATGATTTCGCGACATGCTAAAAAGCTCGAAGAGAGAACTGTCATGATTTCGTGACACGCAGCAAAGGGAAGAGTCTAAAATGAGAAGCGTCACGATTTCGTGACAGGCTACAAAGAAGTTGTACGGATGCAAAAAGTGTCACGATTTCATGACAGGTTGAAGAGAAAGCTTGCGAATGCAGAAAGTGTCATGATTTGATAGGTTGAGATGGCAGCATTCAGTTGGAGAAAGTGTCACGATTTTGCAACAGAAATAGTTAGCAAGTCTTCATCAGAAGAAGCGTCATGATTTCACGATGAATTCAAGAAGGAAGAGCTCGAAGGCGAAAGCGTCACGATTTCGTGACATGTTCCAGTTTTGTAAGGCAGAGAGAAGCTCAAGGCAGTGAAAGTGTCACGATTTCGTGACATGTTTCGTTTTTGCTAGTGCAAGCAGAGAAGAAGGCCATGAAGTCAAAAGGGTCATGATTTCATGACAGAGTTGAAGATGACGTCAGCAGAAGCAGATGTGTCACGATTTCATGACAAAAGTAGAGAAGAAGGCAATGAAGACTAAAGTGTCACGATTTCACGATAGGAGTGAAGATGACGTCAGCAAAAGTCAGAAGTGTCACGATTTCGCGACAAGGACGTTGTCAAGGCAGACAAAAGCAAAAGTGTCGCGATATCGTGACAATAGCCAAACGAAAGTGTATGGCTGCAAAAATGTCACGATATCGTGACATGTTGTAGTTTCATGGCAGAAGCTACAGGAGAGTTGCAGAGGCGGTTGAAGCCGACAGAGTTAACTTTGAGCCGACGATGTTTAGGGTTGTGCAGCCGATGGAGTATAGGGTTACAGCCGACCAAGATTGAGTGTTTTGATCTTGAAATTTATACTATAAAAGGAGGGCTGTTTCGAGTTTGAAAGTATTGAATGTGTATCAAAATTGTGCAAGTTAAGTCCATGGTGCGCAAAGAGCAGTCGTGTCGAATCGATCGAAGTGTGCGTTCGAAGTGTGATATTCGTAGATAGAGTGCGAGGGAGAAGTTCGATCATCGAGAAGCAGAGTGTGCGAAGACTATGCTATTGTGATTGCATAGAGGTGCATAAGTTGATGTTCGATCGAGTGCTACTGTGTTTGCATGTTCAGTGCAAAAGTTGGCTTTGACCAAGTGCGACTGTAACAGAACAAAAAGAGGAAGAGGACAGACTTGTGCCAGATCGAAGGACTGTGTTTGGTGCAGACCAGAGAAAGAGGAAGAGGACATACTTGTGCTAGACCGAAGGACTATGTTTGGTGCATATTCGAGGACCAGCTTTGCGGTGATAGAGTTGAGGATAGAGATCTCCAGCCAGAGCAGGGAAGACAGGTGTCTTCTATGGATAGAGTTCCACTTGCTAAGGCCAGAGGAGGTAGAGGTCTTCTAGAGGATCACCACTAAAGAGCAGAGCTAGGGGAAGGTATCTCCTTTGGGTTGATGCCCATAAATATTGTAATCGGGAAAGGTATTCCCAGATTGTGAGTTGATAAAATTTAGAGAGAAATTTTATCCATGGAGTAGCCCGCATTGGGTGAACCACGTAAATTGTTGTGTCTCTTTTGTGGATGGTGTTTTGTGCATTGCTTTGATTACTGCTTTTAATACTGCTATCTATACACTGCATAATACTGATTTGAAAGTTGTTTTGAAGCAAAAGTAAAAAGTGGTCTTATACTGTTCACCCCCTCTCAGTATAAGCTTGTGTTCTTCAATTGGTATCAGAGCGGGTTCCTTCGGAAAGGTTTAACAGCTTGAAGGAAGAAGCTGGTTAAGAACACAATGGATTATTCAAGTGGCAATGCAGCACCTATTCTTGATGGATCAGATTTCGGTCTGTGGAGTGCAAGAATGAAGGTTTATCTAATGGCACTTGGTAATGAGGTTTGGGAAGTGATTGAAGATGGGTACACTATTCCTAAAAATGGTCCTTATACTAAAGAAGACAGGCTCCTACATCACAGCAATTCAAAAGCAATGAATGCAATCTTGAAGGGTTTATAGAAGGCAGATCTTACCAAGGTGATTCACTGCAAGACAACTAGTGAAATGTGGAAACAGCTACAGGTGGTTCACACAGGTGATGTAAATGTCCGAAAGGCCAAGTTGAGACACTTCAAAGGTATGTTTGAACAACTCAAGATGAATGATGATGAAAATATTAGTGACTACATGCTTCGTATGGATGAGGTTGTTAACTCCATGAAAGACTTAGGTCTTGAGCTTGCTGAAAATGATGTTTGTGATAAGATTTTAAGATCTCTTCCTAATAGATTTAGTGAAAATATTTCTGCTATTGAGGAAGCTAAAGATTTAGATAAGTTGAAAAAGGATGAGCTCCATAGTATACTTGCAGCATTTGAGTTGAGAACTCAAGTGAAAGTTGATGTCAAGAAAGAGGCAACTTTCAAAGCTACCAAGAAATCAAAGGGCAAACAGATTCAAGAGAGTGATGAGTCTTCTAGTGATGAAGAGGCATATTACAGCAAGAAAGGCAAGTTCTCTAGAAAGCACAAAAGCAAGAAAAATATAAGATGTTTCAACTGTGGAAAGTTTGGTCATTATGCTACTGACTGTACTTTTTCCAAGAATGAAAGTGACGAAGATATACAGGATGTTAAGAGCAAGGATTCCGAAAAGCACAGGTATTACAGAAAGAACAAAGATGAGCACAACAATCAAGGAAAGAGGTATTCACACAAGAACAAGAAGAGTTTCTACCTAGACAAAGCAAGTAAGTGTTCTAGCAGTGATAGTGAAAGCTCTTCAAGTGATGAGGAAAATGAGATGTTGTTCATATCATAAAAAGAGGAAGAACCGAAACATAGATTCATTATTATGAAATGTCTTAGATGTGGAAATTTTGGTCACCTTGAGGATGATTGTACAAATAATGATTTGGTTTTGAGTATGTATAAGGATGCTTCAGAAAACTATCAAGAAGATGCTTGTATGGTTTTTGAAAAAGGTAGCACCTCTAGTGATAAGAAATCTGGAAAAGGCCTTGAGGATTCAGAAAGCAAACAAATAAAAGATCTTGAAAGTGAACTTAATAATGCTCTTAGTGTTTTGAAAAAGGAAAGAAAGAAGAATGATAGACTCAAGGATAAGTTAGATGAATGTTGTATGGAGAGAGACGATCTTATAGAAAGTCTTGACTTCTCTATAGCTAAGACACAAGAACTCAAGGATGAGTTAGAGTCTAAGATTCTTGAGTATAATGAGTTGGAACAGAAAATGGCTTCTTTGGAAGTGGAAACTAAAGAGTACAAGGATAAGCTATACAGGTTTCAAGATAGCTCCAAAAGGGTTAAGTCTCTCATCAAAGGTCAAAGAAATCCAACAGATAAAACAGGTCTTGGTTTTGTTAAACCACACAAGGAACAGGTTGGGGAATCTAGTAAGAGATTTCAAAAGGAAGAGAGTTCTGATGAAGAAAGTACTTCAGATCATGAGTCCATGAGTGATAGATGCGCAAAAATAGAAAACAGAATTCTGAATGCGAAGAAGAAGTTTTCGGGACCCAAGAGGTCAAATAAAGGAAAATTTCATGGCAGATGTTTTGCGTGTCACAGGTTTGGCCACATGGCTTCACATTGCATGACTCAAGTAAGGAAGGTAAATGACAGTTTTAGGGGCCGTAATTTCTTTCAAGGGTATTGCTACTCTTGTAAACAGTTCGGGCATAAGGCAATTTTTTGCATGACTAATTACAGGAACACGGTTAGTCATAACAGGCGGATTCAAAGAACAGGTATGCCGAACAGAAATAACAGTGTTACTTGTTATAAGTGCAACAATGCAGGTCACACAGCTAGACAGTGTAGAGCTGATCTTCCAAAGTACAGGAACAAGAATAGTGGTATGAACAGGTCCAAGGATCAAGGCATGGACAAGAACAGGGATGAGAACAAGAACAAGAATAGTGACAAGAACAGGATGCGACAAGAAAAGTGCAAGAAGAAATATTGACAAAGAATTCAAGAAAATATCGGGCAAGGAAATTATAGACACTGATGATGATCAGTGCCTAATGGGAGTTTCACTCCCACCTCAGTTTTAATCACCTCATCAGGAGGTGGGGGAGGGACTAAGCTAAGAGGCTCATTCTTAGTCCCGAGCCCCAAAGGTGACCCTTTGCCATTGATGACAAAGGGGGAGAGATTTGAGTAAGGGGGAGAGATATGAGTAAGGGGGAGAGCTTCAATGTGAAGAGGAAAGCTTCAAGTCAGGGGGAGCAAAACTTCAAAAGGAGATTCTCGGTTGTTGGCACGCTTGGTTTCGAGTTTTGGCTCCTAAGATGTGTTTCCATAAAGGTTTGCCATCAATGACAAAGGGGGAGATTGTTGGCAATTTTGGGTACCTTGGGTACATTGCCTTTGCTCAAGTGTAGATGTTGTCATTGATGTCAAGAAGTTCTTGAAGCAATTTGATTTGATGTCAAGGAATTTGTTTTGTTGAAGGTTATTCAGAGCATGATCAGTGAGTTTCCAGGAAGTTCTTAGTAGCCCATTTGCAAAAGATCAAGGAAAAGACAAGTAAAAAAAAGTATGCAGCCAGTCCGATTGGAAAAACTGTCACGATTTCGCGACATGTTTGAGGAGAGAGAAAGTGTTGGCAAAATTGTCACGATTTCGTGACATGTTTGAGGAGAGAGAAAGTGTTGGCAAAACTATCACGATTTCGTGACATGTTTGAGGAGAGAGAAATTTTGGCAAAACTGTCACGATTTCGTGACATGTTGGCAGAGAAGGAGAGCAAGATGGAAAGTGTCACGATTTCACGACATGTCGCATTTTCGCGACTCGAAAAGTGCAGGAAGGCAGAGAAGGAAAAGTGTCACGATTTCGTGACACATTGCCAGGAAAGTTGTATGGATGAAAAGGTGTCACGATTTCGTGACATAATGCAGAAAAGAGAGTCCACAGTGTGAACTGTCATGATTTCGTGACAAGTTAGAAGAGAGAGAAAGTTACATGAAAAATGTCACGATTTCGTGACATGCTACAGAGGTCGAGGTGAGGACTGTCATGATTTTGTGACATGCTAAAAAGCTCGAAGAGAGAACTGTCATGATTTCGTGACACGCAACAAAGGGGAAGAGTCTGAAATGAGAAGCATCACGATTTCGCGACAGGCTACAAAGAAGTTGTACGGATGCAAAAAGTGTCACGATTTCATGACAGGTTGAAGAGAAAGCTTGCGAATGCAGAAAGTGTCACGATTTTATGACAGGTTGAGATGGCAACATTCAGTTGGAGAAAGTGTCACGATTTCATGACAGAAATAGTTAGCAAGTCTTCAACAGAAGAAGCATCACGATTTCATGATGAATTCAAGAAGGAAGAGCTCGAAGGCGAAAGCGTCATGATTTCATGACATGTTCTATTTTTGTGGGTGTAAGGCAGAGAAGCTCAAGGCGAAAGTGTCACGATTTTGTGACATGTTCCATTTTTGCTAGTGCAAGCAGAGAAGAAGGCCATGAAGTCAAAAGGGTCACGATTTCATGATAGAGTTGAAGATGACGTCAGCAGAAGCAGATGTGTCACGATTTCATGACAAAAGTAGAGAAGAAGGCAATGAAGACTAAAGTGTCACGATTTCGTGATAGGAGTGAAGATGACGTCAGCAAAAGTCAGAAGTGTCACGATTTTACGACAAGGACGTTGTCAAGGCAGACAAAAGCAAAAGTGTCACGATATCGTGACAATAGCCAAATGAAAGTGTATGGCTACAAAAATGTCATGATATCATGACATGTTGTAGTTTCATGACAGAAGCTACAGGAGAGTTGTAGAGGCGGTTGAAGCCGACAGAGTTAACTTTGAGCCGACGATGTTTAGGGTTGTGCAGCCGACGGAGTATAGGGTTACAGCCGACCAAGATTGAGTGTTTTGATCTTGAAATTTATACTATAAAAGGAGGGTTGTTTCGAGTTTGAAAGTATCGAATGTGTATCAAAATTGTGCAAGTTAAGTCCATGGTGTGCAAAGAGCAGTCGTGTCGAATCGATCGAAGTGTGCGTTCGAAGTGTGATATTCGTAGATAGAGTGCGAGGGAGAAGTTCGATCATCGAGAAGCAGAGTGTGCGAAGATTGTGCTGCTGTGATTGCGTAGAGGTGCATAAGTTGATGTTCGATCGAGTGCTGCTGTGTTTGCGCGTTCAGTGCAAAAGTTGGCTTCGACCAAGTGCGGTTGTAATAAAATAGAAAAGGAAGAGGACAGACTTGTGCTAGACCGAAGGACTGTGTTTGGTGTAGACCAGAGAAAGAGGAAGAGGACATACTTGTGCCAGACCGAAGGACTGTGTTTGGTGCATATTCGAGGACCAGCTTTGCGGTGATAGAGTTGAGGACAGAGATCTCCAGCCAGAGCAGGGAAGACAGGTGTCTTCTGTGGATAGAGTTCCACTTGCTAAGGGCAGAGGAGGTAGAGGTCTTCTAGAGGATCACCACTAAAGAGCAGAGCTAGGGGAAGGTATCTCCTTTGGGTTGATGCCCATAAATATTGTAATCGGGAAAGGTATTCCCAGATTGTGAGTTGATAAAATTTAGAGAGAAATTTTATCCGTGGAGTAGCCCGCATTGGGTGAACCACGTAAATTGTTGTGTCTCTTTTGTGGATGGTGTTTTGTGCATTGCTTTGATTACTTCCTTTTAATCACGCTATCTATACACTGCATAATACTGATTTGAAAGCTGTTTTGAAGCAAAAGTAAAAAGTTGTCTTATACTGTTCCCCCCCCTCTTAGTATAAGCTTGTGTTCTTCAGAGATGCAGATAGTGTACTCAAGGGTATGTGTGGAATCCTCCTTGGATAGTGGCCTAAAATATTAGTTTGAGGACTATTGTTTGTAACTATCGTATAATAGAGGGCCTATGGATATTACATACTACCTTACTTAGCATACCTTGGTTCTACAAAACATAACTTACACCTACGAATCAACACCATCCATGTTTAGCTAACCTGCATTCACAACCCCAAAAGTGATCATACAGAGAAGGCATTCATTATCACTGAAAATAAAGTTTCATGCACCAACATTCAAGATAGATTTTGCAAGTGTCTACAACAACCCATGGTCAAAAATAGAATAGTCAAGACAGTGACAAAAATAATCTGATCAGTAACAAAGATAGTCAAGTCAACAATAATAGCCCTTTGTAATAGTCCAGAATTACAGACTTCAAGTGTTAGAAATAGTATTGTCAATGTCAGATAATCCTCAGGGTTAGTGACAAGAACCATATGAGTAACTGGAATACAGGTGACAGAGGAAGGAAGAGGATAGTGACAGGGTGGTTAGGGTGTAGACTATAGATCAGACCCTAACTTTTGAAGTGAAGCTCCAAATAAGAAACCGACAATACTAGCAACACAACAAAAAAAAATTAGCAGATAATTCTACACTCTATTCCAGACAAAATTGTCCTTGGCAGCCCCTGGTCAAATATTGCACCAATTTTTCAAAACTAGTAATTTTTTATTTTTCTTGCTAAGGCCATAAATTTTCAATGGTCAATAAAATTGATCCAAATTTTTGGGAATAGAAGCTACTTGTTATTCTGCACCAAACACCCTCAAGGACTCACTGGTAAAATTTTAAGTCCAAGTGGAATAAAATACCTTGACATCGACTTGCAACCAACAGGAGATCACAAAAAGTCAAGAAATTTAGTATATCTCCTCATTGAGTACTCATATCAAAGAGCCACCGAAGTGGACCTTAGCCTAAAATCAGTGTTGCAACCCATTTCCCAAATTAAATTTTGGATACTTACTAAAAATAGTAACTCCTAAAATCCCACATCTATTTTTAGTAATTGATTAAAATAGGGCCCTTAATGGTGAGCAACACTCATGGACAAAAGGAGTTAGAAATTACCACTACAAACTACACCATAAGAGAAGAGATTCAAGAGCTCTGAACGGATCAAGATACCACTAAAATCCACTTAGAAAAACAACTTATAGAGGTGGAGACACAATTGCAAGGTACTATCACATCTGAACACCAAATTCAAAACTCTGAAAGAAGTCGAAGAAGGGAAACAGAAGATCGAAGAAGGGGAACCGAAGACACTCACTATGACCGTGATCTGACCTTAAAAATGCCTAAATTGAATTTTCCTAAGTTTAATGGAAAGGATTTCAATGGGTGGTTATGTCAGGTTGATCAATTCTTTAGGCTCCACAATGTTCCTATATATCATCGGGTTCAGATGGCTTCCTTCAACTTAGAATTTGAAACCTTACATTGGTTCCAATGTCTACGAGCCACTACCCCTGATCTATCTTGGGAGGACTTTGAGTCCCAACTACTTACCCGATTTTTCCCTAATGACTATGAAGAATTTATAGGAGCATTGAAAAGCTAAAACAAACTACCACAGTTCATGATTACTAGACACAATTTGAGAAATTGACCAATAAAACAAGGGGCTTGAATGAGGGATTTTTTATGAGTTGTTTCGTGAGTGGGTTGAAAGATGATCTCCAGGATGAATTCAAGATGTTTAAACCATAAAAAATGATGGAGGCTATCATTTTAGCCCAATTGGCTGAATCTAAACTCTAGGCTCAACGACGGATACTACTATTTTCTCAAGCTCGACCTCCCTTTCCTCCACAGTTTCAAAATAATACTAATAATAAAAATCATGCTCCTAAGTGACTGACTATAGCTGAAATGGTTGCACGTCATGCCAAAGTTCTATGTTATAATTGTGATGAAAAATTTGTGAAGGGGCATAGATGTGCAAATGAGAGATTGTTCTTAATAGATGCAGAGGAACCCGATAGTAGTGACCATAGTGATGAGGATAGTGACACAACTGAAGTATCAACTCAACAGGAAGAGAAAACCCAAGAAACTCAAGAAGAATTTTTATCCATGATCTTTCTGGGGTTACCACTCCACAAACCATGAAAGTTGTGGGTATTTCAAAGGCCAACGCCTTACTATTTTTATTGATTCAGGTTGTACACAACTTTATTTATCCTCGAGTTTCTAAGCAGGCCAATTTCTATATACACACATGAAATTCCTTTGAAGTCATGGTGGCAAATGAAGGCACTTTACATTGTAAAGGTAAATGTCACAATGTTAAAATAAATATGGGGGATTATGAACTCAAGCAAGACATGTTTACCCTCCAATTGGGAGGATGTGACATTATGTTGGGATCCCAATGGTTGAGCATCTTGGGAACTATCAACTAGAACTTTGTAGAACTATGGATGTAGTTTTCACAACATGGACAAATACACACTCTCCATGGTGCCAAAATAGACCCTTACCAAATTATCAGTTCTAATCATATGGAGAAATTGTTGCAAAAGTCATCCCGCAGGGTCATTGCACAAATATTTTCAATTCAATCAAGCACTTCCAGAGTGGATCAAATTCTAGCAGATTTGCAACTTGTTATGACCAAGCATGATGGTGTTTTTCATAACCAACTACCCTACCACCTCATCACTCACATGACCATGCTATTCCACTACTACCAAGTACTACACCGCCCAACATCAGACCGTATCGGTATCCTCATGCTCTCAAGTCTAAAATCGAGTAGATGGTACAATAATTGCTGAAAGCTGGTGTCATTCGACAGAGTACTATCCCTTACTCTTCTATAGTTTTACTAGTTCGTAAGAAGGATGGATCATGGAGATTACGTATAGACTACCGTGAGCTCAACAAAATTACCATCAAGGATAAATTCCCCATTCTGGTAGTGGATGAATTGCTTGATGAATTACATGGAGCTATGAACTTCTCCAAGTTAGACCTTCATTCTAACTACCATAAAATTAGGCTCAAGGACGAGGATATCCCCAAAACTACATTTTGTACTCATGAAGGTCACTATGAGTTATTGGTAATGCCATTTGGTCTGACAAATGCTCCTTCCACATTTCAAATAATAATGAACAACATATTTCACCCTCTCTTGCGATAGTTCATCCTGGTTTTCTTTGATGATATCTTGGTTTATATCCACTCGTGGGAAGAACACCTTATCCATGTGGATCAGACATTACAACTATTGGCACAACATCAAATTTTTGCTAAGTGGTCCAAGTGTTCCTTTGGTCTAAATGAAGTGGAGTATCTAGGACACATTGTCTCCAAAGATGGCATCAAGGTTGACCCCAAGAAGATCCAGGCAGTTCAGTATTGGCCAAAACCTCGCACTCTCAAGGGGCTTCGGGGATTCTTAGGGCTTACAGGTTACTACCATAAATTTATTTGTAATTATGGTAAAATAGTAACCCCCCTCACATCCATGTTAAATAAGGGCTATTTTACTTGGATGGGGCCCACTAACCAAGCCTTCCTCAAATTGAAGCATGCTATGACCATAACACCAGTTTTAGCCATGCCATATTTTTCCAAGCCTTTCATCATTGAAAGTGATGCTTCTGATCGTGGCATTGGGGTCATGTTGATGCAGGAAGGGAGACCCTTGGCTTTCACTAGTAAGGCACTCTCTGATCGTAACTTGGTAAAATCTACATATGCCAAGGAGATGTTGGCCATCTTACATGCCATAACCCATTCGTGACCATATCTCATTGGGCTACATTTATCCATTAAAAAAGACCATCAAAGTCTCAAATACTTCTTGGAATAACGGGTTGCTACCCTAGAACAACAAAAATAGGTTTTCAAACTCATGGGATATGATTATGATATCATCTATAAAAAGGGCAAAGAGAATCTTGTGGTTGATGCTCTCTCTCACCAATTTGAGGCCCTCGGTATGTTATGTGCCATTTCCTCTCTGGTTCCTCAATGGATAGATTCCTTATGATAGGAGGTACTTTAGGATGCAAACTTGAAAGCTTTGGTGGCATCGCTTCGTGATGATCCTACTTCATTCCTAGGCTATAATTGGGATGGCCATGAACTGCATTATCGCCACTACGTTGTTCTTCCTCGCATGTCCCCACTTCAAGAGATTTTCATTAAGGAACTACATACTTCTCCCTTTGTAGGCCATTCAGGATTTCTTAAAATATATGAATTCCTCAAGTACACATTCTTCTAGAAAGGTATGAAATAGGACATCCATGATTTTGTAGCAGCTTATGATACCTGCCAACAGATGAAAGGTGAAACGATACGTTCTTCGAGTACTCTTCAATCCTTGCTCATTCCAGATCAAGGTTGGACTGATATTTCCATGGATTTTATAGAAGGGTTACCTAAATCTAGTGGTAAGTCTATTATTTCTCATGGTGGTGGATCACCTTTCGAAGTATGCTCATTTTTGTTCCATTGGCCATCCTTACACAACCTCCACCATTACCCAAATATTTCTAGATTATATTTTTCACCTTCATGGTATGCCCACCTCCATTATTTCCGATCAAGACCCCACCTTCAATAGTCATTTTTAGCAAGAATTATTTAAGTTGCAGGGAACTCAGCTCAAAATGAGTTATCATCCACAAACGAATGGTCAAACTGAGATTGTCAACAAATATTGGGAGACCTATCTTCATTGTTTTTCATCAGATCATCCTACTCAATGGTCGAAGTGACTTCCTTTGGTCAAATGGTGGTACAACACTTCCTATAATACAACAATCAAACTCACCTCTTTTGAGATCGTTTATGGATACCCTCCACTCATGACTTCTTCATACATCCCAGGTAGCTCCAAGGTCCAGGTAGTTGATACTACTCTTAGCCAACATACCTATGTTCTACGCTAGCTAAGGTAGAATTTGGACATAGCCCAAAATTGAATGTGATAATAGGCTGACCAGCATCATTCTGAGCATAGCTTTGATGTGGGTGACATGGTCTTCCTTCGCTTGTAGTTGTACAAATAATCATCTCTACAACTTCGTCGGTGCTGAAAACTTGTTGCAAAATACCATGGACCCTACCAAGTTCTTCAACGGATTGGTTCCATTGCTTAAAAATTGGTTCTTCTACCCACCTCCAAGCTCCATACCGTTTTCCATGTTTCCTCTCTCAAAACATTTGTGGGCACACAAGTATAGGTTTAGTCAGAATTACCATAATTAGATGAAGAAGGGTCCATATTACTCAAACCTGAATGATTTTTGGATCGTCGAACCCACAATATCCACAACCATACCATCACAGAAGTTCTTATTCAGTGGCACAGGCTCCAGTCAGAAGATGCTACATGGGAGTCTCTCCATTAGCTCCAACACCAGTTTCCTCATTTTCAGCTTTGAGGACAAAGCTTTTTGAAGGGGAAGGACATGTTATAATCCTATCCTAACACCATTTTGTAATTCTCATTTACTTATGTAATGACCCACTTCCAACATGGGGGATCCCATTATGATATTATTTTGTAATACTTTGTAATGTATGTGGAAAGTAGGATTCATAGCCAAGTGGTGTCATCTCATGTAATTGTTTTTATCAAGATTGTAACCGATGGTAGGTAGGAGATTCTAGCTCGAGTGGCATTTTGCATGTAAACCAACTCTTGAGCCTTTAGGTAGGGTTACATGAAGTTTTTATTTAAAAGATATGAAGTCATGTACGAGTTCATCCTTTTGCAAGCTAATGAAATATTGAAGGAGGTTGCCCCCTCGAAGAGGCCTGTGATTATGTGTTATTATGAGATTGTTCTATTTCTACATTTGATTTTTGCATAGTGTTATTGAGTTATTTTATGTATTTGAGTTATTTTTTAGTATTTTGTGTGAGTGTGCTTATTTTTAATAGTGATATCCTAACATTGCTTTTGTACATTTTGCAAGTTAGAAAAAGGCTCTTTATCAAATTCACATCCAGTTTATACAGGGTGTGAATTTGACGAGCCAAATTTGTGCTACCCCTAACGGAGAGTGAATTTGGTTACTAGGGCTTAGGGGAAAATTTTGGCTTTGAAAAATCTTAGCTCACTTATTGCATACTTTATTTATGTCATATCCTTTTTTCCTGCAATTTATCTGCATTGTTTCATGTTTATTATATCTTGTTTTGCTTGTTCCAAAGGTCAAAAATAATTTTCATTTCTAAACAATCAGCTAAAAGGACCAAGGGGTATTGATTGTTGTACCTCCAAGCTCAATCATATAGCATCCTAAGCAGGCCTCTAAACATTGATCAATTTTTCCAAGGGTTTTTAAGTTGGATATTTTGGGGTATGAATTTGGCTAGGATTAACCACCAGGTCAAGTAAGTATTCTGATAGATATTTTAGGTTTGTTGTTTATGTGTCATATATACTTTTGTAGCTAGAAATAAAATAAAAGAAAAAACATTTGTTTTCCATTTCTAGGCATCAAAGGAGAAAGAGCATATAGTTTTACATTTAGGTTAAATTTGTTTGTGCATTCTCTTGAACCCTTACTTGAAAAGGAAGAGAGTTGTTTTCTTGCAAATTAGAAATAGTATTAATCAAAACAAAGAATAATTCTAGGAATAGTCTTTTTTTTTCTTGCATCATTGTTTGCCCTGCACTGTTCTCTAATTCTTTATAGCTTAGATCTAGTAGAGAAAAAACTTAGGTGCTTGCTCAATAAATACATTAAACCTTCCATCCAAGACTTGGAGTGACTTCTTAAACCATTCTTGGTGAACCCTTTGATCCCCTAAGCCCTCGAGTGTAGAGGTAACAACATAGTCTTGCGGTCACCTCGGCTCCTAGTAGATCCGTTGAGAATCGTATGGGATGGATAGTTTTTCCTCTATAATAATATAGATTTTAGAATAGTGAATCCTAATTAAATGCAATAGATCTATATTCCGAGTCACAAAACAACCCAAACCGCTCAAAGAGAGCAAATTCTATTATCCACTTAGAGAGGGGTAAGTCTATTATGGATGTCAAAGGTAATAGAATTTAGATAAAATGAATGATGATCCAAATACATCATAATTCATCTATTTATATGTAACCTAGTAATAAGAACTAATCCTAATTCTCTAGGGATAACTCTCCTAACCTAAGGCCTAAACTAGTAATAAAGATAGACGATGTTGCTATATTGGGGCTATTACATAGCTCTTGCTCTCAAAAAGCTTTATTATTGAATATGGTAATGACTATAAAAGTTTTGTTAGTTTCCATGTTGTGTTTTCTTATGTAATATTCTTCTACTTTATGAAACACTCATGCACATGACAATACCACAGAATGGACCTATGACTACAACATTGCTTTTTCCTATAGTTCAACCTATCTTTCTTCATAAATTCTAGAAGCATTATTCGGGACTACATCTTCTAACCAAGTGCCTACTTAAGATAAGAACTATAAAAAATAGGGTGGATTTTTGAGGTATGGGAAATATCCAATTGAATTGACACCTCCCCAATTTGGATAGTCACCTTATAGAGACCATAAAATTTGGGTGCCAAAATTTGACTAAATTTAGAGAAATATTTTTAAATGGATAGATCCATAAAGGATTATATCACCCACCTCAAATAATCGTTTTGGTCTATGTAAATCTTTTTTGTACTTCATACAATTTTAGGCTTAAAAAAGATTATCTTTGAGGAGCTAGAGGATAATCTGGTGCTATTAGAAGAAATCATATACTTGAGCCACCTAGGAGGTGCCCAAAAGATAGTCTTCTAAGAATGGGGATTTATAACCATAGAATGATTGGAAGGCTACCATCTTTGTGGAAATATGATAAAAAGTATTATACAAATATTCTAATGAAAAAATTCATTTAACCTAGTCATAGTGCTAATATTGGACAAAACATCATAAGCACATATCAATACATTTTTCACAATTTTTGTTTGACCATTTTATTGAGGGTGATAAGAAGAGGTCATATTAAGTTGGGTACCAATGAGTGAATAAATCCCTTTAAATATTGCTAGTGAAAATAATAACACAATCAAATATAATAGACTTGTGCATGCCATGTAGTTTGAAAATAAAATCAAAGAATATCTTGGCCACCTTATTAATAGTGAATGGATGTTGTAAGGCATATAAAATATCATACTTTTAAATGTGATCCACCATCATAAAATCTATAATTTTTTCCTTTGAATTGGGAAGTTCTTCAATAAAATCCATGGATATGTGTTATTATTGGTAATTTAGAATATGAAGATGCTACAAAAATTCTAGATACTTAACTATTTCACTCTTATTCCTATGGCACACTAAACATTCATCCATAGACTTGTTAACATTTGTTTTCATTCATTTATAGGAAAAATACTACTTGAATTGTTAATTAGTAATTATAAATTCATAATTCCCTTCCAAGGGTGAATCATGTAATTCCCAAAGGATACTATTCTTGATGTGGGAATACCAAATGAGATAAATGTGGTGTTTTTCCTAAGGATCTCATTAGGCAAAGATAATGAGGGGTTGGATAGGGTGCTAGCATCAACATCATGAATCAAATAAATGATTTTAGGATTTGAATGTCATTCATCTTGAAGTTTGGATAATCACAGAGGTAGGGATATATAGATAGTGTTGATATTTACAAAATATTTATACTTGTGAGAGAAGTAATTTATCATCATGCTCTCCTTTTTCTCTAATTTCAATTACAAATTCATAGGCTAAAATATTTTTCAATTATTTTTTCCAAATAGGAGAGACATAATTCTAAGAAGTGCTAGAGACTTCTAAGATTCATTTCAATACTAAAATGTCAACCCTATTTTTCCACCACATGAAATATAACTAGCATCTCCTTCTCATATGTAGAACAACCCATATTATTTCTAGATATTTATTTATTTTTAAAAGTCATGGGATATAACCCTACTACATTAAAACAAAATTTATACTTGTTCCAAAAGCATCACTTTCAATGGAAAAATACTTACTAATATTTAGATTAGGTAAGAATGGATGGTGCACCTAGAATCCTTGAAGGTATTAAAGGCTCTTGTAGCCTTCTTAGACTAGAAAAATACATCCTTCTTAGTAATATACACAAGAGTGTTGATAGTCTTACCATATTTCTTAATATATTTCTTCTAATACCCTAGAATACCTAAAAATCAATTAAGACTCTTGAGAGATTTAAGCATTGGCTAATATTGTATGGTATTGATGTTGTTATGGTGCATATTGACACCATCATGAGATGCAATGTGACCTAAGTATTCCACATAATACAAATCAAAGGAACATTTTGCTTGACACATAATTGTTTCATTATAGAAAGTGGATCACTTGTTTGACATTATATAAATGGTTTTTCTAAGGCTTACTATAAACTAGGATGTTGTCAATAAAGACATAGAAATTTATAAAGAAAAGGATTAAATAAAAAAAATATTAATTTATGGAAGGGGAATTAGTAAGACCAAAGGATATAACCATATGACTATCATGTGTATGAAAATAAGTTTTAGAAATATTCTCCTCTCTAGCCTTAATTTGATGAAACCCAAAACATAATTCAAGCTTGGTAAAAACATTATGTAGCATGCAATTATTCCAAAAAATCATAAATAATGGGAATAGGAAACCTATATTTTATAGTGATATTATTGAGTGGGTGGAAATTGAGACACATTATCTAAGAATTGTACTTGCACTAGATGATAACAACCAAACATACATAGGTACTAGTGCTAGGACAGATGATACCCTACTCCAACATCTCTTGAACCAATTTCTTAATTTATGAATTTTTGGACTAAGGGTATCAATAAGGACAAATATTGGGTAGTTGAATTTCTAGAATAAGATGAATATCATGATCATGTATCTCCTTGGGTGGAATACTTTTGTATTCTTAAAAATCTAGAGCATATTTTTAAAGAAAATAATACATATCAAAAGGAAGAATAAGAGATGATTATTCTATAGCCATGAATTCCATGTAACAAAAGTGGGTGACAGTACACCTTTGCTACCTTCAATATTTTTTCCAATATCATGGTTGATGACCTTGGATGATATAGTTTGCAAACCTTGGATGTAGAATACCTTACCATTTGCTATTCACTATATATACAAATGTTGCAGGTTTAAAGTAACATCCCAATATCCAAGGATAACATCTATACTATACAAATCCATCAAATATAGATATCAATCCTAGAATAGGTACCCATTGAAATATTGGTGTTAACTATGTGATCTACACACTAAGCATTACCCCTATTGGTAATTACCACTTATTATTTCTTATTTTTGAAAGTGTTTATATACAAACCTGGGGATTTGGTAAAATTATGTTCAATGAAATTATAAGTATACTCAAATAATAAAAACAATGACTCATTATCTTTTTATAAGATTATATACCTTGGTAAATTCCTTTCAAAGAAAAAAATTGAGAGGGTCATAAAAATCTGAACTTTTGAAGGTTGTTAGGTTTTGTTGGTTCCTACTATGATGGCAAGGCAAGGACCTCCTACTCTTTAGTATATTCATCCTCTACTTCCTTATGGAATTTATGCTAATTATCACTTGATTTTGTAGATGATACAATTAGTATTTGAAATAGAAGCACCCTTGTGGAAATAATATTTATGGTGATTGATGTTATTGAAATCTAGGAAATTAGTATTTCTTTTCAATTATATAGACTACTCACTCTACATCATGGATGGTGTATAGATCTTGCATATCCCCTTCCCATTATATGTCATCCCTAAGTCCATACCAAAATGCAAAAACTACCACTATAGTATTTAGGGGATATGTGTATATAAGAAGGTTCATGAACTTGAAGAAATACTTATCCACCATTCTTGTTTGTGATATCTATATTAACCAAACCACATAAGAGGTAAAAGAACCCTTATTGAACTTCAAGAATATCTTGTTTTCTACCTTGGAAATATGATATCCATGATATCTTAGATTCTAAAGAAGCCATTGATGGGGATGGGTACCAAGATTATAGGTGACTAGACTGACCTTTCCTTATTTATGAACTTTATGCAATGATATGAAGCAATCCATATTGGAAATCCATCCTCGATATTAATCACCTTTAAATGATGGGATATCAATTCTAGGAACCAAAATATCATGAGTTAAATCAAGTATAAAGGAAACACCACCAACAATGAAATCCAAATTAGTATAAACTCTAAGTCTAAATCATCCATACTTGTATGATTTCCCTAGAAGGGTTGGGTATGCATCTAGGAAAAATAGAAACAACCAGGATGTTATCCCAAAGTTGGATGATGGAAGAGCCTTAGACCCTTCTTGAAGATAATTTTTTGGAAGTTCATTATATATGGATGCTAAAAGTGCCTTGGATATTTCCCTAGGCCTGCCTTTAGAAGTTCCCTAGATTCTAACACTGGAAACACTCAAAAAAAAAAGTTCATCCTTAGGAATTTTAGGTCCTTTCTATTGATTTCTATACTACTCAAGAAAGACCTACTAGAATTCTCTTTTCAATGTTCATTCTATTTTGGAATGTCCCTATCCCATTATTGTCCAATATTTTATTATTGTTTTTTGATGTGAGCTAAAGAATTATATATTTTGTGTTGATTTAATTGAGCATATAAATTGTATTATCTAATATACTTTTCATAGTTAAAATATATTGATAAACCTCAAGTTAGATATTTGAGAGGGATTCATAGATGGTATGGTCTTCTATTATATGGATGAGAGAGGAACTCATAGGACCAATGACAAATCAAATGAGAGATTCAAAGCTATTGATGTCTTTTGGGTTATTTTGGTGCTTGAATTGATTCCATACTTGGAAATTTAGACATACATCATCATTTAGGTCTATATATTGTATACACATATTTACTCATGCCTAACTAAAGGAAACCCAACGTTCTAACATATACAAATAAATAAATAGTAAAGCTTACATAATTGATAACCACCTAAAAAAGTGTTAGTAAATATATATATATATATATATATATATATATATATATATATATATATATATATATATATATATATATTGATATGTTCAATGAGATAATAAAAATAATATAGGTCTCCTATAAGGGTCTTGACACACTTGGAAATTTTAAATACAAAAAAAATTGCTTAAATAACATTACCAAAAAAATTGCATTTAAAGATTAGTAGCAAAAAAATTGGATAAAAATTACCTAAATGGACAACACAAATCTAGAAGTTGTAAGCTTACAGCAGTGGTAAGGGCTTTGACCTCTCTTTGGGGAGGTCCAAGATTTAAACCCCACTTAGTATGAGGGGACCGTGACCCCTCATAAAAACCCACAGTTTAAACTCAAGTTTTAGTACCCATGAGAGACACCGTAGTGGTAAGTCCTTGGGTTTTCATCAAGAAGACCAAAGTTCAAACCCGAGTACGAAGGGATTGGACCCCTTATAAAATTGTGTTTTTAACTCAAATTTTATCCAAGGCATTAGCTCAACTGGTTATATTCCTCAACTTTATAATAGGAGACCAAGTTTCGACTCTTGCCTAGGATACATGCTTAAAATATGCAACTT
This sequence comes from Wollemia nobilis, assembly GCA_028583015.1. Taxonomy (NCBI): domain Eukaryota; kingdom Viridiplantae; phylum Streptophyta; class Pinopsida; order Araucariales; family Araucariaceae; genus Wollemia; species Wollemia nobilis. The sequence continues at coordinate 3,381,031 of JAQPPZ010002143.1, read as the reverse complement.
GATGTAATACCACATTATGGTGATGATGTAATAGAATAGTTAAAAAAATAACACAAATTTGGCCAAAAAAAGATTCTATAATAGTTTGCACTGCTCTATTAAATTTTCCACTTCTATATGGATCCAAAATATTACCATGATACCACTTTTAATGAAACAACTTCAATAACAACAATTACAAAAATAAGTTTTTGAAATAAAGCAACGCAACAACATGCAACAAAATATAAGTTTCTAAAGAGCAAATCCCAAATGAATACAATTGATTCAAATTTCAAGTCTCAAAACAATCCAAGCCACTTAGAAAAGGAAAAGTCTCTTATGCACAACAAAGGTGATAAAAGTTGAACAAAATAAAGCATGATTTAACTACACAACTTATTTATTTATAGTCTAACCAAGTAACAAAAAGCTAACCCTAATGCTCGAGAGTTGACTATCCTAATATAGGACCTAAGGTTTTATATAGAAGGATGAATTGTTTTAGAATATACCCAAATATGGTCAATATTGGATCAATTTGGAATATAAGACTTTAAAATAATTAGAATATCTTATTCCCAAGTATTTCCTTTGGAAGAACATTTGGTGACTTGAAGCCATCCTTAAGGGCTCAACATTCCTTTGGTTAGGAATCAAAAGAAAAATTCTTATAGGTGAGAATTTACAAAGAAGAGGATATCATGGCCTTGTATATATTCCTTGTGTAAGAAATATCTATAAACATTATATATTTACTTTGTTATTATTGTAGACACCAAATTCTAGTCATTTGTTATTCATATATATTTATATATAAATATATAAATATTTTATATATTTATACATTTATATATAAATATATATAAATAAACATCAAGAATCCAACAACCAAAATTTAATTAGTAAAAAGTGCATTTCAATGGTTAGATTTAATCCAAAGTACAATGCCACAGATCAAAATCCAATGGTCGGATCTAATCAACATTATTTTGTAATCAATGATCAAATTTAAAAACGCCATAATCCGACCCTGACCCTAACCTTTTCATAAATATTATAAAATTATATTCACTTGGGTGAATGGGAGAACGAAAAAAAAGGGAGAGCACGAATGAACGAAGACAAATACAAGAGAGAGAGAGAGAGAATACTACTGTTATACTGCCAAAATCATGATTTATGTGTGCAGTAATATTTCTACTAACATTTTTTGTTGCTTACATGTGTTTATGACTCATACCTTTACTCACTGCAAAGGCATAAATCAAATCTACTTCAATTGGTGGTCACAACAACAAACCCACCTCCAACATTGATTGTGGCATGAAGAAAAAATACACCATTATTCTTTTGTAAAAAGGGATTACTCTAGTTTGGAATTTCTAATTGTAAAATGCACCCAAAAAGGATTGATCTGTATCAAAAGGAATTTTCCCAAATTTAATACAATATTTTTTTTGGTCAATTAAATTTATGTGGGTTTTTATCAAGGGATCCAAAACCTGATTACAACAAGTCACAAGACTTTAAACAAGGCCACAGGAAGGCCACAGGAAGGCCCAAGGATGGACCTAAGGATAGGATTAAGGAAAGCCTTCGGGACAGGCTTGAGGAAAGCCTTTAGGACAGGCTTAAGGACAGCCTTCAAGAAGGATGCAAAAATTCATGCCTAAAGCTAGAAAAAAAAGAAAGTCCCACCTAGCCACAAACTTGAAAATCCCGCCTAGTGGGTAAAGGAAAAAATGGAAAAAAAACATTGAAACATTCCCGCGTAGCCATAAAATTAAATAGCCCATTAGGTGGGAAAAAAGAAACCCTCCAAAATTTGAAATGCAAAATCCTACGTAGGGGAAAAACTAGAATCTGGGTAGAGAATATCGAAAAACCATAAATACAAAATCAAAACCCCCATGAACAGTAGGAAGGGACCTGGATACCACCAAAAAAATGCATGGATATGGAGAACATCCTACAAAATCCTGGAGAACAACATTCCCACTTAGCCACCAAAACAATACAATATTTTACTATTATTGCAAATGGTGTGTTTTTTATGCATACAAAATGGCGATCACGGTGCTTTCCCATGCTAATTTTTGTTTTTTTATGATTTTTGGGGTTGTTGTCCATAAATAAAAATAGCCTTGTTAATCGGGGTTTTCTATTATGTACGAATTATAATTTCATAAAATAGCAATACATGTAAGTATCTTTAAAAACCTTCTTTAATTTTCAAAAAAAAATTCTACATTTTAAAGTTTTTCTGCTTTTTTTAATTTCATTTTGAAATTAATTAAAAAAATTGTCTATTTCTCAATGTTCTGGCTATCTTAAATTATGTATATTTAAAATAATAATAATAATAATAATAATAATAATAAATATTTTTGTTTTATATTTTTTTATCTGATGTAAAAAAAATCAAAGGGGTGTCCCCAGGATCCCCCCTACCTGCACAAATCTACGAGGGCCACACACAGTGTGCCCCCTATCCCCCTGAGGGCCGAACACAACATGGCTACCAAACCCTAAGTGAGGGTCATGCATAGCGTAACCCCATTTTCCTACCCTAGGTCCGCATTGTGTGTGACCCCCATCCTTTCACCCCCCACATGGGGTTGCACTAATGCAGCCCATCCTCCCCTCTCATCCCCATGTGGAGCTACACTATCACATCCCCCCCTCTCCGCTCACCCCTACATGGTTGCAAATTAGTTGCACCATGCAATAAAAGCCCCACCTAAGGGCCATGACCCCTGTGAACCCCCCAAACCCTAATACAAGGATCATGTTGTGTGTTGCCCCCCTTTACCACCGTAACCCCGCTTAGGGGCCACCTGCCTTTACCATCGCAACCATGCTTGGGGGCCACCTACCTACCATAACCGTGACCCCACTTGGGGACTGCATGTCTTCCATAACCATGATACCACTCAAGGGGTCACCTCACTTCCATAATAGCAGCCCTGCTTAGAGGGCCACCTCCCTTCTGCAATCACGGTCCCGCTCGAGGGTCACCTCCCTATTGCCATCATGGTTGCGCTCGAGGACCGCCTCCCTATTTCCATCATGGTCTCGCTCAAGGGTCAACTCCCTATTGCAAAAATTACCTTGCTCAAGGGATGCCTCCTTGGTATCACCACAACCCTTCTCAAGGGTTGCCTAACCCCCTTTCCCATTACCTTAAGAGGGTTTTTAAAAAAAAAATCAAATCAAATCATTAAAAAAAATCAACAAATTTATTTTGGCATAACTTTTCCTTGGAGTACCGGATTTTAGTTCCAAAATTTTTGTTGTAAAGTTGTGAAGTAGGGGAAAAATGGTGCACCTAATGAAGAGTAATAATATGCATCTATCTCCTATGTCTCATGAGCATCAAATCAAAATCATGCAAGTAAAATGGAAGAAATGCCAAATAGCAAGAAATGAAGTAAAGCAAGCCTATTTATTATTAATTTAGTGGATCAAATCCAAAGTTACATATAATTCCCCTTGAGGGCTCAAATATGATACAATTGTTACAAATTTTTGGTGCCCAAGGATCAAATCCTTCAAGTAACTCGGTGCACTTCCAATGTCTTTCCTCGTACCCACAATCGAGGTGGGCGGGCTAATGCAGTTGCCACTTGTATATTTGATCTTGAGGTCTTATGATCCTTCCTAATGCACTGTAGAAACCTACACCTGCACACAAGGAAATCAGAAATTTCAAGTAGCAAGTGTGTATGATGAAAAACATGCAATCCCCACAGGCACCAAAAGACTAGTAATGAGAATATGCATGGATATTATACCAAATCAACTCCAAATGAATTTAAATTGTAGAGGGATGTAAAATGGATGGTTTTGGAAAGATATCTCTAAAAATAGAACTAAAATTGTGCCCTATGGTGTGTCACATTCATAGTGCCTGTTTCCAACCTGCAAAACCTAAAGCAAACAATTTCTGAACCAAAAAACATCCAAAACAATTGAAACTTTAAAATTATGCATAAAAATGATTTTAAGAGAACCCATATTGTCAAATTTGAAAAATCAACAACAGTTTTAGGTGCTTCTCCAGATGACCTCTGTAGAGCTACATAAGACCCTGCAGAATACTAAATGTGATATATCGCTCAATATAGCTCCAAAATGCATGAAATTTGGAAAATAGCATCATATGATAATATAGAATCTAACTAAAAAATAAAATTAAAAAAATAATTATATATAAGACATTGTCCTGGGGTGGGGCGGTTGGGACTGTCACAAATTGGGGACCATCCTAGGGTGGGACGACCACTAGTTCTACACTTATTTTATCACCCATTCCTCTATGAATTGATTAGGGACCTTATAAATAGTATTTTAATTATATTTTGTGGTAAAACTAACTCATATGGTTTTGTTTTGGAATCAGATTGCACCTCCTAATTCACTTGCTTGAGGGAAAAGGGGCACAAAAGGGTAAGGGAAAATCTTGGCAGCACTCCATTGCTATGTCTCAAAAATACTCTCTATCTCTTGTGTGGAAAAATAATCCAATTTATAGCCAAAGGAATCCTTTGGGTAAAAAAGCATGTGAGGGCATGCAGGGCAAGAGGCGCCAAATGGTCACCATGATAGCATGCATTGGAGGGGGAATAGAATATCCCTATTTGACATCTTGCATGCATCATGTCATGGGATTATGTGCTCTCAAGACTTGCATGGCTAGATAGGTAGGGCAAATGGCAATTTCTGGGTGTCATTTGTCCAGATTCGACTTTTTGGAAGTCAATTTTTATGGTCATCCCACCCCAAGATGACCAGTTTGTGACAGTCCTAGGGTAGGATGACCACAACTCGTGACCGTCCTAGGTGGTACGATCATGCCTATGTGGTCCAAAAGCTCCCAAAAGTGGGTTAGGGCCTCCCAGGAGTGGTTAGGACCACTAGTAAACCTCCAATAGTTGCCTAAGGGGGCCATATGGTGTTAATTAACCAGTGCTTCTGATTGCCTAATCAGATTGACCATATTTTAGTGTCTATAGATACCCCTTTTTGAGATGTGTTGTGTGTAGCACAACACTGAGCAAAAATAGATGACTAAAATACTAAATTATTAGGGTTATTCAATAACCTAATCAACTTTAGATGCCCCAATCATGGAAAGAGCATGTGTTCTTGAATCCTTGCTTCTAACGAGCTAAGAAACTTGTTCAAGTACAACCTTTTGAGTGATATTGGCTTGATATTGGACATTTTTCATTAATGAAGGTGCAAGGCATATGATACTTCATGCTCTTAGAATACCAAGAATTTGTTTAATTTGTGCTTTTTTGTTGCCCCAAGTAGGGGCGTGATTGTCTTTGTCAAAGATTCGTTGAACGAACACAATTCGCATGATTGAGTGTGTGAATGTTGATTGTGATTATGAATGTTCTAAGTATGACTACTTCCTCAAGTGATGATCCAATGAGGGAGTGACCAGTGATAAAAGTGATGAGTCACTTGACACCTATGAATTTGTTAGGGTTTTCTCTGATTTTACTCATTGAAAAATGGAGCATTTCTGAGAGGAATGGTGATTTTTTTGAGGTTTCATGGAAGAAAGGAGATGAAAACTTCGTTTTCGTGGGGAGGTCCGGTCACAATGACCTTATTGGGGATTGAAGTGGTAAATTTTCCATTTATCCATGAGAAATTTATTTTTTCTTGATCCTGAGGAAATTCCATTATATTTGACTTGTTTTTGGTGGGTTTTGGACCCTTTTTGGTGCCTTTTATGTTTTTTTTGAAATTTTGATTGTTTTTGAACTTTTGATGAGATTTCATAGAAGAATACCTCGTCAACATTAGATAACCCAATAATGGAAAGGGTGTACATCATAGAATAATTACCTCTGACAAGTTAAGGAACTTGATTTTGGTAATCTTTGGGATATTGAAAAACAAGCTTAAGTCTAATCCTAGCCTTGATGGCAATTAGGATATAAGCTTAAATTAAATCCTAGCCTTGATGGTAATTAGGAGATAAGCTTAAGTTGAATCCTAGCCTTGATAGCAATTAGGAGATAAGCTTAAGTTGAATCCTAGCCTTGATGACAATTAGGAGATAAGCTTAAACTGAATCCTAGCCTTGATGGCAATTAGAAGATAAGCTTAAATCAAATCCTAGCCTTGATGGCAACTAGGAGATAAGCTTAAATCGAATCATAGCCTTTATGGTGATTAGGAGATAAGCTTACTAATTTTCTTGAATTTTCTTTTTATCTTTTGCTTATTTTCCCCAAGCAAGGAGGGTGCATTATTGTGTTTGGCAATGATTCATAATATGAATATGATTAACTTCATGAAGTTATAAATTGTTGATTTGGATTATATGTGTTGTTATTATGACCAATTGGCTTAATGGATGTCGTTAGGGAATTTTGGGGTGAACTAGACAGTCATAAACCACCTAGGAGTATTTTGGGTTGACCAAGTGGTATGTAGATACCCTTGGATCCTTTTGGGGTGACATAGACTATCATAGATCGCCTATGAGGGTTATGGATTGACCAAGCGGTATGTAGATATCCTTGGAGCCTTTTGAGGTGACCTAGATGGTTATAGAATACCTAGGGAGATTTTGGGTTGACCAAGCGGTATATAGATACCCTTGGAGCCTTTTGGGGTGATCAAGATAATCATAGACCACCTAGGGGTGTTATGGGTTGACCAAGCGGTATGTAGATATCCTTAGATCCTTTTGAGGTGACCTAGATGGTCATAGACTACCTAGGGAGGTTTTTGGTTGAACAAGCGGTATGTAGATACCCTTGGAGCCTTTTGAGGTGACCTAGATGATCATAGATCTCCTAGGGGTGTTATGGATTGACCAAGCAGTATGTAGATACCCTTGGAGCCTTTTGAGGTGACCTAGACGATCATAGATCACCTAGTAGTATTTTGTTTTGACCAAGCGGTATGTAGATACCATTGGAACCTTTTGAGGTTGATTTATTAGTTGTTTGATTGCTGATTAGGGGGGTATGATACCAATAATGCTCCAGTTTATGTTTAAAATATTTGTATAATTTGCAGTTGTGCACTTTTGGACCATTAGGTGCATTATGTGTTATGATCTATAGATGCACAAATGAATGCAATACCTATTGATGATGCCAATATGCTATGTGTATGCGATGAACTGATGACATGCACTAGCTAGATGATAAATTTATGATTAGATATTGTGATCTAAATGTGTAGATTCTCTACTATGTGTGCATATATGAATGCAATGATGAATGTTAAATGCATGTTTAATTTGATTCAATTGTTATGCACTTAAGTTATATTTGTATGATATGGTGAATATTGTATGTAATGCATTAATTACATGAGGACTATCTAATGCCAATGAACCTGTATGCTTTAATCACTTAAAAACATAAGGAATGTAATTAATATGTGTTTAACAATCTAATAGATGACACCACAGAATGTATAAAAATCATGAATGAAAATGACAACTCTTATCATAAGAATTTCTAATTTAAGCATCCAAATGTGAGATGATATGATTTTGAGATGTGTAATGTGTATGATTGCTATAATGATTTGTTGCTATTAGGGAATTTTTAAGGTTTTCCATGAGACTCAAACACCCCAGTTGATTAATCAAAAGTTGTATAATAACTATACAGGACTCCTGAAAGATAAAAAAAATTGTTATGAAGACCAAGATGTTCATTATCCTTGTGTGTGTAAATGAGTTCATTTTGTGATAAGCATAAGATTACCCCAGTCTCAAATGGGATTAACATAGCCCATATGTACTGAATATCGCCCTATAAGTAGCATGATCATAGGTTTGTACTTGATTGGATTAGACCACTAGGTAGTATAGGCTACCAAAATCTAGCTCATCCACATGCAAACATTGGTCTGCACACACATAAAAAGCTAATGTGATAGACATATCGTCATGCGTAAGGATACTGCCATTTCCAAGTCAACTTGATGCCACCGAAACTGTAATGAGAATCACCTAATGGTTTATCGAATGTTGATAATTTCAAGGATTCAAATTCAATACTTCCTTATTTTATTTTATTTGAATTCAGGGATATTTTATCATATGTAGTGATGAAAATCACTATTTATTTTGTATGTTATTTTATTTGAGCAAGGGATTTTGGGAGTGGTGATAACCACTGTTTATTTTGCTTTTGATTTTTTTTTAGGATTTTTAATTTGGGATTTTGGTTTGTTGATAGTGGTGAGAACCACTTTTGACTTTGGGGAATTGGGTAAGGAGGAGCTTGTACTTTTAAATTCTCAACATTCTTGAACCATCCGCACAGGGGGATGAGTAGGATAACCTTTTCGCTTAAGGTAACCTAGAACACTTTGTAGGTTTCATATTTCCTTTGTTCAAACTAGGATTATTAGTGTTTAATTAGTGATATGATTTTGAGATATGCCAGGTGCTATCATAACTAGACCTCATCTTATGAAAGTGAAGATAGCTTTCTACAAAATTTGAGAATATCACTAGGTATGGTTGAATGACTGGAAAACCCTAGTATATTCCTTATAGCAATAGGAAGGGGTTGTGTTGAGAAACACAATTACTCACAAGGGTGAATGGATGATGAAGATGTTGTGGATGCATAATTGGCATAAAAATGTGGTTTTGTTTGTAAGGTTGTAATTGTGAAGACAAAGACACGACACTTAAATAATAACAGGAAATCAAATAACACAAGGAAATACAAAGATTGCACAAATGGATGTATTCAATAAAATAGGGGGGAGCCAATGAACTCCTTTGTTACAATCAGTACTCAATGTGAGTATTTGATCCAATGATTTTACAATGGCATCAGGGTTCTCCGAAAACCTAGCAATAACAACAAAGTCTCTTTAGATTTGGTGTGTCCTTGCTTCCAATAGGTTAAGTGGGCTTCGAGTATCCAGTGTGGGGCCACTCCAGCTTCAACAGCCATTCAACAATGTGTAGAACTTGTAGATCTACATACATAAAAATAGAACAAGGGGGTTAGTAATACCTATGAGGGCTCCACAGTGTGAGACCCTCAAACATCAATAAAACCCTAGTTAACAATGAAGTCATAAAGTATGCCGGATCAACAAATTATGAGATAAAATACATTCAAATGAGATATACCTTGCTTTCATTTTTTTGTTGCAGATGGCATGGTGTAGCAGGCTCATATTCATATTTTTGTAGTTGCAGCAGGCTCAAACGCGCACTTGGCAGGCTCTGACATGAGCTTCATAGGTTCTGGTGTGCACTTGTGGGATACAACAGGCTCTGGAGAGTGCCTACGGTATAAATTAGGCTCTGGTGAGCGCTTTGCAAGCTCTACAGTGAGCCTCGCAAGCTCTGGAGGGCACCTACGGGTTACAAAAAAATCTACAGAAGCAGATCTGGGGGATGGCAATGAATGCGGTGGATGGATGGGGGTTGTGATAGCAATGGAGGATGAATGGGTGATGGCTGGAACAACAGAATTCTTATCGATGAGCTAGGTCTTAGATTTTTAGGATTCTATGCTAGGGCTTCACCAATAATTCCTCCAGGGTGTAATGTCTAATTCTCAAGGTTCCAATGTTTGGGAATTTGCAAAATACCCTTATTTATAATCCAACCTAGGGTTTTCTTAGGGTTTTTAGCCTTACACTTTTGATCGTGTGGCTAATATTAAATTATATCCTAAGGGTGATATTACTTTTTTAATGTGACATGGATTAATGAATATGAATGGTGGAGATTAGAATGGATCGGACGGTTGTGGTTAATTGAGTTTATAAATATATATTTTATAATAAATATATTATAATATAATATAAAATATTATATTAAATATTAATTTAATATAAAATAATATTAAAATAATCCCAATTAGGCTAGGAAATGGCGAGAAAGGGCTAAAATGGTGAAATGGATGGTGGGAAATATGGAATTGGACCAAATAATTGGTGGGAAGGTGTATGGTGGACAAGTGGGTGGTGGGAAGGTTAGGATGGAGGATTAGTGGTTGTAATTGGGTGTCTACAGTAATAACAACCTATACTAATGCAAATGCAATGGATGAACATGCCTAATGCAATGCAATTAAATGACTTCATATGTAAAATGTAAATGTAAATGTTTTTGTGTTTTTAATGTTTTTGATTTTTTTTGAAATTTTTATGTTTTCCATTGTTTTTGGATTTTGATTATTTTGAATGTTTTTGGATTTTTATATTTTATAATTTGTTTGAAATTTTTATGATTTCTATTGTTTTTGGATTTTGATATTTTATAATTTGTTTGAAATTTTTATGTTTTCCATTGTTTTTGGATTTTGATTATTTTGAATGTTTTGGATTTTGAATGTTTTGTGAGGGGAAGGCACGATACCTTAGGCACCCCCAGTGTGTGTGCTACTCAACAAAAGTGAGAAAGGTGTGATACCTTTAGAGTTCTTAGTATGCATCGTTGGTTGTGATGTGGATGGTGGGGAAGGTATGCTACCTTTGGGACCCCCAGCATGTATTTTTTCCACTACAATATGATCAAAAATGTTTCGATGAGATGAGACAGGTGAAGGTGAAATATTGGATGAAATCACCGATTGTGTATATCGATTTTGAAATTCTTGGTCCTATGTTACAACATTGATCATTCCCATAAAATCTTGGGGAGGTGGGTTGTTATGCACCTGATTGGGTTGCTCAACGTGGTTGGCAGGTGTTGTTTTGCTTCGTGTGTGGGCTAGAGGTCTTGGAAGTCTCCTATTGGTTGGTTGTTTGGAGCAAGAGGGTTGCCCATCAGAAGATCTTGCCCCTCAATCATATCCTGAACTACATATCTAAAGGGATAACAAGTTTGGATGTCATGGCCTCTTTGTTGATGGTAAAAATAGTATAGATATTTCCTATGTGCCTTTGATCTACGCTTATTAGGTTTCAACGGATGGATCTCGGGAGGCGTGATTTCTTGTGCCTCATACAATCAATTGAAGATCGATGCTAAGGGCTCTGAAAAATGAGTATATTATTGCAGTGGTTGATGTTGTTGGCATTTTCTTTGGTTAGTTTGATTATTGTTGTCATAGTTTCCAAGTGTGGCTTGATAGTTGGGCTTTTGAGGCTACGTGGGTTGCGCATGCCCTGGAATACTAATAGCAACTTGATTGATTGGTGTTGGTTTTGGTTGTACCAGGTTGTTTTTGGTATTCTCAATCCACTCCTTGCATGGCTTCACAATCTCTACCTCTTGAATTTTTACGTCTTTGATTATTCTAGCTTTCGCTAGAGCATATTCAAGAGTTGGATACTATTGGAGTTACAAAAATAAGGAACTTGGCTTCAAACAACTCTTATAAAACATGCTAGTCAATTCAGACATGGGTAGTATGTATGGTAGCTTAGAAAGAAGTATTTTCCACCTATTGTCATAGTCGGTTATTGACTCATCATCATATTGCTTCAACCCTGCAAGGTCATCTAGTGTCACCTTTCGCTCAATATTGAAGGTGAAGCATTCTAGGAACACGTCTATGAATTAGTCAAGATTGTAGATGCTATGCTTTAGGAGTTGTTTGTACCACTCCACGACTGGTCCAGAGAGGGTAGTCAAGAATATCCTCAAAATTAAAGCATCATTATCCTGAATTCCAAAGCATTGGTTCAGGAATTTGGTGACATGCTCCTACGCATCTTTCTCACCTTTAAATTCAGCCAGGTAGGGCATTTTTAACTATTCTAGATAGGAAGAGGCAGGCATAGAAGTATGGAGTGGTTGACTCTAACTGGTGCAAAGTGGGCTTTTGAGACCCAGACCCAGAGGTCTTGTTCTCCATGGATTCTAGGTGCTCTAGAAATACCCTATATGCATCCAAGGATTTGATCTCCTATTCCTTGTTTTGATTCTATAGTGGAGGATGAGGAACATCAGGCCTATTGTGGGATGGTGTAATATCACCCCCTACCTCGATAAGGCATCTCAATATGTTCTACTTCTAGCTCATGCTCGGTGTAAGCCCCATAAGGAGTCTCCTGATTTGGCCTATAAGGAGGGGTAACTACCTATAGTAGGTGCCCTATGTTAGGCCTAGGAGGTAATTCTTGATTATGCCTAGGAGGTCTAAGGGGCAACATTTGAGATTGTATTGGATACCTTGTCCATTGTTGCATCCTATAGGTGGTAGGGGTAATCACCACTTCATGCAATGCATTTTGTAATTGCTCTTGTTGTATCTTTTGTTGTTCTTGTATCTTTTCTTGATACAACCTTTGTAGGTGTGCTTGTTTTGAGTCCACCCATTATTGATTTAATTCTTGTTGGTACAACTAGAGTTGATCTGTATGTTTTTGTCTATGAATATTTGACCTACGTGCCTGATGAATATGATTTCGTTGCTCAGTTGCATGGATTTTGTGAGCCCTTGTATTTGAAATACGAATGGGTTTATCATGTGTTTCACCCCTAGTAGGATCTATTGCCAGTTTTCCATGCTCCCTAAAGGTTGCATTAACCTAAGATTTTGGTTTAATAATCGGCTCTATATAGTTCGATTATGTAGAGCCATCATGTGGTTGCACCAAGTACTCTTCATGAGGAGGAGGAAGATGACTTGGGTCTTCTTCCTCATCTATGAGGAAAGACTCATATTCAGTTTTGGATGTAGGCTCTGTATATTCATGATGCATAGAAGCATGATGTGTGTATGCTAAGTTCTCTCTATAAGGAGTATGTGGGTGACTTGCTTGATCGGACGGGGTGGTCTGCTCATCTAAGCTAGGCCATGGTGTACTCTCATGTTCATACTTCGATTGATGTATAGAGCAATATGGGATGTGAATATGTGATATTGACCTACTAGACCCCTCAATGGGTATATTATTTTCTATATAGAATTCTATCAGGGTATCCAAAATAGGAAGTTTTCCTAGAGGACCTCTGGGTGTTGCCCTAGTAGGGGTATCTCGAAGGTTTGCCCCCCTGAGGATGGTATTGTTGTTATGATAAAACTTAGGATGCCATTCAAGGATGGGCATGTCCTCTAGACTTATTTGGATATATTCACTGGTTATGGAGCTTAAATCTCTCTCTGAATTGGAGGTCCTATTTTTAACCGCATTTGGACCAAATCCATAAAAGGGGGATCCATCGGCCATTTTTAGAAAATTGACTTTTCAAAAAAAGGTTATAAGTGTTATATATCAAAATTATTAGTGTGATGAGCTGATCACAATGGACTATGACTCCGAAAAGTGACTTTTGGGTCAAAATTTTGTATTTTTAGAATATTTGGCCAACCGGGGCCTGTGGGGAAATGCCCACTTTTAGGAATTTTTGGGAAAAATTTAAAGTATGAAGAGTTAGGACTCAAAATTTTTGTGAGAGATGCAGAAGGGGATAACTAAGACAACAAAACAAATTTGGTAATATTTGGAGTTGTTTAGAGAATTTTATGACTGTTTTTGTGTGGTTTTTCCCTATTTTCGGCTTTGAAAATAGAGTAATCATAAAACCAACACAACTTTTTTGTTATAGCTCTGATTTGAATGATTCTCAATCTGTTGGATGCAGAATCAAAAAGTAGATTTGTAATTTTAAAAATTAGTTTTTTCAAATATGGTCCCAGATCTAGGATCTTATGTTGACTACCCAAACTATAAGGAAAAACCCAAAGTAGACAACATGATTATCTCTTTTAAGTATTAGATGTATATTGTTATCTCTTTTAAATATTAGGAAAACAGAATCAAATGATAAAATAAGCACATGGGAAAATAATGTAATTATCTCCTTTAAGTTTTAAATGTGAATCCCTAAGTTGTTTGATGTGTTTGAATTTGTTGTTGCTTTTATTTTCTTGTTCGTGTTTTGGAATTAGAATGAGGTAACTCAACCAAAGTGGTGAATAGGAACACTAGTGCCAAACATGAGGTTCTCAAAATATTCTAAGGTACACAGCTTAAAACTCACAATGAGTGGAAGGTTCGCCTAGCTCTTCCACTCTAAAACGATAAGTGTTTCCAAAAGTGGGAGGGATTTTGAACACTAATGATCTATTACATCTTGAGAGAGTGTCCTATTCTATCTAAGGTATCTAGGGGAAAGTCTATGGAAGGAGGTGAAATCCAACATCATCGATCTAAATTGGGGGTTGGTGATGAAATCCAACCTTACCAATGTTATTATGATACATGCAAGTGTGTGTGGTTCCTTTTAAGCTTAAAATAAATTAAAAAATAAAGCATTCAATGATATTTCACTAAATGCAATAAAGGAAATTTTAATTTCTGAAAAGCTATATAAAAAGAGACCTATAAGATGCAAAAACCTAAATGATGGCCTACCCATTAGGTAGCCTACATGCAAGCAAACCATGCAAGGGAATCATAACTTAGATTATTTTTTATTTTTATTCTTTTTTTTTTATTATTTTGTGTTTATAAGAAAAGGAAACTATATTTATACCTTCCTATAAAACAAGGCACACAAGAAAAAACAAATTTTAGATAATTCTGACTATGTAGCAAAAAATAGAAAAATCAGGTACCTACCTTATCGCCTGAGGAACCTACTATTTTTGACATTTGAGCAGAAAAGGATATGTTTTGTGGATGTCCCAAGGTGGTATGGCTGCAATTTTTATGGCCATACCAGGATGGTATGGTCATGTGGCCATCTCAGGGTGAGCTAAGGAGCAGTCTAGAGGTCGTTTCAGGCTAGGATGACCAGTACCTGCAATAGAAAAAAAGCAAAATCTGAGGTCAAACCTTCAAAAAAGCAATAGGGACATGGTACTACCATGATCACCACTAAATTAGGGGAAAAATTGTGCACATAATTAAGAGGAATAATATGCATCTATATCCTATGTCTCATGAGCATCAAATCGAAAGCATACAAGTAAAATGGAAGAAATACCAATAGCAAGAAATGAAGTAAAGCAAGTCTCTTTCTTTTTAATTTGGTGGATAAAATTAAAATTTACATATAATTCCCATATAGGGCTCAAATATGATACAATTCGGGTGCCCAAGGATCAAATCCTTCAAATAATTCAGTGCACTTCCAGTGTCTTTCCTCGTACCCACAATTGAGGTGGGTGGGATAATGGTACCACCACTTGTATATTTTATATTGATGTATTTTTCTCTGTCCTAATGTGCTGTATAAACCTGCACCTACACACAAAGAAATCATAAATATCAAATAGCAAGTGTGTATGATGAAAAACATGCAATCCCCACA
Source organism: Wollemia nobilis (assembly GCA_028583015.1). Taxonomy (NCBI): domain Eukaryota; kingdom Viridiplantae; phylum Streptophyta; class Pinopsida; order Araucariales; family Araucariaceae; genus Wollemia; species Wollemia nobilis. The sequence continues at coordinate 3,365,817 of JAQPPZ010002143.1, read as the reverse complement.
GGCACCAAAAGACTAGTAATGGTAATATGCATGGATATTATACCAAATCAACTTCAAATGACTTGAAATTTCATAGTGATGTAAAATGTATGGTTTTGGGAATATATCACTATAAAAGAACCAAAATTGTATCCGATGGTGTGTCTCATTCGCAGTGCCTATTTCCAACCTACAAAACCCAAAGCAAGAAATTTCTAAACCAAAACACATCCAAATAAAATTAAACTTTGAAATTATGCATATAAAATTATTTTAAGAGAACCCATATGGTAATATTTGCAAAATCAATAACAGTTTCAGGTGCTTCTCCAAATGACCTCTATAGACCTGCATAAGACCCTACAAAACACTAAAAATACGATATCTCGTTCAATATAGCTCTAAAATGCATAAAATTTGGATAGTAGTATCATATTATAATATATAATCTAATTAAAAAATAATAGTAAATAAATAATGCATAGATAAGACACCATATTGGGGTGGGACGGTTGGGACTATCACAAACTAGGGACCATCCTGGGGTGGGATGACCTCCAGTTTCGCACTTATTTTTTCATAAATTACTCTATTAATTGATTAGGGACCTCATAAAAAAAAATTTCATCAAATTTTATGGTAAAAATCACTCAAATAGTTTGGTTTTGGAATCAAATCGCAACTCCTAGTTCACTCGCAAACCTCCTTGGCTAGGTAGATATTTCAAGGGAAAAGGGGCATAAAAGGGTGAGGGAAAATCTTGGCAGCACTCCATTTCTATCTCTAAAAACTTCTCTCTATCTCTTGTGTGGAAAAATAATCCACTTTATAGCCAAAGGACTTTTGGCAAAAAGGCATGCAAGGGCATGTAGGGCAAGAGGTGCCAAATGGCCGCCAGGATGGCATGCATTGGAGGGGGAAGAGAATATCCCTATTTGGCCTCCTACATGCAAAATTTAATTGGATTCTATGTCCTTGGGTCTTGCATGGCTGGATAGGTAGGGCAAATGGTAATTTTTGGGTGCCATTTGTCCAAATTTGACTTTTTGGAAGTCAAAGTTTGTGGTCGTCCCCCCCAAGATGGCTAGTTTGTGACCATCCTAGGGTAGGACGGCCAAAAACTGTGATCATCCTAGGGTGGTATTATCATGCCTATGTTGACCAAAAGGTACCAATAATGGTTAGGACCACTAGTAAACCTTTGGGGGTTACCCAAGGGGGCCATTTAAGAACACAAGCTTATATTGAGAGGTGGGGTGAACAGTATAAGACCACTTTTTAACTTTTTCCTTTTACTTCAGAAAGAAATGCAATGAACCAATAGCAAAATAAAAGTAGTAATCAAACTAGTGTACAAGTCATCACATAATTGAGACACCAATATAACGTGGTTCACCCAAGGTGGGCTACTCCACAAAGAAAATATTTCACTAAATTTTCTCAATCAAATCCTTTGAGAATCCTTCCCAATTACAATGTTTATGGAATTCCTGTCCAAAGGATAATCCTTACCCTAATCAAATATTTATGAGCCTCTTACACAAAGGAGATGTCCTATCCCCCAAAGAAGTATTTATGTGCCTCCTATCCAAAGGAGATGTCCTATCCCCCAAAGCTTTGGAAATGATACTTCAGAAGATCACTGCCTCTTCTGCCACTAGCAGGTGGAACTCCTTTCCATAGAAGATGTCTTGTCCTCATTGCTCTGGCTCTAGAGACTTATGTTCTCACTGATCACCTCCACAACTGCTCATCAAAACTTGTACTAAACACAGTTATTTGGTCCAACACAAGTCCTCTCAAACTTTGTCACAAATATGCACCAAACTTAGTCCTCTGGTCCAACACAAATCTTCTCTCAAATCTCTGTCAAATCTATCCCAAGGTTAAGCCAAAATCTTGAAAAAATCAATAACAACTGCTCACAATTCTTCACCAAGACTTCATCAAATCTATCCACAAATTCTTCAACAAGAACCTGTCAAAATAAGTCCACAAGTTCTCCACAATAACCTGTACAAATTAGTCCACAAGTTCTCCATTGTCCAAATAAGTCCTAGCAAGCTCACCAAGAACTTGCCCAAATCAGCTCAAGCAAGTTTACCAAGAAACTTGGCCAATGTGAACACACAAAGAGAATTGTTAGAGACCCAATGTGTTTCATCCAATCATATCAAATAAATCTCATAGAAGCATAAAGAGAATTGTTAGAGACTCAATATGTTATATCCTTCAACTCTCAATCTCAACTCAAATCAATCTCATAGAAGCATAAAGATAATTTTTAGAGACTCAATATGTTCTATCCTTCAACTTTCAATCTCAACTCAAATCAATCTCATAGAAACATAAAGAGAATTGTTACAGACTCAATATGTTCTATCCTTCAACTTTCAATCTCAACTCAAATCAATCTCATAGAAGCATAAAGAGAATTTTTAGAGACTCAATATGTTCTATGCTTCAACTTAAAAACAAACTCTTTCTCAAATCATAACAAATATAGAAGTAGTATACTTTCACAAGATCTTAAACCACAACCCAACAATTTCCAATAATGTAATATCAAGGAATCAACTCCTCCAACATAGAACCATAACTTGCTATCAAACCCTAGCCAAGTTAGTTTTCAAGAACTCAAAGCAATCTCTCTCTAAGCATCAAAAAGGGGTTCAAGATATTTCCAACTTCTCTCAAATTGGAATGCTCAACTTAACCACACAACCAAGTTTATCAAGCAAAGTATAACTTGATAAAATAAAATCTCAAAGGAGCAAGCCCAACTCATGTATCAAGTAAAGCATAACTTGATCAACTCAATCTCAATGGAAGCAATCTCAAAACCAAACTCTCAACAACCAAACAACTCAATTAGGGTTTCAACAACTCATAGCAATGGCATAAGCTTCTCGCTTAAAAAACCTAAAGCAAACTTCAAATGCTTCCACTCTCATAAACCAGAATTATGCAATAACTCATAAACTCATCATGATCTCATAATGCATAATCAATACTTCCACTTTTATAAAATAAGATCCACTCCAAATAAGGAAACTTAATTTAATCCTTTTCACTCCAAAATTATTTTTATAAAACCATAAATCAATAATAACCATGGAAGAATGTGTCCATACCTTTACTTTGATGAAGAAGGAGAACTCAAAATCTGTCACAACACTAACTCTCAATTTGCCACAAATTAGAGTTAGCAACAATGGAATAATGCACAACAATAAAAACCCAAACAACACCTTATCACTCCAACTTAACATCAACCACCAAAAATATAATACACATAGAAAATAATCCTTTTTACACCTTATTACTCCACATAAACATTAAGCATCAATAATAATAATGTCAAAGCAATATTTCTATTTAACCTTATACCTTCATCCAATTACCAACAATAATTTGCCAAGTCAAATAAAATATTCCACATTATGAACAAAAGATCTACCTTGGCCAAAAATCAATCCTCTAATCTTAGGAGAAGTGTGGAGACACCAACATAAGCACACAAGTGCTTCCTCCTCCAAACTCGTGGTCCAAAGCAACTGTCATACTACATGCACAATAATCCATGACCAAAATGAGAATGAAACACACCTGTTATGAATCGAACTCGAAACCTCTACCTTGTGAGAGCCTTCGCTCCACTTCCTCCACCATTGGAGCACAAGTTCCCAATGAAAACTCTCAAGCACCACTCAAAATTTTACCTTCCCTTTGCTCACAAAAATTAAAGAAACAAATTTGTCTTCCTCATAGGCGGACGAAATCGAAAATTAATCACAGAGCAATATGAACTCAAAAATCATAGAGTAATCTGAAATCAAAAATCATAGAGCAATCCGAACTCGAAAATCATAGAGCAATACAAAATCAAAGGTCACAGAGCAATACAAAATCGAAGGTAATTGCGCAATCGAAGGTCATTTGAACCTTAGGAATTAATGCCCTTTAAATAGTCTTATGCATCCCATGCAAGTTGACATCGGTGCTCATTCAAAACATAGCAAACGTCGGTGAGGTAATTCTTCCATGAGTGCCACTAAGGATTTAGAAACCCTTTCAATAATAATTATTAAATTAATAATTATTATTTTATTAATAATAAACTTAACTTAAAACCTTTTCAAAGGTTTGAGTTAATTTATTTATTAATAATCAAAATGGACTTTTAAGGTTTTTTTTAAGGAGAAAAACCTTTTCATTAAGCCAAAATGGTTTTAATAAAAACCCTTAATGAGTCTATATGGTTTTAATAAAAACCTTTAACCTTGTCACGATGGTTTTAATAAAAACCCTTAAACAAACATCTTGGAACTTTCAAAATATTTTTGGCACCAAACTCTTTTTGACATCAACACAAATTCCTTTTGACATCAACACAAATTCCTTTTGACATCAATGACAACTCACAAACATGAATCTAGGCAACATACCAAAAATTTCCAACAATCTCCCCCTTTGTCATTGATGGCAAACCACTACTAAAACCACTGCTTAAAAAAAAAAACTTTCAAGCAACTGCCAACTGTAAAAATTGAAACCAACTGAAAATCATCCTCTGAAGCTTTGCTCCCCCTAACTCAAGGATCTCCCCCTTACTCAAATATCTCCCTCTTTGTCATCAATGGCAAAGGGTAACCTTTGGGGATCAGGGCTAATAATGAGCCTCTTAGCTTAGCCCCTCCCCCACCTCCTATTGAGGTGATTATTTTTGGGGTGGGAGTAAAACTCCCATTAGGCACTGATCAGCATCAGTGTCCATAGATGCCTTTCCATATTTTTTCTTGATATCCTTGTCCATGTTTCTATTCTTGTTCTTGTTCATGTTCTCATCCCTATTTCTATCCAAGCCATTATTCCTATTCCTGTCATTATTCTTGTTCTTGCCATTATTCTTGTTCCTTTTCATAGCCCTGAACCTATACCTTGGAAATTTTTCTCTACACCATATTGTTGTATGTCCTTCATTATTGCACTTATAATATTTGACAATGTTATTCCTTTGAGATGTACCTATTCTCTGAATCCTCTCTATTGGACCAAACCCATTCCTATTGTTAACCCTGTAATTAACTACCTTGTGCCCAAACTGATTACAAGAGTAGAAATGCCCTTGAAAGAAATTACCATTTCTAAAATTTCCATTAACCTATCTTGGTTGAGCCCTGCATTGTGAAGCCATGTGCCCAAACCTGTGACATGAAAAACATCTTCCATTGAAATTTCCTTGCCTTGACCTCATAGGTCCTTTAGTATTTCTCCCCTTATGCTAATTCCTATTTTCCAATTTTGTGCTATCTGAATCACCATCTGAAAACTTACTCTCTGAAGTACTCCCTTCATCTAAACCATCTTATTCTTGGGAGCTCATACTAGATTCCTCAACCTATTCTTTTTGTTTCTTTCCAAAACCAAGTCCTGTTTTATCTGTTGTCCTTATTTGATCCTTTATGATTGATTTTACCTTCTTGGAAATTTCTTCAAACCTGTAAAGCTTCTCCTTGTACTCTTTAGTTTCCTTTTCCAAGGAAGCTACTTCATGTTTTAACTCTTTACACTCAAGAGACCTAGTTGCCAACTCTTCTTTGAGTTCTTGTGTATTTACTATAGAGATATCAAGATTCCCTATTAGCTCATCTATTTCATAATGGCATTCATCAAACCTATCAATGAGTCTAGCATATTTATTTCTTTCTTTTTTTAACACATCAAGAGCATAAACAAGTTCAGCCTCAAGATCTACTTCTCCCTTTTCAGAAACATCCTCTATTTGTTTACCTTTTGAAACATCAATATCCTTTTCTAATTTCTTACCACTATAGGTGCTACCTTCATCTAAAGCCATAATAAGATCTTCCTCATAATTTTTTGAAGCATCCTCATACATATTATTACCATAATTTAAATCATCATTTATACAATCATCCTCAAGGTGACCAAAATTGCCACACCTAAAGCACTTAAGCACAACAAATCTATTCCTCTTTTATTTTCCTGCCTTTTCTGTTAGAAACAATCTCATTTCTATCATCACTTGAATAACTTCATCATCACTACTAGAACACTTACTTGCTTTGTCTATGTAGAAACTCTTCTTGTGTTTTTGGAAGTATTTCTTCCCTTGACTAGTTTGCTCATTTTTGTTCTTTCTTTAATACCTGTGCTTCTCAAATTCCCTGTGTTTATAATCTTGTTTTTCTTCATCACAATCATCCTTGGGTTCCGGACAGTCAGTAGCATAGTGACCAAACTTTCCACTGAAACATTTAATATATTTCATACCTTTGTGCTTTCTTGAGAACTTGCCTTTCCTGCTGTAGTTTGCTTCTTCATCACTAGAAGACTCATCACTGTCTTCTTGTTATTTACCCTTGGACTTCTTGGTAGCTTTGAAAGTTGCCTCCTTCTTAGGATCAGGTACCACTTTAGTTCTTAACTCAAAATCTATAAGTATACTATGAAGCTCATCCTTTTTTAATTTATCCAAATCCTTGGCCTCCTCCATAGTTAAAATATTTTCACTAAATCTATTTGGAAGAAACCTCAAAATTTTATCACAAACATCATTTTTAGCAAGCTCAATACCTAGTTCCTTCATGGAATTAACAATCTCATCCATACGAAGCATATAGTCACTAATATTTTCTTCATCATTCATCTTGAGTTGTTCAAACATACCTTTGTAATATCTCAATTTTTCTTTTCTGACATTTGCATCACCTGTATGAACCACTTGCAATTGATCCCATATTACTTTGTTGTATTACAATGAATCACCTTTGTAAGATTTGTCTTTTGTAGACCTTTCAAAATTGCATTCATTGCCCTTGAATTTTTGTGATGTAGAAGTTTCTCATCTTTCGTAGTAGGAGGGAGCTTTGGAATAGTGTACCCAAACTCAACTGCTTCCCAAACTTCATTTCCAAGAGCCATTAGATGAACCTTCATCTTTATGCTCCATAGACCAAAATTTGTCCCATAAAGAATAGGTGCTAAATTACCACTTGTAAAATCCATTGTGTTCTTTTCAAGCTTCTTCTTCAAGATGTGAAACTCTTTCAAAGGAACCTGCTCTGATACCAATTGAAGAACACAATATTATACTAAGAGGGGGGTGAACAATATAATACCACTTTTTAACTTTTTTCTTTTACTTCAGAAAGCAATGCAATGAACCAATAGTAAAATCAAAGCAGTAATCAAACCAGTGTACAAGTCATCACACAATTGAGACACCAATATAACATGGTTCACCCAAGGTGGGCTACTCCATAGAGAAAATTTGTCACTAAATTTTCTCAATCAAATCCTTCCCAATTACAATGTTTATGTACTTCCTATCCAAAGGATAATCCTTCCCCTAATAAAATATTTATGAGCCTCCTACCCAAAGGAGATGTCCTATCCCCCAAAGAAGTATTTATGAGCCTCCTACCCAAAGTATATGTCCTATCCCCCAAATATCTGGAAATGATACTTCAAAAGATCATTGCCTCTTATGTCGCTAGCAGATGGAACTCCTTTCCACAAAATATGTCTTGTCCTCCTTGCTCTGGCTCTAGAGACTTATGTCCTCACTGATCACCTCTATAGCTACTCATCAAAACATGTACTAAACACAGTTAGTCGGTCCAATACAAGTCCTCTCAAAATCTGTCACAAATATGCACCAAACTCAGTCCTCTGGTCCAGCACAAATTTGCTCTCAAATATCTGTTATATCTATCCCAATATTAAGCCAAAATATTGAAAAAATCAATCACAACTGCTCATAAGTCTTCACAAAGACTTCATCAAATCTATCCACAAATTATTCAACAATAACCTATCCAAATCAGTCCACAATTTCTTCATAAGAACCTGTCCAAATCAATCCACAAGTTCTCCACAATAACCTATCCAAGTCAGTCCTAGCAAGCTCACCAAGAACTTGCCCAAATCAACTCAAGCAAATTTACCAAGAAACTTGCCCAATGTGAACACACAGAGATTTTTTAGAGACCCAACGTGTTTCATCCAATCATATCAAATCAATCTCATAGAAGCATAAATATAATTGTTAGATACTCAATATGTTCTATCCTTCAACTCTCAATCCCAACTCAAATCAATCTCATAGAAGCATAAAGATAATTTTTAGAGACTCAATATGTTCTATCCTTCAACTTCCAATCTCAACTCAAATCAATCTCATAGAAGCATAAATAGAATTGTTAGAGACTCAATATGTTCTATCCTTCAACTTTCAATTTCAACTCAAATCAATCTCATAGAAGCATAAAGAGAATTGTTAGAGACTCAATATGTTCTATCCTTCAACTCAAAAACAAACTCTTTCTCAAATCAGAATAAAGATAGAAGTAGTATACTTTCACAAGATCTTGAACCACAACCCAACAATTGCCAATAATGCAATATCAAGGAATCAACTACTCCAACATAGAACCAAAACTTGATATCAAACCCTAGCCAAGTTAGTTTTCAAGAACTCAAATCAATCTCTCTCTAAGCATCAAAAAGGGGTTCAAGATATTTGCAACTTCTCTCAAATGGGAATGCTCAACTTAACCACACAACCAAGTTTATAAATCAAATTACAACTTGATAAAATCAAATCTCAAAGGAGCAAGCCCAACTCATGTATCAAGTAAAGCATAACTTGATCAACTCAATCTCAATGGAAGAAATCTCAAAGCCAAACTCTCAACAACCAAACAACTCAATTAGGGTTTCAACAACTCATAGCAGTTGTATAAGCTTCTCACTCAAAAATCCTAAAGCAAACTTCAAATGCTTCCACTCTCATAAACCAGAATTATGCAATAACTCATAAACTCATCATGATCTCATAATGCATAATCAATACTTCCACTTTCAAAAAATAAGATCCACTCCAAATAAGGAAACTTAATTTAATCCTTTTCACTCCAAACTTATTTTCAAAAAACCATCAATCAATAATAACCATGGAAGAATGTGCCCATACCTTTACTTTGATGAAGAAGGAGAACTCAAAATCTATCACAAATTAGAGTTAGCAACAATGGAATAATGCACAACAATAAAAACCCAAACAACACCTTATCACTCCAACTTAACATCAACCACCAAAAAGATAATACACATAGAAAATAATCCTTTTTACACCTTATTACTCCACATAAACATTAAGCATCAATAATAACAATGTCAAAGCAATATTTCTATTTAACCTTATACCTCCATCCAATTACCAACAATAATTGCCAAGTCAAATCAAATATTCCACATTATCAACAAAAGATCTACCTTGACCAAAAATCAATTCTCCAACCTTAGGAGAAGTGTGGAGACACAAAAATAAGCGCTAAAGTGATTCCTCCTCCAAACTCATGGCCCAAAGAAATTATCGTACCTCATGCACAATAATCTGTGAGTGCCTTTGCTCCACTGCCTCCGTCGTTGGAGCACAAGTTCCCAACAAAAAATCTCAAGTGCCACTCAACATATTACCTTCCCTTTGCTCACAAAAATTAAAGACAAACAAATTTGTCTTCCTCACAGGCACACGAAATTGGAAATTAATCACAGAGCAATACGAACTCGAAAATCATAGAGCAATCTGAACTCGAAAATCCCAAAGAAATCTGAACTCAAAAATCATAGAGCAATACAAAATCAAAGGTCACAGAGCAATACGAAATTGAAGGTAATCACGCAATCGAAGGTCATTTGAACCTTAGGAATTAATACCCTTTAAATAGTCTTGTGCATCCCATGCAAGTTGATGTCGGTGCTCCTTCGAAACATAGCAAATATCGGTGAGGTAAGTCTTCCACATGAGTGCCGCTAAGGGTTTAGAAACCCTTTCAATAATAATTATTAAATTAATAATTATTATTTTATTAATAATAAACTTAACTTAAAACATTTTCAAAGGTTTGAGTTAATTTATTTATTAATAATCAAAATGGAATTTTAAAGGTTTTTTTCAAGGAGCAAAACCTTTTCATTAAGCCAAGATGGTTTTAATAAAAATCCTTAATGATTCCAGATGGTTTTAAGAAAAACCTTTAACCTTGTCACCATGGTTTTAATAAAAACCCTTAAACAAACATCATGGAACTTTCAAGATCTTTTTGGCACCAAACTCTTTTTGACATCAGCACATATTCATTTTGACATCAACACAAACTCCTTTTGACATCAATGACAACTCACAAACATGAAGCTAGGCAACATACCCAAAATTTCCAACAACCATATGGTGTCATTTAACCAGTGCTTTTGATTGTCTAATCAGAGTGACCAAATTTTAGTGTCTACAAGTTGATTCCAAGATCTTTTCAACGCATAAATACAAAGCATATTGTGTCTAAATTTTCAAGGTGATTTTAATGCTTAAAGTGCAATAATTGCATCTTTATGTTTCATTACTTGGAAACATTAAACAAAATTAAAAAAACTATCCAAAAGCTATAAATAAATATTATTTTGCACAAAAAAAAGAACCATCAAACAAAATTATCCAAAAAAATCGGTTAATTTTTTTTAATAAACAACGCAAAACATCAAAATTTCGACAAAAACTGCACATTTAGGTGCCAACATGACACGGGTACACTCAGGTGCCCCAAAAACAACTAGAGCATATTTCAATATCAAACCAATAGGAGTACAACCAAGTGTTGCTCAAATAAGGATATAATCAAAGGTCACTCCCAACAAGAAGTGATGGGTTGCTCCCTACTTAAAGCAATTTACTTTTCATATCCTTAGCATAGAGGTCACTCCCTACAAGAATATATGGGTTGCTCCCTACATCAAATAATTTATATTTCACGCCCTTAGCATAGATGTCTCTCCCTACAAGAAGCGAGGGGTCACTCTCTACATCAAGTAATTTACTTTTTATATCCTTAGCATTGAGTTTGCTCCCTAAAAGAAGCGATGGGTCACTCCCTACATCAAGCAATTTACTTTTCATATCCTTAACATAGAGGTTGCTCCTTACAAGAAGTGAAGGGTCGCTCCCTAAATCAAGCAATTTACTTTTCATGTCCTTAGCATAGAGGTCGCTTTCTACAAGAAGCGATGGGTCACTCCCTACATAAAGCAATTTAATTTTCATATAGGTTGCTCCATACAAGAAGTGAGGGGTACCTCCCTACATCAAGCAATTTGCTTTTCATAGAGGTCACTTCCTACAAGAAGCAAGGGATTGCTCCCTACATCAAGAAATTTACTTTTCATTTCATTAGCATAGAGGTCGCTCCCTACAAGAAGTGAGGGGTGGCTCTCCACATCAAGTAGTTTAATTTTCATTTCCTTAGCATAGATGTCGCTCCCTATAAAAAGCATGGGGTCTCTCCCAATATCAATAAACTTGGGGGTACTCAAGGTATCGCACCTTCCCCATCAGTCACATCATATCATCAAACAACTGGGGGAGGTTCAAGGTCTCACACCTTCCCCACCAATCAATCAATTCAAATCAATTAGGCAATCTAACATGTGAAACAATCAACAATCAATCAAGCAAACAATCCACTTGGAGATGTTCAAGGTATCACACCTTCCCTAATAAAAAAATCAATAAACTAGGGGTGATTAAGGTATTGCACCTTCCTCATTAGTCAAAATCACATCAAACAATCATAAAACAACAATAAACAATTTTATTTAAATTGAATTTTGTGCATCCATTCATTCTACTTACACTGCATTCACACATTTGTATCATTTGCATCCATTCATGTCACCTGCCATACTAGTTGTTATTCACTCAATTTGGATAATTGTTAGTCTAACAAGTATTATCGCTTTAATCATGGGCACTTTTGGTCTAGCATTAGTCCTATTTAGCAATCTAAAACTCATGAACATAAAAATAGTTTTTATCATTCAACCACTCCTAGTGTTTCAAGCAACCTCTATTGAATGTCAAGTTTTATCTTGGACCAAAGCACAATTTGTCACTAAGAAAATTTTGAGTTCTGGAATTGACTCAGCCAATTATTGAACCAAGAAAATATCATATATTAATAACATATTTTGGTAGAAAGGGATGACACCATGATTGGGTTGAATATTGAAGCGAAAAAGTCATTCTTGCTTGTCCCATTATGAACATAGTGCACAAAAATAGTGGTTTTTAGCACTTAAACAAGACATAGTCCAAAATAACAATGAAAATAATAGTTTTTACCACTTAAATTCAACAACAAAAAGAGTGGATAGTAAGGATAGGGTAAAATTATTATCTCAATTTGGTTGAGATTCCCCAGAGTTTTAACTCTTTTAAAAAATATAATAATAATGATAGGTCTTCAAGTAGTAAGGATAGGGTTTAATTCTCATCACGACTTGGTTGAGAATCCGATTCCCCAAAGCTTGGAGATTCTATCATTGGACTATGGAGCTAATCTCCACCAAGGCTATAGATGCTTTATTGGAAGTGGAGTATGCTCATGCATGGTGACACGTCTCTCTTGAAAAGACCTCGAAACGCTCATAAGGACAAGCTATATTATTGGTTCTCTTCATATCTATATTAATCTCACATTACTCAAGATGGTAAAACTAATTTATTTGCACACACAATGGTTCTTAATTGGCTTGAGTCATTACCGTGCTCAAGAGGAGTAAGTGAACTTCCATTTCACACATGATCTTTGAAAAATGATATATTTTACCAATTTGTTTGAGATCAATAGGATGTTTGAGTCTTTGTAAAATAATTCTACAAAAACAAGCTTACATTCCATGTCATCACCATATCATTAAAATTTCATAATTCACTTCATATTTCACCATTAGATGTTGGTGTCCTTTATTAAGCAACAAAGATAAAATTGGTCAAGCAAGACTCTAAAGTCTCTCAATGATCATTACAACATGATAACATCAATTCATTTACACCATTCATTAATTTGCATACATCACCACCAATTGCATTCATTCATAATACATTCATTTCATCACATGCATACCAAAATTAAAAAAGGCTCCAAAGGAAACACTCCTTTGGTCAATTCAATTCAAAATGCTCCAAAGGCAACACTATTTTGGTCAATGAAATTCAAAAATTATCCTAAGGAATCAAACTTATTTTGTCACATTCAATTCAAAAAGCTCCAAAGGAAACACTTCTTTGGTCAATTCAATCTAAAAAGCTCCAAAGGAAGCACTCTTTTAGTCAATGCAATTCAAAAAGGCTCCAAAGTAATCAAACACCTTTGGTCACATTCAAGTGAAAAAGCTCCAAAGGAAACACTCCTTTGGTCAATTCAATCCAAAAATATCCAAAGGAAGCACTCCTTTGGTCAATTCAATTCAAAAGGCTCCAAAGGAAGCACTCCTTTGGTCAATTCAATTTAAAATGATCCAAATAAAATAATCCTTTGGTTAATTCATTTAAAAATGCTCTAAAGGAGGTACACCCCTTTGGTAAAATAAATTCAAAAAGCTCCAAAGGCATCAAACCTCTTTGGTCAAAATATCTTCAAGTGAACCTCGTATATAGTGATGTACTCTAGATACTTGGAGGTTGAAGTGACTGGTTATCTATGCAATCTGGTAGGATGGGTATATCACCATAAGGACACTTGTTTAAAAAAACACCATCAAATGAGCCTCAAAATTTCAAAATTCATCACATCTACACATCAATATGAGATCGCTACTTAATGTGGTGATTGTGGTAAAATAGATGCAAATGCAAATGATGAATGTAGGACATGTCTCCCCAATATTCCATACCCCACAATAGTCAAAATTGATAATATATTCTTAAAAGACATACTTATTATTTTTAATTATTTTGTTAATAAGTTTTTCAAAGACTAAAACCCTGGGAGGGAGAGACCATGGTGACAGCTAAAGATCCATCTACATTTTTTTTGTGCATGTGAACAATAGTTTGAAGAAGTTTGTTTGGCTAGAATCATGGAGTGCACACAACAATTTAGGGTTTGCAAAGTGAAGCATTGAGAAATTAAAAAAAATACAAGTGATAGTAATTTAGTTTTTGGAAAAATATTTCATTTTTTGGAGGAACAAATTTGGGGGAAGATGAAAAACCCTAGCATCAATCAATTTTTCCAAGAGAGATTGCAAGTATCATTTTAGTTATGGCACTTGTTTGGCTTTAGCTTTGAAAATATTTCATTGGATAGGGCTTTAAAAGAAAGGACCTCTTATTTGGGAAGTGATTTATGGAAGTTGGTTGCAATGATGACAACAGCCTCACTTTTCAAATAAGCGAGCAATGAGGCCTTCTCCATGTTTTCACAATTTTTTCTCTTTGACAAGGAGAAGTTGGATCATATGTGTCAAGTGCTTAAAGTGAGGAAAGCACCCCATCCAAAAACACCTGCTCACTCTAAAAATGGTACCTTTATGCCCAAATTAGATGAGTATCATGTGATTGAAGTACCTTCAACCTTCATCCGACAGCCTTTGCTCATACTTTACACCCAAGCCCTTGCATATAAATTTATGGGAATATGTCGTAGTCCAATTACAATCCAAAAATAGATTAACACACATTTGAGGTGTAAAGTCTCCTCTTATGAATTTATGATGATATGTAGGGGATAATTTATCGTTACATTAACCTATATGGAGGATAAGAGCACTATATTTCATGGAGATCCCTAGTTTCTAGGATCCAGCCCACTCTACATGACCTCGTGGAGCATGGTGTTTGATCCTCGAGAGGAGGAGCTTGAAGAATTTCTTTGGGTGAGATTACCATTTATTCCACTGCACCTATAGAATAAATATTTGAAGGAATTAATAGGGAATTCTATTAGAACGTTGATTGACTGGGCTCCTCCAAAATCCAATAATATTATATGTGCATGCATATGCGTGCAAGTCAATCTGAAAAAGGATTTTCTTGAGCATATTGGAATAAATGTGTTTGATTGGATTCATCACCAACTCCTGGACTATGAGCATATAGCATTCAAGTATATAACCTACCATGAGCATCAACAATTCTCTCAAAACTACCTAATGAAACAAGAACATGAAACAAAAAGAAAGAACTAGGATTCCAAGAAGTCAAAAGAAGACCACGCAGATCAAGAAGCAATAATTGAAAACCACAACCATAGGATCAAAAACAATTCTAGCACAAAAATAAATTTGCAAGTCTTAATGAAGAAGAAAATGAAATCAACTCTTTAGATGTGATGGCTCCTAAAGATAAAGAGAAGATACCTACAACTAAAGCTAACAACTCACGAGAGATCTTAGGAGATACACCAGATAACACAACGATTGGAGAAGAAATTGATGGAAAATCAGAGGAAGAGGTAGAAGAAACACAAGTGGAGGAAACAATGATTCCCAAGGGCTTTCTGACCACACGATATGCAACTAAGGGAAGAAAATTGAACCAACAAATTAGAAGTGAGTAGGTATAGAAAGACTTGCAATCCAAAACGCATGTCATAATTGAGGAGAGCTTCATAAAAAATAAGAAGCAATTCAAAAGTGAATATTATGTCATGGAATTGTAGGGGTCTGGGAAGTCCTCTAAAAAAAACTATCTCAAAGTTCTAATACAAGAGCAAAAGCCAATAATAGTTTGTATTCAAGAAACAAAAATACTAGAGGTAACACTGACTACAGAATGGTAGAAGATATGGGCACAATCAGAATTGATAACTATTGATTTTGTGGGAGCTTTAGGGAGACTGGATTTGGCTTAGGACCCACAAAAATTAGTTTGTAGCTTATAACATAAGAACAATAAATGGATAGGTACAAAATTTATCTTATCATATGGAACTAGTGTATAATAAATTTTTATGGTCCAAATCATCCTATCCAAAAAAGAGAAGCATAGAAAAACTTAGCATAATGGATAGAAAATAATAATCTTGACAACATAATACTGGGAGGAGATCTCAACATGATTCTCTACCATTGGGAGAAAGTTGGAGGAAGTTTAGTAAGGGATCCAAATAGATATATGCTCAATAAAATTATGGTAGATGAAATATTACAAGACATTTAACCAAACAAAGGAAAGTACACTTGGAGCAATAGAAGAGCAAGGGAAAACTATACTACATAAATATTGGATAGATTCTTGATTAACAAAAATCTCCTAACATACTTTCCCCTCACTTCAAGTCACATTATTCATAACTCTATCTCAGATCATAATCCAATTCTCTTGTATAGCGATCAAAGCCTACAACCTCAAAAAAAAATTAGTACAACTTTGAATGGGTGGCAGAAGAAGATTTTAGTGAACTTGTGAAAAGTACTTAGAACCAACAAGTCCAATCCACCAATCCCCAAGAAAAATAGAAAAGAAAAATTCAAACATTGAAGCATATGATAAAAAATGGCAAAAAAAATGAGTCAAACTAGATAAGAAGCAGTTGATGCAACAACTAGAGCAACTAGAAACATAAATTGGGTATCATCCTCCTCAACCATGGCAAAAAGATGCAAGAAATGACCTAATTTAAAATCTTAATAAATTAAGCACTGAAGAAGAAACCCATTGGAGGCTTAGATCCTGGATGGTTTGGCTAAGCATGGGGGATAGAAAAACCAAATATTTTCATCTGAAAACCATGCAACGCTATCGAAGTAACACAGTCAAGGAGATAGAGCATGTAGGAATCACTTATACAGATAGGGAGATAATTAAGGAACTTGCCAATCAACATTACTTAGCTCTACTCTCCAGATAAAATGGTAACCCACATTCCCAAGGAATACTACTGAAGCATATACTAATAGTGTTAATTTTGGAAGACAAACAGTATCTTAGTTAGCCAATCACTATGGAGGAACTTAAGGATATTATAGTAGCTTTACCAAAGGACAAAGCTCCCAAACCTGATGGATCCACAAACAAATTTTACAAGCAATACTTACACATCATCGAAGAATATTTGCTATGCATGATTGAGGATGTTATGGTGAAATGTAAGCTTCTTGGAGCCATCAAATCCACCTTTCTAGCATTGATTCCTAAAGAAAAATACCACTACTTTCTCTAGATTCAAACCAATTTCTCTATGTAACTCTTCCTATAAAATTATTACCAAATTGTTGGCCAATAGAATAAAGAAGAAACTTGAAAAACTAATATCATAAGAGCAACGGGGATTCATGCCTAGGAAAAAAATATATGATAATATCATAACAGTGCATGAAGCCCTCCACAATAATAGAAAATAAAAAAAGAAACAAATTGTTATAAAACTTGATATGGAAAATGCTTTTAATTGAGTTAGTATACAATTTGTATAACAGGTCCTGCAAAAATTTGGATTCCCACATCAAGTCATCAAGTGGATCAAAGCATGCATAAAAAACCCATGGATAGCCCCCTTAATAAATGGAGAACCAACAAATTTCTTTCAGGCTACAAGGGTGTCCACTATCACCATACCTTTACATCATTTTAGCTGAGACTCTTGGAATATTAATTAACCATCTTCAAAGAGAAAGAAAAATTATAGGGATAGAGGCTGCAGTAGGATACAAAGTTGTAACACATACCCAATTTGTCTATTATATCATTCTATAAGATACAAAAACCATGCATCTAATTCTAATTGCAACAATTAAAAGAATTTGAAAAGATAAGATTATGTAACCATTGAGAAATGAAATAACAAAAATAAGGTGCTCTTATTTTATTAATCAAGTAAAGACTCAGTTACAATTCATCCCTCTTAGGGATACCAAATTCGATACAATATTACAATCATTGTGACCCTCAAAAGGGAAAATATGCACTCCACAATGGTTTTTGCATCTCCACTAAACTGATTATAGAGGATTTATCGAGCCACCTCTATTTCTTGATGTCAAGAACTTGAATCTTGATGATCTTTGACCTTGAATAATCCTATCACCTGCACACAAAGAAACTAAAACATATTAATAGCATTGTAAGCCTCTCAAAATGAGGCTAGTTTCTTGAAATGTGCAATAAGGAAATAAAATGCATAAAGAACATGTAAAGATGCATGAAAATACTAAAAGGAAAGCATAAATATATAATGTAAAGTAGTTAATCTAGGTTAGGAAATCAAATGAAATGCAAATAATGCTAAATCTATGGACTAAAACAAGGGAAATGATATTTTAGACCATAGCCGCTATCAAAATGGGTGGTGAATTTGTTAGCCACTATCAATGTTGACGATGCCACGGCCGCGGGACAAAGACTTTGTTCTCTATGGCCTGGGCTTGATAACTATCAATTCCAATGTTGAATGAATTGACGTTCTTGGTGTGTTCTTGTAGAATGACTTAGGGTATAAATTGGTTCAATCCATAGCAATTAGATGCTTGAATAGGCAATTGTTTTTCTCCTCAAGCTTCAATGGTCTCAATTTATGAATAGGTAGATGTCATTGCATAATTGGGTAGCACTTCATTGCACCTTAGAGGGATGTCAATTCACTCATCAGTTTGGTAGAGCTCCGCTATGGCAATTGCACATGAATTTCTCTAGACTTTTCTTGTAAATTTGGGGCCTTAAATAGACTCCCAAATTCTCCTCCTAGCTTCTCTAGGAAGCCAAGAACCAGATTCTATTAGGCTTGGGCCATTGAGAGGAAGCTTCTAGATGCTTCGATTTTGACAATCATTCAAGAATTTGTTGGATTCCAATGGATTTACTCGGGTTTATTAGCACAAGTTTGTTATAGGATCAAATGCTATCGACAAGCATGTCTATGGACATAGCCGCTCTTATTGTTAGTGGTGATGGTGGTCATCATTGATGACATTAGCGGTTATGGTTGAATAGGACTAGGCTGCCCTAATTGAGTGGTTAAAACCACTGTTGGGTCTTGGAAAGGTCCAAGATCAGTCACATGGCCTAAAGAGGTGTCCATATGAGTAGCCTCCTCAACATGACGTGTTTTAGGTGTCTACAGATACCCCTTTTTGGGATGCATTGTGGGAAAACACAACACTGAGCAAAAATAGACAACCTAACGCCATATTGTAGGTTGATTGATGTTCATTGATCTGGTCAACGTTAGATGCCCCAATCATGGAAAGGGCATGCATCTCTAAATCATTGCCTTCAACAAGTTAAGGAACTTGATTCAAGTACAACATTTTGCTTTAGGCCTACTTGATCTTGGATATTGTTTAGTCATGAAGAGGCAAGGCCTTCATTCATGCTTCAAAAATTCCAAGCATTTGTTTAATTAATTTTACTTGTTTTTTACCCCAAGCAGGAGCATAATTATCTTTGGCAATGATTCATGGGATGAACACAATTAACATGATTAAGTGTTCAATTGTTGATTTTGATTATGAATGTTATGATTATGACTACCCCCTCAAGCGATGAGTCGATGAGGAAAATGGCAAGTGATGAAAGTGATGAGTCACTTGACCAAGATGACTGATTTGGACAGTTCAAGATGATTAATGTTGTTGTAGGGAAGGTCCTATTACAATTATGATTTCAACCATTAATAGTAATTGTACATCTCTATCCCATGGAGTAGTCCGACCGCAATGGCCTTCTTAGGGAATCAAGATGATAGCAATTCAATTTAAGCATGTGATGAATCACTATGTTCGATGATTTGATGAAATTTCATAGAAGAAATGAAATGAACACCTCATTCCCATGGAGCAGTTCAACCGCAATGGCCTTCTTGGGGATTGAAGTGAAGACATTTCAATTCGTCGATGAATAATTTGGTTCAAATGGCCTTATGGTAATTTACTCATCTTGTCGGATTGCATGGAGCGCAAGTCGCTGCAACCACCAAGTGTATAGGGTAAATAACTAGGTATGAGGCACACTTGAAATTTTGTTGTTATTTGATTTTTTTGTAATTTTTATGATTTATGATGATTATGGACCGGTAGATATGCATTAATGTCCAATATGAAACTCCTTATGGTGAGAAAATGAGTGCATTTATGACTATTTCTTAGTCACTATCAAAGTTGGAGGTAAATATTTGCAAATCCTATAGCCGCTATCGATGTCGATGGGCGGGGCTGACCTGATCTACGATCGCTCTCAAGGTGGGTGAAGACCAAAATTGCAAAATATAAATGGAATTTTAGGATTTTTGCAAATTCATTATTTCCAGTTAGAATTTGAGGAAGAGTGAGCTCTGAGGGAAGAGAGGTAAGAATTGATATGAAACGCTATTAAAATTTGGACAAACCACCATGGCGGATCAACTCGAGGCCTCAACGAGCGATGGAGTCGGAGCTCCTAAGGTACCTCTCCATCTCATCTCTCATGATTTATGCATTTAAAAATGAACCTCACTAATTAATGGGTTAAGGAACCTCATTAAATTACCAGTAATGAACCTCACCCCTTAGTTTAGATGTAGCTTAGGTTAGCTTAGGCTACCTTAAATGGAGAAAGGTTTTAAATTTGATTGCATTTTTGGGCGAGAAACAACCTCGCATGAGGTCTCTCCCATGACTTTTGTCACTTAGGACAGTGCCCAACATACCAAATAGGATCTACCATCGTAGTGGATAGTGAGGTTCAAACCCCAACAATAAAAAATTTAACTTTTGATAGTGGTCATTGATGACATCGATGGTGGTCATGACGTCCATCGATGAAATGAGCATTTGAGAACCTTAGGATTATTTTTTTTATTTTTAAATGATTTTTGTTGTTGTCCTTTTTTTTGGATTTAGTTTATGTGAAATGAGTGAGTGATTGATTGTGCTTTGAATTGTCCTTTTGCTTTATATTAGACTCTGATAGCTTGGGGGAGAGATCCCAATCTACTTCTTGAGTTACGACCTCTATTAGATGATGATGATTGGGAGTGGTTTGGGGCGATTGACCTCAAATATGTCATGAGATTACTGATGGTGATGTCAGACCAATCATAACTCATAGCCCTGGCCCATCGATGGGATAGTAGGACTAACACTTTCCATATCCCCACTAGAGAGATGATGGTGACATTGGAGGATGTCTACCGTATCTTTAGGATTCCCATCGATGGATGGGTTATTGTTTCTTCTCCTATTGTGGTGAGGGATATAGTTTTTGCTTAGGTTTTTTGAGATAGAGTTGTTGAGGTATTGGGAGATATAGAGCATGGTGGGGTGCTTGTGGATTATTGGTATAGGTAGGATGTATTCTCTCGGTGTTAGGTAGTACTTATGCACATTATCTATAATGTGCTACTACTTGATTCTTTAGGTGTAAGGTTCCCTTGGAACCTCCTAGACATGGTTTAGGACCTTTTAGAGTGTGATTTGTAGTAGCCTCTGATTATGGCATGGGGGAGCACACTTCTGGCATAGCTCTATGATGAGCTATATTAGATTACGTGGTAGGAGTGAGTAGGAGTGGGATGCAACCTACTTCTATAGATCTAGGGGTGGGAGCACATCCAGATAGATCGACCTGGTGGATTACCATTGGGTATAGCTACTTTAGAGGCTGAGATATTGTTATGCTATGAGGTGGCCATGGGAGGTAGAGACCAGTAAGAGCCATCCTCATGCTAGGGATTTGACACACTATATTGGGTCTTTGATAGGATTACAGGCTAGTTAGATTATATGGAGACCCTACCTAGGTTATCCTGTGTGGGATGAGGTAGGGAGATATCTTGGCTTGAGTGAGGTATGGTATATGGCTCATGGGGTACCATGGGAGGGTGAGGGAGTACTTCTATTACTCTTGGGTCACTCATTAGTTTGGGATAGCATAGGATGTGCTAGAGGAGCTAGTCCTCTATCACCATTGAAAGGTGGAGATATAACTTCCATTACCATAGGTGATAGCATTATTTAAGGAGGTAGATCCTATGATAGATGATATAGGTGTAGAGGATCCTAGGACCATTATGGAGTATGATACTTGGTGGATTTCTCGATTATGGTAGGGTGGTGGTAGCCTAGGTAGATCTAGGGATGAGGCGATAGTTGAGGGAGGTGATGATGATGGGTGATGAGTGCATCGTAGGATGGAGGATGAGTGGGGATAGGTAGCAATGACTATTGATGATCCTTAGGATGAGGAGGAGGGTGATGAGGATGCCCTAGATGATGAGGTATCATAACTATAGGCTTAGGTGCATAACTTATAGGTGCAACTATAGATAGCTCAAAGGTAGGTGATGGAGCGAGATACATCTCTCACTACTATGCAGAGTTAGTTGAGTGTAGGGCATCGGTAGTGGTGAGGGTATGAGGAGGAGAGGACCACTCTCTAGGCTTAGGTAGACTTAGCTGAATACTGATAGATACTCAGAGGATGCATATGGTGGCTAAGATGGTCAAGGTAGATGCTAGGACTACTGAGAGTGATGCTCTCAAGACATAGCTAGGGGATGCTCCTATGGTTCAGGTCACACCATCCACTCTAGCCACTCAGGGGTAGGTAGCTACGGGTGGTGATGTGGATATTAGGCAGCTGTGAGGTCTCCTAGTAGAGGATGAGGTATGAAATGCAACAAATGCAACATATATTGCTACTCTTTAGACTGAGATTAGGATATGTGGTGGCATTATGCTGACTAGGTCTATGATAGGGGCTCTCAATGGAGTAGGTAGAGTGAGTCTGGGTAGTCATTAGTGCGGCCTAATCATAGGTCATGTGTCTAATTTGAGAGATCAGTAGGTGGTAGCTTTAGAGAGTTGTGCAGGGGATGGAGCTGAGGGTGGAGGTGACTCAGGGGGTGTAGGCCCCATTTGATATGTCATGATGACTTATATCATTTTTGAGTGTAAGGTCTGAGGACCTACACAGTTGTAGCCTATGGGTATTTTTGTACCTCTATGTACTTTGATACACATATATATATATATGATACTCTATTTATGGCTCATTATGTGTATTATGTCTTTGCTTTTATGTTCATGTGATGCAGTTATGGATGCAATGCTTAGATGATGATGTGATTATGCTATATGTTATGCGATGTATTAATGACATGCACTAGCTAGATGATAGATGTATGATTAGATGCTATGATCTAGATATGTAGATGCACTATTATGTATGCTTATATGGATGCAATGGTGAATGTTAAATGCATGTTTTAATTTGTTTCAATTGTTTATGCATTTAATCTATGTGATATGATATGGTGGATGTAATGTGTATGTAATGCATTAATTACATGAGGATGGTCTAATGCAAATGAACCTGTATGCTTTAATCACTTAAAACATAAGGAATGAATCTAATATGTGTTTAACAAACTAATGGCAGACACCACATAATGTATGAAAATCATGAATGAAAATGGTAACTCTTATCATAAGAATTAATCATTTAGACATCCATATGTGAGATGAGATGATGTGAGATGTATGGGCTTTCCCTATAAGCTTCTATAAATTAAAATATATGCATAAAATAGTCAGTGGTCATCTAAATATCATTGTTGATATCCATCCGGTATCTATCCTATTCTATGAACACCCCTTAATAAACAAAAGTTCATAAGAAAAATTGTGCATGATTGATGAGATGATTTGTTGCTATTAGGGGAATTTTTGAGGTTTTCCATGAGACTCAAACACCCTAGTTGATTAATCAAAAGTTGTATAATGACTACACAAGACTCCTGAAAGATATAAGCTTGTTAAGAAGACCAAGATATTCATTATCCCTATGTGTGCAAATGAATATATTAGATGAGGCATAAGACTACCTCATTGCCAGATGGGTTTCATTCAACCCATTGTTGTAATGAGGATCACCATATGGTCATCATGATCCTAAGTTTGGATGCAGTTGGACTAGACTACTAGGTAATACAAGCCACCTAAAGCTAGCTCATCCATAAGCTGACATTGGTCTGTACAAAATAAGGTCACTAATGTGACAAACATATCACCACGCATAAGGATACCCCATTGCTAGGTGGGTTTCATTCAACCCATTGTTGTAATGAAGATCACCCCATGGTGGTTGAATACTGAATATTCCAGGGATTCAAGCTCTTTACCCCCTTCTTTTCTTTTAATTTCTTGGGATACTTGCTCATGCTTAGTGATGAAAATCACTATTTATTTTAAATTTTGTTTTCTTTTGGAGCAAGGGATTTTCTTAGTGATGAAAATCACTATTTATTTTTCTTTGCTTTGCTTTGGGAATTTTCTCATTTTGTATGAAAGTAAGGGATTTATTTGGGTAGGGGGAAGCTTGTCCTTTTGCCAATAATCAACACTCTAGACCATGCACATGATAAGATGAGCAAGGAAAACCTTTCACTTAAGGTGACCAGGACCACTTTGTAGTGTCATCCTTCCTTGTTCAAACTAGGATTATTAATGTTTAAAATTGTGATGGGATTTTGAAATATGCAAGGTACTATCAAAACTAGACCTCATCTTCAAAAGCCAAGATAGCTTTCTACAAAATCTGAAAAGATCACTAGGTATGGTTGAATGACCAGAAAACCCTAGTATACACCTGATAGCAACTCATAAGGTTGTGTTGAAAAACACAATTACTCACAAGGAATGATGAATGATGATGATTTATGGATGCATGATTGACATACAAACGTGGTGTCATTTGTAAGATTGTAAACACAACCTATCCTAATGCAAGTGCAATGGATGAAAATGCCTAATGCAATGCAATTAATTGAATGCATATGATGTAATGCAAAATGTAAATATTTTTGTGCTTTTAATGTTTTGAATTATTTTTGTGTTTTATTGCTTTTTGATTTTTTTGGATTTTATGTTTTATGATTTTTTTGGATTTTGATGATTTTTAGGGGGAAGGTACGATACCTTAGGTACCCCTAATGTGTGTGCTACTCAATGAAAGTGAGGAAGGTGTGATACCTTTAGAGTTCTCACTTTGCTTCATTGATCGTGATGTGGATGGTGGGGAAGGTGTGCTACCTTGAGGACCCCCATTGTGCATGTCATTCACTGCAATGTAATCGGCCTACTTAGGAAGAGTGACAAAAATCAACTCTCCCTATTGGGGCATGAAACTCTATGAGGTGCCAATGTTTTGATGGGGTAAAACAAGCGAACCATCTGCATGGAGCTCATTCCATTCTACCATTTCTTCGACCACATTCTTGAATGAATAGCAGCCATGGATGTCATGCCCATTTATACGATGATAGATACAATAGAGGCTTTCATCATGTGACCTAGGTTTGGGTGTTCTTGGTTTGACTTCTGGTAATGTGATTGCATTTGCCTCGTATAGTTTTTGAAATAGGGCTATAGTAGTCATAAAAAATGTGACTACTCAATGAGGTGGCTTGTTAGGCTTATGAGGATGTGGCTGACCTTGGGGTCATAAATGGGATGATGTGGCCTACATTATGGTAGGCTGAGGTGCTATGGGTGAACCATCTATGGGTAAAGCCTCATTGTCAATAAGGTCTTGAACCACATTTTTAAATCCATAATAATTGTGAATGTCATGGCCCTCTATTCGATGATAAAGGTAGAAGTGATCCTCCCTATAACCCTTAGGTTTAGCTTTGTTTGGGTCTAAAGGGTTTATTTTAGGTAAAATGATAGCCTTAGCTTCTTGTAGCTTCTAAAAAATGGTTGACATGGACTCATTTAATGGAGTCCAAGTATGTTGTGGGTGTTTTTGGTGAGGGAGAGGATGTTGAGGCTGCACTTGATTTAATGGCTGATTTTGGTTAAGAGGTTGAGCTATGGATATCTCGATTGTCTACTTTGGTAACCCTTCTTGCTTTTTGGTGTAAGTGATGGATCACTGACTATGCTTATTTTTTGGTTATCAATTCTAAGTTGATTCCTTTCAAGCATGTTTTGTATTATGGTCTTGAAACTATGACATGATTGGATGTCATGACCATTTTGTCTATGATATAAATACTATACCTCCTCCTTATATCTATGGGGTTTTGGATGATTTGGATCTAAAGGATGAACCTCAAGCAAAGTGATGGATTTTGTAGCACATAATCGATTGAAAATTGATATCATAGGTTCGGGTAATGGTGTATAAATACACGGTAACTTGTGTCCAACTTGGTGCTTGCTCTTGTTGAGGATTTTCTTGTGGCTGTACTAGGAGGTGGTTTGACCTTGGATATGGGTTGCTTTTGTAGCTCTAGGCTCATGAGCTGGTACATGATTAATTGCAATGCATCATTTTGTTGCTCCATCTGCGCCTCTATATTACCTAGGTGATCTAGCTTGTGTTGCAATACTGATAAGGATTTTAAATGTATCATTATTGAAGGGTTTGGATGACCACTATCATCTGAAGGAGGTGAAAGAGTGGGTGCCAAAGAACCCTTAGGTAAATGTGAATCATAGGTCTCCTTTTTTGAGAAGATGTGGATATCTCTTGATGATCCATTTTAATAGTTGCATCCACATGCGCATGTTTGTGACTCAATTCATGTTTATGTTCCACTCTATAGTGTTTAACTGTGCTAGCTTGAGTACCCCTAGTTTGATGTGGGGAAACACCCATCCTTGCTCTTGAGAAGGTGCTATGAGAAATGAATTAGGCGTGACTAATTTCAATGGTGGTGGCACTTCTGATGTGGCAACAATTTTTGATGGAACTATCCATTGTTCTGATTGTTTTAGAGAAACTTGGTTCTCTATTTTGATATTGACCATTCCCACAAACTCGTGAGAAGGTGTTTTGGCTTTCGAACAAGTTGTGGATGGGTCATCAACTTGCCAAGGTGATTCTATCTTAGTTATGTCAACTGATGTTTTCTCCTCCTCATCAGGTAAGGTGATACCATGAGTTTTGCTGATGGGAGTAGGTAGTGATGGCTTGATGCAAGCTTTAGTCGAATGTTTTATGATTTCATCTGAATGAATGTTTTAGGGCTTGCATGTTGTAGGAGGTTCATGTGGTTCATTGATATTTTTGTAGTACTTGAAAGGATCGGGATCATTGTGAACCACATACACTTGCCCTTGGTGCATGAATTTAAGGCGTTGATGCACTATGGATGGCACACATTCCATGTCCCTCATCCAAGGTCTACCTAATAATATATTGTATTGCCTCTCACCTTCTAAGATGTGACACAATGTAGGTATGGTATTTATCCCAACCTGGATAGGTAGGACTATTGTGCTTGACTGTAGGGGAAGTGGCATCATTAAAGGCTCTTAATGTGAATGTTGAGTCTTTAATGTGTGAAGGTGGAAGATTCAGATGTTTCAAAGCCATGGTAGTGATGATGTTAATGGATGAATCGATGTCAATCAAAACTCACTTGTATGGAATCTGATTGATGCTTGCTATGATATGCAATGGCGGATCGGGTTTGTTACTAGGGATTGGCTTAATCTCTTGCCTTCAAAATGTGATCATAAGATCCTTATATGATTGAATGGAATTCAATGGTTATAAGGACTATGACATATGATCAAATTTAATTAGATTTTTAAATGGTGTATACTGATTAGTGTATTTCTTGCTCCCCATTGTAATATTTATCATGTCGATAAAGCCCTCATTGGGTGGGGCTATGTGCACCTCATTCACATGCTCAATTTGATCATTTTGGACCTCATGCTTGGGTAGAGGGTCTTTGAATATGTTAATTTGTTGATTATCGATAACCAAGGGGCTATCTATTTGCAAATAATTTTTGTCTAACATATTCTGCACCACATTTTTGAATGAGATGCAATCTTGAATATCATGGTCATTTTGTTGATGATATACGCAATATAAATCTTCCCTATACCCTTTAGGTTTTGGGTGATTAGGATCAAGGGTGTGTATCTCAGGTAATATTAGAGCCTTAGCCTCGCATAGGTGGTTGAAAAGTGATGCCAAAGGTTTAGGCAATGGCGTGTAGTTGCGAGGTGTTCGACGTTGTCATTTTTGCACCTAGTTCTCATTGCACTAATTGTAATGCATTAGGGGAGGTTGAGCCTGATAGTTTGGTTGTTGTTGGCTCTTGTCTGCTTTTGGAATATTCAACATGACTTGATTTATAGGTGTAGGTTTGGCCTGATATGGTTGATTACGTGTGTTCTTATTATTCCAATCCTTTTTATGGAGCTTCAAATCTCCCTCTTGGACCTTAATGTCCTCAATAACTTTGGCTTGCACCAAAGCCTCCTCGAATGTTGTGTACTATTGCAGTTGAAGCAACAATGATATGTGTTTAGCACAACTCTTGGTGAACATCCAAGTTAGTTCAGATGTGGGAATGGTGAATGGAAGTTTTGACATGATTCTTCACCACCTGTTCCCATAGTCCATAACTGGCTCATCGTCATATTGACGTAAACTTGACAAGTCAGAAAGGTTAGCCTTCTTCTTGATGCCAAAGGAAAAGTGTTCAAGGAAGGTGTTAGCTAGCTGTTCAAATCTAGCTATGTTGTGCCTTGGTAGTTGATTGTACCACTCGAGGGTAGCACCCAAAAGGGTAATCATGAAAGTTCACAACATCAAGGCATCATCATCTTGCAACTAGAAACATGAATTCATAAAACTTGTCACATGTTCCTATGCATCTTCATCTCCCTTAAACTTATCTAGCTTAGGCATTTCAAAGTGTTTAGGATAAGCTAGACTCGGTACTGATGGGCAAAGGGGTTGGTTGTGAATTTTTCTCAAAGTGGGCTTCTAATAAATCGCATCTTGTTTTTCGAGGGATTGAATCCGCTCGGTGAGCACTTTATATGCTTGAGATGAAATGATTTCATCCTCTCAAAGAGGTCTTCGGGGAGCAAGCGGTGGTAGGTTTCTATGGGAATGAGTTGGTCGATTGTAGTCATCGACCAAGTCCATAGAGGATGGTTCAGGATATTACTACTCTTGATCATCTTGTTCTGATTCCTCATATTGATCATGCTCAGGTGGATTTGGTGCTTGGTGTTGCTATTTTCCTAGAAGCATGTTGTGATGTGTGATGAGGATGATTGTTATGTTACCTAGTACGTAGCTTAGGATGAGATGTAGCACGTCTCTCATTGTGTTGTTGCCTATACTCACTAGGTGGGGGTAGTTCTTCTTGAGCTAATCTATTTGATCACTCTTCTTATTCCTTTTGCTCAAGGATTCATTGTTCTCTCAGGTGGTGCTCGTACAAATTCTGGTGATGTAACCTTTTTTGTTCTGCATGTTCTTGCTCTAAATGCTCACGCTCATTGCATAAGTCCTCCAATTGATCTTGGAGTAATTTCTCTCTCTTAAGTGCATCAGGCCTAGGTAACTAATTTGATCGATCCACTGTATAAGGTCTTTGACTTCAAAACTATGTATGAGAGGTTTTATTTATCTCAAAATGTGCAACAAGGTTGGCAACCCTCTTCCCTCGATCAATCGAGGTTGCATTAACACCATGCTCAACCCTATGTTCGGTACCATCATGAGTGGATGGGGTAGTTGGATTATGTGGGTGCTTGGAGCACTCACCTTGGGCATACATATGCCACACTACATTTTCTCTATGCACACTCTCTGAATGAGAATGGGTAGTAGAAGAGGCCCTATGGTATGATCTTCCAACACCTTGATCTAGGAAATCAAGTTGATGGGTTTTCCATGGTTGGTCAAGAGGTATACCTCTTTCACCAATATTATGGTATGATAGATGACACCCTCCATGCTCGAAAGGATTTGGCACTATGATGGGTATGTGAATGGATGCAATCCCTCTACCTTACCCCTTATTGGGTGGATTTTGTCTCTCAGTATGATGAGATGAAGGAGGTCTAGAAATACCCTCATTTGGATCACGAGAAGATCTAGCATTAGTTCTCCTAGGTAGGGTTTCTTGATGAGATCCCCCGTGAGTAGTGTTGTCTCCTCTGAGACTACCCGAACATCGTTCAGGTATATTTTGGGTAGGTGTATTGCCTCTAGGGTGATTTGTGCCCTCTGGTGCATTGGTCGCCACCTCAGTTGTAGACTGAGTGTGACTTCGTGTGGTGACCATTTATTTTGAAATTATCTCGTATGTGTTTTAGGAACAAACAAAGTATACAAATGTTTATCTCTTTTAAGAATTATTTGTGTGTCCTAAAAACTTGTCTTGTGTGTTATGATGTGTTGGAAATATGATTTTGCTCTTATCGTGTTTGAAAATTGTTGATGATACTCTCAAATTGTTAAAGGATTTCACCTATATACTCACAACGATAAACCCGATGATGAAGTCTAGGTTGTCATACCCACCGAGATATGGAGATGAAACCCATATCTGATCAGGGAGCACAGGTCCTACCGATCCTCACCCAATCCATCGTGGGTAGCGATACACTCTCAGAAGAGAAGTGCGTGTTATTTTCCATGGCTTCGATGGTTCTTGGATCGGCCTTGGCCATGATTGGGTAATGAAAAACTCTCAATAAGCAAGCCAACCAAGTGGTAATGACATCCACCATTGGTCTTGATCAATTGGTTGGATGTGAGAGCCCAACTCAACTGATGTTTAAACTTTGAAATGTGGTGTGTGAGTTGTTCATTTTACTTTAAGAAAAAGTAAATATGCATCAAACAACACACCATGATATTTCAACTATATGCATGAAAATAATATTTTATATTTTAGAAATAATGCATGTAATAGATATTTTAGATTCAGAAAATGTAGATGCAAACTAAAATGGAACAACCTTTGAGCAGGCTCCAAGCATGCAAATCTTACACACAGTTCTAATAATGGCCACCTTTGTGAAAAGTGGTGCATAGTCATGGCCGCTATACATAAGCATAATCAGAATCTTAGCCATTGGCTTCTGGGGTGGCTAATAACAACAACCATTGTTCCCAGTAGTAGCTAACAACAAACAAAGAAAAACCTAATGATTTAGCCTTCTAAATTTCTCTATGTTTGCTAATTATTGCTATTCTATAAAATTTTTAGAAAATTAGAACATAATACATATCAGAGTAACTTACAGGTGAAGCCTAAGTTTGAAGAATATGTTGCATTCTGATTCTCTATCTTTATCGTAGCCACTGATGATCAGGGTGACGGTGGCATTAGCCACTGAAGCCAATGGTGATGATGATTATTAGCTACTATCACTCTGAGTGATTGTACTTGCAATGAAAAAAAAAACAAAAAATCGATTAACATCAGAATTGGGAGAGTCCCACACATGATCACCACTTGTAAGATAAAAAAACCATGCATCTAATTCTAATTGCAACAATATAATGAATTTGAAAAGATAATATTATGTAACCATTA
This sequence comes from Wollemia nobilis, assembly GCA_028583015.1. NCBI lineage: Eukaryota > Viridiplantae > Streptophyta > Pinopsida > Araucariales > Araucariaceae > Wollemia > Wollemia nobilis. Next base: position 3,334,687 of record JAQPPZ010002143.1, on the reverse strand, counting down.
CAAAAATGAAATAACAAAATGAGGTGCTCTTATTTTATTAATCAAGTAAGACTCGGTTACAATTCATCCCTCTTAGGGATACCAAATTTGATACAATATTACAATCATTGTGACCCTCAAAAGGGGGAAGATGCACTCCACAATGGTCTTTGCATCTCCACTAAACTGATTATAGAGGATTTATCAAGCCACCTCTGCTTCTTGATGTCAAGAACTTGAATCTTGATGATATTTGACCTTGAATATCCTTGTCACCTACACACAAAGAAACTAAAATAGATTAATAGCATTGTAAGCCTCTCAAAATGAGGCTAGTCTCTTGAAATGTGCAAATAAGGAAAGAAAATGCATGAAAACATGTAAAGATGCATGAAAATACTAAAAGGAAAGCATAAAGATGTAATGTAAAGCAGTTAATCTAGGTTAGGAAATAAAATGAAATATAAATAATGCTAAATCTATGAACTAAAATAATGGAAATGATATTCAGACCATAGCCACTATCAAATTGGGTGATGGACTCTGTTAGCCGCTCTCAACGTCGACGATGGTGCCTAGGGGCCACTGTTGGGATAAAGACTCTGTTCTGTGTATCCTGGGCTTCATAACTATTAATTTTGATGTTGAATGAATTGATGTTCTTGGTGCATTATTGAAGAACAACTTAGGGAAAAAATTGGTTCAATATATAAAAATTAGGTGCTTGAATCCTCAAGCTTCAATTGTCTCAATTGATGAATAGGTATGTGTCATTGCATAATTGGGTAACACTTCGTTGCACCTCAGAGGGATGTCAATTCACTCATCAGTTCGGTAGAGCTCCGCTATGGCAAATGCACATGAATTTCTCTAGACTTTGCTTGTAAATTTGGGGCCTTAAATAGACTCCCAAATTCTCCTCCTAGCTTCTCTAGGAAGCCAAGAACCAGATTCTTTTAGGCTTGGGTCGTTGAGGTGAAGCTTCTAGATGCTTCAATTTTGACAACCATTCAATAATTTGTTGGATTCCAATGGATTTACTTGGCTCTGTTAGTGTGAGTTTGTTATAGGCTTGACTGCTATCAACAGGCACGATGATGATGGTTATCATTGATGACGTCAGCAACTATGGTTGTATAGGACTAGGCTACCCTAATTGAGTGGTTAAAACCACTGTTGGGTCTTGGAAAGGTCCAAGATGAGTCACATGGCCTAAAGAGGTGTCCATATGAGTAGCCTCCTCAACATGACACATTTTAGGTGTCTACACATTCTTCTAAGTGAAGCCACCAAGAAAAATATTATACAATTCAAGCAATGCCTTGATTGGTTCACACAAGCTATTGAGGCTCATATAAACACTCAAAAGAGTCAATTATATACACAAAATGTTGCAACAATAAGAGTTAAACTCTTTTGCACTATCCTAAGATTTTTGTTTGGCATAGAAAAATACTTCAGATAATTAGGAGTGCCCATGAGCTTCCACCTCAAAGCCTTAGACTATTGGACCCCAACATTGGAGAAGATGATTAGGAGGATACAGAGTTACAGTAATAGTTGGCTCAGTCTTGCAGGAAGGGTAGTACTGATCAAAACACTATAGCTTATCTTATAGTCTACCAACTATTAGTATATCATGCTCTAAATTTTATTTGCAAAAGGCAAATGGAATCATACGCAACTTTCTATGGAAAGGAGGCAGGCAATCAGAAATTAAAAAAAATCCACTTGGTCAATTGGGAGATGGTCACCAAAAGTAAAATTCAAGGAGGACTAGAAATTATAAAAATGGAGCACTAGGAGAAAAACTTGTCTAGAATATGCTTAAACACAATCAAGCATGGTAGCATATACTAGTCAGCAAGTATGTTAATAAAGCAGGTATTCAAATGCTCAAGCACATAGAAAAACTTCCCAAAGCCTTGTTGGTTTGGAAACATATAGTGGTTGCCAAAAGCATAATAGAGGATAGAATTTCTTGGCTACCTAGAGATGGTAAGTCAATTAATTTATGGGAGGACCCGATCCTTGGAAATCCACCATTAAGAGAGAACTCCAATCGAATTGCAAAATCACTTGGAAAGCTGAACAATACTCAAATTAGGTGACTTGTTTTATTGGACCTCAGAAACTCTGAACTGGATCTCCCCTCCCATTCCATCTCAGCTTCAAGGATATTGGTATTATTTTAAGTCTCATGTGGCAAGCATTAGACCTCTTTTTCCTATGATGTCAGGCAAACTTATTTTGGGTAGCATCAGCAATAATGGAGAATACTCGGTGCATCTAGGAGTTCAACATTTGTAGATTGTTCTTGCCAACAAAAACTATCGATAGTGTGAAAAAATAGAGCACCACCTAAACTGCAAGTATTCAGTTGGCTAGTCTCTCAAAATAAAATATTAACAGGTGATAATATACAAAAGAGGAGTATAGTAGGGCCTCATGTTTGTTTTAGGTGTAGGCAAAATAGTGAAATAATTTTCCATATTTTGTTTGAATGCCCAAAGGCAATTTCAATTTAGTTAGAAATAACTAGAATCTTGGCACTTCCTACTCTAGAATGTTAACCATAGACACATGTTTTACCAAGTGGAACAAAGAATATAAAGGTAAACTAGCAAGTAAGCCCCTCCTAAAATATTTGTAGAGCTCTATACCATATTTTATCATTTGGCACATCTAGTTGGATAGAAATGAGGATTTTTTTAAGGCAAAGGTAAGGATAACAAAACTCTAATACAAAGGGTAAAAGAAGAATTAGTCCTAAATGTTAAATATATTTTTTTTCAAAAATAGTATGAAGAATATTTATCACCCATAGAAATAAGAATGATCTACCAACTTAATATCCAAGCTTTCCTGACACAGGGAGGCTATAGAGCAAACAATTATTTGCTTGACATATGTTTTTCGATGCTCTTCTTTGATGGTGCCTCCAAGTCCAACCTCGATCAAGCAACGATAGGGGGACTGATTCTTACAGGACCCCATGAGATCTTGCTCAAATACATGATCAGCTTGGGAACAACATCTAATAATGTGGTAGAGGCTATTGGATGTGAAATCAACTTAAAATTGGTGACAAAGCAAGGAATCACTTAGGTCACAATTTACAAGGATTCTAAATTGATAATAACAACTCTTGCCAAAAATAAATATTTTAGATCTTTACAATTGAAGATTATTCAAGATAATATTAGACAACTAGGTAGGATAATTGGTAAAATATCCTATCAACAAGTAAGGCAGGAATTCAACAAAGAGGTTGACATACTAGCAAATCAGGCAATAAATAAAATCCCTAGTTATTGTTGCCAAATCATCAAGAAGCAGAAGGACAATGATGGTATGCTAGGATGATGAGGACTCCAATAATGAGGTTCTTTTTTGTCTTCATGTTTTATTTTTTAGAATGCTTTGTTCACTTTGATCTCTCTGATTAAATTTTGTACTTTTTTGTTAAGTAAATATTTTTTTCTTAAAAAAAAACACATCAATACATCTAAATCATCATCCCATGTCACCATGTTTGAAATCAAATCAATTTAGTCCCTCAATTTTAGAGTGCAACAATGTTTAAGAAAATTTTCTGAAAGCTATCATAATCCCTCTCCGTGGGTATTGTAAAAGCGAAAACCTTTCACAAATTACAAAATGGTATGAACCAGGCCACTATACGGGTTTGAAACATGGTCTACATAAGTGAGGTGGTAAAAAAAACCTCCGCATCCACCATACGCTTACCTACACTAGTTGGTTCATCAAACAACAACAAAATTGCATATCATGCTAAAAGCAAAGTTTTGACAATATAGATCTACTTCAAACTTGGGATAACCAATTTGATCTTGATTTTAAATATTTGCATCCATCACCCCCTTCATCATACATATTTGGTCAATCGGCTCGTGGATTTCATCTTTCACCCATTCGCTGATTGAGGGGGTAAGCCAAAATAATAAAAAAAATCATTGGTCATTCCATCTTCAAACTGAGGCAAAGAAAAAATCAATTTCTTAAATAAAACTAGGTGTCTCTTATTTTTGCATCGCATTGTGTTTTACACAATGCAATACAAAAAGGGCATCTATATGTACCAAATTTTAGCTATTTGTTATTCATATATTTATACATTTATATATTATATAAATATATATAAATAAACATCAAGAATCTAACAACCATATTTAATCAGTAAAAAGTGTATTTCAATGGTTAGATATTCCAAAGTACAAAGACATGGATCAAAATCCAACAGTCAGATATAATCAACATTCTTTTATAATCAATGGTCAGATTTAACAATGCCATAATTTGACCCTAACCTTAACCTTTTCAACAAGGTTATAAAATTACATTCACTTGGGTGAATGGAAGAACGAAAAAAAATGAAAGAAGAGAGAGGGTAGGAATGAATGAACGGAGACAGAGGCAAGAGAGAGAGAGAGAGAGAGAGAGAGAATACTACTGTTATTTTGCCAAAATCATGATTTATGTGTGAAATAACATTTTTATTTTTAATTTATATTGATCATTTTATTATACTTACTTTGATAGGTGCTACTAACATTTTTTATTGCTTCCATGTGTGCAAGATTCACAGTTTTACTCAGTACAAAGGAGTAAATCAGATCTACTTTAATCGGTGGTCACAACAACAAACCCACCTCCAACATTGATTGTGGCATGAAGAACAAATACACTATTATTCTTTTGTAAAAAGGGATTACCCCAATTTAACACATCTAATTGTAAAATGCACCCTAAAAGGGTCGATCTGTATCAAAAGGGATTTTCTCGAATTTAATACAATATTTTACAATTATTGCAAATTATGTGTTTTTCATGTTCACAATTATCATTTTGCTCCCCAAATTTGGGCCTACTTTAAATAAACTAATACTAGAGATCTATCAACATCAAAATAGTTAATAAAATATTATCTAATTGGTTGTTTCAAAGTTAAAGCATATTCAAAAAATTATGCATTCTATGAAGGATTAGTCCTACAATTATTTTTTGGAATTTATGGCTTGAAAGATAATAGAATTTCTAAAAATAATTATCATAATAATGCCCAAGTTTGGAATCATTTTATTACTTCTATCATAAAAAGTTTACATGCAAAAGCACGTGAGCCAAGAGTAAGTGCAGCAGCGAGTGTGAGCGCAAGCGCAAGTTGAGAGTAAGTGCAGCAAGGAGTGCGAGCGTGAACCAAGAGTAAGTGTAGCAGCAAGTGCAAGCACGATCGGGGAGCAAGTGCAACAACAAGTTTCAGTAAGTGTAGGTGAAAGTGAGTGCGAGTGAGTGCAGCCAAAAGTGAGTGCAAGCACAAGCTGGGAGTAAGTGTAGCAGTCATGGTAGAAGAGAAAAAGGTTCATCTAGAGTGCGTCAATGCTTCAAACCCTTACCATGAATGTGTGAAACATTATTTCCAAAAAAAAATTGAAGCTAAGGAACATTGGAAAAAAGAAGAGACAAGGGAAATTGTGAGTCAAGAGGGAGTGCAAGTTGGAAGTGAGCATGAGGTAAGAGAGAGTGTGAGGTAGGAGAGAGTGCGAACCAAAAGGGAGTGCAAACTAAGAGGAAGTGCAATCCGAGATTCAATCATGGCTAAAGAGAGGTAAGTTCATCCAAAGTGCATCAATGCTTCAAACCCTTACCACGAATGCACGGATTATTATTTCTAAAAAATTATTGAAGTGAAGGAACACCAAGAAAATAAGAGATACGAGCAATTGTGAGCCAGGAAGGAGTGCAAGCCAGGAGCAAGTGTGAGGCAAGAGAGAGTGCAAGCTGGGAGTAAGAGCCAGTGCAAGCAGAGAAGGAGTGCAAACCAAGAGGGAGTGCAATCCAAGAGCAAGCCCTATTAGCTATTGTGGAAGGAAAGTCATTTTTGAAAGCCCTAATGGGAATTCATGATACCCTATCTAGAAATCAAAATACCCTTGTTGGAAGTATGAAGGCCCAAGCTGAAGATAAGTGAAAGAGTGAATACATGGTAAGTTCAATTCAGGTAGTAGATGGTACACTATAAGTAAGTATCAAGGATGAGATGATTGAGCATGATATAATGGTTTTTAAAAGTAGAGGGCTAATATTTTCATAGATCATGACCAGGGTTTTTGGAGATTCAAAATTGGATCAAGTGGAAGTGGGGATTGAATTCAAATTATTCCGTGACATTTCTTCCAAAATATTTTTTCTTCATCATCTTTTCCTATTCAGAAATTAGGGATAAAATAATGGTTGGTGATCCATGGTTTATGGGAAGAGGTGCACTTTATTTGAGACCATGGAACAAAATTTTTTGAGTTGAGATAGAAACTATCAAGAAGCTTCCAGTGTGGGTTAGGCTTTTTGGACTTCCATATCAGCTTATAAATAAGGGTATTTTGAAAAATATGGAAATACTCGATGGGAATTCATCAAGGAAGGACCAACAACTAAGGAGCAAAAACATGCTATATATACTTGAATATGTGTTGCTATGGATATTTTAAAACCTTTGCCACAATCCATTAAGATTAAATCTGAATCAAGAGAATGGGATCAACAAGTAGATTATGAAAATATTACATTTCGTTGCCACAATTATTTTGAGATTTGACACATGGTAAGATATTTCTAAGTAAAAACTATGAAGAAAGAGATACACCATTCTAGCCATGAGATAAACTTCAAGACGAAGCAAGGAAATCATTCAATAATAGAAGCTAGATCAGATCAAGCATATTCCACTCCAAAAGAAGAGGTAAAGAAATTCTATCGACAATATCAATTGGCAAGTTTAGAAGGAATTAAAGATGCAAAAGATGTGGAGATAAAACAAAGACAACAAAAAAGGTCAACTTTATTCCAAGTAAATCATCTTCATTTTCCTCAAGTAGTATAGAATCATTTTCAGGTAATATAAGTGGAAGTGGTGAATATGTTATCCCTTGCACTTTAAGGTTTCAAGACCATAATAATATAGAAATGAGGTTGGAGGAAACCCATAACAACTTAGGGCTTTTAGGGCAGAATAAGAAGGTAATTGCTACTTTAGAGCATCCTTGTACTTTAGGGTCTCTAGAGAAATATAAAGAAGTGTGTGCTTTTGAGGTTATTCCTTGCACTTCAGATCCTTCAGAACAAGGTAAACCTAAAGATGATAAGTCTTACTATGAGCGAGTGTGAGAAGATTAAAGAGATTGATGAAGATGAAAGTATTGCTAAGAATGAAAAAAAAAAAAAAAAAAGACCCAAGAGATAAAAACAAAGAGAAAAAGAAACACAAAGGGATATTGATATGGAAAAACAAAAGCAACTATCACAAGTGTTAACAAGAAATGGGGCTAAACCCACAAATAAAATTAAAAAATAACAATGAAAATAATATCTTGGAAAATTAGGAGAATGAATAAAAACCTTTAAAAAGTATTAATAAATTGTGAGGTTGTTATAGACAAGATATTTTTGGATATCCAAGCTGGGCAGCAAATATTTGTCATTAGCAGTGTTGAATTTCATCTCGATAGAATTTAAATTTTTGAAGGCAATTGATATAAAAGAAATTGATTGTGGAAACATAGCAATTTGAGGAAGATGAAGAATATTTTTGATAAAAGAGTAAATGAATAAAATGAAAAAGTTGGATATGTTTTAATTAACTTTAGAAATGTAATGAAAGTAATGTAATATTTTATTTTGGTAATGGGAGTGACCCCAATAAAAATCACACATAGTTTATTAAAAAAAAAAAAGTTTACATGCATTATTATAATTCTTCAAAAGAAACTCGAAAAGACTACAGTCATAGCATTTTTCGTTAACAATCAATTAAAATGTTATTTTATATAAACAATAAACTTAAGTATCAACAAACAAATTAAATATAATTTTAAAATTCAATTAAATTTCACCATAGTACTTATATTATCAGTGAGTATCCATTATAATTATAAGTAAGTGATCTAATTTAACTAGAATTATGTTGTTAAAGAAAACACATTGGAGGCAACCACGTCTCTTCGGAAGTACCGGAACCCTTTTAAATATAGGTACCCTTTGATATGTATCACAGTTACTTTGAGCTTTTAAGTTGTTGAAGTTTGACACTGACATCCCTAAACAGATAGAGATATATACGTATTATTTTTATTTTTTCAACAGTTTTTGTTTTTTTTTCCTTTCTTTCTCCCATCTGCTTCTTTACTGCCTATAACTGACAGGAGAGTTCATTTTGACTATAATTACAATGGCAGACAACAGTAAACCCTATCCATCTTCTAATTTTTTAGTCGAAAGGCACAGCTTTTGGGAAACCCAACCAGTAGGCCAGTTTGATGACAGGGAGAATCCCAGTTTGGAAAAGGGTCCAATAGAGGAAGCCACCCCTCTCTCTGAAGTAAGACAGGAGCCCTACAACCTGCCGGCTCAATATGAATGGCATACTTGTGATGTGGATTGTGAGGAAACCTTGACTGATATCTACGATCTGCTCACAAATAACTATGTGGAAGATGAAGAGAACGAGTTTAGACTTCATTACTCTAAGGACTTCTTGAAGTGGGCACTTAAGCCTCCTGGATATTACAAGAGCTGGTATGTTGGTGTGAGGGTCAAGGGAAATAGAAAGCTGGTGGGCTTTATCACTGGGATCCCCACAAGAATTAAAGTGAATGACAAAGTGCTCACAATGGCAGAGATCAACTTTTTGTGTGTTTACAAGAAACTTAGGTTTAGAAGGTTTGCTCCTGTGCTCATCAAGGAGGTCACCAGGAGAGTTCACTTGGAAAACATATGGCAGGCTGTTTATACAGCTGGTGTACTCATCCCCACACCCATTACCACTTGTCAACAGTGGCACAGGAGTTTGAACCCTAGGAAGCTAATAGATGTGGGGTTTTCAATGTTGGGCCCAAGGATGACAATGAACAAGATCATAAAAATTTATAGGTTACCAAAAACCACATCAATTCCAGGTTTTAGGCCAATGGGAAGTCATGATGTACAAGCAGTCACAAGACTTTTTCAAAATTATTTGTCTAAGTTTTCTGTGGCACCTGTGTTATCTGAATATGATGTGGAGCACTGGTTTCTGCCCAAAGAAAATGTAATGGATAGCTATATTGTCCAAGATCCTGAAACCATGGAAATAACTGATTTTTGTAGCTTTTACACTCTTTCCACCACAGTTCTACATGATGAAAGCTACTCTAAGGTAAAGGCAGCTTACTCTTACTATAATGTGGCTACTAAAACTCCTCTGGCTAAGCTGATTAAGGATGCTCTTGTCATGGCAAAGCAAAAAGACTACGATCTTTTCAATGCACTGGATATCATGGGAAACTCTATATTCTTCGAGGAGTTGAAGTTTTTGCCTTGCGATGGACATCTACATTACTATCTTCACAACTATAGGCAGAGAGAGCCTGTTAAACCATGTGAATTAGGACTCGTGCTTTTATAATGCTTTTGTAGAGTGTAATCTATGACCGCAAGGAACATTGTGATGTGTCAGAACACTCTGAAATGTACAAGTTCTTTCAAGGAGACTGAGTCCTTAAGTTCTTCACAAAGACCTTTACACACTCACCACTCACTCCAGCTAGAGACAGTTTAAATTGAACTCATTTGATAAAAACCTTTCTTCTTATAAGGTTAAGTACCTTAGTTTTACATCAAGATAATCTTATTTATCACTATAATTCTAGTTAAAATAAAAATAATTTTGAATTTAGTTTATGAACGCTAGTACCTTGTATTACAAAAGAAAAATGTAATTCTTGTAAGTGAGATGGACATCATTATTTTTTTTTAGGTTAGTGTAAGAAACCCTTGTTACGGATGCTCACGATTGGATATCTTTATCCCAAGACCTTTGATAAGGGTGAGAGTTGAGTCAAAACATGCAGACATATACACCCACCCCATCACACACTGGAACCTTGGAATAATTAATCATTATTAAACATGAGATAAATAAATAGGGTTCTTTCTATATTATAGTTGGAGTGTATACATTTATGGCTTTAATATTGATATTTGACTTTAATATTAGTATTTTTCATTTACTTGTAAAAAAGAATTATTTCTTTCTTTTAGCAATTGTTCATCCTAGTTGTTAGTTGTGATTGTTTTAAATTGTTGCAATAACTCTTAAAACTCTTATAAAAATTCTAGATAATTCATCTATCCTGACCATCCTTTACTTCAAATTGTAGCATGGACTAGTGTGAGGGGTTTAGTGTGTGTAAAATTCCTTATTGATAAGCTGAGCTCTCCCCTTATGAGAGGTCATGGTTGTAGGGTTTCTCACTCTAATCAAATCCAAAGAAATAAATTTCAATTTTAATATTTATCCTAAAACTCTCATAAAAATTCTAGATAATCATCCATCCTCAAAAATTCCCTCTTAATAAACTCAACTCTCCTTCTTTATGAGAGGTCATGGTTGCAGGATTTCTCATACTAACCAAATCTTAAAAAAAAAATTATTTTTAATTTTTTCAATGTTTTTATCATGGGTTCTTGTCCCCATAATGAGTGGGGTTTGAATCTTGGACCTCTTAAATATTCCTTATTAATAATCTCATCTCTCCTCCTTATGAGAGGTCATGGTCCTAGGGTTTCTCACATTAACCAAATAAAAAAAAATTATAATTTTAATATATATTTTTTTCGTGTTTATTTTGCCCCTCATACTGAGTGGGATTTGAACCTTGAACCTCTCAAGAAAAAATCCAAAGCCCTTACCATTGCAATAAGCTTGCACATTTAAAGATATACTTTTTCAATGATTTTACATAGGTTTTTATAAGGGATCATCGTCCCTTCATACTGAAAATTATTTATTTTTGGATGTAACCCCACTTCTTGTTTTAGAATAGCCTCACTTCTTATTAACAATTGCGATATTTGTTGTTTGTTTCTTAAATTAGGAGGTTCATGTTCTCTTCCTTCCTCTTTTGAGGGGTTTTATTTTTTCCTAGTGCTTTATTCTTTATCTGTTCATTATATTTTTTTAATTTTCTTAGAATTTTTTTTTTATTTGGTTAATGTGAGAAAGCACTATGACCTATGCATAGGGTTGAGCATTCTCCTCCCAACCATGACCCCTCGTAAAGCCAAGTCGAGAGCTATACTTATCAATAGAGAATTTAACACAAAGCCACCACACACCCACCTCCTCACACTCCCCTACGCCACGGTTTCAACCTTGGACCTTTCGAAGAAGAGCCAAAGCCCCAACCATTGCACTGCACCCCAAGTGCTAATTTTCTTAGAATTTGACTTATTATTTATAGGTTTATGTTTCTAAAAGTAAAAGTGGAATGAATAGTCTCAAGAGCACTTCTTTTTTATAATACTTTAGAAACCCTAAAATTTAGGATTCATCTTTCATAGTTCTTACTTTTTTAAAAAAACTTAAAAAGCATCAAATTATAATTGTTATATTTTCCTAAAATCATACTACTTTTATTTTTATTGTAAAGAGATGAATTTATACTACTTTAAAAAATGGAGCTTATTTAAGTGCCTCTTTCATATTTTTCATCTTAAACTTTATCTCTACATTTTTCCTTTAAACCTTTATTTCTTTTAAATTTGAACTCCTAATATATAATTCCTAATCAAAGTGAAAATTTCAAAAGTTTGTGTAGAGAAAATTTCAAAACTCTGAATCAAAGTTTGTGTAGAGAAAATTTCAAAACTCTTTCTTCTCCTTTAAATTTAAAGTTAAAGCTTACTCTCTAATTGTGCTTTTTCCATAAACTTTTTATTTCTCTAATTCGTTTAGACCGTTGGAAGGAAATTCAATAAACTATATTTAACTCAATAAGCATACGATTGAGGCTTTTAAAAATCTGAAAGTGATCTACTAGTTAACTAAATCATGTACATACATATAGAATATTGAAACAAATTTTGTTTGTTAGGTTGACCATAGATATTATAGTTTGTTTATTAGGATAGTTTCTGGTTACCCACTACTCAGCCCGTTGATCATAGATATTATAGTTTGTTTATTAGGATAGTTTCAAAATCTCCACGGTTAGCTACTACTCAGCCCGTACACAATCATAAATATTACTAATATAGAGTATTGTTGATGTAGCAGGTATATTTTTATTTATTTATATATAATATAAATTAATTTAATGCAATTTAATGTGGTTGTTTTTGTTTTATTTGTTTTTTTATTAGTAGATTATAAATATAAGTTTTTTATTGGTAAAAAAGAGTTTTGAAAGGATTCTGTAACCTTTTATATAGAGGAAAATATTACAAAAAGTTATATAGAGACAAAAAAAGAATATGAGCACCAACCTTGGTTGAGAACCCAAGAGAAGCCTAACATACTTTAGGAGAACCACGACAAGACCAAACTTGAAACCAAGTGAAAGCCCATGTAGGGGCAGAACCAGCAAAAAACAGGAGAGCCACCCACGTAGGGGCGAAACCAGCAAAAAACCCGACCTATCCAAAACAAAACCAACCTAGGATGCCTAATCAGGAAAATTGTGATGTTCGGTCCTTGGTCGTTATCTGTACTGCTCGCTCCCACCAAGCTTTTGAATTCCTCAAGGATTTCGTATTGATCCTTGTATTCCTCCAGAAGAGCATCCACCTAGGCCAAGAGAGAAGAGACTGTCTTAGCCGCCCGTCTAAGAGCCTTGAGGAGATCCTGAATTTCCTGGAGATGTCGATGATCCGAGAGTGTGGGAAAATGGGTTACCTGTGAGAACAACGGTGCTTGGGTAGAAGTACCCTCGATGGGAATAAGATGCTTGGTTGGATTATCCTTCTTGGTTTGGAATGATAGAGTCGTTCGAAACTTCATCAATGACCAAAGGGGCTTTCCATTTGCTGCATCTTGCCTTGGATCGAAGGGGATAGCATCGAGGCTCAAACTTCTAAGATTCGAGGGTGTCCTCCACCCTGGCCACAGGCCCCGATCTACAGGTGGAAGGAGGAGACACTAGAACGTTTCCCCTAGCTTTCCCACCAATATTTGTTGGACCATCGACTATGAGGGCAAGCCCGACAGGGCCATCAACCCTACAATTTTGTTCAGCCACAATATGATTGAAAAGTACAAGTTGGAGGTCCTAATGAAGGGGAGATGAAGAAATATCCCTTTTGACGTTCATAACAGACCTTTCCACTGACCTGAACATGTACTCAGGAATATTGATCAAAATTTTCCCTCGAATGTGGTTCAAAAAATCCAGATGAAAGCTTTTCAAAATTACACCAGGGCTATCGAGGGTGAAGTACTGAAGAACCATAATCATGATAGTGTCCCATAGCTTCGACAATGTCTCTCTCATGATGCCTCCTTTCTCCTTGCCTAGGGACTCTCCTTTGTCCCTAAAAAGGGCCAATTCTCCTTGGAGAGAATGCTTTTCGTAGTTGATTATTTCTCCGTCATTCGGAAGGCTAATGATTTTGGCCATCAAATCTATTCAAGACAGTGAAATCCAAGCCTTTGAGGACAACATGTCTATCATTCCACGTGCAAACAAAGTCCAATGATAGGTTTGGTTCGTTTCCATTAAATAGCTACAAAAATTTGAGTTTATGGTCCCTGAAAATATCTTCGACCAAAGGGGTTAGCTGAAGGGAGGACGGTTCGATTTCAGCCATGGTGGGAGAATTACATAGAGTTGAGGGGTGGGGCTCAAGGGAAATATGGCGGAGATGAAAAGTTGGCAAAAGGGCGAGGGTGGTAAAGAGGCTAGTGGAAGGATCTAGAAGGCACCGAAACACGGAGCTACTTGTGGCCCACATCATCCGAATCCAGCGAAGAGCCACAAATACATGTGGAAAGGCATGCCAAACAAGGAAGAGGAATAGGTGGAGATGGGAATGGTTGACAATGAGGCATGACAGGTCGGATTTCGGTGGTGGGGATAACCATCCATGTTCAACGGGTTTATGTGGCAAAGGCGTTCGAAATGGATAATGATGATGGGGTCAAGGAATTGCTAGAAACAAAGAGATCCTTCTGACAAAGGATACTCAACAGGGGCATCAAGATGGACCAGCACACAAACCAACTCATAGATAATAGCACCCAGTGAGGGTAAATCAACAAACTTTGGTCGAAAATAAGAAACACAACAGGGAAACTAGAGAGCCTCGAAAATGAGGCAAAAACCAAATCGAAGATGGAGAAAAAGGGATCAGATGGCCTAGCCAAACAATGATTTCTCACAATTTGGCTTGTAGTCCCAATGATGAGGGTGAAGAACCTGCTGATAATGTCAAAAGGTTGGGCACACATCAAAAATCGAGGAAGAAAAACTTGTCATGCTGAGATTACAAAGGCTCGATTTATTGAGAATTGGAAGTGGCTACGCATTGGAAACAACAATGATGTCATTCCCATCCAGGCTGTTATACGTGGGAATCCACATATTGAAAATGTGCTGCATAAGTCCTTTGGGGGTGGTGTGGGTGGATAGTTGTCTGGATCTAGAAGCCCCTTTGACCTGATGATGAGGGAAAGGGTCAAGCTAGAAGAAGGGACTAAGAGGTGGCTTGCTAATAATTGTATGAGACCATGCCTTAGAAACATCAGTAGTGTCATTTCTACATAAGTTGTATGTGGAAGTCCACGTATTGAGCATGTGATGCATAAGGCTTCTGGGAATGGTGTGGACGGACAATTGTCTGGATTTGGGAGTCTCTTTAACCTGTCGAAGAGAGAGAGGGTCTAGCTAGATGTAGTGAGTATGAGACGGATTGTTGAGTGGGGGTTGACCCTTCAAGCATGTGCTCAGTCGAAGGTAATAAGACAAACCTACCATGCTATGAAGAAATTGACCAATGAGAATGTTGATATGGAAACGAGCTTGGAACTAGAGAAGTAGAAGCTAATTTCTGATCTCAACACCCCAAGATTCACTACTTGTTGATTTCAACAATATTGATGTCCATAAGGGATTGGAGGAAGGAATCTCTCCACACAATGAGACTATGTTCAGAGATACCCATATTTACTAAATCGTCAGAAGCTCGATTTCCTTCTCTATAAACGTGGTTTGTCCTCATGTTTGAGAAATAAAGCATTAGATGTTTGATTTCGAATATCATGTTGGAGATGTTCCATGAAGCTAGAAGAGTGCTAGATGTCAGGCTGCTGATGATGTTCTTTGAGCCCCCTTCCACTATGATATTGGTAGCCTGCAAACTATAAGGAGAACAACACCCTGATAGAGATCTCTAGCCTCAACGAAATGGATAGAATTGTGGCCCAAATTCTTAGTATAGGCCAAGATGATGCTTCTTGAATGGTCCCTAACAATGCCATCCGTCCCCCTGCCCTAGGATTACCTTTGGTCACTCCATAAAAGTTTAGCTTAAGGAATCCTCAAGGAGGAAGGGTCCATTTAACAAGGGAGTGGTCTGCCCTGGAAGAGACATGAATGTGAATGCCCTTGGGGGTCTTGAGGAAAGAGGCTAGAAGAGATATAGATCTTGGCTTAGGATCATCATCATCATGGGTGATGGGCACATTCTCAACAGCTGCAGCAAGGATTCTTGATAGAATATACTTTTGATTGTGAATGGAGTCCTTGAAAACATGAGCATTTCGTTCCTACCTAATCTCCCATAGGAAGTGGGGAAGGCAAAAAGACCAAAAAATTCTTCAGGCGATGGCCTCTGAAAGGGTTAGACCATTGGACACAAATATCACTTAGCAGGGTAGGCGGGATCTAGGAGATGTCGATAGAGGAGAACAAGGATGAAAGGATGGACTAGGAGAAAGTACAAGACAAAAGGATGTGCTGGTTAGACTCACAGTCCATGTGGCAAAGAAAACAATGGTTGGGGATGGAAAATCCATGATGATGGAGGTTTGGTATGGTGAGGATCTTATCCTAGACAACAAGCCATAGGAAAAAAATGACCTTAGGTATAAGATGGGGTTTCCATATGAGCTTGGAAGGGAACCAAGGAGGTCCAGGATTCTCATATAGGGAACATGATGACTTGACAAAGAAGATACCCTTAGACGTGGGAGCCCAGATGATGGAGTCCTCCCCATGAGAGGAGGGAATGACACAAAGTTGCAACAAGTTCGAGAGGTCAGCAAAGGCTTGCTTCTGCTCATCATTGAGGGAGTCAATAGGTAAAGGTTTCCAAAAGCTGCTATTGGGAAGGAGACAATTGCATACCTTAGATCTGAAGAGGGCATCAGTCACTATTTTGAGGCACAAGAAATTCTCACTTAAGTAGCATACTATTTCCAAGCTAGAGGTCTTCCCAGAATCTGATCCTGTTACCATTACCCAACTTTCATCGGATACCCTTTTGAAATATTTGCTTCATTTTGAGGATAGAGTTCCAAGAAAAAGATCCTCAGATGGGAGCGGGGTCATCCAAAAATTTTGGTTGTGCCAAAGGTATTTAGATTTGATGATGGATATCCAAAGAGAGTCTTCATTGGTGAGAATACACCAACCTTGTTTGGCTATGAGTGCAAGATTCATGTTATGTATCTTCCTGAGGCCAATGACACCATGCTCTTTCCTTGAACAAACATAATTCCATGCTACCATGTGGATCCTCTGCTTGTACTCTGATCCTGAACATAATAAATTCCTTTGGAGTTGCTCAATGTGATTGCACACTTCAATAGAGATTTGGAAGATAAACAGGAAGAAGACAGGGATGCTTTGCAGAGTGTCCTTGACTAAGGTAGACTTCCTTGCTTGATTGAGGAGGCTCCCTTTCCAACTTGTCGACTTTTTTTGGATACGCTCAATGACAGAGTTCCATAAAGATTTTTTGGTACGACCTTTTAATACAAACCCTAGATAGGTGGTAGAAAAAGAAGCAATGGAACAATCAAGGATGGCAGCAATGCAGGCTTGGTGTCTCGAAGGAGTATTGATAAAGTAGATTTTGCTTTTGTTGAAGTTCACATTTTGACTAGTAGTAGCCTCAAAGGACAGAAGGATGGACTTTATGCGTCGGGATTGGGGAACCAAAGTAGAGGTCGCTAAAATGGTGTCGTCAACAAACTTCTGGTGAGATATGGCCTAGAGAGAAGAGGCAAGTTTGATTCCAGAAATAGATCCCTCGAATCAGGCATGGATGAGGGTTTTCCCTAGGGCTTCAACAACAATGATGAATAAAAATGGAGAGAGGGGGCCTCCTTGTCTGAGCCCTTTGAATTTTTTGAAATAAACAGTTTGGGAGTCATTCACTAGGACTGAGAATTTTTTTGAAGTGATGCATTCCTTAATAAGAGCAATCCAGTCAGGATGGAAACTAAATCTATGGATAATCGAGAATAAGAAATCACAGGAGACTCTATCAAAGGCTTTGTTCATGTCAAGTTTTAGGAGAAGGTCAGCCTTACCACTTGAGGAAATAGAGTGGATGAGCTCGTGGATGGTGATAATATTTTTACTGATCTATCTCTCTTGGATGGAGCTTCCTTGGTTCGGAGCTATGATGCAAGGAAGGATGTGTTTGAGTTTGGTTGTCAAGGCTTTGGTGAGGATTTTGTAGAGGACATTGTAAAGGCTTATGGGGAAAAAGTAAAAAAGGGTACGAACTTGGTTAACTTTGGGGATGAGAGCTAGAAATGTGGAATTGATGTCCCCTAGGATCTCCTTACTTATTTGCATCTATTGAATATCAGACTACATCTGGGCCCACTATGTCCCAAAAAAGTTGGAAGAAAAAAGGGGGAACCATCCGAGCCAGGAGCCTTTCCTTTTGCATGGAGAAAACAACGATCTTGATCTCTTCAATGAAAAGGGTTTTGATTAAGCAAATTTTTGATCAGCAGTTACTAACCTGGGGATGTTTCAAAGGAGGTCCTTAGAGATACGGTGATTGCAAGCTATAGTGGGGCCAAGCAGTTCTGCAAGGAAATTGACAACCTCAATTTTGATTTTTGATATGCCTGTTATTACCTTACCATCCTGATGGATTAACTCCTTGATTCTATTGTTGCCTCTATGTCTCATAGTTGTGGCATGGAAAATTTTTGTGTTCAAATCACCTTCTTTCATAAAATTGATGTTGGACTTTTGTTTCCAGAAGACTTTTTCACTTTTGAGGATGTTGTGGAAATATGATAGGAGAACCCTTCCTGAGTCCCAAATAATGGGATTAGGTTCTCCATGCTGCAATGAGAGTTCAATGTTCTAGATCTGGGATTAGATTTACTATTTTTTGTAGAAAATGTTCCCAAAGACCTCCTTGTTCCACTATTTTAGTTTGTATTTCACATGTCTCAGTTTTTTTCTCACTTGGGAGACTATGGATACCTAGAAGGGTCAAGTCCACCATTGGAAAATTAAAGACTCAAGGTTCGGATCTTGGATCCACGTGGATTCAAATATGAAGGGGTATTTGAAAGTAGAGGCCTAGGGAGAACTATCCAGCAATAGGGGATTATGGTCAGAGCCAATCCTAGGTAAAGAGTGCATGATAGAATTGCAAAATTTGGGGATAGTGTTGGTAGAGATAAGGACATGATAAAGGTGAATCTAAATTAGTTGATCACCTTTCGTATAGTTGCTCCAACTATATTTTGATTCTCAAAGTCTGATATCCATTAGTTCGTTGCTGTCAACAAAATTTGAAAAGTGCTCAGAGGAACCCTCAGTGATTTGGGACCCTCCTTTCTTGTCTATGGGTAAGAGAGGAGATTTGAAGTATCCCTCTAGCATCCAAGATTTCGAGGAGAATGCCTCCATTAGTTGGTTGAGGGATTTCCATAGCAGAATCCTTTTGGAGGGAGAATTAGGAGCATAAATTTTGGAAAGGACCCAATGGAACCCATCCTCTTTGTTGAAAAACAAGATATTTATATAGCTCTCGGCTACTAATAACACTCTTCCATCAACTTTGGATGGGTCCCATAGGCATAACAATACCCCTAAATCTCCTTTGGTCAGATTGAAAGAGAAACTAGAGTCCTTCCAAATATAGTTAGAGATGCAAGAAATAGTCTGAGGATCAAGTTTGGTTTCCTGCAATAAAAGAATGGTGGTCTATCTTTTCTTCTCATGGACTTAACTAAGCATTGCTTGTTTCGTCCATTGAGGAATCTCACATTCCATGAGAGGACATTCATTTGGAAATTCTTGAGGAAGTTTGCTTCCTTATTTCGAGTGGGAGGGAAAGTTTGGTTTTGTTTTGATCCTGAGACTTCAGGAGCCTGGATGACCCTCTAAGAGTGAGTTGAGTGCCATTCGCAATATCGTCTAAAGCTTCCTTATTCCTAATATCTTGAGTTGAAGGGCAACCTCACTTTTTCTTGGATCCCACATTAGCAACTGATTTCTTCTAGGAATGAGTAGGGGGACTAGGGGATGGGAAAGCACTGGTGGAAGAGGTAGGGGGCTCGATGGGGAGGGTGGATAAGGTGGAGGGTGCAAAGAGTGATTGAAAAAGGGTTTGACTGGATCAGAGGAAGGATTGATGGAGGAGAGGGGATAATTGGTTGGAAACCAAGATCGATGAACTCCTGGATGGAGAGAGGTCATGGCTAGGCTGGACACCTATCTAAGGAGGTACAGAGGGTTCCCTATCTTGGCTAGGGTCCACGAAATAGGAGGAATGGGGAATAGAAGTGAATGTGGGGTTAGCTTCAGAGAAGGAAGGTTGACCATATTTGGGGGATGACGACTCTTGCATGGAGTGACGATAGGAGGTTTAGAAGGGCACTAAGAGGTTAAATGACCTTGTTTGGAACAGAGGCTAAAAACGTAGGTTTATTTTCATATTCAATGGATTGGGAAAAGGAACATACCTTGGAAATGAGGTTGATAGAAGTTGAGAGAGTTACATCTAGGTTAGCATTTACACACATGTAGGCCTGGGTCATGCGGGTCCCAAATCTGGTTGGTGGATCAAAAGCAATCAACTCTCCAATGCTTCTCACGATGCTGCGAAGGATATATTTATGTCAAAACTGGACTAGAAGGCCCGAAAGATGGATCCAAATTAGAGCAATATTTATATTTTGGTTTGATGGGTCAAAATCCACACCCTATTTTTGGAGGAAAATACCTCTTCGTCCGAAGAACCAGGGTCCACTTGTGAGAATCCACTGTAAGTTTCCTGGGATGTTTAGGAAAAATACTCTAGGGAGCGCTACTAGTTCCATGGATCTGATAGGACATCAATAGGTATAGGCCCATCTATAGATAGACTCCATGTATGGTCGTGATCCGAGGAATTTTCCAATTAGTGAGTTTGAGTTGCGATCAATCACACTAGACATGATTTTGTAGAGGATCTCAAGATTACCATTGGAAGGAAGTAATTCGATCCTAGTCTCTAGGTTTGGATGTGGGTTTTGATTAATCATGTCTACATAGGACTGAACAGGGTCCGTTGATCCGTTCGTTGTTCTTGATGCTATTTTTTGGTTCGAAGAAACTCAAACATCTTCTGGACCTGATTCTTGATTGACCTACGTCTTTGGGCCAGATTTTGATCCCTAGTAGTGATATCTAATGGTCATTAGAGTGGTTGGTCTGTAGTCTTCCTCATGGGTCGTATAGATCTCCTCCCATTTGGTCTGAGTAGGATAGGGCCCGTCCTCTATATCGCAACTCGGATCATCCTTTTTCGAAACACCCAAGATGGCGATACTGGTTTCATCATTATTTTTGTTAGGATTATCTCCATATTTGCTATCATTACTGATGGTGACTCAGCCGCTTGTTCCAGATCCATTAGGGTTGTTCTCCCCATTCACAGTTACTGCTGCTTTGTCTTCATTCGCTAGTTCTTCCATCTTTGCCGCAGTTTATAAATATAAGTTAATACATAAAAGTAACTCATTTAAATGTGTTGACTATGAAAGCCAATTTTATATAAAGATGGATAGATTAAATTTTATTTGTATAAATATTAAAAAAAATAAAATGAAAAGAATAATATTATAAATTTATTATTGGAAAAAAATATTAATTAAAACTAACAAATAATAATATAATCTAAAGTTTCTTTCAATATTTACTTGAAATTATTTTGACTTGATTTTGTATTCTAAGAGAAGAAATGGTTGGCCATCGAACCCAAAACTTTAAACTTTAAAATAAAAAAATAAAAAATAAAAAAAATAGTGTATTCCCATTGAGTTAGATATTGGTAAAGAAATATGAATACTTATACTTTTAATCTAAGTAATAATAGTCCACAAATATATTTCAAACAAACAATTTCAATTTCAAAAACAAAATTTAGTATAATAAGCTCCAAAAATATAAGATAATAAAGAAAACTTTATTTTTTATATTAGGAGAGAAAGTAATTGGTTATTGAATAAAAAAAAAACTAGAATTTGACTTAAAAATCATGTTTCTATTGAATTAGATATTGCAAAAGAAAGATAAATTACTTTTCAATATAACTTTTTTTTCAATTGGCTATATGAGATGTAATGCGGGCTCCACCCGTATTACATCATCACCACATAGTGGTATTACAATAAAGCTTGGATATTATCCATGTATCACTTCACAATATTTAAATTCAGGTCTCTTCCTTGAATGTTGAGGAATCTAGCCGATTGAGCTAATGTCATTTGGTATCTTCAATTTAATAAATAATAATACAAAAAAAAAAATCAAAGTATAATATTATAATCTAAAAAAGATAATAGAAAAAACTATGTACTAAAGACTAGAACAATTAAGACATTTCCAATAATTTTTGTATTTAATTATTATTAATTTTTATTTTTGTTTTAGAATATTGTAAAAAAATGCATGCCACCAATAACTTAAAGACACGTGAGTAGGCAACAAATACTAAAGGGGTCATCCCATTTGATATTTTAATTTCATGGTAAGGTCTACTATCACATATCAAAATTGCATCCTTTGCTCACGCATTTTATAATTAAATTATATCATTCTAATATATATATATATATATATATATATATATATATATATATATATATATATATATATATATATATATATATATACATTCTAATAAAATTGCATATAGATATTTCTCCCATGTGTTTTCGTGAGGAGGTCTCGTAAAAATCCCAATGGATCCATAGGGGTTAAAATCCTTGTGGGGTTGTCCTCACCTTAGCTTGGTGTGGATTTATATTTTAAAGGGGTTCACTAGGAAGTTTGATGTGTGAATTGATCAATTACTTAAGTTTGGCTTAAAAACTGTGATAAATAACAAAAAATGCTTTAAATGCAAGGATACAAATGTACATAAGACAAGAGCTATCCTGAAATAATTATTTTATTGTATGAAAACTAATCCTAGAATGTAAAAGGTAAATATTTTCTCTTTAAGCAAAAATGCAAGGAAGATGCACAAACAAAATACCCTAGTGCTTAACTATATACAATTTTGATTCTAAATAGCTAAATAGAAATGGGAAGAGATAAAACAAGTTGCTAAGTTCTTTAATATCTAGTGCCTAATAAATGAAATAAAACTAGGGTTCCTTTTAAGATTTTTTTTTTTTTCTTTGATGTATTAACAAAAGATACAAAAATAAAAAATAAAAAATAGAATTTGAACGAATACCTAAATATCTATCAAGAATACTTATCTATGTTGGTGGTTTTCCATATTCTTGTGTCTTGTAGACCCAAATTGATTCACAATATTACATCAATTTCGTTCCCTGTAGCAAGCAATCGCAAATCCAATTTTGCACCCCAAAACCAATGATTGTGAATTCAAGCAAAAAAATTACAAAATGGAAAACTTGAAATTTGTCGTTAGTGTTTGGGGCCTACTTAGACTGCTATAAATGCTAGGCTCACAGATGAGGCAATCAAGCCCCCTTGGTCCTTTAGATGACCTTAAGCACACATAAAAATAATTGACCGTTTGGTAGCAAAATCAAATTCATGCCCAATAAGGAGTGAGCACAAAATCAGAAAATATGTAAAGTGGAGAATAGAAAGAGAGGGTTTGCAAAAAGAAGAAATAGGTGACCTATTTCGTAGTTGCTAAGTATGGACCGTGAATTTGCATTGCAAAGAAGAAAAACATAAAAAAAAAATGGAAAGGAGGCAGAACATAGAGGGAAAAACTTTCTCCCAAGTTGACGAAGCTAATTTTGCATTCCTTCTGTGGAGGTTGCAAAATCGCATTGACTAAGGGAGGGCAAAAAGTGAAGCAAGAAGAGGGTTTTTACCATGAAGGGACCACAAATTTTTGAATAAAGTAAAAACTAAGACAAGAGGAAGAAAAGCAAGACACCTAAGGATGATCTACAATTATACACAAGTTTTTAACAAAGAAGCTAGAGCTATAAGACTAAATAAATTAAGATAAAATGAAAAATGAAAAAATAAAATAGAAAGACAAAAGAGGAAGGGAAAGAGAAGCAACAACCAGTAGGGGAATGGTCCCTTAAGACAAGCCTGGATATCCCTCCTATAGACCTTTTGATATGGTGAAGTAGACTTGAGAACGAAAGAAGCAAAAATTAAGTGAGCATAATTTGAGAGAGAGCAAGGGAATGGTCCCTTAAGACTAGCCTGGATATCCCTCTTATAGACCTTTTGATATGGTGAAGTATACTTGAGAACGTAAGAAGCAAAAATTAAGTGAGCACAATTTGAGAGAGAGCAATCGATCGCAAATGGTCCTTTAAGACTAGCCTGGCTATCCCTCATATAGGCCTTTTAATATGGTAAAGTAGACTTGAGAACCAAAGAAGCAAAGAGCAAGTGAGCACAATCTAACAGAGAGCAATCGATCGCAAATTGTTCATTCATTATCTATTGCATTTGTTAGTTTCTAGGTGCTCAAAAGGGAGCCCAATACCCCCTATTTATAGGGATTTCTAGGGCGAGGCAGGAAAAGGACTAGGTTAAAAACTAGGGTTAAGGTTTGCAAAAGGTAAGGTCAACCAAAGGGTAGGGTTTAAAGAGAACCTTAAAATCATGATTTTGTGATCAATAAGGACAGACCACAAATTCACAAAATATGATTGTTGAAGGTCACTTCGACCAATTGCGGTGACGAATTCATAGTTGGTTTAAGGGGATCACAAATTTGGCAAGGATAGGAAAATGCTTGAACTAAGAGGTGGGGAGCTCAAAATTTGCATTTGGAAACTTTGAGAGGCTTCCTAGACATCTAAGAAAAAATTGACTCATTTAGCTTTGTCAATATTCGGTGTCTACACTTTCTTCAAAAATAAATAAATTAAAGAACACTATTTAATCATAGCAACATTATTTTAAGCATTGATGATGTTATAAATTTTAATTAATGACAAGGTTATCAATAATTTTCATAATAAAACCCTCGATGGATTCATTGATCAAGAAATATTGTATGATATGGTTTAATAATTTTACATAAACAAGAGATGGAATGTATAGCTAGACACCAAAGGGATAAGAAATTATTTTGTAATATCTAAATTCTATTTATATGGGTGGTGGAGTATAAAAATAATATTTTTAAAATATACATTGAAGATGTTTTTTAATAGATGTTATAATTAGGTTTTTAAATATATATTTATTAAATTTATTTTAAGTGTATTTAATAAAACATCTTTCATTAAAAATCTTGTATATCAAAACATATTTTTGACAGAATTATTATATTTAGTGCTATAAACTTTCAACATGATAGCAATATGTGCAACATATGTGAAGAGATAGGTAAAAGGTATAAATATAATACTTGATAAGACAGAATATTTTTAATTAGCTAGTTATATTTGTAGGGATTACTAATAATTTTATATTAGAATATAAAAATTAAACATATTGTACTTTTTAGTATACTATGAATGTAAAGTATGAGCAGATTGTGTGGAGATGCGAAGAGCTAGGGTTTAGCACAATAATGGTAGGAGTATGGGCTGATTAAGATGGACTAGAGGAATGTTGTGATGGTGTTGGGCTCGTCATAGAGCGTGCATGCTAGTGACGTTTTTTCATCTAAAAATGATTGGAAGGAACAATATTTTCCAATGCATGTCAAGAATTGTTTGTTAAAGAACAATGGATGTTTGGAATGATGTGAAGCCAGACCGGTTCTAGTGGTTCAACCAAACTCGGTGGTGGAAGATGTGGAGTATTTAACCAAGCATGCACTTATTGGAAAATTTATGGGCATATGAATTTCTCTTCCCTTTGTGGAGGCTTGGGTTAGGAAGACTTGGAACCTTGACGGTGATGTGGAGGTGATGTTGAGTGTGAATAGCTATTTTATGGTGGTTTTCTCTTGTCTTGCGGATCATAACAAAGCATTTGAAGGGGTCCCTATTTCTGTAACCAAGCTAGACTCTTTCTTAAACCTTGGCATGTGGGTTTCAACTTGTCAGAGGAGCTATCATCATGGGTTCTAGTGTGGGTTTGGCTCCCATGGCTCCCATTGGAATTCTGGAGAAACGACATCTTGCATATGATTTCCCTTCTTCTTGGGAATCTGGTTGGACCATCACAACAAACGATGGAGAAAAAGGTAATTTTTGTTACCTATATCTATGTCAAAATTGATTTAAACAATCCTATTCCAGATTTTGTTGAAATACAATTTGGATCATCTACATGGGTTCAACAACTTGACTATGAAGCTCTTTCGTTTCGTTGCTAGATTTTTCATGAATATGGCCACCTGCAAAGAAAATGTCCTAAGTTTGTCTTACTCATGGCTTCAAATCCTAGGCCCTCTCGATCTGCACAAAATCTAGATAAATAAAAAGCCCCTATAAAGGAAGGGGATCGGGATAAGGAAGGTTTTGTTCTTGTAAAACCCCGAAATAGAGGAAGAAGGGTAAAAATAGCCCTTAAGGATAGCCAACCAGATGCTCTACTCAACCGTTTTGAGATACTGGATGATCTTGATCAGTGCATGGAGTTACCTAAAATATCGCTACCTGATGCAAATATAACAAGGCCGAATCAGATATCTCTTCTTGAGGTGGAACCTAAGGAATCAGATCTAGTGGGTTTAAATGAAGAATAGATGGCTTTGGCTTCGAGTACAAGTGATATGGTTGGCTCTAGCCCTGGAAGGAAAACTATTTTGGAAAGTGGCACAAATATAGTTGTGCTCTCTCCTACTCAGGAACTGATGCAATCATCCTTGGACTACAAAACTCCTATAGTGTTGGGATTGCAACAGAAAATAATTAAAAAATGTGCTTCAAATAAGAATATGAAGGTGGGTCGAAAGAAAGACTAGGATAAAATTAAGTTAATGGGGGAGACTTTGGTGGAGTCAAGCTTGGTGAGAATATTGGACTCCCATTTTTCTAACCCCCAAAAATGATTATCCTCTCATGGAATGTAAGGGGGTTGAACAACATCCCCAGATAAAAAGTTTTTCATGATTTGATTCGTGTACATTCTTCGGATGTGGTGTTTATTCAGGAGACTAAATTGGCTACTGATAGTATATTCAATATTTCTCCCAAGTTGTGGAGAAGGGTTCAATGCCAGTGTATTGGCGCATGTGGATATGTTGGTGGTGTTGCTTGTTTATGGGATCCGATTAAGATCTCTCCTCTTACTTGGATTTCCAGTAGATGTTCTATTTCAATGATCAAGCATGATAATGAATCTAGTGAAACCATCCTACTTACAAATGTGTATGCTCCTGTTGATTACAATGGTAAAGTAAATTTTTGGGAGCACATTGGCTTTGTGAGAAGTCTAGCTCCCCTGTACCCATGGATTTTGGTTGGATATTTCAATTCTATCACTTGTTTGGAGGAGAAACATGATGGAGTTGATCGTCTCGAGCCTTTTTCTTCTATCTTCAGTGCTCATATCTAGGCCCTAAACTTGGTTGACATCAAGCCGGATAATGGGATATTTACCTAGCACAATAGAAGATGTGGGGAAGAGTCCATTTCAGAGAGACTGGATAGGTTTTTGATCTCTAGTTTTTGGATTGGTAATAATAGAATCTCTAGTTCTGTGATTCTAGAGGGTAGGGGATCTAATCATTGGCCTATCAAAATCTCTACTCTTGATTTTGGGCTAAAGAATAATTCTTCCTTTAAGTTTCAACTTATGTGGCTTCGGGATCCTAAGATTCATGATTTCATGCGAGGCTGGTGGACCAATGGCAAACCTTCTCATGGCACCACTATGTATTCCTTTATGAAGTGGCTACAATTTGTTAAGCATAAATTGAAGAGGTGGAATAGTCTAAATTTTGGGAACCTTTCCTTGGCTAAGTTGGTGACTCTTAAGAAGGTGGAAGAAGCTTCAAGGAAGATTAGAGATCATGGACTCACGGAGGAGCTTCTCTTTGAGGAATCTGAGGCTGCGAAAGAACTTGTTGAATGGGAGTTGAGGGAAGAATTTTTTTGGAAATAAAAATCTTGAGTGGATTGGCTTTAGGAAGGGGATAGGAACACGACCTTCTTTTTTAACTCATTTAAGGCTCGTCGTAATGGTAACCTGATTTCCTCTCTTGTGAATTCTCAGGGTGCCCTTCTCTCTTCTTTCAGGGAGATTTTAGAAGAGACTAGGAGGTATTTTTCCTCTCTCTTCAAGGAGGACTCCCTCTCAAATGATGAGGATGAAAAGCTTATTCTAAAATGTATTCCCTCAATTATTTCTAGAGAGATGAATGAGCATTTGATGGGCCCAATTTCCCTTGAGGAGTTGGAAAATATTGTATTCAAGATGAAAAAAGGGAAAGCCCTGGGTCCGGATGGATTCCCGATTGAGTTTTATCAGGAGTTTTGGGAGTTAATAAAATTTGATCTTCTGGAGGTGGTCCATGAGTCCCAAAAGAACAAACATATGCTAAGGGCCCTAAATGCTACCTTTGTGGTGCTTATTCCCAAAAAAAGGGAGCAAATTCTCTGGATATGTTCAAGCCTATTGCTCTATGCAATGTTGTGTATAAGATCATTACAAAAATTATTGTTGAGAGGCTGAAGATATGGTTGAGCAAAATCATCTCTAAGGAGCAAGGTGGGTTTGTTGTTGGCTAGAAAATCTTGGATGGGGTTTTTATTGCTACGAAAGCTATTCACTTGATGGAAAATTCTAAGGAGAAATCTATGTTCATTAAGTTGGACATGGCCAAAGCCTATGATCGGTTCAAATGGTCCTTTCTTTAGAAATTTCTTACTACTTTTGGCTTTGAGGAGGAATGGATTAGATGGGTGATGAGTTGTGTTTCTTCTTCCTCGTTCTCTATTCTTGTTAATAATGAGTCGTCGAAGCTGTTTGAGGCCTCAAGGAGATTGAGGTAAGGAGATCCTCTATCTCCTTATTTTTTTATCATTATGGTGAAAGGTTTGGGAAGAATGCTCAAGTCTCAGGTTAGGCATGGTCTCATTTAGGGTTGGAAGTGGGATAGTAGTTTTTCGCCTCTTTCCCACCTTCAATTTGTTGATGATACAAATTTGTTGGGAGTTGCCACTACCAGGGAAGCTAGAAACATTAGATAGTCTCTTGATATATATCTTGGTGCTTTTGGGTAGTTGATTAATGAGGAAAAGTATTCTATTTTCTTCTTCAATACCCCTCCTCTTATTCAAGCTAGGATTGCTAGAATTCTAAGATTCCAGGTCGGGACTCCCCCCTTCATTTATCTTGGTATTTCGATTTCGTCTCATCCTCTGCCTAGATCTTCTTGGTAGTCTATGCTTGATAATTTTAGAGGGAAGGTGAATCATTGGACCGTCATATGGCTCTCCTTTGCAGGTAGAGTGTTGCTTTTAAAATCTATTGTTCAAGCTTTACCTATTTATAGGTGTTTTGTGCAAACAACTCCCTCTCATTTTATCAAGGACATGGATGCTTTGTCAAGACAGTTTTTATGGTCTAGAAAACTTGCTCAATCTAAATAGAGTTTGGTTAGGTGGGATTCTGTTTGTAGGTCGATTCAAGAGGGAGGCCTTGGGTTGCGATAGATGACTCTTTTTGGGTAGGCTTTGGTTGTGAAACTCTACTGGAGATGGTGTACTTCTCAAGATCATATTTGGGCTAAAATCTTATCTTGTAAGTACTTGAGAGGTATTTCTGAGGTTGAGATCCCTAGAGTCAACTTGGTTGGGAAAGGTTCAGTTATCTAGGACACTCTGAAAAGAGGGGCTAATTTAATTAAGCAGGGTTTGTTCTAGATTTGCAATCGAGGATCAGATACTCTTTTCTAGGAGGATTCTTGGGATGGCCATCCTCCTATCTTGACTCAATATCCTAGGTTACATTCCCTAAGTGTTTGTTTCTTGGAAGCGGGTTGGTCTCATGTGGAGGAATTTAAAATAATCTAGCCTTTTGGTAATCTGGAGATGTACAAGTGGAAATATCCATAGGAATGGCCCCAAGGGGGATTGGTCAAGGATAAAGATGTGCTTGCTCTTATTCTTATGGGGAAGCCTTGATCTTCTCTGAGGGGTAAAGAAATTTTGGCTTGGAACCCTAATCCCAAGGGAACCTACTATGTAGCCTATGGTTATCAAGTTCTTGATATGCAAAAGTTTAGGAGCCTCCCTATCACATGGTGGAAAAAGGTGTGGAACAAATTTGCTTGGCCTAAATGTAACTTTTTTCTCTGGCTGGTCGCTCATAATAAATGCCTCACTTGGGATAACATGAGGAAGAGGGGATTTTAGGGTCCCTCTTTTTGTGTCCTTTGTGGTAATAATGAGGATGAATCTTCTCATTTATTTTTCCAATGCTCCCTTGCCAAAGACATTTGGCACCGTTGGTGGAGTGCCTGGAACCATCCTTGTTTTCATGTGCTCTTCCTGGTGGAGTTTTGGAGCAATCTGGGTAGACCTCCAACCAATGCCCCCTTCCTCTAGGTGGCTTGGAATTTGGGTCCTTCTTGCATCATCTAGCAGATTTGGCTCGAATGGAACCATCGCATATTTCAAGGTAGATATTTGGTTGTTCAACAGATCTGGAAAAGGATCTTGTGTATGGTTCAGGAAACTATCCATAGTAAATGTGATGTGGATCCTCTTTTGGACTCTAGGGAGGAGAAGGTACAGTAGGCCCTTGGTATCTTTGGGGTTGGTGTGGACTCTTCTTGCCCTAGTAGGGTTCCCAAGCTCAATAAGAAAGTTTGAAGAGATGGTAGGTGGAGGCCGCCCCCTAGAGGAGTTTTAAAAATTAATATTGATGGGTCGTCCAGGGGTAATCCTGGACATGTTGGAATTGGCGGTGTTGGGAGAGACTCTACTGGCATGGTCATATTTTTCTTTTCCATTTATAAAGGTGTTCACTCCAACAATTTTATGGAAGCTCTTACGATTCTTGAGGCCTTGCAGAGGGGGTTTTCTCTTGGTTGGTGCAGGAGCATCTACGAGTTTGACTCTCAAATTTTGGTTAATATTTTAAACAACAAAAGGTTGGAGGATGTTAATTGGCAGTTGGTCTCTATGGCCATTAAGATTCTCAGAATTAGTGAAGAGTTTGAATTTATCTCCTTTGTGCACATACCAAGGGAATGGAATGGGGTTGCTGATTATTTGGCCAAAAGGGCTTCTGAGCTTTTGGGTCCTTGGATTATGGATAACTAGGAGAGTCTCCCAGTTGGGGACTCTCAATACCTCTAGGAGTTGATCCACAAGGATGTCCAGACTTAATGTGGTTTGTTCTTGTTGTTTTCTTCGAGTTTCAACCCTGTCTGGTGGTTTTAGCCTATTTTTTTGTTCATTTGAGTCGTAGTTGGAGGCTTTGCTATACTCTGTAATCTTGTCTTCTTATCAATAAATTTTTACCCATTTATTTAAAAAATTGTAAAGGATGAGCAATAAGTAAATGCAAGAGAGAAAATAAAACATCTTTATAGTTTTTTATATTGGGTGAAAAAATAGGGTTTTGAAAGGGGCCCTAACCCTTTTGCAAGAGAGGCCTGATCATATTGGAAAATAAAAACCATAGGTCAAAAAAATATATCTTAGCAAAAATAATACACCTT
Source organism: Wollemia nobilis (assembly GCA_028583015.1). Classification (NCBI taxonomy): domain Eukaryota; kingdom Viridiplantae; phylum Streptophyta; class Pinopsida; order Araucariales; family Araucariaceae; genus Wollemia; species Wollemia nobilis. Next base: position 3,303,823 of record JAQPPZ010002143.1, on the reverse strand, counting down.
TTCTCCTATGAATGATGATGCTAAAGAAACATTATCAAAAGAAACAAATTACAAAGATATTGCCTAGATAGACTGGACTTAGATTAAGCATTGTCTTTCACCTCAATGTCCTTGATAGAAATTGACAACCCACTTCATTCAATTTCTAATATTATTCATTCTAACAGGTTGACTTTTTACCTCCAATGCAACTATTCTTTGTAATGGCAATGGAAAGTTGTCATCCCAAATTCTGTTTTGACCACTATCCATCCCCATATTGGCCATAACATCAACAACATGATTACCTTCTCTATAGATATGATCAATTACAACATCACTCATCTCTTTTAGGATCCTTGAAGTGTCCTTTATAATGTTAAGTATAAACCTATTCTTTGTTTCTCCTAATTTCAAATCACTAATAATGTTTAGAAAATTGCATTGGACCATAACTTTTCTATAATCTCTATCACATCTTTATCGTTCTTACTTCACATATTTGGATAATTTTAAATAATGAAGGGTTATCATAAGAAAAATTTGGATAGCAAAGATTTAAATTCTCTTTTCTATGGTTAGAGGAAGTAGTAAGTTTAGTTGACGCTAACAAGAGAATGTTGGTTGCCTAAATTAAATAATTATTAAGATATACTTAATGTTTTCCATGGTAGTATCGGCTTTATTTTATAACATTAATGTGTTTTCATATAAACTATTTATTATAATTTTTTTTGTTGCACTTGTGCTTTTAGAAGAAAACTAGCAATCCAAATCTGGTAAAATAGACTATGATAGTGCGATGGTTTGGAAATATTTCTCTCATAATATGCAATGCATAGAAAGTAGAGGTGAATTTTGGTATTAAAATATGTTGTAGGAAAATGCCAAGAAGGATGCTAAATCTTGGAATATTTATATTCACATAGAAAATTGACAAAATCTAGAAAATGAAAATCAAGAATTCAGACATTTTGTGTAAAATGATGTAGGTTTCTAGCTATAACATCTCAATTGAGATGATAAGTGAATTTATTTGTAAACTCTCAAAGCTCTAAAGAAGAGAGTTGTGATTTGTTAAGGGTGGTGTACTCGAGTACAATCCCTTGTTCTCTAGCAAAAAAAAAGTTGAATAACAAAGAAGAAATGTTATTGAAAAGCTATTTTTACCCTCAAGAAATAAAGGGATTATGAGTTTATGTAATTATTACATAGGATATAAATAACTCGGTAGTCAAGGATGAGATGATCAAGCATGGTACAATGGTTCTTAGAAAGGAAGTGTTAATATTTATGTGCAATGGATATTGACTAAATTTTTTAGAGATTCAAAAATGTATTGAAAGCAAGTGAGGAATAGGATCATATTTTCCAATGACCTTCCTATAAAAAGGTTTTTTTTTTCTACTTATATTTTCTATTTTAGAAGTTAGCAAAAAATTATGGATGATAGACCATGGTTTGTAAAGAGGGATAGCTTCCTTTTAATATAATAAGTAAGAAAATTTATGTGGAGACTAAAAATCTTGAAAGATATATATAGTCTTTTATAGCTTAAAAGAGTATTAAGATAAAGCTTCTAGATACTAAAACCCCTATCTAATAGTTAAAACCACTAGTTGATAGTTAGAATCACTAAGGGTATATTTATATTGGAGATAGAAAATATTTAAAAGAAAGGAAAAATAAAAATTTAATTGATCTTTAGAAAGAAAAAAAGTTTAAAATATGTTAAGAAATAATCTAAATGTAGAATAAAGTAAAAAATGAATTTGAAACAATGATTCCAGGATTAGACAAACAATATAGGAAGGACTAATCTCGTATAGAGAACAAGGCACCATGTATGGATAACATAAAATTGGTTTAAGGTAGAATAGTTCATTATGTGGATTACTTACTGTAAATATTCAAATCTATGCATAAGGTCCTTTGTAATCTATGATAAAGTTTAATATGACTCAATCAATCGCAAGGATGGTTTAGATAAATGAGATATGAAACATAAGAATAAATAAAGTGGTACAACATGCAAATAAATGGGGTTAGTTATGGAATGCATGATGAAATTTCTTGACAAGGAAGGAGAATGTTTCAATGAAGGATACCTTAGAGGAGCGGATGATGAGTCTTTTAGTTAGGGAAGAAAACATCCACAATGGAGATAATGAGTGGTGATTTACATTAATAAAAGAAAAATGTGATTCTTGAAAGTGAGGATGGACATCATCATTATTTTTTTCAGGTTAGTGTAAGAAACCCTTATTATGGATTATTACGGATGCTTACGATTGGATATCTTTATCCTATGACCTTTGATAAGGGCGAGAGTTGAGTTTATCAGGATGCTCACGATTGAATATCTTTATCCTATGACCTTTAATAAGGGTGAGAGTTGAGTTTATCAGTATGGGTCAAAACATGCATGACCTTTGATAAGGGCGAGAGTTGAGTTTATCAGTACGGGTCAAAACATGCAGACATACACACTCACCCCATCACACACTGGAACCTTGGAATAATTAATTATTATTAAACATGAGATAAATAAATAGGGTTCTTTCTATATTATAGTTGGAATGTATAAATTTATGGCTTTAATATTAGTATTTGACTTTAATATTAGTATTTTTCATTTACTTGTAAAAAAGAATTATTTCTTTCTTTTGGCAATTGTTCATCCTAGTTGTTAGTTGTGATTGTTTTAAATTGTTGCAATAACTCTTTAAACTCTCATAAAAAAATCTAGATAATTCATCCATCCTTAACATCCTTTACTTCAAATTGTAGCATGGACTAGTGTGAGTGTGAGGGGTTGAGTGTGGAAAATTCCTTATTGATAAGTCGAGCTCTTCCTTATGAGAGGTCATGGTTGTAGGGTTTCTCACTCTAATCAAATCCAAAGAAATAAATTTCAATTTTAATAGTTATCCTAAAACTCTCATAAAAATTTTAGATAATCATTCATCCTCAAAAATTCCCTTTTCAACTCTCCTCACTTATGAGAGGTCATGGTAGCAGGATTTCTCATACTAACCAAATCCTTAAAAAAAAAAAAAAAATTAATTTTTTCAATGTTTTTATCATGGGTTCTTGTCCTAATGAGTGTGGTTTGAATCTTGGACTTCTTAAATATTCCTTATTAATAATCTCATCTCTCCTCCTTATGAGAGGTCATGGTCCTAGGGTTTCTCACACTAACCAAATAAAAAAAAAATTATAATTTTAATATTTATTTTTTTACACGAGTGGGATTTGAACCTTGAACCTCTCATAAAAAAATCCAAATCCCTTACCATTGCAATAAGCTTGTACATTTAAAAATATACTTTTTCAATGATTTTACATAGGTTTTTATAAGGGATCATGGTCCCTTCATACTGAAAATTATTTATTTTTGGATGTAACCCCACTTCTTGTTTTAGTATAGCCTCACTTCTTATTAACAATTGCGATATTTGTTGTTTGTTTCTTAAATTAGGAGGTTCATGTTCTCTTCCTTCCTCTTTTGAGGGGTTTTGTTTTTTTCTAGTGCTTTTTTCTTTATCTATTCATTATATTTTTTTAATTTTCTTAGAATTATTTTTTATTTGGTTAATGTGAGAAAGCACTATGACCTACGCATAAGGTTGAGCAGTCTCCTCCCAACCATGACCCCTCGTAAAGCCAAGCCGAGAGCTATACTTATCAATAGAGAATTTAACACAAAGCCACCACACACCCACCCCCTCACACTCCCCCACGCCACAGTTTGAACCTTGGACCTTTCGAAGAAGAGCCAAAGCCGGAACCATTGCACTGCACCCCCAAGTGCTAATTTTCTTAGAATTTGACTTAATATTTATAGGTTTATGTTTCTAAAAGTAAAAGTGGAATGGATAGTCTCAAGAGCATTTCTTTTTTATAATACTTTAGAAACCCTAAAATTTAGGGTTCATCTTTCATAGTTCTTATTTTTTTAAAAAACTTAAAAAGCATCAAATTATAATTGTTATATTTTCCTAAAATTATACTACTTTCATTTTTATTGTAAAGAGATGAATTTATACTACTTTAAAAAAATAAGCTTATTTAAGTGCCTCTTCCATATTTTTCATCTTAAACTTTATCTCTATATTTTTCCTTTAAACCTTTATTTCTTTTAAATTTAAACTCCTAATATATAATTCCTAATTCCTTCCATCATTCTTTAAATGTTCACTTTAAACAAACTTTAAAGGCCTTTGTTATTTAATGGGTTAAAGGTAAATTATTTAACACTGTTTGAGAGTGAAAAATATTTGATCTAAGTTAACTTATACTACAATATGATCTCCTTGATTCATTTTAACATTTGTGTAGAGAAAATTTCAAAACTCTAAATCAACATTTGTGTAGAGAAAATTTCAAAATTCTTTCTTCTTCATTTTCACTATAGAATTTTTTTAGTCCAAACTCATAATGTTTGTAGCATTAGAATGTAATGTTTTTATAATTTACTTGTTGATTTAATTCTCCTAATTTAAATTTAATATTAATGGATTTACCAAAGATTTTGAAATGTCCATGCAATACATATCAAAATATATAGATAGGATGATTTCTCTCCTCTTTAGTGGGTGACTTTTAGATCAAATCATCTAAAATATTATAAAAATTATTCAAAGTCTACATATCCATAAAATAATATGGAATTCAAAAAAAAAAACTTAACCCACATTCAAGACCTTATAATAGTTTTATCTCCATAGAAAAATTCAATTTATTGTGGTCCTAATTCATTATTTTATATTTAATTTTAAAACTAAAAAATATAATAAATAAAAAAAACTTACTTAAAATAATGTAAAATCCTTAATTTAATTTAATCTATTTTTTAATATTTAAATAAATTATCTAATACCCACTAAACTTACATATTAACATCATTCTCTAACCTCTTCCATTTTAATCACTTTTCATAAAACATGTATTCACTTAGGGCATCCTTCCTTTTCAATAAAACTTCTCTAAATAACTTTTAAAAATACTTTATTATTGATTTTTCAAAAAAAAATTTAAAAAAAAATTTAAAGTTAAAGCTTACTCTCTAATTGTGCTTTTTCCATAAACTTTTTATTTCTCTAATTCGTTTAGACCGTTGGAAGGAAATTCAATAAACTATATTTAACTCAATAAGCATAAGATTGAGGTTTTTAAAAATCTGAAAGTGATCTACTAGTTAACTAAATCATGTACATGCATATAGAATATTGAAACAAATTTTGTTTGTTAGGTTGACCATAGATATTATAGTTTGTTTATTAGGATAGTTTCTGGTTACCCACTACTCAGCCCGTTCATCATAGATAGTATAGTTTGTTTATTAGGATAGTTTCAAAATTTCCACGGTTAGATACTACTCAGCCCGTACACAATCATAAATATTACTAATACATAGTATTGTTGATGTAGCAGGTATATTTTTATTTATTTATATATATAATATAAATTAATTTAATGGGTCTAGGTGGATTGGTAAGTTGGGGCGCTTACCGAGAGGAGACCTAGGTTCCAATCCCACGGGCTTGCTCATGCACAGACAGTAGCCCAAATCTAATTCCTCTGAGTGGTGTGCCAGATTGATGACGACGGTGCAACCCCTATGCGTCCGGCGGTCCCCATCTCACGTCGGGTTACCATGTACCGAGACGGTGGAAGTCCTGGGAGCCTTTGCAGATAGTTTGAACCCTACCAGCTGTGCTGGTAGTTACTAAAAATCGTGATTGTAACCATTGCTTCTATATATATATAAAAAAATAAATTAATTTAATGGAATTTAATGTGGTTGTTTTTGTTTTATCTGTATTTTATTAGGTAGATTATAAATATAAGTTTTTTATTGGTAAAAAAAGGGTTTTGAAAGGATCTCATAACCTTTTACATAGAGGAAAACATTACAAAAAGCTCCATAGAGACAAAAAGGAATAGGAGCACCAACCCTGGATGAGAGCCCAGGAGAAGCCTAACACACTTTAGGAGAACCACGACAAGACCAAACCTGAAACCAAGAGAAAGCCCACGTAGGGGCAGAACCAGCAAAAAATAGGAGAGCCACCCACATAGGGGCAAAACCAGCAAAAAACCTGACCTACCCAAAACAAACCTAACCCAAGATGCCTAATCAAGGAATGGTGTTGTTTGGCCCTTAGTCATTATCTATAGTGCTCGCTCCCACCAAGATTTTGAATTCCTCAAGGATTTCGTATTGATCCTTGTATTCCTCCAGAAGAGCATCCACCTGGGCCAAGAGAGAAGAGACTGTCTTAGCCGCCCACCCGAGAGCCTTGAGGAGATCCTGAATTTCCTGGAGATGCCCATGATCCGAGAGAGTGGGGAAATGGGTTACCCATGAGAATAACAACAGTGCTTGGGCAGAAGTACCCTCGATGGGAATAGGGTGTTTGGTCGGATTATCCTTCTTGGTTTGGAATGATAAAGAGTCATCCAAAACTTCATCAATGACCAAAGGGGCTTTCCATTTGTTGCATCTTGCCTTGGCTCGAAGGGGGTAGCATCGAGGCTCAAACTTCTGAGATTTGGAGGTGTCCTCCACCCTGGTCACAGGCCCCGATGTACAGTTGGGAGGAGGAGACACTGGAATGTCTCCCCCAGCTTCCCCACCAATATTTGTTGGACCACCGGCTATGAGGGCAGGCCCGACAGGGCCAACAACCCTACAATTTTGCTCAGCCACAATATGATTGAACAGGACAAGGTGGAGGTCCTGATGAAGGGGAGATGAAGAAATACCCCTTTTGACATTCATGATGGACCTTTCCACTGACCTGAACATGTACTCGAGAATATTGATCAATTTTTTCCCTTGAAGGTGGTTCAGAAAATCCAGATGAAAGCTTCTTAGAATTGCACCAGGGCTATCGAGGGTGAAGTACTGAAGAACCATAATCATGATAGTGTCCCACGGCTTTGACAGTGTCTCTCTCATGATGCCTCCTTTCTCCTTGCCCAGGGACTCTCCTTTGTCCCTGAAAAGGGCCAATTCCCCTTAGAGGGAATGTTTTTCGCGGTTGATGATTTCTTCGTCATTTGGGAGACCAATGATTTTGTCCAGCAAATCCACCATGATAGTGAAACCCAAGCCTCTAAGGACAACATTTCGCTATTCCAGATGCGAATGAAGTCCAACGATAGGTCCGATTTGTTGTCATTAAACAACTACAAAAAATTGAGTCCATGGTCCTTGAAAATGTCTTTGACCAAAGGGGTTAGCTGAAGGGAGGACAATTCGATTTTGGCCATGGTGGGAGAATTATGCAGAGCAGAGGGGTGGGGCTTAGGGGAAAGGTGGTAGACATGAAAATTTTTTAGAAGGGCAAGGGTGGTAAAGAGGCTAGTGGAAGGACCTAGAAGGCACCGAAACACGGGGCTACTCATGGCCCACGTCATCCAAATCCAGCGAAGAGCCACAAGCACGGGTGGAAAGGCACACCAAACAAGGGAGAGGAATAGGTGGATATGGGCGTGGATGACATCGAGGCCAATGAACAGGTCAGATTTCGATGGTGGGGATAACCATCCATGTTGGATGGGTTTACGTGGCAAAGGCGTTCAAAATGGATAATGATGATGGGGGTCAAGGAATTGCTAGAAACAAGGAGATCCTTCTGAAAAAGGATACTCAATAGGGGCATCGGGATGGACCAGCACATGAACCAACTCACAGATAATAGCATCGAGCGGGGGTAAATCAACAAACTTTGGTCGAAAACAAGAAACACACCAGGGAAACCAGAGAGCCTCGAAACTGGGGTAGAAACCAAATCGAAGTTGGAGAAAAAGGGATCAGATGACCTGGCCAAACAATGATTTCTCACAATATGGCTTGTAGTCCCAATGATGAGGGTGAAGAACCTATCGATAATGTCAAAAGGTTGGGCACACATATCGAAAACCGATGAAGAAAAACTTGTCGTGTTGAGATTCCAAAGGCTCGATTTGTTGAGAATTGGAAGTGGCCACGCCTTGGAAACAATAGTGATGTCATTCCCATCCAGGTTGTTGTACGTGGGAATCCATGTATTGAAAATATGTTGCATAAGTCCTCTGGGGGTGGTGCGGGTGGATAACTATCTAGATCTGGAAGCCCCTTTGACCTGACGATGAGGGAAAGGGTCCAACTAGAAGAAGGGACTGAGAGATGGCTTGCTGAGAATCGGATGAGGCCACACCTTGGAAATAGTAGTAGTGTCATTTCCATAGAAGTCATTGTACGTGGAAGTCCACGTATTGAGCATGTGATGCATAAGGCTTCTGGGGATGGTGCGGGTGGACAACTATCTAGATTTGGGAGCCCCTTTGACCTATCGATGAGAGAGAGGGTCCAGCTGGATGGAGTGACTATGAGATGGCTTGTTGAGTGGGGGTTGACCCTTCAAGAACGTGCTTAGTCAGAGGTAATAAGACAAACCTACCATGCTATGCAAAAATTGACCAATGAGAATGCTGAGATGGGAACGAGCTTGGAACCAGTGAAGTAGAAGTTGATTTCTGATCCCGACACCCCAAGATTCACTACTTGTTGATTTCAGCGACATTGATGTCAATAAGGGATTGGGGGAAGGATTCTCTCCACACAGTGAGACTATGTTCAGAGATACCCATATTTGCTAAATGGTCAGTGGCTCGATTTCCTTCTCTATAAACGTGGTTCATCCTCATGTTCGAGAAAGAAAGCATCAGATGTTTGATTTTGGAGATCATGTTGGAGATGTTCCACGAAGCTGGAAGAGTGCCAGATGTCAGGCAACTGATGATGTTCTTTGAGTCCCCTTCCACTATGACATTGGGGGCCTACAAACTATGAAGGAGAACAACACCCTGATAGAGAGCTCTAGCCTCAGTGAAATGGCTAGAATTGTGGCCCAAGTTCTCAGCATAGGCCAAGATGATGCTTCTTGAATGGTCCCTGACGATGCCACCCACCCCCGCTACCCCAGGATTACCTTTGGCCGCTCCATCAAAGTTTAGCTTGAGGAATCCTGAAGGGGGAGGGGTCCATTTAACAAGGGAGCGGTCTACCCTGGGAGAGACATGAATGTGAATGCCCTTGGGGATCCTGAGGGAAGAGGCTAGAAGAGCTTCAGATCTCGGCTCAGGATCATCATCATCATGGGTGATGGACACATTCTCAATAGCTGCAACAAATATTCTGGACAGAACATACTTTTCATTGTGAATGGAGTCCTTGAAAGCACGAGCATTTCGTTCCCGCCAGATCTCCCATAGGAAGTGGGGAAGGCAGAAAGACCAAAAATTCTTCAGGCGATGGCCTCTGAAAGGGTTAGGCCACTGGACACAAAGATCACTTAGCAGGGTAGGTGGGACCCAGGAGATGCCGATAGAGGAGAACATGGATGAAAGGATGGACTGGGAGAAAGGGCAAGACAAAAGGATGTGTTGGGTAGACTCACAGTCCATGTGGCAGAGAAAACAATGGTTGGGGATGGAAAATCCGCGGCGATGGAGGTTTGGGATGGTGAGGATCTTATCCTGGACAACAAGCCATAGGAAAAAATTGACCTTAGGGATAAGATGGGGTTTCTAGATGAGCTTGGAAGGGAACCAGGGAGGGCCAGGATTCTCAGAGAGGGCATAGGCTGACTTGATGGAGAAGAGACCCTTAGACGTGGGAGCCCAGAGGATGGAGTCCTCCCCAGGAGAGGAGGGAATGACACAAAGGTGCAACAAGTTTGAGAGGTCAGCAGAGGCTTGCTTCTACTCATCATTGAGGGAGTCAACAGGTAAAGGTTTCCAAGAGCAGCTATTGGGAAGGAGAAAATTGCATACCTTAGAGCCGAAGAGGGCATCAGTCACCGGTTTGAGGCACAAGAGATTCTCACACTTAAGTAGTGGATTGTTGCCAAGCCAGAGGTCTTCCCAAAATCTGATCCTGTTACCATTACCCAACTTCCACCGGATACCCTTCTGAAGGATTTGCTTCATTTTGAGGATGGAGTTCCAGGTAACAGATCCTCGAATGGGAGCGGGGTCATCCAAAAAGTTTTGGTTGTGCCAAAGGTATTTAGCTTTGATGATGGAGACCCAAAGAGAGTCTTCATTGGTGAGAATACGCCAACCTTGCTTGGCTATGAGTGCAAGATTCATGTTACGGACCTTCTTGAGGCCAATGCCACCATGCTCTTTCCTGGAACAAACCTGATTCCATGCTACCAGGTGGATCCTCTGCTTGTTCTTCGATCCTGACCATAAGAAATTCCTTTGGAGTTGCTCAATGCGATTGCACACTTCAATAGGGATCTGGAAGATAGATAGGAAGAAGACAGGGATGCTTTGCAGAGTGGCCTTGACTAAGGTAGCCTTCCCTGCTTGATTGAGGAGGCTCCCTTTCCAACCTGCCAACTTTTTTTGGATACGCTCAATGACAGGGTTCCATAAATATTTTTTGGAATGACCTTCAAAGAGGGGGAACCCTAGATAGGTGGCAGGGAAAGAAGCAATGGAACAATCAAGGATGGCAGCAATGCGGGCTTGGCATCTCACAGGAGTATTGATAAAGTAGATTTTGCTTTTGTTGAAGTTCACCTTTTGACCAACAATAACCTCAAAGGACAGAAGGATGGATTTGATGCGCTGGGCTTGGGGAACCAAAGCAGAGGTGGCTAAAATGGTGTCATCAACAAACTTTTGGTGAGAGATGGCCTGGAGAGAAGAGGCAGGTTTGATGCCAAAAATAGATCCCTCGGAGTAGGCATGGTTGAGGGTTCTCCCTAGGGCTTCAACAACAATGATGAATAGAAAGGGAGAGAGGGGGTCTCCTTGTCTGAGCCCTTTGAAGTTTTTGAAATAGCCTATCAGGGAGCCGTTCACCAGGACTGAGAATTTTGTTGAAGTGATGCATTCCTTAACAAGAGCAATCCAGTCAGGGTGGAAACCAAATCTATGGAGAACCGAGAATAGGAAATCCTAGGAGACTCTATCAAAGGCTTTGTTCATGTCAAGTTTTAGAAGAAGGCCAACCTTACCACTTGAGGAAATGGAGTGGATGAGCTCGTGGATGGTGATAATGCTATCAGTGATCTGTCTCCCTTGGATGGAGCTTCCTTGGTTCGGAGCTATGATGCAGGGAAGGATGGGTTTGAGTCTGGTTGCCAAGGCTTTGGTGAGGATTTTGTAGAGGATATTGCAAAGGCTTATGGGGTGGAAGTCAGAAAGGGTACGAGCTTGGTTAACTTTGGGGATGAGAGCTAGAAAGGTGGAATTGATGTCCCCTAGGATCTCCTTACTTCTTTGCATCTGTTGGATAGCAGAGACCACATTTGGGCCCACTATGTCCCAAAAATATTGGAATAAAAAGGGGGGAAAACCATCCGAGCTAGGAGCCTTTCCCCCTGCATGGAGAAAATAATGGTCTTGATCTCTTCAATGAAGAGGGTTTTGATTAAGCAGATGTTTTGATCAATAGTTACTAACCTGGGGATGTTTCGAAGGAGGTCCTCAGAGGTACGGTGGTCGCAGGCTATAGTGGGGCCAAGCAGTTCCGCAAAGAAATTGACAACCTCGATTCTGATTTTTGAGATGTCCGTGATTACCTTACCATCCTACTGGACTAACTCCTTGATTCTGTTGTTGCCTCTATGTCTCATAGCTGTGGCATGGAAAATTTTGTGTTCGAATCACCTTCTTTCAGCCAAGTGACCCTGGACTTCTGTTTCCAGAAGACTTCTTCGCTTTTGAGGATGTTGTGGAAATCTAAGAGGAGGACCCTTTCTGAGTCCTGAAGAATGGGATCAGGTTCTCCATGCTGCAATGAGAGTTCAATGTTCTGGAGCTGGGACTGGATTTGCTATTTTTTGTAGAAAATGTTCCCGAAGACCTCCTTGTTCCACTATTTTAGTTTGTATTTCACATGTCTCAATTTGTTGCTCACTTGGGAGACTATGGAGCCCTGGAAGGGTCGAGTCCACCATTGGGAAATCAGAGACTCAAGGTTCGGATCTTGGAGCCACATGGATTCAAATCTGAAGGGGGATTTGAAAGTAGAGGCCTAGGGAGAACTATCCAACAACAAGGGATTGTGGTCGAAGCCAATCCTAGGTAAAGAGTGCATGATAGCATCACCAAATTTGGGGATGGCATTGGTAGAGATGAGGACATGATCGAGGTGAATCTAAATCAGTTGATCACCTTTCCTATGGTTGCTCCAAGTGTATTTTGGTCCTCTAAGTCTGATATCCATCAGTTCATTACTGTCAACAAAATTTGCAAAGCGCTCATAGGAACCCTCAGTGATTTGGGACCCTCCTTTCTTGTCTATGGGGAAGAGAGGAGAGTTGAAGTCTCCCACCAACATCCAGGATTTCGAGGAGAAGACCTCCCTTAGTTGGTTGAGGGAGTTCCATAATAGAATCCTTCTAGAGGGAGAGTTAGGAGCATAAATGTTGGACAGGACCCAATGGAACCCATCCTCTTTGTTGAAAAACAAGATATTTATATAGCTCTCGACTACTGATAACACTCTTCCATCGACTTTGGATGGGTCCCATAGGCACAACAAGATCCCCTGAAGCTCCATTGGCCGGACTGAAAGAGAAACCAGAGTCCTTCCAAATATAGTTAGAGATGCAAGAAATAGTCTGAGGATCAAGCTTGGTTTCCTGCAATAAAATAATGGTGGGTCTATGTTCTCTCCTCATGGACTTAACTAGGCATTGCTTGTTTCATCCATTGAGGCCTCTCACATTCCATGAGAGGACCTTCATTTGGAAATTCTTGAGGAAGTTCGCTTCCCTCTTCCGAGTGGGAGGGGAAGTTTGGTTCTATTTTGATCCTGAGACTCCAGAAGCCTGGATGACCCTCTAAGGGTGAGTTGAGTGCCATTCACAATATCATCTGAAGCTTCCTTGTTCCTAATATCTTGAGTTGAAGGGCAACCTCACTTTTTCTTGGATCCCACATTAGCAACTGATTTCTTCTAGGAACGAGTGGGGGGGACTAGGGGATGGGGAAGCACTGGTGGAAGAGGTAGGGGGCTCGATGAGGAGGGTGGACAAGGTGGAGGGTGCAAAGGGTGATTGAAAAAGGGTTCAACTGGATCAAAGGAAGGATTGATGGAGAGAGGGGAGAATTTGTTGGAAACCAGGATCGATGGACTTCGGGATGGGGAGAGGTCACGACTAGGGTTGGGCACCCGTCTGAGGAGGTATAGAGGGTTCCCTATCCTGGCTAGGGTCCACAAAATAGGAGGAAGGGGGAATAGAAGTGAAGGTGGGGTTAGCTTTGGAGAGGGAAGGCCGACTAGATTTGGGGGGACGATGGCTCTTGCGAGGAGCGATGATAGGAGGTTTAGAAGGGCACTGAGAGGTTAAGTGACCTTGTTTGGAACAGAGGCTGCAAAATGTAGGTTTGTTTTTGTATTCAATGGTTTGGGCAAAGGAACATACCTTGGAAATGAGGTTGATAGAAGTCGGGAGGGCTGCATCCAGGTTAGCATTTACGCACATGCAGGCCTGGGTCATGCGGGTCCCGAATCTGGTTGGCGGATCAAAAGAAATCAGCTCCCCAATGCTTCTCATGATGCTACGGAGGATATCTTCATGCCAGAACTGGACTGGAAGGCCCGGAAGACGGATCCAAATTGGAGCAACATTGATATTCTGGGTTGATGGGTCAAAATCCACACCCCATTTTTGGAGGAAAAGACCTCTTCGTTCGAAGAACCAGGGTCCACCTGTGAGAATCCACCAGGAGTCTCCCGGGTTGTTTAGGCAGATCAGAAAAATCCTCTAGGGAGCGCTACTAGTTCCATGGATCCGATAGGACGCCAAGAGGTATTGGCCCATCTGTGGATAGACTCCATGTCTGGCCGCGATCCGAGGAATTTTCCAATTAGTGAGTTTGAGTTGCGATCAATCACACTGGACATGATTTCGTAGGGGATCTCAAGACTACCGTTGGAGGGAAGTAGTTCGATCCTAGTCTCTATGTTCGGATGTGGGTTTTGATTGACCATGTCTGCATAGGACCGAACAGGGTTCGTTGATCCGCCCGTCGTTCCTGATGCTATTTTTTGGTCTAGAGAAGCTCGAGCGTCTTCTGGACCCGATGCTTGATTGACCTACGTCTTTGGGCCAGATTTTGATCCCTGGTAGTGGGATCCAGTGGTCTTTAGAGTGGTTGGTCCGTAGTCTTCCTCCTGGGCTGCACAGATCTCCTCCCATTTGGTCTGAGTAGGACAGGGTCCATCCTCTATGTCGCGACTCGGATCACCCTTTTTTGGAATGCCCAGGATGGCGATACTAGCTCCACCATCGTCTTCATTAGGAGTGTCTCCATCTTTGCTATCATGACCGGTGTTGACTCCGTCGCTTGTTTCGGATCCGTTAGGGTTGTTCTCCCCGTTCGTTGTTGTTGTTGCTTTGTCTCCATTCGCTAGTTCTTCCATCTTCGCCATAGTTTATAAATATAAGTTAATACGTAAAAATAACTCATTTAAATGTGTTGACTATGAAAGCCAATTTTATATAAAGATGGATAGATTAAATTTTATTTGTATAAATATTAAAAAAATTAAAATGAAAAGAATAATATTATAAATTTATTATTGGAAAAAAATATTAATTAAAACTAACAAATAATAATATAATCTAAATTTTCTTTCAATCGTTACTTGAAATTATTTTAACTTGATTTTGTATTCTAAGAGAAGAAATGGTTGACCATTGAACCCAAAACTTAAAACTTTAAAATAAAAAAAATAAAAATAAAAAAATAGTGTATTCCCATTGAGTTAGATATTGGTAAAGAAAGATGAATACTTATACTTTTAATCTAAGTAATAATATTCCACAAATATACTTCAAACAAACAATTTCAATTTCAAAAACAAAATTTAGTATAATAAGCTCCAAAAATATAAGATAATAAAGAAAGCTTTGTTTTTTATATTAAGAGAGAAAGTAATTGGTTATTGAATTAAAAAAACTAGAATTTTACTAAAAAAATCATGTTTCTATTGAATTGGATATTGCAAAAGAAAGATAAATTATTTTACTTTTCAATATAACTTTTGTGCAATTGGCTATATGGGATGTAATGCGGGCTCCACCCGTATTACATCATCACCACATAGTGGTATTACAATAAAGCTTGGATATTATCCATGTATCACTTGGCAAGATTTAAATCCAGGTCTCTTCCTTGAATGTTGAGGAATCTAGCCAGTTGAGCTAATGTCATTTGGTATCTTCAATTTAATAAATAATAATACAAAAAAAATCAAAGTATAATATTAAAATCTAAAAAAGATAATAGAAAAAACTATGTACTAAAGACTAGAACAATTAAGACATTTCCAATAATTTTTGTATTTAATTATTATTAATTTTCATTTTTGTTTTATAATATTGTAAAAAAATGCATGTCACCAATAACTTAAAGACACGTGAGTAGGCAACAAATACTAAGGGTCATCCCATTGATATTTTAATTTCATGATAAGGTATACTATCACATATCAAAATTGCATCCTTTGCTCACACATTTTATAATTAAATTATATCATTCTAATTATATATATATATATATATATATATATATATATATATATATATATATATATATATATATATATAATTGCATATAGATACTTCTCCCATGTGTTTTCGTGAGGAGGTTTCGCAAAAAACCCAATGGATCCATAGGGGCTAAAATCCTTGTGGGGTTGTCCTCACCTTAGCTTGGTGTGGATTTATATTTTAAAGGGGTTCACTAGGAAGTTTGATGTGTGAATTGAACAATTACCTAAGTTTGGCTTAAAAACTGTGATAAATAATAAAAAATGCTTTAAATACAAGGGTACAAATATACAGAAGACAAGAGCTATCCTAAAAGAATTATTTTATTGGATGACAACTAATCCTAGAATACAAAAAGTAAATATTTTCTCTTTAAGCAAAAATGCAAAGAAGATGCACAAACAAACTACCCTAGTGCTTAACTATATACAATTTTGATTCTAAATAGCTAAATAGAAAGGGGAAGAGATAAAACAACTTGCTAAGTTCTTTAATATCTAGTGCCTAATAAATGAAATAAAACTAGGGTTCCTTTTAAGCTTTTCTTTTTTTTTCTTTGATGTATTAACAAAAGATACAAAAATAAAAAATAGAAAACAGAATTTGAACGAATACCTAAATATCTATCAAGAATACTTATCTATTTTGGTGGTTCTCCATATTCTTGTGTCTTGTAGACTCGAATTGATTCACAAGCCTACATCAATTTCATTCCCTATAGCAAGCGATCACAAATCCAATTTTGCACCCCAAAACCAATGATTGTGAATTCAAGCATAAAAATTACAAAATGGAAAACTTGAAATTTATCGTTAGTGTTTGGGGCCTACTTAGACTCCTATAAATGCTAGGCTCACAGGTGAGGCAATCAAGCCCCCTTGGTCCTTTAGATGACCTTAAGCACACATAAAAATAATTGACCTTTTGGTAGCAAAAGCAAATTTATGCCCAATAAGGAGTGAGCACAAAATCAAAAAATATGTGAAGCGGGGAATAGAAAGAGAGGGTTTGCAAAAAGAAGAAATAGGTCGCAGACCGATTTCGTAGTTGCTAAGTATGGACCGCGAATTTGCATTGCAAAGAAGAAAAACATAAAAAAATGGAAAGGAGGCAGAACATAGAGGGAAAAACTTTCCCCCAAGTTGACGAATCTAATTTTGCATTCCTTCTGTGGAGGTTGCAAAATCGCATTGACTAAGGGAGGGAAAAAAGGGAAGCAAGAAGAGGGTTTTTACTGTGAGGGGACCACAAATTTTTGAATAAATTAAAAACTAAGACAAGAGGAAGCAAAGCAAGAGACCTAAGGATGATCTACAATTATACACAAGTTTTTAACAAAAAAGCTAGAGCTATAAGACTAAACAAATTAAGATAAAATGATAAATGAAAAAGTAAAACATAAAGACAAAATAGGAAGTGAAAGAGAAGCAACAACCAGTAGGGGAATGGTCCCTTAAGACTAGCCTGGATATCCCTCATATAGACCTTTTTATATGGTGAAGTACACTTGAGAACGAAAGAAGCAAAAATTAAGTGAGCACAATCTGAGAGAGCAATCGATCGCAAATGGTCCTTTAAGACTAGCCTGGCTATCCCTTGTATAGGCATTTTAATATGGTAAAGTAGACTTAAGAACCAAAGAAGCAAAGATCAAGTGAGCACAATCTAATAGAGAGCAATCAATCGTAAATTGTTCATTCATTATCTATTGCATTTGTTAGTTTCTAGCTGCTCAAAAGGAATCCCAATACCCCATATTTATAGGGATTTCTAGGGTGATGCAGGAACAGGATTAGGTTAAAAACTAGGTTTAAGGTTTGGAAAAGGTAAGGTCAGCCAAAGGGTAGGTTTTAAAGAGAAGAACCTTAAAATCATGATTTTATGATCAATAAGGACCGACCACAAATTCACAAAATATGATCGTTGAAGGTCACTTTGACCGATGGTGGTGATGAATTCGTATTTGGTTTAAGGGGATCACAAATTTGGCAAGGATAGGAAAAATGCTAGAACTAAGAGGTGGGGAGCTCAAAATTTGCATTTGGAAAATTTGAGAGGCTTCCTAGACATCTAAGAAAAAATTGACTCATTTAGCTAGGTCAATATTCGGTGTCTACAGTTTCTTCAAAAATAAATAAATTAAAGAACGCTATTTAAGCATAGCAATATTATTTTAAGCATTGATGATGTTATGAATTTTAATTAATGACAAGGTTATCAATAATTTTTATAATAAAACCCTCGATGGATTCATTGATCAAGAAATATTGTATGATATGGTTCAATAATTTTACATAAACAAGAGATGGAATGTATAGCTAGACACCAAAGGGATAAGAAATTGCTTTATAATATCTAAATTCTATTTATATGGGTGGTGGAGTATAAAAATAATATTTTTAAAATATACATTGAAGATGTTTTTTAATAGATGTTATAATTAAGTTTTTAAATATATATTTATTAAATTTATTTTAAGTGTATTTGATATAATAAAACATCTTTCATTAAAAATCTTGTTATATCAAAACATATTTTTGACAAAATTATTATATTTAGTGTTGCAAACTTTCAACATGATAACAATATGTGCAACATATGTGAAGAGATAGGTAAAAGGTATAAATATAATACTTGATAGGACAAAGAATATTTTTAATTAGCTAGTTATATTTGTAGGGATTACTAATAATTTTATATTAGAATATAAAAATTAAACATATTGTACTTTTTAGTATACTATGAATGTAAAGTATGAGCAGATGGTGTGGAGATGCGAAGAGCTAGGTTTTAACACAATAATGGTAGGAGTATGGGCTGATTAAGATGGACTAGAGGAATGTTGTGATGGCATCGGGCTCGTCATAGAGCATGCATGCTAATGACATTTTTTAATCTAAAAATGATTAGAAGAAACAGGATTTTCCAATGCATGTCGAAATTCGTTTGTTAAAGACCAATGGATGTTTGAAACGATGTGAAGCCAGGCCGGTTCTAGTGGTTCAACCAGAGTCAGTGGTGGAAGATGTGGAGTATTTAACCAAGAATGCACTTATTGGCAAATTTATAGGCATCTAAATTTCTCTTCCCTTTGTGGAGGCTTGGGTTAAGAAGACTTGGAACCCTGATGGTGATGTGGAGGTGATGTTGAGTGCAAATATCTATTTTATGGTGGTTTTCTCATCTTGCGGATCGTAACAAAGCATTTGAAGGGGTCCTTATTTCTATGACCAAGCTAGACTCTTTATTAAACCTTGGCATGTGGGTTTTAACCTGTTATAGGAGCTGTCATAACAGGTTCCAGTGTGGGTTTGGCTCCCATGGCTCCCGTTGGAATTCTGGAGAAACGACATATTGCATATGATTGCCCTTCTTCTTGGGAAGCTGTTTGGACCATCACAACAAACAATGGATAAAAAGGTAATTTTGTTACCTGTATCTATGTCGAAATTGACTTAAACAATCCTATTTCAGATTCTATTGAAATACAATTTGGATCATATACATGGGTTCAACAACTTGATTATGAAGCTCTTTCATTTCGTTGCTAGATTTGTCATGAATACGGCCACCTACAAAGAAAATGTCCTAAGTTTGTCTTACTCATGGCTTCAAATCCTAGGTCCTATCAATCTGCATAAAATCTAGATAAAGAAAAAGCCCTGATAAAGGAAGGGGATCGAGATAAGGAAGGCTTTGTTCTTGTAAAACCTTGAAACAAAGGAAGAAGGGTAAAAAGAGCCCTTAAGGATAGCTAGCTAGATGCTCTACTCAACTGTTTTGAGATACTTGATGATATTGATCAGTTCATGGGGTTACTTGAAATATCACTACCTGATGCAAATATAATAGGACCGAATCAGATATATCATCTTGAGGTGGAACCTAAGGAATCAGATCTAGTGGGTTTAAATGAAGAAAAAATGGCTTTGGCTCTGAGTACAGGTGATATGGTTGGCTCTAGCCCTGGAAGAAAAACTATTTTTGAAAGTGGCACATATATAGTTGTGCTCTCTCCTACTCAGGAACTGATGCAATCATCCTTGGACTACAAAACTCCTAAAGTGTTGGGATTGCAACAGAAAATAATTAAAAAAGGTGCTTCGGATAAGAATATGAAGGTGGGTCAAAAGAAATACTAGGACAAAATTAAGTTAATGGGGGAGACTTTGGTGGATTCAAGCTTGGTGAGAATATTGGACTCCCATTTTTCTAACCCCCAAAAATGGTTATCCTCTCATGGAATGTAAGGGGGTTGAACAGCATCCCCAGATAAAAAGTTTTTCATAATTTGTGTACATTCTTCAGATATGGTGTTTATTCAAGAGACTAAATTGGCTACTGATAGCATATTCAATATTTCTCTCAAGTTGTGGATAAGGGGTCAATTTTAGTGTATTGGTGCATGTGGATATGTTGGTGGTGTTGTTTGTTTATGAGATTTGATTAAGATCTCTCCTCTTACTTAGTAGATGTTCTATTTCAATGATCAAGCATGATAATTAATCTAGTGAAACCATCCTACTTACAAATGTGTATGCTCCTGTTGATTACAATGGTAAAGTAAATTTGTGGGAGCACATTGGCTTTGAGAGAAGTTTATCTCCCCTATACCTATGGATTTTGGTTGAAGATTTCAATTCTATCACTTGTCTGGAGGAGAAACGTGATAGAGTTGATTGTCTCGAGCCTTTTTCTTCTATCTTCAGTGCTCATATCTAGGCCCTAAACTTGGTTGACATCAAGCCATATGGGATATTTACCTGGAACAATAGAAGATGTGGGGAAGAGTCCATTTCAGAGAGACAGGATAGGTTTTTGATCTCTAGTTCTTGTATTGGTAATAATAGAAGCTCTAGTTCTGTTATTCTAGAGGGTAGGGAATCTAATCATTGTCCTATCAAAATCTCTACTCTTGATTTTAGGCTAAAGAAGAATTATTCCTTTGAGCTTCAACTTATGTGGCTTCAGAATCCTAAGATTCACGATTTCATGCGAGGTTGGTGGACCAATGGCAAACCTTCTCATGGCACCACTATGTATTCCTTTATGAAGTGGCTACAATTTGTTAAGCATAAATTGAAGAGGTGGAATAGTCTAAATTTTGGGAACCTTTCCTTGGCTAAGTTGGTGACTCTTAATAAGGTTGAAGAAGCTTCAAGGAATATTAAAGATCATGGACTCACGGAGGAGCTTCTCTTTGAGGAATCTGAGGCTGCAAAAGAACTTGTTGAATGGGAGTTGAGGGAAGATTTTTTTTTAAATAAAAAGCTTGAGTGAATTGGCTTCAGGAAGGGGATAAGAACACAACCTTCTTTTTTAACTCAGTTAAGGCTCGTTGTAATGGTAACCTGATTTTCTCTCTTGTGAATTCTCAAGGTGCCCTTATCTCTTCTTTTAGGGAGATTTTAGAAGAGACTAGGGGGTAATTTTCCTCTCTCTTCAAGAAGAACTCCCTCTCAGATGATGAGGATGAAAAGCTTACTCTAAACTGTATTCCCTAAAATATTTCTAGAGAGATGAATGAGCATTGGATGGGACCAATTTCCCTTAAGGAGTTGGAAAATATTGTATTCAAGATGAAAAATGGAAAGCCCAGGGTCCATATGGATTCCCGATTAAGTTTTATCAGGAGTTTTGGGAGTTTTGGTATTTTGATTTCGTCTCATCCTCTGCCTATATCTTCTTGGCAGTCTATGTTTGATAAGTTTAGAGGGAAGGTGAATCACTGGACCATCACATGGCTATCCTTTATGGGTAGAGTATTGCTTTTAAAATCTGTTGTTCAAGCTTTACCCATTTATAGGTGTTTTGTGCAAACAACTCCCTATCATTTTATCAAGGATATGGATGCTTTGTCAAGACATTTTTGTGGTCTGTAAAACTTGCTTAATCTAAATATATTTTGGTTAGGTGGAATTTTGTTTGTAGGTCGATTCAAGAGGGAGGCCTTGGGTTGCGATAGATGACTCTTTTTGGGTAGGCTTTGGCTATGAAACTCTACCGGAGATGGTATACTTCTCAAGATTATATTTGGTCTAAAATTTTATCTTGTAAGTACTTGAGAGGTATTTCGAAGGCTGATATCCCTACAGTCAACTTGGTTGGGAAAGGTTCAGTTATCTAGGACACTCTGAAATGAGGGGCTAATTTAATTAAGCAAGGTTTGTTTTGGATTTACAATCAAGGATTAGATACTCTTTTCTAGGAGTATTCTTGGGATGGACACCCTTCTATCTTGACTCAATATCCCAGGTTACATTCCCTAAGTGTTTATTTCTTGGAAGCAAGCTAGTCTCGTGTGGAGAAATTTAAAATAATCTAGCCTTTTGGTAATCTAGATATGTACAAGTGGAAATATCCATAGGAATGACCCTAAGAGGATTGATCGAGGACAAATATGTGCTTGATCTTATTCTTATTGGGAGGCCATTCTCTTCACTGAGAGGTAAAGAAATTTTGGCTTGGAATCTTGATCCCAAGGTAACCTACTATGTAGCCTATGGTTATCAGGTTTTGGATATGCAAAAGTTTATAAGCCTCCCTCTTACATGGTGTAAAAAGGTGTGGAACAAATTTTCTTGGCCTAAATGTTACTTTTTTCTCTGGTTGGTCGCTCATAGTAAATGCCTCACTTGGGATAACATGAGGAAGAGGGGTTTTCAGGGTCTCTCTTTTTGTAACATTTATGGTAATAATGAGTATGAATCTTCTCATTTCTTTCTCCAATGCTCCCTTTCCAGAGACATTTGGCATCGTTGGTGGAGTGCCTAGAACCAACCTTGTTTTCATGTGCTCTTCTTGGTGGATTTTTGGATCAATTTGGGTAAACCTCCAACCAATGCCCCCTTCCTATATGTGGCTTGTAATTTGGTTCCTTATTGCATCATCTACCAGATTTTGCTCGAATGAAACCATCGCATCTTTCAAGGTAGATATTTGATTTTTCAACATATCTGGAAAAGGATCTTGTGTATGGTTTAGGAAACTATCCATAGTAAATGTGATGTGGATCCTCTTTTGGACTATAGGGAGGAGAAGGTACGGTAGGCCCTTGATATTTTTGGGGTTGGTACAGACTCTTTGACCTAGTAGGGTTTCCCAACTCAGTAAGAAATTTTGAATATATGGTAGGTGGAGGTCACCCCCTAGAGGAGTTTTAAAAAAATAATACTGATGGGTTGTCCAGGGGTAATCCTGGACATGCTAGAATCAGCAGTGTTGGAAAAGACTCTGCTGGCATGGTCAAATTTTTCTTTTCCATTTATAAAGTTTTTCATTTCAACAATTTTATAGAAGCTCTTACGATTCTCAAGGCCTTGCAGAGGGGTTTTCTCTTGGCTGGTGCAGGAAAATCTACGAGTTCGACTCTCAAATTTTGGTTAATATTTAAACAACAAAAATTTGAAGTATGTTAATTGGAAGTTGGTATCTATGGCCATTTGGATTCTCAGAATTAGTGAAGAGTTTGAATTTATCTCCTTTGTGCACATACAAAGGGAATGGAATGGGTTTTTTGAGTATTTTGCCAAAAGGGCTTCTGAGCTTTCAAGTCCTTGGATTATGGATAACTAAGAGAGTCTCCCAGTTGAGGACTCTTAATACCTCTAGGAGTTGATCCACAAGGATGTCCAGACTTAATGTGGTTTGTTCTTGTTGTTTTCTTCAGGTTTCAACCCTGTCTAGTGGTTTTAGCCTATTTTGTTGTTTATTTGAGTCCTAGTTGGGGGCTTTGCTATACTCTGTAATCTTGTCTTCTTATCAATAAATTTTTACCTCTTTATTTAAAAAATGTAAAGGATGAGCAATAAGTAAATGCAAGAGAGAAAATAAAACATATTTATAGTTTTTTATATTGGGTGAAAAAATAGGGTTTTGAAAGGGGCCCTAACCCTTTTACAAGAGAGGCCTGATCATATTAGAAAATAAAAACCATAGGTCAAAAAAGAGATCTTAGCGAAAATCATACACCTTTTCTCCTAGGAATGATGATGCTAAAGAAACATTATCAAAAGAAAAAAATTACAAAGATATTGCCTAGATAGACTGGACTCAGATTAAGCATTGTCTTTCAACTCAATGTCCTTGATAGAAATTGACAACCCACTTCATTCAATTTCTAATATTATTCATTCTAACAGGCTGACCTTTAGCCTCCAATGCAACTATTCTTTGTAATGGCAATGGAAAGTTGTCATCCCAAATTCTGTTTTGACCACTATCCATCCCCATATTGGCCATAACATCAATAACATGATTACCTTCTCTATATATATGATCAATTACAACATCACTCATCTCTTTTAGGATCCTTGAAGTGTCCTTTATAATGTTAAGTATAAACCTATTCTTTGTTTCTCCTGATTTCAAATTACTAATAATGTTTAGAGAATCGCCTTGGACCATAACTTTTCTATAACCTCTATCACATCTTTATAGTTCTTACTTCACATATTTGGAGAATTTTAAATAATGAAGGGTTATCATAAGAAAAATTTGGATAGAAAAAAGTTAAATTCTCTTTTCTATGGTTAGAGGAAGTAGTAAGTTTAGCTGAAGCTAACAAGAAAATGTTGGTTGCCTAAATCAAATAATTATTAAGATATACTTTAATGTTTTCCATGGTAGTATCGGCTTTATTTTATAACATTAATGTGTTTTCATATAAAGTATTTATTATAATTTTTTTGGTTGCACTTGTGCTTTCGAAAGAAAACTAGCAATCCAGATCTGGTAAAATAGACTATGATAGTGCGATGGTTTGGAAATATTTCTCTCCTAATATGCAATGCATAGAAAGTAGAGGTGAATTTTCATATTAAAATATGTTGTAGGAAAATGTCAAGAAGGGTGCTAAATCTTGGAATATTTATATTCACATAGAAAATTGAAAAAATCTAGAAAATGAAAATCAAGAATTCAGATATTTTATGTAAAATGATGTAGGTTTCTAGCTATAACATCTCAATTGAGATGATAAGTGAATTTATTTATAAACTCTCAAAGCTCTAAATAAGAGAGTTATGATTTGTTAAGGGTGGTATACTCGAGTACAACCCCTTGCTCTCTAGAAAAAAAAAAGTTGGATAGCAAAGAAGAAATGTTAGTGAAAATCTTTTTTTACCCTCAAGAAATAAAGGGATTATGAGTTTATGTAATTATTACATAGGAGATAAATAACTCAGTAGTCAAGGATGAGATGATCAAACATGGTACAATGGTTCTAAGAAAGGAAGGGTTAATATGTATGTGCAATGGATATTTACTAAATTTTTTAGAGATTCAAAAAAGTATTGAAAGCAAGTGAGGATTAGGATCATATTTTCCAATGACCTTCCTACAAAAAGGTTTTTTTCTAGTTATATTTTCTATTTTAGAAGTTAGCAATAAAATTATGGATGATAGACCATAGTTTATAAAGAGGGATAGCTTCCTTTTAATATAATAAGTAAGAAAATTTATATGGAGACTAAAAATATTGAAAGGTATATATAGTCTTTTATAGCTTAAA
Source organism: Wollemia nobilis (assembly GCA_028583015.1). Classification (NCBI taxonomy): domain Eukaryota; kingdom Viridiplantae; phylum Streptophyta; class Pinopsida; order Araucariales; family Araucariaceae; genus Wollemia; species Wollemia nobilis. The sequence goes on along the minus strand of JAQPPZ010002143.1, from coordinate 3,278,758 downwards.
AGAGTATTAAGATAAAGCTTCTAGATACTGAAACCCCTATCTAATAGTTAAAACCACTAGTTGATAGTTAGAATCACTAAGGGTATATTTATATTAGAGATAGAAAACATTTAAAATAAAGGAAAAATAAAAATTTAATTGATCTTTAGAAAGAAAAAAAGTTTAAAATATGTTAAGAAATAATCTAAATGTAGAATAAAGTAAAAAATGAATTTGCAACAATGAGTGCAGGATTAGACAAACAAGATAGGAAGGACTAATCTCGTGTAGAGAACAAGGCACCATGTATGGATAACATAAAATTGGTTTAACGTAGAATAGTTCATTATGTGGATTACTTACTGTAAATATTCAAATCTATGCATGCATAAGGTCCTTTGTAATCTATGATAAAGTTTAATATGACTCAATCAATCACAAGGCTGGTTTAGATAAAGGAGATATGAACCATAAGAATAAATAAAGTGGTACAATATGCGAATAAATGGGGTTAGTTATGGAATGCATGATGAAATTTCTTGACAAGGAAGGAGAATGTTTCAATGAAGGATACCTTAGAGGAGTGGATGATGAGTCTTTTAGTTAGGGAAGAAAACATCCACAATGGAGATAATGAGTGGTGATTTACATTAATCATTTTATATAATTGATAGTATAGCTCTAAGATGGTATTATATGGAAAAAAACATATACCTATTGTGAGGAAAGTGATGACTTTTAAAGAAGATATAAATGGAAAAGGATCATCAAGCATTGTTGACATTCATTCTAGTGGAAGTGAATGAGTTCAATCATTGAATAACTCAATGATTCTAGTTCATTCTATTATTGGCAATAGATGGGACCTTAGTTGGAAAATATATTTTACAAACCTAGTAATGTTATAGTTAAGCTCAATATAAAGTAGACAAATATAAGACCCCATCCTTTGATTATGATGAATAAATTGGTTTAAATTCCAGTCTAACGAGTTCTCTTAAAGGATATTCATAGATAGAGGGGTCTATTGTAATACATCCATTTCATGATGGACTACATCCATAGTCATAGATTTTTTAATATTTAGTTCATTTAATATTTTTGAGTATTGTCAATGGTTTTTAGAATGGTCTATAGCAAGTGTCACACCTATGGATATTTTGAGCAACAATGATGAGTCTCTAGAGGAGGAGAACACATTAATATAGCAGGCTACACTAGAGGTGGGCAAGGAGGATATGACATATGAGGAGGTGGGCAAGGAGGAGATGACATATGAGGAGGTATTTGATGAGGGGTTGTTAATGAGGAGGTAGTCAAGGAGACTTTAGCCAAGGAAGGGGAGGGATTGGAGGAGGAGATGGATGTGGAGGAGTTAAGGTGACTTATGGTAATAAAATTGAGCTCTAGGTGTTCTCTAAGAACAAACCTCCTAAATTAATCTTAAAGCAACTATTCGGATTTTTTTTACTTTTTCAACAAGTTATTGAACTTAAGATGAAATATTATGCAAGTTTATTAAAAAACTTAATTTTATTTGATTACTCTCTTCTATCACTATTAATAATGAGATGTATTTTATTGTCCAATGTATTTTTAATGTTCTTATTATCCCTTATTTTTGTTATTGCATGTTTTAATCCTTTAATATCTTATTTTTCAATCCTATTAAAAATAATTAAATAAAATTTAAAAATTAAACTATTAAAAATATAAACATAACAATAAAATATGTAGATACCATCATAAAAATATATTTTTGATACTTTTCATTTTTTTTTTATATATTGAACATCGTTTACAAATATTTACAAATATCAGCGCTCGTTCGAGCAAACACAAGAGGAATCGACCTCACAACAACATGGATGATAATAACTATGCAATTGCCATTACACCATTACTTATCATTAAAATATTGAATATTTATATATACACACATAATATCAACAAGTTTACTATTAAAAATAAAACATAATAATCGAATATCTAGATACCATCATAAAAATAGGGTTTTGAACACTTATCAAAATATTAAATATTTATAAATACACACATAATATCAACAAGTTAACTATGACATAATTTTTAAATATTATTGTCTTTTTAAAATAATAAAATTATTTTTATTCAAATAATATATTCATAAAAAAATCCTTAGGACAAGTATCAAGGAATAAAAAGTTTCACACATTAATTCAAGCTTCCAATACCATTGGATGAACCTTACAATTTGTGTAATGGTTTGAGGCACATTCCAATTACATAGGTTTAGGACAAGTTTTTAATGGATTATATGGGATTAGAATGGGCCCCACCCATATTATATCATGACCATATAGTGGTATTACACCAATGTGACAATTATGCGTATGCTTTTTTGGCAAGATTCAAACATGGATCTCTTCTTTGATGAATTTGACCAATCAAAATAAATCCATTGGATATAGCTTTTGGACAAGTTTTTTTTTTTTTGGTAATTAAATATTTATCATTAAAACGGGTTTTTCAGGTTGACCCAAAACCTTTTTACAAAAAGCAGCCCGTGGTTGAGAAACTTAACCAGAGTCAGACTGAGGATCCTTCGTCCTCTTCCCCAAAATTTCATCCTTACCTGGGAACCCTCAACCTGGGCATCCCTACCAAGATAGAACTTAAAACAAAAAAATACAACCAGGGCCTTTGCATGGCCTGACCCATCCTGAGCATCCCACCTAAAACTCGAAAAAACCCTTGAGCAAAAAGAAATCCTTAAGCTTTACATCCATTAGTTCATTTGAATTATATTTTTCCTCACATTAAGGCCTCTCACATTCCATGAGAGGACCTTCATTTAGATTGCTTGGATTTTTTCCCTCTCCCCCTACCCTGTGGTGGAGGAGATTTATTGGATTTGTTATCATCCAAGCTGGTGATAACTTGAGATAACAGAGTTCTTTGTTTTCCATTTGCAATTTCGTTCTCAATCCTAATCCTGTAGTGTTCAGCCTCTGAAATCCTTCCTCTCTTTTTTTCACTACCATAATCAATGGAGGATTTCGTTGAACTTCTTGTCTATTTTGGACTAAATTTTGGGGGAATTATTTGCTGAATAATGGGACTAGAGCACCCTTCGATCACTCTTCTCTCTAGAATATTTGTCCTAGACTCATATTCCTCCATACTCTACCTGTAATCTCCTGAGACTTGTGGCATGCCATAGGGAAAGTTTGGAGGACGATCTGTGTGGATACCATTCGAGGATCCAAACCTTGATGGGGATCCTAGGTTTTCTGGAAGGCCCATCAGAGGTTCCTCTTCTTCTATCATTTTTGCCTCATCCTCATTGTTAGAAAGGGCTTCAAACTTATTAGAGTTGGGAATCGAAGGACTTACCAGGGCATCCTGATTCTTTTGGACTTGTTGCTTTCCTCTATCCTTATGTTGCTTATCTTACTCATGGTGAAGATGGTCATTTTTGACTACCTTGTATACTCCTCTGTTTGTGAGAAACCGAGGTCCTTGGTTCTTGGGCTGACCTCTTCCATTTGGAGCTCCTGTCTGAGGATTTTTTTGCACTTCTTTGTTGGCTACCCAACTTGGACACTGATTCCTGAGATGGCCCTGAGTTTTGCATTCCACACAGAAAGCTAGCTTGTTCTCATATTCCATAGGTTGTCTTCTTAGGTAATCTCCATATTCGAGTTCCACCAAGGTTGGGAGCTCAAAGTCAAGATTCGCATTTACACATATCCTGGCATGTGTCATCCTTGACCTAGCCAAGGTGGAGTGATCGATGGCAACCAACTCTCCTATAATCTTGGCAATCCCTTTCAAAAAATACTCATGAAAAAACTGGGATGGAAGATTCAGGAGATGAACCCAAATAGGAGTTGTGTTAATACTTTGCGTATCAGGATCAAAATCCTCTCCCCAGGGTCTGAGGAAGAGGTTGCACCTTCCCAAAAACCATGGCCCTCCTAAAATAATGCGGCTCGCATCTTCTTTGTTGTTAAGCCTGATGATGAAAAAGCCCTTGGCAAGAACAACAATCTCCATGAGTCCTGCAGTTCTCCATTTGGAAAAGGCCCATGTCCTTATGGTTTCAATATCAGGCCTCCCTCCCAAAAATTTCCCCACCAAGGAATGTGAATCTAGGGACAGAAAGCTATCCATGATGTTTGGTGAAACCCTTAATCGGTTGTTATCTGGAATTAGGGGTGGAAGTGATTCGAAGAAGTCACTCCTTTTGCCTTTGAGGGTTTCAACAAAGGACAGGCCCCGCCTAGGGCCCGCTGCTCCTACCTGGGTCCCATTGTTAGGATATTTGATAGGAGGATCGGATCCTCGAACCTTGCCAGCCTCGAGGATGGAAACCTAACCATCCTTTGCCTCTGGATCCTCGCCTAGCACTTCCTGGTGGTTGTGACCAAGGTTCCCACCCACCACCAACACCATCCCTCCTCTGCCTCTATTTTTGCTCTGCTACTCCATGCTTCCTCTCAGCTTTTAGACAAGTTGCAAGAAGCATTGAGTTTTATATTATAAGCCAAAGTTTTAATCCCATGGGTGAACTTTAACCTTTATTCCTGATGAATTTAGCTTATAGTAACATAATCACAATATCATAAAAGTGATATATTTCAATTTCATATAGTTAATTACATATTTAAAAAAAACATATGTATAATCTTCTTAATTCAATGCTCTACATTACATATGTTATAAATATTAGACTTTTATATATTATGCATCAAGTGTACTTGTTTTCAATTATTTGTAGTCTATTAATAATCATTTTAATATGTTGTGTATAAGTTCAACACATATGAAGCAAGTGCTAGCCACAAGCGAGTGCAAGCTAGAAGTGAGTGCAAACAAGGAGTAAGCAATAATCACAAAGCATGAGGAGAAAGTAGAAAGCAAAGTACGAGCAAGGAGCAAGTACTATTTATTGTTGTTCTAGATGTTAGAAGAAACACATAAACTAAAGGATTTATGTGAAGAAAATTGCGGTAACATGGCTTAAAAATTATTTTTGAAGTCCTTACTAGAACTAAGGATGCCCTGGTTGGAATTACGCATGACGGGTCACTTAGTTGAAAGCCTTCAAAAAATATGCATTCACGAGTTTCTTAAAAAATCCTTATTTTTAAATTTACCACCTCCTCTTTTAATTTATTAAATACCTAGTGGTAAAATCCTATTTAATAAATAATAACCCCTTTTCAAAACTTATCATTTTGCCAAAAATAATTTGAATCAATTTTTGATATCCCTTAGTTTTACCATTTTATATATGTATATCCATTGAGCATGTTTGATTTAACTATCAAGTCTTTATGACAATAACAAAAAATAGTGGTTTGAGCTCTAACTTGAAATGAAAATAATTATATTCTTGGTCTTTACACATTTCATTCAACCAGTAATATACAAGAGCAAGTTTTGATTATAATAATTATGAAAAAGAAAATTACATAGATATAAATTGAAATATTTTTATAAAATTGTTCAACTACTCTGATGCTTGAAATTTGTTCAATTTGTTTTACTTAAGAAATATAAAAGAGGACTTAAAATACATACAAAAATATTCTAAACTTAATAACATCCATATGATAATGAGTTTTTCAACATCCAGTTTCTTGTATTCACAGATGGTGGTAATCTTGTCTCTAGACATTATATGAATAAATGATTAATGATATCTTTTGGCATCCTTTAAAACTAATAGTAATATGCAAATAGTTTTCATGGAATGTAATCTTCTTATTGCTTTTTAAATTGAAATAAACTTAGAAGAAAAAAAGAAATTATATTTATTTCATGAGTGACAAAAGCATATCACTAGCACTTTATAATATGGATTCTAAAAATATGGGTGATATAGAGCTAATAGAAATACAAGAGAGCCAACAAAGATAACCTGATTCTAATAATTATTGAAAGGAAGATGCATATCTAAATGGTTTGAAGGAAACAATTGGATATAACCATCAAAAAAATTAAACAAAACCTATGCTTGCTTGACCGTGATATTCATATCACTTCCTCAACCTCTCAATCCTAAGTTGGTCTTCTACACTAAAAATCTCATGAGGATTATCAAATTATTACTCATTCTCTATATATCCAGTGATATCGAACACACAACCTCAATATTCCTTTTGGTCAACTTAGTGTTTGCTTACTCAATTGCTAGTGGAGATCGACCACCATAATATTTATGATGATAGGGTATATCATCTTTGCTCTCTTAAAAATATGGAGACTAAAGAATATTTTATTTCCAGGTGTCATATTTATTACAAGATTAGAGAGAGGTACTATTATCTGTATAGAGATTCAAGTGGATCATTTCCTAATTATTTTCAACTATCCTGACAACAGATGTTTTGAATTTGTACCTTTGAGAAGCTACCACTCTTTGACATCACATATTACAAGGTAGATCAATTAACACTCAGGTGATCATTGTTTCATCCTATATTTTATAAAAGTAATAAACATTCATTTGAAGCTACATCTCTCCAAAATGTTAATGATAGTTCTATGAGTCCTTGTTCACATATGAGAGCAACTATTGGGGCTTCAATAATTTCTTCTTCTTGCATATGGTGAACCAGGACTACCATTCTCTAGTGTTGTATTTCATCCACCCCTCATGTAACCATGAGTTGCAAGCAAATGCAACTTAACATTTTTATATTTTCCATCAATTCCAAAGCCATGGATGCTAGAAGAGTCTTGAGGTATCAAAATCCATGTCCTCATAATATTATCCAACCATTCCCCCTTCATCCTGGTCATTCCCCTAGAAGCATCATTAGATCCAATCAAACCCCCTTAATCTTGGTGATTCTCCTAGAAGCATCATTAGATCCTATGTGGGACCTTCTTGGGTGGTTGGTGATGACAATGACTCTAATCCTACTTTACAACCCACTATAGATTAAGGTTGGTACTTTGATCCACTTGAGCTCTTTTCTATTTCTCTCTTTCACCTTGACTATTGGATCTCTCTGTTCTTATCAATACTTTTGGCATGTTTAGTTTTACCCATTTTTGGATCCAACACTTAGGATTGTAATTTGGTATGAAACAAGAAGATCATATCATAGTAGAATCCCAGTAAAATCAAGGATTTTTCACTCCCAATGAAGTAGCAAAAAATACCTCTACATCATTAAATGGCATAGGTCACTATAGGTTACACGATTGAACCATTTGATGAAAAATGATATAAGGGATAAAGAAGTAGAAATGCAAAATTTCAAATTTAAAAGGATTTAAATGTGTAAAGGAATATGGTAACTAAAATTTAAAACAAATGACATGAAAGAGATCAAGTTTCCTTGAAAGAGGTCAAGGATAAACAAGGTAAATTTTAATTTTCCTTAAGTAGCATAAAATTCTCTCCTTACAATAAAAATGAAAGTAGTACAAAGTGTATTAATAAAGATTTGGAAGATGGGAGTTTGTGTGGAAGTTTCTTCCATAGGAGCTTCGGGGGGTATTCCAACAATATGAGATAACTTAAATGGAACAAATAATTGCTAGATGTAAAAAGTAATTGGATTGTTAGACTATTTTGTATGAAAGAAGAAAACATAAAAGTTGGGATAATAAATATTTATGCTCCAACTATGGTTACTCCTTATGAAATATATTCTTGGGGGTGACTTCAACATAGCCTATATTCTTTAGAAAATAAATATGGTACTCTTGGATGGTCTAAATCAATACAATATTTTGATTCATTTGATAATTCGCTGGGATGACATTCCTTCGAGTTTTCAATATACATGGGATAATGAATACCTTGGAAAAACTCATATAGTATAAATATTGGATATATTTTTTTTATCCGATATGGTTGCAAATAGAATATACAATATTTTCATATATTTTATTGTGATGATCATAAACCCATTCTTTTAACTTGTGGTTTACCCAATAATGTTCAGATATGGTTATGTTATGCTGGGATGAAGAAAATTTTGAAAGATCATATATGTACATATTTATTCAAAAGATAAAATATTTTAAAGGAGAAATGAATATTTGGAATGCTAAATATTTTTGTAATATATTTAAATAAAATAAGGAAATTGAATCCAAGCTCAAAACATTACAAGAGATATTAGAAATCAATGGAATGAACCAAGATTCTTATGTGTAAGAAAAATAATTAATTTTTTATTATCATAATGCATTGAAAAAAGAGTCATATTGGTTCCAAAAATCTAGGGACAAATAGATCAAGGAAGGAGATAGAAAAACCAAATTATTTCATGCTATGGCAAAAATATTTTTGTTTCTTTTAATCACATCAAAAATATTTTAACTCTAGATGGAAGAAACATTGAGGAAGAAAAAGATATCATGAAGGAAGCAATTAATTATTTAAAAAATATTTTGTTAGATGTTGGGCAAGATAAGAAGGAACAAGGTAAGCTTTTACAAAATATTCCATAAATCATCACAAAGGGAAAAATGAAAGCATGATGAGGAACGCATATTGTTAGTCAGAGCAGCAGTTGGGCAGGTAAAAACAAAAATAAATGGACAAATTATTAACTTAATAAAAGTTTCATCACACTAACATTTATTCTCATTATTTACATATTTATACGAATAGAAGAGGCGGTGGGAGTGGAGGGATAAGTAGAATGAGGAAGAAGAGGCGGGAATATTGGAGGAAGTGAGGCGGAGCGATAAGGGAGTTGGAGAAGCGTGGAGGGATAAGAGGATAGGGTAGAGGTGTAAGAATGAGGAGCAAAGAAAGCGGAGGAATAAGGTGACGAATTTAGATAAGATTTTTAAAAAACAAATTTACCGACATGATGTCGACAAAGGTCACATGTTCACACTGGGCCTAGAAATATCTAGGTATTTCTGGGCCTAAACCCTCTTCACACTTTCAACATTCTCCCCCTTAAAGTTGAGAGAATTGACTACACAATCTCTCAGCTTTATAAATTGAGCTTTAGCCATTCCTTTGGTGAAGATGTCTGCAACATTTTCCAAAGTGTGGCAAAATTTAAGCTCAACAATATCATTTTCCACCATATCTCGGATGAAGTGGTACTTCATATCAAAATGCTTCATTCTGCTATGGTGGATCGGATTGTATGCCAACTGAATGGCACTGATGTTGTCGCAGTAGATTCTGGTCGGACCACTTTGTTGCTCTCCAATCTCTTCTAACACTTTTCTTAGCCATAGGGCTTGAGTACTAGCATAGGTGACTGCTATATACTCAGCTTCTATAGAAGACAAAGCTACCACAGTTTGCTTTTTGGAACTCCATGTTATTAGTCCTGATCCCAGACTAAAACAGTTCCCTAAAGTTGATTTTCTGTCATCAATATTGCTGCCCCAATCACTATCACTGAAGCCTACAAGCTTGATAGTGTTACATTTATGGTATTGGATTCCAAAATCCAATGTACCCTTCACATATCTGAGAATTCTCTTAGCTTCCTGCAAATGTAACTCAGATGGGCTAGCCATAAATCGAGAAACAAGAGAAACAACATACTGAATATCAGGTCTGGTATTGGCGAGAAACATCAAACTTCCAACCATGCTCCTGAAAGTGGTCACGTCAACTTTAGGTGCTCCATCATCTTTGCATAATTGGATCCCATGTCCAACTGGAGTTGCAACTGGTTTGCAATGCTCCATAGCAAACTTCTTGATCATGTCCCAAGCATATTTATGTTGACAGATGAAGATCCCTATATCTGATTGATGAATTTCCAATCCAAGGAAGTAATGCATTAAGCCGAGATCCTTCATCTCAAACTGCTTCATCATGGAGCACTTGAACTCCATATTCACTTTTCTATTACTACCCATGAATATGAGATCATCCACATACAAGCAAACTATGAGGATGTCATTATCTTGCTTCAGGTAGTAAAGGGTGGGTTCATTTCTACTTCTGGTGAACCCAAAATCTTTGAAGTACCCATCAATGCATGAGTACCAAGCTCGTGGTGCCTGTTTGAGGCCATAGAGTGCCTTTTTCAATCTGTAAACAAGGTGCTCCTTACCTTGTTCTTGAAATCCTTGAGGTTGCTCAACATACACTTCCTCTGTCAAGTACCCATTGAGAAAGGCACTTTTCACATCCATGTGTTGGACTTTCCATCCCTTGTGTGCAGCTAAAGCAAGAACTGTTCTGATGGTCTCCTGTCTAGCTACAGGAGCAAATGTCTCCTCATAATCAATACCATACTTTTGTGTAAATCCTTTTGCAACCAATCTTGCTTTGTGCCTTTCAATGCTTCCATCAGCATTGAATTTGGTCTTGAAGACCCATTTACATCCAACACACTTCTTTCCTTTAGGAAGCTCTACCAGCTCCCAAGTATCGTTGTTTTTTATAGAGGTTATCTCCTCTTTCATGGCTTCTTGCCATATCTTCTGAGTACAAGCCTTCTCATAACTAGAAGGTTCAAGTTGTGCACTAGTTAACAAGGCATAGTTAACTACATCTCCCCGAGGTTCTTGGGAGTCATCATCTCCATACAAATGCATATTTTCAAGTCTTTGTAAAACAAAACTCATCTCACTAGCTTGACTTCTAGTATACCTTCTTTGAAAATTTTTATCCAACATCTGATAAGATGGATGATGCTGGAGAGTTCTCTTACCTCTCGATGGAGAATCAATATCCATTGGTGAGGAACTGACTGATCTTTGTGGAGAAGGACTTGGTGATGATGATGATGAACTGGAAGTCGAATGTCTACTTGGGCTTGGAGGAGAAGGAGGAGTATTCTTGCCTTTCTTTGGTACTATCTGTTGCACCTGTGTAGAACCTGCATCATGAGATTCAATATTGCTATAAATTTGGGGATTTCCCCATTCTCCCCCTTCATCAAAAATCACATCCCTGGAAAGTATTATTTTTTGAGTCCTAGGATTGTAGAGTCTGTAAGCTTTTGTGTTCTCATAGTACCCTACAAAAATGCATGCTTGACTCTTAGGATCGAGCTTCTTTCTCTGTTCATCAGGAATGTGTGAGTAAGCCAGTGAACCAAACACTCTGAAATGCTTGACATTCGGTTTTTTACCATACCATGCTTGGTAAGGAGTTTTCCCTTTCAAACTTGAAGTAGGGCTCCTATTCAAAATATACACACTGGTCTTGGTTGCATCTTCCCAATACATATTGCTCAAATGCTTCGTCTGAAGCATAGATCTTGCCATCTCTACAATGGTGTGGTTTTTCTTTCAGCCACACCATTCTATTGTGGAGTATAGGCAGTAGTGATCTGCCTCTTTATTCCATGTTTTTTACAAAAATTCAAAAATTCATTAGAGGAGTATTCTCCTCCTTTATCTGATCTGAGACACTTAACAAAATATCCACTCTCATTTTCAACTCTTGCTTTAAAATCTATGAAGCAATCAAATGCTTCATCTTTATGCTTCAAGAAATATATCCAACACATTCTTGAAAAATCATCAATGAAAAGAAGAAAGTAAGAGTTGTTACCAATGCTCTTGGTCTGCATCGGACCACGGATGTCCGAGTGCACTAGCTGGAGTGGATAACTGGCCCGCCATGCTTGTCCATGAGGAAATTTGGTTCTAGCATGCTTTCCCAAGGCACAACCTTCATAGACTTCCTTATTGTCCTAAACTTTAGGAAGTCCGGTCACCATCGCTTGAGAAGTTAACATCTTCAAACTGGCTGAATTCAAATGACCGTATCTCAAGTGCCACATCACACTTGGATTTTTAATAGCAACATTTACTAACTGATCTCCTCCTAGTTGGCCAAAATTTAAAGGAAATAACTTGTTCCTTGTCATTGGCACTTGAGTAATGACTCTATCACTATTACTCTTATCAAAAATGGTACATTTACCCTCATCAAACAATAATTTATAGTTCTTCTCTAACATTTGACCAACACTTAAAATATTGTGTTGGAGATGAGGTGTGTAATAGATATCACTTACTTGTTTCATGCCCTCTTTTGTTGGAACCTCCATGGCTCCAATGCCTTCAACCGCCAATGACTTGTCGTCTCCCAATTTGATGTTGGATTTGTAGGAAGAATCTAGAGTAGCAAAGAGTTCTTCTTTGCCACTCATATGATTTGAACACCCAGTGTCCAAGATCCAGGTATCATTCAGGTTCTAATTTGACTTGTCATATGAGAGAAAGAGATTTGAGGTCCCTTCCTCTTCTCCAAAATTGCCATACTGACTGCTCTAACTGTTGCTCCCTTGAGATGATTTCATCCAACAGTCATGAGCAAAGTGACCAAGTTTGCCACAATTGTAACAAGCTTGTTTGGACTTGTCACTTCCTTTTCCTCGTCCTGGATGCTTCCCTCTGTTCTGTTGTCTACCTCTATTCTGACCTCCACTTCTGTTTGAAGATCCTCCTCTGTTAGGAGTTCCACCTCGTGAACTATTCCTACCTCTACCTCTATGTTGACCCCTGCCTTGTCCTTTTCCTTCTTGTGAAGTGAAGGCTTTGTCATCGCCTCCATGGCTAGTGGAAGGAGATTCCTGCAATATCTCTTCATGTGAAAGAAGAGAACCAATTAATGCATCAAAGGAAAGTGGAGTCAAATATTTTGACTCTTCAATAATAATTGCTACATGATTCCATTTAGGAAGAAGTGTTCACAACACTTTCTTCACCACAACTTCTGGTTTAATATCTTCACCTAGAGTGACCATTTTATCTACTACGACTTTGACTCGCACGCAGTAGTCTCCTACTTTCTCATTCTCTTGCATTCTAAGATTTTCAAAATATCTTTTCAGAGTTTGAAGCCTGACCTGCTTCACTTGATCACTCCCTTGAAAACTTTCCTTTAAAGCATTCCAAGCATCTTGAGTTGTTACACAAGATGCTATTCTAGGAAAGATGCTTTTATCTAGGGCTACTTGCAAATGATACAGGGTAGAGGAATTATTTTTTTGTGCTTCTTTCCTAGCTTTTCTATCAGCAACACTTAAAGCAATCCAGTCAGTAGGAGAGGGTTATGTGTAACCTTCTTCAACTACATCCCACAAACCTTTACCTATCAATAAGGTTTTCATATTTATTGACCAGTATTCATAATCACTACCATTGAATTCTGGAATTGGAAGATTTGAATTTGAAGCCATTTCTACTACTTGAAAGCAAACTTTGATTTGACTAGAAATAGGAAGTATAAAGCAATTACAAGTTCAAATCAAATCTAGATTTCTTAACTCTCTCACTGATTTCTTCTTCTTCTTGTGGATTGTCTAGTACTGGAGGTCCAAAATTGTCTACAATGGAATCCTCATCGTCACTGATGACAACTATTTTAGGAGCTATTGCTGGTTCGGCCTGTGTTGGCTCAGCCTCTGCTGGCTCAGGCTCTGGAGAGCATGGGGTATAACTTTCACTGGATTGTTGCTCCGGCTCAGCTGGAGAGTAGCTATCACTGGCTTGATCTACAGGTGCAGCTTCAATTGTATCGGACTCCTCCACTCGTTGTCCAAATATATTATCTTCTGAGTCAGCCTCGTATCCAGAATCGGGCTTCCTCTGGTGAGCTATCACTGAATTTTGTAGTTGACTGAATACAGTTTGGATTCTATTTCACCGGACCCTCTCATCAAAAGATTCAGTAGATTCTCTCCGCAGTAGAGAGCACAAAGCATGGTAACATCCAGTAGATCTGATCATCTACTCATTATCACAACAGATGAACTGAGTTATAACATCAATTTTCAAGGTGCCCAAAACAAACTTTATCTCCGAAAAAATATCTTTCCAATTCCACTTAAAAAGTTTTTCAATTTTTTTTTATAAAGTCTTTAATTTTTTTTTAATAATGTTCTTTATATACTTAATTATTTTTTAAATAACCTATATATTTAAAAATAATTAACAATATAAAATTGAACAATTATTAAATTAATTAGAAAGCCTTTTTAAAAAAATGAGAAAAAACAATTTAAATGAAACTTTCAAAAAAAAAACCTTTTAAGCGATTCGAACCCTCGACCACTTCGTTCCAAGTAAGATACTTGGACCACTACACCATGCGGCCACCTTTGGGATTAATAGGCATGTGCTTCACCTTCACCCTTGCAGCATGGCGTGACAAAAAAAATAAAAAACAAAAGTTTATAGACTTGCTCCGGGGGTTTCGAACCCGGGTTCTCCTTGCTGCTCATGAGGAGCCTTTACCGTCACACCACGGTGCCTGTCGAGTATAGAAGAAGACCTCCTTCTTCTTATACTATCGACGGGCATCGAAAATTCAAAAAAAAATAAAACAGGATTATCCCACATGCACCGGGACGGGGGTTTTTAAAGGTTTTTATACGCCTTATCGCTCGCATATACCATCGATTGCCTTCGGGTAATCAAACCATCCAACCTTTTTCCAGTGAAGGACCAATCGACACTTGCCACGTGGCATTCATGCCACTCACCATGCCACATCACCACCTACCTCACCACCACGTCAGCGCACCACGTCCATGTCTGCCTCGTCGCCACGTCAGCATGCCACGTCAACATTTTCCAGCTCAGCTCCTCGAGCTGCATTCCAAGTCTGCACCTACCACCTAGCACCTCAAACCACGTGCCCAGCTCCTATTGGCTGCCACCTCAGCCCTACGTCAGCTTTCCTTGGTTTGCACGCTTCCCCATGTGCATCTCGGTCCACGTGCTATCGTGCCAAACTCCTACCTCAAACTATGTGCCACCCATCAGCGTCCACACCAATGCAGCTCACTACACCCGCCTCGAGATCCATGCCCTCGGATCTACTTCGAAGACTATCACCTCGGGATCCATACCCCATGCCTCGGATTCTGTGCCCACCTCGGCTCTGATACCAGTGTTAGTCAGAGCATCAGTTGGGCAGGTAAAACAAAAATAAATGGACAAATTATTAACTTAATAAAAGTTTCAACACTCTAACATTTATTCTCATTATTTACATATTTATACGAATAGAAGAGGCGGTGGGAGTGGAGGGATAAGTAGAATGAGGAAGAAGAGGCGGGAATATTGGAGGAAGGGAGGCGGAGAGATAAGGGAGTTGGAGAAGCGTGGAGGGATAAGGGGATAGGGTAGAGGTGTAAGAATGAGGAGCAGAGAAAGCAGAGGAATAAGGTGACGAATTTAGATAAGATATTTAAAACAAATTTGTCGACATGATGCCAAAAAAGGTCACATGTTCACACTAGGCCTAGAAATATCTAGGTATTTCTAGGCCTAAACCCTCTTCACACTTTCAACACATATATGGAAGAGCTACATGAGACATTCTTCTTTTTCCATCTTAACAAGGAACATGACCTCAATAGATTTCTTGCAATTTTCATTCAAACTTTTGTGTTTTATTAAAGAGTGATATGTTGGCTATGGTTGAAGACACTTGGAAAAAGAAAGACCATAATAAGTGAGATAAAATGTCACCTTCATTATATTGGTTCCTATGAAAGGAGTGGCAATATTTTTTATATTTTTGTGCAATAATCATTTGTAATATGATTTATAAGATCATTTCAATCATTACAATAAACACATTGAAAAGCATTCTTTCTACTCATATCTTAGTGATATCATGGAGTTTAAATCAATATTATCATGCTATGAGAAGGCTATTGAACAATTTTTTAATACTACAAAATTATAAATTTTTATTATTAACATTCCCCTAGATTTACAACAAATTATTATGGACATTTTAGGGTTTAAAATTGAAAATTTTTCCATCAGCCTGCTTGTATTCCTATATCTCATAATGGAAAGAAAATGGAGCTTTGGAACTCATGTTTCGATAAAATGAATGCTTGTTTTCCAAGTTGGAAAGGTAAGTTCTTAACCATGACAAGAAGGCTACAACTCATAAAGACTACATTACAATCCATCCATATTTATATGATGTCATTTTTGAGATTGATAATAGGTACATCATCAAAAATTGATAAATTTCATTGGAAAGGATGTGAGTAAAAACTTAGGTTTCATCTTTGTAAGTGATGGAGGGATTGGAAAGGAAAGAATATTAGAGGGGTAGGATTGCAAAATTTTAATCTTATAAGCTTTGTCATAGGAACAAAACTTGGCTGGAGATTATTCAAAGATCAAGAAAAGAGTTGGCAAAATATTATTTTAAAATATATAGTTTATTTTAATGCAATAAAATTATTTAAGAAACGAATCATACTGAAAGGATCACCAACATGAGACTTCATATTAGATAGTTTGCAATTGATCGAGAAACATATTAGATAGTCACTTAATGAGGGGGATTATACGATTTTTTGGTTTGATGTGTGGTTGAAACCTTATCCTCGTATTTCCAATTCAAAATAGCAACCATTGGCTTGGGTATATCTAGCTTGCAAAGGTTCAATGGCCAAATATTATATTAATGTGAGAAACAACTCTAGATTATGGATTTATATTATTAATCTAGTTGAAGAAGAGGAACTCAAACAAATAGTAATGAGTTCTAAAAATGCTACAAGAGTTTAATTTATCTAATTTTATAGGAAATGATGAGTTGGTTTAAAATATATTAAAAGATGGTGAATACTCAATCAAGTTGGGATATGAATATTTTGAGCAATCAAAATTTCCTATTTCCAAAGATTTCACTTTGGAAGGATGTTTGATCACTACATGCTCTTCCTAAGGCCTCAACATTTATTTTATTCCCAGTCCAAAATAAGATTATTTTATAAGAGAGTCTCCAAACAAGAGGATATTATGGACCTTTCACATGTGCCTTATGTGAGAAGGATTTAGAAATACCAAACTATTTACTCTTTCATTGTCTCTTTGTTCATACAATTTGGGTTGATTTTTAAGAAATACTTGAATTTATTAGGTAGCTCCATCAATATCAAAACAAAGGATGAAATGTTGGATTAAATATTTCAAAGCTAAAGTATTATGCATTCTATGGAGGATTGATCCTATCATTATTTGTTTTTTTTTTATATGGTGGAATCGGTAGCCGCCACGGATCCGGGCAGACTATCCAAATTTTTATGGCCGCTACAATATTCTATGTTGTTCACCCTAGAAGCTACCACATAGTTCTCCGTGCATTCTGCCCCTATAACCACTATGCCACGATCATTTTAAACATTTTACGCCACTAAAAGAACCACGAAAGGGATAAGCATTCAGTTCAGCGAGACCTGAGATTTGAACCTTGGACCTACGCCCTCTTACGGGGTTTGGGGGAACCAATTGATCTACACCTTGGACCTGATCCTATCATTATTTTTTGGTATTAAAAAAATATAATATTATTTGTAAAAATAAATCTCAAAATCATGTCCAAATTTTGAACCATATTATTGCTTCTCATACAAAATGTTTAGAGACATGTCGTTCATCATGAGGAGTTTCAAGTGTTGAAAAAGAGGTGCTAGCCCCTTGTATACAATATTTGAATATACATGGAAGGGTTATCTATGACAATGAAATTAAAATAAAGGATTTGCTATGATATTTGTTAAATGAAAATATTTAGAAATTGAGTTTATCAAAATTAAAATTGATGGTGATTCAAAAGAAATATAGGAAAAGTTGTTAGATATGGTATTTTTCAAATACAAAATTCTTGTTCCAGGGGGGACAACACAATGGTTTAGGCTTTGGCTCATCTTTGTAAGGTCCAATTTTCTAACCACAACGTGGGTAAGTGTGTGAGGGGTGGGTGTGTAGTTGTTGTGTGTTAAATTCCCTATTGATAAGCATAGCTCTCAACTTTATGAGGGGTCATGGTTGGGAGGAGACTACTCAGCCCTATTTGTTGGTCGTAGGGGTTTCTCACACTAACCAAATAAAAAAAATAAAAAATTATCTTCTATTTATATGGGACTTTAATTAAAAACTTTATATAGAACTATGCAAAGGCCAGAGCACTTTTTAAAAAGAGTCGAAATTACAATTGAAAAAAATAAAAATATATTTCAATTAAGGGGATTCACAAATTATCATTAATTCTATTAACAAAAATAAATTAAAATTTTTAAAATATGTATATATATGAGGGAAAAAATGAGACTTGCTTTGCTATACAGAAAAACAAGATATAGTTTAATTAACACTATAACAAATGTAATATTTTAATAAAAGTAATCCAATAAAAATGTTTTACAAAAATGAATCCATAAGAGTTATATTCCATAGTAATTCAAAATATCCTCTAAACAAATTACTTTTCCTATACAAAGTTGCATAATGCAATATTTTTGTAGATCTATGAGCCTTATTTTATATATAGCTTAAACAAATACTAAATTTCTTCTTTATGGCCATCTCTTTGTTTCACCTACTTACATACACGATAAAATTTTGAAGGGCATCCAAATTTTTGCTTTGATTTATGCAATTTTAAGATTTTTTGCATATTTTACTATTTTAGTCAATATTTTAATGATATTTTACTAAAATTGTTTGTGCTTAATAATTTTAGTCAGTCTTCTAGTGATCTCCTTATAAACTTGTTTGTGCAAATTGAAGATTAAAAATAGTAAGATTTGGAAAAGGTTGATGGATCTTTGAAAAAACCTAAGATAATGTGAATCTTGAAGCCAAAAAGCTAAGAAACCATAAACAACCCATCACATAAATACTTGAATGGATGAAAATAAGTACCTCACAACAATGTCTTTGCCAACAATATCATGTTCATAAGGAAAAGAAAAATCTCTCAATTATAAAAGTTGTGTATGAATGCCAAAAAATACATAGATGCATTTGATTCAAAAATTAGCTATGCCATACGATTTTCCCCACCAATTGATGAACAACTTAGTGTTAATACATATTAAAAAAAATAGGATTTGAAAATTTCAATGAAAAGAAATGAAATAGATGTAGAAACATGAAAGCAAGGTTGATGGGTCTTTGAAAAAACCTAAGATAATGTGAATCTTAAAGCCAAAAAACTAAGAAACCTTAAGAAAACCATCACATAAATACTCAAGTGGATGAAAATAAGTACCTAACAGCAACGCTTTTGCCAACAATATCTCATTCATAAGAAAAAAAAAATCTCTCAATTATAAAAGTTGTGTATGAATGCTAAAAAATATGTAGATGCGTTTTATTCAAAAATTAACCATGTCATATAATTTTCCCAACCATTTGAACAACTTATTTTAATGCAAGGCATAAAAGATAAGATATTACAAATATAGGGGATGTATGAGTTCACTTCATAAATTTAAGCATAACAAGGAGAGAATAGTACAATACCTATTCTGAATTGAAGGGACACCACAGGTCACTACCATAAGTGCTTGGTAATTGGAATTTGTTTCCATATCTGGTGTGGATGGGGCTGAGTTGATGGAAGTGCATGATATTGAAAGTTATAGTTGTTAACTAATACGATTGTAAGTTGCAACTGTCCACTTTTCAGAATCCCATCTTAAAAAAAAAGTGAACAAACCCATCTTGTCTTTTGTTAGGGTTTAGGGTAAAAGCCATTGAAAGGTTCAAGTGCCATATATGATAGACGAAATTATTGTACAATGGCATGGATAGATTTTTTTAATGTTTTGTATACACATTGACAATACTACACAATGACAATAAACTCGAACCCTTATTGAACCTTTCACCCCCGTATAAATGGTATCTAATAACTCTATAGCTACCTTTCCCCAAAAGTGGAATGCATAAAAAGTCACTTTTGTAATTATAGCGACTTGATGTTTTGGAGGGTCAAGATTTGATGTTCATCTTGAATAGTTTTGGAAGCTCTTTATTGGTAAAGATAAAATACAAAGGTATTTTTTGGTTACCTTCGATGAGTATGGTGAATGACTTAATCCTCCCAAAAAAATTTAAATAATATTGTAGTTTAATTTTTTTGTGATATCACAATGTGGATTAAGTTAGTCTAAATTTGAACGACTTTTAAACTGAGGAGATGTTCATTTTTAAAGCTGAAATGAAGTCTTACATGTAGAAAAGATTCAAAAGCCTTTTAAATAAAAATGCTTAAATAATAGGTTAATTAAACTTAATTTTAATAGTGTTGTTAAAGAAAAATAACAGGAAAGCTTATGGAGCTGGTGCTTTTATAATAAATAACAAAAACATTCTCGTGGCCTGTATAGATAGAGATATAAAACCTCTTATAGGGATTAATATGACCATTAAGACATGATGGAAGTATATTTTAATTGATGAAGATTCACAATTTATCTTTAATTTTGTTAAAAGAAAATGAACTAAAATATTGGACTATCAATATCATTATTCTTGATGTCCATCTATTATCAACAATAGTATCTTCAAAATATCATCGTATTTATGTAGGAAAAATAGAGATGCTATACTTTTAGCCAATTATAGCCTTGATCTCTATTTCGGTGAAATTTTAATTTAAAAAGTAATTAATTGATGGATATTCTACATCTTAACAATTCAAATGATACCAACGTTTTCAAAAGAGAAAATAAGTGGTTCACTAAAGCTAGAAATAATATCTTTAATATGAATACAAGCTATAAAAAGTTTATGGGAATATTTTTTGAATATGATTTAACTAGCCTAATAACAACTATAATATTTTGATATTTTTATGAGAGCACAATGAGAGTAGCCTCCAATAAAATGCACATAATAAAATGCACATATAGCCAACTAAAATATAATATTAAGCACAAGGATGGGAACAACATGTAAATAAATCAAAGCCATATTAGTACCGTGAAAAAATTATTTTACTAAATTAAAACAAAGACTTTCTTTCCAATATATATTTTTGGATTGAAAAATATTATATATGTAATGATTTACAATCCTATATTAAATTATCTAATATTAAATTTTATTAAAAATATTACAAGCGTGAAAATTATTAGTTGATTCTTAATTTTATGATAATTTTATAATATGCATGCTATTTAATTCTTAAAGCTTTAAAAAAATTATTAACTTGCAAGCTTCAACCAAGTATGAACTAAGAGCAAGTGTGAGTTAGAAGTGAGCCTCACATTTTTTTATTTTATAAAGTAAGCAAGTGTTGTGAATGTAATCAAATTTTACATGGTTTGTTTTATTAGATATTTTATTATTTTAGAATATTTCATAATATAACTAATATAAATATTTTAGAACTCAAATATAACCCCACCTCCTCTTCTCCAACCTTATTTTATTGATAGAATCTATATCTAGGTAAGCATAAATTTTAAACATCCCTCCCCTAGAAGATACTTACCAATATACCGATGGTTCAACTTGCTATTAAAAATACCCCCTATATGCACTCATATGGTATTTACCGTTTTCTCAGAGTGACCCTCATGGAATTACAAATGCCCTAATTAGAAGTATGGATGCCCTAGTTAGCCATAAGAGAAAGAACAAATATATGGCAAATCCTACCTAGGTAGAAAATACTACATTAGAAGCAATTATCAAGGATGATATGATCGAGCATGATACAATGGTTCTTAAAATAAGAAATTTAACATGTAGGTTCCATGGATAGTGGCCAAGCTTTTATAGATTCAAAATTGAATTAATTTGAACTAAGGATTGAGTTCAAATTACTCTATGAATTTTCTTTCAAAAGGATTTTTCCTCATTATCTTCTCTAATTTATAAATAAGGGATAAAATAATGGATGGTGGTTCTTGGTTTATTAGGGGCAAATATGCATTGTATATAAGGTCATGGAGTAATATTTTTTTCGTGGAAACAAAGACTATTAAAAGTATTTTAGTTTGAATTAAGCTTTTTGGACTTATCAACTCATTAATAAGGATATTTTGAAGAAAATTAGCAATACTCTAGGAGAATTTATCCAAGAGGGATAAACTACTAAGGAGAGAAGGCATGTTGTATACACTCAAATATGTGTTTCCATGAATATTTTAAAACCTTTTCCACAATTCATTAGGAGTAAACTTGAATCAAGACAATAGGATCAACAAGTGTATTATGAAAATATTGCATTTCAATGTCATAAATATCATGAGAATGGACACATGGCAAGAGATTGCAAAGTGAAAATTATGGAGAAAGAAATGGAAATTTTTGGGCATAAGGAAAAATTCAATATGAAACAAAGAGGTCATATCATAGTAGAATATGGGTCAAATCAAGTATTTTCCACTCCTAATAAAGTGGCAAGAAAAACCCCTCAGTATATTCAAATGGTAAAGGCCATTATAGTTCACTCAAATCAACAATTAGAAGAAAAATATAAGATAAGGGATGAGTAAGTACAATCCACAAGTTCAAATATAGAAGGAGATAAGTGTGTGAAGGAATATGGAGAGGTAAATTTTAAAGTGAATGAGATGAAGGAAGTCAAGTTTTTTTTTTTTTTTTAAATAAAGGGGTAAAAATTTATTGATAAAAAGTCTAGTTTTTTTCAAATAAAGGGGTAAAAATTTATTGATAAACAGGATAAAACCACTAGACTAGAATGACACCCAAAAAAGACAACAAAAATAAACCACATTAAGTCTGTACATCCTTGTGGATCAACTCCCACAGGCGTTGAGAGTCCCCATATGGGAGAATCTCCAAATTATCGATACTCCAAGGATCTAGCAGCTCATAAGCCCTTTTGGCCAGGTAATCAGCAACCACATTCCATTCCCTTGGAATGTGCACAAAGGATATAAATTCGAACTCTTCACTCATTCTAATAATATAAATGGCTACAGAGGCCAACTACCAATTAACTTCCTCCACCTTTTTACTGTTTAAAATATTAACCACAATTTGAGATTCAGACTCGTAGATAATCCTATGCTAGCCAAGAGAAAACCCCCTTCGCAAGACCTCAAGAATTGCAAGAGCTTTCATAAAATTTTTGGAGTGAACACCTTTATAAATGGAAAAGAAAAAACTGACACCACCAGTAGAATCTCTCCCAACACCGCCAACACCAGCATGTCCAGGATTACGCCTGGATGATCCATCAGTATTAATTTTTAAAACTCCTCTAGGGGTGGGCCTCCACCTACCATCTCTCCTAACCTTCTTGCTGAGTTGAGGAACCCTACTAGGGCTAGAAGAGTTCACACCATCCCTAAAGATACCAAGGGCTTGTTGTACCTTCTCCTCACTAGAATCCAAAAGAGGGTCCACATCACATTTGCTATGGATTGTTTCTGAACCATATACAAGATCCTTTGCCAGATCTGTTGAATAGCCAAATAACTACCCTAAAATATGCACTGGTTCTTTTTGAGCCAAATTTGTCAGATGATGCAAGAAGGTCCCAAATTCCAAGCCACCCGAAGGAAAGGGGCCTTGGCCGGAGGTCTGCCCAGACTACTCCAAAAATCCACCAAGGATAGCACATGAAAACATGGATGGTTCCAGGCACTCCACCAATGGTGCCAAATGTCTCTGGTAAAGGAGCATTGGAAAAATAAATGAGAAGAGTCATCCTCATTCTTACTACAAAGGACACAAAAAGAGGGACATTGAAATCCCCTCTTCCTCACATTATCCCAAGTGAGGCATTTATTACGAGCTACCAACCAAAGAAAGAAGTTACATTTTATCCAGGAAAATTTGTTCCACACCTTTTTCCATAAAGTGACAGGAAGACTCCCATACTTTTGCTTATTAAGAACTTGATAACCATAGGCTACCGAGTAAGTTCCCTTAGGATCAGGGTTCCAAGCCAGAATATATTTACCCCTCAATGAAGAACAAGGCCTCCCTGTAATAATAAGAGCAAGCACCTCTCTGTCCTTGGCCAGTCCCCCTAGGGCCATTCTTGCGGATCTTTCCACCTGTACATATCCATATTTCCAAAAGATTGGATTTTTTTAAAGTCCTCCACATGAGACCAGCCTGCTTCCAAGAAAAAAATGCTTAGGGAACGTAACCTAGGATATTGATTCAAGATAGGAGGGTGGCCATCCCAAGAATCCTCCCAAAAAATAGTATTTGATCCCTAATTGTAAATCCAAAACAAACCTTGCTTTATTAAATTAGCTTCTCTTTTCAGAGTGTCCCAGATAACTGAACCTTTCCCAACCAAGCTGACTCTAGGGATTTTAGCCTTAGAAATACCTCTCAAGTATTTACAAGATAATATTTTAGCCCAAATCTTATCTTGAGAGGTACACCATCTCCAATAAAGTTTTACCACCAAAGCTTGACCAAAAAGAGTTGTCTATCGCAACCCAAGGCCTCCCTCTTGCACTGGCCTACATATAGAATCCCACCTAACCAAATTCCATTTAGATTGATCAAGTTTTCCAGACTATAAAAACTATCTTTACAAAGCATCCATGTCCTTGATGAAGTGAGAGGGAGATATTTGTACAAAACATCTATAAATGGGTAAATATTGAACAACAAATTTTAAAAGCAACACTCTACCTGTAGTGGATAGCCATCTGAAAGTCCAGTGATTCACCTTCCTTCTAAACTTATCAAGCATATACTTCCAAGAAGATCTATGTAGAGGGTGAGATGAAATTGGAATACTAAGATAAATGAAGGGGGGAGTCCCAACCTGGAATATTAGAATGCGAGAAATCCTAGCTTGAATAAGAGGAGGGGTATTGAAGAAGAAAATACAAGACTTGTCCTCATTAATCAACTATCCAAAATCACCAAGATATATGTCAAGAGATTTTCTAATATTTCCAACTTCCCTGATAGTGGCAACTCCCAACAAAGTAGTATCATCAACAAATTGAAGGTGGGAAAGAGGTGACAAACTACTATCCCACTTCCACCCCTGAATGAGACCCTACATGACTTGAGACTTGAGAAATCTTCCCAACCCTTTCGCCATAATGATAAACAAATAAGTAGATAAAGGATCTCCTTGCATTAATCTCCTTGAGGCCTCAAACAGCTCTGATGGCTCATTATTAACAAGAACAAATAATGAGGAAGAATAAACATAGCTCATCACCCATCTAATCCATTCCTCCTCAAATCCAAAAGCAGCAAGAACTTTTTGAAGAAAGGACCATCTAACCCGATCATAGGCTTTGGTCATGTCCAACTTAATGAACATAGTTTTCTCCTTAGAATTTTCCATCGAGTGAATAGCTTTTGTAGCAATAACAATCCCATCTAAGATTTTTTGGCCAACAACAAAACCTCCTTGCTCCTCAGAGATGATTTTGCTCAACCATATCTTCAGCCTCTCAGTAATAATTTTGGTGATGATATTATACACAACATTGCAGAGAGCAATAGGCCTGAACATATCCAAGGAATTTGCTCCTTATTTTTTTGGTATAAGCACCACAAAGGTAGCATTTAGGACCCTTAGCATCTGTTTGTTCTTTTGGGACTCATGGACCACCTCCAAAAGATCAAATTTTATTAAATCCCAAAACTCCTAATAAAAATCAATCGAGAATCCATATGGGCCTAGGGCTTTTCCTTTTTCATATTGAATACAACATTTTACAACTCCTCAAGGTAAATTGGACCCATCAAGTGCTCATTCATCTCTCTAGAAACAATCGATGGAATATAGTTTAGAATAATCTTTTCATTCTCATCATCTGATAGGGATTCCTCCTTGAAGAGAGAGGAAAAATACCTCTTAGTATCTTCTAAAATATCCCTAAAAGAAGAGAGTAGGGCACCCTGAGAATTCACAAGAGAGGTAATCAGGTTACCATTATGGCAAGCCTTAACTGAGTTATAAAATAAGGTTGTGTTCCTATCCCCTTCCTAAATCCAATCTACTCGAGCTTTTTGTTTCCAAAAAAATTCTTCCCTTAGTTCCCATTCAGCAAGGTCTTTCGTAGCCTCAGATTCCTCAACAAGAAGCTCATTCGTGAATCCCTGATCTCTAATCTTCCTTGAAGCTTCTTCCATCCTCCTAAGAGCTGCCAACTTAGCCAAGGAAAGGTTTCCAAAATTTAGTCTATTCCATCTCTTCAATTTATGTTTTACAAATTTTAGTCACTTCATAAAGGAATACATAGCGATGCCATGAGGAGGTTTGCCAATGGTCCACCAGCCTCGCATGAAATCATGAAGCTTAGGATCACGAAGCCACATAAGTTGAAACTTAAAGGAGGGATTATTTTTTAGCCGTAACTCCAAATCAGAGAGTTTGATATGCCAATGATCAGATCCCCTACCCTTCAGAATCACAAAACTAGCACCTCTGTTATTATCCATCCAATAACAGGATATCAAAAACCTATCCAGTCTCTCTAATATGGAAGCTTCCCAACACCTTATGTTGTGCAAATTAAAGGTCCCATTATCTGGCTTGATGTCAACCAATTTTAGGGCCTGGATATGAGCACTGAAGATAGAAGAAAAAGGCTCGAGACGGTCCACCCCACCACATTTCTCCTCTAGACAAGTGATAGAGTTGAAGTCTCCAGCCAAAATCCATGGGTACAAGGGAACCAAACTTCTCACAAAGCAAATGTGCTTCCACAAATTCACTTTACCATTGTAATCAACAGGAGCATACATATTTGTAAGTAGGATGATTTCACCAGATTCATTATCATGCCTGACCATTGAAATAGACCATCTGCTAGAAATCCAAGAGGGGATATCTTAACCGGATCCCATAAACAAGCGACGCCACCAGCATATCCACATGCACCAATACACTGGGATTGCCCCCTTCTCCATAACTTGGGAGCAATATTGAACATACTATAAATAGCCAATTTAGTCTCCTAAATAAACACCACATCCGGAGAATGCACACAAACCAAATCACAAATAGCTTTTTTTCTGGGGATGCTATTCAACCCCCTTACATTCCATAAGAGGATAATCATTTTTGGGGGTTATAAAAATGGGAGTCCAATGTTCTCACCAAGACTGACTCCACCAAAGTCTCCCCCATTAACTTAATTTTATCCTGGTCCTTCCGACCCACCTTCATATTCTTATCCGAAAAACTTTTTTTAATTATTTTTTGCTGCAATCCCAACACCGTAGGATTTTTGTAGTCCAAGGATGGTTGCATCAGTGCTTGAGTAGGAGAGGGCATAACTAAATTTGTATGACTTTCCAAAATAGTTTTCCTTATAGGGCTTTACCCAACCATGTCCCCTATACTTAGATCCAAAGCCCTTTGTTCTTCATTTAAACCCCCTAGATCTGATTCCTTAAGTTCCCCCTCAATAAGAGACATCTGATTCGGACTTGTTATATTTGCATCAGGTAGCGACGTTTCAGGTATCTCCTTGCACTAATTAAGATCATATAATATTTCAAAACGGTTGAGTAGAGCATCTGGCTGGCTATCCTTAAGGTCTTTGTTTGCCCTTCGTCCTCTATTTTGGGATTTTACCAAAACAAAACCTTCCTTATCCCATTCTCCTTCCTTTATCGGGGCTTTTTATTTATCTAAACTTTGTCCATACCGAGAGGGCCCAATATTTGAAGCCACAGGTGAGACAAACTTGGGGCATTTTCTTTGCAAGTGGCCATATTCACGATAAATTTGGCAACGAAATGGAAGAGCTTCATAGTCAAGTTTTTGAACCCATGTAGTTGATCCAAATTGTATTTCAATAGAATCTGGAATAGGATTATTTAAGTCAATTTAAACACAAATACGAGCAACAGAGATTACCTTTTTATCCATTGTTTGTTGTGATGGTCCAACCAGCTTCCCAAGCAGAAGGGCAATATTATGCAAGATATCAGTTCTCCAGAATTCCAATGGGAGCCATGGAAGCCGCACCCATACTGGAACCCGCGATGGCCGCTCCTCTGATGGGTTGAAACCCACATGCCAGGGTTTAATAAATAGTCCCACTTGGTTATAGAAATAAGGACCCCCTTCAAATGCTTTGTTACGATCTGCAATACAAGAGAAAACCACCATAAAATAGTTGTTAGCACTCGGCATCACCTCCACATCACCTTCAGGATTCCAAGTCTTCCTGACCCAAGCCTCCACAAAGGGGAGAGAAATTTGGATGCCCAAAAATTTACCAATAAGGACATGTTTGGTTAGATACTCCACATCTTCCGCCACCGAGTCTGGTTGAACCACTAGAACTGGCATAGCTTCACATCGTTCCAAACATCTATTTTTATTTAACAAGCGGTTCCTGACATGCACTAGAAAATCCTGTTCCTTCAAATCATTTTCAGATGAAAAAATGTCACGAGCATGCACTCTTTGTGCCGGACCCGATGCCATCACGACATTCCTCCAATTTTTCAGACCTCCTTCGAAAGTTGTTGCAATCCCCGTAGAGTAGTTTTTCTTCATCAAACCCTAGTAGAGTAGTTTTTCCTCCATGAAGGAATTCAAGATTAATCCAAGTGAATCATCCTCGTTTTCCTCAAGTAACATAGATCTTCTCCTTACCCTAAAAATAAAAGTGGCACAAAGTATTTCCATTGCACTTTAAGTCTTCAAGAGTAACAAAATAAAGAAATGCATATGGAGGGTATCCATGGAAACTTAGGCTTTCTAGGGAAGCATAAGAAAGTAATTACTATGGAGGATCATCCTTGCACTTTAGGGTTTCCAAGAAAAAATAAATAATAAAGTGTTTATGAGGCTACTCATTGTGTTGCACATTATTTAGGCCAATCTAAATCTTTAGAAGATAAGTCTCATTATCAACAAAATGAAAAAATAGAAGAGAATGATAAAGATGAAAGTGTTGGTGGAAATGGAAAAAAGAGAAGGTCATGAAGCATAAATAGAGAGAAAAATAAACTCAAAAGGATCTATTTGAAAAGCCAAATAAAAATATCATAGGCGTTAACAAGAAGTTGTTGGCTTTAATCCTTACAATCTTAAAATATCACAAGTCCTAATATAAAGAAGCCACAATATTATAGATCAAAATATCAATAATAAAGAGTAGAATTATATATGTGAGAAATCAAATATATATCCAAGCCAATATAATAATGAAAATAACATTCACTTATAATATCAAATATGAATGTAAATGACCAAAATCATTCATGTACATGCATGAAGAATACTTACAATATGAATTGATCAAAAATCTATATACAAACTTTATTATCAATGCTTGATATGTGGTGATCGCTACATATTGTTTTCCCTTACATTGTATGGATATTTGTCTCAATAATGTAGACATAGTAATGTGACTCTTCAATAATTATCTATTGCACTCCTCATATATTCGAAAGATGCAACCTTTCCTATTCTTGACCTTTGGCTTCTCATCTTGCCACTTGTATACAAGACTCTTCACTCTCTTCTTACATGCATACTTTAACTCTATGACACTTGCACACTTCTACATGAATCTTACTCTCCTACATGCACTCCTAATACAAGAAACTTGTGCACATCCTCACATTATATATTTGCACACTTACATACATGACACTTGTGCATATTCTCTCAATACACACTTACATGACACTTGTGCATTTCTTACACATTACACTCTTACATGACACTTATGCATTTCCTGCACATTACACTCTTATCTAACACTTGTGCATTTCCTACACATTGACATATACATAAAATGGTAATAATGCATAGCGGCTATTTATCGCCAAATTGGCTAAAATTAGGATTTTCAAATTTTGGAATTGGCTAATATTTGGGACCCTTGACTAGGGCCCATTAGCCAAAAAATTTTGGGTGCAATTTTTTTTGGGTCGATTCACCCCAATTTTATAATAATTTGACCATTTTAAGTTTAAATTTCCAACATTGCCCCTAATAATAGTGAACCTTCTACATGATTTTGGACACTATTTTCCTAGATTTTGAAACTAATTCGCCAAATTTTTATAAATAAATTTTGGGGATGACCCCTTACGCATAACCCTAGACAATATAAATCACTCATCTAAACTATAGATAAATCTTATTTTATTACATATTTACATTTGTACCATAAAGTTACCATAGGGGTACATTTTTTTTAATAAGTTATGTGTGCCTTCTATTGGAGGTCACTCCCATTACAAAAATAAAACATTACATTACTCTCATTACATTTCTAACAAGTTAATTAAAGCATATCCAAATTTATCTTTGTATCAAATATATTATTCATTTGTCTTTCTATCAAATATATTATCCATCTTCCTCAAACTGTTAAGTTTTCATAATCAAATTCTTTTATATCAAATGCCTTCTAAAATTTAAACTCTATCAAGATGAAACTCAACATTGAGAATGGCTAAATATCGGGCCTCATCAAACTTAATGTTTGTTCCTTTCCTGATGCTTTCAATGGTGTAAAAGGTTTAAAATGATTGTGGCATGATGGTTATAGGGGTGGACTGCATGAAGAATTGGGTGGCAGCTTTCGGGGCAGACAACGTAGAATATTGTGGCAACCATAAAAGTCGGATAGCCTACATAGATTCATGGTGGCTACCAATTCCACCATGTAAATTAAAAACACAAAAAACATTGAGAATGGCTAAAATATTTGTTTCCCAACTTCTATATCTATAATTATCTTGTCTATAACACCCCCATAATTTCTTAATACATTTTTTAGGGTTCTTATTCATTTATCTAATATTCCAAAATATTAATTTCATTGTTATTTTTTATTTTTATTTATGGGTTTATGTCATGACCCTCCCTAGCAGGCTTTTGGCCACAAAAAACAATGTATTAATCTAGGATGCTTTAATACCTAATTTGAGCAACTGAACCAACTATGCGATGTTTAATTGGTTTGAAGAAGCATGGTACTATTTACATATTGAAAAATAAGCAGGATCAGGTACACTCATGGGTGGAAGAATGAGAATCATCCACCAAAGGTGGGGGTACTTGAGGTTGGGAAAATGATGATTAAAGCAACTCGAGGGTAACATTGATGGATACCTTCATATAGACATGCATTAGGTTAGGGATAATCATCCATATCTATCCACATTGAGCCTCAGTTGTTATAATCCTTCCATTTTTCACTTCCTCTTGGCTTGCACTCTCTCTTAGCTGGCACTTCCTCCTGGTATTAACACAAATATTTTTTTACCATGGGGGTATATTAGCATATTGTACCAAATAATGTAATATTATCTAGTAAAAATAGGGTTGATCCCACTAATAAATATAAAAAGTGATGATAAAAATGATATCATGAAAATTAGGGATATGAATAAGAACAAAAAAAAAGTTATTAAGGATTTCATAGGTTGTTATAGTCCTGAGTTTATTTTAATCTAAGAAATAAAATTTAGTAAGGAATATAAGAATGATTTTATAAATATTTGGAAGGTGTATGATGTTTTCCTCTCTGATTATCATGGTCACTAGATGTAGGGGACTATATGGACTCAACAATCCTACCTTGCATGAAGCGACATAACAAGACATACAAAGAGCCTAGATACGAGGCATGGAGGATGATCTCTGAAATTTTTTATAATGTTGTATCCTTTTAAAATATGATCTTTAGTGCTCTTCTAATCTATCTAAATCTAACCAACTTTAGGGTAAAAGGGAAAGAAATAAAAACCACAAAAATTGGAGAAAAATAGAAATCCTAAGATAACTGGGGATGATGCACCAAGATCATAAGATTCTTTTGCATAACGATGGGATAAATGAATGTGTGAATCATCCACGAATAATGCAAAATGAACACTTTCTCTTCTATAAAATTGAGGGTTCAAAAGCATATCCACAAATGACTCGAGGCTTGGATTTAGACTAATATAAAAAATAAAATGAAGGGAGAGTTACAAATAGAAACTAACCTATCCTTTGTGATGCCTAAACAACTACTATTTATAGACAAATATGGAGATATTTTCCCTTCAAAACTTTATGCAAGAATTGGATAATTTTCCTTTATTAGTTCCCCAATATACATCACATCACTTTTAGCCCTTCGAGGTATTCGAAACTAAAATCATCAAAGTTATTGGATGCCCAACTATTGTTGACATTCTCAATTGCCAACCTAGGGATCCTAGAAATTGAATCAACGCTATTAGACTTGGGGTGTTGATATTGCAATGAGCATGTTCCTGCTTTCAAAATGCCAACCATTTTTATTGGATTGTTGATCCCAAGTGGTGCAAGTAGATGATCCTCAACTCCTCTAAGTACTTTCCCATTATTTTATCTCAACTATCTATTTTTGGAAATCTAGACCAACCATGAAGACTTGCAATCTAGTCTTTGCTCTTTCTATCAATCCACCATATCTAATAATTCTTTATTTTTGCCATCTCTACATTTTGAATGCCTTGCTTCTTGGGATCGTATTTCTCTTCTCCATAGTTTTCTTTTATCTTCAAAGCAATGTAATTCAATTATTTTCCATTTGGACAACTATCAAAATTTTTATTTATCTTTGAGTGTCAGACTTTTATAAACTTTTGCACCTAGGCCAAACTTTTGTCGAAAGATTTTTGGAAGTATTTTATTAGATCGATTTCTAGTATCTCAATTTTCAAAAAATTTATTCTTTTTCTTTTGACTGCTTGCATGAGTTGTATTTTATCTTGAGCCCAGGAAATTTTTAAATCGAGTCCTATTGACACTCACCTGTTTTGTTCTATAATTTTTGCTTTAGGTTTTAACACCAACAACTCTTTCTATGTAAACAATAATACCTATTTTTGTGGGGCAAAGTGGATGAGTATTTGAGTGGTAGTTGGCTACTATGCTAGTCTTGACTATTTCTTTTGCTCATGTTGAGTTTTTAACTAATAAATCATTTAAAATTATTTATATTTGGCTTATAGTTGTTGTAGTCATTTATGCTCCCTCCTGTTGCCCCTATGGTTGCAAAAATTTAGTCAAAGGTTTGAATAATGAGATTGTAAAAGGAGGGGAAAATGGGATAGCAAGGGCTAATCCAATCATAGAAATGAAATATGGATGAATTATTACCTCCTAAATAGAAGACACTATAATAATAGGTGGTGAGACATCAACCAATGTGGCTATGATGTTAGGCATTTGGACCAATGGATTTGAAATAATTTATAAGGATGGTGGTTCAAATTTTGAGGAGATGAAAGAAGAGGTAGATAAGGTTCACTATTGCTTTACATGGTCTTCAAAGCTCTCTTCTTTTTTTCTTTGATTTAGTAGGGATGGCTATTGACTCTGCCTTCTACTTTTCATTTCTTTAGGATTCTTGGTGTGGGATATGTTGTTGGGGGATGCATTATGCTGGAGATGGTGACGTTGAAGGCCTTTTGATAAGAATAGTATGTAGGACCTCTTTTAGGACTTCAAATGTAGATTCCTTGGCCCCTTCTACTATTTCTCTTTCCATATATTATGGAATGTTTCTATGCTAACTTCCTCTTCACTCCATTGCTCTAACCTAGAGCTTTCAACATTCGGGTCTTCCTCATTGTAGTAGTTGTTGAATTGTTCATCTTCAGGTAGTTCAAATTTGTTTTTCATTTTGCCCAACCAATATCACATTATCTACCAAGAATTGATAATTGGTTCCTTCTAGTGTCAATCCCTTAGGGATTTTTCTTATTATCACTAATTTTAATTTGTGACATGACATCATGCTTAGCTTTGTAAAATGATTCATACGATCTTAGCTTTGGTGGCATTTTGATGAGCATGTACAAGGGGTAAGTACCAATTCCTTCTGCTAGATTCCTTAGAGCTTCTACATTGGACCTAGGATCATGAGGGATTATTTAAGCCTTAATATTTTTAATATATTGGGAAAACTTTCCTTGAGGTTGATAATCCAAATTACCCTCCACATTATTGAGATCTAGATATTTTAGTTTACCATATGTAATGGAAGCAACTTTTCTTCTTTGCAGGAGAAATCCTCTCAAGTTGATAGGAGTATTGTAATAAGATATTTTTGATGGGATTCAAATATATGAGATATATTATACAAGAAATGTGTTAAAATATATAGGCAGGAGGTCTATATGAAAGCATGACAAGTGTCAAGGAACATGACAAGAGTCAAACTGAAACTTAAGGCATAGTGCACATTAATATTCTAACATTCCCCCTTAATGTGTATTATCCTAGTTATAGAGAGCCCCCCATACGAGTTTTACTCCAGCAAAAGAATGCTTAAATCTAGAGTTTTTAAGGGATTCGACACCAATAAAATATTACAATTTCTTTAATTTTATTTTTTTCCCTTCAAGATTATATAGAAAATAATTTTCTAATCACCCCCCACATTTTTTATGCTCTAACATTACTTATATTAAAATATTGTCTGGATGGTTGTGTCTCTATTTGGACGGTTTTGTATAAACATATTTTGCTTTGAATATAAGTACTTCAACTATTAAGTTCGAATACACGACGTCCTGGCTGATATGTGAGAGGATCATTCCTGCAAAGCAATACATAATAGATGCACCTATTCTGTGATCTACATAGATGCACTTGTTTTGGACTCCACGTCCTCCGTGGTCGCAACTAAGTTGGATTCAAATTCCGCAACGGATGGGCCGAGCTACACTGATTTAGAAGATCTTTGTATTTTGAATTATTGAAGCAATAATTTGTATTCGACTATAGGCTTATATATAGTTGTTGGAAAGGATTTTTCAAGGGGGACCTATTGGTGCAATCATTTTCCAGTTCTAAAACCATTTGCTATGATAAAATTTGGTTTGAAGTTCTCATTGTAACATAGAGTGCATTTTCAGTTGTATCCGACACTCTTGATTAAACATTTGGCAAACTTGTGAGGGGCTCAATTTTAAATCATTGGGGGATATTAGGCCAAACTATCCATTGAATTTGGTAAATTTGGAGGCATTATTATCATTGGAGGTATTGATATTGTATCATATTTTGAGGTACATTTGGGGTTATATTTTAGCCAAAGTTTCTAATACGATTATCAAATCAATGGATTATTTAAGGCCCCTTATCCCGTGTTGGTAGAGTCCTCTTGTGGCATTGTCTAGGTCACTTTGTGTTTGGTATTTTCCTCTCTTAATTTGGGCTTGTTATTCATTTTGACGCTTGCTATAACCCTTGCATGTTTTTTTGAATTCATATAATTGTAATCAAGTGTAGTCCCTTTACATATACACACTTGACACTATGCAACATATACAAGCAAGCAAACACACAAGCACCTTTTCATAAAGCACCTGAAACTTTGGCACATCTATTTTAACAAATTTTCAAAAAGCAAGCATCCCATTGTAATAACCACCTATGTTCCACGTATCATTCTTCTCACGTACCTATAATCTTCCTCACGTAAGAGAGGGTATATTGAGAAGTTTGGTATAAAGTTCTGGCAGGTTATCATAAATTTCCTTTCAGAATCGCCTATGTTCCACGTATCATTTTTCTCACATACCTATAGTATCTCTCACGTAAAGGCGAGTATATTGATAAGTTTAGTATAAAGTTCTGACAAGTTATCATAATTTCCCTTTTAGCACTGCCTATGTTCCACGTATCATTCTGCTCTTTAATACCTATAGTCTCCCTCACGTAAGGGTAGGTATATTAAGAAGTTCGATATAAAAGTCATGACCGGTATTGAGCTCCCTCTTCTCTCAATCCTTTTCTAAATCATGGATACTATAAATATACTAAGTGGACTCACTAAAAATCTTGAAGGAGATCACTCTTTTGCAAATTGGAAGTATGAAATGGAATCTATCTTAACGATGAATGCCGTGGGATTTTGTAAGAGATAAAAAAGCAAATGAAGACCCACTTACAACACCTGAATATCCTTAAGAAAAAGCACTATTTGAAAAGAATTCCAATATAGCTCTAAGTCTCATCAAGCTAACTACAAGAATTTAGTGTAGAGAAATTGTAAGAGCTAAAACTACACCTAAACAAGCTTGGGATGCTCTAATAATATTTTTTGATAGGCCAGGTCAAGACAATATTTTGTATCTAAAACAAAAATTTCATAATATTTGTATGAAAGTCTCACTTACCAATTACCTCATGGAAGTGAAGTCTATAAGGAATGATTTCTTAGCTGCTGGTAAAATTCTTAATGATAATGAGTTGATTCCTATAATGTTGCATGGCCTTCCTTCAAATTTTTACTCTTATTCTACAATGTTAAATCTAAGTGGTAAAAAAATGAATTCCACACTTGAGGAGATTGAAATTCTACTTAAGAAACATGAGCAAGCCCTAATCAAAGATGAAGAGATTGAATCCTCATCATTATCTCTTACCACCAAGGCATCATTACAACCTAGAAAAAACAAAGATCCAAATTAGTAGAATCAAAATTAGAGAGGTAGACAATATCAGAGATACCCACAGTAGCCATGTCAACAACAGCATCAATAGCCATGTTAGCAGTACTAGCAGTAGCCACATTAGCAATAATTACAGTAGTATAATCAGCAACCAATATGGGAAACAAGACCTCCTCAAGGGGGTCATCCTAATAAAGGGCATCAAAACAACATCAACAAAGGTGTGACTATTGTGGCAAATGGCATCATAATGTCACTAATTACTATCAAAGACATAGAGATCAAAGGGGTCCACAACATAATAATCTCAACACAATGTATGCAACAAACCAAATTAATGTTGAAGATAAATATTGTTGGTATATTGATTCAAGGGCAGCAAAGCACATGATAGGAAGGCAAGATTAGTTGACCAAGGTTCAGCCCACTTCTAATCAATTCATTACTTCTAGTGATGAAAGTGCCCTTCCCATTGAAGGTGTTGGAGAGGCACCACTTGCTTTGCATGATGGGGATAATGTTCTTGCAATAGATGTTTTGTATGTGTCTGGTATTAAAAGGAGCCTTCTTTCTATTGGGCAACTAACAAATAAGGGCTATATTGTCTATTTTGAAAAATACAAGTGCTACATTCAGGAACCAAATGGTATTTTCAAAGCCACGGGAGTCAAAAAGGATGGTGGTTACTACCCCCTTACAAAATCTGTAAATATATGAACCAAAAAATGGATAAATAGTTACACATAAATCTTTCGGGAGGAGATAGAGTCATCTTTGTTAAAAATAATGGTAGTTAATCATGCACGTTCGACATCTAACTATAACTTTTTATTTCCTCGCAAACACTTAATAGCAGCCACATAGACACTGAACAATAGTGATTCGTCTAAGATCACGATCTGATTTTTATTTTTCCTTTTTGTAACGTCCAATGGCTTTTCTTAGGATCCTGCATGAATTATGCTCCCATGGCCAAAGTCCTTAGCCAACCTAAACCTTCTAATGTCAAAGAAGCACTTGGTGATCCTAAATGGGTTCTTGCCATGGACCAAGAATTGGATTCCATTGAAAGGAGTGTAAGCCCTCCCTCACTCCCATGGAAACCATATTGAAATTGATTAATAGTGATGATGAACGGGTTGATGGCATACTTTACAAGCAACTAGTTGGAAGTTTGATCTAACTAACTTCAACTAGACCAAATATTTCCTATTCAATTGGCATTGTTTCTAGATTCATGCAAGATTCTAACAAAATCCATTGGATGGTCGTTTGTTTGTTGTTGTCGACAGTGCATGATGTTCAGTCGGAGAAGAGCCTCCATATGACCCCATAGCTAAATACATGCAATACATAGTCTATTATTGGGAGAATAAGATTATAGCATATGGGAGAATCTTGGAATTCAAGCCATAAATATGGTTGTTTTATGGCCCGATCCAATGCAGAAGGTCAATGTCGCATCATGTTACCTGGTGGCATTGATAGAATCACACTTATAGTTCGATTCAACGTTGCATGCTATAGAGGCCCCACCACATAGACAATGTGTTGCAATGGTTGATCATAGTGGCGATGAAGACATGTGGCCACTCTATGTGTCACTACAACACGACATCACCTATTCCTAGTGGTGAAGATAAAAGTTTACGTGAACCTGTTGAGCACTAGAGAGCTTGTCATGCAAACCTGCTGAGCGCTGGAGGTTTTTTTTTTAAAGGGAATCTATACAAGGGTGAGGATATTATTTTATTATCTCACCTTTATAGGAGGTCATTTTTTATTTTTCCACATGGAGAGTGGAAGGGCCTCACATGGCCAATATATTATCCCAAAGCACATTCTAGAATATTCTCATGTGAGGGAAATTGATAGGTATATTGTTTTTTTCTCAAAAATTAAGGCCCCATTGAGAGTGGAACATAGGGGTATTTATAGTCGTCAAAAAGGTTTTTTCAAGATGGACACATTAGTGGTGTCCTTATTCAGTTTTGAGATAGTTTCACATGATTTTTTAAGCCTCAAATATTATTGTATTCTAGAGTGCATTTTCAGTTGAACATAGTATCATTATCTTCAATAGAGGCTAAATATAGAGCAGCAGTTGAGGCAACTAAGAAGGCTATTTGGTTGAGGTAATTACTTCAAGATATTAGTCTATTCATAGATGGTCCAACTTACATATATTATGACAATCAAAGTACCATCAAGATGATCAAGAATCTAGTTTTCCATGCCAAAACAAAGCACATTGAGATCCATCATCACTTCATCAGAGAAATGGTCCAATAAGACATTATACACATGGAGTATGTACCAACTCAATATCAAGTGGCTAACATCTTCACAAAGGCACTTGGGCAAGACAAGTTTTCTTAGTTTAGCAAATTTCTCTATGTATGTAATAGAAGTCAACATTAAGGGGGGATGTTATCTAATGTTGAATTTTTTTTCTATAGTTAGGATAGTGCACATTAAGGCAATGTTAGAATATTATTAATGTGCACTATGCCTCAGTTTGACACTTGTCTTCTGCCACATGTCTTATGTCTTTAGTTTGAGTTGGAGTGGTGTCTTCTGCATGACACTTGGAGTGGATATTATGACACTTGTCATATCTCCCTCATAGGCTTGATGCCTATATATTGTAACATACTTGTGAATAAATTTTTTCTTTTGTTTAGTCCTAAAAATTTTCACCTTACCACTCTTGAATTTATTATTGATCAGATTCAGTTGCCTGAATATTTCTAAAGTGAAAACTCTATTGGAAATAAATTTAGGAAGAAGGTAAACCACAAAATTGAATCCATGTATTCTAACAATTGTGCTTTACTTGGAAAATACTAGTCCCTATGAGGTATCATTTGAAGAAATGAGCAATAGGCTTGTGAGAGGTGCTCGGGATATGACCCTTTCAAAAGTGCAATGGCCAGAGTAGAAAATTGCTCTATAAAAGAATAAGAAGAAGAATTCTTTTTTAGGACCCCTATATAGGAAAACATAGGTATTGCTTGATCTCTCTCATATCCCCATCTCTAATTCAGACATAGAAATGCCCTTGGATGCTTAAAAAATCAAATGCACCAAAAATAATGAATATTTGAATACACAAGTGGCTAAAAATTAGCTCAATCCTTCATGTATTTGTTCATAAATCAATACAATAAAGTCCAATATCATCTGCTCATCTCCAAATGTATATTTTATCTTATATAGAACACCTAATTATGTAGAGACCACATTCGTGTCATTCACCAACCCAAATATGAAGGCTAACATAATTAGAGCATCTTTCATGGGTTCCTAAAACATATTGAGAGGCAAAGGACCCTTTGGAACTTGTTCATTTGAGCTCAAGTCCTTTCATTCAGTGCATAGGAATTTCATATTGTCTTTGTTTGGGATTTTCCTAAAAAATGATACCATTTCATCCATGTTGATGTGATGTTCCCCTATCCATAGGAGTAGCATTTGCTAGACAAAATATCCAACAATACTCACCTTAAAATGCCCATTGAAGAATCTTATTTCTTAAGTATTGAGATTATAGCATTTTGCACATGCCAAAATAGTCTCATAGCAGTGGCATAATTCAAGAATGCTAGATGGTAGCTCCAAATTCTTGCTTTGAATCTTGAAGGTTGGGTAGCTATTGTTGATGGTTGAAAATGTATGCCTACATCTGCACCCGTGCACATCATCAACATGGGAATTTCCCTCTCGTGTTGGATTTTGTGAAAGGAAAATACCTCCGGAGAGAGCCAACTCTCGAAAACTTCAAAAAAAACTACAAACTAAATAAATATAAAAATTGCACTTACTTGCTGAAAAAATAAAAACACTTAAACTAAACTTAAACTAAACAAAAATAAAAAATATTAAATTAAACCTACTAAAAACAAAAACATAAACTATTAAACTAAAATAAAAAAATTAAAAACATTTAAACTAAACCTATCGAGGAAAGAGGAGAAAGGAAAATAAAAAACAACAAAAGCAAAAAAAAACACAAAAATAAAAAAAAAGGCAATTGCACCAAAAGGAAAATGGCTGAGTGATTCACCACAACTATATGAGGAACAACATGGGGAATGTAACACAAATGCAACAACAAACTACAGGAGGTAAGGTTGGTTGAAATCCATGAAAATCCCTCCCAAGATAAATATGCACAGATGCAGCTATCTTTATATTAAATCTGCCCACGCAGTGCGACACACACAAAAACAACACAAATATTACAACAACTGCAGGAGGTAAGGTTGGTTTGAACTCATGACATTCTTCCAAACTAAATATACACAAAATTAGTCATTTTTGTATTGAATCCATGGTGTTACAATGCATGCAAAAAATGGTTGTGAATCAGTCCACTAGGACCAAAAGCCTGAGCCCCCAAAAAAAGGCCCTAGGCAGAATCTAATTTTTTAATGTGCACATGATACTATTATATAGAGCACGCGACTTACAATTTTAATTTAAAAAAAAGTAGCATATGGCAATATTTAAAACTATTTGCAAGCTTTTTCAATATTTGACCACCCAACCATGCAAACTGCAC
The DNA here is from genome assembly GCA_028583015.1 of Wollemia nobilis. Taxonomy (NCBI): domain Eukaryota; kingdom Viridiplantae; phylum Streptophyta; class Pinopsida; order Araucariales; family Araucariaceae; genus Wollemia; species Wollemia nobilis. The sequence goes on along the minus strand of JAQPPZ010002143.1, from coordinate 3,238,107 downwards.
ATTCTTTCCTCGATGCCAACAGTATTAAAGTCTGCGTACAGCCAACACCACATTTTACACTTTGAACCCCTTTAATAAATTTGGTATTGCACCAACTTGTTGACACTACCATGCTACCAAAGCTTCTTCTACCACCCAAATCTTCTAATTTTCCACATAGATTTATAAACATGGCAAGACTGCAAACATTATCCTACCTACTTTTTGACTTACACATATTCTCAGTCGTCTGTTCAGATCCGTAAGATTTTCCATGTACAAAAATTTGGACAACCCACAAAAGGAGAAGACAAAAAAATAAATTAAAATAAAAGCCACGAGATACAAAAACCTATTTTTAAAATAATCTTTGGCATCAAAAACTACATAGGTCTCCAATCAAAAAGTGTCTCCATGTGCTTTGACTAGGATATAGAAATCGTTAACTGGGAAGGTAGCTATTGAAAAATGAGATATAGGTGCTTCCAATTGCCTAAAACTAGGATATGGATGCCTCTAACTGCCTAAAACTGGGAGACATGCGCCTGAAACTAGAATACAGGTACCTCAAACTTTTACAGACCAACTCTGCCAAGCTACCAAAAATTAATAGGTTTGTCAGCACATGCATTTTTAAAAGTCCCTGCCAACTGTCAGCATGAACTTGTCCACCACGTACCGTCAGATTTTTGTAATTGGTGCAATCATTAATAAATTAGAGCAAGAGGCTCAAAATTTATTAATAGTTTGGTGACTCATAGGGGACACATGCCTATAATGTGAAACGAACCCAGAAGACCAGGTGGTCTTAGCATCCATTGGGCATAGAGTCATTAAAATTGTCATATTTTCAATCAAAAATCTGCACCCAGCAGATGTGCTAGATACCCACAAAATTGAAACACACGACAACAAAGACCTTCCAAAAAATAAAAGAACAAGAGATAAGGCAGATCTAGATTAGTTCTTTCAATAGAGTCGCCAGGTGATTTAAAAAAATGCTTCCACAAGCATATAACAGTCAAAACAAACACTAAATCTTGATTGATTTAAAACATAACAAATCTGTGCAATTTTTTTACAATAAAATGCAAATTTGCCCACTGAGCATGCCAAAATTGTTGATGTCTAAAAATTTACGCTAACACTTGCACCCGCGCACAAAAAAAATTAAACTAACCTACTGACTTGCTGAAAAAATAAAAACACTTAAACTAAACTTAAATTAAACAAAAACAAAACTATTAAATTAAAACTGCTAAAAAAACATAAACTGTTAAACTGAAATAAAAAATTGAAAACAAAATTAAAAACATTTAAACTAAACCTACTGAGGAAAAGGGAGATAGATAGATAAATAAATAGGTGTTAATGTGGAATTAAATAAAAAAACAAATCGAAAAAAAAAGAGGCGATTGTGCCAAAATTAAAAATGGTGAGTGATTCACCACAGTCGCATGAAAATTAGGATGGGAAACATAAAATAAATGTCACAATGAACTACAGAAGGTAAGGTTGGTCCAGATCCATGAATTTCTTCCCAAAATAAATATACACAATTGTTTCTATCCTAAATTCGCCCACGCAATGCAACACAATGGAAACAAAATAGATGCCACAACTGTAGGAGGTAAGTTTGGTTTGAACTCATAACATTCTCTCAAACTAAATATACACAGAAACAACCATTTTTGTATTGAATCTGTGATGTTACAATGCTTGCAAAAAATGATGGTGAATTAGCCCACCAGGACCAAAAGCTCGAGCCCAAAAAAAAGGCCCCAACCAAAAGCCAATTTTTTAATGTGAATGTGGTGTTATTATATAGAGCACGCAAATTACAATTTTAATTAAAAAAAAGTAGCAGAAGGCAACATTTAAAACTGTCTGCAGGCTATGCCAGTCTCTGACCACCCAACCATGCAAACTGTACATTATTTCCTTAATACCGATAGTCTTAAATTATTTGTACAATCAACACTGTATTTTACACTTTGAACCCCTTTAGGACAGTTGGTATTGCACCAACTTGCAGAAACTACCATGCTGCTAGAGCTTCTTTTTTCATACAAATCTTCTAATTTCCATGTAAATTTATTAACATGGCAAGACTACAAACATTATCCTACCTACTTGTCGATTTAAACATGTTCTCAGTTGTTTGTCCAGATCCGTAACATGTACAAAAATTTGGATAGCTCATAAAAGGAGAAGATAAAAACAATAAATTAAAATAAAAGTTGCGGGATACAAAAATATATTTTTAAAACGGTCTATGGCATCGAAAACTATGAAGATCTCCGATCAAAATGTCTCTCCATGTGCTTTGAGTGGGATATAGGCACCGTTGATTGAGAAGGTAGCTATTGAAAAATGGGATATAGGTACCTCCAACTGCATGAAACTGGGAGATAAGTACCTTCGGCTACCTGAAACTAGAAGATAGGTACCTCCAACTTTTACAAACCAACTCTGCCAGGCTGCCAAAAATCAATAGGTCTGCCAGCACATGCTTTTTCAAAACTTCCCATCAACTGTCAGCATGAACTTGTCCACCAGGTACCGCTGGATTTTTGCAATTGGTGCAACCATTAGTAAATTAGAGTAGGAGGCTCAAAATTTATTAACAGTTATGAATATTTTTCATGCATCTTCCTTCAAATTCCTTATTTTTATTTTTACTTTGGGCTCAAATAAATTTGTTGTTGGGTCCTTTAATATTTCAATGTTGTAGGTATAAGCTAGCACATGTATCTCCAAATCCTCAAATAAAGGGACCACCTCTAGTTAGGAACCACTCGCTTTGGAAGTTGTTGCACAATTGGTCATCCTCTTCTTCTCCAATTTAGTCGATGCCTGCTTGAAATTCTATGCTTTTGTTTTCTTCTACGTTCTCTCTGCAATTGTGCTCTTGAATGCTCTCCCATGCCCATGTAGTTTTCAAGTGTTCTTATTTTGGTAATAATGGAGTTTAATGGGGAAAGAATCCTTTATATAAGTAATCCTCCTAGACTAGCACATTTTTTGCCTTTATTCACATGCCATTGATGGCCTCATCTTCATTAGGTTATGGGTGGACGTTGGCCATCTTGTATGATAAATTAATTTTCCTTGCAAAGCCTTCTTTAGGAGATTTTCACACATTTTGAGGCTAATTTACTCCTTCCTCATTATTTCTCAATCCCCTATATTGATTATTTTACCTAACCAAGGATGAGGTGGAAACGTTCTTGGCATTTGAAGCATCTATTCACATTAGAATTTCTTGGAGGAAAAAATCAACTGCCTAATTTTGATGGTCGACCATTTTATGAAGCCTCCTCATCAGCTATCTAAGAATGGTACTTATTTTGAATAGTCATCCTTAGTTTGAATATCATTCATTAATTGGTTTGATTAGATGGATTTCATTAATGCTTGTTATTATTATGACACCCTCTAACGTTGTACTACTTTTTGACTAATTTGGAAATCAGTGGTCAATGTTACTTCTTAAAGTTTTCAAAGATTAATCCAAGTCATTCATCTAGACTATTGGAGACTTGACTTTATTACTTTGTTGTCGATCATTGATATTTAAAATATTTAGTGGGGCTTTCATATTGACATGAGACAATCTTTAGTGGGGCTTTCATATTTACATGAGACGACCCTCAAAACTTCTTGAAATGTCCTTCATTGGAAGTATTTGGAAATGGCATGAGCTATGGTTTGATCCATCTAGTAGAAACTTTTAGCATAGTCTGAGGGATTGATGCTTTTAAAAGACTTTTAAACTTGCATAAAGAAACCAAAATTTTATTAAAAATACGATCCTACACACTTTTTTTATGTACATGACCATGATTTGGTCAAAATTATAATATTGCTTGGGCTTCATCCCATGCCTATGGATCTGTATGTTTTAGTGTTAGAAGAAATATTATTTTATTCAATACATATCAAGTTTTATACATAAACATAGGCTAAAATTAACCTATAAAAAATAGGCATCTAATCTGATTTACTTGACAACTATCTAATTATAACTCACTAAAATTATCCGCGTGAGCTTCTAGATAAAATTAATCTCAACTAAATAATATAATAATTATTTTACCCTAACATCCTCTTAGTACATTATTCAGGACATGGTATACTATAAATCCCGTACCACACCAAGAGCCAACAAAATTCCACACTCATCCACAAGTTTCAACATTGGGACCTGATTTTACCGAAAGCAACGTTTGTTTTTATCTTAAAAAGAAAAAACACATAGAATGAAGTGGAGCAATTCACCGGTCCACGATCACTCTTCCCACTCCGCCACACGTGTAAGGAGGACAAATTAGGTGCGCACACGTACAAATTTTGGCATTACATTGAATATAATAAAAAAAATTAAATAAAAATAAATAAATAAGATAATTTAACCTTGGAGTAGCCATTGTCGGCCACTTGCTACACGTGGATCTGATGCTCCATAGGATTGCTACACCATAGAGGCCACGTTGACACAAGCACACACTGACATGGTGATAGCAATCACCTCTTACTACTTTGGTCGTGTTGATGCATCCAAAAAAAAATTGCAGAAAATATTTGTGTTGTGCATGTCTTCCACAATTTTCTCGTCGTCAGTGAGGTCATATTAGGGACCGATCATGATCACCTATTGCTGAATGGAACCAGATCTTAGTTGTCAGGGGCTCCAATAGGGCTTTTCAAACTGGTTTACAAACTATTATTTTTCCCGCGATGCTGCGGTTGCATCTATAATAATTTGTTGCGCCATAGCCCTTCACGGGCCCTTTTTTTTCTTGGTGCGGCACTTGGATCTTTGCTGAGATTATGGATTCGTGGAGATCACACTTGGATCTTTAATTTAGCTATCATGTTCTTCTACGAGCACGTCTCATCATCGTTCATCTAGACGGAGTGCAGCTTCTTTGTCCGCGCACTGCTGGAGGTGGAGCACGTTGTGGCAAATTTTCTCCTCTGAAGGATTTTCGCCCTACACATATAGTGAATCTCGAATCATGAGAACTTCAATGTTCTGAAAATTATTATATATTCTTGGAACAGAATCAAAATAGACATAAGTGGTTGAGAAAATATTCTCATGCCTAACAAACCAAAACAACTCAACCAAACTTAAACAAACAAATGCTTCATAAAGTTAAAATTTGAAACTTCCCAGAAGTTGGATGCAGATGCTTTTGACTGTGAAATAGAATGTCGGTTTCAATTCCAACATTCTCCCCCTTCTGAAGGGAATTATTCCATGAGTTCTGAAGCATCACAAACTATTTGAATGATCTTCTTTTATGTTTCTTCCAATTTTGTAATTGACATTGGCACCCCTTCCACTCTCCATGTGGACATTTTGTTCGCTTCTTCTTGCAAATACACAGTGAGTGTCTTTTGATGATCAACTTCCCCTTTATCAAAAGTCTCTTCAATTGTGGTTTTCAACAACCACTCTCTTACATTTTTGCAATGGTATTTGAACCATTTTTCCACAATCCCGTTATGATTTTTAAACCATTCTTCACCTTTTGAAACTTCCCCTGATTTTTTAAAATCATTGATCATCTCATGTAGATGATTAAACCATACTACTCTCTCACAAATTTCAACACAAAAAATTAACACAAATATAGCCATGAAATGACCTATTACATATGCAACCAAGTGTTGCTCCTCACACAAATAGTCAGTCTCTATTACTACTTCACATGATTCCTTTTTGAAAGAAATTATATCATACAAATTATCATTTTTACTTGAGTTCAAAAGACCCAAGTTACACATCATTGTCTTCACTCTAAGAAGATTCTTCTGCAAGGTTGTCTCCATGAGATAATCTTCAAATCTGACTTTGCTTTGGAATGATACCTCGGTAAGGCATTCTTCTTCTTCCTTATGCACAACAGGAGTCCCAAAACTATCTTCAAAACATCTACTCAAGAAATCATTAGTAAACAAATCATCAAACAAGAAAACATGTTTGAAGTATTGAGTAGAATGCCATCTTCATTCTTTTGTTGTTGCTTCATAAGAAACCATCTCTTCGTCCAAAGCAAGATACTTCCATGGTACCTCTTCACATAATATTGTCTCTACAAGAAAACTCTCATTTTTCAATTTTATCACTCCATGTGAGTGAATTTCATCTTTCTCCATTGATGGCTCCATTCTCATTACAACATGAAACACATCAATCTCATCATTTTCTTTTTCTTTTTCTTTCTCTATCTCATTTGCTATTTCATTTTCCATCTCCCAAATGAGATAGTATTGTGTGTTCTTTTCTTCACACAACACATCCTTCACTCTTGATGAGTGATCTCCAAACAAGAAGCTTATAGCTTTCATCTCCTCTTCATCAATCTTTTCATGTGGATCAACATCCCACATAACGTGAGCCTTGTCAATGTTCACTCCATATGAGTGAATTTTCTCCTTTGCATCTTCATTTGTCTTTTCTGTATTTACCTTCTTAACAAGACAAGCATCATTCACTTATGGTTGAATGATCTTCAACATATGCAAGCCAACATTCTTCCATGAAAAATGTTGCTCCATCATTTACAATTTCTGGGTTTGTTTTTGTAAAACAAACATCATCATGATCTTTGTCTTCAACATTCTCCTCCATGAGAATAGTTTCCTCTTCAACAAATTTTTGATTTGATGCCTCCTCCATGAGACATGTTCCAACATCAAAATCTAGAGATTGTATCTCCTTCTCAACAATTGTCCCCTCAAGGAGATATTCTTTACATTCTACATCAACAAAGTCAGGTACAATGTGTATGTTTTCTAAACAAGACACATTTACAATTTTTTCTTTCTCTTCAGCAGAAAGAAACTCATCAATACACATATTACTACTCTCTTCCATGAGAGTTTCACAAGACTCTTCATAAGAACAAGGCTCCCCCTTGCTCATACAATCTTCTAGATTGTCATACACTAGCTCACAAACATTCTCATGAGTTTTATCACACCCAAAAACATCTTTTAATATTTTCCATGCATTAGAAGTTGTTCTACAACTTACTATGAGTGGAAAAATATTTTTCTTCATACCTTTTCTGATATCTAAGAGAGCCAAAAAATTTTCATGTTGAGCTTCTTTCTTCAATATTCTTTCTTATCCTTAAAGAATACTCTAATCTACTGGTTCTAAATACCCATCAACGATGATATCCCATAATCCTTTACCCATCAAAAAGGTTTTCATTTTGATACTCTAAAAATCATAATATTCTCCATCAAATTATGGAACTTGTAAATCATAGTTGTTGTTGTTGGCCATTGTACCAAAAAATAACAAATAATCACCTTTGTAAATATTTGATAAACTTCTACAATAAACTCTTAAATCTGGAATTTTGAAATCACAAAAAACAACCTTAAAACGGTTCATCTTCTTCAAATACATTCTCACATACATCAAGTGATCAAAGGCAACCCCTTTCTGACCTCAAGAAACTATGGATGTGTAGGCTATCAACAAGCCAGAGATCCCCACCTGAGCCCTTGGCTCTACAAAGCCAATGAACCTCTAGGAAAGAGATTCATAGTCCTTGGCACCTCAAATACTCCTAGAATGTACCACTCGATTGTAGTTGTTCTTATCGATACACGTATCATGGTGGTAGTTAGCTACTCCTGGTATGGCTACAATTTCACGGACCTACTTTATAGAAAAAATTACCTGAGTGTTAAAGCCTACAGCCCTTATTATCTCCATTCTCGGTAATATGGTGTAAAGTATTGCATCCTGTCTGTGTCCTACACTGATATCAAATACAACTCCATTTTCACAATTGTCTCAAAGGCCACGTCATACTTGGATGTTCATTTCCACGTCTATGCACCGCCTTTCGATACGTACTTGTTTTTGATATGTCTTTCGATACATTCGTTTTATAAAATGATGTCTTCAAAAAGGACCCTCAAAGAAGGATAGCCTCACAACTTCTTAACCACCCTTTTCTCAATAGAAATTCATGGGCCTAACAGCTTTGCAATGTGTCGATGGTCTTTCAAACACCCAAAATATCATAGAATGCTTGAATTATCTATAGCTTTATACTGTTTTGTTCACAGTTGTGTCATTTAGTGTGATCCTGCGCCAAACTCAGTGGTGGCACCTTCGGGGATTTATCCATCCTTTGCAATATGCAGGCAATCCAAAAAAATAGGCTCTTCCTCTAGCACCTTGCGTGCTTCAATTAAACATCTCCAAAAATACGCAGTGATTGCGATAAAAAATCTGGAAGCCTGGGTTCGCTTCTTCAATTCTTTGATTGTCTTCTTTGTAAAATGGAACATTGAGTATATGAATTGTTTTATGATCCAGGCACTTTGGGATATTTTTTAGCTGCTCCTCAGAATCCCTAGCACTAAATGCTTCATCGTTCTCTAGTTGTGAATCACCCAGTGTGAACTTGTAAATTTGTGCCTCCCTAATTTGATCGTTGGAAATCTCATGGACCTTGTAAGAAAAGGGCACGAGGCTCCTTTGTTATCATTTGAAAATCGTTCTCCTATAATCGAAGGTTCTAAAATGGGGATGCCTCTACTGCACTCTGCTCATGATTTTTGGGTTTTTGATCACACCAGGCTTTGGAGTGACAAATTATGATTGTCTTGGCTGGAGTGCTTCATTGACGTTGCTACGATTTATTGCACCTATTGCTCATCAATCTCCACTAGAATGCATGCATCCCTACACAAAGCCCAAATTTCATACCACAAAACTCCTTACAAAAATTTCACAGGTTTTAATCCCTTTAATCAAACCTGAAATTGCTCTGATACCACATGAGAACTTCAATGTTCTGATTATTGATGAGAAAAACATTACAATATATAGATTCTTGGAACATAACCAGAATAGACATAAGTGGTTGAGAAAATATTCTCATGCCTAACAAACCAAAACAACTCAACCAAACTTAAACAAACAAATGCTTAAGAAAGCTAAGATCTGAAACTTCCCAAATTTTGGATGTAGATGCTTCTGACTATGAAATATAATATCGGTTTCAATTCCAACAAATCATCCTGCATCCACCAACATCAGGATCCAATGGCAAAACCCAATCATCAACATTTGAATAATCGACTTCATTCTGAGAATCGACTTTGTGATGCTCAAAATTAAGTCGATTCTTTAGATGTTGATGATCGGATTTTCGGATTTTGCATAGGGCATCACTTTTGGTATTCAATATCACACAATAAATATGTAGCATAGAGATTCAATGATCTATGAACAGGGATATGAGACCTCCTGTGTGGCTTTGGTTTGCTTCATGAGGCCAATGTTAGGGGATATGTTGCATGACCAGCAATCGAGATATGTGGTCCAATATTAGGAAATCGTATAATACCCAACATTTTTTTTTAATTTATGCTTCTTTGCATGTCTACAAATGGTAGATCTAATCTGCTATGGGGTCTATGAGCAGGAGCTATATGATTTGATTTTTTTCGTGTAACCTGCATCTTGTAGGGTTTTGCTCAACCTATGATCAAGGCCTGCGATGGCTACAGTAGCTTGATCGCACTTACATGGGCTCCGTTGCAACCTAGGATGGTTATGCAGCCTCGACCTACACACTATGGCCTATGGTAGTTGCAAAAATTTGAGCACTACTTGAGAGAGACAACTATGCTTAATCAAGTTGATCTAATTTTTTTTAATATTTGGGCCAAATCCGTTGACTATGATTGCACAAACTTCTCAAGGTCGTGTTGCTATAGTTTAGGAGCAGTGACCTTTCTAGGAGTTGCATTGTTGTTGTCTAGGCACTACAGTAGTTGATCAGGCACAACCGTATGTTTCTGCTTAAATAAGACTGGCTAGCAAGTCCTTGCTCTGGAACAAGCCTCCTTGACTCCAGTTGTTGCCAGTATGATAGTGCAGGATTATTATGTAGATATTTGGCTAAAGCACATGCTTATCACGAACACATCTTCCTTGGTAAGGGGAGAATTACCAAATGGTAATTCCCTCCTCAAAATTTTAAGCAAGAAGGAGTTCTGCTATGATACCACTGTTAGAAGCAATATTATTTTATTCAATACATATCATGTTTTATACATAAAAATAGGCTAAGATTAGCCTATAACAATCAGGCATCTAATCTAATTTACTTAACAACTATCTAACTATAGCTCACTAAAATTATCAATGTGAGCTTCTAGATAGAATTAATCTCAACTAAATAATGTAATAATTATTTTATCCTAACATTTAGGAGGATTGAGTTCCCATGTTTCAATGACCAATTTGTCCATATGATCATCTTGGATGAAAGAATGCATCTCATCGACATAAACCTCTGACTTGGACCACTCTTCTTTTGACATCAAAACTTGATTAGCATTCAACCTAGATGTCTATAAATGCTCAACATGATATAAATAGAGCAGCTCTAATAGGATTTTTATCTTGATCCCATACCAAGTCCTCAAGACCATGAGGGACCAATCTAAATACAAATATCCTCCTTATTTAGCAATAAAATATCTTGATAAGTAGATGCCAAAAGATGTAGGGAGATAAATTATTGTTTCATTATACTACTATCAGGCTCGAATAGGCATACAAAGTGAGCAAAAGTTCATTCATTATTTCTAAGGTTTGGACCACTCTCTCATCCAATTGCACCACCCTCTTGTTCACTAGATGATAAAGATATGACTGAGGTACTTGCCCCCAAATATATCATGTAGTTGTAGATTAGATTATCTTTGTAGATTAGGTATAGAGAGAAAGGAGTGATTGACTCCCAAGGTAGATATTTGTAGAATCATAGGAACTTTTTGTTGACTCAATTCCCTTTCTTCCTCTAGTGCCTTATTTAGATGTTCCTTATACTCAAGAATGGACAAAATGTCCTATATACATATAACCACTACAGACTTCTTTAGGTCATCCTATACACTAAATGACCCAAGGGAGGTATCCTTTTGAGTGGCATACAATAGTGGTGGATTTTGGGCTTATTTGTGACTAGTTCCGTAGGCTCTAATCAAGGTGCTTATGGTGGTATCACTATAGGAGGATCTTATTTGGTATCTATTGGCCTTCTCTACGTGTTTGATGTCATCTAGTTACTCTTGTCCTACTCTTCTATTTTATGATTTTTTGCGCTTATCACATAGTCTAACCAAACTTGTGGTTTGTTGGCTACTATATTACCTACTTTGTTAGATATTGTGTACACTTTTTCCTTATCCCAAGTGACCAGGATCTGTTTAAACTAAGCACAAATCAACTCTAGAATGGATGGGGTAGGGGTAGATTAATTTTCCATCTGGATTTCAACCCTTGAATAATATGTCGATGCTTGAGTAGAAATTATTTCACTTGTCATAGTTGTAGAAGGTTGGGATATTTCTCTATGATATATATAGGTAGTATATAAAGTTGGAATTGGGTTGTACCATGCATCATGTTTCTCCACATAGTTGTTTTATATGGGATATATCTCCTTGGTAGGTTTAGGAGGAATCTACTGCAATGTGGTCAATACCAATACTATTTTTGTAGACACTAAAATGTGGTTAATCTGATTAAGCACCCACAAAAAATGATCAAATTGGCATCATATGGCCCCTTGGGCAGCCCTTAGGAGGCTCATAGTGGTTCTAGCCACTCCGGAAAGGTTTTTGGAGGCTATCAACCCAATTTTGGGAGGTTTTGGCTCAAAATTCACCACCATTCCACCCTGGGATGGTGGTAGATTCCCACCGTCCCACCCTGGAATGATGGTGAGCCATCGTCCTAGGGTGGGATGATGAGAAAGTTTGACCCATAAAAAGTCAAATCTGGGCCAAATGGCACCCAAAAACTGCCATTTAGCACACCATATGGAGCATGCGGGTCAGAGGGCACTGAAGCCTTATGACACAATTCTTAATGGAGGCTCAAAATTGAGATTCTCTTCTCCATCCAGTACATGCCTTCATTTTGACAAGTGGCACCTCCTGCCATGTATGCCCTTGCATGCCTTTTTGCACATGAGCCCCCTTGGGCTATAAAATGGATACAATTCCACAAAAATCAAGACACATAGATAGATATGAGTTCTAGGATATGCAATAGAGTTCTGTTGAGATTTCCCCTCACCTTATTGCACCTTTTTGCCCTAGAAATCTCTCTTTTGCCAAGGAGGTTATCGGGTGACTTCAAGAAGGTAATCCGAGCATAACTTTTCCATCCGGGTGAATTTATTCACCAAATTTGATGAAAACACACCTTATATTTTTTAGGAACATCTTCTAGTGATTTTTTTAGCAAAAATTTGATGGAATTTGTGGGTATCCCCTCCCAAGGTGCCCCTAAATAGTTGCAATCACCATAGTCCTCCCTAGGACAAGGGTAAATTATTACTCAATTTCACTACTATTTTTAATTATTATTTTTTTATATTATCCCATGATTCTACATTTCAAATTTCAGGTTATTTGGAGTTAAATTGACAAAATTATAGCATTTTTAAGTTTTTGCAGGCTCGTAGGGCCCATCCGGGAACCCCAATTTGAAGCAGGTGGATCTGGGCCCCAATTTGAAAATTTAATAATATGGGTTGTCTTGAAATGTCAATTTATGGATACTTTCCAAATTTAATGAGTTTTGTATATGTTTAGATTCAGGATTTTCTTATCTTCTTTGTAGGTTGCAGGCGGGGCGACGCCAAATAGAGGGGTCTAAAAATGTAATTTTTGATCTTTTTTTGGTGATATCCCCTCAATACATACTCTTTAACATATCTGAAAATTTTAAAGTAATTTGGACATGTTTTTATATATTTTTAATATATGCGCTATTTTACCCCTGTGGGGATTGCATGTTTTCACCATACACCCTTGCTATTTGACCCCTTTGGATTCCTTGTGTGTAGGTGCAGGTTATTAGAAGGCATTGGGAAGGAATATAAGACCTCAGAAATCAGACATACAAGTAGTGGCAGCATTGGCTCGCCCACCTCAATTATGGGTATGAGGAAAAGCACTGGATGTGCACCCCGATTCCTTGGAGGAATTGATCCTTGGACACCCCAAAAATTGTAACAATTTTATCACATTTTGAGACCTCAATGGGACTGCTATGTAATCTTGGATCTTATCCAGCCAATTAATAAATAAGACATTCGTTTTATTTCATTCTTTATTGCTTGGTATTGCTTCATTTTCATATGCATGCTTCCGTTTGATGCTCATGTGCAAGATGGGATAGATACACATATTTTTTCTCTTCATTAGGTGCACCGCTTCTCCCTACTTCAGTGGCTATCATGGTGGGACCTTGGTCCCTTATGATTTGGGTGAAAATATGACCTCAATTTTGCAAATTTTGCCCTTTTTGTGTTGCAGGTGCTCCCCTCCCCACCCTAGAACAGTGGCAGAGCCTTTATTTGGCACACCCTGGGATGGTGGCTTCACCGTCCCACCCTAGGAAAGTGGTGATGCTTCTAATCATCCCACCCTGGAGCGGTGGTGAAATAGAGAGATTTTTGCCCAAAAATTCAGAATTTGGAGAGCTCAAAATGGACAAAGTAAGTGCCTAAACCCTTTGTTTTTATGCTACATTTTCAAAGACTGTCAAAAATCAGTTTTCTTTCTTCATTTGCTTGCATAGAAAGGTTAAAAGTTACATTTTTTATTTTATTATAACATCACATAGCAAAAGGAAGAAGAAAAACCGAAAGAAATTTAAAGTAGCAATGCATCTTTGTGGCTTGATTGCTTGTGGCTTACCCATTGGGTAAGCTAGCATTTGGGGCTTGCATCTATAAGTGACATTTTTCGATTCCTTTTATCCTAGATTTTTGAAATTAAAACAAACCTATTGCATGCATTTAGTAAATGATTATTGAATGCTTCTTTGCTTACTTTCTTTGGCCTTAAAAGGAATGACACACACTTGCACGTTCCACTATAACATTGGTAAGGTTGGATTTCATCACCAACCCCTAATTCAGACTGGTGATATTGGATTTCACCTCCTTCCACCAGCTTTCCCATATATATCTTAGATAGAATATGGCACTATCTCAATATGGAATAGGTCACTAATGTTCAAACTATCTCCTACTATTGGAACATTCATTGGTTTAGAGTGGAAGAGCTAGGTGAACCCCCCACTGGGAGTTAAGTGGTGTACCCTAGACTCTTTTGAGAAATCATGTCTGGCACTAGTGTCCCTAGTCACCATTTTGGTTGAGTTCCCTCATTCTAATTCTACAACAATAGCAAAGAACAACAATAAATCTAGACACACTAAAGCCATTTTAGGACACACATTTAATCAGTAAAAAGATAATCATATTGTATGTTTTGTATGTTTCTTTGTTATTTGGAACAAAACCCTAACCCTAATTTTTCAAAAACTAGGGTTTCAAACAGAAAATTAAAAATCTACTTTTTGATTCTGCATCCAATGCTTCAAGAATTGTGCAAAATGGAGCTATAACAAAAAAGTTATTTTGGTTTTGTGATTACTCTATTTTTTAGGCCGAAAATAGGGAAAAACTGCACTAAAATAGTCATATAGTCGGCTAGACAACTCCAAAAAATCCCAAATTTGTTTTGTTGTCTTAGTTAGCCCCTAGGGCACCTCTCCTAGAAATTTTGAGTCCTAACTCTTCATGGTTCAAAATTTCCCAAAAAATATTAAAAGTGGGCATTTTCCCACGGGCCTCGATGGGCCAAATATTTAAAAAATACAAATTTTTGACCCAAAAATAAAATTTTTGAGACCTAGACCATTATGATAAGCTCGTCACACTAATTTTTTTGATATATAACACTTATAATCTTTTTGGGAAAGTCAAAATTTTCTAAAATGGCCGACGGACCCCCGTTTTACCAATTTGGTCCAAAGGCGGTTGAAAACAAGACCTCCAATTTAGTGAGAGATTCAAGCTCCATAGCTAGTGAATATCTCCAAATAATTCTAGAGGACATGCCCATACCTTAATGGCATCCTAGGTCCTATCATAACAACAATATCATCCCTAGGGGGGCAAACCTTCGAGATACCCCTACTAGGGAAGCACCCATAGGTCCTCTAGGAAAACTCCCTTATTGGGATACCTTGATAGAATTCTATATAGCAAATAATCTTCCCACTGAGGGGTCTAGTAGATCAATATCACGTGTTCACACCCAAACTTACTCTATACATCAATCAAAATATGAACATGAGAGTACACCATGGCCTAGCCTGGATGAGCAAACCACCCCATTTGATTGAGCAAGTCGCCCTCATACTCCTCACATAGAGCACTCAACATCCACACATCATGCTTCTATGCAGCCTAAATATATAGAGCTTACATCCAAAACTAAATATGAGGATTTCATAATAGATGAGGGAGAATATCCCAACCATCTACGTACTCCTCGTGAAGAGTACTTGGTGCAACCATATGGTGGCTCTACATCATCGGACTATATAGAGCCAATTCATAAATCAGAGTCTCAAGGTAATGTGATACTTAGGGAGCATGGAAAATAAGCATTAGAACCTACTAGAAGGGAAAGACATGATAAACCCATCGATATTTCAAATATGAGGATACACAAACCCCATGCAACGGAGCAACCAAATCATACTCATCAGGCAATTAGGCCAAATCTTAATAGGCAACAACATACGGATCAACTCCATTTGGCTCAACAACAAGTACATCAACAATGGGTGGACTCACAACGAGCACACCTACAAGAGTTGTATCAACCAAATATACAAGAACAACACAATATACAACAAGAGCAATTACATAATGCAGTACCTAAAATTGTGCTTACACCTAGAACCTATAGGATGCAACAATGGGAAAGATGCCCAATACAATCTTAAAATATTCCCCCTCGACCATGCCAAACTTGCATTCAACATCAAAGGCCATTATCTAGTTATCATCAAAAGCCTCATACTCCTCAACAGTACCAAGATCAATATGATGAGGAATCATATGAAGAGTCCCAATGGGAACATCAGGATCAAATAGATGCCTACCCTGAACCTAATTATGATGAGGTACCTAAAGATCATACTTATCATCCACCTCAACATCAAAAGTGACCTCCTTCATATAATAAAGAACGACAACAGGATGATCATATTATGTCGTCAGGGCTGTAGCACCCTAAAATTGGCACAGTTAAACCTTAGTAAAAAGATAAAAATTTGAATTTTAACCCAAACCGCCCGTTACCCGCTTTCCTCATTTTTTGCACCATTTTTAGGATTTGTTTTGACCGTTGGACGATATCGTCGACGATCAAATGAAATCATCCCAGATCTGACGAATTCATCTGGAACAGAACGTCCAGACGATTTCGTCCCAAAACCAAATTTTCATAATTAGCTTCTGTTTCAACAACTTCTCTAACTTGGGCGAAAAGCGTGTCTACGCAGTTAGAGTCTCCCCGTTGGAGATCTCCCAAATTGGGATGATCTCCAACCTCCTAACCTCTCCCTAATCCTATATAAACTAGGATTTTCTTAGTTTATCCCCCTGAACCCCCTAGCTGATTGATTTCCCTACAAATTTAGTTCCTTATGCATTAGAGCATCCTCGCACCATCGTTTGCATTCTGTATTTCATGTTTTCTTGCAGGAATTTTATTGTTTTTTAGTCGGAGCAATCTTGGATCGTCGCAGGCGATTCCAGATGATTTCGGACGATCCTATCGTAGATCGACGATGATCTCGTACGATCGGAGGTGATCTCGATTGTAGTCCAGATTGGGGGCAATCAGAGCCCAAAGTTTGCATTTTCTTATCATTTCTCTGCATTTCTTTATGCATTATCTTAGTTTATTATATTTATGCATCCTGGAGTTCACCTCATTTAGCATAGATGCATGATAAAGTCAAAATAAATTATTAAATTAATGCATTTCCTTTTAATTGCTATCTGGATCTATCATTTAGGCAAATTTACTATTATTTCTATCATTTCCCCTTGCTTTTGCAGTTGCATTTTTGGTATTTTGTATCTATTTCTGTGATTGCAGGTTTCTGACGAATTCGTCTGACGAATTCATCAGATCACCGATGATCTTGTCTGATCTCAGACGATCGACTGAGATCTGAGATGATCTTGTGCAATTCTAGATGATTACATATGATTTGAGATGATTTGGACTTCTACAAACCTCAGAATCTTCATCAGACATCCGAAATCAGGTATATTCTGTCCTATTTAGCATACTCTCTGTGTTTAGCATTTATTCATGTTTTTTGTATTCATAAAAATCAGCATTGGCATATAGAATAGCTTAGATTCATCTTGGCCAAACCTAGGAATTGAATGATTAAAGCACAAAATGAATACATCAAACCTACTCTCAACCTAGGTGTGGAAACTACCATTCAAAAGTTTCCTGGTGAACCCACCATCCATCGAAAATTCACCCTTATACCCCTCCCCCGAGAGGCGGGACCTTCAAAGGGCCTCTCAGTCCGAGGTATTGTCCCATCCTTCTCGCATCCCCCTTTCGGGCGTGGATCCTATAGCCTAAAGGTAAGGATGCGAAAAATTTGGAGCGATACATTTTGGTGAACCCGACGTGAAAACTAAAACCTTTTGAAAACAATCCAAAAAAAAAAAACATAAATGCATTTAGAATCATCAGACAAACAAGTAAGATTGCATATCATATTTAGATGGTAGATTATAATAAAAGACGAGTTGTCACCATTAATGTTGAGAATCAATTAGCAGCTATAGAGATTACTTCTTTGCTTAGAGTATCTCAAACATATAGAGTCCCACCTTTATGGGACGAACTTAATAGGAGATTGAATCTCATTTCATCTAGATCAACCGAACTTAGGCAAATCAAGAGGTTTGTCCTAGATAGAATCCTGGATCCTGATCAAGTGACCTTATATCATGAGCTTCAGAGAGCTTGCCATAGGTGGTTAGCAGATAAAAGAGCCCTTGTGTCTTCTGAATTGTACACCTTTGAGGAATACCTCGATAATGCAGCTGTAATACATAAGTTTCTATCTCGTATAGAGGATCAAGAGGTCGTTCTTACGGATAGAAAGAGATGGAATAGAGTTCCTAGAGCTGTGTTATATCGAGAGTATTGCCATGAGCTCTATTTCTACAAGTCAGAGTCAGAAGTAGATAACATCACCATAGCACACTTTGTCAAATTCCTGAAAAACCATTTCCAATTTGAAGAGGAGCATTTCATGACTCCTGATGAACTTGATCCCATCAATGACATCTATAAACTATTTATAGAAAACTAAGCCATTCTTTTATTATTATTATTTCTTGCATTTAGTATGTTGTTTGTTCTCTTTATAAAATTATCATAAAAACAAAAACAAAAACAAAACAAAATATAACAAAACATCAAAACATTTTCTTTTAAGCATTATAGTAGGTATATAATTAAAATATATACCTCCCAAATTTGTTGCAAATATATTAATATATATTTGCTAAAATCTAAATTTAAGCATAATGACTAGACTCAGGAATGGAAAACAAATTGAAGTAGAAGAAGATTGGTTAGGAAAACCAGTAAATAAACCAGATGTCCTTCCTGAAGACCCAATTCAGGAAGAAGGAACCCTAGACCAACAAGAAGAAGAATTTGTTGAAGGAAATGAACAAAGAGAAACTGTTAGAGAGGAAGGATCCTCATCTCCTAAAATGTCTCCGAAAGGAGCGGTTACTTTTGAGAATATGGAACATTTTTGGAAGTTCCTCAATACTAATATTGGCGCCCTTAATAGAGCAGTCCATATGGACAAGGATCAAATTAGTGACACTCAAGCAACCCTAGAAGAAATATATCACACACGCACTAATCCCTTGTCCTTCGTTGATCAAGAAAGTGATCAAGTTGGACCATCCAATTTGGATATGGCCGCCATAATCCAGAACATGCAACAACAACAGGTTACCCAACCATCTAGAGTGCCTGTTACCAAGCCTAGGGTTATTCCCACACAAAAGAAACCGTCATTCACTGCTCTATTTCGCCAAGTTATTGATCAACATACCTCAAATCAACAAAAGCCTAAAACAAAACCAAACACCAATTTCCAACAATCTGGGATACAACATAATGCTACAACAAATCTTCTTCATAATACTCTTCCTACCAACCATTTGCATAACAACAATATAGCATCTAATCCTTACGTCACGCCATCCTACGCTCACAAATCCCATACTCATGTACCACCGAACCAATATGGTGGACAAACTGGTAATCTGGAAGCCATGGTGAAACAGTTAGTCTCCCGCATGGACCAGATAGATCCCTACCGTCCCTCGTACAATTATCGAGAGATGTGTAGTCAGCCTCTAGATCCTATAGTTGTAGCACAACCATATCCTAAACACTTTCCTATGCCTGTCCTACCTATATACAAAGGAACTGAAGATCCCATAGAGCATCTTCGTATGTTTAGGATAGCGTGTCATGATATATCACATGATGATTTGTTATTACTAAAAATGTTCCCAAAAAGTTTAGGAGGAATGGCATTAGAGTGGTATTACCAATTACCCACTCATTCT
This sequence comes from Wollemia nobilis, assembly GCA_028583015.1. Taxonomy (NCBI): domain Eukaryota; kingdom Viridiplantae; phylum Streptophyta; class Pinopsida; order Araucariales; family Araucariaceae; genus Wollemia; species Wollemia nobilis. Next base: position 3,218,554 of record JAQPPZ010002143.1, on the reverse strand, counting down.
TTGAGGAATTTCGAAGAGACAGTCGAGTCTTTTGTGCATCAATTTAGTGCCTACATTGAAAGGCATGTAACCATTAAATATTTGTACAACCTAAAACAAGACAAAGATGAATGTTTTGCTGATTTCCTAGCTCGATGGAGACAGTTGATAGGAAAATTGCACTTTGTGTTACCTTATCGGGAAATGTTGGATATTTTTATCAATAATTTACAAGAACAACTATCCTATGAGTTATCAATTGCTACCTTGACCACCTTCGATCAAGCTATAGATTTAGCTCGAAGAGTGGAAGATGCTCTCATTAGGAGAGGTCAGCTCAAAAAGAAAGATGATGAGAAAACATCCAGAAATCAATATAAAAATAAACAAGTTGTGGGTGATGGAGTCACTGATAGTAGAAATATCGCTACTGTTAATGTTGCAAAAACAATAGAGAAATTTATACTGAAACCTCCTGATAAACCACCCCGAGAATTTACTAGGTTAAATCAACCTTTATCAACCATTCTCCCGCAATTATTAGAACGAGGTTTGATCCAATTACCAAATATCCGGGAACCTGATCCAACTATACCCGGATACAGAGCTGATTTACATTGTGATTTCCATAGAGGACCTGGACACGCTACCAACTCTTGTAAAATATTAAAACATAAAATACAAGATTTAATTGATAACAATGAGATGGAGGTGCAAGCCTTTCAACCTAAACAAAATCCTCCTAATAATGCTCAAAAGAACATCCCCCAAATTCAGAATCAGAATGCCAATCAATCATTGGACATATTTCAACATCCTTTACCAAAGCATGGTAAGGAGGTGGCTAATCAAATTGAGCATCATAATGTTCCCCCTCCTACCCGATATGTAGGGACTATTAGTGGACATTTACCTGCTCATGATCTGCAAATATTTGACACAACTTTATCCATGGTTACGACCAGACCTCTATATAATATTCGGACACCTGATCTTAGTGATACAGAATACGAGACTAAAAGTGACATGGAAATCACCTCAAATCAATCGAACAGTTCTGAAGATGAATCAGATGCTATTCAACCTATCACAAATTCTATGGTTCCGGAAGAACCATTTCCTAGAAGAGTCACTACTAGACCATCTTCTCACCAATTACTTTCTAATGAACAAGCCATAAACGCTAGACCAAGACCCATTCATCATCCACAAAATAATATTGTAGGTACCATCGAAGCTGTTACTCGACAACAGGCTCAAAATTCTCAACAAGATCAGACTCAGAATGATGGATCAGCTCCATTTGTTTTGAAAATTCCTAATAAAGGGAATCATGCGCCTAATGTTCAACCTAAACCTCCTTATAATATTAATGAACAATTATCAAATACTACAGCTAGAATTTCCCTTTTGGACCTTTTAAGATCTTCTCCTACACATAGGGATGAATTAATGCTCACATTAAGCCAAATGATGGTACCACAAAATATTCAACCTGAAGCCATGTCCAATACTATCATAACTCGAGAAGTCGATTGTATTGACTTTCGGGATAGAGATATACCACAACATAGTTTACATAAGGATAACCCCTTATATATTACTGCCCTAATTGGAGATGTAGCAGTTAAACGAGTCTTGATTGATAATGGTTCATCTTTAAACATTTGCACTTTTGACTTCTACCAAATATTTGGGTTTAGAAGTGATGAAATGAAAAGAACTGATATGATTATAAAAGCCTTCAATGACGAAACACAAGAAACGTGTGGAGTTATTACTATTCCATTGCAAGTTGGTCCTAGAACCTTAGACATGACCGTGTTTATTGTACATTGCCCTGCATCATACAATATACTCTTGGGTCACCCTTGGATCAACGCGATGCGAGCTGTTCCCTCAACTTTACATCAGTGTGTTAAATTCAAATTTAAGAATCAATTGGTTACCATTCATGGTGACCCCAGACCCTTTGATATGTGTGCTTTGGCAGAACCTGTTGGAGTTCAATTTTGCCCTGCTCTATCATCCACACATCCTAATTCTAATCATCCGCCTAAACGTGTGAAACACACACTCATAACATCATCTACTTCTTCCCCACCAACTGCACCTCTACATATAGTTCAACCATCTTCCGAACAAACCACATTAGGACCTCAAAAGGATCCTAAACCCACAACCAATGCTTCTTGTTTTACTCCTATAACTTCCATACCTATAGATCCATCCATAGACATCTCTACAACATCTACACCTACCAGAGGCATGTTTTCCACATCCAAAAACATAGGAAATGATCCTTCTACTTCTTACGCTCTTACTGATGAGCTCTTACCCGATTTATCTAAAATTCTTATATCAGAGAAAACAAATGTTGCTATGCAAGATTCCCTTATTTTAAATAAATTGCCACCCTCTCCTCGTACCTTGGGCCTCCCACAGCCTATGGGAAGTATTTACCAAGTCGGGAGTTGTGCTTTTATTTATAAGGGATATGACTGGGGAAGAATACCTAGAAACATCAAGACTCATTATGATGGATATGCTCGATGTTATTTTGCTAATGAGTATATTAAAGCTAAGTCTATAATGCTTAAATTGGGATATAAAGGGAAAGGTTTGGGACCTTTCCAGAATGGTATGAAAGAACCTTTTGAGGTAGAACCTTGGCCTGCCCGATGTGGTGTGGGCCTATTTCCTAGTAAAGGTCAGCCATTCCCATTTGAGGATGATGACCATCTCATATGTTACCAAGATTATTTGGATAAACGTGATGCTTTGCATTTAAGGAATAACCCCTTTACATGTAATATGCTATCCATAGCCTACCTTGAGATGATTGTTGAATCCGATGATGAGTTGGAGGGAGATATCTTCCATGATGTCTCCATTGAGGAATTGTTACATAACGAATTTTATTTCGATGGCTCTATACCTAGTATAGCCCAGCTTGAGGCCACGACTCCTCAAGATGAATTATCCAAGCTAACCATAGAAGAATTACAAGAATTGGGTGTTTCACCCACCCCATATAATTTTGAGAGAGATCTACACATGGAAGTAGAAAACGTCATAAAAGTTAACATTGGAACCGAAGATAACCCTCACATAATCAACATTGGATCAAAATTGAGTCAAGAAAAACAAGATAAATACATTGCATTCCTTAAAGAATATGAAGACATTTTTGCTTGGACATATGAAGATATGCCAGGATTAGACCCTTCTGTAGTTATGCATCACCTAGTAGTCCATCCGGATGCTAAACCTGTTAAATAAAAACTTAGAAAAATGCATCCCAAAGTGGCTTTACTAGTCAAAGGAGAATTAGAAAAACTCTTGAAGGTCATTTTTATACAAGCCATTGATTATGCTGAATGGATCTCGAATGTAGTTCCAATAACTAAGAAAGAAGCTACCAAAGTTAGGGTTTGCACAGACTTTAGAGATATTAATGTTGCATGCCCTAAAGATGATTTTCCTCTTCCCAACATGGATCAGATCATTGATTTTACTGTTGGAAGTGGAATGATATCCCTAATGGATGGATTCTCTGGTTATAATCAGATCAGGATAGCTCTTGAAGATCAAGCTAAAACAACCTTTATTACCCCTTGGGGAACCTTTTGTTGGAAAGTGATGCCATTCGGTTTGAAGAATGCAGGTGCAACATATCAACGAGCCATGACTTATATCTTTCACGATATGATGCATGATATTCTACATGATTATGTAGATGATATTATAGCTCGTTCCCTCAAGGAAGATGATCATTTAAATGACTTGAGAAAAGTATTTGATCGGTTAAGGGAATATCTTATCCGATTAAATCCAGCCAAATGTATATTCGGAGTTAAGTCCGATAAATTATTGGGGGTTATAGTTTCTTTACGTGGCATTGAAATTGACCCTCTCAAGATCGCGGCTATCACTGATATGCCCGCACCCACAAATATATCTGAATTACGAAGTTTACAAGGTAAGCTTCAAGCTATTCGTCGCTTCATCGATAAGTTGGCGGACAAAACCGGACCCTTTCTTAAGCTTCTTAAGAAAGATGTCTCTTTTCATTGGGATGACGAATGCCAGGAAGCATTTGAACTCCTCAAACAATATCTCCTTAAACCATCGATGCTTTCACCACCTAGATCTGATCGCCCATTTATCTTGTACATTTTTGCTTCAGATTTTGCCTTAGGAGCTATGTTAGCTCAACTTGACGATGAGAAGAAAGAACGTGCTAATTATTACATTAGCAGAACCTTAATTAGTTATGAAACTCGCTATACAATATTAGAGAAGTTATGTCTCACCGTCGTATTTTCCACACAAAAATTACGTCATTATATGCTCAGTCAAAAAACGTATGTTATTGCTAAATTCGATCCTTTGCGATATCTCATGAGTCGACCTTATTTATCTGGTCGCACAACCAAGTGGGTTCTTGCGCTCAATGAGTTTGAACTCACGTTTATAGGATAGAAGTCTGTTAAAGGTCAAATCATAGCAGATCAATTAGTTGCTGCACCTTTAGAGTCTACCCATCCCCTCATCATTGAGTTTCCTGATGAATGCCTTAAATTAGAGGCAGACCATCCAGAGCAATGGTCCCTATACTTTGACGATGCCCGATGCATGAGTGGGGCTGGTGCAGGTATTATTTTAATATCTCCATAGAAACATCTTATACCTCTATCCTTTAAATTAATGTTTGCTTGCACTAATAATACTGTTGAATATGAGGCTCTAATCCTAGGATTACGAGCTGCCTTGGCACTGAAAATTAAAAATCTATTAGTTTTCGATGATTCTCAACTTGTCATTAATCAAATCAATGATGTTTATCAGACCAGAGATGATAAATTACGTCCATATAAAGCATATGTCTTACAATTATTATCCCTATTTGATCAAGTTACCTTGGAAGCTATTCCTCGAACTAGCAACCGTGCGACTGACGCTATGGCTGCAACTGCATCTCTTTTGCCCTTGGAGTTAGATGACGAATATGCTACCATCATTATTCATCGACTCCAGGAACCCGCTTCCAATAAATCATGCTTAGAACCTTTGGATGTGTTTCTAATCAACGAAACTACTCCTGAACCATGGTACACTGATATATTTAATTTTCTTCAAAATGGGACCTTTCCTGAAGGTTGTAATGGCAACCACCATCGGTTATTACGTAGACGAGCAAGTCGCTTCATGATTATTGGTAATACCTTGTATAGGAGATCTTTTGAAGGTATCCTACTGAGATGTTTGAATCTAGAAGAATCTAGATCAGCTTTGAGTGAAGCCCACAATGGATCTTGTGGGGGACATTTTAGTGGTAGCGCCATTGCTAAGAAGCTCCTTAGGATAGGATATTTTTGGCCTACCATGGAGAATGATGCACATGATTATGTGCACCATTGCGACAAGTGCCAAAAACATGCTGACCTTGTCCATGCACCTGCACAAGAACTGTAGGCTATTTCATCTCCTTGGCCCTTTTCAAAATGGGGCTTAGACATCATTGGAAAAATCAACCCTGTGTCATCTGATGGACACAAATTTATCATTACCGCCACTGAGTATTTCACGAAATGGGTTGAAGCTATGCCTTTAGCTTCTTGCACTAGAACCCAAGTTTCCAAGTTTATCTTTAATCAAATTATTTGTAGGTTCGGAATTCCTACAAATCTCATTTCAGATAATGGAACTTGTTTCAAAAATAAAGATGTCAAAAAATTATGTCAAAAATATAAAATTCAACATCGTTGGTCCACTCCCTATTATCCTCAGGGTAATGGCCAAGCATAAGCATCTAATAAAACATTAATCAAAATCCTCAAAATACTGGTCAATAAATCTGGTCGCGATTGGCACATCCAATTATATCCTGCTTTGTGGGCTTATCGAACTAGCGTTCGCACCCCCACAGGTACTTCACCTTTTGTTTTGGTCTATGGCGCTGAAGCTATTTTTCCCTTTGAATTAGAAGTTCCTTCTTTGGCTCTGCTACTTCAAGATACTGAAGTAGGAGATGAATATCGTGTTGGCAGATTTAGTCAGTTGGAACTCCTAGATGAAAAGCGCATCAATGCTTTGGAGCATCTTCGTGCCTACCAAAACAAGCTCAAGCGAGCATACCTCAAGAAAGTTCATCATCGATCCTTTGAGATCGGTGACCTTGTCTTAAAAGAAAATCAAAAAAAATACTAATGCAACTAAAGACCTTAAAGGTAAATTTGAGCCCAACCGGCTTGGACCGTATATCATCACTGCTAAATTTGGATCGGGAGCATACCGATTAGCTACCTTAGATGGTAAAGACCTTAAAGAACCTATGAACATTATGCATCTTAAGCGCTATTATGCATAACATTTGGTCATTTCATCATTTGTATATATTGTTATTTTGCATATTGTTTCATTTTCGTCATCCATATAAAAAAATTTCAAAAATAGTAACAATGTTTATTCTTTCAATTCATCAATCAAAATCAAAATATAAAAACTTTAAAACCATCAAAATCTTCAAAACATTCTTTATTTTCGTACCTGTCAATTCTTGAAGTATTGCAGTTATATTTTCAATTATTTTGGATAAATTAGCATTTATTTGGAATCCCGCACTTTCACACTCACATGCATAAATATCTTGATTTTATTTGGTATGATTATTAATCTCTCTTATATCAAAGTCCACAGTTGAATTAAATAAAGTTTTGAGCATAGAAGAACTGATCTTGTTATTTACTTGAACCAAGTACATCTCTTCACATTAAAATGATTTCATTGCAAATTCGATATGATGCTACATAGTAGAAGTGGTTTCTTGAGCGAAAAGTTTCCCCTGCTATCCTATCATGCACATGGTCTAGAATCTTTGAGAATTGACAAAAGGACAAGCTCACCCCTACCCAGAATAAAAATCCCTTGCTCTACAACCAATCCGAGCAAGTATCCCTAGTATAGGAAGCAAAAGAAAAAGTCAAAGCAAATGAGAAAAAGAAAAATATTATTTTGTATCATCGCAACAATATTTCAGCATTATCTCAATATCAAGCAAAAATACAAAAAAAAAAAGAGAAAGAGAGAAAAGCAAAAGCAAAAGCAACAAAATCCCTTCCCTACCCCTTGAAAAGAAAAGAAGGGTGAATGAGCTTGAATCCCTGGAATTCTCAATTATTCGAAAACTATGAGGTAAGCCCCATAATAGGTGGTTTGTGCCCAACCCGCTTGGCCTTGGGTAATTCCTAGCGTGGTGATATGTCTGTCACATTAGCGACCTTCTTTTGTACAGACCTATGTCGGCTTATGGATTAGCTAGCTCTTGATGACCCGACTTACATAGTAGTCTGGTATGGTTACATGCATATAAATCATGGTCAACGAACCCTTATTTGGTTAAGTCAAATTACTTGTATCAAATTCTCTTGCTCAAAATTGGTGAATGAACAATACAATTGCACACACATTTGTATTTGAGAGATTTTTGTATCATTATGATAAATCAAGATCGGTAATGAACTCACATTTGCACATGAGGGTTCCTTATAAATCTATATTTTGTCTTTGAGATAATTTAAAATATCTCTGCAATTCTTTGGAATAATTTCATTTTCTTATTTGAGAACATCTGTTTAGTATAAAAACAATTACATACATTGTTTTCAAAAATCACAAAATTCTTTCAAACAACATATTACACAAATATAGTAAATAAAGTCATGTTCATATTATTATTTTCTGTTTATCTCAAAAAATCAATTATGCAATAAAACTAAAATATCAAATTCTTTTTGGATTTCGCGATGATGGTATAAGTCTATACCCATAATTCTATGCCTAGCGCAAACCATTGTTCTCATTCTATTTCCCATTCATTTTAATTCATAAAAACATATGACTTACATCATTATGTTACACAATTGAGCTTTAAAAAGAACGAACACTTTTTTTCTATTTTCATGTCATTATGTCAAAACATTCAATTTTGCAATGATGGTATAGTTCCTAGGGACTTATTCAAAAATTTTATCACACTTAGGAATTTATGCCTAGCAAAAATCATATTTCTTTAAATATGTCATGCATAATATTTTTTATGAAAATCTGAAAACAAATCATCACCATCATCATTTTCATCATCACAACACAAAGTCTTAAGACAGTCTCTTAAGCACTCTTTTACTTTTAGCAATATTTCTATACTGGGATTAGCTTGACGACCTAGTGAGCGGTGACTCCATGAAATGGTCTATAACAGTGACAATGTCCTTTGAAATTATTGTTAGAAGTCCCTTTTATTTTTCATCAAATCACACCACAAAAACAACCAATTTATTCACATCAAATTATTTCATTTACAATTTTATGCCATGACATAAAAATTATAATTATTTCCAACGACATAATTACATAAATAATCAATCAAACAAAATTCAAAATTAAAGCATCATACAACATATACACAAGTCATATCATCAAAAAGACAATCTATATATATATATATATATATATATCATCAATCAAATATGTACATCATCTGGATTGGTATGCCACAATCAATACCCTGGCATACTCAATCCCCTCAAAAAATAATAATATAATAATACAGTCTGCAATCTGTAGCAGCTAGCCTCGAGAAGCCCTCGAGCTCTCAGCCTCATCTCCTCCCCCGCCCTGAGGTGGAGGAGGTGGTCCCATAGAGGTCCAGACTGTGTCTCGGGTCCTCGTCATCGATCGTGAGGATGTCCTCGATGATCCCACCCTGATAGGCTCTGCAATGCCGACTGGCAACTGCAACCTCTGACCCTCTGGAACCAGCTGGAAGTATACTCCCTGATAGAATGCGGTCTGGGCCATAGATCATGCCAACTCTTGTATGCTCGCCCCTCCGCTCTGAGCCCTAAGACGTGTAGCCTCATCCTGAAGTGTCTGCACCTGAGCCCAGAGGTGGGCAACCTCAGCCCGAAGAGCCATCGTCTCGCTGCTCTCCCCCACCTCGACACCCTTGCCCTTATCGGGTGATGGTGGTCTCTCCCCCTGCTATGAAGGGAATCTCTCCTCCCTCCGCCCTATCTCCTGTGGCCTCTATGGAGCCTGACCCATCCTCTGGCATCTCTCCTATAGAGACCATCGTTGCTCTCTCCCATCGTGACCCCGTGCTACCTCAATAGTAGCCTGATGCTGCCTCCCCATCCGTCGCACCACAGCGTGCACTAGACCCTATGCCCTCGTCATCCGAGGAGGGCGGATGCCTACGTACCAGGCATCATAGCCATCTGCAACCCCAACGTCATCACCATCCACTAGCTGGATGGGGGCATCATCTACGTCCTGACTCCAGAACCACTGCATGTCTAGAGCCCCGCTTAGTGTGGTACTATCCCGGATAGTCCAGGAGTACTCATAATCCCTAAGAGAAGGGATCCCTTGTTGTAGACCGAACTATCATAGAACTCGGTCATAGCGGTGGAGCTCTACCTCTCCCCGCTCCATCCTCAGCCAGTAGACTCGCCTGATGCGAGCCAGCTCCTGCCCATCCTCTGCCCACCTAGGATGCTCTCGCCATGGCCTCCAGGTGATCTGGTCTGGGATGAGGTCGTCTAGCAACCTCCGTGACATCGGTAGATCTATCCGTCACTGTGACCCCCTCTACAACCACCAGTAGAAAACCCGGGGCCTCTCCCGATCAACCCCTGTCAGTGGAAGCCCCACTGGCCTCCGCACCGCAATGTGCTCCCAGCACCAAACCTGTAGTAGTGATGTCACAACTAGACATCGGCCTCCCTTGTATACGACCCCATGTAGGATCCTATACAAGCGGCATAGTAAAAAGTTGCCCCATGAGTATCTATAGCCATGGTCTCTCATGTCACAGACCACATCTGAGAGGAGCCATGGTAGCCTGCACCCGCTCTGGTGGCACAACAGTAAGCCACCTACTACCCCGGCCAAAACTCGAGTCAACCTAGATGCCCCAGGCATCTACCTCAGAGACTCGATGTTCACTCTGCCCTTCTCCAGGGCAAAGCTCGGGTCTTCGGTCAACCTCATCATCGCTTGGCCTTGATTGGCCGCAGGAGTCATCAACCGTCCCTGTATGGGGATCCTCAAGATCCTCCATACGTCCTCTAGTGTGGGAGTCATCTCCCCTGTCGGTAATCGAAAGCAGGATGACCCTGGATACCATCTCTCTGCTAGGGCTATCAGTAGCCCCATGTCTGTCGATATTTGTGGCATCTCTGCCACATGCTGTAAACCGACTTGAGCTAGTCGGTCGTGCTCTACCTGATCAAGCATGGCTATGTCATCTCGTAGCCCACCGTATTTCCACTCCCGATTGTTGGCAATTTTGGGTACTTTGGGTACATTGCCTTTGCTCAAGTGTATAAGTTGTCATTGATGTCAAAAGGCATTTTTGTGTTGATATCAAAAAGAGTGTGATGTCAAAAATATCTTGAGAAGCTTCATAATGTTAAAGGGTTTTTATTAAAACCATGGTGACAAGGTTAAAGGTTTTTCTTAAAACCATTTGGACTCATTAAGGGTTTTTATTAAAACCAAGCTTAACTTAATGCAAAGGTTTTTACTTCTTGAAAAACCTTGAAGGTCCATGTTTATTATTAATAATTAAATTAACTCAAACCTTTGACAAAGGTCTAAGTTTAATTTATTATTAATAAAATAATAATAATTATTATTTTAATTATTATTAAAGGGTCTTTTAACCCTTAAGCGACGCACATAAAGAATTCATTCGCCGACGTGTTGCCATCGTTGGAGGAGCGCCGACGTCAAACAATTAAGGAGAAATGGCTATATAAGTGGGGATGATTTTCTAAAGTAATGGTACCATCGATCGATGCAATTTCGTAGCTTTGTGTCCTCCGAAAAAGCGATGTTTTTCATTGTATTTCGTTGTCCATCCATATTGAATTGCCCAAGATTTTCTTGCGCTTGACGTCCGACAGATTGCGTTTCTCTGACATTTGATAAGACTGCGAACTATGTTTTCTGGGAGTTACGTTTTTGGACAGCGCTCATGATGATGGTGGTGGCTTGAGGAAAACGTTTACGTTTTCAAATCCTTGGCGATTGAAGGAAGACAACACATAGGATTACATTATATTTTTCATTGGGCACTTGTGCTCCAATGGTGGTGGTGTGTTGAGTGAAGAAGCGTTGGGCAGAGGTGCCAAGTTTGACCCATGTTGTGGGCAATTTCGTCTTGGTCGTGATGCACGAGGATAGCAGCAATGAAAGCGCTTTAGCATTTGTGGTGGTGTTATTCATTTTCTCCAAAGGTTGGAGAACTAAGGTTGGCCAAGGTATATCTTTTATTATTTGCTTGGAGTATTTTGAGTTGACTTGGCAAATATAATTGATGGAGGTATAAGGTTAAGTTGTCATATTTTGCTTTGACATTATTTTATTGATGTTTAATGTTTATAAGTGGAGCTAAAAGGTGTAATAAAGGAAGTTTATATTATTGCTCATTTCTTTTTATTTCTAACCCTAACTTGGTTGGAAGTTTGAGAGTTGTGTGTGGTGACAGCTTGAAGGTTCAATTATCTTCTACTCCAATAAGGTATGGGCACATTCTTCTTATGAGTATGATTGGTGTATGTTTTCTGAAATAAGGTTGGAGTGAAAAGGTATTCTACTAGGTATCCTTTGGCTAGGTGTAAATCCTATTTTCTGGTTTGTTGAAGACTACTTATGCATTGTTATCCTTAAGGAGAGTTTTTGGTGAATGCATAATTTTTGGTTTGAGATAGTGGAAGCTTTGTGCACTAGGGTTTATATTTGTGAGTCTAGCTACTTGCATTGAGTTGGTGGAACCCTTGGTTGGCTGTTTTGAGTTTGATGGTTGAGTTGCTTCCATAGAGGTTGTTTGATCAAGTTATTGCTTTACTTGATTCATGATATTGGGCTTACTCCATTGAGTTGATTTGAGCAAGTTATTCTTTGCATTTGGTGATATTGTGTTGGTGGCTGTTTTGTTCAAATATCTTTGGAGGGAAAAGGATTTCTACTTGTTTCCTTTTCTTGTGATGATTGGTTGAATGCTTCAAGGTTAATGTTGAGTTGAATGATGTTGGTTAAACCTTGTCTATAAGCATTGTTGTTAAAGCCCTAATTGGTTGAGAAAAGATATTGGTTGTGGAAAGAACATGAGTATCATTGTTATATGAGATATTGCATGGTTGGCAATTGTTGGGTTGTGTTTCATGTTCTTGAGAAAAGCATACTACATCTATCTTATTCTTTTGAGATTGAGATTGAGTTGAGATTGATATTGGGAGTTAAGTATAGAACATATTGAGTCTCTAACAATTCTCTTTATGCTTCTATGAGGTTGATGAATCACATTGGGTCTCTAACAATTCTCTTTGTGGGTTCATGCTAAGCAAGTTTTTCTTGGTGAGCTTGTGAGGTTTTGGACAGGTTTCGGTGGGGACTTGTGAGCAGTTTTTGGACAGGTTCTGGTGGGGACTTGTGAGCAGATTTGGACAGGTCCTAGCAGAGGACTTGTGAGCTAGTTTTTGAGAGTTCTATCAGAGAACTTGAGGACAGAGGAGCATTGGTTCTTTGAGAAGAACCTGAGGACAGATTTGGCAAGTCTTTGAGAAGGCTTGTGTGTAGAGGATTGATTTGTTCAAGAGTTGGACAGATCTGATAGACAGAGGAAGACTTGTACTAGACCGATCGACTGTGTTTGGTACAGGTTGTTGAGCTGTTATGGACGTGATCATAGAAGGCAGAGGTCTCTTAGGCTAAGCATTGAGGATAGGAGGTCTTCGGTGGAAAGGAGTTCCATGTGCTGGCAAGAGGTAGAGGCAGTTGATCTTCTGAGGGATCATATCCAGAGTAGAGGGGAAGGTATCTCCTTTGAGCAGAGGCTCATAAATTTAGATTGGGGGAAGGTATCTCCTTTGGGCCGAGGCTCATAAACATTGTAATTGGGAAGGATTCCCAAAGAACTTTGAGATAACTTTTAGAGAAAAGTTTTGTGGACGTAGCCTAGCCATTCCGGGTGAACCACGTTAAAATTGGTGTCACTTTGTGGATGATATTGTGCATTGCTTTGATATTGCTTTGGGTATATTGCTTTACTATTTTGAAGTATAAAGGAAAAAGTAAAAAGAGGTCTTATACTTGTTCACCCCCCTCTCAGTATAAGCTTGTGTTCTTCAATTGGTATTAGAGCAGGTGCCTTCGAAAAGTTTAACAACTTGAAGGAAAAGCTAGTAAAGAACACAATGGATCATTCAAGTAGTAATGCAACTTTCAAGGCTACCAAGGAATCCAAGGGTAAACAGATTCAAGATAGTGATGAGTCTTCTAGTGATGAAGAGGCATATTACAACAAGAAAGGCAAGTTCTCTAGAAAGCACAAAAGTATGAAAAATATAAGATGTTTCAATTGTGGAAAGTTTGGTCATTATGCTACTGATTGTACTATTTCCAAGAATGAAAGTGATGAAGATAAACAGGATTCTAAGAGCAAGGATTCTGAAAAGCACAAGCATCACAGGAAGATCAAAGATGAGCACAACAATCAAGGAAAGAGGTATTCTCACAAGCACAAGAAGAGTTTCTACCTAGACAAAGCAAGTAAGTGTTCTAGTAGTGATAGTGAAAGTTCTTCAAGTGATGATGAAAATGAGATGTTGTTCATATCGAAAAAGAGGAAGAACCGAAACATAGATTCATTATCATGAAATGTCTTAGATGTGGAAATTTTGGTCACCTTGAGGATGATTGCACAAATAATGATTTGGTTTCTAGTATGTATGAGGATGCTTCAGAAAACTATAAGGAAGATGCATGTATGGTTTTTGAAAAGGGTAGCACCTCTAGTGATAAGAAATCTGAAAAAGGCTTTGATGATTCAAAAAGCAAACAAATAAAGGATCTTGAAAGTGAACTTATTAATGCTCTTAGTGCTTTGAAAAAGGAAAGAAAGAAGAATGCTAGACTCAAGGATAAGTTAGATGAATGTTGTATGGAGAGAGATGATCTTATAGAAAATCTTGACTTCTCTATAGCTAAGACACAAGAACTCAAGGATGAGTTAGAGTCTAAGGTTCTTGAGTATAGTGAGTTAGAACAGAAAATGGCTTCTTTGAAAGAGGAAACTAAAGAGTACAAGGATAAGCTTTACAGGTTTCAAGATAGCTCCAAAAAGGTTAAGTCACTCATCAAAGGTCAAAGAAAGACAACAGATAAAACAGGCCTTGGTTTTGTTAAGCCACACAAGGAACAAGTTGGAGAGTCTAGTAAGAGACTCCAAAAGGAAGAGAGTTCTGATGAGGAAAGTATTTCAGAAAATGAGTCCTTGAATGATAGATGCACATAAATAGAAAATAGAATTCAGAATGAGAAGAAGAAGTTTTCAGAACCTAAGAGGTCAAATAAAGGAAAGTTTCAAGGTAGATGTTTTGCTTGTCACAGGTTTGGTCACATGGCTTCACATTGCATGGCTCAAGTGAAGAAGGTAAATGACAATTTTAGAAGTGCTAGTTTCTTTCAAGGGTATTGCTACTCTTGTCAACAGTTTGGGCACAAGGCAATTTATTGCAAGGCAAATAACAGGAATAGGTTTGGTCAAAATAGGTGGATTCAAAGATCAGGTTTACCTCAGAGAAACAACATCGTCAAGTGTTTCAAGTGCAACAATGAAGGTCACATAATCAGACAGTGTAGAGCTGAAATTCCAAAATACAGGAACAGGAACAGTGGCATGATCGGGTCCAAGGATCAAGGCATGGACAAGAACAGGGATGAGAACAAGAACAAGAACAGTGACAAGAACAGGAACAAGAATATGGACAAAGAGTTCAAGAGAAGGCCCGACAAGGAAGTTATAGACGCTGATGATGATCAGTGCCTAATGGGAGTTTTACTCCCACCCCAGAATTAATCACCTCATCGGGAGGTGGGGGAGGGACTAAGCTAAGAGGCTCATTCTTAGTCCCGAGCCCCAAAGGTGGCCCTTTGCCATTGATGACAAAGGGGGAGAGATATGAGTAAGGGGGAGAGCTTCAAAGTGAAGAGGAAAGCTTCAAGTCAGGGGGAGCAAAACTTCAAAGGAAGATTCTCAGTTGTGGGCACAGTTGGTCAGTTGTTAGCACAGTTGGTTTCAGTTTTGGCTCTTGAGAAGTGTTTTCAGTAAAGGTTTGCCATCAATGACAAAGGGGGAGATTGTTGGCAATTTTGGGTACTTTGGGTACATTGCCTTTGCTCAAGTGTATAAGTTGTCATTGATGTCAAAAGGCATTTTTGTGTTGATATCAAAAAGAGTGTGATGTCAAAAATATCTTGAGAAGCTTCATAATGTTAAAGGGTTTTTATTAAAACCATGGTGACAAGGTTAAAGGTTTTTCTTAAAACCATTTGGACTCATTAAGGGTTTTTATTAAAACCAAGCTTAACTTAATGCAAAGGTTTTTACTTCTTGAAAAACCTTGAAGGTCCATGTTTATTATTAATAATTAAATTAACTCAAACCTTTGACAAAGGTCTAAGTTTAATTTATTATTAATAAAATAATAATAATTATTATTTTAATTATTATTAAAGGGTCTTTTAACCCTTAAGCGACGCACATAAAGAATTCATTCGCCGACGTGTTGCCATCGTTGGAGGAGCGCCGACGTCAAACAATTAAGGAGAAATGGCTATATAAGTGGGGATGATTTTCTAAAGTAATGGTACCATCGATCGATGCAATTTCGTAGCTTTGTGTCCTCCGGAAAAGCGATGTTTTTCATTGTATTTCGTTGTCCATCCATATTGAATTGCCCAAGCTTTTCTTGCGCTTGACGTCCGAAAGATTGCGTTTCTCTGACATTTGATAAGACTGCGAACTATGTTTTCTGGGAGTTACGTTTTTGGACAGCGCTCATGATGATGGTGGTGGCTTGAGGAAAACGTTTACGTTTTCAAATCCTTGGCGATTGAAGGAAGACAACACATAGGATTACATTATATTTTTCATTGGGCACTTGTGCTCCAATGGTGGTGGTGTGTTGAGTGAAGAAGCGTTGGGCAGAGGTGCCAAGTTTGACCCATGTTGTGGGCAATTTCGTCTTGGTCGTGATGCACGAGGATAGCAGCAATGAAAGCGCTTTAGCATTTGTGGTGGTGTTATTCATTTTCTCCAAAGGTTGGAGAACTAAGGTTGGCCAAGGTATATCTTTTATTATTTGCTTGGAGTATTTTGAGTTGACTTGGCAAATATAATTGATGGAGGTATAAGGTTAAGTTGTCATATTTTGCTTTGACATTATTTTATTGATGTTTAATGAGCTTTTCTTAGAAGTGGAGCTAAAAGGTGTAATAAAGGAAGTTTATATTATTGCTCATTTCTTTTTATTCTAACCCTAACTTGGTTGGAAGTTTGAGAGTTGTGTGTGGTGACAACTTGAAGGTTCAATTATCTTCTACTCCAATAAGGTATGGGCACATTCTTCTTATGAGTATGATTGGTGTATGTTTTCTGAAATAAGGTTGGAGTGAAAAGGTATTCTACTAGGTATCCTTTGGCTAGGTGTAAATCCTATTTTCTGGTTTGTTGAAGACTACTTATGCATTGTTATCCTTAAGGAGAGTTTTTGGTGAATGCATAATTTTTGGTTTGAGATAGTGGAAGCTTTGTGCACTAGGGTTTATATTTGTGAGTCTAGCTACTTGCATTGAGTTGGTGGAACCCTTGGTTGGCTGTTTTGAGTTTGATGGTTGAGTTGCTTCCATAGAGGTTGTTTGATCAAGTTATTGCTTTACTTGATTCATGATATTGGGCTTACTCCATTGAGTTGATTTGAGCAAGTTATTCTTTGCATTTGGTGATATTGTGTTGGTGGTTGTTTTGTTCAAATATCTTTGGAGGGAAAAGGATTTCTACTTGTTTCCTTTTCTTGTGATGATTGGTTGAATGCTTCAAGGTTAATGTTGAGTTGAATGATGTTGGTTAAACCTTGTCTATAAGCATTGTTGTTAAAGCCCTAATTGGTTGAGAAAAGATATTGGTTGTGGAAAGAACATGAGTATCATTGTTATATGAGATATTGCATGGTTGGCAATTGTTGGGTTGTGTTTCATGTTCTTGAGAAAAGCATACTACATCTATCTTATTCTTTTGAGATTGAGATTGAGATTGGGAGTTAAGTATAGAACATATTGAGTCTCTAACAATTCTCTTTATGCTTCTATGAGGTTGATGAATCACATTGGGTCTCTAACAATTCTCTTTGTGGGTTCATGCTAAGCAAGTTTTTCTTGGTGAGCTTTGTGAGGTTTTGGACAGGTTTCGATGGGGACTTGTGAGCAGTTTTGGACAGGTTTCGGTGGGGACTTGTGAGCAGATTTGGACAGGTCCTAGCAGAGGACTTGTGAGCTGAGTTTTTGAGAGTTCTATCAGAGAACTTGAGGACAGAGGAGCATTGGTTCTTTGAGAAGAACCTGAGGACAGATTTGGCAAGTCTTTGAGAAGGCTTGTGTGTAGAGGATTGATTTGTTCAAGAGTTGGACAGATCTGACAGATAGAGGAAGACTTGTACTAGACCGACTGACTATGTTTGGTACAGGTTGCTGAGCTGCTATGGACATGATCATAGAAGGCAGAGGTCTCTTAGGCTAAGCATTGAGGATAGGAGGTCTTCGGTGGAAAGGAGTTCCACGTGCTGGCAAGAGGTAGAGGTAGTTGATCTTCTGAGGGATCATTTCCAGAGCAGAGGGGAAGGTATCTCCTTTGAGCAGAGGCTCATAAATTCAGATTGGGGGAAGGTATCTCCTTTGGGCCGAGGCTCATAAACATTGTAATTGGGAAGGTTTCCCAAAGAACTTTGAGATAACTTTTAGAGAAAAGTTTTGTGGACGTAGCCCAGCCATTCGGGTGAACCACGTTAAAATTGGTGTCACTTTGTGGATGATATTGTGCATTGCTTTGATATTGCTTTGGGTATATTGCTTTACTATTTTGAAGTATAAAGGAAAAAGTAAAAAGAGGTCTTATACTGTTCACCCCCCCTCTCAGTATAAGCTTGTGTTCTTCACCGACTCTTTAGTAATCCCTTCTGCAAAATAAATAATAGAACAAAAAAATTCATTAATAAACCAATCATTAAAATCAATTAAATGCAATTCAATCAAGCTTAATTTCTTAAAAAAGATGATATCATCCACTATTGGATGATATCGTCTTAAATTGGGCAAAATCATCCTTTTTAGGATGAAATCATCTTCGATTTCGCAACTATGGGGATCTTCCCTTGTTGGACGGGATCACCCCTAATTCGTTGATTTTGCCCTCAGACAAAATTGATGATCTAGGGATGATTTTGTCCCGACATCGTTGACCGCCTAAAAACGGTCGCGATGCCCCAAAACAATCAAAATTCCAAACAAAAAATTGCATAAAATAAATTAAAACATAATTTACTAGGATTAGATCCTTACCCATAGCTCGCGTCGGACCTCTGTCGATCGGTGTCATTGTCTCAACCATTTTTTTCTCAGAGCTCTAGAACAGTAAAAATGAATAGTAAAAATGAATTAGGGTTTTACCCTATTTTTCTTAATTTTATTCAAAAACAACAACATTTTTAATTTTGCTTTTTCGTGTTTTTACCTCAAACGTTTGATTTGGGTAAAAACACGGAGGGGGCACCATAGCCAGTAGTCGTACGATTCGACCTAGAATCGTCGTCTAAAAAATGGAGTAAATTTTTTGCTTTCTCATAAAACGAGAAAAACTCGTCTTTAACGCATTTTCTTCAAAAAAATTTCTAAAGAGGGGGCAAAATGTAGCACCCTAAAATTGGCGCAGTTAAACCTTAGTAAAAAGATAAAAATTTGAATTTTAACCCAAACCGCCTGTTAACCGCCTGTTACCCGCTTTCCTCGTTTTTTGCACCATTTTTAGGATTTGTTTTGACCATTGGACGATATCGTTGATGATCATACGAAATCATCCTAGATCTGATGAATTCATCTAGAATAGAACATCCAGATGATTTCGTCCCAAAATTGAATTTTCACAATTAGCTTTTGTTCAATAGCTTCTCTAACTTGGGCAGAAAGTGTGTCTGCACGGTTAGAGTCTCCCCCATTGGACATCTCCCAAATTGGGATGATCTCCAACCTCCTAACCTCTCCCTAATCCTATATAAACTAGGATTTTCTTAGTTTATACCCCTGAACCCCCTAGCTGACTAATTTCCCTACAAATTTAGTTCCTTATGCATTAGAGCATCCTCACACCATCATTTGCATTCTATATTTCATGTTTTCTTGCAAGAATTTTATTGTTTTTCATCTGGAGAAATCTTGGATCATCGCAGGCGATTCCAAATGATTTCAGATGATCTTGTCACAGATCGGTGATGATCTTGTACGATTTAAGGCGATCTCGACTGTAGTCTAGATTGGAGGCAATCAGAGCCCAGAGTTTGCATTTTCTTATCATTTATCTGCATTTATTTATGCATTATCTTAGTTTATTATATTTATACATCCTGGAGTTCACCTCATTTAGCATAGATGCATGATAAAGTCAAAATAAATTATTAAATTAATGCATTTCCTTTTAATTGCTATTTTGATCTATCATTTAGGTAAATTTACTATTATTTCTATCATTTTCCCTTGCTTTTGCAGTTGCATTTTTGGTATTTTGTATCTATTTTTGTGATTGCAGGTTTCTAACAAATTCGTCTAATGAATTCATCAGATCACCTATGATCTTGTCAAATATAAGATGATCGACTGAGATCTGAGATGATCCTGTGTAATTCCATATGATTACGTACAATTTGAGATGATTTGGATTTCTACAAACCTTAGAATCTTCATCAGACATCTGAAATTAGGTATATTCTATCATATTTAGCATACTCTCTATGTTTAGCATTTATTCATGTTTTTTGTATTCATAAAAATCAGCATTGGCATATATAATAGTTTAGATTCATCTTTGCCAAACCTAGGAATTGAATGATTAAAGCACAAAATGAATACATCAAACCTACTCTCAACCTAGGTGTGAAAACTTCCATTCAAAATTTTCCTGGTGAACCCACCATTCGTCAAAAATTCACCATTATACCCCTCCCTCGAGATGCGAGACCTTCAAAGGGCCTCTCAGTCGGAGGTATTGTCCCATCCTTCTCGCATCCCACTTTCGGTCATAGATCCTATAGCCTGAAGGTAAGGATGCGAAAAATTTGGAGCGATACAAGGGCCATACAAAGTGCTAGTTGATCTACTGAAGGCATTAGAAAATCTAGATCAAATTTTGGGTTATCAAAAACCCACACTAAAGTAGCTTAGTAATCAGCTTGTACATCCATCAGTGTCATCACTGACATACCCATCGAATTTCTAGATGCCCAAGCTTGAAGATTTCAAAGATGATGAAGATGCAAAAGAGCATGTGGCAAGCTTCATTCTTAAGTGCTCTCATCTTCAATATTATGACCCTTTGATGTTGAGAATATTCATTACAACATTATCTGGAGATGCTTTAGAATGGTATAATCATCTACCACATCATAGCATAAACACCTTTGAGCAATTGGCCGATGCATTTTTGGGACGTTTTGCCTCTAGCGCTAAGAAAAGGATAAACTTGACTAACTTGTCTAGCCTTCATCAACTTGATGATGAGCCAGTCATGGAGTATGGTAATAGATGGAGAAAGGTGATGTTAAAACTACCTTTCACCCTACCCATAATGTAACTCATCCGAATGTTTACTAGAAGTTATTCAAAGCATATTTCACTTCTTTTACAATTACAACGATATCAAACATTCAAGGAGGCCTTAGCACAAGCCCAAATCATTGAGGACATCAAGGTCCAGGAGGGTGATGTATGACTCCACAAAGGGGAACAACCAAACAAGAACATTAAAGGTGGTAACACACAGCAAAATGTAGCCCCAATCAATCAAGTGGTTCTAAGCATCCCTGAACCCTTAAACCAAGCTCCCCCACCGCAATTACTAGTGCAACCTAATTACCAGGCTCAGCCTCCATTGGTCAAAAACCATCTACAACAAAAGCAAAGACAATATACTCATTTTTCAGAGCCCTTAGCATCAATCTTCAATTGATTGTATGAGGCACGAGCAATCATGCTTCCCGAGATCCATCCATTGAAACCTAACAAACGTAGATCAAAGGCACATAGGAAAGATCTATACTATGTTTACCATAGACAAAGAGGTCATGACATCCAGACATGTTATCCTTTTAGATATTTAGTTCAGGATATGATCAAGAGGCGAGAGCTTCTAGTGGGCAATCCTCTTGCTCCTAGAAACCAACCGATAGGAGACTTCCAAGACCTCTAGCCCATACACGAAGCAAACACAACATCTGCCAACCACTTTGAGCAACCCAAAGGTAGCATACCTTCCCCACCATCCACATCACAACCAATGAATCATAGTGAGAACTCTAATGATATCACACCTTTCTCACCTTCATTGAGTAGCACACACACTAGGGGTGCCTAAGGTATCATGCCTTCCCCCTCGCAAAACACTCAAAATTCAAAAATAATTTAAAACACCAAAAATCCAAACAAATCATAAAATGTCAAAATCCACAAACATTCAAAATAATCAAAATTTAAAAAATATTGCAAAACATTAAAACACAAAAACATTTGGCATGTACCCTTGCATACTTTAATTGCTTTGCATTAGGTATTTTTCAGCCATTATACTTGCATTAGGATAGGTCCTGTTTAACATCACATCAATCATAGTAAATGTTGGGGGTATATAAGGTATTGCACCTTCCTCCTAAGAACACAAAGTAAGCAAAGTTACAAAAGGCTCCAAGGGTATCTACATATCGCTTGGTCAACCTAAAATGCTCCTAGACTATCTACGATCATCTAGGTCAACCCTAAAATCCCCAAAGGCATCCATAAGCCCTTTGGTCACAACCAAATACCCCTAGGTAGTCATAGACACTTTTTAAGTGCCACTAATCGTCTAGGTCACCCAAAAGGCTCCTAGCAGGTTTTCACCATCTAGGTCAAATAAAAATGCTCCTAGACTATCTACGATCATCTAGGTCAACCCTAAAAGCCCCAAAGGCATCCATAAGCCCTTTGGTCACAACCAAATACCCCTAGGTAGTCGTAGACACTTTCTAAGTGTCGTTGACCATCTAGGTCACCCAAAAGGCTCCTAGCGGGTTTTCACCATCTAGGTCAAGTAAAAATGCTCCTAGACTATCTACGATCATCTAGGTCAACCCAAAAAGCCCCAAAGGCATCCATAAGCCCTTTGGTCACAACCAAATGCCCCTAGGCAGTCATAGACACTTTCTAAGTGTCGTTGACCATCTAGGTCACCCAAAAGGCTCCTAGCGGGTTTTCATCATCTAGGTCAAGTAAAAATGCTCCTAGACTATCTACGATCATCTAGGTCAACCCTAAAAGCCCCAAAGGCATCCATAAGCCCTTTGGTCACAACCAAATACCCCTAGGCAGTCGTAGACACTTTCTAAGTGTCGTTGATCATCTAGGTCACCCAAAAGGCTCCTAGCAGGTTTTCACCATCTAGGTCAAGTAAAAATGCTCCTAGACTATCTACGATCATCTAGGTCAACCCTAAAAGCCCCAAAGGCATCCATAAGCCCTTTGGTCACAACCAAATGCCCCTAGGTAGTCGTAGACACTTTCTAAGTGTCGTCTAGGGTTTTCACCGGATCATCTAGGTCAAGTAAAAATGCTCCTAGACTATCTACGATCATCTAGGTCAACCCTAAAATCCCCAAAGGCATCCATAAGCCCTTTGGTCACAACCAAATGCCCCTAGGTAGTCGTAGACACTTTCTAAGTGTCGTTGAACGTCTAGGTCACCCAAAAGGCTCCTAGCGGGTTTTCACCATCTAGGTCAAGTAAAAATGCTCCTAGACTATCTACGATCATCTAGGTCAACCCAAAAAGCCCCAAAGGCATCCATAAGCCCTTTGGTCACAACCAAATGCCCCTAGGTAGTCGTAGACACTTTTTAAGTTTCGTTGAACATCTAGGTCACCCAAAAGGCTCCTAGCAGGTTTTCACCATCTAGGTCAAGTAAAAATGCTCCTAGACTATCTACGATCATCTAGGTCAACCCTAAAATCCCCAAAGGCATCCATAAGCCCTTTGGTCATAACAAAATACCCCTAGGTAGTCGTAGACACTTTTTAAGTGTCGTTGAATGCCTAGGTCACCCAAAAGGCTCCTAGCGGGTTTTCACCATCTAGGTCAAGTAAAAATGCTCCTAGACTATCTACAATCATCTAGGTCAACCCTAAATGCCCCAATGGCCCCCAAATAATCCCGTTGGTCACATGTACATATATATATATAAATCAACAACAAAACACACACAACAAATATATATCAATCAAAAATTCAAAAACATCATCAAAACATCAAAATACAAAAACATTGCATCGCATTGCACTTTCATACATACATACCAATCCAAATTTCACAAAGAAGGGCATTATCAAAATTTCAAAAATTCAAAAAAAAATATTGCATTCTCATCAAGTTGCATACCATTGCATTATCACTTACATTAGGCATAATCATCATTTACACTTTGCATTTTAGAGTGGCTCATACATGTCTAGCACTAAGATGGTACACTAGTCACAATTCACAATCAATGTTGTCAAGGTCATCATTCACCTCATTCCATGGTTACTTATCATTTCCATCTACATTTCATACATTCCCATAGTCGTGTCCATTCCCTTCACCTAGTCATTTGTTTTTAGAATGTCATTAGGGTTTTCGGTCACTTAGCCATATCTAGTTTCTTCTCAGATTTTGTAGAAGGCTAGTGAGATTTTTAGGAGGTAGAGTCTTGCTTAGATTGTGCCTCGTATACATCAAATCCCAGCATATTTCACACTAATAAATCCAAGTTTCATGAAAGGAAAGATGAAACCCACAAAGTGGTCTAGGGTACC
The DNA here is from genome assembly GCA_028583015.1 of Wollemia nobilis. Lineage (NCBI taxonomy): Eukaryota > Viridiplantae > Streptophyta > Pinopsida > Araucariales > Araucariaceae > Wollemia > Wollemia nobilis. The sequence goes on along the minus strand of JAQPPZ010002143.1, from coordinate 3,194,582 downwards.
TTGAGCGAAAATTTTATCCTGCTCGTCCCCCTATGTGAATGGTTCAAGGATGCTGAGAATTGGCCAAAGAACAAGCTCTTCCTTACCCAATTCCCAAAAATAAACAGTGGTTTTCACCACTATCAAAAATCCCAAACACCCTTGATCCCTAAAGTCGTAAGGATTCATACTACACGTCCCTGAGAAGGATGGGTAGTCATCCCCAAGGCCTAAAATATCAATACCATTCCAAAGAAAAATTCCCAAACACCCTTGATCCCTAAAGTCATAAGGATTCATACTACACGTCCCTGAGAAGGATGGGTAGTCATCCCCAAGGCCTAAAAGATCAATACCATTCACAAGCAAAAAAATCCCACAAGCTCAACTTTGAAATCAAAATTCAAAATCAAAATCCTCAAAAAGCAACAATAAAAAATAACAGTGGTTATCACCACTCCCCAAATCCCTTGCTCAAAGAAAATCAAATACAAAATAAACAGTGATTATCATCACTACATATGAGCAAGTATCCCTGTAAAATTGAATAAAAGAACAATGCCTGAGCTTGAATCCCTGAAATTCTCAGCATTTGAAAAACCATTTAGGTGATCCTCATTACGGGTTTGGTGGATAGCCTATCCGACAATGATGGTATCCTAAATGCATGATGATATGTCTACCACATTAGCTTTGTGTGTGTGTAGACCAATGTTTGCATGTGGACGAGCTAGCTTTTGGTCACCTATACTACCTAGTGGTCTAATCCAACTAAGTACAGAACTCTAGATTGTGGCATTCATAGAGTGATCCTCATTACAGGTTTGGTGGATAGCCTACTTGTCAATGGTGGTATCTTTATGCATCTCGTAGGAATGAACTCACTTGCACACACAGGGATATTGAGTATCTTGGTCATCCTAACAGATTCATACCTTGTCAAAAAGTCCTGCATGGTTAGTATACAACTTTTGATCAGTTGACTAGATCGTTTGAGTCTCATGAAAACCTCATAGGCCTTCTAGAACATTCATTTTATTCATTCCATTTTATCACATGTATGTCAGTTTCCATTTGCACAAATCCATTACATAGTCTCATGACAATATTCCACATGAATTGATGAATTCTATACAGTCTATGGTGCTAACATAGTATGTCATATAGTGTTCATATTCCATCAATACACATCAATAGATCATCCATTTCATTATGCATACACACATTGCATATCATCAAATAACATCATAGTACAACACATGCATCCATCAATGCATCCATAGATCATAACACATAATGCATCTAACGCTCCAAATTATCATAATTGCAAATCAAGAAAACATTTTTGTAACATCAACTGGGGCATTATTGGTATCATACCTCCCCTAATCAGCAATAAAATAGTTAAGCAATCAACCTCAAAAATCCCCAAAGGTATCCATAAACCCTTTGGTCACCCAAAAGCTCCAAAGGTATCCATAAACCCTTTGGTCACCCCAAATGCCCCAATGGCATCCACTAAGTCCATTGGTCATAATAACAACATGCTTAATCCAAATCAACAATGGATAACTTAATCAAGTTAATCATGTTCATCTTGTGAATCATTGCCAAAGATAGTCATGCACCCCCTTTGCTTGGGGCAAATAAGCAAAAGATCAAAAGCAAATTCAAGCAAACTAGTAAGCTTATCTCCTATTGCCATCAAGGCTAGGATTTTATTTAAGCTTATCTCCTATTGCCATCAAGGCTAGGATTTGATTTAAGCTTATCTCCTATTTCCATCAAGGCTAGGATTTGATTTAAGCTTATCTCCTATTGCCATCAAGGCTAGGATTTGATTTAAGCTTATCTCCTAATTTCCATCAAGGCTAGGCTAAAGCGTAGACTTGAGCTCATCTTCCAACTACCACCAAGGCTAGGATTAGACTTAAGCTTGTTTGCCAATATGCCAAAGAACACCAAAATCAAGTTCCTTAACTTGTCGAAGGCATTAATTCTGAGAGGCATACCCTTTCCATGGTTGGGGCATCCAATGTTGATGAGGTATTCTTCTATGAAATCTCATCAAAACTCAAAAATTCAAAAACAATTAAAAAAATTAAAACACAACAAAAACAACACAAAAAGCTAAAGAAAAGATCCAAAACCCACCAAAATTAAGTCAAATTGGGTCAAGTGACTCGTCGCTTTTCTCACTGGTCATTCCCTCATCGACTCATCGCTTGAGGGGGTAGTCATACTCAGTCCAAATCAGCAAGCACACACTCAATTATGCGAATTGCGTTCATTCAATGAATCTTCGATAAAGACAATCATGCTCCTGCTTGGGGCAGCAAACAAGCACACAATATCACATCATAATGCTTGACATTACTGGCATCATGAAGTCATGGGCCCTAGCCCTTCATGATAGAAAATGTTCAAGCATAGGCACACTCATTTAATGAGTCAGAAACAAGGATTCAAGAACACACCCTTTCCATGATTGGGGCATCTAAAGTTGGTTAGGTTATCGAGTAACCTTAATCATTCAACATTTTGGTCATCTATTTTTGCTCAATAACTGTGCTGCACACAATGCATCTCAAAAAGGGGCATCTGTAGACACTAAAATGTGGTTAATCCGATTAAGCACCCACAAACAATGATCAAATTGGCATCATATGGCCCCTTGGGCAGCCCTCAGGAGGCTCACAGTGGTTCTAGCCACTCCGAAAAGGTTTTTGGAGGCTACCGGCCCAATTTTGGGAGGTTTTGGCCCAAAATTCACCACCGTCCCACCCTGGGATGGTGGTAGATTCCCACCATCCCACCCTGGGATGGTGGTGAGCCATCATCCCAGGTGGGTGGTGACAGGTGGGACGGTGAGCAAGTTTGACCCAAAAAAGTCAAATCTGGGACATATGGCACCCAAAAACTGCCATTTAGCATGCCATATGGAGCATGCGGTTCAGAGGGCACTGAATCCTTATGACACACTTCTTAATGGAGGCCCAAAATGGAGATTCTCTTCCCCATCCATTGCATGCCTCCCGTTTGACAAGTGGCACCTCCTGCCATGCATGCCCTTGCATGCCTTTTTGCACATGAGCCCCCTTGGGCTATAAAATGGATTCAATATCCACAAAAAAACACACACATAGATATATATGAGTTCTAGGATATGCAACGGAGTGCTTCCAAGATTTCCCCTCACCTTATTGCACCTTTTTTCCCTCGAAATCTCTCTTTTGCCAAGGAGGTTATCGGGTGACTTCAAGAAGGTAATCCGAGCATAAATTTTCCATCCGGGTGAATTTCTTCACCAAATTCAATGAAAACACACCTTATATTGTTTAGGAACATCTTCTAGTGATTTTGGTAGCAAAAAGTGGCCGAAATTGGTGGGTATCCCCTCCTAGGGTGCCCCCCAAATAGTTGTAGTCACCACCGTCCCCCCTAGGATGAGGGTAAATTCTTACACAATTTCACTACTTTTTTTAATTATTATTTTTCTATATTATCCCATGATGCTACAGTTCAAATTTCAGGTGATTTGGAGTTAAATTGACAAAGTTATAGCATTTTTAAGTTTTTGTAGGCTCGTAGGGCCCATCCGGGCACCCCAATTTGATGCAGGTGGATCTGGGCCCCAATTTGAAAATATAATCATATGGGTTGTCTTGAAATGTCAATTTATGCATACTTTCCAAATTTCATGAGTTTTGGATATGTTTAGGTTCAGGATTTGCTTGTCTTCTTCTTCGTAGGTTGCAGGCAGGCGACACCAAATCGAGGGGTCTACAGATGCAATTTCTGATCTTTTTTTGGTGATATCCCCTCAAAAAATCCTCTTTAACATCTCTACAAATTTTCAAGTCATTTGGACATGTTTTGATATATTTTTAATATATGCATCATTTTGCCCCTGTGGGGATTGCATGTTTTCCACCATACACCCTTGCTATTTGACCCCTTTGGCTTCCTTGTGTGTAGGTGCAGGTTCTTAGAAGGCATTGGGAAGGAATATCAGACATCAGATATTGAAGATACAAGAAGTGGTGGCATTGGCTCACCCACCTCGATTGTGGGTATGAGGAAAAGCACTGGATGTGCACCCTGATTCCTTGGAGGAATTGATCCTTGGGCACCCCAAATATTGTAACAATTGTATCACCTTTTGAGCCCTCAAGGGGACTACTGTGTAACCTTGGATCTGATCCACCCAATTAATAAAGAAGACACTCGTTTCATTTCATTCTTTATTGCTTGGTATTGCTTCATTTTCATATGCATGCTTCCGTTTGATGCTCATGTGCAAGATGGGATAGATACACATATTGTTTCTCTTCATTAGGTGCACCACTTCTCCCTACTTCAATTTGTTAATTTTGGCTTCGTGTTCAGTTTGCCTCCTTATTAGCCTAAAATTGGGGCCTTGGATAGCTATTGAAAGGAGGTCTATTGCCTTGGTTTCCCTATGGGAAGGAAGTTCCTAGGTTATTTTGGTACTTGAGTATTAAGGTATTTTATTACCTCCTTAGTGATAATATTTAATTGATGACTATTTTGAGCAGACTTTGTATTGCTTCAAACTCGAAGTTGTATGGAGTAGAGGGAATAGAAGCAAGAAGGGAAGCACGGACTATACATAAAAATGAGGTTGGATGAAAGGTTATTGGATGGATAACTTGAGGAGGCTGATCTGGAGATTGAATTTTGGGAAATAGAAGCATATGTGGTCTAGGGGCTAGCCTTCCAATCTAGAATAGGTTATTTTTAGCCTGGATGACTATGTCATAGGCACCTAACAAATAATATCCTTCCTTGGATTTAATCATCATGGATATTTCAGAATCTAAGGCCTTCAAATAGTATGTAAATGTCGTACTTGGGAGGGGATGGATATCATCATCTATTTTATGCCATGCCTATGAAAATTGATGTTGAAATTATCCATGACCTCCATCGATGCTCTCTTTATAGTAGACAACTATTCTAAGAGAGACACTCCATATACTTTATCTTTGAATCTATCTACAAATAGGGTAGCAAGTTGGTATCAATCAAGAATTAAATGAGGAAGAGAGACATACCATTCTTAGGATTTGCCTCTAAATGATACAACTACCAATATTAGATCTATATTTTTCTCTATTATATTATGAATGGCACATAGGCTAACCATGTGTTGCAGGTTCTCAATCGATATTGTTGTATCTTCCTAGATGTAGTATGGGATGGACTTTAGTGCTAACATTGGTATATCATCCCACACTACTGATGGTATTGAAGTTCACAATGGACATCTATCATTCCATGTGGGAAATCTTCTAGGTGATAAGGCAACCATATTTTATCCTTGACCTCTCATTCTCAAATGGTGTTGAGTGGTGGTACTAGCCCATGTGAATTAGCAACTACAAATAATCTGGTCATAGGTCTTGCATTCATAAAATTTTATGTCCTTTACTTTGAGCAGAGTTACTAGGTGAATATAGTATTTACTCTTCAAGCAAATAGACTGATATCTTCACCAAAATCTCGATTTGATTTCTTTCTAAATGATTTATTTTGGATATTTGTCTTTGATCAAAGTCACCAGGTGATATTTTTAGATGCTTCAAGCAAGCAAATAGGCAAGTATCTTCATCGGGATCTTAGCCTAGTATAGTTCTCTTGATTATGGGACCAATTAAAATTAATCAATTGGGTCCCATAGAGCATACCCTTAAATTTTTGTCCTCTTTGATTATCACTTTCACTAGATGTGTTACTAGATGGACCTAATAATCATGCTTTGCATGAAGCAAGACAAGAGGACATCTAGAGAGCCTAGATATGAGGCTTGAAGGATGACCTTTGGGATGTTTTACAAGGTTAGATCCTTTTAAGATATGATTTTCAACACTCTTCTACTCTATCCTAATTTAACCAACATCAGGGGAAAAGGGAAGAAATAAAAACATAGGAAACAAAGAAAAATAAAAATCCTAAGATAACCAAGGGAAATATGCCAAGATCATAAAATTATTTTGCATAACAGTGGGATAAATGAACACATATTTCATCTACAGACAACACACAAGAAACACTTTATTTTCTCAACATGTCAATTAAGATTAGATTGCATATATAAGACATGAGACAAAAAATGAAGTAGTCATGACCTCTTATATAGGCATATAAACATACATACACACAAGAAACATGATAAAAAAAGCCTAGTAGTCATGGCTTCTAGTATATATATGAGTATGAAAGTTACAAATCATGCCACAAGCGAGAGTTTGAAAGCATATCCACAAAAAACATAGGGCTCAAGTCTAGACGAATATACAAAAGAAAATGAAGGGAGGGTTACAAATAGCAACTAACTAGTCCTTTGCAATGCACAAACAACTACTAATTATAGATAAAAATGGGAATATTTTCCCTTCAAAAATATGTGTAGGTATTGGATGATGCCCCTTAGTTACTTACTTGACCTAGTCTACATCACATCACTTTTAGCCCTTCAAGGTCTCTAGATATGGAATCATCAAAGTTGAGTTATTGGATGCTCAACTACTACTGACATTCTCAACTACCACCCTAGGGATCCTAGAAATCAAATCAATACTATCATACTTTGGGTGTTGATATTGTAATAGCCATGTTCCTACTTTCAATAGGCCAAAAATTTTATTGGATTGTTGAGCCCAAGTGGTGCTCGTAAGTGATACTTAACTCCTCTCAATAATTACCCATTAGTTCATCTCAACTATCCCTTTTTGGAAATCTGTACCATTCATGAAGACTTGCAATCTAGTCTCTGCCCTTTCTATCAATCCATCATATATAATCACTCTTCTTGTTTTATCATCTTTGAATTCTAAATGCCTTTCTTCTTGTGACCTACTATCTCTTCTTCACAATGTTATTTTATCTTTGAAGTAAATTCTATACAATTATTTTCCATTTGGATGACCATAAAACATTTATTTATCTTTGGGTGTCGAAATTTTATAAACTTCCATGGCTAGGCCAACCTTTTGTCAAAAGGGTTGTAGAAGTATTTTATTGGACCACTTTTTGCTAGCCCAAATTTTAGAACTTTTCTTCTTTTTCTTTTGTTGAAACTTTTAAAACTTTTTATCTTTGGAAAATTTGCCTTTCTTGTACCTTTTAAACCTTTACGCCATCCTCTAACTTCCAAAAATTTTGATAGTGTAAGTCGTTGTAACTTTTATCTCCTACTTTATTTTCAAAATTTTTGTAATTGGTACTACCTTATGGTTGAAACTTTTACCCTTATTTTTTCAGCACTTCTTTGTCCACCATCCACTAGTTTTACCTTAACTTTGATCTTCTTTCAAAACTTGTAAGGAAATTTTTTCTAAGTATAGTGAATGCTTCACTATAATTGATTCTCTAGCAATTTATTCTATAAGAGCTTCAGATGATATTGCAATAATATGGTACAATTGCAAATGGGATGGATAATTTTTAGAAGCAAAAAGTAATTGGGTTGCTAGACTATTTTGTAGAAAAGAGAAAAACATCAAAATTAGGGTTATAAATTGTAGACACCTAAAATGCATCATGTCGAGGGTGACTACTCATATGGACATGCTACAAGACCATATGGAAGATCTTGGACAGACTCCAAGATAGAGCAGTGGTTATAACCACTCAATTTGGGCTCCTTGGCCTAAATAGTCTAAACCGTAGCCTAGACCTACGATTTACAGTTAAACCATAGCTGAGACCTACTGTTTGTAGTCTAGACCATAGTTGTGACCTGCAGTCCTAACTGAAGTTTAGTTGGCCTTCAATCTGAGCCAAATCAGTTGAAATGGCCATTGTATCTAGAAGGTGGTTAGAGGGTAGAAGCTTCCGTTTCAACTGTCCTAACCACCCCTTCTTGATCTTGGCTTCTCCAGGAAGCCACCCGAAGTCCTAGGGCATCCTATAAATGCCCCCTCCAAATGGGGATAAGATATAGATGATTTATATAGTGAAGCACTGATGAATTATTGAGTGAGTTTGAAGTGATCAAGCGAGCAGTTAAGCCCTATCGGATTGCATACTAAATTTGTGCAATCAAATGCTAATTTGCTATGCATACAATTATCAATTTTCCATGGGAACCCTAGGATCCTAGGAGGATCAATAAATGCAAATCCAAGCAAACGAAGACCCATTACAGTGATTTGACCGCCAAATATGTCAGGATATTGAAGGTGACCCTTGAACATCAACTGGATAAGGAGGTTAAGCCCACTACCCTTGGAATTGAGGGTAAGCCTATCAGAGTGCTAACCATGACTGTTAGTTGCATTTTATAGTGCAGACCATGCACCAGAGCTATGATTTATAGTAGAGGTATAACCGCATTCCTATTTCTATTCCTATCCAGCTAATTAGGTTAGATTAGATGTTTTTATGGTTTAATAAAATTTTAGAAGACTTCTAACCGTAGAACTAGGTTAGATTTACATTTTATGCTTATGCTTCAAATAGGGCTTAAATGCTTTCTTTATGCATGTTTATGCTTCACTTTTCATATCTAATCCATGCATAGTATAGCTGCTACTTTCCTTTACGTTATTATATGAATCTTGATTCACTTTGCATAGCTTAGAAGCCTTCTTTATGTTTTCTTGATTATGCATGTTAATGGTGTCATTATGTAATTTACCTAAAAGGACCTCATCATGAGAGGTTGCCTATATTGTTGACATTCTTGTTGTTTCTTGACCTTAGGGAATAGTTTCAAAGGAGAGAAAACCATCAAGTTCCTTCCCTATTGCGAAGAAGAGGGCACCTCCACCCTAGAGAAGTTTGCGCCATTCTGAAAGGCATCTGGAAATCCCACCTATCCTTAAGAGGGAAAACAACTATGCACTCCTATTGTAATATTGTATCAAATTGAATATCTCTAAGAGGGATGTACTTGTAATTGGATTTTGGCTTTGAATACAATGGAATAAAGTGTTTCTTTCTTGTTTCATTTATTGTCAATTTTGTTTTCTTGTATGCATGATATATGTTTACCATTTATCACAATAGGAGCCGTTATCGGGTGTGACCCTTTTTGGTGGTTACAAAGGTGATCATGATGGGACCCTATATTTTTAGGATCTGATTGTGCTTTGTTGGCTTTTGTATTTGCAGGTACCCCAAAAACTGAACCACAAGTACAAGGCATAGTTCACAGTCAGAACTATAGGTCAGACCTGCGGTTTCCTACTGACAACACAGACAAAAAAATTTAGAATTCTAGACAGTGTATGACATGAGGTAGGCCCTTTTTCTAGCCCTATGACACTTTTCATCTCTCTATGTTTTTATAGTAGGTCAAATTCGAATGCAAATTAGGAAAAGAACTAAAAAATGGTAAATCAACTATCCTAGTTTGCTTTTGTACTTTGCTTTCCATAGAAAGGTGTTGTTGGGAATAGCAAACCTCTGATTTTAGTTTTCCCTAGGCTACAGCATGCTTTATAGATATGTGTTGATGGTTTGCATGTGTGAGGCCTGATTAGTGGCCATTTAAGATCGTAATGTGCATAGTCCTAAAGAGCATCTAGATTAGTTTGCATTTTTTGAATTTGAAACGTCTTTCATATGCATAGCATTTAGAAAATGAGCATGTATGTTATATGATGCATTTCTTTTATGTACATTAAAAAGAACCACACACACCATGAAACACTTAAAAGCTAGTGAGTTGGGATTAAAATCCAACCACTAGTAGGGTTCAATGACGATGGGCGTAACTTCCATCCATTGGCCCAAATACTACGAACCCTTGATACATAGACCAATAAAGGATCCAAGAACCATCCGTAGCTTAGAAAAATTGCATGTACTCCTCTTCAGAGCGTATAACATTGATTGGGTGAGATTGGATGAGTATCTAGCAGGACCCATGCTCCTTTTTCGGGTGTGGGCTTCATTACCATACACGAGGGATTTACGCGACTTGGATTTTAGAGCCAAGTTATTGAGCTATGAGTGTACAGGTGAAATCCATTAAACCAAGAATAAAATCCAAAAAAAATTGCAAAACATGACAAGAGTTTCTACAACTGATACAACACATATTGAAAACACATCAAATAATTTAGGACTCACTTTAAAACTTAAAATGATATAATCATTGTTGTATACCTTCCTTGCTTAATAATAATACATTTAGACTCTAGATACACAGTGGTGGATGCACAGGGTGGTCGGAAAAGTTCCAAATCCAACGCCGATGACCAACCCATAACTAGTTCACAACAATATGTGTTGAATCCTCAACCACATGAGCAAAATGAATGTCGTTTAGCTAGCATTCGAGGAGACAACTCGATACGAGGGGAGCTAGTAGAGCAAATCCCAAATATAGAAGCTTCAGTACACTCCTCTAGGCAAGATTCAAATAGGAAACCTTCCAGCATGAGGGTGTTCTACTTGAGAGCCATTACTAAGACCGTAATGCACATGCATCCACAAGGTCGGCTGAAGAGGTTATTGTGTAGGGGACCAGATTGGTGCCCCTACGTACTAAGTTCACTGGAGGATATATGGATCCACCTTCTAAGTATAGAAGGACTAGAGACCCACCCATTTAGGGGTAGGCAGATAGGCTCGCTATCGAGCATAGAACTAACCATACTCCCATGCATGGTCCAACATGTAAGATCACCATTGACATATTAAAGGTTGAAAATAATGGTACATCACTACATTAGCGATGGCAGTCTAGGCAGCTAGAAGGTCTAGGTAGTATGCTAGAGCAGCTAGGCTGTAAGCCTTCCACTCCACCCACTTGAACCCCAAGTGAGCATAGTGGGAGTGTCGTCCACACTATTATAGAACATGGGGAGGCTTCCAAGCACCCTCATTTCACACACCTGCTATCTACTCATCGAGGGTAATAATATAGGACACAACATGAGGTCAATACCATCTTTATAGATAGATGCAAAGGCACAACACATCAGTTCGATGGGTACTATTGGTCATCAAATCTGCCTAGGAAAGGATTTGGGTGAGTGTATGCGCCCTAGACCTGGACCAACATTGAAAGGCCGAAGGGAAGAGATGCCCCTCGTGCCAATCTCCGGAGAAAGGCCGGCTCCTATGCTAAACTACTTTGGTGTTTTGAGATAAGGGATGCAGGAAAGAGATAAAAGGAGTTAGGGTTAGAGAAAGAAATAAAAAAGGGGTAAGGGAAGAGAGATCGATGATTTAAGGTGGGAGAGAACAGGAAGCACGATCACTAACTAACAACTTGAATAGCAGCAAGGAACACCAAGAATAAATGAAAGAAACGCCACATTAACCTTCCTATGTATCCTCTGGGAGAGCTCCAGGATTCTCCTTCTCCCTTTCATCGAAATTCAGGGTTCAGAGTAAAGACGATTAGGACAAGTGAATGTAACAGAAACCACAACCCACCAGGCAGCATAAAAGAAAACCAATATAGCATTTTTCCTCTCCTATGTATCCTTCAGGCAAGTTTTAGGGTACAGTCCCCAATCGCACACCGGATTCAGGATTCAGAGTCTCAGTATGCAAATGAAGAAAGACAAAAGAATCAAACACAAAAGGCAGCATAAAAGAGAGAAATTGAGCCCAAAGCTCTTTAGTATTAATCGCAGGACATCAAGTTACAGCAGCTTTCTAGCAGATAGTTCCCCCCTTCTTCATTACAATGCCTAGGTTTTTATAGAGGACCCGACCCTCTGAGTCATAATTACACAGCAAGGAGAAGTACGCCCTCGAGCCCTGAGAATTCGGCTCCCCGAGGCTCTCGTGATCGAGCTCTCAAATCCGTTACCAAAACTGGCAACTATGACCGGGTCAACCATGGAAAGATGCATTGATGAGCCATCTGGACGTCCTTGGTCTCTGGGTGCGGTGCTCGAGTGGCCGCCATGCTCGTCGGGCTCTTCATCATGGCCTGATACTTCATTTCCAATTGCCAAAAATGAGCAACGAGCTTATCGGGCACGAAAAAATGCATTTATGAGGCACTTGATCGCCTCGAGAAAATACCCGGCTTGGAGCGCGTGCCTTTGAAGTGCTTCGCTAGTTTTTCAACTTCGCTTCGCAACGGACTTGTGCCGAAGCAGATTCTCCTTGATTTGCACTTCGCATGGTGAAGCTTCGCGAGACGACTTCGGGGGTGATGGAGGCCGAAGCATATCTCCTTCGCAAAATGGGCTCTTCATAATTGCTTCACTTGGAAAAATGTGCCGAAACTACTTCGGCGAGGCCTTCTACCCGAAGTATATACTTCACTGGTGAGTTGGAAAATGCTTCGCTGCGAACCTTCTTCAAAACTGCGATTCGGGAGTATTTCGGCCGAAGTGCATCCTTGCCTTCAAAATGCATCTTCTACTTCGGGTGAAAGTACTTCGCATGAAAGTTTGCCAAAGCAGATGCTTCGCAATGATTTTTGGTGAAGTAGAAATGGTTCACTGACGTAGGACCCGAAGTGGATGCTTCGACGGCCTTTTCGGTGAAGTGTTTTCAGTACTGTGCTCCTTCAAATCCCGCTTCGCAAAACTTTTGCCCGAAGTAGCCTTTTGAAATGCTTCGGGTGCGAAGTAGTTTCATTCTTCTCCATTTGTATTTTACTTCGGCAACACCGCTTCGCAAAAATCTCACCCGAAGTAGCTGCTGGAAATGCTTCGGGCCCGAAGTAGTTTTCTTGCCTTAGCCAATTTGGACTGTGGTCTGGACCTTCCTTCTTCGGCGAAGTTGTTCTTTTGAATGCCGCTTCGCTCAACTTTCGCCCGAAGTAGTGGTTTGAAGCGTTTCGGGCCCGAAGTTCTTTTTATCGCTTCCCTTGTATTCTTCTTCGGCAATACTACTTCACAAAAATTTTACCCGAAGTAGTGTTGGAAATGCCTCGGGTGCGAAGCTCTTCTCATTTTCTTTCGGTGAAGCTCTTTTCCCTAGCTTGTTCGGTAGTGAAGCTCCTCTTTTTCATTTTATGTACAAAGGGGTGGCATTGAAAGCCAAAATTGCTGCAACTTTTCAAATAACAAACAACAAAGAAATACTTTACAAAAACATTGTACAAAATTTTGATTCCTTCTCTACCCCTTGAGTAATGTGACAAAATTGTCAACATTCTTGGCGGCTCATGGGGCAACGAGCTCGTCTCGATGGGAGAACCCTTAGCTTTGATCCATTGGGCTAGAGTCCCCTCTAGATCCTTCTCCTCCTTCTCCCTCTGGGAGTGCTTCCGTAGCTGGTTCTCCTTCTTCTGCTTCTTCTTCTTCCTCTTCTCCTTCTTCTTCTGGCATGGCCTCTTTGGGAGCAGCTTCCTACGATGGTGATGGGGCAAGACGCTCATGGATTTTCCTCATAGTTCGGCGGACCTGAGACCAGGCACTCTTCGAGAAAGGTTCTAGATCTTGCAGAGCCTTGATTAAAATGTGGAACCGATCAATTTGCCCGATATCGACATGTTGGGCTCTAGTATACAGATCGTTTAGATAGGCTATGATCTTGCAGTATCTCAAAAGGTAATCTGTGATCTGCCTTTCTGTTATTGGTTCCACCCATCCGTCTATCTCCGAGACGTCACCTTCAAACTGAAGCCATGTCGGCTTAATCTCTTCTTTGGTCAGGAGATTCCCATCATCATCTGTGAAGCTCGAGAAGCCCATGGAAGAGAGATCTTGAAAATAGCCCATTGATGCATGCTGCTCATTCTCGAACACGTCTAGGAGGTCCTTCACCTTCTACATTTTTTGCACCTTAGAGAAGAAAGCGCGAACTATGGCCCGGGCTGTAGACCAATCCCTAGCTATCCGACTCATCGCAGGGACCTGCAAGTCTTGATATTTGGCGCTTTGGACATCGAAAGCTAATTTGAGTCGGCTTCTAGCTTTCTGAGTGATCTCATCAATGATTGGCCCTCCTTCGATAGCGGCATTCCGGGCTTCCATGATATAGGCCAAAATTGAAAGGGCACTGGAGGCCCGAGACCTAAAGTTTTTGAGCAAGTGTGAGCGAATCTCCTTGATTCTGCTCCTATCACACAACCCTAGGCCCTCCTTTTTTTACAGCTAATTCTGCATCTACAAGATTTTTCCTTTGAGCTCTTTGGCCTTTAGATCATTCTCGGCCTGTCTCTGTGCTCGATTTTTAGCCATACACTCTAGTTGTCGTATCTACAATTTCAGGGCATGTGCTTCTTTCTTCATCAGCTTGCACTGCTCTTCTGAATCCTCCAACTTGGAGCGGATCCTAGCTAGCTCCTCCTCCAGTTTGATATTAGCGCTCTCTGCTTCAAATCTATGCTGATTAGCGATATTTGCATGCGCTCGAAAGGTCTCGATCCTGACATGCATAGACGTAGACTCATTGTCCACATTTAAATGCTCCAGGTCCTTGGACTTCTCTTGATAGTCATAATCCACTGGAGTCATTTCATCCAGGGGTTTCTGACCTTAGGGATCTTCTTTACTTTGTGCAGCTTCCCGACCTTCAAATCAAAGACAACACATTTTTCAACTTGGGCTAGAGAGCGCCCTCTCTTCTTCCTCGCCTCCTTTAGCATTTTTTCTGTATTTTGTCGAGCTTGGAGTAGCTTCTCGGCTAAGGGGCGTTCCTTTATTAAGGACAGATCTGATTCAAAAAAGGCTAGATCTCCAGTCAAAGGGGTAAACAAATATAAAGAATGAATGGGGGATGCCTCACCAGAAGGTTCGGCGATGGGTGTAGTAGGGGGGGAGGAGGTCCAGTGGAGTGCTAACTTTGCCTTGGCTAGGGGCTGAGAGAATGATGATGTGGGTGAGTGAAGTAGTCTCAAAAGATGTGTCTCAGCCGGCTGACTCGAGTGGAGTGGGGCTAGGTAGAGTTGGAATGGCATCGGGCAACGTGTGAAGAGGGAGAGACTGATGGGGAGACTCGGTCGAGACCATGGTAGACTTGTGCGAGACCAAGGCAAAGGGTGGAGAGTGCGTACCTGCATGCCCTTCAGGCAGAGCGGTCGTGGTGACTTCTTGCATGATAGGCTCTTGCTCCTTTTGGCCCTCAGCACTCTCGACCTCCACAACTTCTACTTTGGGGTCTCCCTCTTGTTGGAGGAGTTCCTCCACATCGATGACGTCTATGTCTGGGACCGTCTCAGCACTTGGTGGCATCGCACCTTCATCGCTTGCTTCAGCCGGGCCTGATGCAGGTTGTTCAGCATGAACACTTGGGGGCCTTGTGCGAGGTCGCTTTGGGTGGCTCGGAGGCACTTGAATTTGCTCTTGCCTCTTTCTTTTCTTTCTCTCCAATGGTTGTTCTGCCTCTTCGACACTTGTGTCATGGCTTTCTGATGGTCCCTGTGGTAGTGCCATTGGTGTAGCTTCGGCTTCTTCTTCTTCCTCTTCTTTCGAGGCATCTTCAGCTCCTTTTGGGCTTTCGCCCGATCCTGGGGTAGCTGGGGGAACAAAATCGGCAAAGGATATAGACTTCCAAGTTTCAACATTGGCTTCATAAAGAATTGCGAAGTCCTTATCTGCTGCCAAGAGTCCATAAGAATTCATCTTTTGGCGATGGACTCTCATTATCCACCATTCCCTTAATTTTTCTTCGCTCCAATCCTTCAATTCTTCCTTCAAATCATCCTTTGCCTTTTTCCAAAAGGTGGAGCTTGGAGTTGGGAGGGGGTACTGGTCAGGATCAAACTCGAGCTCCATGGGGTAGAACTCATGCCAGGGAGGCAATGTCCTCATTTTCTCCAAATGCCATTCCAGATCCTTCCCATTAGGATTATTCCTTTGTTCCACAATTTTAGGGTGGGGGCAGATGTGGAAATTCTTGAATTTTAAATGATCCCTCATTACTCCCAAGGGATCATAGAGCCATTGCTGAGGAATCTGGAGTAGGCCAAAATTGGCAAGCTTTTCCTCCAGGAAAATGTTCTGCTTTAAGGCAAATACTTCAATCACTCCCATCCTGAAGGGGAAGTCACAAGTATGTGCCCATTTTTGACCATGGTCGTAGACGGCATTGGTTGCGTCACTCTGTCGAGCGACCTCCAATACAAATTGGTACTCGAAAGGGAAAAAAGGGAGCAGGAAGGGTTTTCCTATAAATCCGAATAGGCGAATCACCAGTCCCTACGTCAATTGAAAAACATCTCCCTTATTCTCCTGCACTACTCTATCTCTCAGACTGAGGGGGACCCGAGGGCAAGAACCCTTCAACAAATGCATAGCGGGTCCCAAAAATTGTTGGTTAAAAGAATAATAGGACTCTGTCCTCAATAGGAGGGGAGTCCACTGGTATACTGGCAGAGGATTTCCATCCTCGCCGCTTGGAGAAATGGCGATATGGGGGAATCGCTTATGTACTTGGTAGAAAAACAACCAGACAAGGAAAGAACAAGGTGCGAAGTACTGGCCTGTCATCGAATTCTTCATACTGGTGAGCCGTGTATGCAAGGTTCGGGCCACCCATTCTGCCCAATCAAAGAAAACTGGGTTGGTACTTGGTCTCGAAGCATCAAGGGCATAGAATTCCCCTCTTGAAATACATTCGGCCAAAGACACCTGCCAGGGTTGCACCGAAGCATCTGTCGATAGGCCTGCCACCCATGCAATGATGGAGAAAATATCGGTGCTCTTGAACGCCGCCAAGGGTAGAGGCATTTGGGGCAGCTTGTTCGAAGGGAGCCCGCTTTTGAGATTCTCACGTAGGAATTTCAGTATGTAGCTGTTGGAGGTGAACCTCTCCATCTGTTCACTTAGAATGACATTACGAACTGAATAACCCTTGGGTGGACCTTGCAGTGGCACGAAGGCTGCTTGTACATCTTCCTTTAGAATGGAAAATAATTTATGACCTGAAGCGTCTAACACTTGCCTGGATGCAGGCTGGTAGTTCTGCGCGATAGCATAGATTAACTCTGGACAGTGGTGAGCAGGCGGGGTCAAATACCAATAAATTTGAGAATAATAGGCAGCAGCCCTCTTATTCTCTAGGGTGAGTCTGCTCACCATAAAATCAATAGTGCGTCGGAGGTCGGACACACCCTTAGAGAGCTCCGTGTCTCTGATTTTCTCCCACCCATCGATTGGTGGTTCTACGAGCTGCTCTTCCTCGAAATCATCTCCTTCTTCTATCGGCTGCTTTTCAGGGTGAGGGGTGGGATTTATCTTCTTTGGAGTATGCCTTTTCTCTTCCTTGCCCTTCTTTGTTTTTTTAGGGCCTGCAACTTCGGGTTCTTTCCCCTTCTCTTTGGAATTCTTCTTCCCCATGATGGCGGTCGAGTCCTTGATACAGAGGTTTTGATGTGAAGGGCTTAGATGCAAAGGGTAGGAGAATTGCAGAGTAACCGAAGGCTCTTAGTCTTGCGTGAACTGATGGATAAATAACCTCCTTCTTGCTAGAGCTTCGCATTTTATAGCCTTAAAAGGCAACCACCTAAATTTATGGCACCTACTAAAATTAAATTTACACTTCGGTCGGAGGAGGTCACCGTATTCTTTGATTGGTTCTGCAGCGATGTGGTACGCGGGGCCACATGCTTTGATGATTATACCTTGTATTGGAGAAGCAACCTGCTGCCACCTCGTACCTGGGCGTGAGCTTTTCTCCTAACCGAATCACCTCGGGATGTGCTCCGCCACTTTTGCCTTAAATTCACCCACTTTGAACCCTTTTCATGGTTGTTGGTTGCACGTTCTTCGAGGCACATTTTAAATTCTCCCATCTCGCGCTTTATTGGTTCGATGAAGTTGAAATCAACATTGAAAATGCTTTGCGATGAACCTTAGGTGCGGGCTATTTTTTGACGCTTCGGGCCCGAAGTACTTCTCCTTTGTCGTACTTTGCAAGGACCACCTATCGAAGCTTGTGTTCTTGAAAATTACTTTGCAAAAGCCCCTTTTAAAATCTACTTCACAAAATTTCTGCCCAAAGTAGCTGCTGGAAATGCTTCGGGTGCGAAGCTCTTTTCGTGCCTTTGTTTGAATTTTGGTTCGGCCCTTTTGAGGGTAAAGTGCTTCACTGTGAACCTCCTTGCAACTGCTACTTCGCATCAAAAATCCCCGAAGGAGATTTTGGAGTGTAGTTCTTGGCTTTTGCATCTCAGAACAGGACGTATATACACAAATGAAAAATATATACAAAAGTACATATACACACATTTTTTTTTTTACAAGAGTTTTACCTCAGCGATGAAAAGTCTTCAGATGAAGACCATTGACAGAGATCGGCAAAACCTGGCCATCTGCATCTTTGAGGATGAAAGAGTTGGCCGAGTTCACCTTCACAATTTTGAATGGCCCATCCTAGAAGGCGTCCAGCTTGTCATGATTTCCAGGCTTGGCTTTCCAGGAATCCCACTTCCATACCAGATCTCCCACATTGAATGCGCGATTGGATGATTTTTTCTTGAACCAATCTTGGGTGACCTGAGCATGCTTAGCGAAGTTCTGGTAGGCTTCCTCATGATCTTCCTCTAACTGCAATAGCTGAGCTAATCTATTTTCCATTGGGCTAACTCCATCTTCTTCTTCTAACAGTTGCAGTGCAGGGATCTCCACATGAGTGGGTAAGATGGCCTCCTTGTCGTAGACCAGGGCATAAGGTGAAGTCTTGATTGACTTCTTGATAGAAATTCGATCGGCCCACAAGGCCCGATCTAGAAGGAGATGCCAAGTCCTTTTGTTTTTCTCTATAAGCTTCCTTAGCACCCTCAACAAGGTCTTGTTGGTGGATTCTGCCAAGCCATTGCCCTGTGGATAGTAATTGGAGGATACTTTATGATATATCCCATATCTGTAGAGGAATTCATTGATTTTGGTGCCTGTGAAGCCAGGACCATTGTCCATGATGATTGCTTCAGGGAGGCCAAACCTGGTGATCAACCCTTCTAGGAAGGCGATGACAGTCTCTTGATCCACGTGCTTTGTAGGAATCGCTTCGGCCCACCTGGTGAAGTAGTCAGTCATAGTCAATATGAACTTATGCCCAGCGAAGGAGTTCGACGATATGACCCCTATGAAATCCAACCCCCATTGTTGAAAGGGCGTCTCTACTTGTATCGGTTGGAGAGGCATCAAAGCATTTCTATTTCGATCGATGAACTTCTGACACTGCTCGCATTTGCGACAAATTGCGAAGGCATCGACAAAGAGTGTGGGCCAATAATAACCCACCTTGATGATCTTCAACGTCATTGTTCTTTCGTGAAGTGACCTCCAGATAGTCCTGAATGAAATTCTCCCAGGACTCTCCTTTTATCATCATCTTTTATGCACTTAAGAAGGACACCATCAATGTTCCTAAAAAATAGGCCTTCGGGGCACAGAGTGTATCGGGAGGATCGCATCTTGAAATGCCTTCACTGCGATGCATTTAGATGCGAAGGACATCTGTCGGTGTTGAAGTAGTCAACTATTTCACTAACCCAATATTTCTCGTCTTCTTCTTGGTTCGTGAAGCATCCTTCGACTAGTGAGTCATCCCATTGAGATTCTGTTGCTTCGGCCGCTGCGCTTTTCACCAATTCTTGACACAATGCGCGACCACGAACCAGTTTTGTGGGCTTGATCTCAATGTCAAATTCCTGTATCTTGTTCACCCAACCGGCTCTCTTGCTTCCCAATTCTCCTTGGATGATGAAATTGCGCACGTCAGGGTGAATGACAAAGACCGTGACCCAACTTTGGGAGATGAACTGCTTGAACTTCCTGAGAGATTTCATTACTGCATGCACCTGACGTTCTATGAAATTGTATTTCTCTTCATGGGGATTGATCACCTGGCTCAAAAACGTGATGGGACACTCTTCACCATCTTCCCCCTTTTGTGTCAGGACCGCAGCATAGCTCTCGGGTTCCCCTATGGCATACAGGATAAAATCTTGACTGTAGTCAGGGTTGATCAGGACCGGTGCCTGAGCGATTCGGGCCTTAATCTCTTCGAATGCCTCCTTTCTCTCTTCCGTCTAGATGAATTCGGTGCCCTTCTTCAAAATTTTGGACATCGGCTTGATGACTTGGGAAAAATCGAGGACAAACTTCCTCACGAAGTTGATCTGGCCGAAGAAATATTGAAGTCCTTTCTTGTCTGCTGGGAGTGGGAGCTTCGTTAGAGCCTCGGCTCTATCGGGATCTATAGTGAGGCCCTTTTTTGATATCACATGTCCCAACAACTTTCCTTCATCGACTACGAATATGGACTTCTTCGGATTGATTGAGATGCCAAACTCTCGACATTTTTCAAAAATTTGTTGTAGATGTAAGGGGTGATCCTCCCTTCTTCGAGAGAAAATGGTCATGTCATCTAGATAGATGATGATAACCTTATTCAGAAGCTCACCAAAAGCTAGATCCATCACCCTCTGGAAAGTGGCACCAGCATTCGAAAGGCCAAATGGCATTCGTTGGTAAGCAAATGTCCCCCACTTGGTGGTGAATGTTGTTTTATGCTGGTCTTCGTTCCTGACCCAGATCTGATTGTATCCAGAGAAACCATCGAGCAGGGAGAAGCGTTGAGCTCCAGCCATCGAGTGCAAGATCTGATCGATTTGCGAAAGAGGATAGTGGTCCTTGAGAGAAGCCTGGTTCAGGTTGCGAAAGTCCATGCATAATCGTATATCTCCGTTCTTTTTTCTGACGGGGACTAGGTTCGCTACCCAAGAAGAATGCTTGATGGGATAAATTATCTTTGCCTCGAGCATTTTTAGGAGTTCAGCCTTCATCAGGACCTCGATCTTCGGGTTAACCGGCCTTTGCTTTTGTCGAAAGGGCTTGACTCCCTCCTGCAATTCAATTGTATGCTGGATCAGTTGCCGATCGTATCCCCTGAGGTCTTGATAAGACCAAGCCATTATGTCGGGATACTTTTTGCATAGAGATCGGATCTGTTCTATCTCCTCCGAAGTGCAATCTGTTCCAACTTTTATTGCTTTTCCAGGTTCAAGCTCTAAATCTTGATACTTCTTTTCATTAACTTTGATCCTGTGAGAGATTGCTCGATCATTCTGATCAAAGAGGCTTTCCAGAGTAATCAATCCTTTAGGAAGGTGGTTCTTCAATTGAACTAGTCCTTCATATTCTTCACCATCAGGGCCTCTGCTTTCGACTATGGTGGCTTCTTGAATCATGAAATTTACAATCTGCTCATCATTATCAAAGACTTGCCAATGTAGATCTTTGTCTAGGATAGAGGGTCTATAGATCATTCTCATAGCTTTGGGCTTGTGCACCATGTCTTCTATTGGAGAGTACTTGGCTGCGATGGATGCCAGAACATCGGCATGTCGATTCTTTTCTCTTGGGATAGACTGTAGATTGAGAGATTCGAACTGGTCGAACAAGTCCCATACCCTATTGCGGTAGGATTTGAGATAATGCTTCTTTGAAGTGCACCTGTTTGTGACCTGGTTGCATACCAGTTCGGAATCTCCGAAGATTTGGAGATGCTTTATGCCTAACTTATCAGCTTTCTTGAGTCCTAGGCATAATGCTTCATATTCTGCTGCATTGTTGGTGCAGCTCCATATCAATCGGTAGCAATACTCCTTTTGCTCTCCGGATGGTGCAACTAGAAGAATCCCTGCCCCAACACCATTTTTACATCGGGCACCATCGAAGAACAACTTCCATAGTCCTTCTTGGGCACTTGTTCTATTCTCTGGTTGGGTGTGTTTCTCAGGTTTGGCGATCGCATAACATCCTATCTCGGTCTCTACCATGGCATTAAAATCTGCCAATGAGAACTCATCTTCATAACTTAGCTGCGCAAGAGACTCCTCGACCAGGTCCACCTGCTCTACTTCCTCCATTATTGCATTCACTGGATCGTTGCTCTCTTCTTCGGACATCTTCTACACAAGGAAGGAAGAAGGCTTTTCATTGTAGATCTTCACCTTCTTTCCTTTGAATGGAATCTCCAGATGAGAGTAATCCATAGACAGATATCCACCCAGCTTTGTTGTGAATTCCCTTGACAAGCACATACTGAAGTATGGCTCCAGGTCGACGACCACTACCTCTTGTATGACCATGATCTGAGGCATCTTATGTAGTCGAATAGGAATGTCCTTGATCACTCCTATAGTCTTCACTGGGGTACCATCCAACTGGAGTACACCTTGGCTGCTTCACGTATATTCCATCCCTATTTCTTCGTAGACTGCTCTCGGCATGACTGTTGTAGCGGCCCCAGAGTCGATCATACAGTTATGTACAATATACCCTTCCATCTGTAGAGACAGGTAGAACGGAGGTGGTCTATTCTTCCCCATAATGGATGTGGATAGAGTCTACACAAGAGCAAGCGGTGCTGCCTTTTTTGCTTTAGTCATCTTCAATGATTCTTGCAGCAGGTCCACTTGTCCAGGTAGTTGCAGTGCATCGTACAAGCTGATCTTGGCTGGGATCCTCTTTAACTCCTCCACAATGTTGTATGCCAAGGAACTGAGCACCTCGGGTTCCTTTCTCGGCTCATATCTGGTGCGATACTGCTCCGTAGCTTCAACTCTTTGTCGCTTAGTTAGTGAAGGAAACTTGAGCTTTTCCCTAGCCTGTTCTCTTGTTTCTGCCTGAGGTGGTTCGGCAGAGGCCTTTTGAGCTTTTTCTTTGATCGATGCAGGCGGAGGAGCTTCGTTCGAGGCCAAAGAAGATGATTGTCCCTTCTCGGGTCGAGCGTGCACTTTTAAGGGAGCCATCTGAGTAGCATCCACTTCTATCGCCTTCTTTCCTCCTCTGGTAAGCACTACAATCGGCTCTTCTTCGCCAATCGCTAGGTTCTGACTCATTTGCCTGATGACGTTGACTTGGCCGCCATGACTACTGCTCGCCATGGAGGATAAGACCTTCTTGGTAGAAATTCTTGTTGCGCTTGCTTCTTCTTCACAATGGTCATGTCGTTGGACAACGTCTGAACTATGGAGTTCAGAGACTGCATCTCTTGCAGAATTTTAGCTTGCATATCCTCAGATTTTGGAATTGGAGGTAATGTAGCCATTGTTGGTATTGGAGGTAGAGCAGGGGGTTGAAATGGTGCTGGCAGTACAGGGAATGCCGAAGTGACCATGGGCTATGGAGCCAAAAATGTGGGAAAATGAATTTGTGGGGCGGTGATTTGAGACACAATAGGATTCGGGTTCCAAGATGAGATCGGGAGTGCAGGAGTTGCAGAGATCTGCGAAGCGGTTGCACTTGCATACTGGGATTGAGGAAATTCGGGAAGTATTGGCATCGACATCCTTTGGGGAAGCTTGCCTACAACTATCAAATCCATTTTTGCCCTCTTGGCTAACTCATACAACTCGGGAAAAGTATTGATGTTAGAATATCTTACCATGATACTGATATCAGGGTTGAAAGCTCAAAGGAAATAGTATGTTGTAGCTTCGTCGGTTGGCCAAAGTCCAACTGGTACTCTCTGCCAGGTTCGAGCGAACCTAACATTGAAGTCTATGATCTCTTCTTGTGGATGTCTCTGGATTGAAGTGAACTGATGCAGGAGAGAGGTAGGATCGGAGGACTCATTGAAGTTTCCCATCAACTTCCCGGCTAACTGGTCCCATCCCGTAATAGTACCCGGGGGTAAAGATCTATACCAGTAGAGGAGTTTTCCTCTAAGGGAAAGAACTAGAAGCTTTACCATAATTTGCTCCTCTGTGATGTCATGGATCGCCGCTAGAGAGATTATGTCCTGGATATGCTCCAGAGCGGTCTTCCCAGTTCCATCGAACGTTGGGATCTTCTTTATAGCAATAGGCGGCACTTGCCCTTGTCCCACTAGATTTAGTGATGACAAGGAATCCCATGCTGGGAACAACCTAGGGCGGTGGTTGTTGCTGCATTTGTTGTTGTTGTTGTTGCTGTTGTGCCATACTTGCTCCTAGATTTTGAGAAACAGGAATCCCCGAAGCTCCTCCTTGATTGCTAATAGGATGACTAATAGGAATGGAGGCACTAGGATGCTTCGGTGAGTTGGGAGGATTGGGAGGAAAACTAGATGTTGTACTATCAGAAGTTAGGCCTTGTTCGCCAACAACAGTCTCTTGCGAGGATGTTCCACGTAATAGTGACTCGGGGGTGACCAACCTAGATCGTTCCCCAAAGGCATCAATATCTAGCTCAAAGAACTCAGTCTCCTCTCCTCTATTCTTAACTCTCCATCTCGTTTGCATGAAGGCACAGACTTTGGTACTGGTCTTTACGACTTAAAGATTCTCGGGTAAACAGAGTCGCCAGATGCTAAGAGTCTTTCGGTAATGAGAGCATCGGTTCTCACTACCACTAGTCAGGTGAGACTGACCGGGTCACACCGAGAACTGGTTAGAACTATTGGCCCCGGTGAAGACGGGTTTGAGATTGTGTTCTTAAAATATGGGACCTTGGTCCCACCGGGCGTGCCAAAAACTGTTGGTCATCAAATCTGCCTAGGAAAGGATTTGGGTGAGTGTATGCGCCCTAGACCTGGACCAACATTGAAAGGCCGAAGGGAAGAGATGCCCCTCGTGCCAATCTCTAGAGAAAGGTCGGCTCCTATGCTAAACTACTTTGGTGTTTTGAGATAAGGGATGCAGGAAAGAGATAAAAGGAGTTAGGGTTAGAGAAAGAAAATAAAAAAGGGGTAAGGGAAGAGAGATCGGTGATTTAAGGTGGGAGAGAATAGGAAGCACGATCACTAACTAACAACTTGAATAGCAGCAAGGAACACCAAGAATAAATGAAAGAAACGCCACATTAACCTTCCTATGTATCCTCTGAGAGAGCTCCAGGATTCTCCTTCTCCCTTTCATCAAAATTCAGGGTTCAGAGTAAAGACGATTAGGACAAGTGAATGTAACATAAACCACAACCCACCAGGCAACATAAAAGAAAACCAATATAGCATTTTTCCTCTCCTATGTATCCTTCGAGCAAGTTTTAGGGTACAGTCCCCAATCGCACACCGGATTCAGGATTCAGAGTCACAGTATGCAAATGAAGAAAGACAAAAGAATCAAACATAGAAGGCAGCATAAAAGAGAGAAATTGAGCCCAAAGCTCTTTAGTATTAATCACAGGACATCAAGTTACAACAGCTTTCTAGCAGATAGTTCCCCCCTTCTTCATTACAATGCCTGGGTTTTTATAGAGGACCCGACCCTCTGAGTCATAATTACACAGCAAGGAGAAGTACGCCCTCGAGCCCTGAGAATTTGGCTCCCCGAGGCTCTCGTGATCGAGCTCTCAAATCCATTACCAAAACTAGCAACTGTGACCGGGTCAACCATGGAAAGATGCATTGATGAGCCATCTGGACGTCCTTGGTCTCCGGGTGCGGTGCTCGAATGGCCGCCATGCTCGTCGAGCTCTTCATCATGGCATGATACTTCATTTCCAATTGCCAAAAATGAGCAGCGAGCTTACCGGGCACGAAAAAATGCATTTATGAGGCACTTGATCACCTCGAGAAAATACCCGGCTTGGAGCGCGTGCCTTTGAAGTGCTTCGCTAGTTTTTCAACTTCGCTTCGCAACGGACTTGTGCCGAAGCAGATTCTCCTTGATTTGCACTTCGCATGGTGAAGCTTCGCAAGACAGCTTCGGGGGTGATGGAGGCCGAAGCATATCTCCTTCGCAAAATGGGCTCTTCATAATTGCTTCGCTGGAAAATGTGCCAAAACTACTTCGGCTAGGCCTTCTACCCGAAGTATATACTTCGCTGGTGAGTTAAAAAATGCTTCACCGTGAACCTTCTTCAAAACTGCGGTTCGGGAGTATTTCGGCCGAAGTGCATCCTTGCCTTCAAAATGCATCTTCTACTTCGGGTGAAAGTACTTCGCATGAAAGTTTGTCGAAGCAGATGCTTCGCAATGATTTTTGGTGAAGTAGAAATGGTTCGCTGATGCAGGACCCGAAGTGGATGCTTCGACGGCTTTTCGACGAAGTGTTTTCAATACTGTGCTCCTTCAAATCCCGCTTCGCAAAACTTTTGCCCGAAGTAGCCTTTTGAAATGCTTCGGGTGCGAAGTAGTTTCATTCTTCCTCCTTTGTATTTTACTTCGGCAACACCGCTTCGCAAAAATCTCGCCCGAAGTAGCTGCTGGAAATGCTTCGGGCCCGAAGTAGTTTTCTTGCCTTAGCCAATTTGGACCGCGGTCTGGACCTTCCTTCTTCGGCGAAGTTGTTCTTTTGAATGCCGCTTCGCTCAACTTTCGCCCGAAGTAGTGGTTTGAAGCGTTTCGGGCCCGAAGTTCTTTTTATCGCTTCCCTTGTATTCTTCTTCGGCAATACTACTTCGCAAAAATTTTACCCGAAGTAGTGCTGGAAATGCCTCGGGTGCGAAGCTCTTCTCATTTTCTTTCGGCGAAGCTCTTTTCCCTAGCCTGTTTGGTAGCGAAGCTCCTCTTTTTTCATTTTATGTACAAAGGGGTGGCATTGAAAGCCAAAATTGCTGCAACTTTTCAAATAACAAACAACAAAGAAATACTTTACAAAAACATTGTACAAAATTTTGATTCCTTTTTCTACCCCTTGAGTAATGTGACAAAATTGTCAATAGGTACATAACCCACAAAGTCACTCGCATAGAGCAGGGGTATCAAAGGCCTCCTATAGTCAACTAGATCGATAGATCACATCGACTGGCATTAGAGAAAAACTCCAACTCCTCCAAGATCAATTAGAGGATGCTCGCCTAGAGAGGCAGTGTATCGAAGATGAAAATATTCAAGTGCAAAAGCTCATACGATAGATATTATATGAGCAGTGCATGTGCGAGAAGCGTATCCTTGCTCATAAGGAACACATAGAATAGGAGGATCAACTAGCGAGTGTTGGACTATATGCTCAAGATGAGCATCAAGAGCATATGCATAGGAAGACTTTCTCACAAGATGAGATGCATTAAGAACATAGAGATGCTCATACTCATGTTACTATCGAACAAAGGGAGCGGCTACCGTTGCTCAATAATAAAAGGTAGAGACATCATGAAGCAGTAGCGAGAGATGGATACGAGAAATAATATCCTAAAAGCTCTCAAGCTGAAGAGGAGGAAGAGCAAAAACCTCCATCTCACACAAGGAAGACAGTACCTCCTAAGCCACCTACACATCAACTTAAGGAGGAGGACTTTCTGTCTTTAGAGGCCTATAAGGCCTTGGCCAAGAAAATTAAAGCCATTGAGAGACAAGGCATGGCTATTCAAAAGCTAACTCTAAGGAAAATCCATAATGAGCCTTTGGATCCTTTAGTGCCTACTCTGGCCTACCCTAAGCATTTTGACATGCCCAGGTTAGATAAGTTCAAGGGTGATGAAGACGCACAAGAACATGTAATGAGCTTTCAGGATGCTTGCTTTCAGATAGCAAGCAATGATGCCTTATTGTTGCACATGTTCATCATGACACTTTTAGGGCCTGCCCAAGAGTGGTTTAATCAGCTAAATAAATATAGTGTAACAAGTTTTGAACAGTTAGTTGATGCCTTTCTTGAACGCTATTCCTTTGGCATCAAGAAATAGGCCAACCTTTCCGATTTGGATATGCTAGCTCAATGCGATGACGAGCTGATAGAACAATAAGGAAAGATATGGAGGAGATTAATGGTGAACTTTCCATTCCCCATTCCTACCATAGAATTAACTTGGATATTTACGAAGAGTTGTGCCAAGCACATCTCCTTACTGCTGCAGCTACAATAGTATGCTATATTCAAAGAGGCTTTGGCACAAGCCAAGGTGATCAAGGACATCAAGTTGCAAGAGGGCAAATTGAAGCTCAAAAATATGAGAGAGGGATAAAAGAATAGTACCACAAAGCATCAGGGCAAGTAGACCCATGTAAATCAAGTGGTATTAAATCTCCAACGAGAGGACAAGGGGTAACAAAAGTAGAACTATCAGGTCTAACCTCCACCTACGCAGTATGACAAGCGCAACAACTACAAGGGTAAGAACAAATAGCAATGCCCACCTTGCTAGTTCACACCATTGAAGGAATCACTGACAATGATTTTCCATCAGTTATGCGAGGCCAAGGCAATCAGATTTCCTAAAGTCAAGATGATATACCCTAATCAACCCAAACCAAAGGGGTTTCAAGATGATCTATTTTACATCTTTCATAGAATTAAAGGTCATGACATCGAGGTGTGTTGGTCTTTCAAACACCTAGTGCAAAATATGATCGACCAGGGTGAGCTTGTAGTGCCTCACAACACCCAGGCACCCGATAATCAAAATATAGGGATTTACAAGAAACCCTTACCGAATCATGAGGCACCTCGAAACAATGTTGGTCAAGTTAACCAGGTACGAATCGAACCATCTACCCAAGGGTTCATAGGTATGGTCAATGTTGTTACTAGGTACAGGAGATATGAACAACAAAATCAACATCATGCTCCTATCCAGATACAAGCCATGCTAAATTAGCGGCCAACACAAAATATTCTAGGTCCACCAACAAGATCGGTGGTGACCCTAAGGTGCAAGTTGGTCCAAAATATATAGACAACTCCTGCAAAGTTATCAATATATGAATTAATTCAGCAGTACCCGAGACACAGGGAGAATCTTATGGAAATTTTAAGGTCCATTGAAGTACAGGCCCAGGATGCGCAAGCATTCACAAATTTCATGGGACATGTACAAAAGTTTCAAGAATCGATGATACTATTTTATGATCATGAGATAAGGATGGTTTCGACAACTACGGCTGACCCACCATTGCATATAATCACGTGTGTGAATCACATGCCATTTAAAAGGGTCCTTATCGATATTGGCTCATCGATCAAAATAATGACCAAGGCACTGAGTCATTTGAAGCTACCTAAATCACACATTGTGCCAACTAAATTTACATTGAGAGCATTTAACGATGTACTATGTTCAACTATTGACACAATTATCCTACCCGTATAGGTAGGTCTTAAGACCATTTCAGTAATGTGTCACATGATAGAAGGGGCCATGCTATACAACATTTTACTCGGTAGGCCTTGGATTCATGAAATGCATTGTGTCCCCTTGATACTGCATCAATGCATGAAATATATTCATGAGGGATTGGTTCACATGGTGGCTTTGGATGAGGAGCCATTTAAGTTTGTGAATCTATCAAATTTTCCTGGGGGTTTCATACTCCCATAAACACACCTGGATGTTCAGTTGTCATCGCCAATAATGAAACCAGGAGGTAAACTAGCAGTGCATGCTCAATTGATGCCATCTATGTCACACATATTGGAGCATACCACTGCCACTTCCTTAAAGCTGACATCATCAATAATGCGTTAGGATGATAGGAAATTAAAGGTGAAGATGATCAAGAAAGAGAAATAGCATGAGCCCAATCCAATCGTCGAAGATGTTTCCATTCCCATGGAAATTGAGGAACTCCAAGACAAAGTCGAGGAGGCACCTCAACCCACCTCGCCTGCATCTTCAGTAGGGTCATCTGCACTGTGAGTGATGGTACATCTCAATAATACAAGATTAGGCAAGTACCTTGTGCAAAATATGACCTTCAAACCAATTTTGAAGACTGCACAAGAGATGGGCAGACCATCTGCTCATCGCTATCTGGTTGGATCGGTGGTTCCACTAGGAGAGTCGCCTAACTAAACTATCTTCATCTATGCGGGGTTAGATCAGCTTCCAATGCAAGAGCCCATGGATAAATATGATGAGGAACCTTTTGTGATAAAAATTCATTATTTTTCTATTTCAAAGTATGCCATGCATATTTTGAGCAATATCACTGGCATGGATATGACCTTGGTCTCTTTGAACAAGGATAGAGGACTGCGTTGGAACCTCATTATCAGTTAGTCACTAATAGATTTGATTTAGGGTTACAGATACATGGGCAGGATGATTTGCTCGTAGCATCCCTAGATCATCTATACCTCAATATGGCGGATGATGTGGATTTTAATCCATATCATCCAGATCCTTCCAAATTCTATAGGAATCACCCTATGATATTTGCCATCACCATTGAGCCACTCAAAGATCATCGTGAAGGGCTCCCTGAGTAGACTAAGGCAAAAATGAACCCTATATATCAACTGTGACACCAAACCTGTAAGGCAGTCAATGACATAGACATGTAAGGGTGCAACCCCATTACTACAAGTGATCTCGAGTTAGGATATATTTGTAATGAATATGGAGCGGAGTCCACCTTTGATATGAGTGGACCAAGCTATGATGCAGATGAGGATTCTTCAATCAACGATGAATATGAGGATGAAGTCGAAGGTGCTTATGTAAGGCCTTTGTATGCACATCATCTATTGCCTATGGAACCAGTACAATATACCGAAGAGATCCTTCTTAACATTGATCATCCAGGGGAAGAGACCGAGCTAGTTTTCTCGATAGCATTGTACATGAGGTATAATTATTTAGTTTTTCTAGATAGCGATGACAGTATGCAAGAAGTGAGATTTATGGGGCCTCACTTAGAGGAGTGCCCTCCAAGAGTGGGGATGAATGAAGGATTCTATTATAATAGTGAAAAATAAAATGAGCTAGAGAGGGCCTACCTTGGACCGCCTTATTTGCATCACCGCCATCAACCCATCGACATCGATGAGGTCTATATGCAGCTAAATGTTGGTCCACATCTGAGAGCAAGATGGTTAAACTTGGATCAAATCCATCAGTTGGTTAATCCCCTTCCATCGATCTACATGCAACTCCATGATCCAAATGATCCTATTTTGCATTCAATGCATAGGGAAGATCCAGTTATTCGTAATCCTCATAGGGAAGACCCTTTTGTACCTGTGCCATTAGAGCTAGATCGTGGATATGAGGATTATGCAGATTTTTTAGAGGTCAGTCTGTGTGGTCCTGGAGATCAATTTCATTCCATAAACATGGTCTCCATTGATTTGGCCTCTCTACTCCGTAATCCAACAGATCCTTCTAAATAATTTTATCTTAACAAAGATGCTATCGACTGGGATCATGCTGATTCACCCGTTGAGCCTGAGGATTTCTTCCCCAATGAATAAATGTTGCAACCTTTCCATTTTGCACCAGGCTATGCATATGATATTTATCATGCCAAAAATTCTTCCAATGTGGAACCACTCAACCCAGCTAATGACATTCATCTAATTCCTACGCCTCACCAGATTGAGGAGGGATCACATATGTCGATAGAGGAAACCTTTGAGGTGGATATCAGTGATGATCCCACGAGCACAAAGAAGGTTAAATTTGGAGAGAGTCTCACTCTAGATGAGCGGGCCACCCTCATCCCTCTGCTGAAAGAGAGACCAAATTTATTTGCTTGGTCATATAAGGATATGCCAAGTCTAGACCCAAAATTGGTTACTCATAACCTTTCGCTAGACTTGATGAAGAAGTTGGTCAAGCAAAAGCTTAGGAAAATGCACCCAATAGTAGCCTTAATGGTGAAAGATGAGCTATAAAAGCTGTTGGATGTGGAATTTGTGATTTCTATCGATTATCCAGAATGGGTGTCCAAAATGGTACTTGTGGGAAAACCCAATGGAATAATCCATATTTGCATGGATTTTAGAGACCTAAATAAGGCAACACCCAAAGATTCATTTTTGTTACCCAATATTGATGCTCTCGTAGATGCAATTGTAGGTCACAAAATGCTCTCCGTATTGGAAGGTTTTTTTGGTTACAATAAAATTTGGATTAAACCCGAAGACCAGCACAAAACCACGTTTATAACACCATGGGGAAAATTTTGCTATAAAATTATGTCATTCGGACTCAAAAATACTGGTGCCACATATCAGTGGGCCATGAAATACATTTTTCATGACTATATGCTCAAAAATCTTGAATATTATATCGATGACTTGTTTGCCAAGTCATTGCTACGAGAAGAGCATGCAGAGGTCTTAAGGAAAGTCTTCGATCGCCTGATAGAGCACAACATTAGGCTGAATCCTAAGAAGTGCATATTTGGTGTAACTTCTAGAAAATTACTAGGGTTCATCGTCTCCAAGAGAGGCATCAAAGTAGACCTAGCGAAGGTCAAGGTCATTTTGGAAATCCATCCTTCCACCAATATTAAGGAATTAATGAGACTTTAGGGCAAGGTAGCCTCGATAAAGCGATTTATCACCCAACTATCAGATAAATATTGACCCATTAATCTACTGCTACATAAGGGTATCCCATTCAACTGGTATGAGGACTGCAAGGCAACCTTCACTGATATAAATCAATACCTAGCGACGTTGCCAATGCTAGCTCCACCAAGGCCAGAGGTGCATTTTCTACTATATATATCGATAACTAAATTTGCAATGGGAACCATGTTGGCCCAAAAGAATGTGCAAGGCAAAGTGTAGGCCATATATTACATTATTCAAACTTTGGTGAGCTATGATCTTGGGTATGCATACGTGGAAAATTTGTGTTTAGCAGTAGTTTTCACTACAAAGAAATTGTGATACTATATACTAATTCATACGACATATGTTATATCCAAACAAAATCCTTTGTAGTACATGATGAGTAAGACGTATCATAATATGCATACTACGAAGTGAATCATGCTTTTGATAGAATTCGATTTGGAATTCATAAGACAGAAGTCCATTAAGGGACAAATCATAGCAAATCAATTAGTTGAGGTGCCACTGTCAAATAGTAGACCTCTAACAATTGAGCTTCTGGATGATGAAGTCTTCATCGTATCTGAAGCTCCTGAATCTGAAGAACCAGAGAACAATGCTGATATGACTATGTTATTCAATGTTTCAAATTTCAAACAAGGGGGTGATACCAAAATAGTGTTCTTCATGCCGCAAGAAGCTCCAATGCCCTTGTTGTTCAAGTTGGATTTTTTGTGCACCAACAACAACGTTGAGTACGAAGCCCTACTTTTGGGCCTCCACATAGTTTTCACCATGAATATTAAAATATTGAACATCTTTGGTGATTCCATGTTCATAGTAAATCAAGTTAGGGGTCTTTTTCAATGTTGATATCCTGTACTGAAAGCCTATAAAGATCTAGTTGATACATATTTGGCCAAACTAGAATGGTATGACATTGAGGCAATCCCTTGATCATAAAATAGGTTTGTAGATACCATGGATTCTTTGGGATCCTTAATCCATTAGAATCTATCTTCTGGTTTCACTACCATCCATGTCAAGATGCTCTCTCATCCAGCAGTAAAGCATGCAGCCTATGATAATAGAGAATCAGTCAATATGATTAGTTTAGAACCACAAGCTAAGTGGTTCTGTAGAGTGGAATACTTTCTTAAGAAGGCACCCTAGGGATCACTAACCTCTTAGAGTCCCATGGGGAGTGGTAATACCATTCACCACAGGGTTTTTTCCAAGTCTACATTTGCAAAAGCAAATACGCAGGGGGAGCAATTCGTCTTAGCAATCAAAGTTGAGATTTATCAAAATTGGATGTCACAAATTAAAGACTTCCTAAATCTTAGTATAATCCCAGAGGGATTTTTGCATGCCACGAAGCACACATTTAAGCATAAAGTGGCCAAATATGTCTTAATAGGAGACATCTTGTACCAAAGAATCTACGATGGAGTTCTCTTTCATTGCTTAGAGCCCCAAGAGGCATCATGGGCAATTTTGCAAGCCCATGATGGTACGTGCAATGGCCATTTCAGCGGCATGGCCATCATCAAGTGCATCCTTCAAATGAGTTATTATTGGCCCACCATGGAGAAGGAGTGCAATGCGTATGTCAAGAAATGCATTAAATGCCAGCATTATGCTAATATTATGCATTTGCCATCGCAGGCCTTACAACCCATTCAAGCGGCTTGGCCATTTGCTCAGTGGGGATTGAATGTTATAGGCAAGATCTCTCCTCCGTCATCGAGCCAACATACATTTATAATCATGGCTACTGAGTATTTTACAAAGTGGGTGGAAGAAATACCCTTGACAACGACAACCGGAGCTCGTATAGCAGAGTTTATACTAGAGCATATCATAAGTCATTTTGGGATTCCATCCAAAATAATATCGGATAATGGAACGTCTTTCAAAAACAAAATTGTGAGAGCATTGACATCTAAATATAGAATCAAATATAGTTTTGTGACTCCATATTATCCACAAGCAAATAGGCAGGTTGAAGCTTCAAATAAGATAGTGGTAGCCATCTTGAAAAAGACGATACAAAAAAACCACAAAGACTGGCACATCTAGCTGCCCCTTGTGCTATGGGCTTATAGGACTAGTATTCAGATGCCCATCGGGGCAACACCATTCTCACTAGTATATGGCATTGAGGCCATTATACCTTTGGAATTAGAAATTCCAATGTTGTGCATCGCATTGAAAGAGTTCATCGATGATGACACTGCGCGACAAGCTCAACTGGATCAACTGATGTTACTTTATGAACATCACGTGAATGCCTGGAGCATCTCCACATTTATCATGAGCGACTAAAACAAGCTTACAATGTCAAAGTCCACCAAAGAGACTTTGAAGTTGGGGATCTTGTCTTGAAAGAAAACCAACATAACTCTAATTTACCGCCAGATATGCAAGACAAATTTGTGGCTAATTGGATAGGACCCTACGTCATATCTGAAAATATTGGTCTAGGTACCTATTACCTAATGTCACTAGGGGGTTTTGAAGAGCCTAAACCTCTCAACATCATCCATTTGAAGGCGTTTTATGCCTGAAAAGCATAGTAAAAGGCTTTGAAAGTTGCTTATAACTGCTCGGTCATCCTAAAAAGCTCCAAACCATATCATTAGTGGTTTGGTCAAATTAAAAATCTCCAAAGGCATCTATAAGCCCTTTGGTCAACCTCAAAAGCTCCAAGGATTCTCAAAATCGCTTGGTCATCCCAAAACGCCCCAAAGGTACCCATAATCCCTTTGGTCAATCCCAAAAGCTCCAAGGATTCCTAAAAATTGTTTGGTCAAATATAAAGGCTCTAGAGGCATGTACTCGTCGTTTGGTCAATTATGAGGCTCAAAACCCATAAAAATTATAAAATCAATAAAATCCAAAAAAAATGGTAAAGCATAAAATCCAAAATATTTGCATTTGCATTTTTATTTGCATTTTCTCATGCATCCATTGCATTATTGCATTGCATATAGGCATTCGTCATCTGTTGCATTCTGTAATAGAAGGCATTGTGTTTGTCAATATTACAAACGATATCATGTTTGTGTTTAAATCATGCATCTATGCGTTTATCATAATCCATCATTCATGTGAGCAATTGTGTTTGTCAACACAACCTATAATGTTGCTATGCAGATATACTAGGGTTTTTTGGTCACTCATTCATACCTAGTGGTCTTATCAAGAGTTGGTAGAAATATTGCTTTGCTTTTGTAGCTAAGCTCCAGTTAGTATAGTCCTTAGCATATCAGAAGCCTATCATTAATCAACAAATTTAAAAAATCCTAACAAGGACTAGGGGAAGATGAAAGTTGTGAAGCAGGACCAGGTATCCTAAAGCAAAAAGAGTTATTCTTGCTTATCCCTTTGTGTGGATGATATGGGAAATGTTGGCAGTTGGCAAAAGGATAGATTAGTTCCCTATTCAGAATCCCTTGCTTACGATAAAATGAGCATAGCCCAAAGAGATATCGCATATCAATCCTCATGATTGATACCCTAAATCGATATTATTTATCGACTCCACAAAGTGATATACCATATTGATATCATAAGATCGATATTCTCAATCGATACACTAGAAATAGTTTTTCCAAGTAAATCTCCCCAAAGAAAAGTTTTTGAAGAAAATTATCAAATGAAAATACCAAAAAGTGAAGATAAAAAAAACAAGCTTAAATCAAAGTTCAAAGTGAAGATCAAATAAATATCATAAATAAAAAGTTTGAGCAGAGATCAAATGAAGATCCAAAATTCAATTCAAATAGAGATCAAATGAATATCCAAAGACAGTTCAAAAAGAATATGGAATCGACTCCCTTGCTTCACTACATATGAGCAAGTATCCCAAAAATTGAAGGATAGAAAGGAATGAGCCTGAATCCATGGAATTTTTAGCACTACTGTTCCTTACACATGATGATATGTCTGACGCATTAGCATATCGCTTATGAACAAGACCAATGTTTGAATGTGGAAGAGCTAGCTTTAGATGTCCTACATTGCCTAGTGGCTTAGTCCAACTGAAATCTAAACTTGAGATTGGATAAGACATTTGTGGAACCCCTATCTTAGCAATGGGCTGAAAGAATCTTGCCTGACATCGGGGAATGCTTGTGTCTTATCTTAAATAATCATTTGCACACATGAGGATAATGAACAGGTAGGGTCTATCCTAGCAAAAGCCTTTTATCTTATAAGTCTAGTGTGGTTAGTATGCTACTTTTGATAAGTCTATTAGGGTGTTTGAGTCTCATGGAAAACCTTAAAAAAATTCCCATAGCAACAAAGTGTCAAAAATGACAACCATATAAATCATCAAATTGCAAAGTATAGAATCCATAATACATAATTATATAAAACACAATCAACATATAGGATAGGTATCAGATGGATATTAGCAATAATATTTAGACAACCACTAACTATATCGTGCACATTTTTCAAATCAATAAAAGAAAATCGAGTGATGCATTATATCATTCACATTATAAACATCGCATACCATTGCATTTCATATATGGGTGATTAATTTATTAAATTCTTATCTTAAGGATTTTCAATTACATTCATGATTTTTATACATCCTATGGCGTCATCCATTAGATTGATAAAAATATTGGCATTCATTCCTTATGTTTTAAGTGATTAAATCATACAGGTTAATTTACATTAGATTAGCATCATGTAAATAAAGCATTATATACATTAATGCATGAAAATAAAGCAATGTCAAATGTATTAAGAAAAGAACATCGCATCCATATGTATCCATCAAAAATCACATCTAAGAATCTAGATCACTGCATATCATCATCATAAATCAAATAGCTATCTAGTGCATGTCATCCATACACCACATGATATAGCATCAGTATAACATAAGCATTGCATCCATGTGCATAACATAAACATAAAATTAAAAATAAATGAGTACACAATAATGATCCATAATAATGATCATATCATATATAATGTGTGTCTTAGAGTACATCGGGAGTACAAAAATACCTGTAGGCTACAAATGTGTAGGTCCTTGACCTTACACCAAAAATGAGATATATCAAAAATATGTCCTATAACAATAGATCTCTAGCTCTGATCTGCTCCCACTGTACTAGAGCTCTCACCACCTCCCTCAGTACTGTGATTAGGAGCCTACTCTTCTTGCTACCCTGCTAACTGCTATAGATCCTATTGTGAGCCCTAATTACGGCCTAGCCCAAAGAGGCCTAGCACTCATTCAACTACCCCCTATGCTATGGGCACCTCTATGCACCAGGACCTATGACTGGATACTGTATAATATGGCCCTATCTCCCTAGTACTGGTTTGACTGCTATCGCCATGCGTACTAGAGGACCTATGTGTCCTCTCACTCTGATGGATGCGATGGTTAAAGCTAGTAGTGGACTATCCTATAGTCTGAGATCTAGTCCATTGGGACTCTACAGCATATGGATCCTAAGGAACCTCTGTGTCCAACATCTTGAATGTATCCAACCAGCTGGTCTACCCGAGCAACCCTAGATGCATGCCTCTCATTGGCACTCATAAGTAAACCCTATAGGCACTAAATCTCTGCCATAGGATCTCGACCACCTAGTAGTACTATTTCTAGTACCATCGAAGGCCCCATAATCACTTGAGAGGATGGAGGACCCCCTCTCTATGCCTTGAGTAGATCCCACTCTGCTATGGCCGCATCCCTCTGTGCATCTGCCAAGTCATGAGCATGAGTGAGCTTGCTAACCTGGGTATTTGATGTGGTTGTTTTTGTTGTCAGGCTAGCAATCTCTTGCTCCACCTACATCAATGGGTGATCTCTCTCTATCAACTGCACCTATAGAGTAGTGATAGTAGTGTCACAATCCCTCTGCTATATTTGGAATCACCCAAGCTAACTCTGCAAGTTAGCCACCTATGCTAAGAGTAGCCCCTCTGCACTGTCATGAGGGACCTCACCCTCCTCTGGAGACTCATAATCAGGATCAATATTAGGAGTCTCCTTAGTGGAATCCTCTGTGCCCCAACTGCCCTCTGTCCACTGGCACACCCTATGCCCATTAGGATCCACCTCTACTCTGGCTTGATTTATTGGTCGGCCTAGAGGCCCTATCCCATACTAGTAGAATAGAGACCACCATCTGTTGTACTCTAGAGTTGTCATTGCTATGTC
This sequence comes from Wollemia nobilis, assembly GCA_028583015.1. NCBI lineage: Eukaryota > Viridiplantae > Streptophyta > Pinopsida > Araucariales > Araucariaceae > Wollemia > Wollemia nobilis. The sequence goes on along the minus strand of JAQPPZ010002143.1, from coordinate 3,156,351 downwards.
AACCCCAATCTCCTGGAATTTATTTGGAGCATCACCTAGAGTCAGAGGCTAGATCCACGGTAGATCCCTCTCCAAATCCATCCACTTGTAAGTGAATGGGATCTTTAGGATGTCCTGCACCATGTAAAACTATCGCAAGACATGAGATAAAAAGTGAAACTATTTGATCTCAGTCTTTTTATCGAGTAGCCATCTATCTCGATGAGCTTGTCAAAGCCTCTCGTTGGCCTCAAGCTAGTCAGGACAATCCATGTAGGGCCACCACTGGATATCATCCGACCCAAGTGCTACAAACTAGATAATGTAAAGTTGGGTCTCACCAACATGAGTCTTGCTATGGAAGCCCTCCTCCTCTTGAGGCCAATAGGTATCATAGCACTAATGCTCATCCTCAATGTCTGTAATGTGTAGGGACAACTCCCTAAGATGCTTTACCTCGATATACTACCAGCACCATATCTATAATAGTAGACTATAGCTTATGCCCTTATGACTATGCTCAGTGATCTGATATATCTCTTGATATAGATGAGTCAATAAAGTGCTCCCCAGGCTAGGAGCAGTGGCTAAAGAATAGAGCTTTGGATAACTCTATGCACAATAGCTAGAAGGTTCCAAGAAATCCTCGTGCTTGAGGAGTCTGGAAGCACATATTAGACCACCAGGTTCATGAATATGGCCTCAAATACGGAGAAGATATTCTTCCCCTACCAATAGCCTATATGGACCCCTCCATGGTCAATATCGTGCTGAGCCTCCTCACTCTGGGCGTCGAAGATGGCATTGAAGACGGACTCCTTAGCCCAAAAATTAGAGCATATGATGGCCTTGCCATTAATGGGGATCTTGAAGATCCTATATATGTCCTCTAGTGTAACTATCATTTCACTTATAGGTAGGTGAAATGTGTGGGTCTGCATATTCTAGTGTCAGGCCAAAGCAGTTAGATAGGATTGATGTACCTAATGGTGGGTAGATCCAAAACATAGCCAAAGCCGACAAGTCTGAATCACTCTCGCTCACCATCAGTGAGATCTCCATAGAGAGTCTTCAAAATGTCAGGCTCTCATGCTCTAGAGGTCAATATTTGAAATAAATAGCATAATATAAGGAAAAATCTAACTAAAACAAGAAAAAAAAAAAAAATTTGATCTAAAAAACATCAAAAACAGTAAAAAATTGATCAAATTACAAAAACATGTCATCATGCAGGCATACAAATTAAATTTGTCAATCAGGTAGGTCAAAAATGCATTAAATGACATTAATTGCTTCTAAAATTTTAGAAAAATTAAAAATTTTGCAAAATTTTCCTAAAGTTGGTGAACCGCACGGTCAACCCTGCGGTTCGCATGCGATAAAAATTTGATCGTTAAGATTTTTAATGTTGACCGCAGTTGGCAGCTACGTCCTTAATTGACCAATTGGGAACCATAGTTGGTACCTACGATCTTCTATTAAAGTCCGACCGGGTGCGATACCACGGCCAAAAATGCAAAAAAAAAAAATTATCTAAGATACCCTAACCTAAGATGAGGTTCATTGCCAGCAGTTTAGTGAAATTGATTTATCGATTTCTTAATTGGGTTTATTTTATTGGTAATGGATGTGAGGTCTTGATTTTTGAGTTGCCTTGCCCTCCCCTCATCCCCCGCAGCTAGAAGACGCTTGCTTGTGCCCTGCCATCGTGCTGTAAGTCAGTGTGCGGGTAAGGTGTGGTAGGTTGCAGGTTAGTTTTGTCAGTTGTCACTGTCACTGCTCCAATTTACAATTCTCTATCAAGGAATAATGAGAGATATTTGAAATTTGGAATTTTTATAGACTTCTCATATTTCGCATGAACCGCAAGCCCTAGTCGTGGTTCCCAAATTTGTAAATGGGAACCGTAGACCCTAGCCATAGTTTGCAATTGGAAGATAATTTGGGAAAATCCCACCATGGGAAAGGCTAAAAAGATCAATTAATGCCTCCCATTGGGTCAAAACTCAATAAAACCAAGCTAATTTAGAAATTTGGTAATAATCAAGCATCGAAATCCAATAAAAAATTTAAAATATGGCTGAGATTATAAAGTTCAACCGAGGTCATAACTATGATAATCCTTTCATGGAGTGACACACCTCCCAGCAAAATAAATAAGCTCAATGCATAATTAAAAACATTCAAAAAAATAAAATAATTAAAACACCAAATGCGCCTCGTATTCAGTAATTTACCCTATACACTTTGTGGTTGCAGCGACTTGTGATCCATGTAATCCGACAACATGAGTAAATTACCATAAGGACATTTGAGGCAAAAATTGTCATCGTTTATTTGACATGCTTCTTTTCAATCCCTAAGAAGGCCTTCATGGCCTAACTACTCCACGGGAACGAGGAGTTGCATGTCATTTCTTCTATGACATTTTTTTTAGCAAATCATCAATAATTTGATTCAACACAAATCAGATTGGATTTATATAAATTCGATTCCCTAAGATGGCTATTGTAGCTCGACTTCTCCATGGGATAGAAACATGTAAATACTATTAACATTTGGAATCAAAAGCTGAACTAGGCCTATCCAAGGCATTAAGTTGCTCAAATATAAATTTGTTCAGATCATTCATGGTGGTCAAGCGACATCATCACTTCATACATTGTCATTACCCTCATCGACTCATTGCTTGAGGGGGTAGTCATTATATCAAATCATAATCAAAATAAACAGAAGATCCCAAATATCATAGATCCCTTGATCTTGTCAAAATTACATTCATCCTTACGAATCATTATAAACAACTATCATAAGCTTACCCATTTGCTTGGGGTAAATAGCAAATATGATGTTGCTTGTTATTCTTCACATTTTAGATCTATGGGTCAGAAGATACCTATGGAATGCACAGCCACACCGAATGAGATGAGAAGGGCACAAGCTTTTCAAGTTTAAGCCTCCAAAGAGTTGGAAGCAATTATTCCAAGATGCACGTAATTTTGCTAGACCTAGGGCATCTAATGTTGATCTAACTAATGATCATCATAGAACCTTTAACATCATTTTAGGAGGTCTATTTTTTCTTAGTGTTGTTCGATCTCACAATGCATCTCAAAAGGGGTATCTATAGACACCTAAAATACATCATGTCAAGGGTGACTACTCATATGAACATGCTACAAGACCATATGGAAGATATTTGACATACTCCAAGATAGAGCAGTGGTTCTAACCACTCAATTTGGGATCTTTGGCATAAACAGTCTAAACCATAGCCCAATCCTACGGTTTACAGCTGAACCATGGCTGAGACCTACGGTTTGCATTCTAGACCATAACTGTGACCTACGGTCTTAACTAAAGTTAATTTGGCCTTCAATCTAAGCCAAATCAGTTGAAAAGGCCATTGAATCTAGAAGAAGGTGGTTAGAGGGTGGAAGCTTCCATTCCAAATATCTTAACCACCCCTTATTAATTTTGGCTTCTCCAGGAAGCCACCCCAAGTCCTAGGGCATCCTATAAATACCCCCTCCAAATGGGAAGAAGATATAGATGATTTGTATAGCGAAGCGCTGACTAATTATCAAGTGAGTGTGAAGTGATCAAGTGAGCGATGAAGCCCTATCAGATTGCATACTGAATTTATGCAATCAAAGGTTACTTTTTTATTCATCCAATGATCAGTTTGCCATGGGATACCTAGGAGCCTAGGAGGATCAAGAAACACAAATTTGGGCAAACGAAGGCCCATAACAATGATTTTGCCACCAAATCTATCAGAAGAACAACAAAGGAAACCCTTGAACATCAACTAGATAAGGAGGTTAAGCCCATTGCCCTTGGAATTTAAGGTAAGCCTATTAGAGTGCTAACCATAACTGTCAGTCGTGGTTTACAGTGCAGACCGCACACTAGAGTTGCAATTTGCAGTAGAGGTATAACCACCTTCCTATTTAAATTATTTTTTGGCTAATTAGGTTAGATTAGATGTTTTTATGGTTTAATAGAATTTTAGAAGACTTATGACTGTAGAACTAGGTTAGATTTACATTTTATGCTTATGCTTCAAATAGGTCTTAAATGCTTTCTTTATGCATGTTTATGCTTCACTTTTCATATATGATCCATGCATAGTATAGTTTCTACTTTCCTTTACGTTATTATATGAATCTTGATTTACTTCGCATATCTTATAAGCCTTCTTTGTGTTTTCTTGATTATGCATGTTAATGGTGTCATTATGCAATTTACCTAAAAGGGCCTCATCATGAGAAGTTGCCTATATTTTTGACATTCTTCTTGTTCCTTGACCGCAGGGAACAGTTTCAAAGGAGAGCAAACCATCAATTTTCTTTCCCATTACGAAGAAGAGGGCACCTCCACCCTAGATCAATTTGTGCCATTCTGAAAGGCATTTGGAAATCACACCTACCCTTAAGAGGGAAAAAAATTGTGCACTCCTATTGTAATATTGTATCAAAATGAATATCCCTAAGAGGTACATACTTGTAATTGGATTTTGGCTTTGAATACAATGGACTAAAGTGTTTCTTTCTTGTTTCATTTTTTATCAATTTTGTTTTTCTTGTATGCACGATATATCTTTACCATTTATCACAATAGGAGATGCTATCAGGTGTGACCCTTTCTGGTGGTTACATAAATGTATGTGCTCCAACTATAGCTACTCCTCATGAAATATGTTGGAAGGACCTTAGCATATATTTTTAAATATAATAATGATTCATAATTATGATATTTGGATTCTTGGGATGACTTCAAAAAATTTCTATCTCCTTTGGAAAATAAGTGTGGTACTCCAAGATGGTCTAAATCGATGCAATATTTTGTTTCATTTATAAATTCAAATGGCCTTTGGGATGTTAGTCCTTCAATTTTTTAATATACATTAGATAATAGACTCATTGGAAAAACTCATATACCAAAAATATATGATATATTCTTGTTATCCAACATATGATTGCAAGCAGAGTATACAATCTCTTGATCTATTTTATTATGAGCAGGATTAGATCACAAACCCATTATTTTGACTTGTGATTTACCCAATAATGGTCATCCAAAGCCATATATCTTCTAGTCTATATTGCTCCAAGACCCTAATTTCTTATAGATAGTTATATTATGGTGGGATGAAGAAAATTTTGAAGGATCATATATGTACAAGTTTGGGTAAAAGATAAAATATTTAAACAAACAAATGAAGATTTAGAATGCTAAATATTTTGGTAACATTTTCAAAGAAAATGAGGAAATTGAATCCAAACTCTAAATTTTACTTGAAATAGTATAAATCAATGGAATGGACAAGGATTCTTATGTGAAAGAAAAATAATTACTTTATGATTATCATAACGCATTGAAAAATGGGGAGTCATATTGGTTCCAAAAACTAGGGATAAATGGCTCAAAGAAGGAGATACAAATATAATTTTTTATGCTATAGTAAAAAAAAAAACTCTTTTAAAGTTGTAAGCTTACTATAGTGGTAAGGGATTTTTCCTCTCTTTGAGGGATCCAAGGTTCAAACCCCACTCAGTATAAGGGGACCAGGACCCCTCATAAAAACCTATGTAAAATCAAGAAATAGTTGCAAGCTTACTATAGTGGTAAGGGTTTTGGAATTTCTTTGAGATGTTCAAGATTTAAACCCCAATCAGTATGAGGGGACTAGGACCCCTCATAAAAAACTATGTAAACTCATTGAAAAATAAATATTTAAATAGTTTCAAGATTACTACAGTGGTAAGGACTTTTGTCTCTCTTTGAGAGGTCCAAGGTTCAAACCCCACTCACTATGAAGGGATTGGGACCCCTCATAAAATCTTGTGTAAACTCATTGAAAAAAATTAAGCTGCAAGATTTCCTCAGTGGAAGGGCTTTGGACTCTCTTTGATTGTTCCAAGGTTCAAATACCACTCTATATGAGGGGAACAAGATCCCTCATAAAAACATGTGTAAACTCACCAAAAATATTTTAACTCGAGATGGAAGAAATGTAGAGAAAGAAGTTATAAGAAAGCAAGCAATTAATTATTTCAAATATATCTTGTAAAATACTAGGCAAGATAAGGAGGTACAAGATAAGATTTTATAAAATATTCCATCAGTTATCACATAAGGGAAAATGAAAGCTTGATGAATAAGATATCTATGGAGGAGCCACATGGAGCAATTTTCTCTTCCCATCCTAACAAGCACCTTACCCCCATGGATTTCTTGCAATTTTATTTTTTAAGGTTTGGGATTTATTGAAGAGTGATATGTTGGTTTTAGTTAAATAATCCCAAGAAAGAAAGGCTAAAATAAGTGATATCAATGCCACTTTTATTACATTGGTTTTCAATAAATATGAGATAAAATATTTTGATAATTTTCATCCAATAAGCCTTTGTAATATGATTTATAAGATCATTTAAAAAATTATGGCAAACAAGTCAAAAGGCATTATAGATATTGTTATCTCAAAGGAACAAGGTGGTTTGTTCATTTTAAACAAATTCTTTATGGTGTTATCATTGTACAAGAGGCCATAGATTCTCTTCATTCCATAAAAAACTAGGTATTGAATCCATCATACAAGTGTATTCAATGGATAAGCAATGGTCGAGCCTAAAAGGAAGATGAAATACATCAAGATACTTAAAATTTCAAGAAACATAAAATTTGAAAAACACGCTCACATATTTATAATATAAGATGATTGTAAAAGTATTTTAGTATAATATTGCACTCATGGGACTCATTGGAATATAGGAAATAATGCGCCCAACATTAAAAAATTTTGAAAAATAAGGTGTCAATCCATTGAAGTCGTTGTACCTAAGCATACAAATTATGAGCTAAAGAAGATAATGCATATATAAAATCCTTCAAATTTTATACCTAAGGGTGTATCTCATATAAGTGTTATTTTCAAACAAACATTGTATCTTTTATTTGATGTTATGAATATTCATATTTGGGAATAGATTGCATATGTGATAATATGAGTTAAATTCAACTATTACAAGGATATTCAAAATCATCCTTTGCAAGATATTATATTCCTTAAATCTAATATTAATTAGGTGGTCATATATACCATGTCCAAACATAATGTGGGCATCTAATTTCTCTTTATGATGCAAGATTTTGATTATTATTATTGGTTGGAGGAAAGGGTTTTGAAATGATCTCTCAACCTTTTACAAAAATATCACAACAAATGAGACTATCTCCTGGAGACAACCTCTATAAGACCAACTACAAAGGAGACTTTACAAATGAAAATGGATTCTTGCCTAAACAGGGAAAACCAACAAGAAATAAAAATGAAACTTGAACCATGAAAGAGAATAGGGGGCCTCCTAGCCCAAACTGAAATAGTGCAAAAATTTTAAATTTAAAATTAAATTCTTGGTCAAATATTTGAAACAAAATTATCCCTTAGGAGAAGCTATACAACACATCAAAGGGCCTTTTGAAGGCTTGGAATTTGGATCAACAACACGAGGATATATCTATAGGCCACGAGATCTCACTGCAAAGGAGATGAAATTCACAATATGGTTATGGGAAAACCCATAGAATATTTAGATCATTATGGCACCCCAAAACTAGAAGTAACAATATGATCAAGGGACTACCTTTAAGAACCCATCCTTTATAGCAAGCGATCACGCACATGGTCTCTCTGCAAAGACAAAAAAACTATAGATAGGGCTCATCAAACAATCACCAACAACAGATCAAAGCCCAACCTCACCAACTATTTTTCCAAGAATTAAACACCAAAAACATTCTACCATAGTTGATCGAGAAGCACAAGGTCCCCTCCTCAAGGACCAAAAAACAAATTATAGAGAAATATTCCACTAGAAAATCCTTGAAATAGACAAGCACAAGATATTCTGAAAGATAGTAGAAGACCCAAAACTTGCCACTAAAATCTCAACCCAAAAGCAACTGCGAGAGCCTCTCATTTGAAAATATTAAAAACATGGTCCCCCTTCAAAGACCAAGAAGATGCAAAAAAAGAAACCTCAAGCCACTTCACACATTGGACGAATAGAACACTAAACCCTCTTTCGAAAGCCCAGTTTAAGAGAAGAGAGGAGGAAGCCACCACTATGAAAAATTATGAAGCACATGGTCCCACTCCCAAGACCAAAAAAATCCATAGGGAAAATATCTGCAACACCATCAATGAAACTGAACTCCTAGGAAGCCAACCAACACCAAAGGATGTTGAAGAAAGAATCCCCAAGTCCTCCTGACCAGGCGGCTACATTCACTTATAAAAATAGGAAAACGCTTTCTAGGAGACCCCAAGAAGACCTTGAGAAGGCCCTAGAAATGCAACAGGCACCAAGGAGATCCCAGGAAAACCCTCCAAGCCTAGACAAATAGGATATCCACCCAAAAATCCTTGGGATAAAAGTAGGGAGGGAGCAAGAAATTTAAATTGGGGGACTCCTGCAAAGAGGACTCCCCCCTCCCTAAAAATATTTGGAAATCAATTTTAGATCAAGATAGTTACACAAACATTTGGCTATCAATTTTAGATCAACTTCCCTACATATTAAAAAGGTCAATCAGGATTACAACTTTTCACCATATAAGATTAGTTTAGGAAGTGTCAAGAATAATTTTTCATAGGATAGAATGCAAAGTAAATTGAGCATACCAATATGCATGTGTAGCACCCTAAAATTGGCGCAGTTAAACCTTAGTAAAAAGATAAAAATTTGAATTTTAAACCCAAACCGCCCGTTACCCGCTTTCCTCATTTTTTGCACCATTTTTAGGATTTGTTTTGACCATTGGACGATATCGTCGACGATCAGATGAAATCATCCTAGATCTAAAGAATTCATCTGGAATAGAACGTCCAGACGATTTCATCCCAAAACCAAATTTTCATAATTAGATTTTGTTTCAATAGCTTCTCTAACTTGGGCAGAAAGCGTGTCTACATAGTTAGAGTCTCCCCCGTTGGAGATCTCCCAAATTGGGATGATCTCCAACCTCCTAACCTCTCCCTAATCCTATATAAACTGGGATTTTCTTAGTTTATCCCCCTGAACCCCCTAGCTGATGGATTTCCCTACAAATTTGGTTCCTTATGCCTTAGAACACCTTCATACTTTTGTTTGCATTGCATATTTCGAGTTTTCTTATAGGAATCTTACTGTTCTTCAGCTAGAGCAAGCTTGGATCATCGTAGGCAATTCCAGATGATTTTGGATGATCTTGTTGCAGATCGGCGATGATCTAGTATGATTGGAGGCAATCTCGACTGTAGTCCAGATTGGGGGCAATCAGAGCCTAGATTTTGCATTTCCTTATTGTTCTTCTGCATTTCTTTGTGCATTATCTTAGTTATTGTATTTATGCATCTTGGTGTTCACCTCATTTAGCATAGATATATGATGAAGTTAAAATAAATTATCAAATTGATGCATTTCCTTTTAATTGCTATTTAGATCTACCATTTAGGCAAATTCATCATTATTCCTATCATTTCCCCTTGCTTTTGTAGTTGCATTTTTGGTATTTTGTATCTGTTTTTGTGATTGCAGGTTTTTGATGAATTCGTTTAACGAATTTGTCAGATCGTTGATGATCCTATCTGATCTCAGATGACTGGATGTGATCTGAGATGATCTTGCACAATTTTAGATGATTTTGTATGATTCGAGATGATTTGGACTTCTACAAGACTCAGAATCTCCATCAGACATCAGGAATCAGGTATGTTCTATCCTATTTAGTACATCCTCTATGTTCAACATTTATTCATGTTTTTTGCAGCCATAAAAATCAGCATTGGCATATAGAATATTTTAGATTCATCTTGGCCAAACCTAGGAATTAAATGATTAAAGCAAAAAATGAACACATCAAACCTATTATCAACCTAGGCATGGAAACTGCCACTCAAAAGTTTCCTGGTGAACCCACCATCCGTCAAAAATTCACCTTTATACCCCTCCCCCGAGAGGTGGGACCTTCAAAGGGCCTCTCAGTCCGAGGTATTGTCCCATCCTTCTCACATCCCCCTTTCGGGTGTGGATCCTATAGCCTAAAGGTAAGGATGCAAAAAATTTGGAGCGATACATTTTGGTGAACCCGACGTGAAAAACTAAAAACCTTTTGAAAATAATCCAAAAAAAAAAATAACAAAAACATAAATGCATTTAGAGTCAAAGATTGCATATCATATTTAGATGGTAGATTATAATAAAATATGATCTGTCACCATTAATATTGAGAATCAATTAGCAACTATAGAGATTACTTCTGTACTTAGAGTACCTCAAACAAATAGGGTTCAACCTTTATGGGACGAACTTAATAGGAGATTGAATATCATTGAGTCTAGATCAACCAAACTTAGGCAAATCAAGAGGTTTGTCCTAGATAGAATCCTGGATCCTGATCAAGTGACCTTGTATCATGAGCTTCATAGAGCTTGCCATAGGTGGTTAGCAGATAAAAGAGCCCTTGTGTCTTCTGAATTGTACACCTTTGAGGAATACCTCGATAATGCAGTTGTAGTACATAAATTTCTATCTCGTATAGAGGATCAAGAGGTCATTCTTACGGATAGAAAGAGATGGAGTAGAGTTCCTAGAGCTGTGTTATACCGAGAGTATTGCCATGAGCTCTATTTTTACAAGACAAATTCAAAAGTAGATAACATCACCATAGCACACTTTGTTAAGTTCCTGAAAAACCATTTCCAATTTGAAGAGGAGCATTTCATGACTCCTGATGAACTTGATCCTATCAATGACATCTATAAACTATTTATAGAAAACTAAGCCATTATTTTATTATTATTATTTCTTGCATTTAGTGTGTTGTTTGTTGTCTTTATAATCATAAAAACAAAACAATCCAAAAAAAAAACATAAAAATAAAAACAAGACAAAATCATAACAAAAATCAAAAACATTTTCTTTTAAAAGTATTATAGTAGGTATATAATTAAAATATATACCTCCCAAATTTGTTGCAAATATATTAATATATATTTGCTAAAATCTAAATTTAAACAAATGACTAGACTCAGGAATGGAAAACAAGTTGAAGTAGAAGAAGATTGGTTAGGAAAAACAGTAAATAAACCAGATGTCCTCCCTGAAGACCCAATTCAGGAAGAAGGAACCCTAGACCAACAAGAAGAAGATTTTGTTGACGCAAATGAACAAAGAGAAATTGTTAGAGAGGAAGGATCCTCATCTCCTAAAATATCTTCGGAAGGAGCTATTACTTTTGAGAACATGGAACATTTCTGGAAGTTCCTCAATACTAATATTGGCACTCTTAATAGAGCAGTCCATATGGACAAGGATCAAATTAGTGACACTCAAGAAACCCTAGAAGACATATATCACACATGCACTAATCCCTTGTCCTTCATTGATCAAGAAAGTGATCAAGTTGGACCATCCAATTTGGATATGGTCGCTATAATCCAGAACATGCAACAACAACAGGTTACCCAACCATCTAGAGTGCCTGTTACCAAGCCTAGGGTTATTCCCACACAAAATAAACCATCATTCATTGCTCTATTTCTCCAAGTTATTGATCAACATACCTCAAATCAACAAAATCCTAAAACAAAACCAAACACCAATTTCCAACAATCTGGGGTACAACATAATGCTACAACAAATCTTCTTCATAATACTCTTCCTACCAACCATTTTCATAACAACAATATAGCATCTAATCTTTACGTCACGTCATCCTACACTTACAAATCCCATACTCATGTACCACCAAAAAAATATGATGGACAAACTAGTAATTTGGAAGCCATGGTGAAACAGTTAGTCTCCCGCATGGACCAGATAGATCCCTACCGTCCCTCGTACAATTATCGAGAGATGTGTAGCCAACCTCTAGATCCTATAGTTGTAGCACAACCATATCCTAAACACTTTCCTATGCCTGTCCTACCTATATACAAAGGAACTGAAGATCCCATAGAGAATCTTCGTATGTTTAGGATAGCGTGTCATGATATATCCCATGATGATTTGTTATTACTAAAAATGTTCCCAAAATGTTTAGGAGGGATGGCATTAGAATGGTATTATCAATTACCCACTCATTATTTGAGAAATTTCGAAGAAACATTTGAGTCTTTTGTGCATCAATTTAGTGCCTACATTGAAAGGCATGTAACCATTAAATATTTGTACAACCTAAAATAAGACAAAGATGAATGTTTTGCTGATTTCCTAGCTCGATGGAGACAGTTGATAGGAAAATTGCACTTTGTGTTACCTTATCGAGAAATGCTTGGATATCTTTATCAATAATTTACAAGAACAATTATCCTATGAGTTATCAATCTGCTACCTTGACCACCTTCGATCAAGCTATAGATTTAGCTCGAAGAGTGGAAGATGCTCTTGTTAGGAGAGGTCAACTTAAAAATAAAGATGATGAGAAAACATCCAAAAATCAATATAAAAATAAACAAGTTGTGGGCGATGGAGTCACTGATAGTAGAAATATCGCTACTGTTAATGTTGCAAAAACAACAAAGAAATTTATATTGAAACCTCTCGATAAACCACCCCGAGAATTTATGAGGTTAAATCAACCTTTATCAACCAATACCCATTCATCATCCGTAAAATAATATTGTAGGTACCATCAGATTTTTTACTCGACAACAAGCTCAAAATTCTCAACAGGATCAAACTCAAAATGATGGATCAACTCCATTTATTTTGAAAAATCCCAATAAATAGAATCATGCGCCTAATGTTCAACCTAAACCTCCTTATAATATTAATGAACATACAAATACTATAGCTAGAATTTCTCTTTTGGACCTTTTAAGATCTTCTCCTACACATAGGGATGAATTAATGCTCACATTAAGATAAATGATGGTACCACAAAATATTCAACCTGAAGCCATGTCCAATACTATCATAACTCGAGAAGTCAATTGTTTTGACTTTTGGGATAGAGATATACTGCAACATAGTTTACATAAGGATAACTCCTTATATATTACTACCCTAATTGGAGATGTAGCAGTTAAACGAGTCTTTATTGATAATGGTTCATCTTTAAACATATGCACTTTTGACTTCTACCAAATAATTAGGTTTAGAAGTGACGAAATGAAAAGAACTGATATGATTATAAAAGCATTCACTGACGAAACACAAGAAACATGTGGAGTTATTACTATTCCATTGCAAGTTTGTCCTAGAACTTTAGACACGATCGTGTTTATTGTACATTGCCCTGCATTGTACAATATACTATTGGGTCACCCTTGGATCAACATGATGCGAGCTGTTCCCTCAAATTTACATCAGTTTGTTAAATTCAAATTTAAAAATCAGTTGGCTACCATTCATGGTGATCCTAAACCCTTTGATATGTGTGCTTTGGCAGAACCTATTGGAGTTCAATTTTGCCCTACTCTGTCATCCACACATCCTAATTCTAATCATCCATATAAATGTGTGAAACACACACCCATAAAATCATCTACCTTTTCTCCATCCATCACATCTCTACATATAGTTCAACCATCCTATGAACAAACCACATTAAGACCTCAAAAAGATCCTAAAACCATAACCAATGCTTCTTGTTTTACTCCTATAACTTCCATACCTTTAGACCCATCCATCGACATCTCTACAATATCTATGCCTATCAAAGGCATGTTTCCCACATCTGAAAACATAGGAAATGATCCTTCTACTTCTTATGCTCTTACTAATGAGATCTTACTAGATTTATCTAAAATTCTTATATCAGAGAAAACAAACGCTGCTATGCAAGATTCCCATATTTTAAATAAATTTCCACCCTCTCCTCGTACCTTGGGCCTCCCACAGCCTATGGGAAGTATCTACCAAGTCGGGAGTTGTGCTTTTATTTATAAGGGATATGACTAGGGAAGAATACCTAGAAACATCAAGACTCATTATGATGGGTATGCTCGTTGTTATTTTGCTAATGAATATATTAAAGCTAAGCCTATAATGCTTAAATTGGGGTATAAAGGGAAAGGTTTGGGACCTTCCCAAAATGGTATGAAAGAACCTTTTGAGGTAGAACCATGGCCTGCCCGATGTGGTGTGGGCCTATTTCCTAGTAAAGGTCAGCCCTTCCCATTTGAGGATGATGACCATCTTATATGTTACCAAGATTATTTGGATAAATGTGATGCTTTGTGTTTAAGGGATAATCCATTTACATGTAATATGCTATCTATAGCTTACCCTGAGATGATTGTTGAATCCGACGATGAGTTGGAGGGGGATATCTTCCATGATGTCTCCATTGAGGAATTGTTACATAACGGATTTTATTTCGATGGCTCTATACCTAGTATAGCCCAGCTTGAGGCCACGACTCCTCAAGATGAATTATCCAAGATAACCTTGGAAGAATTACAAGAATTAGGTGTTTCACCCGCCCCATCTAATTTTGAGAGAGATCTACATATGGAAGTTGAAAACGTTATAAAAATTAACATTGGAACCGAAGATAACCCTCACATCATCAACATTGGATCAGAATTGAGTCAAGAAAAACAAGATAAATACATTGCATTCCTAAAAGAATATGAAGATATTTTTGCTTGGACATATGAAGATATGCCAGGATTAGACCCCTCTGTAGTTATGCATCACCTAGTAGTCCATCCGGATGCTAAACCTGTTAAACAAAAACTTAGAAAAATGCATCCTAAAGTGGCCTTACTAGTCAAAGGAGAATTAGAAAAACTCTTGAAGGTTATTTTTATACAAGCTATTGATTATGCTGAATGGATCTCAAATGTAGTTCCAGATAACTAAGAAAGAAGCTACCAAAGTTAGGGTTTGCACTAGACTTTAGAGATATTAATGTTGCATGCCCTAAAGATGATTTTCCTCTTCCCAACATGGATCAGATCATTGATTTTATTGCTAGGAGCGGAATGATATCCCTAATGGATGGATTCTCTGGTTATAATTAGATCAGGATAGCTCCTGAAGATCAGGCTAAAACAGCCTTTATTACCCCTTGGGGAACCTTTTGTTGGAAAGTGATGCCATTCGGTTTAAAGAATGCAGGTGCAACATATCAACGAGCCATGACTTATATCTTTCATGATATGATGCATGATATTCTACATGATTATGTAGATGATATTATAGCTCGTTCCATCAAAGAAGATGATCATTTAGATGACTTGAGAAAAGTATTTGATCGGTTAAGGGAATATCTTATCCGACTAAATCCAGCCAAATGTATATTCGGAGTTAAGTCCGATAAATTATTGGGGGTTATCGTTTCTTTACGTGGCATTGAAATTGACCCTCTCAAGATCGTGGCTATCACTGATATGCCCGCACCCACAAATATATCTGAATTACGAATTTTACAAGGTAAGCTTCAAGCTATTCGTCGCTTCATCGATAAGTTGGCGGATAAAACTGGACCCTTTCTTAAGCTTCTTAAGAAATATGTCTCTTTTCATTGGGACGAAAATGCCAGGAAGCATTTGAACTCCTTAAGCAATATCTCCTTAAACCACCGGTGCTTTCCCCACCTAGATCTGATCGTCCATTTATCTTGTACATTTTTGCTTCAGATTTTGCCTTAGGAGCTATGCTAGCTCAACTTGACGATGAGAAGAAAGAACGTGCTAATTATTACCTCAGTAGAACCTTAATCAGTTATGAAACTCGTTATATAGTATTAGAGAAGTTATGTCTCGCAGTCATATTTTCTACATAGAAACTACGCCATTATATGCTCAGTCAAAAAATGTATGTTATTGCTAAATTTGATCCTTTGCGGTATCTCATGAGTCGACCGTACTTATCTGGTCGCACAGCCAAGTGGGTTCTTGCGCTAAGTGAGTTTGAACTCATGTTTATAGGACAAAAGTCTGTTAAAGGTCAAATCATAGTAGATCAATTAGCTGCTACACCCTTAGAGTCTACCCATCCCCTCATCATTGAGTTTCTTGATGAATGCCTTAAATTAGAGGCAGACCATCCTGAGCAATGGTCCCTATACTTCGACGGAGCCCGATGCATGAGTGGGGCTAGTGCAGGTATTATTTTAATATCTCTAAATAAACATCTTATACCTCTATCTTTCAAACTAACATTTTCTTGCACCAATAATACTATTGAATATGAGGCTCTAATCCTTGGATTACGAGCTGCCTTGGCACTGAAAATTAAAAATCTATTGGTTTTCGGTGATTCTCAACTTGTCATAAATCAAATCAATGATGTTTATCAGACTAGAGATGATAAATTACGCCCATATAAAACATATGTCTTGCAATTATTATCCCTATTTGATCAAGTTACCTTGGAAGCTATTCCTCGAACTAGCAACCATGCGGCTGACGCTATGGCTGCAACTGCATCTCTTTTGCCCTTGGAGTTAGATGATGAATATGCTACCATCATTATTCATCGACTCCAGGAACCCGCTTCAAGCAAATCATGCTTAGAACCTTTGGATGTGTTTCTAATCAATGAAACTACTCCCGAACCATGGTACACTGATATATTTAATTTTCTTCAAAATGGGACCTTCCCTGAAGGTTGTAATCGCAACCAGCATCGGTTATTACGTAGATGAGCAAGTCACTTCATAATTATTGGTAATACCTTGTATAGGAGATCTTTTGAAGGCATCTTACTGAGATGTTTGAATCTAGTAGAATCTAGATCAGCTTTGAGTGAAGCCCACAATGGATCTTGTGGGGGGCATTTTAGTGGTAGCGCCATTGCTAAGAAGCTCCTTAGGATAGGATATTTTTGGCCTACCATGGAAAATGATGCACATGATTATGTGCACCATTGCGACAAGTGCCAGAAACACGCTGACCTTGTCCATGCACCTGCACAAGAACTACAGGCTATTTCATCTCCTTGGCCCTTCTCAAAATGGGGCTTAGACATCATTGGAAAAATCAACCCTGTGTCATCTGATGGACACAAATTCATCATAACCGCCACTAAGTATTTCACGAAATGGGTTGAAGCTATGCCCTTAGCTTCTTGCATTGGAACCCAAGTTTCCAAGTTTATTTTTAATCAAATTATTTGTAGGTTCGAAATTCCTGCAAATCTCATCTCAAATAATGGAACTTGTTTCAAAAATAAAGATGTCAAAAAATTATGTCAAAAATATAAAATTCAACATCGTTGGTCCACTCCCTATTATCCTTAGGGTAATGGCCAAGCAGAAGCATCTAATAAAACATTAATCAAAATCCTCAAAAGACTGGTCAATAAGTCTGGTCGAGATTGGCACATCCAATTATATCCTGCTTTGTGGGCTTATCGAACTAGCGTTCGTACCCCCACAGACACTTCACCTTTTTTTTTGGTTTATGGCGCTGAAGTAGTTTTTCCCTTTGAATTAGAAGTTCCTTCTTTAGCTCTACTACTTCAAGATACTGAAGTAGGAGATGAATATCATGCTGGCAGATTTAGTCAACTGGAGCTCCTAGATGAAAAGCGCATCAATGCTTTGGAGCATCTTCGTGCCTACCAAAACAAGCTTAAGAGAGCATACCTCAAGAAAGTTCATCATCAATCCTTTGAGATCGGCGACCTTGTCTTAAAAGAAAATCAAAAAAATACTAATGCAACTAAAGACCTTAAAGGTAAATTTGAGCCCAACTGGCTTGGACCATATGTCATCACTACTAAATTTGGATCGGGAGCATATCGATTAGCTACCTTAGATGGTAAAGATCTTAAAGAACCTATGAACATTATGCATCTTAAGCGTTATTATGCATAACATTGGGTCATTTCATCATTTGTATATATTGTATTTTGCATATTGTTTCATTTTAGCCATTTATATCAAAATATTTTTCAAAAATAGTAACAGTATTTATTCTTTCAATTCATCACTCAAAATCAAAATATAAAAACTTCAAAATCATCAAAATCTTCAAAAAACATCTTTTATTTTCGTACTTGTCAATTCTTGAAGTATTGCAGTTATATTTTCAATTATTTTGGATAAATTAGCATTTATTTGGAATCCCGCACTTTCACACTCACAAGCATAAATATCTTGATTTTATTTGGTATGATTATTAATCTCTCTTATATCAAAGTCCACAGTTGAATTAAATAAAGTTTTGAGCATAGAGAACTGATCTTGTTATTTACTTGAACCAAGTACATCTCTTCACATTAAAATGATTTCATTGCAAATTCAATATGATGCTACATAGTAGAAGTGGTTTCTTGAGCGAAAATTTTCCCCTGCTATCCTATCATGCACATGGTCTAGAATCTTTGAGAATTGACAAAAGGACAAGCTCACCCCTACCCAGAATAAAAATCCCTTGCTCTACAGCCAATCCGAGCAAGTATCCCTAGTATAGGAAGCAAAAGAAAAAGTCAAAGCAAAAGAGAAAAAGAAAAATATTATTTTGTATCATCACAACAATATTTCAGCATTATCTCAATATCAAGCAAAAATACAAAAAAAAAAAAAAAGAGAAAAGCAAAAGCAAAAAGCAATAAAATCCTTTCCCCTACCCCTTGAAAAGAAAAGAAGGGTGAATGAGCTTGAATCCCTGGAATTCTCAATTATTCGAAAACTATGAGGTAAGCCCCATAACAGGTGGTTTGTGCCCAACCCACTTGGCCTTGGGTAATTCCTAGCATGGTGATATGTCTGTCACATTAGCGACCTTATTTTGTACAGACCTATGTCGGCTTATGGATTAGCTAGCTCTTGATAACCTGACTTACATAGTAGTCTAGTACGGTTACATGCATATAAATCATGGTCAATGAACACTCATTTGGTTAAGTCAAATTACTTGTATCAAATTTTCTTGCTCAAAATTGGTGAATGAACAATACAATTGCACACACATTTGTATTTGAGAGATTCTGTATCATTATGATAAAGCAAGATCGGTAATGAACTCACATTTGCACATGAGGGTTCCTTATAAATCTACATTTGTCTTTGAGATAATGTAAAATATTTCTGCAACTCTTTTTGGAATAATTTTATCTTCTTATTTCAGAACATCTGTTTAGTATAAAAACAATTGTATACATTGTTTTCAGAAATCACAAAATGCTTCCAAACAACATATGACACACATATAATCAATAAAAGTCATGTTCCTATTATTATTATTTTTTCTATCCAAAGTCAAAAAATCAATCATGCAATAAAACTAAAATATCAATTTTTTTCTTTGGATTTCGCGATGATGGTATAAGTCTATACCTATAATTCTATGCCTAGCGCAAACCATTGTTCTCATTTTATTTCCCCTTCATTTTAATTCATAAAAACATATGACTTACATCATTATGTTACACAATTGAGCTTTAAAAATGAACACTTATTCTATTTCATGTTATTATGTCAACATTCAATTTTGCAATGATGGTATAGTTCCTAGGGACTTATTCAAAAAATTTATCACACTTAGGAATTTATGCCTAGCAAAAATCATATTTCTTTAATATGTCATGCATAATATTTTTTTATGAAAATCTGAAAACAAATCATCACCATCCTCATTTCCATCATTACAACACAAAATCTTAAGACAGTCTCTTAAGCACTCTTTTACTTTTAACAATATTTCTATCCTGGGATTAGCTTGACGACTTAGTGAGCGGCGACTCCATGAAATGGTCTATACCAACGACAATGTCCTTTGAAATTATTGTTAGAAGTCCCTTTTATTTTTCATCAAATCACACCACAAAAACAACCAATTTATGCACATCAGATTATTTCATTTACAATTTTATGCCATGACATAAAAATTATAATTATTTCCAATGACATAATTACATGAATCATCAATCAAACACAATTCAAAATTAAAGCACCATCCAACATACACAAGTCATATCATCAAAAATATAATCTATATATCATCAATCAAATATGTACATCATCTGGATTGGTATGCCACAATCAAAACCCTGGCATACTCAATCCCCTCAAAAAATATATAATAATACAAATCTACCCTCTACAACAGCTAGCCTCGAGAAGCCCTCGAGCTCTCAGCCTCATCTCCTCCCCCACCTTGGCGTGGAGGAGGTGGTCCCATAGAGGTCCGAGATGTGTCTTGGGTCCTCATCTTCGATCGTGAGGATGTCCTCGATGATCCCATCATGATCGGCTCTACAATGGGGGCTGGTAGTGGTACCCTCTGTCCCTCTGGGACCACATGATAGTATAGCCCCTAGTAGAATGCGATCTGAGCAATAGACCACGCTAGATCTTGAGTGCTCACCCCTCCACTTCGAGCCCTAAGCCATGTAGCCTCATCCTATAGCGTCTGCACCTAAGCTCGAATGTGGGCAACCTCAGCCCGGAGAGCCACCGTCTCATTGCTCTCCCCTACCTCAACACCCTTGCCCTTATCGGGCGATGGTGGTCTCTCCCCCTACTGCGAAGGGACTCCCCTCTCCCTCTACCCTGTATCCTATGCTCTCTGTGGAGCCTGACCCATCCTCGGGCGTCTCTCCTATGGAGACCATCGTTGCTCTCTCCCGTCATGTCCCCGTGCTACCTCAATAGCATCCTGGCCACCTCCCCATCCGTCGCACCATGGCATGCACTAGACCCTGCGCCCTCGTCATCCGAGGAGGGCGGATGCCTATGTACCAGGAATCATAGCCATCCGCAACCCCAGCATCGTCACCATCCACTAGCTGGATGGGGGCATCGTCCGCGTCTTGACTCTAGAACCGCTACATGTCTGGAGCCCCGCTCAGCGTAGTACTATCCCAAATAGTTTGGGAGTACTCATAATCCCTGAGAGAAGGGATCCCCTGCTATAGACCGAACTACCACAGAACTCGGTCATAGCGGTGGAGCTCTACCTCTCCCCGCTCCATCCTCAGCCAATAGACTCACCTAATGTGAGCCAGCTCCTGCCCATCCTCTGCCCACCCGGGGTGCTCTCACCATGGCCTCCAGGTGATCTGGTCTAGGATGAGGTCATCCAGCAACCTCTGTGACATCGATAGATCTATCCACCATTGTGACCCCCTCTATAACCACCAGTAGAAAACTCGGGGCCTCTCTTGGTCAACCCCTATTAGTGGGAGCCCTATCGGCCTTCACATCGCAATGTGCTCCCAGCACCAAACCTGTAGTAATGATGTCAAGACTAGACATCGACCTCCCTTGTATACGACCCCATGTAGGATCCTATACAAGTGGCATAGCACAAAGCTGCCCCATGAGTACCTATAGCCATGGTCTCTCATGTCACAACCCACATCTGAGAGGAGCCAAGGTAATCTGCACCCGCTCTGGTGGCACAGCAGTAAGCCACCTACCACCCCGACCAAAACTTGAGTCAGCCTAGATGCCCCGGGCATCTGCCTCAGAGACTCGATGTTCACTCTGCCCTTCTCTAGGGTGAAGCTCGGGTCTCCGATCAACCTCATCATCGCCTAGCCCTGATTGGCCGTAGGCATCATCAACCGTCCCTGTATGGGGATCCTCATGATCCTCCATACATCCTCTAGTGTGGGAGCCATCTCCCTTGTCGGTAACTAGAAGCAGGACGACCCCGGATACCATCTCTCTGCTAGGGCTATCAGTAGCCCCATGTCTGTCGGTACTTGTGGCATCTCTGCCACATGCTGCAAATCGACCTGAGCTAGTCGGTCATGCTCTACCTAATCAAGAGTGGCTAAGTCATCTCTCAATCCCTCGTATTTCCACTCTCGACTCTTTAGTAATCCCTTCTGCAAAACAAACAATCAAACAACAAAATTCATTAATAAATCCATCATTAAAATCAAATTACATACATTTTAATCAAGATTAATTTCTTAAAAATAATGATATCGTCCACCATTGGATGATATCATCCCAAATTGGGCAAAATCATCCTTTGTAGGATGAAATCATCTATGATTTCGTAAATTGGGGATCGCCCCTATATCGTCGATTTTGCCCTCCAATGAAATCGATGATCTAGGGATGATTCTGACGAAATCGGGACGATTTTGTCACGACGGCATCGACGGCCTAAAAACGGCCACGATGCCCCAAAACAATCAAAATTTCAAACAAAAAATTGCACACATTAAATTCAAACCTAATCTACTAGGATTAGATCCTTACCCGTAGCCCGCGCCGGACCTCTATCGATCTATGCGCTGTCTCCACCATTTTTCTCTGCAGAAGCTCTAAAAACAGTGAAAATGAATAGTAAAAATGAATTAGGGTTTTACCCTATTTTTCTTAATTTTATTTAAAATTAACAACCTTTTTAATTTTTCTTTTCCGTGCTTTTACCTCAAACGTTCGATTTGGGTAAAAACACGGAGGGGGCACCATAGTAAGCAGTTGCACGATTCGACCTAGAATCGTCGTCTAAAAAATGGAGTAAATTTTTTGCTTTCTCGTAAAATGGAAAAAACTCATCTTTAACGCATTTTCTTCGGAAAATTTGCTAAAGAGGGGGCAAAATGTAGCACCCTAAAATTGGCGTAGTTAAACCTTAGTAAAAAGATAAAAATTTGAATTTTAAACCCAAACCTCCCGTTACCCGCTTTCCTCATTTTTTGTGCCATTTTTAGGATTTGTTTTGACCGTTGGACGATATCATCGATGATCAGATGAAATCATCCCAGATCTAACGAATTCATCTGGAACAGAACGTCCAGATGATTTCATCCCAAAACCAAATTTTCATAATTAGCTTATGTTTCAATAGCTTCTCTAACTTGGGTAGAAAGCGTGTCTGCGCAGTTAGAGTCTCCCCCGTTGGAGATCTCCCAAATTGGGATGATCTCCAACCTCCTAACCTCTCCCTAATCCTATATAAACTAGGATTTTCTTAGTTTATCCCCCTAAACCCCCTAGCTAATGGATTTCCCTACAAATTTAGTTCCTTATGCATTAGAGCACCTTCATACTTTTGTTTGCATTGCATATTTCAAGTTTTCTTGCAAGAATCTTACTGTTTTTCAATCGGAGCAAGCTTGGATCGTCGCAGGCGATTCCAGACGATTTCGGATGATCCTATTGTAGATCGGTGATGATCTAGTACGATTGGAGGTGATCCTCGATTGTAGTCCAGATTGGGGGCAATCAGAACCCAGAGTTTGCATTTCCTTATTGTTTTTCTGCATTTCTTTGTGCATTATCTTAGGCTATTATATTTATGCATCCTGGAGTTCACCTCATTTAGCATAGATATATGATGAAGTTAAAATAAATTGTCAAATTGATGCATTTCCTTTTAATTGCTATTTAGATCTACCATTTAGGCAAATTCATCGTTATTCCTATCATTTCCCCTTGCTTTTGTAGTTGCATTTTTGGTATTTTGTATCTATTTTTGTGATTGCAAGTTTTTGACAAATTCGTCAGATCGTCGATGATCCTATCTGATCTCAGATGATCGAATGTGATCTGAGATGATTCTATGCAATTTCAGATGATTCTGTATGATTCGAGATGATTTGGACTTCTACAAGACTCATAATCTTCATCAAACATCAAGAATCAGGTATATTCTATCCTATTTAGCACATTCTCTGTGTTCAACATTTATTCATGTTTTTTGTATCCATAAAAATCAGCATCGGCATATAGATTATCTTAGATTCATCTTGGCCAAACCTAGGAATTGAATGATTAAAGCATAAAATGAACACATCAAACCTATTATCAACCTAGGCATGGAAACTACCATTCAAAAGTTTCCTGGTGAACCCACCATCCGTCAAAAATTCACCTTTATACCCCTCCCCCGAGATGCGGGACCTTCAAAGGGCCTCTCAGTCCGAGGTATTGTCCCATCCTTCTCGCATCCCCCTTTCGGGTGTGGATACTATAGCCTGAAGGTAAGGATGCAAAAAATTTGGAGCGATACAGCATGTAGTAATTTATGAGGTCACTTAGAAACTCTTTTCTCTTTTACATTTCAAACTTATGGTAAAAATATATATTATGATAATACTATTCATTAAAATCGTATAATAGTAATAGTGATACAAGTTGTTCCAAGCATAAAATTTAACTTGAATATTTAGAAAAACCTCTAAATTATTGTGACTCCTTTATGACAATCATTTTATAGGAGGATATTCTAGAAGCATTCCCGATCTCTCTAAAATAATAATATTTTAATGTCTTGAGCATAATGCATATAATTACTATAGGATTTTCTAATACTTTTAATATTTTATGTTACTATAATTACAAACACATCATAGAATATGTAGAAAAAAAATCCATGCAAAAAGGCTACCTCCAATGTGCATGTACTCAAAAGAAGAAGTGTTAGTAATTGAGTGGTAGAGAACCTAGAGCACTTGCTAGTAGGTTTTATGTTCAAGTCAAAACAAATCCATCATTTTCAAAATATTATTAAAGTTAGGATAAGTTAACCACTCGAGTGTGTCATTAGGAGGGTGGTTAAAATTTGTGTTAGTCTAAATTAGTTATTCAACTAAAGAAGGTAGTAACTTAAAGGTAGAGGATTGAGAGCCCTTCTAAGGAGGCCTTAGGTTTTATTCCTATTAGTTGATCTATGATTTTATATATCAATATGAATATTGATACTAATGGTTGAGTAAGTCTAACTACCCCAATAAATGGTGGACCAAGTGAAAATCCCTTTGTTTTCCATAAAAACTTGACTTATTTAAAATTGTTCTAGATTATTTTTATTCAAAATTATGTTTTAGAACGGAAATTTTTTTCTAAAAAACGTCTCATATTTTAGGATCCATATCTTCATGAAGGATTGTCTGATTTAGGTGATTCTTAGACCACTTTGTGTGGAATTTGAAGATATTTAAATTGAGTGGGCATATGAAGGAATCTAAGAAATTTTAAGGGATATTAGATATTATGAATTGAGCCATTTGGAACAAGGATGGTGACAATTTTTCAAGTCATGAAAAACAAAATTACAAATACATGTCAACTAGGGTTTGGATGATGGGAGGAGCAATGGAGGGCTAGGGCTTTAGTGAGGTAAGATATTCTATCTAGGCATAGAATTTTTTGGCTAAGTTTCCTTTTCTCTTCTTTATCTTATAAATTTTGCTTACAAATTATTGTAATTGTTTTAATTAAATTTTATATTTGTTATAGGATATTCTGGTAAATATTAGTAGATTTTGAGTTTTAGTTTCTTTCCCATGGACCTATTTATAGCTAAATTCTTAAAATCATCTCTAGTAGTAGAGGTTAGTGAGAAACCACAAATGATCGATCTTTTTTGCTAAAATATAGGGTTGTTTTTGGTAAATTTAATGGATATTGGCCAAGGCTTCAACATCAAGAAAATGGATTGATAGGAATTGGAATTCTCCAAGAGTGTTTCTATCATTTCTTCCAAAAGGTTTCTTCCTAGCCATTTTTTGTTCTAGGGAAGAAAGAGATAGAATCTTAAAAGGGGGTCCTTGGTTTATGGGAAGAGTATGACTCTTCCTTACCCGTTGGTATGAAAACTTTTCACATGAAAATATAAATCTATTCCTAGTACCATTTTGCATTAGGATATATGGGTTTCCCATTGAATTTTTGGAAATGGATACATTTAAGGCAATAGGCAATACTCTGGGAGAATTCCTTGATATTTCAAATACTACACAAGATGGATTCTCGGTTATTTATGCTCAAATATTGGTCATGATTGATATTAGTAAACCTTTACCAAAATCAATCATTCTTAAGTATGGGGATAATATGTGGACCTATACCATATATTATGGAATCATATCTTTTAGAAGTAGACGATGTCATGAGGTGGGAAATATTAAGAGATCATGCCCTAATAAGAGTCTAGCAAAATCATATGTAGAAAAATCATAAGAGAAACTTACAAATGGATATGTATGAGGATGTTTTCAACTTTCAAAAAATAGAAATAGATAAATGAAAGAAAATAAATAGTGGAGACTAGTAAGGAAGGATATTGGAAGAAATACCAACTCTCTTGAGGCTTTAGCCTATGAATAAAAAGTAGATCAAATATTAGAGGACATAGTTCAACAAGTTAAACATATTAACAAGGAATGGTCTATTTATTATAATCTTGATTTAGGGACGAACATTCTCAATGAACCTAAGTAATTCATCAAATCAGATTTTTAAGACTCTATTGAAGTACCATGCACCATTCAGGAGAAAAAAAATGGTAAATAAAATGTAGTGTTAGTTGTTAATACATCTACCACTAATAAGAAAATACTAGAAAATAAGCAAGACAAGTCAAAAGCTTTTGTAGTAGAGCTATGTAACCATTCTCACTTGTTGAAATCCTATTAGAATATCCTATGTAACCATTCATAAAACTAGGCATTGGATAACCTTTTTAGTCACATGCTTCTTTGTAGATATTCATTTTGTCCTTATCAATGTCTATGGACCTACAAATCAATCAGGAAAATTAGAAATTTGGAGTGGGATTGAAGCCTTTATGAGAATTAAATACCAAGAAACCTAATTCATGATCCTATGAGATTTTAATGTCATAACCATGTTGGATGAAAAATTTAGGGGAATTAGGAAACTAACCCAAAGTATGAGATATTTCTTAGCTTTTATTTAAAATAATAATCTATGGGAGGTTGAGTTTGAAGAAGAAAACTATACATTGACCAACAATAGGAGAGGCAAGAACCTAATAGCAAAAAAATTAGATAGATGCATTCTCCCAAATCATTGGATAGAAGAAGGGACTTGTGCTAAAATTAATACATTTACAAGGATTGGTTTAGATCACTGACCAATAAAAGTTAAAATGGTGGTAAGTGAATTAAATAAAAATATTATATTTTAATATGAGTAAATGTGGAAATACCATCCTTAATTTGATGATATGATAGCACAAACATGGAATTCTTCAGTAAATAGTGGGTTCTATACACTTCCAAAACAAATTAAATCAATGACATCTAGATTAAAAGAATGGAACAAGAACATTTTTAGAAACATTTTTTTAGAAAAAATGATAACTAAAAGATAAGCTTTCAAAATTCCAAAAAGGTGATCATAATAATCCAAGATCAAAGAAAAGGGAGTTAGTGAATATCATAATAGTTTAAAGAAGAGAAATTTTGGAGATCAAAATCAAGACAAACTTGGTTAAAAGGAGATAAAACCACAAAGTTTTTTCATAGGATGGAAATAGTACAGAGATCATCATCTATAATTAGTAGAATTAAATTAGTAAAAGGGGTTTGGATTGAATACTAGAGTGAAATTAGAAATAAGACGAGATATTTTTATCAGAACATTCTAGGAGAAGTTACTTCAATTATAATAGAGGAAGACAATAGGAAATTGATGGATCCTATTACTTTGTAAGAAGTTCATGTAGCTCTCTTCTCTTCTAGTGAGGATAAATCCTTAAGTTTGAATGGGATCTCTACAACATTCTATAAACATAATTGGGATATAGTGAAGGATTATTTATTGGTGGTAATGGAATAATCTAGGGTAAAAAAATACATAACTTATACAATAAATGCAACATATATAACCCTAATTCCAAAAAACAAGGATGTAGAATTGTTTGATTCATTTCAACCCATAAGCCTATGTAATATGGCATATAATATTATTTTCAAAGTGGTAGAAAATTAGTTAATACCATTGCTAGACAAAATTATTTCAAAATAATTAGGATTTGTGAAATGGGGAAAGATTCTTGACATGATCATAGTAGCTCATGAAGTTATGCATTTTGCATTCAAGAAAATATAAAGTGATTATCTTACAACTTGATATGAGTAAGGCCTATGATAGGGTTAAATGGGATTTACTTTTTTGTAGTATTATAAAAGTTTGGATTTGGAAAGAAATGGGTCAAATGGATTAAAGATTTTGTCTCTACAGTTTCATATTCAATGTTGGGCAATGGGTTAGTAACAGAATCATTTAAAACCAAGAGAGACTTTAGACAAGGATATCCTATATCACCATATTTTTTTATTATTATGACAGAGGTTTCAAGTAGGAACTTGAATAAGCGTTACAAATATGGGCTTATAAGTGGACTTAAGGCTAGTAATAACATTGACAACATAACCCATAAACAGTTTGAAGATGAAACAACACTTTTTGGGAGGGCAAGGATCAACGAGACAAAATATTTGAATAAATTATTAAAGGAACACAAAAGAGCATCAAGGAAAAAATTTAATAGGACAAAATCCAAAATTTACTTCCAAAAAACCCCAACTAAAATCAAAGTACATATATGTAGGCTACTTCAAATGGAGGAGCTGAATTTGCCAACAACTTATCTAGTGATGCCCTTATTTTAGGGGATAATGAGGACAAAATTATGGAATCTAGTTATAAGTAAAGTTTAAAATAAACTACTAGCATGGAAATGTAGATGGTTATCATTATCAATAAGAGTGCAGCTAATTAAATCAGTCTTACATGTCATTCTAACATATTATATGTCCTTGTATACTATGCCAAAATTGATAGAAAAAGTTTAATAATTATTATGCAGTCATTTTATGGTCAATATTACATGATAAAAGGAAATTTTCTTTGGTGAAATGGAGTAAGGTGTGTGATGATAAAACTAGGGGAGGTCTCAATTTAAGAGTTTTTATGGATGCAAACTTAGCTCTTAGGCAAAAATTAATTTGGATATTATACAAAGAGAATCAAAGACAATGGGAAAGAATTCTTCTAAGTATGTTGAGCCCAATGATCCAAGCTTAATATTTACTACATTCTCACTACCAAATGATTCTACACTATGGAACAATTTTAAAAAATCAATTGATCTAGTGATTAAAGGTTTAATATGGGTGGTGGGAACTGGAGAAAAAAATTCTAACTGGATGGATACTTGGTGTGATAAAAATACACTCAATATAGATCCAATTTTGAAACCATGGATGAGATTACTTCAATATAAATATGGTGATAGGGTTTCAAACATTTTTTACAAGTATCAGGAAGGAAGATACAAATGGAAATAATATTTTTTACAAGGATATAAGACATTGATGCTAGGAGGTAGTTGAGTAGAAATATAACAACAATAATTATTCTAATGGGAGCCAAGGATAAGTTGATTTGGGAGTTTAATAACTCAGGATAATACACAACAATAAGTGGATATAATATAAAACACCATAAAAATAGGAATATCACAAGAATATGGAGAGATATTTGGGATATCCCGAGCATTCCTAAAGTTAAAATATTTGTTTGGCTAGTAGTTCATAGAATAATTTTATCCTTGGATAACCTTATGAAAATGGGTTTTCATGGCCCCTCAAAATGTGTTCTTTGTACAATGGAGGAGGAGAGTATAGACCATCTCTTGGGACACTGCTCAATATTCTGGAAACTATGGCAATAGATTCTTAATATGTTTGGTAAATGCATGGTGATGAATGGTTAAAGAAATGGCATAACACTTTTAAAAGTGACACTTTCTAGACAATATGGGATATATCAAAAGATATAATACTTTGGATTGTTTGGATAGAAAGGAATAGAAGAATATTTAAAGGAAAGGAAATTATTTTAGAGGTAATAAAAAGAAATATTTGTTTAGCCATAGAGGAGTCTAAACCAACCCTATCAACTCACTTAATCTCTAATCTGAAAGTAAAAAGCCTTGATATATGGAGTCAAGTCATCAAATAGAATTATGATGTTGGGGATAGGATTAAAAAAAAAGACAGAATATAAAGTGGAAACCAACAGATGTGGAGTTGGACAAATTGAATTTTGATGGAGCATCTAAAGGAAATCTAGGACCAACAGGAGGAGGAGGAATAATTAGAAAAAAAAAAAGAGGAGAGATTTTGTCTCACTACGCTTTCAATTCTGGATTTAGACAAATAATGAAGTTGAAGCTTGGGTGGCTTGGGAATGGTTAAAAATATGCAAACAAATGAAATGGAATAAAGTATGTATAGAAGGTGATTCATTCATAGTAATAAATGCAATTTTGAGGAAAGCAAAGGCTCCATGGAACATATAAGAGATAATTGTGTAAATTCAAGACCTTTCTATAGAGTTTGAAGAAATCAGGTTTACACATACATTAAGGGAAGGAAACAAATGTGCAGATATGCTAGCCAATAGACGGGTTTTAATTGAATATTGTGAAGTTAAATTTTATTTTCCTTGGTTAGAGGAAGTAGTAAGTTTAGTTGAAGTTGACATGAAAATTTTGACTGCCTGAATCAAATAATGATTAAGATTTACTTTAATGTTTTCCATTGGTAATATTTGCTTTATTTTATAACTTTAATATGCTTTCATATATACTATTTATTACAATTTTTGTGGTTGCACTTGTGCTTAAATAAGGAAACTAGCAATCTAGATTTGGTAAAGTGGGCTATGATAGTGTGATGTTTTGAAAATATTACTCTACTAAGATGCAATGCAAATATAGTAGAGGTGAATTTTTGGTATTATTAAGGCTGATGTAGGAAAGATGTTGGACTCTAAAATATTTGTATTCACACAAAATTTTGAAAAAGGTCTAGAAAATAAAAATCAAGAATATAAACATTTTGAATTATTCAGGAGTCATATTGAAGTGGAAGTTATTCTTCTAAGTGACATGAGGGTTTTTAGAAGATAGGTTTTTTTTTGTAGAAAGAGGGCTCTTCGAGGAGTGTAGCATGGATATTGATGTGGACAACATCTCTCCAAGATCTTTGTCAAATGATGGAAATCCATCGTTGGGTGTTGTAGGTGACCATTTACCTAGGATGAAGATTGCAACATTATCATTTTATACCAAAGAGATTGAGACAATAGTTGACTCAATGTTCTTGGCTTCAAAATATGCAGTGCATGTCAATTATGGTAGGATTCACTCAATTTCACCCAGTAAGAAAGAGAATGAGCTCAGGAAATTGACTTCTAGTTTTGTCTTTCATCCCCATAGAGAGGGCAAGTCACAGGATGAGGAGCTCTTTGTTTCATATTTTAGTAGTTTGCTAGTGGACCCCCTATTTAAATTTAAGAAGAAATCAACCCAACAACTAGAATGGGAGGATGATCATTTGGGTATTGTAGGAGTCTCTAGCTCTACTCATGGATTTTCCTCCATATATGATCCATGTCTCTACCATGACATGCAAAACAATGTAACTCTATGAGAGGAACAGGATAGAAGTAAAATTTCCAAAGACAGCAACCCATGCTCCCATTTAGTCTTCCCCACTATATTAGGTGCCATGTTGCATGGGGAGCCAATTCTAGCTCCCCTTATACCCATGCATTACTCAACGACCTGACTTTCAATGGTAGCAATTCTCATGAATCCCCAAAAGCAAACTAGAGGATATTCATTCCAATATAAGATAGAACAATGTTGACCTCGCACCCTTAGCCCGTGGACTTGGAGGATCCAAACAAGGATGTGGTGACCAACATGTAGCAAAGGATGGAACCCTTGAAGCTAGACATGAAAGAGGAAATCAAAGCTATGAATAGGCAAATCAACAAACTAAAGAGTTAGATACCTTTGAGTTTGAGTTACAAAATGATTTTACTAAAGAAATAAAATAATTAGAAGATTGAATTGTTGTTCTATTATTTTCTATAAGAATCCCCCTGATGAAGAGCTCAATTGGTGGTTTTTCAAAGTATGGTAATCCAAGGGTTGGATGATTGCCTCCCATACCTTGGTCAACCCTTCATTTCTATAACTTTCACCTCCAAATACTCTTGCTTAAAAGCCCTAATACTTTTCACCTAGATGATTTCTAGTCAAATGGCCTTTCTACAACATTGGACATTCCAATTTGACCCTAAGAATGTGTCAAACATGAAATACCCCCTTTGTATTAAACTCCCTTTCTTGGCATGCACAAAGTACTTACCTCAGATAGCTGCTAGGTTTGGAAGGCCATTATTCCTCCCATACAAGCCCTCACATCTTGGTTGATATTGTTGTCCCCAAGGACCTCTCAAGTAAGATCTTATTCAGATCCCCTGGTATCCAATTTTAACAATAAATTATTTCCAAAGTCATGTTTTTACTACAAACAACAAGACTGTATGATTCAAAATTGTCCAATAAGACCTCCCAAACAATAAAACTAGCCTTCTAATACTCCTACTACTACTACTCAGCATGCAAGAAAAATAATACCTCATATTCAGCCTTCACAACCTTCTAGTTCTCATGATGTGACATATTTCCTTACTCATTCAGTTCCCCAAGCTTCTAACTTGGAAGTTACCCACATCTCCCTTCAGCCTCCTCTAGCTTTTGAGCCTCTTATGGAGGAAAATCCTCATGAAACACTAGATGAGGGTTGGGTAACCAAATCTAATAAGAAAAATAGGTGCAACTCATAAAATTATGTCTCCCCCTCCTTCTACAAGTGTCCCCAAAGACCAAAACCTAGGAGGTAAGGAATGGATCCATAAGCCCACCAACTCTCACTCCAAAAATACCTCCTTATCCACATGTCAGTCCAATAGAACAGGTAATCTACATGATTATATGCAATATGTAATGTCTATGATGCTTTAGCTAATAATATGTTAGATTAATATCTGCAAGAATCATGACTTGGAATGTGTGTGGTATCATATTGCGAGAGCAACATTTTGCTATCCAAACAGTCATCAAGAGATTTTACCCACAGATTTTATTATTGCAAGAAGTCAAAATTGTAGGTTTCAAACTCAAAAATATCCTTAAGACCCTATGGGGGGTCGAGGGGGCCTTGTGTATGAATCATGATTAAGGAAGAGGGGTTGTCCTATGCCTCTCTCAGGAGCTGTGGGACTCTATTTTATTATCAAGAGAGGACCCAATGCATATATTAGTGTGATGTATAGTAATATTTTGTGGTAGGAAATTGGGTATTATAGTTGCTTATGCATATAATAATATAGTCGAAATGGCATCCCTCTAGGATTGGATGTGCTTCAATTTGCTTGAAGAAAATTGGGTAATAGGAGGGGACTTCAATATGTTAGAGTGGGAGAGATATATATTTGGGGGTGGCACTCCACTCAAATAGTCGAAAGAGGCTAGATCATGGTCTAGGTTTAGATGGGTCTAGATTATTTATGATCCCAATTAGAATAGGAGTTCTAAAAATTATGGTGATTGGTTTACTTGGCGCAATGTACGATGTGGGGATGCTCTCATAATGGTAATATTGGACCGCTTCTAAATACAATCCTTCGGTCTAGCACAAATATGCTCAATATCTATCTTTGATATGGCATAAAAGTATGGGAATCCAAGGGTTGGATGATTGCCTCCCATACCTTGGTCAACCCTTCATTTCTATAGTACAAGCCCTCGCATCTTGGTTGATATTTTTGTCCCCAAGGACCTCTCAAGTAAGATCTTATTCAGAGCCCTTGATATCCAATTTTAACAACAAATTATTTCCAAAGTCATGTTTTTACTACAAACAACAAGACTGTATGATTCAAAATTGTCCAATAAGACCTCCCAAACAACAAAACTAGCCTTCTAGTACTCCTACTACTACTACTCAGCATGCAAGCAAAACAATACCTCATATTCAGCCTTCACAACCTTCTAGTTCTCATGATGTGACATATTTCCTTACTCATTCAGTTCCCCAAGCTTCTAACTTGGAAGTTACCCACATCTCCCTTCAGCCTCCTCTAGCTTTTGAGCCTCTTGTGGAGGAAAATCCTCATGAAAAAATAGAGGAGGGTTGGGTAACCCAATATAATAAGAAACACAAGTGCAACTCATAAAATGATGTCCCCCCCTCCTTCTACAGGTGTCCCCAAAGACCAAAACCTAGGAGGTAAGGAATGGATCCATAAGCCCACCAACTCTCACTCCAAAAATACCTCCTTATCCACATGTCATTCCAAGAGAACAGGTACTCTACATGATTATATGCAATATGTAATGCCTATGATGCTTTAGCTAATAATATGTTAGATTAATATCTGCAAGAATCATGACGTGGAATGTGTGTGGCATCATATTGCGAGAGCAACATTGTGCTATCCAAACAGTCATCAAGAGATTTTACCCACAGATTTTATTATTGCAAGAAGTCAAAATTGCAGGTTTCAAACTCAAAAATATCCTTAAGACCCTATGGGGGGTCGAGGGGGCCTTGAGTATGAATCATGATTAAGGAAGGGGGGTTGTCCTATGCCTCTCTCAGGAGATGTGGGACTCTATTTTATTATCAAGAGAGGACCCAATGCATATATTAGTGTGGTGTATAGTAATATTTTGTGGTAGGAAATTGGGTATTATAGTTGCTTATGCATATAATAATGTAGCCGAAAGGGCATCCCTCTGGGATTGGATGTGCTTCAATTTGCTTGAAGAAAATTGGGCAATAGGAGGGGACTTCAATATGTTAGAGTGGGAGAGATATAGATTGGGGGGTGGCACTCCACTAAAATATTTGAAATAGGCTATATCATGGTCTAGGTTTAGATGGCTCTAGAATATTTATGATCCCAATTAGAACAGGAGTTCTAAAAATTATGGTGATTGGTTACTTGGAGCAATGTACGATGTGGGGATGCTCTCATAATGGTAATATTGGACTGCTTCTATGTAGTAAAAAATATTAATATCCTCCAAAATTATTTGTCTCATCCAATCTATTCAATGGTAACTTCATATCATCTCCCCATTACCTTGAGTATTAGATGTGTCCCATAAGAAAACCCAAAAACAACTTGCCTTTCAAGTTAAACACTTCCCTACTCAAGTTAAAATATTGTGTTAATGGAATCAAGAAAGTGTGGAATATCTTACCAAGGCCCTTAGGAGGGAGAGTGTGGATTATGCGGTGTGAGGAAGCCATCAGAAGAACAGTGTATTACCTTCAAGGTTTTGCAAAAATACTAGCCTCTCTTTACAAGAAAAAAGAGAAAGAATTGGAGTAATAAGTTGACCAACTCTGCAACCACCTTAGTCAGAATAATAGCAACATCACTTCTTAAAAGTATCTAGGTGAAAAAAATAGAGTTAATGCAACTCCAATCTGATAAAGCCCATAGGGCGCAAATCAAGGCACTTCTTCAATGAATTTGTTAGGGTGATAAAAATTCTAAATTCTTCTTTAATTCCATTAAGAAGAAGAATAGATTAGAGAGGATAGATGTTATTAAAAATCCTAGATATGGCCTACAAATTTTGATAGAGGACCTATCATCCTTCATCTAGGAGCATTTTGCAACCCTTTTTAAAAGTGAAGGGCCCAACACGAAGTTGAGTTTTTTAGAGAATGTTGCAAATAGTGCATATCTCCCAAGTATTTGAAGAAGATAGAGCATTTTTGGAAAAACCTATTTCATAGGATGAAATTCATTCTACCCTCCTATATTTGGTGAATGAAAAAGCCTCAAGCATTGATGGGTTTTTGACTAAATTTTTTAAGACCATGTGGGAGATAATAGGAGTTGATTTTCTGTAGATGTGTGAGGAGGTTATTACTGTTGGAGACCTTGGGAAGGCCACTAATCAAGGATTTATCAGGATCATTCTCAAAATACTTGAGCTATATTTGGTTGTTGATTTGTGTCCCATTACCTTACTTAATTCCTCTTATAAAATTTTGGCTAAGGCTCTGGCTAGAATACTCCTCCCAGTGGCTACAAGAATTGTTTGCACAGATAAAATAGGATTCCTAAAAGGTCGCTACATTTTGGATAATATCCTTATATCTTGGGAAGGGATGGAGTGGGATCGAGCATAGGGGCTCAAGGGCCTTTAAGCTTGATTTTGACAAAGCTTATGGTCTATTATAGTTGCCCTTCATATTAAGCATGATCCATTATCTTAGTTTTAGAAATAGATTCATAAATATGGTAGCTTCCCTCTTTCCAAATGCTTTTGCAAGTGTGGTTATTCATACAAAATTATCTAATAGCATTCTTGTGGAAATATCAGTTAGGCAAGGCTACACATTGGCCCCATATCTATTTGTAATTGCAGTTGATGCACTTAGTTATCTATTGGAATTTGTAATTAAATATGGGAGGATAAGAGGTATCCCCCTTTTGGATGGCTTTCAACTTATCAACTCTCACTTTTATAGATGATTCTATATTTTTTAATTTGGTATATCAGCAAAATCGTGTGAACATCCTTGATACAGTTCACACCTTTTGTAGGCCCTTCACTGAAAGAATCCAAGAATCTATGAATTTTGTTATTCCCTTTGGATTTGATGATAAGCCAGATTGGATACCCACAACATCAAAGTGAGTGCAAAGAGGAAAAATATCCAAGTGTTTGGACTTTCCTTTTGGTGTTGAACTTTCACCCAAATCTATGTGGGATTGGCGTATGGAAAAATTTACCAAAAAAATGGACTATTGGAAATCTTTGGAAATGTCTCAAGCAGTTAAAATGTATACTATTGAAAAAAAATTAGCCCCCTTCCATGTTTACTTCTCTTCTCTTTTGACTCCTAGCAAGACTGGGTATGATAAGATAAACATTATGCTTCAGGAGTTTTTTGCACAAAAAACCTATCCAAACAAGGCTTCTCACTTGGAGTAATTGTTGCAGACCAGTTTCATGTGGTGGGATAGGAATCCCTAACCTTCAAGCACAGGGCTATGCACTCATAGCTAAATATATGCAAACGATGATCATACGTAATGATTCATGGAAGTTTTTGGTGAGGGGGTGTTTGAAAAACCCTTGGGTGGATGGTAAAATTTGGGAAAATATGTCATACACTAATGTTCATTTATAAGCCCCTTATTTCTCTATAGAATGTTGTAATATTCTCAAAGGGATTTGGAAATCCTGGAAGTAGGTGCATCAATTTATTTTATGGTAGCCAGCTCTAGAGCAAGGCCTTGTAGATTTCCTCTAGCATGACTTATGGTGATCACCCCTCCTCATCCTTGATGCACAACCTCTTGGCATGAGTCCTTTATTTCCTACCAAGCATCTCTTCAAAATGGGAATGATTCTGGTGGGTGATATTTGGGAGTTTTCTAAGTCCTATTGGAAAAATTGGAAGCAAATCTAGTCAGAATATGACCTCTATCCTATTGATAAAGTTATGATTATGTATATCCTTTCCATCACTTCCCAAGTGCCTTAGCCTCTGTCTTATCCATTGGAATCTAGTCCCCATTGGACTCATTCGAAATGGTTTGGAAATCATGACTTTGAGAAACCAGCCCTTAAGTATTGGTACCAAGCCCTGCTTCCTATTAAATATCAACAATTTGCAGATATGCTCAATAAAAAATGGAACTTAGAGCTCGATTGGGTCACTTGGGTGAGAACCTTCAAGCTTATCAACTATGCTCCAATTCAAGGAAAGTTCTATATTCTTCTTTGGAATGTAGTCCTTTAAGGTCTACCTACTCATAGTAGGCTAAAATGGATGGTCCAAGGGTAAGATGATTGCCCTTTTCATGGTTTGGAAGAGATAGTAAAACATCTATTTTGGAGTTGTGCTCGTTCCCACCGTATTTGGTGTGAAGTGCAACAGTTGCTTTATTCCTTACCACTTCCTTTGAAAAAGGATCAAGCCTTATTAAGGATCAATCTAATTCCCAATCAAAAATTTCTTCTCTCCATTACCATGCTAGCCGTCATCTTTCATATATGGAAGACTCGATGCAAATCCATTTTTAAAATGGATCAAGAAGATATCTCTAGTCTCTCAGTAGCTAACATCTTTGCTATTGTAAAATGCTAGTTGTAGGCTGAGTCAGTAGGTGGAACTCATAAGGAGAAAGAACTTCAAGAATAAATCATAGCTCTAAAGAGGTATATTTGTGAGACCTCGGCTCATAGCTATGATGGAATTTATAAATTAAAGAACATGGTAGATGAATTAACTAAGCAACATAGCTTTGTGATGCATAATCAAGCACACTTGATGAAGCATTTGGGTCAAGTGGAATTAGAAACCAATAATACTTATTTCAATCCTCATATTAGGCTCTCATCGCAATATGAGGTGGAGCAGGGTCACTTAGACTCTTCTCCTTAGCAGATGTTTTCCCAGCATGGCTACTTCCTTGAAGTTTTTGTTTTGATAGAGTGTAGTAGTCTCTTCTCAATAGATAGTGTGTAGGCCACCCATTAGAGGGAGCGACCTAGCAGTTTCTAGTCATTCAGTTTTATGTTATCATATATTTTTAGAGTCTTTGTGATGGTATAATTTTTCATACCATGACAAAAACTAGGGATATCTCAATTTTTTATGTGTCACCATGGGATCACTTGTGTGGTTGTTCACTTCCAATGCTTGTAGTCTGATGCCCTGAGTGTCACAATCTTTCTCAATTCTCCTCTATGTGGGTCCTTCATGGCCTCATGTTGTAATACAATAGTGGGAGTCTATGTGTGGCTTTTATTGTGCTTATTTTTTGTGATGGTTGCCCTGCATGGCCCTATGGATGCATCTGTGTTTGCTTTGTCCTTGCTAGAGGGAATTCTATCATGGCTTCAATGGTTTTTGGATGTTGTGTTTGTTTTGTCCTTGCTAGATGGAATTCTATCATGGTTTCTATGGTTTTTGGGTGTTTAGGATTGCATGTAGGTACCTAGACCACGATTAACCTTTATATTGTATTTTTTCCATTAAGATTTTGACTAATATGAATCTAGCAGCAATTTCAATAAAAAATATTTAAATATTTTGTGTAAAATGATGTAGGTTTCTAGCTATAGCAACTCAATTGAAATGAGAAGTGAATATTTTTCTAAACTCTTATTCCCTAAAGAAGAGTTTTGTGATTTTTCAAGGGTGGGAGACCCTAGTACAATATCTTTCTCTCCAACAATAAATAAATAAAAATGTTTTATATGTTTATTAAATTATTATTGTAAAATAATTGACTTGATTTATGATGGTTTGAGACCATGTTTATTCCATAATACATTACATTTTTTACATATTAGTATGATATTAGGTGTATGAAACTGGTCTTTGGGGTACATATTATATGTATGCTCAATATTTTTCAAGATAATTAAGTTGATTAACTTTTAGTAGTGTTACAATGAAGTTTTGATTTAACTATTTGCATAGCATTGAAGAACATAAGTTTATACCGATAGGGGGGTGAACACTATAAGACCACTTTTTACTTTTCTTTCCTAAACAATATTATGCAATATATCAATGGCAATATCAACAACAGGAATCAAATCAATGCACAAATCACCACACATAATAGAGACACCAATTTAATGTGGTTCACCTAATGTGGGCTACTCCATGGATAAAATATTTCACTAAAATTTTCTCAAAAAATATCTTGGGAAACCTTTCTCTATTACATTTTTTATGGACCTCTATCCAAAGGAGACACCAATCTCCTAATCTAGTTTGTGGGCACCAACCCACAGGAGACACCAATATTCTTAGCTGGTTCATGGATCTCTATCCATAGGAGAACTCCTTCTCCTCTGCTCTGGTTGGTGATCCTCTAGAATACTACTGCCTCCACTACACTGGCTTGTGGATCTCTCTCCATTGAAGACTTTTTCCTCAATCAGAAGATATTTGTCCTCATTACCCTATCTAATGGATCTCTATCCACTAGAGACTATGGTCCTCTACTTTATCACCTCCAAAGCTTGCTCTCACCTGTATCTCAAATTTGTACTAAACATAATCCTTTGGTCTAGCATAAATCTTCTCAATATCTATCTCTAATCTACACTAAACATAGTCCTTTGGTATAGCTCAAATCTACTCAATATCTATCTCTGATCTACACTAAACATAGTCCTTCGGTCTAGCACAAATCTGCTCAATCTCTATCTCTAATCTACACTAAATAAAATCTTTCGGTCTAGCACAAATCTGCTCAATCTCTATCTCTGATCTATACTAAATACAATCCTTCGGTCTAGCATAAATCTTCTCAATCTCTATCTTTGATATGGCACAAAAATATCCTCAAATTTGTCCTCAAACCTTAATGCAAATATTTATCCAACCACAAATCAACTCTGCTAGATCTACCCCAAGCCTTAACACAAAGCTTGAACAAATCAATTAATCAACTCTACTCTCAAGTCTTCTCAAATACATGTCTCAAATCTGTACAAAAAATCCTCACCATAACTTGTCCAATATGCTCTCAAGTCTTCACTAATACTTACCTCAAATCTTCTCAACAAGTCCTCACTAGAACTTGTCCAATATGCTCTCAAATATTCACTAAGACTTACCTCAAATCTGCTCTCAATTCTTCACTAAGACTTACCTTATATCTACTCAAAAATTCCTCTCTAGAACTTGTCCAATATGATTGGAAGCTTCCACAAAATCTCACATAAATATGTCCTTAAGTCCACTCTATGACTTACTCAAATCTTCTCATAAGCTTTCACAAAAGCTTATTCAACTCAACTCAATCTATCACAAAAAACTTCTTCAATCACACAAACAAGCTTCACACAGAATCTTGTTTAACTCATAGAAACATATAGATAATGGTTAGAGACTCAATATGTTACACACTCACAACAATACTCAATCACTTTCAAACTCTCTTGCTTAACCACATAAACATATAGAGAATGGTTAGAGACTCAATATGTTTCACACTTACAAACACTCAATCACTTTCAATCTCTCTTCCAAATTAAATTAAAATATAGAACAATTTGTTTCACATAACTTGAACTATCACTCCAACACTTCCAATCAACTATGCTCAACCAACTCCACTCAATCAATCACTTGATGAAACACAACTTTCTTATAAACCCTAAACAAGTGTTTCACAATGCTTTCAACAACTCACACTATGGAACTCAACCTTGACTCAAGATGATTCCTCATTCATATAACAATGATACTCATGTTCTTTTCACAAATTCTAGTCAAGATAGTTCTCAATCTCTCATTAAAATGTTCTCACAAATATTCACCAATCATGCACATGAAGGCTTACTCAATAATGCTTATCAAACAAAACCTTTTCACTCCAACTTAGCATTCATAACATCTAATCCAGCAATATATTACTCACAAGGAAGATGTGCCCATTCCTTTTGTTTAAATATATTTTGATCTTAAACACCTGTCTCAATCACAATCAACTCTCTTTGCCAATATCAAAGGTTAGTTAGAAAAAACTTCTTCAAAAATATCATTCAAATAATCCCTCAAAATATTTCACCATACAAAACATCAATTCTCAATTACACCTTATAATCTCCACACTTCAAAATATAAGCCAACAATTTGTTTAAAGAAAATAACCACAATAATCTTCTTTAAACACCTTATGTTTTTCCTCAAAATAATCAATACATCATTAAAATATAATTTCCTTTTCAAACCTTATAACTCCTATCTCAATTCAATTTATCAAAATCACAATAAAATATTTAACTTTCAAAAACCTTAGAACTCCCTCCTAGCAAAAATAATCATGCCACATCAAACCTTAGGAGCAAATTTAATTTTTGAAAAATTAAATACCTTTGCTCTCGAAGATATTCGAACTCTCGCTTGTACTATCACCAGAACCTTAGCCATGACCCACTTTCCACATGAGCTAGATGCTCACCTTAGTAATAAGAATCACCTCGTGCACTTTATTGCTTATGCCTTGATTCCAAAACCAAAACACAAACATCAACAAAACACTACTGTCGGAGTTCGATCGTGAGATCTCCCGCTTGTTAGTGCCTTAAGCACATAGTCGCTTGTCTCTAGCCCAACCACCATATTTGGTGATGAGGATCCAAGACTCATTCATTTTATCCCTTCGATGGCCACCACGTATCAAAACTTTATCCTCTTTTTTCTCACGCGGTTCGTAGTAATTTCGAATGCACTGACCAATGATTCGATCGAAGGTAAGTTTGGATTTATCAAGGCACATGGTATTTATACCATTGTGCTATCTCCTTTAGCACATCGATGGATGAGAATAATAATCAATGTCGGTGCTATAAATCGCTTGCCCTTGTAACCCTAACCTTAGGGTTAATTAAATTAAAATATAAATTAATTTATAATAAAATTATTATAATTAATTTATAATTAATTTAATTACTTTAGGTCTATACTTTAGACCTTTAATATTATAATATTATTCTTCTTGGGATATCA
Source organism: Wollemia nobilis (assembly GCA_028583015.1). Lineage (NCBI taxonomy): Eukaryota > Viridiplantae > Streptophyta > Pinopsida > Araucariales > Araucariaceae > Wollemia > Wollemia nobilis. Next base: position 3,114,274 of record JAQPPZ010002143.1, on the reverse strand, counting down.
ACATTAGACTTTTAATATTATAATAATATTTCTCTTGGGCCTTCCTATTGCTCCTTCAGACCTTATCTGACCACCTTGAATATTATAATAAGATATGTTATAATATTATTTCCCTTAGGCCTAGAAGCAATCTTTCTCTTGCACTGATTACTGAAACTAACTCTTGACATCCTTTCTTTTGCACTGCTCACTGAAACTGACTCTTGACACCAATAAAAATAAATCTTGCTCATATTTCCAACAAGCATGGATAATATTAATTCTAAAATTTAATTAAGATATTGGTATGAACTTTAGTTAAATAATAGCATGTTATAATTTTAATTATACATTATGATATTTACATTTAGTGTGTTTTAGATTTTATTATATTTTATCATGATTAGATGGTTTTCACAATTTTAGTTTATATTTTAATGAAGAACACAAGTTTATATTGAGAGAGGGGGTGAACAATATAAGATCAACTTTTACTTGTATTTCCCACTATTATCCAATATAATCAATGGTAATATCAACAATAGTAATCAAATCAATGCACAAATCATCACACACAATAGAGACACCAATTTAACGTGGTTCACCCAATGTGGGCTACTCCACGGAGAAAATCTTTCACTAAAATTTTCTCAACAAATATCTTGGGAATCACTTCCCTATTACAATATTTATGGACCCCTATCCAAAGGAGACACCAATCCTCTAATTTTTTGATTTGTGGATCTCTCTCCATAGAAGAACTATTTTTCCTTTTCTTTGGTTCATGGAACTTGATCCAGGAGACCTCTATCTCCTCAACCGATTTGTGGATCTCTCTCCACAGAAGAACTCTATCTTCCCAACTGGTTCATGGATCACACTCCATAGGATAACTCTTTTCCCTTGCTCTATTTCGTGGAACTCTATCCATAGGGGAACTCTTTCTCCTCTACTCTAGCTGGTGCTCTTCTAGAAGACTTTTGTCCCCACTGCATTGTCTTGTGGATCTCTCTCCATAGAAGACCTCTATCCTCACTACCCTGGCTAATGTATCTCTATCCACTGGAGACTACTATCCTCTACTCTAGCACCTCCAAATCTTGTTCTCAACTCTACTCAATATCTATATCAAATATACACTAAATACTATCCTCGGTCTAGTACAAATATTCTCTAACTTTATCTCAAGTCTAACACAAATTTTCTCTCAAATATGCACCAGACTTTATCCTCAAATTTTTCCTCAAGCCTTTACACAAAGCTTGATCAAATCACCAATCAACTTTGCTCAGATCTTCCCCAAGCCTTAACACAAATCTTAAACAAATCAACCTACTCTTAATGTTATCTCAAGTCTTCACCAAGACTTGCTCAAATTTTCCTACAAGTCTTCACCAAGAATTGCCTCAAATTTATCTATAAGTATTCACCAAGACTTGTCTCAAATCTACCTACACGTCTTCACCAAGGCTTACCTCAAATATGCCTACAAGTCTTCACCAGGACTTACCTCAAAACTACCTTTAAGTTCTCTCAAGAACTTGTTCAATCTATTCTCAAGTCTTCGCCAAGACTTGTCTCAAATCTGTCTACAGGTATTCACCAAGACTTACCTCAAATATACCTTTAAGTTCTCTTAGGAACTTGCTCAATTTTCTCTCAATACATGCTCAAAACAACTCACAAAATATGATCAATAAATATCAAATCTTGCACACAAAGTTATCAAATGCTTTGTCTAATCTTCAAGGTAATTCCTTTAACTTGAAGCATTTTAAACATGTTGGTCAAATATCTGCATAATAGACAAACACTGCATTTGTGCACCCTAGATACAGCCAACATTGAAAGGCTGAAGGAAAAAATGTCCCCCATGCCAATATCCAGAGAGTGCTGGTTCCCAAACAAAATCCTACACTGGTAGAAGACTAGGGATGCAGGAAAGAAATCAAAAAATGTGGAAAGAAATGGGAAATATGGCCACAGGCCAAAGTGCAGGATTCAAGGTAGACTAATAGCAAGAAATTCACCCAAGCATGAAATAGCATTTAATAGAGGAAAATACAGTAGAATTTACTTATAAATTTGCAATAATAACTCCTAGAATAACACTCCAGCATTCACTCCCTTACTAGCAATATTTAAATCCAAATACAAAATTTAAATTTAACAGAAAACAAGAAAGATGAATGTAAAATAGAAGTGCACAGTACAGAAATAAATTACACACAAGATCACTTGCAAATTCAGAAGTTTGATGCCTTGTATTAATGCAGAGAACTTGGAGAGTATTCTCACAAAATTTCTAACCTCTTTTACAATAGAAATTTCACTAGTATTTATAGAGGTTTTTGCCTCCTTCAATAAATGCATAAGAGAACAAAATGATCATAGATCAGGTCAAAAAATGAGGAAAATCCTCCTCAAAATCATTGAAAATCTCTCCTTTAGGGACAACGATCCACCTTTCAAGGAATAACTTCCAGGAAACCAACAAATCAAGTGTCGATGCATAGATAATTTTAGAAAACATTGAATGCCTTGGAAACGTCCTCACACCTTGGAAATCATGAATATTCTTCTGCTCTTTCTGCACAGCTTGTTTCTTACTCGGGATCCATGATTCGAGTCACTTATTGCCACCATTATTTAATGTTTGTAAATATAGCGCCTTTGGAAGCCTTGACCATGATCTGTTTTGCCCCACCCTCTTTTAAGTGCTCATGATCCCTTCTTTAAAATGCGTTCGCCCATAGGAGGGGCAAATAGGACATTCACCCCTCTACTAGGGCGAATGCATTACTGTTCTTTTGCAAGGTGTGTTTGCCCAAAGGAGGGGTGAATGTGACGTTTGTCCCTCTAGTGGGGTGAATGCAATATTACTTTGCATTCGGGCGAATGCGCTTGTGCTTTAGATGTTAGAGTTTGTTCACCCAAAGGAGGGTTAAGCAAGGCATTCGCCCCTTAGTTGGGGTGAACACGAATGTTCGATCGTGCCTCTTTTACTTCCCCTTGAGTCTTTTCAAATACTTCACCTTTTTGTTCACCCAAAACTAGGGCAATGGGGTGTTCACCTCTTGTTTGGAGCGAACGTTTTGATATTTTTAAAATAATGAACTTCTTTAAATTGTTCACAATTTGTTTTAATTTCCACAGGCTCAAAGATGCACTCTTTTTCATAACAAGGTAAAAAATACATAAGGAATAAATAAAATTGCTAAAAGCTGCCATAAACAACAAGATTGTATCTTTATACTACATCAAAATACATCAAAAATATTTCAACAAAATCCCCAATGTGGCAGAGCGCAAAATTGCCAACATTTTTGGTGACTCATGGGGTATCCAACTCACATGGATGCAAGTGATCCTAGGCCTTCAATCATTGGGCAATAGGGCCTTTAGCTGGCACCTTCATTGATATTGTAGACACTTTCCAATGTGTTGTTAGTCTTACAATGGCACTGAGAGGGGGGGGTGAATCAGTGTAGCTCTTTAAACTTAAATTCACAGCTCTTAAAACTGAAATAATGAAACCTTAAAACCAGATAAAGCAAGTATCACAAGAGAACATCACACAACACAAGATTTAATGAGGTTCACCAATTTGGCTACTCCTCAAGAATGACTCGCTTGGACTACCATCCAAATCCAGCCTTTGCAAAGCACCAACTTTACAATCAATTTACCAACACCAACTGGAAGGAGCACCAACCCCTGATTTATCTGCACCGACAGAAAGGAGCACCAACCCCTGATTTACCAGCACCAACTGGAAGGAGCACCAACCCCTGATTTACCAGCACCAACTGGAAGGAGCACCAACCCCTGATGCCAAGCATCAACTTGGACTTCAATTTTAAAACTAGAAGATTGATAGTAAGATACCTTTGCTTTTGCAAGACCCTGATTGGTCTTCTTCACCTTTGTGCTCTCTGCGCACTCTGCTCTCTCTGTGCAATCACTTCGCACACTCTGCTTCGTTATAGCTACACTTTGCGTTCGTCTTCGCCCTTTGCACTCTGCTCCTTCTACTTTCTCTGCGTAATCACAGACGCACTTAGGACAATTCGACATGACTCTTCGCTCACTTTGTGCACTTCGCCATCATCTCGCCGCTTCTACGCTTTCTGCGCTCTTACGACCACATTTCACACTTTGACATGCATTCGACGACTTATTCAACTACATCACAATTCTCCAAACAACCCTCCTTTTATAACAACATTTTCATGATGAAAACCCTAATCTTAGTCGGCTTGCATAACAACTGAAAACCCTAAAATTAGTCGGTTGTTCGTCGGTCTTCGTCGGCTTCAACTTAACCGCAAAAATACATGTCGCGATATCGTGACACTTTCGCTTTCTCTCTCTTTCTCTTTGCATCGGACCGCGAAAAAGCTACATGTCGTGATATCGTGACACTTTTTCTCCTTGCTCTTTCTCTTTGCATTGGCCCATGAAAATACATGTCGCGATATCGCGACACTTTTTCTCCCTGCTCTTTCTCTTAGCTTTGGCCCACGAAAATACATGTCACGATATCATGACACTATTTTCTCTCTCCTCTTTCTCTTTGCTTTGGCCCATGAAAATACATGTCGAAATCATGACACTTTTTCTCTCTCCTCTTTCTCTTTGCTTTGGCCCACGAAAATACATGTCGTGAAATCGTGACACTATTTTCTCTCTCCTCTTTCTCTTTGCTTTGGCCCACGAAAATACATGTCATGATATCATGACACTTTCACCTCTGTATACTTCCTCTTTGCTTTTGTCACGATATCGCGACACTTCTACCTTCAAGTCTTCCTCTTTGCTTTTGTCACAAAATCGTGACACTTCTGCTTCCATACTTAGCTTCTTTGCTTTTGTCATGAAATCGTGACACTTTTGCCTTCGAAGTCTTCTTCTCTGCTTTTGTCGCGAAATCATGACACTTCTGCCTTTGAAGTCTTCTTCTCTGCTTTTGTCATGAAATCATGACACTTCTGCTTTCGTACGCTTCCTCTCTTTCTTTTGTCACGAAAATGTGACATGTCATGATATCGTGACACTTTTTCTTTCTCTTCCTCCTGGCCTTTTCAAGTCGCAAAAATGCGACATGTCATGAAATCGTGACACTTTTTCTTTCTCTTCCTTCCTGGCCTTTTCGAGTCACGAAAATGCGACATGTCGCAAAATCGTGACACTTTTCTTTCTCTTCCTTCCTGCCTTTTCGAGTCACGAAAATGCGACATGTCATGAAATCGTGACACTTTTTCTTTCTCTTCCTTCCTGCGCTTTTGAGTCACAAAAATGCGACATGTCATAAAATCGTGACACTTTTCAAACTTACTTTCTCTCTCCTATTTTAGTCATGAAAATGCGACATGTCATGAAATCGTGACACTTTTCCAACTTACTCTCTTTCTTCGAACTTGTCAGAAATCGCGACATTTTTTTTTTATTAAATTTTTTTTTTTTTTCTTTAATTTTTTTTTTTTTTTTAACATGTCGTGAAATCGTGACTTTTTCAATTAACTTTTTCTCTCCAACTTGTCATGAAATCGGACTTTTTCCACTTGCTTTTTCTCTTCCAACATGTCATGAAATCATGACAGTTTTTCCACTTGCCTTTTTCTCTCCAACATGTCACGAAATCGTGATAGTTTTTCCCCTTTCTCTTTCTCTTCCAACATGTCACGAAATTGTGACATTTTTCCTCTTTTTTCTCTTCCAACATGTCCAAATCTTTTACATTAATTTTTTCCTTTTTTTTTTCACATGTCAATCTTTTTTCTTTCTACTATCTTTCTTGCAATATGTCGTGAAATCGCGACAGTTTTTCTACTTGCCTTTTTCTCTTCCAACATGTCATGAAATCGTGATAGTTTTTCCTCTTGCTTTCTCTTCGAACATGTCATGAAATCGCGACAGTTTTTCTTGCTTGCTTTCTCTTCGAACATGTCACGAAATCGTGATAGTTTTTCTTGCTTCCTTTCTCTTCGAACATGTCATGAAATCGTGATGTTTTCTTGCTTTTTCTCTTCGAACATGTCACGAAATTGTGATAGTTTTTCTTGCTTCTTTCTCTTCGAACATGTCGCAAAATCATGATAGTTTTTCTTGCTTGCACTTTCTCTTCGAACATGTCATGAAATCGTGATATTTTTTCCTACTTGCGCTTTCTTTTCGAACATGTCCCGAAATCATGATAGTTTTCCTTTCTTCTCAACATGTCATGATATCGTGATAGTTTTTCTTTCTTGCTCAACATGTCACGATATCATGATAGTTTTTCTTGCCTGCTGTATATGTCGCGATATCGCGACACTTTTCTTACTTGTCTTTTTCTTTGATCTTTTGCATATGGGCCACTTCGGTCTTCTTGGAAAATCACTGTACAAACTCTGAGTACCCTTTGAACTCCTGTCTTCTGCATCTGAATATCTTTTGAACTTCCTGTCCACTGCATCAACAGATCTATCTGACTGTGTTGACAACAATGACAATACTGTTGTTGCACCTTGCTCAACAATCTCCCCCTTTGGAATTGTTGGCAACACATGTGCAATTTCCTGTAACTCTTCTCCCCCTTTGACAATAATACCAAAGGGCTACTGTAGACTCCCCCTGAGTCCATGCACAACATTCTTAGGAAAAATTGATTACACTTAGCAAAAAGCATGAACATGAGCAAAAAGATAATCAAATACTTAAATGCTCCCCTTGAAAATGTGATCCCTGTAGCTAGTCAATTCTTGGGAAGTGTGACCACTCGACCAATCTATCTCCAAGATAGAATGCACCTCCACTGGTACTCTTTCTGTCATCGACACCTCCTGCCCAATCTACATCTGAATATGAAATAAGGGTGAAGTCTTTACCTTTCGGATACCATAACCCATACTCCATAGTACCCTTGATATTATAGAAGACTTTGTCTCTCTGCTGCACTGACTGGTGGACCTCTCTCCACTTGAAGAATCCTCACTCAGATCTATCTTCAACTGTGTTGGCTGTGGATCTCTATCCATTGAGACTCTGTCCTCTGTACTCTGTCACCTCCAAAGCTCTGTTAATGGGCTCACTAAGAACCTGCTCAATAGGCTCACACAGAACCTGTCCAAATCTGCTCCAACAAGCTCACTAAGAACTTGCCCAAATCTGCTCTAGCAAGCTCACCAAGAACTTGCCCAAATATTCTCTAGCAATCTCACCAAGAACTTGCCCAAATCTGCTCTAGAAATCTGTCCCAACACTGTCCTCAAATCTGTCCCAACATTGTCCTCAAATATTTCCCAAAGGCCTTCTTCAAAGGCTCAATCAATCATGCTCAAGTAGTACTCAAAATGAACTCAACAATGAATGACAATCTCAAATCAAATCCACTTCATAGAAGCATAAAGAGAATTGTTAGAGACTTAATATCTTCTAACCTCAATCTCAACTCAACATAGAATGATGGAATAATTTATTTCATAGAACTTCAAAAATCACTTCACACATAACTTGACTAGGCTCAATCAAATCAACTCAACCAATCATCACCAAGCTGGAAACCATCTGGCTGCTCAATATAAACCTCTTCTTCAAGCTTCCCATTCAAAAACGCTGATTTCACATCTGTCAACAAAATTGACAAGTGACTCACACTTGTACCAACTTTTGTCCAACACTATACCAACACTGCAATTTTACTGCCAACTCTGTGCAAGCATCAAACACAGTGCCACAACACCAACCAAATCCCTTTTTACATTTTCAACTTGGTCTATGTTTTCTACAGTCATCGCTGGTCACACCTTACTTTCAACTGTTCGAATCAGGAGACAATATTTTGTTAAACACTTCACGGCCAACTATAGTGCACCTTACTCAAACTCATACTTCTTGACCTCGGATAGGTATGATTCACAAAGCAAAGTTGCTCATCTTGATGAGCTAAACATGAATCAATGATCAGACTTCAATATTTTTCACCACAACGTCATAAGAGATCTAACAATCTTCACGTCAATGTGTAGTTCAAATATACACTTGCTTTTATCGAAACACATATATGCGGCTAGGGCAACATTCTTTCACTAACCAAATTATCTGAACTGTTATAATCCTTAACTTTGGACAGTGGCAGTAAGAACCATCACCAGAACAACAATGACATATAGCAATACTACCAATAATGACAACTCTCAATTTAATCACCACCCTTCACGACACTTCCACAAACTACATGAACTGAAAACATACTTCGACAACTATACGACAACTCCCCCTAACTACTTGCCTTTCATCCTCGAAACCCAAACAAATACATAGGAGCATTAAAATAAAACTTTAAGATTGCTCCCCCTGAGGATGTGCTACCTGGAGTTGCTTAGTGCAATAGAGGAGTAGTCTCCTTCAGTCCAAGGAGACACGATTTCCTTTCTTCTATCTTTCTCCAAACTTTCTTGAACTCGGGCTTGGATTTTTCAACTGCATCCCTGTTTTGCACCTTTTCGTGAACTCGAACATTTCTCTTGTGTGGTTGTCTCTTGTGCATCCTTGATGAATGATTATTTTCCTTTCTTTTATGTACATGATTTATTCCCTCTCTCTGTTGTGTTCTTTCATCGATGAAATCTATTGTTTTGCCTTAGATTAGATACAAAAGTGCTTGGACAAAACCTTGCTATGTGCCCATGACCATTACATTGAAAACATTGTACATAGTGTTCACTCGGAAACGCGAGATGTATTTCTACAGCATAACTCTTTGATTTATTATTCAATCCACAATAAGTTGCCTTGTGACCATACTGGTTGCATCTGAAACAATAGCCATTAAAAGTATTATTATGAATAGAGTGAGAGTGATAGAACCTCTTTTGTTGTGGTTGCTTTGTTGTAGATCTCCTTTGATATTTTCTTCCTTTTGAAGATTCAGCTTCAAACTTTTCTTGCTTCGATCCTTCAACAGTGAACTTCTTCTTCTCTATAGAGTTGGAAGATGAAGGTTGTTCAGCTTCATATCCAAGACCACGCTTATCCGTGGAGCTTCTTTGTTGGCTTATCATTTTATCTAGCAACTCTGTGCTCTTCTCGAATTTGAGATTTGTATTGGCCTCTTCTAGTTGTTTCTTCAATAAAACAATCTCTTCCTCTTGTTTGAAGCAACCAATCTCTTTCTCATTGATCTGTGACTCGAGAGTTTCTTCAATCCTTTTGAATTCTTCTACCTGTACTTTCAAACTGGTTATTATTTCATTTGCATCATCAAGCTTTCTTGAGATTTCCTTATTCCTTTTTCTTTCTATCTTCAATTCATCTAGAGCTGCAATTAGTTCCTCTTTCAAATTTATTTCTGCATCAATTTCTTCTTCATCACATTCCTGTTCTTTTTTTGTTTCTTCTTCGAGTGTCATGAAAAGACCTCCACCTATTTCTTTTCTAGAATCATCCTCTAGGACTTCATTAACTCTCAACATATATGCCTCTATGTTCTCATCGTTATTCAACTTTAAAGCTTCGAACTGAGCTTGATGTGTTTGTAACTTGGCCTCCTTGATCTCATCGTCTCCTTCATGAATACTCCTCAGTTTGTCCCATATTTCTTTTGCCATTTTACAACTCATGATCTTTACCAGTTCATTGTCTACTAATCCGCACCTGATAGCATTCTTTGCTTTTGAGTCATTTTCAAACAGATTCTTACCGGCAGCATCGGTTGGAGGAGTGATGGGTATTGTGTATTCATTGTCTACTGAATCCCAGATGTCGTATCCCAAAGCACAAAGATATGTCTGCATCCTGAATCTCCAGATCGCGTAATTAGTTCCATCAAACAAAGGTGCTTTGTTTGATGAGAAGTCTTCAACCTTTTCTGGTTCAATTTTCTCTTCCATAGAAACTAAAACTGACTGAGATGCCCTTTTGGAGGAGGATCTATTCTTCTTACCCATTGCTTACTAATCCAAGATCAACCCTGACTGATTTAGCCTGAGAAGGGAACTTGGCTCTGATACCAATTGTTAGTCTTACAATGGCACTGAGAGGGGGGGTGAATCAGTGTAGCTCTTTAAACTTAAATTCATAGCTCTTAAAACTAAAATAATGAAACCTTAAAACCAGATAAAGCAAGTATCACAAGAGAACATCACACAACACAAGATTTAATGAGGTTCACCAATTTGGCTACTCCTCAAGAATGACTGCTTGGACTACCATCCAAATCCAGCCTTTGCAAAGCACCAACTTTACAATCAATTTACCAGCACCAACTGGAAGGAGCACCAACCCCTGGTTTATCTGCACCAGTATAAAGGAGCACCAACCCCTGATTTACCAGCACCAACTGGAAGGAGCACCAACCCCTGATTTACCAGCACCAACTGGAAGGAGCACCAACCCTTGATGCCAAGCATCAACTTGGACTTCAATTCTGAAACTAGAAGATTGATAGTAAGATACCTTTGCTTTTGCAAGACCCTGACTGGTCTTCTTCACCTTTGCGCTCTCTACGCACTCTGCTCTCTCTACGTAATCACTTCGCACACTCTGCTTCGTTACAGCTGCACTTTGCGTTCGTCTTCTCCCTTTTGCACTCTACTCCTTCTGCTTTCTCTGCATAATCACAGATGCACTTAGGACAATTCGACATGACTCTTCGCTCACTTTGCGCACTTCGCCATCATCTCGCCGCTTCTACGCTTTCTACGCTCTTACGGCCACATTTCACACTTCGACATGCATTCGATGACTTATTCAACTTCATCACAATTCTCCAAATAACCCTCCTTTTATAACAACATTTTCATGATGAAAACCCTAATCTTAGTCAGCTTGCATAACAACTGAAAACCCTAAAATTAGTCGGTTGTTCATCGGTCTTCGTCGGCTTCAACTTAACCATGAAAATACAACATGTCACGATATCGCGACACTTTCGCTTTCTCTCTCTTTCTCTTTGCATCGGACCATGAAAAAGCTACATGTCACGATATCGTGACACTTTTTCTCCTTGCTCTTTCTCTTTGCTTTGGACCATGAAAATACAACATGTCATGATATCGTGACACTATTTTCTCTCTCCTCTTTCTCTTAGCTTTGGCCCATAAAAATACATGTCATGATATCGTGACACTATTTTCTCTCTCCTCTTTCTCTTTGCTTTGGCCCGTGAAAATACAACATGTCATGAAATCGTGACACTATTTTCTCTCCTCTTTCTCTTTGCTTTGGCTTACGAAAATACAATGTGGGATATCGTGACACTATTTTCTCTCTCCTCTTTTTCTTTGCTTTGGCCCATGAAAATACATGTCATGATATCGTGACACTTTTGCCTTCGTATACTTCATCTTTGCTTTTGTCATGATATCGTGACACTTTTGCCTTCATCCTTCTCTTTGTTGAAATCATGACACTTCTGCTTTCGTACTTAGCTTCTTTGCTTTTGTCATGAAATCATGACACTTCTGCCTTCGAAGTCTTCTTCTCTTTTGTCATGAAATCATGACACTTCTACTTCGAAGTCTTCTTCTCTGCTTTTGTCATGAAATCATGACATTTGCTTTCGTACGCTTCCTCTCTTCTTTTGTCAAAAATGCGACATGTCGTGATATCGTGACACTTTTCTTTCTCTTCCTTCCTGCCTTTTCGAGTCACGAAAATGCACATGTCACGAAATCATGACACTTTTCTTTCTCTTCCTTCTCGGCCTTTTCGAGTCATGAAAATGTGACATGTCATGAAATCATGACACTTTTCTCTCTTCCTTCCTGGCCTTTTCGAGTCACGAAAATGCGACATGTCACGAAATCGTGACACTTTTTCTTTCTCTTCCTTCCTGCCCTTTCTGAGTCACAAAAATGCGACATGTCACGAAATCGTGACACTTTTCCAACTTACTTTCTCTCTCCTATTTTAGTCGTGAAAATGCGACATGTCATGAAATCGTGACACTTTTCCAACTTACTCTCTTTCTTCGAACTTGTCGTGAAATCGTGACACTTCTTCCTGCTTTCTCTTTTTCTTCCAACATGTCGCGAAATCACGACAATTTTTCCACTTGCCTTTTTCTCTGCCAACATGTCACGAAATCATGACAGTTTTTCCACTTGCCTTTTTCTCTTCCAACATGTCGCGAAATCGCGACAGTTTTTCCACTTGCCTTTTTCTCTTCCAACATGTCACGAAATCGCGACAGTTTTTCCACTTGCCTTTTTCTCTTCCAACATGTCGTGAAATCATGACAATTTTTCCACTTGCCTTTTTCTCTTCCAACATGTCATGAAATCACGACAGTTTTTCCTACTTTCTCTTTCTCTTCCAACATGTCACGAAATCGCGACAGTTTTTCCTACTTCTTCTCTCTCTTCCAACATGTCACGAAATCGCGATAGTTTTTCCAGCTTTTTCTCTCTCTTCCAACATGTCACGAAATCACGACAGTTTTTCAACTTGCCTTTTTCTCTTCCAACATGTCGTGAAATCACGATAGTTTTTCTTCTGTACTATCTTTCTTGCAATATGTCGCGAAATCGTGACACTTTTCTACTTGCTTTTTTCTCTCCCAACATGTCGGGAAATCCTGACAATTTTTCCTGCTTGTGCTTTCTCTTTGAACATGTCATGAAATCACGACAGTTTTCTTGCTTGCACTTTCTCTTCGAACATGTCATGAAATCATGACAGTTTTTCTTGCTTGTGCTTTCTCTTCGAACATGTCATGAAATCGTGACAGTTTTTCTTGCTTGCGCTTTCTCTTCAAACATGTCGCGAAATCGCGACAATTTTTCTTGCTTGCGCTTTCTCTTCGAACATGTCGTGAAATCGTGACAGTTTTTCTTGCTTGCGCTTTCTCTTCGAACATGTCACGAAATCACGATAGTTTTTCCTACTTGCGCTTTCTTTTCAAACATGTCACGAAATCACGATAGTTTTTCTTTCTTCTCAACATGTCGCGATATCGCGACAGTTTTTCTTTCTTGCTCAACATGTCACGATATCGCGATAGTTTTTCTTTCCTGCTGTATATGTCGCGATATCGCGACACTTTTCTTACTTGTCTTTTTCTTTGATCTTTTGCATATGGGCCACTTCGGTCTTCTTGGAAAATCACTGTACAAACTCTGAGTACCCTTTGAACTCCTGTCTTCTGCATCTGAATATCTTTTGAACTTCCTATCCACTGCATCAATCGATCTATCTGACTATGTTGACAATAATGACAATACTATTGCTGCACCTTGATCAACATATGCCTCTTCCTCTGTGCGCTCCTTCTGCTCAGCTTATTCTGCTACTTTAAGTACCTCAGACCGCTCTGCTTCTTCTTTCGCCTTCTCCACCATTGTGCGCTCTGCTTCTACCTACTTCTCTTGATCTTTGGTGGTTTTAGTAATGACCTCATAGGCGGTGACCACCTCTTCCCAAGCATGAGTAGAGAATAGGCAAGGGACACTGAGGGATTCATAAACAAAATGCAAATTTTGTACATCAGTCAAACTGAGGTGCTTTGCTTGTTGATCCAACTAGTATAATGATAGTTCCAAGCACGTATACTTTTGCATCAAGGGAAACACTTGTGCTTTTGTGAGAGTCTCTTCCTAGGTATCAATATCATAGGTATCTTCAATGAACTTCCAGAGTGCTTCCAATTGTTCCATGGGAAGAGGTTCTCCCTAATTATCCACAAAGGTCAGGAATCCAACTCAGTAATGGTCTCAAAGTGAGACATGGAAATAATGTGTTCACGTTCAATAATTTTGAGGATGACCTGTCCCTCTCGTACCAAGTCCATGCACTAGAAGTAACTGCGTAGTGTAACTTTTGCCTTAGACTAGGTGTAATCCATCTCGCTGAGGGGGTGAATGTGCAAATTGGTATTAATCAAAGCTTGTATCTTTACTGCCATCTCCATATAGGGTGACAACATCTCCTTAGTGGTATCAATTAATTGTTGCCCCAGCTAAATTTGTATCCATACCTCCCATAAATATTGTAGCACCTTAACAGTTTATGCAACCAACTTTTCACAATTTTGTGTAGAGCGAAGGCGGGTTCCCTTGACACTATCACATGAAATTCCTATGGTCTGTGCCACTTTCTCATCTAACTACTTTTCACTTCTTCGAGCTATTGTTGAAGCTTATGCATCTCAATCCTAGCAGTATCGCACTCCTTAAAATGAATCTTGATCTACTGGTGCAAGTAGTCATTTTTAGTGGTCGTCTTCTCCTCTTGGGCTCTGCTTTTCACCAAGGCATTTTTGATCTCGATTAGCTTGTTCTGACTTTCAAAATATTTCTCCTTAAAGTGCTCGCCATGTAGGTACACTGAGCTCATATCAACTTAAATATTGCCCACCTTTTCCATAGGATCTATCCACGTAAGGTCTTCTATTATAGTCTCAAAAATGAGATCGCCTGACAATAACTCCCCTTGGGGTTTCTAAACCAATGGCGTAATGGTTGTAATATGAGCTTACTTCACAATGGGGTCAAAAGCAACATTTTTAATCGACTGAGCTGGAGCCAAGGCCCCTTTAAATCGCATACTCTTCAACTACTGTGAAGAGCTCATGTGTGCCTGGTTGATCTTCTCTATGTCGGGTTGCTTACAGGCCACCTATACATCAGTAACTATCTATAGCTCCAAAAATAGGGTGAATGGAACCAAAAATTTTGAGCGACTAGTCCCAGTGAGAACAGTGGATATGGCTAGAAGAGGCGGAATGTAAATAGTAGATGGAATGGAAATTGTGGTCTTGGTGGAGGAAGTGGGTTCAACTGTAGTTATGCTTACTCTGGGAGGAGCTTACGTACTTACAGCTTCAATCGCATTGGAGGTGGGAATAGAAAAGGAAGGGTGTGAAAAGGGATTCAACACTGACACATACAAACTGAAAGAAATGGAATACGAAGGAACGAGAATAGAAGGAGCAGTAGTTCAAGAGCGAAATAATATGGAAATGAGACAGACGTGGATGGCATATCGAAGGGTGGGTAAATGAAGACTGAGGATGATAAAAATGGAACAGATGAAAGCGAAGTGGAAATCACTGCTTTCTCCAAAGAAGAGGAATAGGGAAAAAGAGACGTACCTTTGGGCGCAAGCCTTGTGTGCTGTAGTGATGGAGGCGACTGTGAAACTACTTCTTCCTATACTTCCAACCTTTCTCCAATGTCTCCATCCATAACTTTGACATGAGAGCTCTCTGATTTATGATCTTCCACCAATTATTGCGCCATCGAAAATAATTTTGTGAATTTGATCGGGAGCTCTTCTATGGGTGAAGTATTTACCACAACAATATTTACCATAGTTGTCGACACATCAGTAACTATGGGGATAGTTACAACTGTCATTTTAGAAAATGCGGTAATCAAAACTGTTGTAGCCTCAATGACAGAATTCATAACTACGCTAGTTCTTGGCCTCTTTGTTGCCTTCAAAAATTGAGACATCTTCGGTAAATTTTAATTTTTGGGCATGAGCATCTCCTTTTGTTGCTACTTTGTTCGTTGAGACCTCCTTTTAAATACATACTACTGTTCTTCTTCCTCTAGGGTCTTGTCTTCAACTATTAGGTGCTCCTGTTCAATTTTGCCTTTGCCACTATCAGAATGTTGAAAGCTTTGTGGAAAAAAATTAGCGAAGGTGATGGGTTGATACGAGTCTACAAACTCGTCATAAATATCTAAAAACTGCTCATCTAATTTTAACCCATAAGCAGTAGTTAGCTTCCCACGGTGAATCCACATAATCCACCAATTCATTATATTTTCTTCAGTCCAGTCAGGTTTGAATTCCTTAATAGAACTGAATAAATCCGATGGAGGAATCTGGGTCTTATACCTGGTAGGGTTATATTCTACTTCCTACTCATAATAATCATGCCATGGTGGGAGGGTTGTCATTTTCTCAATAATCCAGTTCATGTCTGGCCCGTCAAAATTGTTTCTCCTCTTCTATATATTAGGTCGAGGATAGTAATGGAATGATTTGGCCTTTACAATAGCCAATAACTTACCTAGAGGATCATATCGCCAGCGTTATAGCAATTCAATCAAGCCCAAATCTTGTAGTGCCTCCATCAAGAGCCTATTCAACCCAACTTGGCTCACTTTTATGCTGCCAAATTTGAATGACATATTGCATGTAGTCTTCTTTCTGCGCCCAGATCCATATATATCATTCACATGATCAGTCTGGTGCACAACCTCCATGGAAAAATTATTCTCTGTGGAAAAATACGACAACAAAAATGGCCTACTTGTAAAACCAAAAATTTGCACAACTACACCCTAGGTAAACAAGAAAATGTCGCTCTTCTCTTCTCTAATGACTGCATCCCTCAAATTTTGTGGCACTCTTTCATAGGTACCGCAGAGCAATTCTATCACCGATCCCAAAAACCAACTGTAAAAGTTGTACACTGACTCCCTCCTTGTCAAAACGTGAGTCCACATATAAATTGGCAAAGGCTCATTATTTTTGCCCAGCTATGTTACTACAATGAAGGAAAAACACTGTTGCAATTGGAAAAAAAAAAACATACTAAAAATGGCATATGCAAAAATGACTTGGACACTTCGATTTGCATTTTTCCAATTGAAATTTTATTCTTTGGAAAATGTAGTCATCCCAATCAAACAAAATGGGATTTTTGCCTTGCCTCATGGCAGAGGGAGAATAAAAATCTACTTTACAAATACATTGTGAAACAACCGCCTTCTACTTATGCATAGTTTCATCCGAAGGCAATCCAGCGACCCAAGACAACATGGAGTATATGTCTTGACTCTTGAATTCCGAGAGTGGCTTTGGCAAGTTTGGAAGTTGCCCCATATGTGGCTCTTTAACAAGTTGCATCTCCATAAATTGGTGCATTGTCATGGAGACATACATGTCCTCTTGCTCGTCAATATGTAGCTTTTTATGCATTGCATAAGAGGGGGGCTTCAACCCGCAAGCGAAGGCCTCTCGAATTTCATCCAAAGTGATGGTAATCAAAATCTCCATCCTGGTATTTCTGATAGCCCTAGTAAAAGGATCATAGAACTATGAAATGAGCTACACCAGCTCAGGGTATGGATGAACGGGTGAACACAAATACCAGGACAACTGCAAATGATGTGGTACTGTTAGCCAGCTATTTGATGACACCCCTTGACTCATAACAACTTCTACATCTTGCCTTAACATTTTGATTCCTTTATGCGTTATAATGCAGTCTCCTATTTTTGCTATGGTATCCTCGTATGGGTCTAAGTCGACATAATCATTTTTTTGAGCCCTTTTAGCTCTAGAGCCACCCTCCTTTTTCTTTGATTTCTTAGGCTCTATAGCCTCTACAACATCCTTAGGCTCCTTACTATGTTTTCCCATTTTCCTTTTCTTTGACAAAGTCTTTGAGCAGACTCTAAAATATTCTGCAGCTACAATTGCGAAAAATAGTAAATAATTTTTACAAATCAAATTTAAAGTACACCTTTTAGCTAATGGCTTTTAGAGAGCCCTCCAACATCTGTCATAGTAAATGCAGAATTAATTCCAAGTGCTTTTGGGAGATAAAAAGGTATCGAACTGCTATCTTGGCACTATTCCCAACGTCTCAGTAGCTTCTCTTTTGATTCACTACCGGATCCTCCTCAAAAAATATGCCCTGCTCTCCATGCAATTTCATTGGAAATCATACCCAGATGCCTCAAGCCCCATAGGAAATCTAAATTGACCGTTTAACAACCAATTACAAAATTTGGCACAACGCACATTTTAATTTAATGCTCCTCTATCAACGCTCTCACCCTCTGATAGCTTCCATGTACCCAAGGGTGCTTTTCATTACACAACATGCTTTCGAAACTGCTGCAATCATTTCCTCATTCCAGTAAAACCACTTTGAGCACAAAGCAATTTTATCCTTTATTGGCAACTTCAAAATTGGGTGCCTTCGATCTGTTTAAAATATCCATGCGAATAGTCCTTCTTAAATAAAACTTCCTCTGCTTCTACTTTCTTTTATGTACCTCAAAACTCAGATTTTATTAAACATAACCAAAAGCTATTTTTTTCCATTTTTTTCCTTTATTTCCTTTTAAAAGTGATTTATAGATAAAAATCTTCGAGAGAGCATGCGCTTTTTAATTTTAAACTTCTACCAAAAAACTAACTTTTGTTACCTTCCTTGACACGTTTGCCCCTAACAAGGGCGAATGGGATGTTCACCTATCTTTTAGGGCTAATGCATTGTTAATATTATGCACCTATCACCGAACTTGTTGTCAGTTTGAGTTCGCCCATCCAAAAACGAATGACCAAGTTTCAATTTATCAAGGACGAACGCGTTGTGCACATAATGCATTATTTATTTTCATGAAGGCATCTTTTTGGGCAAAGGGAAAGCTTTTGATTTTCTATCATTTTCTCTTTTACTAGCACACATGGCATCCACATATAATGAATTCACCTCATCCTTAGGGCGAGAATCCCCTTTTGCCTATTCTTGGGGCGAATACACTTCATATTTTTCTTCCTTCTTTTCTTTTTTTCTTTTCTTTTTTTTAATATATTTAACACATAAATTATCAACTAACTAAAACAACGGTACTCAAAAAAGGATATTTACATATGTACAGAATGGCACCTTACTAAAATATCATCATGAAATATAGGCCTTCAAATGAAGGCCATTCATAGGAATGGGGAGATCATAACCCTCTAGGTCATGAAGATGATAAGCATTTGTTGAATTCACCTCTGAAATTTGAAAAGGGCTTTCCCATATAGCATCAAACTTATGGTGATTCCCTGGATTAGTCTTATTTTCGTTCCATTTTAAAACTAGATCTCCCACCTAAAAATTGCGCTCATTCACTTTATTTCCAAACCACTTTGTCACTTCTTTTATATGCTCAAAAAATACTTGGTAAGCATATTCCCTGTTCTCCTCTAACTGCAGAAACTGTACCAATATTGCACTCATGGAGTCATATTCTTCATCATCATCTTGAAACAACTATAATGTTTGGAGTACTGGTAGCTCAATATGTGTAGGGATGACAACTTCTTTCCCATAGACCAAGGCATACAAGGAAGTCTTGATAGATTTATTTACTAAGATGTGATTTTCCCAAAGAGTTTTATTCAACAACAAATGCCAAGTTCTCTTGTTATTGGCCATTATTATTTTTAAGATTCATAGCAGATTCTTGTTGGTGGATTTGACCAACCCATTCCCCTACGGATAATAGTTGGACAACGTCTTCAAATAAATTTCGGAAGTAAAATTCACCTCTGAAATTGCATTTGTTGAATTCACCTCTGAAATTTGAAAAGGGCTTTCCCATATAGCATCAAACTTATGGTGATTCCCTGGATTAGTCTTATTTTCGTTCCATTTTAAAACTAGATCTCCCACCTAAAAATTGCGCTCATTCACTTTGTTTCCAAACCACTTTGTCACTTCTTTTATATGCTCAAAAAATACTTGGTAAGCATATTCCCTGTTCTCCTCTAACTGCAGAAACTGTACCAATATTGCACTCATGGAGTCATATTCTTCATCATCATCTTGAAACAACTGTAATGTTTGGAGTATTGGTAGCTCAATATGTGTAGGGATGACAACTTCTTTCCCATAGACCAAGGCATACAAGGAAGTCTTGATAGATTTATTTACTAAGATGTGATTTTCCCAAAGAGTTTTATTCAACAACAAATGCCAAGTTCTCTTGTTATTGGCCATTATTCTTTTTAAGATTCATAGCAGATTCTTGTTGGTGGATTCGACCAACCCATTCCCCTACGGATAATAGTTGGACAACGTCTTCAAATAAATGCCGGAAGTAAAAAGGAAAACTATAGCTATGCAATATAAGACGAAATGTAACGCTTTAATCCTATGCGCAAAAACAAAGAAAGGAGATAAATTGGAAATGAAAGAAAAGATGTAGGAAAGCACAGCCCTCTTTATTCAAATTTCTTATCCACGGTTACATAGACGTCTCCTCCCTTTTTAGGGGCTAGGAGCGTTAAATGGATCTTTGTTACAATTTGTGACTTAGTCTTCCTCCTTCCGCATGCCCACGTTTGAAATGGACGGGCCAAATGTTGCCGCCGCTTACACTGATGAATCCTCACTTCTTGTTGCTCCTCCTGCAATCAAAGAAACAAACAAGGCGTTAGTAGCACCTGTGATAAGAAGGAAAATTCATGCTTTGAAATTGATAAAGGATGCATGCGTAAGATTGTTTAAAACAGTGAATAAGAGTAAACCTAAATGACCTAAAAACCTTGACAGAGGACAGAGGACATTACCGGAGGGCCACTGCCATTGAAACAGATCGGCCAATCTGCCCTCACCTGGAATTCGTCCCTGGGCAGGACGAATTCTGACTGCTATTCGTCTCTGGGTGAGATGAATTCTACTGTGTTGAAAAGCCGAGTTGCTTCCGCTCCAATGTCGAACCTCGGGACCTCCAAAACACCTGCAAACAGAGGGGTTATGTAATTGGGGCCATTTTGGGATGACCCAGATGGTCGGATTCTCCCAATTCGGCCTCTATCCTCGGGAATTCGATGTCGCTACCTGCAAGTTAGAGGGACCACAAAGCGACAAAAAGCATGGTGAACTCTAATCAAAACATCATGAAAATGGAGCTATGAGTTAATTAAACCGAATAACGTGAAATGCAATATAAACTAATGATCTAGAAATGCTTTAGAAGAAAACTTTAGAAAATGCGGGGGTGCCCAAGTGGGCCTCCCACCGTTGGCACTTGATTTCGGCGCCAATCCACTAGGGATGGGCCCAAAACCTCTTAGGATTGGGGTGTCGGAAAATTGGTGGTTTAAGGTGGTCAAATGTTGGATTTGGGTTGGATCCACGCTTCCAAAAGCCACCCAATAACCTCCCTTGCGAAAGAGATTAGTGGATGTGAGAAGGTGAATCAAAAAGATGCAAATGTGGGTGTTCAATTGGACAGCACTTCGTTGCTTGAAATCGCCTCCAATCTGTCCTCTTTTGGGGTGGGAAAGGCCACCATTTTATAGACCCATGGGGTCTCTTTGGAGGGGCATGCAGGGATGCCATGTGGCGGCCATGCCTTCCCAAGAGGGAGGAGACTCCTCCCTGACTTGGGCTTCCATGACTGCCCTTGTGACAGTCCATCAACTGCCAACCTACCCACCTACACGCGCATGCATGGCAGGAGGCAATAATTGACTGTCCCTGGCTGCCACTTGGCGGCATTTTTCTTTTTGCCCGTTAAACCTGGAATTCATCCTGACCAGAGACGATTTCAGAATTCGTCCCTGGGTGAGACGAATCCCGGTTAGTATTCGTCCCTGGGTGAGACGAATACTTGGACAAAGTGCCTAAATGTGCCAAATTGCTTCTTGACCTTACAAAATTGCTATGAAAGTGGTTAGGACCACTGTTTGACCTCTGAGGGCTGCCCTGGGGGCTGTGTTTGTCAAAGCGATCAGTGTTTGCAGTCACATAATCGGATTGGTGCTGTTTTGGTGTCTACAGATGCCCCTTTTTGGGATGCGCTGTGCATGGCGCAACGCCGAGCAAAAATAGATAGCCAAAGCACTAATGATTAGGGTTTCTTGGTAACCTAATCAACTTTTGATGCCCCAAGCATGGAAAGGGCATGCATTCTTGAATCCTTGCTTCTGACGAGCTAAGGAATTTGATTTCAAGTATTAACCTATTTTGGTGAGGTGTGACTTGAGCTTGGACATTGATCAGTCATGATTAGGCAAAGGGCGCAACCTTTTGTCCACGGGGGAACCTTGTGTTCATGATTCACGAATGCCAAGTGTTTGATCAATTTGATTGTTGCTTGTTTACTGCCCCAAGCAGGAGCGTAATTGTCTTTGTCAATGATTCTTTGAATGCATGTCGTTTTCCTTAATTGGGTGTGTGCTTGTTGATTGGTGACTAAGTGTGACTACCCCCTCAAGCGACGAATCGATGAGGGAATGACCTTCGTGAGAAAAGCGACGAGTCGCTTGACCCAAGATGACTTGTGCAAGGGTGCCTTTAGATGGTTTATCGTTAAGCATGTGCAATTTTTCCAACATTTGGACCTATTTTTGGTGGGTGTTAACCCTTTTTGCGACGTTGTTCGGAGCTGAAATTGGCAAAAATCCGTCTTCCCATGGAGCGGTCCGGCTAAAGTAGCCTTCTTAGGGAGTAGGATAATGACAATTTATGACCCCAACGTCTATTTTGTATGCCCGGGATGTCAAGTGCAACAGCACTCTTATCGAGCAAATTTATTGTTGGTTTTTAGTGCATTTTTGTTCATTTTTTGATGTTTTTGAAGTTTTGGCCTGAATTCGTCCCAGGGTGGGACGAATTCCAGCTGTAGAATTCGTCCCTGGGTGGGACGAGCGCTAACCAGAGTGCTCGTCCCAGTCAAGGATGAATTCCAGCTCAAAAGGCCTATTTAAGGGCCAAAACTTGAATTTGGGCTCATTTGTGTCAAATTTTTCTTGCGATTTTGGAGCTCTGGGAGGAGGAGGTAATTCTGCGAAGCGAAGCGCTGCTGAAATTTTCCCTGCCATCATGAGTGCACAAACTGGTTCGAGCGGCGGAGCCGAAGCGAAACCTGTAAGTGCCTCCTAGAGTTTATTTTTGTTTTTAAAGCTGTAAGTTTGTTGTTTTTCTATACAGTTTTCTTTTTCTATGATTTTAATTAATTTTTTTGTTGAATTTTTTTCTTTTGTAGGTTGTTAGGAGCCGGTACCGTGTACCTGCTGCTTTTATTGAGGCACGGGGAGCACTGTCTGATGATGACTGGGAATGGCTTGATGCCCTTGGGCTCAAGCAGGTGGCTCGACTGGAGCCTGTGGTCCCGGATCAGGCCTATCTGACGGCCCTGATCAAACTTTGGGATCCGCGGACCAACACCTTCCATCTTCCGACCGGGGAGATGACTGTGACTCTAGAGGATGTCTATCGGCTTCTTCGGATTTCGATAGATGGACTACCTATCAGGACATCACCGCGTGATCAGCGGACTACTGTGCTGACGAGATGCTTTGGGCATGGGGAGCGGCTGGGTGTAGCGAACCCAGTGGAGACAGCCGAGGTGGACTGCCAGGCTGGTGGGATTTTGGTTGGATGGTGGCAGGAGAGGGGGGTGTTAGGAGTGAGGCACGCATTCTTGATGGGCCTCATTTCTAACATGCTACTACCTGACTCGTCAGGCGCGAGGTTCCCGTGGAACCTGCTGGATTTGGTGTGGCAGTTGGTAGAGTGCCCGATAGAGGCACCGCTGATTTTGAGATGGGGACAGACATTGTTGGCACAGCTCTACGAGGAGCTGTACGGGGTCCGCTGTCGGCAGCGGAAGGGGGTCAGCTGTAGTTATCTGCTGCAGTGCTGGGGTTGGCAGCACATAGCAGTTGAGAGGCCGACCGGGTTACCATGGATGACTCGGGCGGCGATGGAGGATGAGGAGATAGGCTATGCAGCTCTGTGGCGGCGGTCTGCGGAGCAGGGGCAGAGTCGGCGATGGGCAGGTGCCGTAGAGCACTATACTGATGCCTTCTCTCGGCTCACTCTAGGGGAGGTGGTTTGGCGCCCTTATCGAGACTGTCCAACCTGGTCCGAAGGCTGGAGAGTGGCTCCGACGGGTACGCAAGGAGCGGTGGTTGATTGGGCGACACGGGACCGAGCATGAGTTATTCTCATATAGCCGGGTTACACGATAGTTTGGGGTGCGCCAGGGGTTTCCTGGTGAGCCCGTGGTCTATCGACACCGGGGAGATGAGAGGGCTCTAGATCCACCGGTCACCGTGCCATTGGGCGAGGAGTCAGATGCGGTGATTGACGTCCCGAACGTAGATGACGTCGGGACTACCACTGAGTATGACTCGTGGTGGGTGCTACGGCGATGGAGAGGAGAGGGGCCACTAGGAGGCGCAGAGGCGGCAGTGGAGGGTGCTGAGGCAGTAGGGGATGATTGGGGAGGTCCGTTGGATGATGCGGACATGGTGGATGTGGGGGATGAGGATGTAGATTTGGGCGCTCTGGATCAGCCGGACATGCAGGACGTGGAGGAGCAGTGGGAGCCAGAGCAGGCTGCTATTCCAGAGAGTCCTGTACGTCAGGCAGATACAGAGGAGATGGAGTCTGAGATACATGCTGAAAATGCATGACTGACAGAGCTACTACGGATACGGGATCTGGAGCTGGGGGACGCGCTGCGGGAGAGGGATCTCCTACGGGCCCAGCTAGCAGAGCGGGATAGGGTTCTGGCACAGCGCGATGATGCGGTATCTTACTACCATCGACGGGAGGCAGAGTGGTTCCGACATCGGCTAGACTTGGAGAGGGAGGTCATCCGCCTTGGTGGGCGGCTACCTGAGCCCTCGAGAAGTGGATCTTCACGTCGGACGAGGGATAGTGCGACTGAGCAGTCAGCATCATCTCATCGCAGGCGATTGGATGAGGGAGGCGGTAGCAGGCGTGATGCGGGGGCTAGTAGTAGCCGCCCTACAGGGTCCCATAGGACCCACACCACGGGGGTAGTTCCCGTCGCACCGATCCTGCGTGATCATGGTGGTCGACGCCTTAGGTTGGGTTTTGTTATATGATTGTGGGGTCTGAGGACCAGTTTTGTAGCCTGCGGGCATTTTTTTGACGATATATATATATATTTTTTTTTTTTTTTTTTTTTATATATATACCGGTTTTATTTTGGTTGTGTACATGTGATGATTTGATTTTTATGCATGATGGTTGATGACTATGGATGTATGCATGTTTATTTATTTTGATGGATGCATATGTTATGATGAATGCAAATGTTTTTTATTTTTATGTGATATGCAAAATGAAATGGATGAATGGAATTTGTGATGTTTGGCTATGGCACCATAGACTGTTTAGAACTCTTTTATTTTGTTTTTAGGTGATTGCTGTGATGCATGACTTTGTATGTATACATGTGGTTTTTCTCTTTTTGTATTTTCTGATGGTATTGTAAGGATGAAAAGTAGCGCAGTTGGTTTAGAAATGTAGCTAAGGTTTTCGGAGACTCAGACGGTTTTAACTCACTAGCCATGACTCGTACTTTATCTTACAAGACTTTTGAACAAGGTATGAATCGGACTTGTTTTTGACCAAGCTATTTCACATCCTTGTGTGTGCAATTGAGTTCATTTATGTGGTATTTGTCAGGATACCGCCGAGTGCCGAGATGGGCTTTCAACCGAACTCGTACTGAGGATCACCTAATTAGCTCCACTAACTCCTTTGTTGTATTTAGTTAGATTAATCTACGGTGTTATCCAGGATACCATAAGCTAGCTCATCCTTATGCAAACATTGGTCTGCACATACGCAAAGCGAATGTGACAGACATATCGTCATGCGGGTAGGATACCACCATTGCCAGATAGGCTATCAACCAAACCTGTAATGAGGATCACCTAGATGGTTTTCGAATGCTGAGAATTCCAGGGATTCAAGTTCAGGATATTTGTTGGCTGAATGATTTAGAAAGTTGCTCGTCTATATAGTGATGAAAATCACTGTTTATTTTCTATTAATTCTTTTTGAGCAAGGATTTTGAATAGTGGTGATAACCACTATTATTTGATTTTGTATTTTGAGTATTGTGAGTTTGGGCTTGTGAGTGGCCTTGATCCTTGTGGCCTTGGGGATGACTATGCATCCTTTGCAGGGACGTATAGTACGAATCCTTACGACGTTGGGAACCAAGGGGGTGATGGAGATTATGGAGTAAGGGCATTGATCTTTTAGGCCTTGGGGATGACTACCCATCCTGGTTAGGGGCGGATAGTACGAATCCTTACAACTTGGAGACCAAAGGTGAATGGAAAGTGTTAGGATGATGATTTGTTGGAATTTTGTTTGTGAATGGCGTTGATCCTTTTAGGTCTTGGGGATGACTACCCATCCTTGGCAGGGACGTGTAGTACAAATCCTTACAACTTTGGGAACCAACTATGATTGGGATTTGGTAGTGGTGAAAACCACTGTATATGGAGGTGAATGGATAGGAAAGAGCTTGTCCTTTTGTGAATTCTCAGCATTCTGGAACCATTCGCACGGGGGGATGAGCAAGATAACCGTTTCGCTTATGGTGACCTGGATTACTATGCAGGTTTCATCTTTCGTTCACACAACTTGGGAATTTTTATGTGTTTTAATTTGTGTTGGGATGTTACGTAACAAGGTGTATTTCAAGTGTAACTCTACCTTCATAAAATCTGTTTGACTTGATACATTACATGGCTAAAGAGCAAAATGATGATTGAATCACGAAAACTCTTGATACATTAAAAGACCACTGACTCTAGTGTGGTAAAAGCAATGCATGGTGTTTTTGTTGTTTTTGTAAAATGGAACAGTGTGGAACAATATGGACTAGCAGAGCAATTACAACCTATGGTGCCTTTGACCTATACGACCACAAATATGCAATGTATGGATGCAATGCTTTGATGCATCTATGTATTTTTGTATTTTTGATGGATTGATTTTTGTGAATATGAAGATGAAGTGCGAGAAGAACTCTCTATTGATGAATTTGAGTATGCCTAGAAATGAGATGCAAATTTTTGTTGTTTTTGATGATTTTTGTTGTTTTTGAATTTTCTTGATTTTTGACCAAGCGATTGTGGAAATCCTTGGAGCATTTTGGGATTGACCAAGCGATTGCAAGAATCCTTGGAGCCTTTTGGGATTGACCAAGCGATTTAAGAATCCTTGGAGCATTTTTGGGATTGACCAAGCGATTTTAAGAATCCTTGGAGCATTTTGGGATTGACCAAGCGATTTTGACAATCCTTGGAGCATTTTTGGGATATGGCTCTCTTAGATATGAAATGGTCACAAATGACTGATATTCAAGGGTTCTGTTTCCTTGATACCATCAAGAGAAGCTAGCCGGTATGTCTCGGGTCCTATTTTGCTATCAATGACATATGGACCTAACCAATTTGCCGCAAACTTGTCCCTTAGGTGGGATGGCAAACTAGAATTTTGCTGGTTTTCCTTCAAAACCAAATCACCAACCCGAAAGTCCCTCAGGTGAACTTTCATGTTGTAAGCTTTCTTAAGTCGCTCTTGATAAATACGTAAATGCTCGAGAGCATTAACGCGTCGTTCATCAAGCAACGTAAGCTGGTCTAACCGGGCCTGCCGCGCAAGGTCATCATCGATGAACTCCTGCATTGATATGCATAGGGAAGGAATCTCCAACTCTAGAGGCATGACTGCCTCGGAGCCATACACAAGCGAAAATGGAGTGGCCCCAGTGGGTGTCCGAATGCTAGTGCGATAGGCCCATAGGGCAAGTGGGATTTGAATGTGCCAATCCTTATGACTGTCTGCGACGGTCTTTTTAAGGATGGCAACTAGCATTTTGTTTGACGCTTTTGCTTGCCCATTCGCCTGCGGATAATAGGGTGTCGAAAAGCTATGTTGAATCTTGTACTTTGTGGTCAAAGCACGCACGTCTTTGTTCTTGAAAGGCATCCCATTATCCGAGACTATTTTGGATGGAATACCAAAATGACATATGATGTTATGCAAAATGAACTCCACAATGCGGGGTCCTGTCGTAGAGGTAAGCGGAATCGCTTCCACCCACTTGGTAAAATATTCTGTGGCCGTTATGATAAACGTGTGACGGCCTGACGATGCAGGGGAGATATTTCCAATTAGATCAAAGCCCCACTCACGAGAACGGCCAAGCAGATCGGACTGTCTGCAAGGCCTGAGAAGGTACGTGCATCAAATTGGCATGATGTTGACACTTCACGCACTTCTTGACATAGGTGCAACAATCTCGCTCTAAAGATGGCCAATAATAGCCCATGCGAAGAATGCGCTTTGCAATGGCCATACCACTGAAGTGGCCACCACATGTACCATCGTGCGCTTGGGCGATCGCCCAAGTGGACTCTTGTTGGTCCAAGCAACGAAGGAGGATTCCTTCATAGCTGCGACGATACAAAATGTCTCCTATCAAGACATACTTAGCCGCTTTCTGCTTGAGTGCTCGTTTTGTGGCATGAGTCAATCCAAGTGGGAGATTACCTAACTTGAGGTAGTCTCCGATGGGTAAATACCGATCTCGTTGATCGAAACCTCGACAGTATGAACAACCAATCCCTCTTGAAGTTCATCCCTAGCAAATGTTGAATGGGATAGAACTTGTAAGAATAGCGTTGTGTTGCTATTAATGGGAGTAGGGGAGAACAAGGACCCCCAGTTGGCACATTTTAGACGATCTCGGATTCGAGAGAACTTATCCGAGGATGGTTCAATCTGGATCATGTGGATTCTTGGCGTCAAGTCTGAGCTTGCACGCCCCATCGTGGATTGCGATAAGGTTTTGACTTGAATGGTTGTCATATCACCGAAAAGGTCTTGCGGAATTAGTGACCCCAAGGAGGCCATTGTGTCCGCAAAATGATTCGATGATCGAGGGAGTGCCTCGATGTCATACCACTCAAGTTTTGCCAGGAATTTGTCCACGAGGGCTTTATAAGCCTGCAGGACTGGGCATTTGCATTGATATACCCCTTTGACTTGATTGACTATTAACAACGAATCACCAAAGATATTCAGTCTTTTGATGTTCATGGTGATTGTTGTCTGAAGACCTAGGAGCAAGGCTTCATACTCTGCATTATTGTTGGTGCACGGGAAGTTTAATTTAAATGATAGGGGCATTGGAGCACCCTGCGGTGTGAAGAATACAATTCTCGTGCCACCACCTTGCTCACATTTAGAACCATCGAAGAATAGGGTTATGTCGGCCTGTGACTCAGGCTCATCAAAATCTGGTGATTCTGAGACATGGAAGACCCCATCATCGGGTAGTTCTATGACCAGAGGCTGATCGTCTTCAAGAGGAGCCTCTGCTAGTTGATCGGCTATGACTTGTCCTTTGATAGATTTTTGTCCAATAAACTCTATGTCAAATTCTATCAACAACATGATCCATTTCGCCGTGCGACTACTATGATAAGTACGACTCATCATGTATCGCAATGGATTCTCCTTAGACACAACATACGTAGTGTTGCTCAGCATGTAGTGGCGTAGCTTTTTGGTAGCAAACACCACCGCCAAGCAGAGTTTCTCAACGTATGCATAGTTAAGTTCATAACTGACCAGGGTGCGGCTAAGATAGTAAGTAGCCTGTTCCTTGTGAAGTTCATTCTTCCGGGCTAACATGGCGCCCAGTGCCACCTCGATAGCCGAGATGTATAAGTAGAACGGCACTCCTGGTCTAGGTGGTGCCAATACCGGCGGCGAAACCAGGTATTGTTTGATCTCGTCAAAGGTCGATCGGCACTCGTCATCCCAATGAAATGTAACCCCCTTGTGCAATAATTTGTTCATGGGTCGGCACTTGTCGGATAATTGCGCTATGAAGCGTTTAATCGACGCGACCTTTCCTTGCGGACTTCGAGCTGCTTGATTGTAGTTGGGGGAACCATTTCAAGGATTTCCTTGACTTTCTTTGGGTCCACCTCGATTCCTCGCTTTGAGACTATGAAACCCAAGAGTTTTCCAGATGTGACGCCAAAGACGCACTTCTTGGGGTTTAGTCTAACTTTATGCTCCATGAGGCGATCGAGGATCTTTCTTAAGTCATCGATATGATTTGAGCGCAAGAGAGACTTGGCTAACAAATCATCCATGTAATCTTCCAAAGTTTTGTGCATGTAATCGTGGAAGATATATGTCATGGCACGTTGGTAGGTAGCGCCAGCATTTTTAAGGCCAAAAGGCATGACCTTATAACAAAATGTCCCCCAAGGCGTTGTGAACGCCGTTTTTAGTTGGTCTTCAGGATTGATACGAATTTGATTGTATCCTGAGAAACCATCCATTAGGGAGAGCATTTCGTGACCTGCTGTAGCGTCTACCAACGCGTCGATGCTCGGCAAGGGGAAATCATCCTTAGGACTCGCTTTGTTTAGATCTCAAAAATTGGTGCATATGCGAATCCTCCCGTCGGGCTTCTTGACGGGAACCATGTTGGACAGCCATGGCGGATAATCCACGCAGATGACAAACCGTGCATCCAACAGCTTTTGCAATTCATCTTTGACCATTAAGGCCACTTGTTGGGTGCATCTTACGTAGTTTTTGCTTTACAGGCTTGATTGTCGGATCAAGCGTTAAATTATGCGTGACTAGCTGCGGGTCTAGTCCTGGCATATCTTTGTACGACCATGCAAAAACCTCCTTCTTCTCTTTGAGAAGGGCAATGTAGTCGGCTTGCTCTTCGGGGGAAAGACTTACCCCCAGCTTGAGAATCTATGGATTCATTGGATCTATGCCGATATCTACATCAGTCGTCTCCTCGACTGACATGTGGGATCCGTCCTCCAACTGATGTGGAGTCGGGATCAAATGGATATCATTAGCTGAATTTAGATCTGCATTGGGAACCTCGGGTTCCTCTTCAGCTTGAAAAATATCCTGAGTTGTCCCTGGGGTAAAATGAGGCATTTCACCGAAAGGCCAGTACTCTGATGGTGATAAAGGTGAATTGACGTGATCCCAGTCGATGGCATCTATGTCTAGATGCAATGACCGTGCTGGATCGGCCGGATTGCGGATGGGTGCGGTCAAATCAATGGAGATCATGTGGATGGAATGAATTTGGTCTCCATTACCGTGGGTGTGATAACTTGAATCTTCTAGATGCTCCCTATACTCTGGATCTGGCTCTAGGGGAACGGGCACGAACGGATCGGCCCTATGTGCGAAAAGGAGGACAGGGTCTTCCCTCGGCACTGTTGTCATGATAGGGTCTCGGGGTGGACGGTGCTCATCATGAATTTGGAGCCATGGATCCAACACTTGGTCCCACCTCATTGGGTCTACCCACCATTCATGCCCTAACAGTATGCCCATCTGTCCCATTAGATCTTCATGAGTTAAAGGGTGATTATTTCATCGTGCATGTCCGAGATAGACCATCTCGGTCTCATCTTCCGAATCACTTTCGGAGACCCAAAAATGTTCATTCTCTTCAAGCAACCGTTACTTGCGACATTGAGGGTTCTCCTTGTTCCAAGTAAGTTAATCTGGTCCCATTGCGGTTGTTCCACTCTTGGTGGAGGGACCTGATTCTCTTGACACTGTATTGATTCAACTGGAACCTCTAAGGGGAATAGCTTCAAAAAGATGTCCGGAAGCCGTTGATGTTCTCTTTGAGGATTAATGTCCGAACTTTCACCTCTCTCTAGCAAAGGAGAGGGATTACTGCTGTTGCCAAGGGTGTTTGTTGACCATGGGAGGTAATCTCCCAATGTATATTCTGTATTTGGGTTGGCATAAAGATCCGGTGCCAATCCCCCCTTGTTGCCTATTTCTAGGCCTTGCATATTTTCTACCAAGATGTCTAAGGGTAGGGGGTGGTTGAACCCTACTCCCGACTTATCATATGGCATCCGATATCTTGGTTGGCAAAGGACCCGCATCCCTTGCTCATATCTGCCTAGCCCGTATCCATGCCAATTGCATTGGCCGAGATATTTTAGGGCGAAGTCTGGGTTTGACAGATAGTTGATGTTTTCAACAAAAGGCTCTTCGTCTGCTTCCTTTTGCTTGCATGGTTCAAGACCATGATCAAGGCCCCCATACACAAAATTTGTCTGGTTGGGTGGGTGACCTAGAGGAACAACTGTTCCTATGGGAAGGCGAGGTCTCCCCATATCCTGTATCGATTCTAATGCGGGCGTTGCCACAACATTCTGCACTAAGTACTCCCCCAGGCCCGTGCTGGCCATTTCAACAGTGATTGTTGATGCTTGGGAGGGAGGGAACGGGAGTCCTTCCTGAGTCCATTCCATGTTTGGTGGTTTAGGAATCTCAGCTTCCGTAGTGCTAGGTGTTTCCTCTGTTGATACCATTGATATTGTGGGCAAACCCTCTTCTAGGGGCTGAGCCTCTTCCATGATTTGTTTTCCCTTGTCCTTCTATTTAGCCATGACAGGTGGCGTTGGTAATGAAGGAGCAGATGATGAGGATTCACCTGGCTGGGATTTTGTTGTTTTGGTCACCAGTGGTGCCTGCGGTGTTGGACCCTGTTTAGATGGATTTAGCTGGAAATCCAAATGCGTTGAAGGGAGGGTCGATTGAGGCATTAGTTGCACCGCATTGCAATACTTGAAGGGTTCTAAGTCCATCGGGACTACATGTATTTCTCCTTCAAAAGCATACTTTAAGCACTGGTGAGCGATCGAAGGGACACACTTCATGTCCCTGATCCAAGGCCGCCCTAGCAGTATATTGTAAGCCATCTCGCCTTCCAACACATGGCACAATGTTGGTATTGTCTTTTGTCCTACCTGGACAGGCAGAACAACTGTGCCGACTGTCGAGCATATTGCATCGTTGAAAGCTCGCAGTGTGTACGTGGAGGCTGTGATATGAGAGGCTGGCAGCTTTAAATGTTTTAGTGCTACAGTGGTAATGATGTTACTGGACGAGCCAGTATCTACCAGCACTCTCTTGTACGGGATCCCGTTGACCCGCGCGATAACGTGCAGGGGTGGATCTGCCATGTCATTCGATATTGCTTTGACTTCATCCTCTCTAAAGGTGATGACCGGCTCCGTACATCGCTTCACATGTCCCACGAAGTTGTTGAAAGAATTTGCTTCGTGAGGCTGTAATTCGATGGCTTTTAATATTTCCATAAGAGCTTCTCTATGAGGTGTTGACTGTTGAATAAGCTCGTAAATGGATAGCCTAGCCGATGTGGTCCGCAAACTCTGCGTGAGTTTGGTCCGTATCGTGACCTCGGGTCTAGGCGGAGGTAACTGCATAGGGCATTGTTGAGGTTGCGACGTCGTTGGAACTTCCCTCGTAGCTACCTCAGGGGCAACTGCTGGGTACTTTTTGTTCCTTGTCACTATGCTAATCATTCCCACAAATCCTTGCATGGGAAGATTCTGTCGCACCTCGTTAATCTGGAGAGGTTTTGCCTGTGCCTCGTGGGCAGGCAAAGGGTCCTTGAATACCCCCATTTGTTGATTATTTGGCGCTATGGGGTTGTCCACGGCCAATGTTCTATTGTCGATCAGATCTTGGATTAATCCTTTAAATTTCTAGCATCCATTTAAGTCATGTCCCCTTCTCCTATGGAATCTACAATACAATTCCTCTCTGTATCCCTTAGGCTTGGGAGCATTAGGGTCTATAGTTTGGATCTCTGGAAGGGTGACTAAATTTGCCGCTGACAAGCGGTCAAATAAGGAGTCCCTGGACTCCGTGTAAGGGGTGAATTGTCGCCTAGGGTGACGCTGCTGATTCTGCTCCTGTTTCTTATTATCTCTTTCATAACTAGGAGGCACTGCTTGGTAATTAGCCTTTTGGGGCTGCATTTCTTGCACAGGCTTGGGAACATTTATCGCAACTTGGTTAACCGCAGCGGGTTGTGATTGCGTATTCCCAGTCTTAGTGGTTTTATTCCACTCTTTCTTTTTAGGCTTGGCGATTGCGCCTTCGCCTATCTTAATCTCTTCTATAACTCTGGCTTGCGCCAAAGCTTCTTCTAAACTGTCGTATTGCTACAGCAGCAATAGACCAGAGATTGATTTTAAGCAACTCCGTGCAAACATCTCGTGTTAGATCAGACATAGGGGGACGGTAGGGTAGCTTAGAAAGCAAAGCCCTCCATCGATTCCCGTATGCTGCCATTGTTTCTTCCTCATATTGCTCGAGGCTGGCCAGATCACTCAGTGATGCCTTCTTCCTTGTGTTGAAGGCAAAGCGTTCAAGAAACGCATCTACTAATTGATCTAGGTTGTTTATGCTATGTTTGGGTAATTGTGTGAACCAATCCGAGGCAGGGCCTACGAATGTGGTTATGAAAGTTCTAAGCAACAATGCATCATTATCTTGGATGCCGAAGCATTGACTTAGGAACCTTGTGACATGTTCTTGTGCATCCTCTTCACCTTTAAAGACTGCCAATTGAGGCAACTTGAAATGTTCGGGGTAAAGAGGTGTGGGCACTGAGGGATGCACTGGATGACTACGGAGTTGACGCAACGTGGGTTTTTGATGCCCAGAAGCTTTTGTCTCCACAGACTCCAAACGCTCTAATAGCGCCTTGTATGCATCGGAAGATTTTATTTCTTCCTCTTTTGTTTGCTCCCGTTGTGAGTTATGGGAGACTGGAGGCCTATGGGGGGGTGGCCGAGTGGCAGCCCTCCCGCCTTGATGGGGCATTTCGGCCCGTTCTATTTCTGGTTCGTACTCCTCATAAAATTCTTGAGGAGTCTCTAGGCGAGGCCTATGACCCTGATCGAGTCCCCGTTGAGGGTACCCATCATTGTTTCGGGGAGTAGCCTCCCTCTCGGGTCTATAAGGTCTCGGAGGCAAAGCTTGACGAGGTCGTGGAGACCTGTCATGCACCAAAGGGTTGTGCCTCTCATATTGTTCTTCTCTGTGGGTGCGAGGGGTTGGCACCCTCTCAGGTAGTTTATAGCGTAACTCATCCACTTCGCGCTGCATGCGCTCTTTATTCAGGCGGCATAAGTACTCTAACTCCTGATGACCTTGCTCAAGCTACGAGATTCGGGCTTGGCGAGCGGCATGTCTGGCGACTGCCGGGTCAATCTGGTCTGCCCTCTTTTGCTCAGGAGGCTTAAATGTTTTTCCTATGTGTTTGCCTTGATCTTGATGATCTAAAATTTCAATGGGTTGCTTCCCTCTGTCGAGGTAGGCGACATTTACTTGAGGCTCTGGCCTCGATGTATGATCATGATACCTAGCAGGTGCGGAAATGCAAGGTTCCCATGCTGTTTGTTGTCCTCGAGGAATGCGATGGCTTTCCTCGTACTCCCTTTCATGGGTTTGAAAGGGGCGGGCGGAGTTGGCTCGCCCTGTGTAAAGAGCCCTGCGCTCTAGATTTTGTCTTTCTGTTCGAATGTGAGGCAAAGAAGAGGTAGCGTATTCACGTTGTCTCTCCTCATGGACACTATGCCTCTCTAGCGCTTCATCGTGCTGCGGCCACTCAGATCTAGCCTCAAGAGGCGGTTGTCTACTTACATTAAGATCTACATGTAAAGCATCTTCCCGAAAGGGGCTGTGTTGAATGGGCATACCCCAATGAGGAGGGTCCCAATAGTTCCTTTTTGATGTGGCCTGATGTGGACTTTCTTGTAGGCCAGACCGCCAAGGCGGTATGGCCAAGTCCTCAGGGCTAAAGCGAAGGCGACCAGCGCCCTCTCTTTGTGCACCTTCCGCAGCGTCCGCCCTTGATTGGGCTTGGCTACGGGTGTACACCATTGTGGTGCTTCTCTACTATCTAAGCAGATTTTATCTCGTTTATGATGATTTATCTTTTTGTTTACACTAAGCAGAAATGAACACACACATACACAAAATCGTGATTATCTCTTTTAAGGATTAATAGTGTGTCCTAAACTGGTTTAGTGCATTTTGATGTTTTATTTTGTTTTTGCAAGTTTGGAAGAACGTTTAAATGCATAATGTTGGCTCATATGACTCCCATAAATGGTCGCCCCTTCAATATACCATTGTCGGACCGATATACCAACCTCTCTATATACCCGCCCTTACGAGAGGGAAACTATAGGTACGTGAGAGCAGATGGTACGTGGAACATAGGCGGTACGAAAGGGGGATTGTCCTGTTAATGACACCTACCATAGAAGACTTATCCTCGCGCGCATGGGAATCACCCCAACGACACTCGGTCAGCTTTCATCAGGATTTACGCCTAACAACAGTGACAATCGGGGAAATGGATGCAAAGCTAAGCCAAGGTGGTGATGAACCCACCGTTGGACTTGCTCAAGGGTTGGGGTCTTACGACCAGCTCCTTGGTTTAAAATGTGCCACGTGACGTGTGTGTGGTTTATTTTATTTAGAAAAATGAAACATGCAATCAACCACTATTTTCTTTAAGCACGCAAGAATTGACAAAATGGAAAGCAAAAAATCAAAAAAATTGACAAAGACAGTTTAGAACTTTACCTCTTTTCTGCCTGGACTTGCTATTTTTGATCTTCTATTCTAAAAATTCATAGGCAGGAATTCGTCCCTCTGTGAGATGAATTACAGAACAGAATTCGTCCCTGCCAGAGATGAATTTAAAATTTGTCTCAGGGTCAGACGAATTATAGTCAGATATTCGTCACAGTCAGAGACGAATAACAGTCTGCGTTAAAAACTTGTACCTATCAAGCACAAAAACACAAAAAAGATCAGTTATTTGATCTAAAAATTAGGGGACAGAGTCCCACCGTGATCGCCACTGAAAGCACGAGATTCCGGAAGCTTTTAGAAAGAACAACTACTTCGTTGCATTCAAATCAAAATAATGCTTAAGTCCTAAGAATAAGAAATGCATTAAATGAAAGAGGCAAATAGATTGAAATGAGATACAAGAATTTAGAGAGAAGTCACAGCCCTTTTATTAAACTCCTTAACCACGGTTACAAAATCGCCTCCTCCCTTTTTAGGGGCTAGGAGCGTTAAATGGATTTGGTTACAATCTTGACTCATTGATCTCTCTTCCGCATGCCCACATTTGAAATGGGCGGGCCAAATGTTGCCACCGCTTACATCGATGAATCCTCACTTCTTGTTGCTCCTCCTACAATCAAAGAAACAAACAAGGCGTTAGTAGCACCTATGACAAAAAGGAAAATTCATGCTTTGAAATTGATAAAAGATGCATACGAACAGTTGTCTAAAATAGTGAATAAAGTAAACCTAAATGACCTAAAAACTTGACAGAGGACAGAGGACATTACCAGAGGGCCACTACCATTGAAACAGTCAGCCAATCTGCTCTCACCTGGAATTCGTCCCTGGGTAGGACGAATTCTGACTGCTATTCGTCCCTGGGTGAGACGAATTCTACTGTGTTAGAACGCCGAGTTGCTGCCGCTCCAATGTCGAACCTCGGGACCTCCAAAACACCTACAAATAGAGGGGTTATGTAATTGGGGCCATTTTGGGACGACCCAGATGGTCGGATTCTCCCAATTTGGCCTCTATCCTCGGGAATTCGATGTCGCTACCTGCAAGTTAGAGGGACAACAAAGCGACAAAAAGCATGGTGAAATCTAATCAAAGCATGATGGAAATGAAGCTATGGGTTAACTAAACAGAATAACGTGAAATGCAACATGAACAAATAATCTAGAAATGCTTTAGAATAAAACTTTAGAAAATGCGGGGGTGCCCAAGTGGGCCTCCCACCGTTGGCACTTGATTTCGGCGCCAATCCACTAGGGATGGGCCCAAAACCTCTTAGGATTGGGGTGTCGGCAAATTGGTGGTGTAAGGTGGTCAAATGTTGGATTTGGGTTGGATCCACGCTTCCAAAAGCCACCCAATAACCTCCCTTGCGAAAGAGATTAGTGGATGTGAGAAGGTGAATCAAAAGGATGCAAATGTGGGTGATCAATTGGACAACACTTCGTTGCTTGAAATCGCCTCCAATCTGTCCTCTTTTGGGGTGGGAAAGTCCACCATTTTATAGACCCATGGGGTCTCTTTGGAGGGGCATGCAGGGATGCCATGTGGCGGCCATGCCTTCCCAAGAGGGAGGAGACTCCTCCCTGACTTGGGCTTCCATGACTGCCCTTGTGACAGTCCATCAACTGCCAACCTACCCACCTGCACGCGCATGCATGGCAGGGGGCAATAATTGACTGTCCTTGGCTGCCACTTGGCGGCATTTTTCTTTTTGCCCGTTAAACCTGGAATTCGTCCTGAAGTAAAAAGGAAAACTATAGCTATGCAATATAAGACAAAATGTAACACTTTAATCCTATGCGCGAACCAAAGAAAGGAGATAAATTGGAAATGAAAGAAAAGATGTAGGAAAGCACAGCCCTCTTTATTCAAATTTCTTATCCTCGGTTACATAGACGTCTCCTCCATTTTTAGGGGCTAGGAGCGTTAAATTGATCTTTGTTACAATTTGTGACTCAGTCTTCCTCCTTCCGCATGCCCACATGCAAAATGGACGGGCCAAAGTGTTGCCGCCGTTGATGTTTGATAAATCCTCGCTTCTTATTGCTCCTCCTGCAATCAAAGAAACAAGCAAGGCGTTAGTAGCATCTGCTGCAAACATGAAACATTTATGCTTTGAAATCAATGAAGGATGTATGCCTAAGATTGTTAAAAACAATGAACAAGAATAGACATAAATGACCTGCAAACCTTGACCGAGGACAGAGGGCATTACCAGAGGGCCACTGCCATTGAAACAGTTGGCCAATATGCCCTCACCTGGAATTCGTCCCTGGGCAGGACGAATTCTAACTGCTATTTGTCTCTGGGTGAGACGAATTCTACTGTGTTGGAAAATCCGAGTTACTGCCACTCCAATTTCGAACCTCGGGACCTCCAAAACACCTGCAAACAGAGGGGTTATGTAATTGGGGCCATTTTGGGATGACCCAGATGGTCGGATTCTCCCAATTCGGCCTCTATCCTCGGGAATTCGATGTCGCTACCTGCAAGTTAGAGGGACTACAAAGCAACAAAAAGCATGGTGAACTCTAATCAAAACATCATGAAAATGGAGCTATGAGTTAATTAAACCGAATAACATGAAATGCAATATGAACTAATATGATCTAGAAATGCTTTAGAAGAAAACTTTTAGAAAATGCGGGGGGTGCCCAAGTGGGCCTCCCACCGTTGGCACTTGATTTCGGCGCCAATCCACTAGGTATGGGCCCAAAACCTCTTAGGATTGGGGTGTCGACAAATTGGTGGTTTAAGGTAGTCAAATTTTGGGTTTGGGTTGGATCCACGCTTCCAAAAGCCACCCAATAACCTCCCTTGCAAAAGAGATTAGTGGATGTGAGAAGGTGAATCAAAAGGATGCAAATGTGGGTGTTCAATTGGACAGCACTTCGTTGCTTGAAATTGCCTCCAATCTGTCCCTTTTGGGGTGGGAAAGGCCACCATTTTATAGACCCATGGGGTCTCTTTGGAGGGGCATGCAGGGATGCCATGTGGCGGCCATGCCTTCCCAAGAGGGAGGAGACTCCTCCCTGACTTGGCCTTCCATGACTGCCCTTGTGACAGTCCATCAACTGCCAACCTACCCACCTGCACGCGCATGCATGGCAGGGGGCAATAATTGGCTGTCCCTGGCTGCCACTTGGTGGCCTTTTTATTTTTTCCTGTTAAACCTGGAATTCATCCTGACCAGAGACGATTTCAGAATTCGTCCCTGGGTGAGACGAATCCTAGTTAGTATTTGTCCCTGGGTGAGACGAATACTGGACAAAGTGCTTAAATGTGCCAAATTGCTTCTTGACCTTACAAAATTGCTATGAAAGTGGTTAGGACCACTGTTTGACCTCTGAGGGCTGCCCTGGGGGCTGTGTTTGTCAAAGCGATCAATGTTTGCAATCACATAATCGGATTGGTGTTGTTTTGGTGTCTACAGTTTTATTCAACAACAAATGCCAAGTTCTCTTATTATTGGCCATTATTCTTTTTAAGATTCATAGCAGATTCTTGTTGGTGGATTCGACCAACCCATTCCCCTATGGATAATAGTTGGACAACGTCTTCAAATAAATGCCATATCTGCTAGCAAACTCTATAATTTTGGTCCCAATTAATGGAGTGCCATTTTCTGTTACAATATAATCTGGTATACCAAATCGAGTAATGATCCCCTCTAGGAAGGATATAATAGTATCTTGATCAACTTTCTTAGTGGGAATAGCCTTCGTACATCTGGTGAAATAATCCGTTACTGTCAGGATATACTTGTGTTATACGAAAGAATGTAGATCAATGACGCCAATGAAATCAAGACCCCATTGCTGGAAGGGTGCTTCCACTTGAATTGGATGTAGAGGCAAAGCTCTTTTCCTAATTCTACCAACATATCATTGACAACTATCACATTGTTGGCTTATTTTATGATCATCAACGAACAAATTGGGCCAACAATAACCCACTCAGATAATTTTTAAAGCCATGGGTCTACCTGCATAATGCCCTCCAAATAGTCCAGAGTGAAATTATTCCAATATCTTCTCCTTTTCGGATGCTTTTACACACCTAAGAAGAACTCCGTTAATTTTCTTATGATATAATCCATTAGGTAACAATACATACCTGAGCGCTTGCAACCTAAACCTCTGACGCTGTGAAGCATCGAGGTGAGTTGGGTATCTCCTAGAAGTAAAATAATCAACCAACTCTTTTGTCCAATCATGGTCACTCATAGTATGACTCGTGCAAACTCTTTTGCCTTTGTCCTCCACACACACCACATCCAATGTCTTAGCGACAACACTTTTAGCTAAATCTTGACATAAAGCGTACCCGCAAACTAGCTTTGTCGGTTAGATCTCCACATTGTATTCTTGAATTTTAGATACCTACCCTACTCTCTTATCGCCTAGTTATCCTTGTAGTATGAAGTGTTGAACATCAGGATGAATTACATAAAAAACAATATTTCTTTGAGAAACAAGTGTCAAAACTTTTTTAACAATTTCATCATGACATAAACCTATTTTTCGATGAAGTTGTACTTTTCTTTATGTGGCAAAATAACTTGGCTCGGGAAGGAAATTGGCTTCTCTTCTCCATCTTCCTATTTCTATGTCAACACTGCAGCATAGCTTTCTTGCTCTCCTACTGCATAGAGAATGAAGTCTTTAGAATAGTCAAGATTAATTAAAACTAGAGCTTGTGTGATTCTTTCTTTGATTTCCTAAAAAGCTCATCTCCTAACTCCCATCCACTTAAACTAAACATTCTTTTTCAAAATCTCAGTAATGGGCTTTACAAAATTAGCAATAAACTTTTGAATGAAGTTTATTTTGCCAAAGAAGGACTACAAATCTTTCTTATTAGCAGGCAGTGGCAATTTCATGAGCGCTTCAACTCTTGCAAGGTCTATCGCCAATCCTTCTTGTGAGATTACATGACCCAAAAATTTACTTTCTTTGATGGTAAAGATTGACTTCTTTGGATTTATGGAGATTATAAATTCACAAAACTTCTCAAACACCTATCTTAGATGAGCAACATGATCTTCTTTGCGATGGGAGAACACGATCATATCATCGAGATATATCACAATAATTCTATCCATTAACTCACCAAAGGTGACATCCATAGCTCTTTGGAAGGTAGTGCCAAAGTTTGAGATACAAAAGGGCATTCACTGGTAGGAAAATATGCCCCACTTAGTAGTGAATGTTATTTTGTATTGATCATATTTCCTCACCTAAATTTGATTATATCCGTAAAATCCATCTAATAGTGATAATATTTGAGCATCGACGAGCACATGAAGGACTTGATCTATTTGGGGCAAAGGATAATGATCTTTGAGCGATGTCTATTTTAGGTTGTGAAAATAAACACACAACCATCTGTCTCCATTTTTCTTCCTTATTGCGACCAGGTTCACCACCCAGGTCGAGTGCTTAATCGAGTATATAATATTCACCTCTAGCATATTTAACAATGATGCTTTCATGAGCGCTTTGATCTTAGGATTGACAGGACATTGCTTTTGTCGAAAGGGTTTTACCCCCTCCTGTAGTTATATGGTATGTTGAATTACATTATTGTCATATCCCTTCAAATCCTAGTAATTCCATGCCACAATGTTGGGGTACTTGTAGCATAGGTTTTTAATACCTTCAAGTTCATCTGACACACAATCAATCCTGATCTTGATAACCTTTGTAGGTTCCAACTGCAATTCCTTGTACTCCTTGGCATCCACTTTAATATTGTGCTTATCAAATCTATAATTTTGATCAAATAAACTTTCCAATGAGATCAAACCTTGGGGAATGTGCTTATTTTTTAACTAAATCATCCCTTCCTTCTCTTCCTTAGCAAATACTCTGTCATCTGCACTAGCAAATTCTCTGAGCGAGAAATTGACTATTTGTTCATCATTGTCCAATACTTGCCAATAGATATTCTTGTCTAGAACTGAAGGTCTATAGATCACTCTCACTGTCTTGGGCTTTCGGACCACTTGCTCTACAGGGGAGTAATTTGCACCAAGGGAAGCTAAAATATCAACATGTTTGTTCTGCTCCCGAGGAATCACCTGAATGTTCAAAGATGTGAAAGCTTCAAACAAATCCTAGACTCTATTGCGATAAGCTTTCAGGTAATGCTACTTTGATACACACTTATTGATGGTCTGATTAACGATAAGCTCAGAGTCACCAAAAATCTGCAGTTGTTTAATGCCTAATTTTTTAGTCTTTTTCAATCCAAGTCACAACGCTTCATACTCAGCTGCATTGTTTGTACAATTCCAATTCAACCTATAAGAATAATTATTTTGTATACCTTCAGGGGATATCAATACAACACCAGATCCTACGCCATTCTTACACTTGGCACCATCAAAATACAGTTTCCATAACTGATTTGTGTCAGAAGTTTGTGAATCAGGAACTTGCTTTTCAGCTTGCTTCGATTTAGTTATTGTGTAACAACCAATATGTGTTCTGATAATTGCATTAAAATTTGTGAGTAGAAACTCATCCTCCAAGTGAAGCTCACCCAATGCTTCTCCTACCAAATCCACTTCTTCTAGTTCTTCAGTCATCATGTTCACTGCGCCTAGGGATTGTTCTTCCTCTTCTAACCTTTCAATATGAAAAGGTGAAGGTTTTTCATTATGGATACAAATTCATCTTCCTTTGAATGGTATCTCCAAATGCGAATAGTCCAATTAAAGGTATCCTCCCAGCTTAGTTGTGAACTCCCTTGAGAGGCACATACTAAAATACGGTTCCAAGTCAACTACCACCACTTCTTGTATGACGGTGATCTATGGCATAGTGTGGAGTACAATAGGGATGTCTTTGATAACCCCCACTATTTTGACCAGAGTCCCATCCAATTGCAACACTCCTAAACTATTTTTCATATATTCCATCCCCATCACTTCACATACTGCCTTTGGCATGACAATAGTTGTAGCTCTAGAATTGATCATACAATTATGTACAATCCACCCTTCCATTCTCAAAGATAAATAAAATGGGGGAGGCCTATTTTTTCCTATCATAGAAGTGGGTAGCACTTGCGCTAGGACCATTTGAGAAGAATTTTTTTTTTTATCTTTAGCATTCTTCAAGGATTATTGCAACAAATCAATTTGTCTTGGAAAATGCAGCGCATCA
Source organism: Wollemia nobilis (assembly GCA_028583015.1). Lineage (NCBI taxonomy): Eukaryota > Viridiplantae > Streptophyta > Pinopsida > Araucariales > Araucariaceae > Wollemia > Wollemia nobilis. The sequence goes on along the minus strand of JAQPPZ010002143.1, from coordinate 3,071,107 downwards.
TACAAGCTAAATTTTGTTGGGATCTTCTTCATTTCCTCTATGATGTTGTAACTTGAAGTAGCCAAAACCTTCTCTTTTGGAGCTCATTCATATTTATCCCAGTATTGTTGAGTAGCTTCTACTCTTTACCTCTTTGTCAATGATGGGTAATTAATTCATTCTCTAGCCTGCTCTTTTGTTTCATTTTGTGTTTGAGCAGATGCTATAGGCTGAGAAATTGATGCTTTATTTTGTTCTTTCTCTTGAGCCTGCTTAGGCAATAAGTCTCTCAACTTGATAGAATCTTTCTCCGTAGTTCTTACCCTGGGTGCTTTCGTTGGAGGTGGTCGCTTTTCATCTTGTACCTTTGGTTCTGCAGGAACCTTCAAAGGCTTGAGTTCCACCGGATTTACAGTTACCAGCCTTTTCTTGGACCTTGTGAGTACAAAAACTTGCTCCAAGGATGGCATCATGAAATTGTGTTCAACCTCTCTAATCATATTAACTTGTCCGCCAATAGAACTTTTTGCTAGAATTTGTACATAATTCATATGCACCATGCAGGTTTCTTCTCCATGAGGATCATTACATGTCGAACACCGATACGCATTTTTTGTTGCACCAATCTCCTCATTCACCATCATTGCTTGGATCTTCTCAGGGCCTCTACTTGTAGAAGCTTGTTCTCTTGTAATAGGTGGGGTCTAAAATCTCCTACATCAAAACTCGGCCTCCACATGCTTCTTCCTTACTATGGTAAGTTCATTAGATATTGTCCTTAAAGTTGCGTTATTGGATTTTACATCCTACAACAACATCGTATGGTGGAGTAGGCACTAGAAATGGTAAGGGTGCTTGTGGTGTAGGTAACGATAAGGGAGTTGAAGGCACTGGCAATGTTGGGAAAGGGATAGGCATTGGAAATGCTGGGAAAGGGAGATGTGCTGGTAATACTGGGAAAGGGATAGGCACTGGAAATTTTGGGAAAGGGATAAGAACTAACAACTGGGGAACTGATTGCATCGACAATTAAGAAAAACCTAAGGTCAAATGTTGTGATACAGGGATTGGAGCAACATGAGGTGGTCTAGAACTCCATGAGGGAACTGAATACATGGAATGCATGGGTTGTGAAAATGTGCTTGAATATAGATACTGTGGAAGGTCAGAAACAATGGGCATAGTCATATTCGATGGAAGCCTACCTATAGAAATCAAATCAAATTCAGCCTTTTGAGTTTACATATACAAGTCTAGAAATGTAGTCACATTGGCCTACTATATAGCCATACTAATTTCGGTGCTAAATGCCCTAAGATAGTATAACACAGCTTGCTCATGTATGGGCCATAACCCATTAGGGACTCTTTGCCAGCTTTGCACAAACATAACATTGAATTCAACTACCTTTTCTTGTGAATGTCTTTGAATCATCATAAACTGGTGTAGCAAAGAGTACGGATCAGCTTGTTCATGAAATTTTTTAATCAACAACTCCGCTAGTTGATACCATGATGTAATGGTACCAGATTGCAATGATTGGTACCAATAAGGCAATTTTCCTCTCAGCAAAAATACCAATAATTTTATCATTACATCTTATTTTGTTATGTCATGGATGGTCTAAAGAAGCCACATCTTGGATATGTTCATATGCAATTTTACTGGTACCATCATAGGTCGAAAAAGCTTTCAAAGTGATTTGCGAGACCGAATTCTGTGCTTATAGATTCAAAGCTCTTGAGTTATTCCATGCTGGGAACTGCCTTGGCAGAGGATTTTAAGCCATATGGACTGGTATATAAGATGTAGGTTGAGGAACATTAGCGTTTGTATATGGTAAAGGTTGTGGAAAACTTGTGGCAGTACTTATTGGGTTTATAGGAGCAGAACATACACCCACTAACCGTGAGGATGTAACAAATGGTATGTGGGATATATGGGGTAACAAGGATGTACGCTAAAAAGTGGCTAATTGGGGATGCTCTCCCAACCTTTGAATATCAAGTTCATAGAACTTGATTTGATGATCCAGATTTTTGGCTTTTGATCTTGTGTTCATGAGACACAACATTTGCTGCTCACATATTCGAAGACTTCTGAGTATAGTCGAGTCACCAAATGTTATAATGTTATAGCACAAAGGTAAACATCAAACCTTCATACTGTTGGAAGTGGAAACTTTGAGGTCCCACCGAGCGTGCCAAAAATTGTTGGTCAAATATCTACCTAATCAACAAACACTACATGTGTGCACCCTAAATACAGCCAACATTGAAAGGTCGAAGGAAAGAAATGTCCCCCGTGCTAATCTCCAAAGAGGTTTTGTTCCCAAACTAAATCCTACACTAGTAGAAGACTAGGGATGCAGGAAAGAAATCATAAAATACGAAAAGAAATGGGAAATATGGCCACAGGTTGAAGTGTAGGATTCGAGGTAGACTAACAGCAAGAAATTCACCCAAGCATGAAATAACATTTAACATAGAAAAATGCAGTAGAATTTACTTATAACTTTGCAGTAATAACTCCCAAAATAACACTCCAACATTCACTCCCTTACTAGAAATATTTAAATCCAAATGCAGAATTTAAATTTAAAAAAAAACAAGAAATATGAATGTGAAATAGAAGTGCACAATACAGAAAGAAAGAGCACACAAGATCACTTGCAAATTCAGAAGTTTTATGCCTTGTATTAATGTAGAGAACTTGGAGAGTATTCTCGCAAAGTGTCTAACCTCTTTTACAATAGAAATTTCATTAGTATTTATAGAGGTTTTCGTCTCCTTCATTAAATGCATAAGAGAACAAAATTATCTCAAATTAGGAACAAAAATGAGGAAATTCCTCCTCAAAATCATTGAAAATCTCTCCTCTAGGGATAGCAATCCACCTTTCAGGGAATAACTACCAGGAAACCAGCAACTCTAGCATCGGTGCACAGATAAATTTAGAAAATATTGAATGCCTTGGAAATGTCCTCATGCCTTGGAAATCATGAAGATTCTTCTACTCTTTCTGCATAGCTTGTTTCTTACTCGGGATCCATGATTTGAGTCACTTATTTCCACCATTATTTAATGTTTGTAAATATAACACCTTTGGAAGCCTTGACCATGATCTGTTTTACCCCACCCTCTTTTAAGCGCTCATGATCCCTTCTTTAAAATGCATTCACCCACAGGATGGGCGAATAGGGTGTTTTCCCCTCTACTGGGGCGCATGCATTACTGTTATTTTGTAGGGTGTGTTCACCCAAAGAAGGGGTGAACGTGATGTTCACCCATCCAGTGGTGTGAACACAATATTACTTTGCATTCGGGCGAACGCGCTTGTGCTTTAGATGTTAGAGTTTGTTTACCCAAAAGAGGGGTTAGTGGGGCATTCGCCCCTTAGTTGGGGAAAACGTGAATGTTTAGCCATACCTCTTTTGCTTTTCCTTGAGTCTTTTTAAATACTTCACCTTTTTGTTCACCTATAACTGAGGCGAAAGGGGCATTCGCCTCTTGTTTGGGGTGAGCGCGTTGATATTTTTAAAATAATGAACTTCTTTAAATTATTCACAACCTGTTTTAATTTCCACAGGCTCAAAGATGCGCTCTTTTTTATAACAAGACAAAAATACATAAGGAATAAATGAAATTGCTAAAATCCACCATAAAAAACAAGATTGTATCTTTATATTGCATCAAAATACATCAAAAATATTCTAGCAAAATCCCCAATGTGGCAAAGCGCAAAATTGCCAACAAGACATATTCCATTCAAAATTTGTTTAACCTCTGGAACATATAGAGAATGATGTACTCTATCAAAAAATCAATATGTTCTACTCAATCATTAAGTTTGTCGCTTTCACAAATCTAGTTTCTAATGTTTGCACATTCACTTTCAATATCACTCAAATCCAATGCTCAATAATTTCACTCAATCATTCAATGAATGAAACACAACTTGCTCACAAACCCTAAACAAGTGTTTTCAACCTTATTCAAACAAAAAGCACAATGTGGGTCTCAAACCCTAACTCAAATATTTCTCAATCTCTATCTCAAATCAAATCATCCATCAACAAGATGCACTTAAACTTCCTCACACATTTCCAACAATACTCATCAATCCTTTTCACTCCACCTTATATTTCATACATTCATTTCAAACACTCTAAACAAAATACAGTGTGCCCATACCTTTTTTCTTTGATGGATATATGTATTCAAAACCTGTTTTACTTGCAACAAAACCTTCTTGCCAATTCTAGGTTAGATAGCAACAATCTATCTCAAAATCTCCACACAAATATTCTCCTCAACAATTATTTCACCATTCAAGATTTACAATAAAATATCAAGTCACAAGTACACCTTATTACTCCTTCACTTTCAAAATAATATTCAATACACAAAATGAAGTTCCTTTGGTTAACACCTTATAATCTCCAATCTTCTCAAAATAATATTCAATACATAAAAATTAAGTTCCTTTGTTAACACCTTCTAATCTTCAATCTTGTATTTATTTTCTAAGCATCAAAAATAAAATATTGTCAACAATCCTTGACTCCCTAAACTTTTAACAAATGCCCTTTAATTTTTGCGTGGCCTCAAACACTTTCCCGCATTCCAAACTTTGGCAAAATTAAATTAAAAATTGCATACCTTAATTTTGGCCCACATCACCAAAAATATTTGCGCACATTTTTGATGACCAGCACCCAAAATCGAACCTGCAACCTAAGTCATCGTACTGCCTTAACCCAAGGCTAAGCTGTCGCTTGGGCTACATGCCCACACATGAATGAAGAGACCTCCATGCCTACACAATATCTTCTGCTCACAAATTTTGACAAAGACAAAAATCCTCTCCTCCTTTGCCAAAATAAATCGCATGGGATTCGAAACCATGACCTGCTCCTTACAAGCACCTTAGCCATCCTTCGACCACCGTCTATGCTACTCAGTGCTATGGGATAATCCTGTTGCACCACGCGAATATCAATACAAGTCTGCCTCCTTTATTAAAACAATTTACAAGCTTCTTCTTCCTTTGCAAAAATGCAGCGCTCGATTTACTATTACTTGGGCATTCGAATATTGCATTGGTGTTAGACTTAGGAAATGAAAAACATTTCCTATTAATACTCTTCCTTTGCATTTGAAACACGTTGGAAATCGAAATAAAACTTTAAAATTGGCACCTTTAATTATTTAAATTAAAATTTTAACCATTATTTAAATTAAAATTTTAACCTTAGGTTAAAATATTTTAATTTAAATAAATTAAATTAAAATCTTTGCCAACCTTGCTCAATGGACTTTGTCGGGGATATATTTTTTAATGATTCCTTGGACCCTTTTATTTTTCGCCTCTTTATTTTTCCCAAATATTATAATATTAAATATTATATTATTATTATTTCTTTTTAAACTCGCTTCCATTTTCTTGGCTCTTCTACCTTTTAGGCCTCTTTAGACATAAAATATTTAAAATAAATATTATACCTTTTTCTTCTTTTAAAAACTTCTTTGCTTTTTGAAGAATCAACCTTTTGACATTAATGACGATAAAACTGGACATCAAACCTCTTGACATCAATGACAACAAAACTTGCTCAAATTTCCAACATTTAATTGGTTAAATAGGATTGAAATGGGCTCCACTAGTACTACATCATGACCACATCTTGGTATTACAATAGCTTAGCTATTATACATATATTTTTTGATAATATTTGAACTTGGTTCTCCTTCTTAGAACTCAAGGAGTTGAGTCGATTGAGCTATTGTTATTTGATAAATTTTAGTTTATTTATTTTTATTATTTTCACTTTTAATTTATGAATATGATAAATTTTCCACATAATAATAATGTTGTCATATTTTAATAATTTATTGCTTTTATCATAACCATCTTATAAAAGTAACCATTTTAATAAGTTATGTAAACATTTGTGCTTGCTAACATTTTCCATTGACAAATTTATTATAAAACCTAAATGTAGGTTAAATAGTGGTCATGGATATTAAGATTAATAGCAATGGTACCATGCCAATTACTGGTAACTAGGTAATATTTGAATTCATAGTTTTTATATTATTGTTATTAATTAAAATTTTGGATACTTTTAAAAGTTATATATCAAATAACATTAGCTCAATCGATTAGATTTCTTGAATTTTAAAGAGACCTAGGTTCAAATCTTGCCAAGTGATGCATGCATAGTAGCCAAGTTTTTGTAATACCAATGTGTGGTCATAATGTAATATAGGTGGAGCCATTTCAATCCCACAAAACCAATAAAAAAATAGATAAATTATATAATACATGTATCATAGAAATATTAAATTAATATTATTATCAGACAACATTAGCTCAATCAATTAAATTTCTTAAATTTTAAGGCGACCTAGGTCTGAATCTTGTCAACCAATATATACATAATCATCAAATGTTGTAATACCACTATGTGGTCATGATGTAATATGGGTGGGGTATGTTTCAATCACATGTAATCAATTTAAAGTATAGAGGTATACATAATCAAATAGACATAGTTTAATTTTTTAAGTAATAATATTTATGTATGATTGTGTGGAAGCTAAATGCAATTGAGGAGCAAGTGCATTCAAATGAGTGAGCTTTATATTTGGACTTATAAGTATTGTTCTAGATATTTAAATAAATTTGAATAATATAAATATCTCATGTAATTGAGTTGCGTATCAAGAGAAATTAGTTTAAAGAAGCCCTAGTTGGAAGTAAGGATGCCTGAGATGGAGGACATAATATTTTTCTTGTCAAGGACAAAGGAAAGAAAGAAACTATGACAATCCTATTGAGGTGAGAACTAATTTTCTAGAAATGATTATTAAGGGTGAGATGGTTGAACATTCAATGTAGTGGTTTTGAAAACATAGAGAGTTGATTGGTAGAGTTAATGTTTACTATAGTAGTCCAACAACTACCATTGCATTCCAACAATAAACATAGTTGCGCAGACAAAGACAAATAATTGACCAAATCTAGGAGTAACTAGTTCTCTCACTAAGCAAAGAGCACTGCCACCTTGGGAGAGTGAATCACTCTGATCATAGAGATCAAATCACTCCCTAAGGTAAGATTTTGGAAAAGAAGGCATTTTGGCACATGAATTTTGATCTAATAGCCTATAAAATAATATTTTTATCCTTAAGTGGTAATAATAGAAAATTGGAGCTACTAAAACCATGTGGAATGAGTTTAGAGGTAATTTTGGTTGGTTAAGCATCAATTTTGCTAAAATTTGTTTCCAAATTAAAACTTACTAAGAGTAGAACCAATTTTACTTCAATTAAAATTCAAGCAACACTTCTACTATAAATAGAGCTAAGAGCTCATTTATAAGGATCTTTTGGCTATGATGACTGAAAGATCATATTTGTAGTTTTTTTGCATTTTACTTTACTTTTCACATCACTTTTCCTAATTAATTGTTTAAAAATTAGTTTAGTTGGAAACCAACCCTTTAAGTTGACAATTGAAAATTTACTTGATCCCCTTTCTATGTCAAACTATCGTATTACAAGTATATACATTGTATAAAATGATTTTTTAGATCAACATGATCATTTCTTACGAAGAGGGATGAATCATTTGAGCAAACCAAAGGTTGCTTATGTTGGAATATTAATGTGTACTTTGTTTGTGCATGTTATGACATGTGTCCTTGACACTTGTCATGTTCTCATATAGGCCTCATGCCTATATATTGTAACTTATTTTTGTATCAATCATCTCATCTCTTTCATTCCCAATATTTGGTATCAGGGTGCAATCGCTCTCCTGCCCTATGTAAGTTTCATGGAATAGCTTTGTGTATCACCACACTTCATGGCCCCTTTATGCTCGTTGGTGATAAGCTTGTATTGTTTCCTGTTACATGCCTGAAGGATTGTGTTGTGACTTTTGGAAGTCAAAAGAATAGTTTTTTTTAGAATTGTTTGCATACTGGTGGACGACATGAAGCTTGCAGTGTTTCCCACGTGAGAGCCAAATTTGTTTCTGCTAGCGGTGGCGCTCATCTGTGCTCACCATTAATGTGAAATAGTGTTGAAATGGTGAGCATAGCCACATTGTTGCAAAAATAATACCCGTGGATGCCAAGTGTGCTAGTTGAACCACAATGGTATTGTCTCAAAATTGATCATAGTTAGACCTCATTCCCACATCCCCTTGTCGCTTGATGTGGCACCGCTCTCCTAAAGCATGCAAATTGGTCGTGCAGACCCACTGATTTGTCATCGAGGAAGATATATGGGCATTTTTGAAACCCATTCATGGCAAAAATAGTTAGTTATGATGGCAGATCTTTGTATATCAATGGAAAGCCCAAAGTCTTGATTTCTGGATCCATCCATTACCCAAGGAGTACACCAGAGATGTGTCCTGATCTTCTTACAAAGGCCAAGGCTAGAGGGCTGGATGTTTTCTAGGACATGCATGAGCCTGTAAAAGTCCAATACAACTTTGAGGGAAGGCTAGACCTGGTAAGGTTCTTGAAGACAGTGTAAAAAGCAGGCCTACCCACCTTCGGATAGGACCTTATGTTTGTGCAAAGTAGAATTATAGAGGTTTTCCTGTTTGGTTGCACTCTTTACCAAAAAGAGATCTGCGTGATTAATCCGAGTGACCACTACACCACCATTCGTTATCATGCAAGAGGGTTGTTTGTTAAAAATGATGGAGGCATCTTATTTAAAAGGTTATTTTTTATTAAAATGACCATGAAGTGAAGGGGGCCTGGACAGTGAAATTTTTTTAATGTTTTTTTTTTCCACATGGGAGTGGAAGGCCCACATGGTCTTGTTTTTTCCACATGGAAGTGGAACGCCTAGATGGCCAATGTAATTCCCTTATGAGGAAAAAATTAAAATTATGTTGTAATTTTGCCTTGTATTCCACTAGAGAGCAATGCCAAGAATATTCCAGGGGAATATTCTCTGATGCCAAGAATATTCTAGATTCCTAATGTTGTTGTTTTTCTACAAGATGAAGGCCCCATTGACACCCGAACATAGGGGTATTTATAGTCGTCGAAAAGGTTTTTTCAAGATGGACACATTGGTGGTGTCCAATTATAATTTTGAGGTTGTTCCATTTTTTAGCCTCAAATATTTTTGTATCATGGAGTGCACTCTCGGTTGAACCCGACACTCCGAAGGCAAATTGTATATGATTCTTATACCTAGTCATATTCTCTATAGCACCTAGCGAATGCAGAGATTGGTTACCCATGCATTCTGGTAGGATGATATGGTAACCATAAGGACACCTACTCTAGGGACTACAGACATAGACACCCTAGACTCTATCCAAGGACTTTTTTGGATCATCTTTTGAAGACTACAGATGAAGACACTTCAGAAGATTCTATTATCTTGTTATTTCTTCTTCTCTGCATTTGGATTCTATGGCTCATTCTATTATATTTTTTGAGTGCATTTTTGGAAGATATCGACATTCTTCTATGGCTCTAATTCTTTTTTTTGGTAGATAAGATACTATAGCATTAATACCGGGTTTTACAGGTTGACCCAAAACCTTTTACAAAAATCAGCCCAGGGCTGTTGATGAACATATCCTTACTAAGGATCCTATATATGTAAAATCTACATGCCGCCAAAGCCATTACATCCGGTAAGGCACATAGCTATTATCAAAAAGAAACTTCCCATACAACATTTTGGGTATACCCAGAGAAAACACACATGCATCATAATTACAAAAAAAAATAGACACGGATCCCTTCCTTGAGACAATGGAGAAACAAAAAGTTGTAGACACACATAGCAGAGTACTAAAAAAAACTCCCACAAGCTCTGTATTGATAGTTACTCTTAATAATTCTTTGGTAATTGCTTTCTTCCGTATATGACATGCTTTGGTACCACATACTATCTTGGCCAATCAGCCTTGGAGAAGTGAACCTATTGGCTAGATTTATGGCGGTGGCTATCTGGTGGTCCACGTGGCTTTGGTTCGAAGTCTTATATTGTCGTTTCTTTCCTTCCTTGTGATTATCAACCAACCTCAAATTACTAAGATGACTAGGAGCCATGTTATCGACATGTGACTGTCCCCATTAGTCTTTGTGGTATTTCCAAGCAGCATCCACGAAGACTGACAACTCGAATAATTTTTATTGTGAGTCCAATTCAAAAAGAGATGGGAATACTCCTAGCCTTCGAACTTACAGTGCCTTCCCTGTTGGTAAATTTGACTATCATTCTTGGCATTCTTGTTGAATAAGCTCCTCTACTTCACTCGGGACACCGTGTTCCCATTTGAAAAGTTTGTCACCATCGACACCCAAATTGGCCAACTTATCAGCAATTTTGTTAGCTTCCCGAAAGACATGTTGGGCTTTTTGTCTGTCTTCCCTGGAAAAGGATCCTAGCCTCTTCAACAATTGTTTTAATCCTCCAAGGAGGTGTTTTCCAATTATTGAGGAGATTTATAACATGCATAGAGTCTCCTTCTATGATCAAATTGCCTTCTAAGTCTTGAGTCATTTGAAGGCCTCTCCACATAGCTCTAGCTTCAGCTTCGTTGTTCGTCCTTGTTCCCAAATATTCAGAAAATGCAAGCATCATATTCCCATTATGATCTCGCACAATGCCACCAGCCTGCTCTGCCAAGATTGTCCTTAGTTGCTCCATCAAAATTAAGCTTAAACCAACCCGTAGGAGGTGGAGACCACTTAACATTGGCTCTGGGGTTGACTACCCTAGGCATAGACTCATCTAACAAGGTTAAGCTTAAATATTGAGCAATCGTGGTCTCTTAGATGAGGTTTACAACTATCAAAAGGGATAAGGTTCACATTCTCGTTGGCAAAGGATAGGATCCTGGCAATGATAGTTTGATGATCATGGATAGACTCATTAAAGACTCTATGGTTCCTTTCTAACCACACCTACCAAAGATAGTGATTGAGACAAATTTTCCACATGTATCTAAGTCTTTGGCTTGAAAAGGGCAAGGCCACTGGATGAACAAATCAAGTACGATGGCTGGTTTAACCCATGAAATATTGAAGGCCTAAAAAACCCACTTAGGACAGTCAAGGAAAAAGGGCACTCAAGGAAAATGTGATAAATGGTCTCCCAATTAGCCCTACATAGATAACAATGATTAGTGATACAAATACCTTTACGCATCATATTATCAATGGTTAGAATTCTTCCTTGGATAACCAGCCATGAAAAGACTACAATTTTGGAATTAAATTTTTATCCAAACTAAGTCCTTTTGGAGGACAAAATCCTCGTCATCAAGCAGAAGCTTGTAAGCTGATTTAACAGTGAACTGCCCATTTTCGTAGGAGCCCAGGTCACTTGATCTTCCTTGGGTCTCATGGGGATAAACTGTTGCCTGAGAATGTTACAAAGATCATTTGATTCCGCTTGAAATCCTTGAATTCTTATTTGTTTCCACTTCATTCTACCTCTGTCCTCAACCATATAATCGGAGACTTTTCTACCAATGAGTTCTTCTGTGATATCTCTGATTCGGGCTAAGTTAGGATATTGCGTCAGTGGTTCGTCCTTAGCCCACCTATCATTCCAGCAATTTATCCTCTCACCATTGCCTAAAACCCATCTTAAACCTTTTTTGATGATTTCCTTACAATTAAGAATTGCTTTCCAAAAAGAGAACCTCGATTGGAGCTGAGTCACTTAGAAATTCCATATTTTGAAGATACTTTCGTTTGATGATAGTTGTCCATTCATTTTCTTCACCAAAAATGAGATGCCATGCCTGCTTAGCTAGTAAAGCTAAATTTATATGAGCAATTCTCCTCAGACCTAAGCCCCCATTTTCCCTGGGTCTGCACACTTTGGTCCATCCTACAAGGTGTATCCTTTTTTCTCCTCTGATCCAGTCCATAAAAATTCTTTTTGGAGTTTCTCAATTTTTGGAAAACCTTCACAGGGGCTTTGAAAATGGAGAGGAAATAGACTAGAATGCTCTGAAGAGAGGCCTTAGTGAGGGTCAACTTTCCTGCTTGAGATAGAAGATGACCTTTCCATCCAACAAGTTTTTTGAATTCTTTCAATAACCTTGTCCCACATTGACTCTCTCGGAGAACCAATGAAAAGAGGGAGACCAAGATACGAAGTGGGGAGGTTTGCTATATCACACCCTAAAATTTTTGCAATCCTTCCTTGCCTCTGAATGGGGGTGTTCAAGAAATATAACTTGCTTTTACTAAAATTAACTTTCGACCAGTAGCGTCCTCGTAGAGTTGCAGGATGTATTTAATTATTTTGGCCTCAACCACTGATGCCTTAGTCAATATAAGGGTATCATCGATGAATTGTTGGTGAGAAACAGCCCTAGTGAGAGATGTTGCCTTGATTCCCCGATATTAGCCTTGAAGCAAGCATTTTTTATGGTTCTGCCTAAAGCTTCCCATAATGATGAATAACATGGGGCTGATAGGGTCCCCCTATCGAATTCCTCTATGACTTTGAAAGTAACCAGCAGTTGTTCCATTAACTAGAATCGAGAACCATGCTTTAGAAATACATTCTTTGATCAAATTAACCCATTGGTGGTGAAAACCAAACTTAAGGAGGACAACAATCAGAAAGTCCCAATTTAGCTTATTCAAATGCTTTGTTCATATCAAGCTTGAGGGCAAAAATAGACCTGTTAGTCTTATGAGCAGAGTGCAGAGCTTCATGAACTATGATAACTCCATCCAAGATTGACCTACCCTAGACAGAGCTTCCCTGGCATGGATCTATGATGCGGGGTAGAATATCTCTCATTCTATTTGCAATGGCTTTAGTTAGGATCTTGTAAGAAACATTGCACAGACTGATTGGCCTGAAGTCAGCCATAGATTCAGGGGTTTGCTTCTTAGGAATTAGAGAAATAAAAGTAGAGTTGATACCTTTTGGGATATGATTGCTTGCTTGGAATTCTCTGACAGCAAAATTACATCCTCACTTACGATGTCCCAAAAATCTTGATAGAAATGAGGGGAAAGTCGTCGGGTCCCGGGGCTTTGTCTGGCTCCATGCTAAACAAGGCTTCCTTAATTTCCTCATCAGAAAAGGAGCTAGAAGCTTAAGGTTTATATCCTCATTTATTATGCTAGGAATGGATTGCAAGAGAATATCTTTGGCCTCCTCATTGCACTACGATTCTTGACCAAGGATAGAATTGAAATAAGTTACTGCCTCCTTTCTGATTTCTGTTAAGTCTTGAGTAATAGAACCATCTACTTTTTAAAAAAATTATCTTGTTATTGCTTCTATTTCTAAGCGTGGTGACGTGAAAAAACTTGGAATTTGAATCTCCATATTTCAACCAAAGAGCCCTTGATTTTTGCCTCCAATAGATTTCCTCACAGGCCAAAATGTTATGAAACTCTGCTAGTTTTGTTCGTTCCTCCTGCCTAGTAGTTTCATCAGCATCACCATGTTGGATCCTCTGATCAATTATCTTCAAAATTTCAACAACCTATTTTTTATTTTCAAAGAGGTTCCCAAAGACCTCTTTGTTCCAAGTTCGAAGCTTTTCCTTAACAAACTTTAATTTCCAGCAAGTTTAAAAGTTGCACTACCCATGACAGTGCTGCCACCATGACTTAAGTTATCTCTGAAACTGGAATGTTTGATCCACATAGATTGAAATCTGAAAGGTTTCTTGAAGGACAGAGAGTTAGGGATCTCCAAAAAAATGGGATTATGATCAGAGGCAATTTTAGGAAGGGCTTGCAGGGTAGAATCACCGAACAAAGTTGTAGCCTCCTTTGATAGAAAAAACCTATCAAGCCTTTCTTGAATGAGATGACACCCTATCCGTCGATTGCTCCAGGTATAATTCGCTCCTCTAAGTTTTACATCCATCAACATGTTGGAGTTCACAAAGTCATTGAACTCATCCATGCTCTTGATAGGTGGTCCATTTCCACCCATTTTGTCTGAAGGGTAAAGAGGAGTGTTAAAATCCCTAGCCAGAATCCAGGGGACATTATGGAAGATTTCACTCAGATTGCCTAAGTACTCCCATGGTAGAGCTCTCCCTTGAATTGAAGTCGGGGCATAAATATTTGAAAGGATCCATGACTATTGTTGTTTATTTCCTTAAATAAAACACTAAGAACCCTATCATATTTTTGAATAATGGTGCCTTCTACTATCCGGGGATCCCACAAAGTCATAAGGCCTCCAGATGCTCCTCTGGATGATTTGCAAACCATCTCCCCTTGATTCCAGATTTTTTTGCTATTTTTTTATTGAATCTCATCAGTTTTTGTTTCTTGCAACATGATAATAGTTGGATTCACTTGATTTCTTATTGCACTGACTTCCCTATGTTTGGGCAGGCCATTGAGGCCTCTCACGTTCCATGAGAGGAACTTCATTTAGATTGTTTGGGATTTCTTCCTCTCCCCCTCCCTTGAGGGGGTTTTCCTAATTTGTTGTCTTCAGAACCCGGAATAACCTGTTGAAACAAGGTTCTCTGTTTTCCATTGGCAATGTCATTATCAGTTTTAATTTTTGATGCTCAGCATTTGATATTCTCCCTCTTCTTTTTCATTGCCAAAATCTATAGGAGACTTCACAGTGCTCCTGGTTTGTTTAGGACTAAAATGAGGGAGGTAATTTGTTGCAGAACTGGACTGCCATATTCCTCAGTCTGAAGAGTTTCACATATCTCCACCCCTACATCCAAATCTTCTCCTTTTTTCTTGTATTCCCCTGGTCTGTAGGACGGCCCCTCAGTAGGATTCACTTGGCTCCTAGTGATGATGTTAGGGAGATGAGATTTTTTATTTTCCAATGCCTCAACTTTCTTCCTAAGTTCTTCACATTAGGGTTTGGCTTTGGGATGCCCATGGGCTTGAAGTATTTCTAGCATTGGGGTTTAAGGATCCTGACTTGGATGTGGATTCTAGAGATCGTGCATTAGGGTTTGGATTTGTGATGCCCATGGGGCTTACAGTAATTTTAGCATTAGGGTTTGAGGATCCCGACTTGGATGGGGATTCGAGAGAGTCAGAAAGGTTAGCTTGAAGGTGTTGGGCTTCCATGTCTTCTGATAATCCTCCTACTCCCATATTGGATAGAATTGAAAATTTATTTGAAACTAGAGGATTGGAACTTACTTGAGTATTTTGGTTGCCAACAACCTTTTGTTTTCCTTTGTCTTGTTGGGACCCTGCACCCTCTCTTTTCTTTTTTGGTAGACATAGTTTGCCTAATTGAAATCACCTCTGCCAAGGAAACTCCTCAAATTTCCTCTGTCTAGCATTCCCTCTTCCTTTTCTCTATTCATTGCTAGGTTAGGGCACTGATTGCATAGATGTCCTTGATTTTTACATTCTGCATAGAATTTCGGTCTATTCTCGTATTCTATTGGTTATTTTCTATAGTATTCTCCATACTCTAGCTCCACAAACCTTGGCAATTCATTATTCAAATTAGCATTTACGTAGATTCGTGCATGAGTCATCCTTGTCCTGGCCAAGGTCGCATGGTCAATGGAGATCAGGTCCCCTATAGTTCTGGCTATGCCCTACAGCCAATATTCATTGAAGAACTGGGTAGGTAGACTCGGGAGACGAACCCAAATAGGGGCAATGTTAATATTTTGCTTTTCAGGGTCAAAATCTTCACCCCATCGTCTAAGAAAAAGGCTCCTTTTGCCTAGAAACCAAGGACCTCCTGTTAAAATGCGGTTAGCATCCTCCATATTGTTAAAATGGATAATGAAGAACCCTCGAGTTAGAGCTACCAACTCCAAGCTACCTACCAATCACCCAAGCCCTGATAGTCTCCATGTCCGGCCTACCTCCCAAAAACTTGCCTACCAGGGAGAATTCTTCCATTAAAAGAAAAGGGCTCATGGAACTTGTCGGGGCTGAAATTTTATTATTTACTGGAACTAGGGGCGGAAGAGAGAGAACCTCCTTTCTTTTTCCTCTAAGAGTCTCAGCAAAAGACAGCCACTTCTTGGGCCCCGCATTGTCCTTCGTATCTTTTTTGTCGGGGTCTTTCTGAGGAGGGTCGGGCCCCCGTGTGATGCCCGCCTCCAAATCTGCCATAGCCTGACCGCCTTCCTCTGGATCCTCGCTTGATCCATGCTCGAGGTTCCCACCCACCCCTTTCGTACCTGCTCTACCTCTACCGCCTTGGCTGAGATTCCTGCCCAAAAAATTCAAACCCTCACTCCCGTCGCACCCGCTAAACCTCAGCTCACTCATTCCTCTTGTTGAAGGAGAACAAAAGAAAAAAAACTCTTAATCATTATGGCTCTAATTATTTTGTATTAAGGTGCATTTTTGGTATGTCCAAAGTTCGACGGAGCCCAACACCTTCTAGATGAGATTCACCATGAGGGGGGATATGATATCCATGGTGAACATAGTTAGTAGTGACCTACAAAGGCAACAGACCTAAGTAAGAGGCTGACCCTGAGGCACCAAAGATGAGGCTAACCTATAGAGGCAACAAACCCGAGGAAGTGGCTAACCCTAAGGCAACAGACCTAGATATACACCAATGATCTAGAGTTATTGTTCATAGTAGAGCCAAGCACAAAGAGCACGAGCCTAGACCAAATTATGTAATAAAGGAGGATGTTAGGGTTCTTTTATAAAAGTACACATTAAGGGGGGATGTTAGAATATTAATGTGTACTTTTTTTGTGCATGTTATGACATGTGTCCTTGACACTTGTCATGTTCTCATATAGGCCTCATGCCTATATATTGTAACTTATTTTTGTATCAATCATCTCATCTCTTTCATTCCCAACAGCTTAAAATCCTAAGTACGGTGATGCTAGAGCACATTCAACTTTTAGGATTAAGCACCTCTCTAAACTCTTTGCTACATAGGCTAACACCAATTCTTCTTGCAATGTCATACTTTCACATGATGCCAACTCGACTTCTGGTGTCATGACCTCTATAGCACCAACCTCAATGACACCAACACTTATAGATGGATAACAATGGTGTCAACTCTACATGTCACCACTAATTGCTAAAAAGCATAGAATAAATCCTCTCAATGGTAAATTATAGGGACACATTTACATGTTCAATCTTGTCACATGGCATCTCACTAACTAGTGGAAATTATAGAGGACGTAAAAAGGGAAATATGTAATTGTTCATAAAAATACTTGATAAGTTGAAATTTGATTTGCTTCACTTTTCAACTACTTGTAATTTTTTTACATATTCTATAAATATTAGAGTAAATAATTTTTTACATCTTCTGGTTCTTTAAATTTATTCCCTATCTCCTATCTTTCCCTTTCTTACCCTACAAACTCAATTTGTTCTTGTTTTTTAATCCTTTATTATTCTACTTTAGTGCATTGGAACAAAGTGCCCTATACCTTACAACACTTTTATATCATTTTCAAAGTGGCTACATGGGCCTTATATTATGTAGTGTATTTATATTTGCATCATCTCTAAATAGAGTTGCACTCTTTTGCAAGGAAGAATTATGTTGTGCCCTATTTTCTATTGCACAACTCTAAAGCATAACTTTTAGGGGCCATAAGCTACTTATAGACGTTGTTCTCTATGTCGCCACATCTTGGGCCCCATAGTGTAGATTAGAAAAATTATAAACATATGTATATAGGTATCTAAGCTAAATTCATATGGTAAAACAAGTCTTATATTTCAATTATGATTGGAATTTATTTCATCCCATGTTGATTAAATTTGCATGCAATTTGATTTTGTTATTATTTTCTCCCAAAAGTGTATTTTAGACAAGATATTCCTCCTTAATACGAATCATTTGAGGGCTAAACACTCACTAGTCACACATAGAGCCCCTCCATGCTCATTGATACTTGAATTTAATATTTTTTTGTGGAAGACGAACCATTCCAACCATTTGAGAAAGACTTGAATATGAGACTTCTCAATGGAAGACAACTCATTTTAACAATTTGAACTTTAAACTTAACTTGATGGAAATAAATATTAAGGTTCATCCATGAGATAAAATATTGAAAGAGAAATGTTACATCATTAAAGACAACCAAATAATAAAAATAATCGTATTCAACCTTTATCCATGGTTGTTTGCTTATCTCTTATATTTTGTTATTCTTGTAGCCATTTAAATGATTTTGTCTTAAATATAGTTTAATCTTAAGTCATAATTTGAAAAAACAAAAAATCTTACGATCTAATTGGTTGGATCCATCTTGCTAACCCAATAATGGTTTCATGCTTGAAACTATAGTCCTAGACAAATTTATCAAGAATTTACATACTTAAATATGTTATATACATACACACATGCACATTTAGGCTGGTAATTTAAATTTGTGTAATTTTTATTTTTTTAATTTACATGGTGGAATTTGTAGCCGCCATGAGTTCGAGCAGGCCGTCTGGCTTTTATGGCCACCACAGTATTCTACGTTGTCCACCCCAGAAGATACCACACAGATATTCATGCAGTCTGCCCCTATAACCACCATGCCACAATAATTTTAAACCTGTCCACCCTAGAAGCCACCACACGGATCTTCGCGCAGTCTGCCCCTATAACCACCATGCCACAATCATTTTAAACCTTTTACACCGCTAAAATAACTAGGAAATGGACAAGCGTTCAGTCCGACGAGGCTTGAGATTTGAAACTTGGACCTCCGCCCCCCTTAGGGGGTTTGGTCGAACCAAAATTTGTGTAATATTTATTTTTATTCAAATCTTAAAATTTATTATACCTATAAATAAAAGATACATAATCAAGTGAATTACACTTGAATGATGCCATGCATCACATAGATCCAACTAAAAATCAAAGAGGATACTATCTACACATCAACAATATATTCAATGATGTTATCCAATATGTCATTCCAAAGGTTTTAACTATACCTATTTTCAAGAGTGGAGATATCACTCTGCGATTTGAAAAACTTTATAAAAGTATAATTGAACATAAAATCAATAAGCATGTAGTGAAACAAAGAAAGAGTACAAAAGGAAAAACAACTTTTATAGTAAAGCACTCAACGATACATCATTTCATAAAGACATCATCATTGAAAAAATATGGAATGCAAATAGAGAAATATAGTGTCTTTTTGTTGACTTCAAGAAGACCTTTGATACAATTCATATAAGTAAATATGGAGTAGAATGGAGAAATTAGATATGATAAAAATATAAGGGGACAATTCATAGACTTTATACGGATGTCTAAGCCAGAATTAAAACACAAATGCTACTTTAAAAGTGGCATAGAGATTTAACAAGGTTTTCCATTATTCCCTATATTTTTTGGTTTATATGTTGATAAACTAGAAGAACGGTTACATGTGAAAGGTGGTGATGGTGTCCAATTGGGAGTATATATGGTGAAGCTTCTCTTATATGCAAGTGATCTAATTTTGATTGCAAGGGCAATACATGGGTTAAGAGAGAATTTAAAGCTCTTAGAATGATTTTATAAGGAAATAGACATGCAAGTGACTACTACCAAAACTAAGATCTTTGTTTTCTTCACTCATAAAAAAGAAATAGTTAATTTTTCATTTTGATGGGACCCCTTAAAGAAGTAACAAAATATAATTTTTTTGGGATAAAATTTAGTAATAAGTTCAATTGAGAATTATGTAGAATGAAGAGAGTTTTAGAAGGATGAACAACACTTTCCACATTATAAAAACAGGTTGGAGAAGTCAAATTATAAGATTGGCAGATTGCACAGGTCTTATTTGGGTTATTGGTGATGTTAACGATACTTAGGGGTGTGATATATGGCCTAGTAACACATCAATATTAAGAAGACAAATAAATAGAATTCAAAAAGATTTGATCACAAGCAAATTCAAAATGAAATATTTAGTTCCATATAAAGTACTTTTAGTAAAAGCAATTACTTTTCCCATAGATGCAGTTATTATGATTTACTTTGTAGGTTATATAAAAAAGATTGAAAATATGAATGTAAGTAGATGGCTAAAAGGCTATGATATAAGAGGATTTGAACAAGGCAGAAAATACATAGAAATAAGAAAACAACAAATGGATAAATAGGTGGGATATGAACTTAATTAATATCCAAACAATAATGATATAAAGACCTATGTTAAAGGTAATTTCAAGGCAACAATGTGGACAAAGGATCTAGGAAGGAAGAAAAAGCACGACCTTGTTGAACTCAACTCCATGTATGAACACCATAAAATAAAATCCAAGGATAAAAATATCAAATGGACAACCAAAATATTTACAACCTAATTGAATTTTACCTCCCATAAACTCAAAATCTAAAATAAGTAAATGGAAGAGACCACAAAAATTGAGAGGAGAGAATATGTACCTATCATACACTAGATATAATATAAATAAATAAGTGTTTCATCTTGGAATACAAATCTTACAATGATATATGAATTAGTCATGTTGATACTTTAATAATGAAATCTATGCACAAATTATTTGAGAAGCCAAGAAGAGATAAATAAGAGAATATATCACAATGAATCCTCTATTGGAGCCTATGCTAATACAACACTCACATGTGGATCCTACTCAAGTGGTACCTTTTTTAACAAGCTAAATGATTAATGTTATTACCAAGTTACTTGGAAAGGGTCGCATTACTTGTTCAAGATTGATAAAAGAGGTTAGTTTGCAACACAACCAGATGATACAAACTTGACCAACTCAAACATTTGTTTCCTTTGTTGGAATTCAAAGCAATGAGGACCATTGCTTTCCAAGGAAGGATAAATGATATTTGCAAAGTATGGATTGCTTAGGTCCTTAAGGATTATGATGCCAACTATTAGACCTTGACATCCATTTTAACTTTTGACCATAGAGGCTAATACCTTAACAACTTGTGGCACTATGCCTACTTATGGTGCCAAACCACATGTGGCTCCAAGCTTACTATAGTATCATCTCTACCTTGGCGATAATGCCTATGGCTTCTACACATCTAAATAGAAAGACAGTTGGTATCAATACCCCATGTCAATAATCAATGCCAAAATATGCACAAAGGATCTTTTAGTGTTAGGCATTGGAGACAAAGTTATAATTGTCCAGCCTTTCCATTAGGCATCTTCCTAACTTACACCAACTCCATAGAAACAAATGGATGGTTTAAATCTAATTTATAAAACTACTTCTTATTAGGAATCTTCCTAACTTACACCAACTCCATAAAAGCAAGTAGATGGTTTAAATCTATTTTATAAAACTACTTCTTGATCACTTAGGAGCTAAATTGTTTCCTCTTTCAAGTGTCTTGTAATGAATATCCATCATGTATATAGCATAGGACTATGGTTTAATACTTCTTCCTCTTTATTTTTTAATCTCTTAGTTATTTCTCTCCCTTATTATTGCAAACCTTCTTGTTCTTGCAATCTATGAAAATTTTGTTTTGTTACTATTTTTACTACATAAGGATAAGATGTACTTCAACCCTATGCACAATACATCTCATATAATTAAGTATTTATACTACTTTCAATATATTACATGAGTCTCACAATCTATCATTTATTTATATTATATTTAAATAAAGTTTCATCTTAATTTAGAAGAAATATTTGTTGTGCCTATATTTTGAAGCATAACTACCTTGACGTTATAAATTAATTTAGAAGAATTATCCTCTACACTCTATCTTAAACCTTACAATACAAATTATTTTAACTTTATAAACATTAAAAACATTTTATTATATTTTATGGTCTTCCTATAAAACTATAATATCAATAAAAAACTAATAAAATTTCACATTATTTTTATTTATTTAAATACATAAAATAAAATTATTTAAATAATTTTAAATTTTTAATACAAACTTATGTATTATTTTATTTTAACTACATAGTTAAAAGTAAAAGATATCAAATAAATTACAATCATGAAACAATGTCACATGAGAGTCTAAATAAAAGTATTATTATATATACTTATAACACTAAAAATACTTAAAAATTAAATGTTACCTAAAAAATAAAGAAATTTAGTGGTATTTTATTTCTCTATGTTTTTGACGTTTGGTTAAATAACAACAAGATGGAATAAGTGTTTTGGAATAACCCATGATTAATTTGAACCGTACTCGATAAAAGGAAAAAACTGTGAATGTAACCAGCTTTTATATAAATAAAATAAAAAAATTGAAGCAATAATATTACGGAGACGGATTCTAAAAAAAAAACAATTACTTATCAAAGAATAAACCTCGTCATCTCAAGTCCCGTACACGTGCAACATTATTTAGTCAGAAGAACAACGAAAAAACATCGTCCAGCTGACGATTTCTGCATGCCTTAAATTGAACGTCGACAAACCTGTCCGCTAAAGACAATGCCTCAATACACCCGTCGAATACCAAAGCCTCTTCAGTGCATGTCGAAATTCTTTTGCCACCACAGGTTCGAGGAATCACTCTTTCATAGCTTTCACCTCCTTAACTATATATGCTGCTCATTCAGCTTAGCCTCCCTCTTTTTTCGGCCGCCTCACTCCACTTTTCTTCCTAGGCCTTCATCGTCACTCCCCCTCTTCTCATCACCCCTTCCATTGCTCAATACCAATCTGAATTATCCCACCTACTTCAATCCTTGCTCTTCGAAGCTTTAAAAATTTAAGAACTCTACTTGCACCAGCTCAAAGATTTATTATTGCTCAATTTAATCAAGGCCTTTTGGGCTTTGAGAGCAAGGGAGGAGGAGCATATTAAGATCAGTAGGATGGTGATAGTCCAAATGGATAGCAAGGAAGAAAGAGCCAGAGCTGCGGCTGCCCATCAGGCTAGATTTCAGAAAATTGTTCTCAGTTGGGATTATCTTCGCCTCCTCAGTGACTCCAAGGTCAGTTGAACATTAAAAAAAAAAAAATCATGTGTTAATAATCTGGGACTTTGAGTCGTGTATGAGTCCCATCAAGCATCAATCGGTGGCAGGCAGGCTTAGAGGTGTAAGCCCGATTTTTCATGTCGAGGTGCTATACATTTGTGGGGGTAATTAGTCCACCCTCCTGATTTCTAACATTCCTAGCAGTTAGGAATGTCGTAATTATCTTAATATTACTAGCAGTCAGGAATGTGATGATTATCTTAATATTCCTAGCAGTCAGAAATGTTGTGATTATCTTAAATAAGATTGTAACATGAGTAGTTGGCTGTTTTGATTTCTAACATAATCTCAAAAACTAAAAAAATTTAAACATGAGTATATGGACAAATATATACATGATATAGTTGTATATGGGCATAGAGAAGTTGATTTGATATAATTGCATTTGTTGGTATAGAGAAATTGAATAGTAATTGAACCTAACATGGCAGGTTAGACAGAAGCAGAATGAGCGTGGTGTAGCTTTGAAGAAAGTGGGGACTAGTTTCAAAGATATCAATGAGTATATTAGTGTATTTGAGCCTCTTATCTTTGAGGAGGTTAAAGCACATATTATGAGAAGTGAAGAGGAAGGTACTCTCCCTCTCTCTGTTTGATTTTCAATTCAATTCATAGCACAAAGACCCACTTTATCCAAAACAGTTGGAATATCCAAAGCAATGAAGCGTGCACTTGAATGTGGTATACTGCCCTTTATTAAACAAGCTTTTGGCTGTTCTCCATCAACAGAATATCCCATACACCTAAAATCCATTAGTGAGATCCATCTGATATTTTATAGCTCTAGGAATGTATGCTGTGAGGTGGACTGATTGAATTGGACTGCAGAAAGGGTGACTTGTGCATTTTGATGGTTTAAACATTATGCATTTTGATGGTAATATATGGTCTAGATGAAAGTTGACCTGTACTTTTATTTGTAACAATATAGCTGAAGTATACTGCCCCGTGCCATATCAGGGTATTTGAAACCACATAATGCTATTATGGACCAGACATCATACTATTTTAATAAATCACCTAGGTGTTCCCTTTGAAAGTATATATAATCCCTTGAGCTTAGCTTAAAAAATTGTTAAGCTTCACTAATACTGTGGGATTCGAACCTTGGCTTAGAACCTTGGGTTATAGCATAAACTCCTTATTCCTCACAATTTATTCTAAAACCATGGCAAAACGTGAAGGGATTGGAATCTTGGACTATCCACTTGTCCCAAACCCTTGGACATGAAATTCTTTGTACTTAAATTTAATAAAGTTATTTTTTTTTAAGATAAAACCAATGCATAGGAAAACTTATATTCTCCCTCCATCTGCTGAACTTCTTAATTCAGTAGTTAGTTTCTAAAGTCTATATGCATTGGGGAAGTGATTGTCTCACTCCATATACTTTGCGATCTTCAAATCTCACAGTAACTATGATTTTTGTTTTTCCTTTTTCTCAAGTCAAATTGCATTGGGAGAGTTATTTTCTCAATTCATATTCAGAGTGACTCTTTTAATCTCTTTATTTTAATCAACTTCCTTTTTTAAATAAATAAAAAATGTGTGCCTAATTTGAAAACAAAACCTCTAGTCATTTTTGCAGATAGAATCTATGCTATGAAACATGACAATGCAGCTCCTTCATCCTTGTACTTAAAAAAACTAACTCCTACTGTATCTGCATGGCAGTTATTTCCAATTACTTGACAACTTGCCTCAACTGTAGTAGTATTTCTGTGAAGCAAATAACGGTTTCTGTTAGCTTCAAGCATTTTGCACATGATTTGCGTATCCAATTTATTACATACATCTTATTGGAACAGGGACTATAGAGGCTGAGGTGGCAGCAGCTGTAACTTGTGAAAAGACCAGAGAGTTTTACACGGCTCGCATTGCAGTGAAATGTGAAGTTATTGAACAGTTTGCAGAAAATGATCTATTGCTCCTTAGCAAGGATAAGGTAGGCATTTTGCTTTTTCACAAGTTTATGCATATCTATTATGATTATATATGAGCATTTTGCTTTTTCATAAGTTTACCCATATCTATTATGATTATATATGGGTGCTCTAAATCTTATATCCCGCCACGCACAAAGAGGCTAATTCTGAAGACTTGGAGAGTTGAACAAGCTTTAACCATGACATTTTACAATCAACAATAAATTTTATCTAATTTGCATTCCATCTAGAATTTTCCTTCACAGCATCCGTATTTTATTATCTTGACTCCTCAGCTGCTTATCTGAAGTTTCTTATGTTAGGAATTATATACTAGATACTCATTGTTATTTTGTACTATATTCTGTTTTTAAAGTATTGTACTCTTTTGTGTTCCAATGTTAGTTTTGTTTCCTTTCTAGGAGTTTGTTGTGTTTACCTTCAATATCCTTCATCTATGATTTTAGGCTTTTTATCCAATAGAAAATTTTGACCATTGAACATCGGTGATAATTTTGTATTATGAGCTTTTTAAAGTATTTTACTCTTTTGTGTTCCAATGTTAGTTTTGTTTCCTTTCTAGGAGTTTGTTGTGTTTACCTTCAATATCCTTCATCTATGATTTTAGGCTTTTTATCCAATAGAAAATTTTGACCATTGAACATCGGTGATAATTTTGTATTATGAGCAACAGGAGTAAATGTAATAACTCCCATAGGAACAAAACCCAACTATGATCTTTGTCATATAGATTTCACATCTATTGCATAACTGTAAGAAACAATCTTCAGCAATTTCATTCAAGACTTAGGTACTAGTGAATGATCCATGCATTAAAAACTGTTGGTTCTGATACCATATGAAGTTCCTGAAGAACACTTGCTGAATACTGGGCAGCCTACTCTTATCTTTATCACATAGATATCACATATATTTTATAATTGTAAGAAAGAATCTTCAAGACTCTCATTTGAGACTCGCGTACTGAAGATCCATGTATTAAAAACTGTTATCTTTCAAATCATATGAAAGCATAAAAAAGAACGGTTGCTGAATACCGGTTGCCCACTTTTCCCCAATACATGTTGCAGAACAAAATTGACCATGCAGAAAGAACACAGGTCATATCCAACCAATGGTTGGAGAATGCAAATATTCTGTAGTTCACACAAGTTAGAGGGGGCCAATTCATGTTCATTGTCCATAAAGCAAATGCTAACCAAATTTTTTGCTATATTCTCACAAAGTGAGATAGCAGGGACAAAAATGCCTCACTTATGCAATGTATACAAAGCCTTCTAGAATTTCCGAAAAGTTTCAATGAACAAGAGCCCTCACTAGCTTATTTGCTTTCAAAGTATTTACCACTTTTATAACATGCAGTCAGATATAAAAGTTGTGAACAAAGCATGAACTTCATTTTGTAATTTCTAAATTTTGAATATACAGATGGAAAAAAGTGCTTTACAATGTAATCTATAACAAGCCTTTTAAACTTCCTGAATTTCAGTAAACAGAAGACACTCATTTGCATGTTTGCTTATGAAGTTGTTACCACTTTGATGAAAAGGAATTTCATTGCAAATAAGAGTCTTCAAAACATGAACATCTCTATATATTTGAAATAAACTTTGCTGGTGAGCATGAACTTCTTTTTCATCTTTTTTAGATATGATTATAGACATTCCTGAAGTGCTAAGTAAGAAGAGATTATATAAGAACTAGCTTGTAGAAATTGATGGATAGAACTTTGACTCAAATTTTATCTTTAGTTAGACTATATTTTACCCACAGCTCACACTACTAGACGAATAAGAAGGGAGATGCATTTATGTATCAAGAGCATATATCACTAGACTAGCACTTAGGAGAGGCAGCAGTTATAAATTTGATAGGAAGAAGTTTGTTCATCTTAGCTTGACGAGAGGAAATTTGTGCATGTTAGCATATAACGAAGACATGAGAAAAAGCTACCCAAAATAAATTGGTGATACAAAGATCAATTATACGAACAAAAGCTGATTCTTATCTAAAACCAAACATTAATAGAGAAGAGGTGCATCATGTCATACATTCATTCATGTTACAATGGATCTCCAAAAAGTTAACAAAAAAAAAAATGCTGGAAATATAAAATCATTGACAATTTTCTAATCTATTTCACATAAAATAGATTTGGGAAAAATATGGTTAATGATAAATCAAATGAAGTAGTGTCGTCTTCAAGTAATTAGCAAAGCAAAAATGAGAATGGCCATTACCATGCTGAATTCTTTTGTAACTACCAACCAAATCAGATCTCAAGTGAACTTTCATTGTCGAATAGATGCATAAATTGTTTTTTTTTGGTGTTCTGTTCTAGAAATATACATAAATGTCTTAGTAAAGTAAATGCAAATTTTTTATCCAATTGAAGAATCTTATACAAGATATAAGAGAATTTTGCATGCTCAAGTTTAAAGGTTAATATCTTATTAAAAATCATCCTCTGAAATAGTTTTGGCTTCAGAATAGACATCATATGAGGAATTGTGGCTAAAAACTTATCAGTGAGCAACCTAGGTAATTATCATGCATTTATTTAACATTTTTACATTGTTAAAGCCAGGGGCCATATCACTCATACACCCAGTGTTTGAAGGCTATGGTTTGCGTCCCTTAGTTCTCTAATCTTGAATTTAATATTTTCCTACTAGGGAATTTGCTTTGCCATGTATTGTTATTCTTCCAACCTTATGGGTGCATTATAAAAGCTCTTATTAGAACTGTTTTCAGTAAGTCCTGTCCATTTCTTAGTACATTACTAATTTTTATATTTAATTGGAAAATTCTTAAGGAAAATGTGAATGATGCATTAAAAAACCTCTTGAAGTATTAAAAGAACTAGTTGTACTATTTTTTTCCCATTCTTAATACATTCCTAATTTTATATTTAATCAAAAATCCTTAAGACATGTGAATGATGATCACATGATAATGTCGTCTACAGATTGAAGATGGGTCAATTCCTTCAAGTACACATGCTCTTGCAATGGTTGAAGGTCGTGATGGCAGATTGGTACTGAAGCTACAAATGTTTCTTGATGGGGAAGTTGATCAATCAAATGTTGACCAAATCTCACCTAGCTCAAGACTTTCAGAAATGCTTCCAATCCTTCAAGAAACAAGGACTTTAATGTGGGTTTTAAAGGTGACTAATATTCTTTATTTTTTTTAATAGGACATTGTTTTAAAGACTGTAGACTGCTATATGTAAATTTAAATAAATCTGTGTTGTATTTTCCCACGAATTATTTAGATATTTTTTGGTGACCATAATGCTAGGGGCTATGTACATGGTATATAATGAATATTGACAATCAAGGGACATAGAGGATGTTTTCCATTGTTTATTCAAGTGGTTTGCTTTAGATGTGATCTGAAACCAGTCAAGAGATTCATCAAACAGATCATTGCCAGAGCAAATCAACCAGATTTCAGGATCCCAAATATACCAGCTGTTATTTATTTGCATCAAACAAGAAGGATCCCAAATATACCAGCTGTTATTTATTTGCATCAAACAAGAGAAATCAAGGGAAAAACAAAGGTATATCAATGTTTCAAATGTGAAAATAACTCCATAAACATATTTCAGACATCAAATACAACAAAATGAAACCTTGTTTTATAAGAAACCATCCTGTTGCGGATATATACTCCAGAGCATAACAAGAAGGGTTTATTTCTTCAAGAACAAAGGAATTTAAAATATTTGCTCAAACCAGATCCTCCTTTGTTCACTATGCCTATGTTGCATACAAGCCTCCTCCTCTAAGGCTTTGTCCATTAAGTTTACAGCTATATTTTCCAGCTTCCAATACCATATAGTCATGATTTCTTAATGACCTTTCATTCTCCAAAGGGAGATGGGAAGCCAAGGCTTTGTCCATTAAGTTTACAGCTATATTTTCCAGCTTCCAATACCATATAGTCATGATTTCTTAATGACCTTTCATTCTCCAAAGGGAGATGGGAAGCCAAAGGTTGAGTTGGCTGAATATGCATTTATTATTTTTCCTCATTTCTTTTCATTTTCTCCCTCACATTTGTCTTATATGTATGAAGAAAATGGTCTTATTTGTAGAAAATTGTTTTGCCTTTTCTGGTTAACAAAACATTTTGTCTTATTTGTAGACAACATATTTTGTCTTATTTATAGAGTGCTCACATGATCCATTTGAATCACACCTACCCCAGAGGGAGGTGCTTGGTCTCTTAAGAGCTTATTTAGAAAAGAAAAGGGAAGATCAATTCTCCTCCTTGTTTGTTTGGGAGGTGCTTGCTCTCTTAAGAGCTTATTTACAAAATAAAAGGGAAGATCATTTCTCCTCCCTTGTTTGTTTGCCCCTCTGATAAAACATAGTGCGTTGCTTGCAGCTATAGAAAAAATGTTTTACCTTTCCTTCTATGCATTGACAATAAATGGTTTACCTTCCTTGACTAGTCAGTATTTCTTTCCTAAAGAATATGGATTCTCTTTCCCACGAGTATGGGCTGCCTATAAGCATCTAACACACATCAAAAGACACCACATCACATTCCACTTCATCAATGAAATGATATGAAATTGGAAGATTGAGTTTACACATTTTGGTAACATGCAACCAGCCCAAAGAATAGTGATTTGGATGCTCCAAGGTCTTCAACCCAAGTTGCTTTACCATTTTTTCTGAATTTAAGTTCTCTTGTGAACTAGGATTGATCCTTTCATCAACTTTATCACTTTTAACATGCACCTTAAGAAGAAGCTGATCTTCTTTTACCTGAACTGCAATTTTTTATATTCTTTGGCTTTTTGGATTTCCTTATTCTTTCTTGTGGATGTGCATATAAGAGAATCATCAAGATCGGATATCATATATAATTACTTTTTCTTCCACTTTTGTGGTCAAGGCTTTCTTTGCCTCATTTTTTTTCTTCTTCCATTGGTGAAGTTTGGGATGCAACTTTCCAACTTCTTTTATCATCATGTCCATCCTTATCACACTATTAATAATAATTCTTGGATTCTTTGTTTTGGGGAGGATGGTGGCATAGTTTCCCCTTTTGTTTGACCTCTTTTCTTGGAAATTAGTCATATAATCTTCTACACTTTGTCCTTCCTTTTTGCGAAGGTATTGCAATTTATGTTTCCCGTCTTCCTCATACCCTATTGTGTACAATTGCTTGTGCATTAATTCCTTGAAGGCACTCCAGTTGGTTACTGTTGGTTACTGTTGGTTACGAATCTGCCATGAGGAAAGGATTTGGTATAATGCGCCCCAGATTCGCCCACCAGATTGAAAGGCCAGAAGGAAGGGATGCCTTCCGTGCCAATCTCCGGAGAAGGCTGGCTTCCTGTGGGTTTTTAGAGTTTTAAGCTAAGAGTGCAGGGAAAGAGATAAAAATGCGGAAAGAGAATCCAAATGTGATTGGAGTTGGGTGGGGGGAATAAGCAGCACGGCAACGATCAATCACCACTACTAACAACATTCCTATACAAAACACACATCGAAACTACAACTATCATGCATCCTATGTATCCTCTATTTATGCATTCCAGGAATACTTAATCATCAAATACTGGAGTCCAGAGTTCAGTACAACAGTAAGCAATGAAATAAGAAACATGAGGCAGAGAAACATGAGGCAGAAATGACAAGGAGAGGCAGCATACAAAATGAAGACAGTAAGCAGAGCCAAGTATGTATCTTGTATTAGAGGTATCTATCTTGTATTAGAGGCAAACGCACAGCTACAATGGTTCCCTAGCAGTATATTCCCCTTCCACCACTTACAATGAAAATGTGGTGGCTATTTATAGCCCCAGTTCCCCCCGATTACAATCACGGGCACAAAGTCCCAGACTGGACATTAGCTGACAAAAGCGGCAGAGGAGCTGCTGATGCTGACTTCTGTCGGCGAGGACTGTACCCGCAACATGGTCTCCCTGAAAGCTGTACAGCTATGTGGCAGTGCGTGCGGTCAAACCTCTGGTCAGCAGGAATGCGGGTAGCTACGGTAGATGAAACTTCACATCAGCTTAAATGGGGGCAGCTGGCGTAGGTAGTGCAGCCCATGCTTGTCCTTTATCCCTTCACATCTCGGCTCGAATCCCGAGGTTGGACACTTGTCGATGCTAATGAGTGACACATGGCTGCCTTGAAAGGCAGTTTATCCAACTTCGCCCAGGATCAGAGCGTTTTCGGATTGCGCAGGTGGAAAACAACGCAGTTGGGGAGGCCTCGGTGCCTTAGTCAATTTTTGGGTTTACTTGCCCAACTGCGCACCGGTCAAAGGGCGCACTCCGACTTCGCTGCGAAGTCGGGTTGCGCACCGGTACTTGGCTGATTTTCCGCCGTTCGGACTGCGCACCAAAAATGGGGCGCACCCCAGCTTCGCAGCAAAGTCGGTTGCGCCCCAGCACTTAGCTGATTTTCTGCACACTGCTTTCCCAAGTGCGCCCAGGAAGAAGGGCGCACCTTGACTTCGCTGCGAAGTCGGGTTGCGCCACATACTTAGTCAAATTCTGCTCCGTTTTGGCTTGCCTTCACACTTCGCCTTCCCTACTGCGCACTGATCTGAGGGCGCACCCCGACTTCGCAGCGAAGTCGGGTTGCGCTCTGACACTTAGAAACTTTCAGGGAACACTTCTGTTCTGGAAACTTTTCTGGGGGAAGTTCAAGGGGAAGAGGGAGGAATGAAACTGCAAGGAAGAGGGAGAAAGGGAGAACCTGGAAGAGGGAGGAATGAAACTGCAAGGAAGAGGGAGAAAGGGAGAAATGAAGAAAGGGAAAAAAAGGAGGAGGGAAGGAAAAGAGCAGATCACTTACAAAAACTGAAAACATGGCACCCCATGCAAAATGTGGCAACATTCCTGGTGGCTTGTGGGGTGTCGAGCTCGCCTTGACACAAAGAACCATGCCTTCATCCTTTGGGCGCAGAGGAACTTCCTTCCCCTGCTTTCTGCTGCTCTGACCGCTTCCTTCCGGGCAACTGTTCTTCTTCGGGTTCACTTTCGGCAGTTGCCTCCTCAGTTTCATCTTTTGAATCTGAATGCTCTCCACTGTCGGCCTCCCACCTGCGAATGCACTCGTATGCGGCCTTGGCTTGGTCCCAGACTGCTGCTTAAAAGGGCCTGAGGTCGCTGATCTCTCTTAATGTTGCGTGGAATGCAGCAACCGCATGCAGGTCGATGGTGTTATATCTTTTCCCAACTCCTTTAGGGAGGAGTTGATCTTGCAGTATTTTGACACCATCTGGGTGACCTGAGCTTCCTGAATTAGTTCTGCCCAGCTATCAATCTCTGTTGTGTCCACCTCAAAAGACAGCCAATTCTGCTTTACCTGCTCAAGGGCGAGAAACTCGCCATCTTCGATGAAGCTCAGGCACCCGTGTTCGGACAGAGTGTGAAAGGGGGCCAGGAAAATGTCCTTTTCATGTTCTAATGTGTCCAGCATCTTTCTGGAAGCCCTTACCTTGTTTGTCTTATCAAAATAAATATGCAAGGTTACCCTTGCATCTGCCCACTCTAAGGCAAGTTGGGACATTGGGGGAATTTGGAGGCCTTTGCGCTAGAACTCCTCAAGTTTCATAGCCAGGTCCAGCCATTGCCTGGCCTGGTGTTCGGCCTCCTCTACCACTTCACTCCCCCGGGCAGATATTTCTTCGATCCTGGATGCGAAATCCAGGACCGATACAAACTTAACAATGTTGGGCTTGCACCCATGCAGTAGACCAGCCCGCATCTCTTTGACTTTGCTCTTTGAAAAGGCCGCCGCCTGTGATGTTTTCTCTGCAAGCTGCGACTGCGCCTGTTTCAAGGAATCCTGAAGCTGTGAAACCTGCTCCAACGCCGCCCTTTTCTCCTCTGACAGCTGCTCGGTTGTTTGTCTCTGCGCTGCGGCCTCCTGCTGAGAGGCGGCTAGCTGGGCCTTAAGCTCATCTATCTCCTGCTACGCAGACCCCAGCTGCGCGGTGGCCCTAGCCAGGTCCTCCTCAAGCTGCATTGTGTTGTTTTGCAGCTGAAACAGCGCCTCCTGGGTCTCAAGATGCTTGACAAGGAGATTGTCTGTCCTACGACGAATACCATGGATTTCGTATTCCTCGTTGATAACATCAAATCTTTTCTCCTTCCTTTGATGCTCGTAGTCTGCCTTGGTCATCTCTCGGAGAGGCTTCTTTACTTTCGGGATTAATTTCTCAGTTGTCAGCACTCTCCTGTCTAGGTCGAACTTGGTGCGTTTTACTGGGGCAGCTATCTCTTCGGCTCTCCTTCGTTTCATGCCCTGGAGAAAGGAGGCGGAGCATCCCGAGGCCTTTGCTGCCAAAGGCTGGTCATCAGTGCTCTGCAGTTCGCCCATGAAGTCCAGGTACTCCAGCATTGGATCTTGCTGCGGCATTTTCCCTGCAAACAACGACGCGGGAGGTATTCCAGAAGGAGTGGCCGCTTTTGAGGGCGACCGGGTCCTAGGGGAAGCGGGCGGCTGAGTGGATGGTGTTGGTAGGGTTTTAAACGGCTGGGGTGAGGAGCGCGGCGGTGAATGTGCAGCTTCAACACTGGTTGCGGATGAGGGTTCTATGGTTTGGCTCAGTGACTGGAAGGCGTTAGGATCCTGAGCAAACTGGTCAAAGGAATGTGGGCCGCTAGATGGCTGGGTAGCTTGGGAAGAAGAAGACGCGGCTATGGCTTGCCCTGATGAAATGGGAGATGGAGCTTTGGCAGGGCCGACTGGGACTTGGGGAAGAGGTGCAGTGGACGTACCTGCGGGCTCCGCCTGAGCCGCTGTTGGAGGGACGCTTGCAGCCCGAGTGTCTGCTTCTGATTCAGGGCTATCCAAGGAGACAATTTCTGGCACTGCTGCCCCCGTTTGTGCCGCGGCTGTCTGCTGTACCGGCTCCTTAGGCCGGTTGGCCCTTTCAACTCTCTTCCTCTTCCTCTCTTCTGGCGTTGTGGCTGGTTCGGAGTAAGGAGATAAGGTCGGGGCGGCAGGTGTTGACGTCCCCATGGTAAACTTGTACCTGGGTCTGGCTGGAAGGATGCCTGCCGCAGCCGGTCTACTAGCTGGCAGCGCGGACGCCTTTTCTGTTGGAGGAGCCACCTCAGGGGTTGACTTCTCTGAACCTTGCGCCCTTTCGAGCACTGCCTCGGAAGATACAGGCTGCATCGGGCCCACTTGACTGCTCGCCGGAGTTGCGCTGGAAGTTGCCGGAGTTGACGATTGCTGGGACGGGGGCCTCCTTGTATACCTTTTCCTAGCGCCTCGAGGGACGCAATTTCAAAATTCGAAAGGCCGCCACGTGTCAGCGTACTAGTCATATAGAGCCGAAAATTCATCATCGACGACCAGTGTTTTTCGGTCGGATTTATCGTGCTGCGTGCGGCACCTCATCTTCCAGCATTCAATGGTTTTGTCTTTATGCCAGTTGAGGGGCATCACCTTGGCGAGGAATTTCTTGAAGCCCGCAGATTCCAACCGGTGATCCGGGTTTCGCTCCGGATCGTACGCTACCTCCTCGCAGTAGAACTCATGCCATGGAGGCCACGATTGCATCTGTTCGATGTGCCATTCCAGGTCTGCGCCTGTTCTATTGCCTCTTTCCTGCATGATCTCGGCTCGGGGACAGATGTGCGTGAATTTTCCCCTGACCCCAATTGGGTCGTACTTCCAGCGCTGCGGCAGCATTATTAGACCCATGTCAATGAGTTCCCGCTCGAGGTAGACGTGCTGTCCGATTTCGTACACTTGGGTATTCGCCCAGGTGATGGGATACTGAAATATTTGGCCTTTCTTTTTGCCTTGGCCGAACTCTTCTTCAACATAGTCCATCTGCCGCGCAATTTCCATCCCGAACTGGTGGTCAGTGCAGAAGTAGGGCAGCAGGAATGGCTTCCCCTTGAATCCATAGATTCTGACCACGATGCCCTGTGTCAGCCGGAAGGTGTCCCCGTATTCATTATTTCTCAAGTATCTTGTCATGACTTCTGGCGGGCGGGATGCCTTACGGTTGAACAACCCCATGACCATGCACAAAAATTTAAGATTAAATTCATAGAACGAGCCTTTTCTGTACAGAATCTCGGTCCATTCGTACACGGGCAGCGGCTCTCCTTTTTCGTTTATTTTCTTCAAGTCAAGAACGTTCATCCGGTTTTTGGTAGTGCATGTGATACAGGCACAGCCATGTGAGGAAGGAGCAGAACCGGAAATCCGTTGACTGCTTCTGTTGCAACCTAACCAGACTTGAATGTATTGCATACGCCAGCTAGTCCGCCCAGTCGAAGAAAATAGGGCGCTTTCCACTCTTCTGCGCTGTAGAGTCGTAAAATTCTCCGTGCAGGAGACATTCTGCCAGCGCCAGTTGGTACGGTCGTACTACTCTATCAGAGTCGCAGCCCAGGACCCATGCCAGGATGACATAAATATACTTGTTCTCAAATTGGTCCAGTGGTATGGGGCCAGTAGGCCACTATCCGACCGCCAGCGGAGTCTTCAGCTCCGAGTCGAGGAATTCCCTCATCCTCCTTGTCTGCGTAAATCTGCCAGTATGTTCATCAAGATTCACCCTTCTGATAATCGCGCCGGGTTCATACTGGAGCCCTGGGGCGAACGCTGGCTGGACGCTCTCCCGAAAAAGTGTGAACAACACTTTTCCCTTGTTGTCGCAGACTTGCCGGGCAGTCGGCTTGTAATATTCTACAATTTCTTCGATCAGCTCCGGGCACTGGTGGGTAGGAGGGCACAAGAACCAATACAAGTTCGATTTAGACGCAGCCCCGAGGTGGTGCGAGGGCGAAACCTTGTCTGCCCACTTTGCGATATTCGGCCGCAGCTTGGTGAGGCTGATGGAGAAAGAGCCGTCCTTGTATCCGGCCAGGTGATTAACGGGCGACGGCGGAATTTGCCCAACTACACGCCTCTTCGTCCGGGTCTTTCTTTTATGGTCCTACGGCGCTTCGCTCTCATGAGCGCTTGACTTTGGTGATTCCTCAGCTTTGCGCCGGTCTTTGCTAGATTGCGCCTGTACGGGCGCTTTCCCCTTGTCCATCCTTTCTGAAATGGCAGAGGCGGGAATTACGGCTTCTGAATTGTCAGCTCTGCGTTTTGCAGTCTCGAAAGCAGTCGATACTATGGATTCTCTGAGTATGCCAGGGCCTTTTCTAGGCAAAGACTGCAGTATTAATGGCGCGAGGGAGGGAGTTAGGGCGGTTAACTCGAAGTTGGTGGAGGCGTTATGATTTTTTGGCGGCTATGCATGGGTTTATTTTTGAAAAGCGCACCCTAGTAGCCGTTGGTCCAAACACACCTTGCTTTTTTAATGCATCGTTCTTGAAAGTTGTGCAATCAGGTTCCTCGAGAGCCTCATTACCCACTTCGGGGTCCCTGAGTCAATAGTGACGGACAATGGTCCGGGGTTCGCAGGCGCGGTACTCACGGAGTACACCGGTAAATATGACATTTATCACAAATTGTCTTCCAATTACTACCTGCAGGGGAACGGTCTTGCCGAGTCCACCAACAAGAACCTACTGAAGATCATCAGAAAGACAGTCGAAAAGAACAAGAGGACTTGGCACCTGCTCCTAAATCGGGCGCTGTGGGCGGATAGAATATCATTCAAAAAATCCATTAATACATCCCCTATGCGCTCGTCTACGGCAAGGAAGCAGTCCTGCCAACCCACATAGAAATTACCGCTCTCTGGATGTTGGACGAAGAGAGAGGTAACGGGGATCCGGTGGACGACAGACTATGCCAGTTGCTGCAGTTAGAGGAAGACAGAGAAAAAGCATACCAGGCCTTCACCAAACACGCTGAAGCCACACAAGGCCGGTTTGCAAAAGGAACCACTGCCCGGGTTTTCGAAATCGGGGACCTAGTGCTGAAGTGGGATTCACTAAAGGCAAAGCCGGGCAACCACGGGAAATTTGATGCCCTCTGGGAAGGTCCCTATCAGATTGCTCGGGAAAATCAGTACAATGCATTCGTGCTCCGGGATATGGAGGGGCAGCTTCTCCCCATCCCCGTCAACGGGTTCCACCTCAAAATTTTACGCCGCTGAAGGCACCAAAATGGGTTCTTCATTGTACAGATTCCCTTCTGCATTTTTAGTTTTCAGAATGTATATATTTCTGCATTTTTAGTTTTCAGAATGTATATATTTCAGCATTCAGTTTTTAGTTTTTCAAAGAGCCCAAGTAGGGCTTAAGGCAAACCCCGACTTCGCAGTGAAGTCGGGTGTCGCTCCTTGAACAATGCGAAGTTCGAAAGAAGTCAGGAACAAAAATGACTAAGTCTGGGTGCGCAACCCGACTTCGCAGCAAAGTCGGGCTGCGCACCATCTGGAGGGCGCAGTTGGGAAGCGGGCAGCAAGAAAATGGCTAAATGTCAAATCAGACTGCGCAACTTTTCAGAGCGAAGTCTGACTGCGCAGTCAAACCTGAGCGAAGTCGGAGTGAGCCCTGAATTCTGGGCGCACTCTGAACGATCCATCACGGAAAACACAAAAAAAAAAAAATTCTAAGTGTGGGCCCAGAGCGCAGTACGGCACAGTGCGAAGTTGGGTATCGCCCCAGTTTAAAATCATGGGCTAGAAATTCTCCCTCGTAATTAAACCAAGGAAGGTTTAATGATTGCACAGCTTTCAAGAACGATGCATTAAAAAATCAAGGTGTGTTTGGACCAACGGCTACTAGGGTGCGCTTTTCAAAAATAAACCCATGCACAGCCGCTAAAAAATCATTACGCCTCCACCAAATTCGAGTTAACCGCCCTAACTCCCTACCTCGCGCCATTAATACTGCAGTATTTGCCTAGAAAAATGCCATGGCATACTCAAAGAATCCAGAGTATCGACTGCTTTCGAGACTGCAAAACGCAGAGCTAACAATTCAGAAGCCGTAATTCCCGCCTCTGTCATTTCAGAAAGGATGGACAAGGGGAAAGCGCCCGTACAGGCGCAATCTAGCGAAGAGCGGCGCGAAGCTGAGGAATCACCAAAGTCAAGCGCTTCGCTCTCGCAGGACCATAAAAGAAAGACCCGGACGAAGAGGCGCGTAGTTGGGCAAATTTCGCCGCCGCCTGTTAATCACCTAGCCGGATACAAGGACGGCTCTTTCTCCATCAACCTCACCAAGCTGCGACCGAATATCGCAAAGTGGGCAGACAAGGTTTCGCCCTTGCACCACCTCGGGGCTGCATCTAAATCGAACCTATATTGGTTCTTGTGCCCTCCTACCCACCAGTGCCCGGAGCTGATCGAAGAAATTGTAGAATATTACAAGCCAGCTGCCTGGCAAGTCTGCGACAACAAGGGAAAAGTGTTGTTCACACTTTTTCGAGAGAGCGTCCAGCCAACGTTCGCCCCAGGGCTCCAGTATGAACCGGGCGCGATTATCAGAAGGGTGAATCTTGATGAACATACTGGCAGATTTACGCAGACAAGGAGGATGAGGGAATTCCTCGACTCGAAGTTGAAGACTTCGCTGGCGGCCGGACAGTGGCCTACTGGCCCCATACCATTGGACCAATTTGAGAACAAGTATATTTACGTCATCCTGGCATGGGTCCTGGGCTGCGACTCTGACAGAGTAGTACGGCCGTACCAGCTGGCGCTGGTAGAATGTCTCCTGCACGGAGAATTTTACGACTCTACAGTGCAGAAGAGTGGAAAGCGCCCTATTTTCTTCGACTGGGCGGACTGGCTGGCATATGCAATACATTCAAGTCTGGTTAGGCTGCAACAGAAGCAATCAACGGATTTCCGGTTCTGCTCCTTCCTCACATGGCTGTGCCTGTATCACATGGACTACCGAAAATCGGATGAACGTTCCTGACTTGAAGAAAATAAACGAAAAAGGAGAGCCGCTGCCCGTGTACGAATGGACCGAGATTCTGTACAGAAAAGGCTCGTTCTATGAATTTAATCTTAAATTTCTGTGCATGGCATGGGGTTGTTCAACCGTAAGGCATCCCGCCCGCCAGAAGTCATGACAAGATACCTGAGAAAGAATGAATATGGGGACACCTTCCGGCTGACACAGGGCATCGTGGTCAAAATCTATGGATTCAAGGGGAAGCCATTCCTGCTGCCCTACTTCTGCACTGACCACCAATTCGGGATGGAAATTGCGCGGCAGATGGACTATGTTGAAGAAGAGTTCGGCTAGGCAAAAAGAAAGGCCATATATTTCAGTATCCCATCACTTGGGCGAATAACCAAGTGTACGAAATCGGACAGCACGTCTACCTCGAGCGGGAACTCATTGACATGGGTCTAATAATGCTACCGCAGCACTGGAAGTACGACCCAATTGGGGTCAGGGGAAAATTCACGCACATCTGTCCCCATGCCGAGATCATGCAGGAAAGAGGCAATAGAACAGGCGCAGACCTGGAATCGCACATCGAACAGATGCAATCTTGGCCTCCATGGCATGAGTTCTACTGCGAGGAGGTAGCGTACGATCCGGAGCGAAACCCGGATCACCGGTTGGAATCTGCGGGCTTCAAGAAATTCCTCGCCAAGGTGATGCCCCCTACGGGTAGTAATTGGAAGACATTTTGTGATAAATGTCGTATTTTCCGGTGTACTCCGTGAGTACCGCGCCTGCGAACCCCGGACCATTGTCCGTCACTATTGACTCAGGGACCCCGAAGCGGGTAATGAGGCTCTCGAGGAACCTGATGACCGTCTCCTGGTCCGCGTTCTTGGTGGGGATCGCCTCTGCCCACCATGTGAAGTAGTCGGCGGCGGTAAGAATGAACTTGTGCCCTGCTGCAAAGTTCGGCGTAATAACCCCAATGAAGTCCAGACCCCATTGCTGAAACGGAGTCTCGGCTTGGATCGGTTGAAGGGGCAGTGGTGCTCTTCTATTTCTGCCAGCAAATCTTTGACATTGATCACATTTTGTACAGACTGCATGCGCGTCTGTAAAGAGAGTGGGCCAGTAGTACCCAGCTCTGATTATTTTCAAGGCCGTAGGCCTTGCAGAATGGTGACCCCCAGGCATCCCGGAGTGAAATTCTTCGAGGACCCTGAGTTGGTCTGTTTTCTTGACGCACCGCAACAAGATGCCGTCAATGTTCTTGAAGTAAAGCCCCTCGGGGCAAAGAGTGTATTTCAGTGCAACTAGCCGAAACCTCCTTCTTTGTGAGGCATTCAGGTGGTCTGGACATCTCCCGGTGCAGAAATACTTCACCTGGTCATCTGTCCAATCACTCTCCTCTGGTAAGGAGTTGGCTAGGTTGGTGGTTGCTGTTGGATCCTCCCACTTACAGGCAGATATCTCGGCTGTTGCGCTACGGTCCAGCTCCTAGCACAAGGCTCAGCCTCTGATAAGCTTGGTTGGCCACACTTCGATGTCAAACTCCTGGATTTTAGCAATCCATCCTGCTCTCTTGTGACCCGGCTCCCCTTGTATGATGAAGCTTCGGACGTCCGGGTGTATCACAAAGACAGTTGTTCTGCTCTGGGAGACAAAGTGCCTGAACTTCCGGAGAGACTTCATGACCACGTGAACCTGCCGCTCTATAAAGTTGTACTTTTCTTCATGCGGCTGAATCACTTGGCTCAAGAACGCTATGGGGCGCTCTTCGCCCTCGTTTCCCTTCTGCGTCAGGACTGCGGCGTAACTCTCGGGTTCTCCCACCGCATACAGGATGAAGTCCTTGGAGTAGTCCGGGTTTATCAACACCGGAGCCTGTGCAATTCGGGCCTTGATCTCCTTGAAGTCCTGCCTTCTCTCATCAGTCCATAAGAATTCTGCATCCTTTTTCAGCAATTCGGCCATGGGCTTGATTACCTGTGCGAAGTCCGGTATGAACTTCCGCACGAAGTTGATTTGGTCGAAGGACTGTAGCCCCTTCTTGTCAACTGGAGCGGGCAAACAGAGGAGGTCTTCTGCTCTATCAGGGTCCACAGCTAGGCCTTTCTCAGAGATGACGTGCCCTAGCAGCTTACCTTCTTTTACTGCGAAGACAGATTTCTTCGGGTTTATGGAAATGCCGAATTCACAACATCTCTCAAATATTTGCCGCAAGTGGAGAACATGATCCTCTCTCCTGTGAGAGAATATGGTCATGTCATCCAAATAGATGACAATGACCTTGTTAAGCAACTCTCGGAAGGCCAGGTCCATGGCTCTCTGGAAAGTGGCACCAACATTAGATAAGCCGAAAGGCATGCGCTGATAGGCGAACGTTCCCCATTTGGTGGTGAACGCCGTCTTATGCTAGTCCTCATCTTTGACCCAGATCTGGTTGTAGCCGGAAAAGCCGTCTAAGAGGGAAAATCTCTGGGCTCCAGCAACTATATGGAGGATCTGATCGATTTGGGGAAGCGGATAATGGTCCTTGAGGGAGGCCTGATTCAGATTTCTGAAGTCCACACAGAGACGAATGTCTCCGTTCTTCTTCCTCACGGGAACCAAGTTCGCAACCCAGGATGAATTCTTGATGGGGTAAATAATCTTGGCTTCCAGCATTTTTAGGAGCTCGGCTTTCATCATGGCTTCGATCTTCAGATTTACAGCCCACTGCTTCTGCCGGAATGGTTTGGCACCATCTTCTAGCTCAATGGTATGTTGGATTATATTTTTGTCATACCCCTTCAAGTCCTGGTAGCACCAGGCTACTATGTCAGGGAACTCTAGGCACAATGTTCTGATCTGCTCGAGTTCCTCTACGGTGCAGTCTGTCCCAACTTTAATTGTTTTTCCAGGTTCAAGCTCCAGGTCGACGTACTGCTTAGGGTCTACTTTGATCCTGTGTGATATTGCTCTCTCATTCTGATCAAAGAGACTCTCAAGTGTAATCAGTCCTTTCGGGACATGATTATTTTTTAACTGTATCAACCCCTCATATTGCTTGTCATCAGGGTCTCTACCTTCGATTGAACATGCTTCGTTAACCAAAAATGTGACGATCTCCTCGTCACAGTCAAACACCTGCCAGTGGGTGTCTTTATCAGGCACAGAAGGTCTATAAATGATACGGACCGGCTTCGGCTTCTGGACAGTGTCATCAGCCGGAACGTACCTGGCTCCAACAGACGCCAGAATGTCAGCATGCTTGTTTTTCTCACGTGATATAGCATTGACATTCAATGATTCGAACGACTCCATCAGGTCCCATACCCGCTTACGATACGCCTTGAGGTAGTGCTTCTTGGAGGTGCACTTGTTCGTAATCTGGTTGCACACCAGCTCCAAATCGCCAAAGATCTGTAGGTGCTTAATCCCCAGCCTCTCTGCTTTTCGCAAACCCAAGCACAGGGCTTCGTACTCCACCGCGTTGTTGGTACAGCTCCAGGCCAGCCTGTAGGTGTAGTCCTTCTGGATCCCGGTTGGGGAAACCAAAAGTACACCTGCACCGACGCCATTTTTGCATCGTGCGCCATCAAAGAAAAGCTTCCACAACTTTTCTGGTGCAGGTCCCACTTCTCTTTTGGCCGACTTGTCAAGCCTCTCAGGCTGGATGACAGTGTAGCAGCCTTGCTTGGTCTCGATTACGACGTTGAAGTCCCGCAAGGAGAACTCATCTTCTACTTGCAATAGCTCAAGAGCTTTTTCCGTCATATCCACCACCACCAGTTCTTCTTCCGTCAGCTGAACCATGCAGTCCTGCGACTCTTCTCCGGGTATCTTCTCTACTAAGAAAGTGGAAGGCTTCTCGTTGTAGATCTTCAGTCTCCTTCCTTTGAAGGGCACTTCCATGTGTGAGTAGTCTAGAGACAGATACCCACCCAAATTTGCAGTGAACTCCCTGGAGAGACACATGCCGAAGTAGGGTTCTAAGTTGACAACCATGACCTCCTGAATGACCACGATGTCGAGAGCTTTGTGCAGCCGAATGGGGATGTCTTTAATGACACCGACTGTCTTGACAGGGGTGCCGTCCAGTTGCAGCATGCCTTGGCTACTCCTTGTATATTCCATCCCGATCTCGTCGCAGACGGCCCTCGGCATAACGGTCGTGGAAGCACTAAAATCCACCATACAGTTGTGCACTATGTACCCTTGCATCCATAATGACAGATAGAAGGGAGGCGGTCTGTTCTTCCCAGTGGCTGAGACCGTCAGGGGTTGCACCAGAACAGCAGTCTGTATCTGCTTGCCATTCTTCATGCTTTTCAGATATTCCTGTAGCAGATCAACCTGGCCTGGGAGCAGAAGAGCATCATACATGTTGATTCTTGTGGAGGTCCTCTTTAGCTCATCTACTATGCTATAGCCCGAGGTGCTAGCTCCTTCTGCTTCTTTTTCCGAATCGTACTTCGTCTGGTACTGCTGAGTGGCCTCAACTCTCTGTCTCTTGGTCAGAGATGGATATCTTAGCTTCTCCTGAGCTTGTTCTTTGGTTTCAGCCAGAGGTTGAGCAGCGGGAGCTTTAGCTGGGGGAGCTTTCGCTATGGGAGGCCTGACTGCGGGAGTCTTCTCTTTGGATGTGTAGGGCCATAGCCTCTTATCAGGTGGTAGCCCAGCAGGCTGCGCCTTATCTCTCCGGGCGTATACCTTCAAGGGCTTTGCAGCAGCTTCAGCAGACTTTCTGTCTTCCTTGGCAGGAGGCGGCAACAGATCTTCCTCTGGGATGGCAAATTTGCCTTTGTCATCCAGGATCATATAGAGTTCTTCGTCCTCTATGGCGCTGCCGGCCAAGGTCTGGAGGTAATGTTGGTGCAGTGTACAGTCATCCTCCGAATGCGGGTCATTGCACGTAGTGCACCAGTTGACCTGGTCAGAAGTACCAGGTTGGTCCTCGATGGCAGCATTTCTCGGAGGGGGCGCCTTTGCATTTTCTGCTCCGGGGCTCGGTCTTTCGTCAGTGCCGGGGGCGGATATGGCCTCCTTGGAACAAGGTCCATCTGGGCCTGTTTCTTCTTTACAATAGTCATGTCGAGGCCAAATCCCGTACCTCCTGGAGGATTTTATTCAGAATATCATTGTCAGGAGGTGGCAACTGAGCTAGGGGAGGTAATGCAGCCAATGGAGGGGGTGTAGAATACTGTGCATACTGCGGGGGAGCAGGGAGTGCTGGATAATGCGGAGGAGGAGGAGGCAGGTTAGGATAATGTATCTGCGGCGGGCCGTAAGGATTCACGACCGGCGTCGGATTCCATTGCTACTGGGGTTGTTGTCCTGAGGTGGACGGCATCACACCAAAGGCTGATGGGTAGAGATTGAGGAAATTCGGGGTAAATAGGCTGCTGTACCCTGTGCGTGCGGTCAAACCTCTGGTCAGTAGGAA
Organism: Wollemia nobilis; assembly: GCA_028583015.1. Lineage (NCBI taxonomy): Eukaryota > Viridiplantae > Streptophyta > Pinopsida > Araucariales > Araucariaceae > Wollemia > Wollemia nobilis. Next base: position 3,027,000 of record JAQPPZ010002143.1, on the reverse strand, counting down.
TGCGGGTAGCTACGGTAGATGAAACTTCACATCAGCTTAAATGGGGGCAGCTGGCGTAGGTAGTGCAGCCCATGCTTGTCCTTTATCCTGTCACATCTCGGCTCGAATCCCGAGGTTGGACACTTGTCGGATGCTGATGAGTGACACATGGCTGCCTTGAAAGGCAGTTTATCCAACTTCGCCCAGGATCAGAGCACTGTCGGGTTGCGCAGGTGGAAAACAGTGCAGTTGGGGAGGCCTCGGTGCCTTAGTCAATTTTTGGGTTTACTTGCCCAACTGCGCACCGGTCAAAGGGCGCACTCTAACTTCGCTGCGAAGTCGGGTTGCGCACCTGTATTTGGCTGATTTTCCGCCGTTCAGACTGCGCACCAAAAAGGGGGCGCACCCCAGCTTCGCAGCAAAGTCAGGTTGCGCCCCAACACTTAGCTGATTTTTTGCACACTGCTTTCCCAAGTGCGCCCAGGAAGAAGGACGCACCTCGACTTCGCTGCGAATTCGGTTTGTGCCCCATACGTAGTCAAATTCTGCTCCGTTTTGGCCTGCCTTCGCACTTCACCTTCCCTACTGCGCACTGATCTGAGGGCGCACCCTGACTTCGCAGTGAAGTCGGGTTGCGCTCTGACACTTAGAAACTTTCAGGGAACACTTCTGTTCTGGAAACTTTGTTGGGGGAAGTTCAAGGGGAAGAGGGAGGAATGAAACTACAAGGAAGAGGGAGAAAGGGAGAAATGAAGAAAGGGAAAAAAAGGAGGAGGGAAGGAAAAGAGCAGATCACTTACAAAAACTGAAAACAGGGCACCCCGTGCAAAATGTGGCAACAGTTACCATGGGCTCGTTATTCTTCTTCAGTGACTCTACAGGACTCTTGTGCCATATAAGAGCAGGATGTGACAAATTCAAGCATACAAAAGAAATATTTTGCTTGACAAAATAACCATGGATTTCAAATTATACCTCTATCGGCTCAAACCAGTTTTCCAATTCCACTTTGGCTTCTATACGGCCAAATTTCCAACTTGGCCTCCACCTTGAAGGGTGGTGTCTTGTTAGAAGTCTCTTCTTCATCTGCTTTGCTCTTTTTTTTTTCTCTGTAGTCCAACTGTTCTTCTTCTTTCTCACATTGCATATAAATGAATTTCCTTTTTTCAAGCACACTGAGCAATCTATCTATAGATGCCACGAGTTTGGCCTGAGCAGATGCCATCAAATTCTCCAAATGAGACTCCATTCTTACATACCTTTGTCCAGAGGGATCCATTTATTTTATTTCCATGGCTCCAGTACGAGCATTTCAGGGTTTAAAAAGCTATACCTCGCTTCAAATCTAACCCCAAAAACATATTTCAGACATCACATGTCCAAAATGACACCGTATTTTACGAGAAACCCTCCTGGAGAATAAAACTCTTCAGGATAACAAGAAGACCTTGTTTCTTCAAGATCAACTGAATTACAAGGCAATTCAAGCAAAATTACTTTAAGGTATATGCCCAAACCAAATCTTTCTTTGCTTGCTATGCCTTCCAATGCTCCATACTAGCTGCTTCTTTGAAAAATTGCCTTGAAAGATTTTAATTGTCTTCTCCAACTTTAATACCACATATTTATGTTTTCCTATTTTCCTTTCATTCTCCAAATGGAGATGGAATGCTGAGGCTTGAGATTGCTGAGTGTGCATCTATTTAATTTTCCTCATCTCTTCATTTTCTTTACTGAAAATAGTCTTATTTATAGACACAAAAATGTTTTCTTCTTTAGGTAAACAAAAGAAATTATTTTTAGAGTGGTTACATGATCCATTTGCATCATGATGGATCCTAGGATCTGCTTTATGGTTTTGTTTTTTGAGACTACAGTGCTATATTTATTCACTGGGTCATCTTTTCTTTTACAAAATGATGTTTTCTCCATGTTGGTTTGGTGCTAATTTTTTCTTTCATGAAAACAATGTATTTTCCATGTTGACCAAGTGGTCATTTTTCCTTTCATGAAAACAATGTATTTCCCATGTTGACTTGCCTTTCTCTCGATAATTTGCAATTTTCTTAGGAATTCTACTCCCAAAATCATTTGTGCAATTTCAAATCTCAATGTTGAGGTAGATTGTACCTCCTTTCTTTCAAATAGATATAAATTATATCCCATTGTATATGAGATCATTCTGCTATTTTTTGCAATCTAAAAGCAGTTGAAAGTTGGATAGAGTAGGATCAAGTCTGAATTCTTAAAACATGATATTAATTCCGTGGTTGTTGCATTGTAGACTTGTTTTATGGTGTTGTATGCTTAAGTTTCTTCCCATGCATGGATCCTGAATGTTGAGAACCTCCTGGATAAAATTTGTCATGCCTTAGATCACATGAACGAACATGTCAGGTATTTTAAATTTGATTTATAGACCGGATTGTTAGAACCTTATCTATCCAATTGTGGACGTAAGTCTTGGGGTTAAAGTGAAACTGTTTTTTGTTGAAATTTTTAGGTTATCTGTTGTATCTTCATAATGAGGATCTCATAAAGGATGTTAAACAAGTTACTAAATTGGATCTTTAAGATTATTTTTCACCTCTATGAATCTTTAAGATTCTTTTTCACCTCTGTGAATCTTTGGACAAGTAATTGATTGATAGAAGACATTGGACAAAATGAAGATTCTTTCTGAATATGATACTACTTATGGAGTGCTGTGGGATATTCAGATTTAACATTAAAACTAACGAGTTGAATTAATGGCAAAATATTGACTTTTAAGGAGGCCTGGTATGTTTGTAAAAATGCACTTTAAGGAGGTCACTAATGATTCTATGGATTTTTTGTTGATGTGAGGACAGCATGCTCACCTCATGGATGTATGTGCTTGTGGTTTACAATCTCCACAAAGCTTGACATATAAATGCCAAAGCTTCTTGTAAGGAACTGATTCATTGACTTTGCATTGCTAATGAAAGTAAAGATGATGATATATGCCAAAGCTTCTTGTAAGGAACTGATTCATTGACTTTGCATTGCTAATGAAAGCAAATATGATGTTATATCTTGCTGTTACAAATATTAAGTTAATTTATACAATGTTTCAAAATATTTATACTCTTCAAATCCTGTTGATTTATGAGAATTTCATTGTCAACATGCACAACTATAGAAGTGATGCTTTAAAACATAAATAAGTTTATAGTTTTATATATCTGATAGACCTTGGTCAAAGGGTACATGGAATTAGTATCACATTTTCTCATGGAAATTGGTGTTTATGCATGTCTGCAAATACTTTTACAAGTTTCAAAGAATCCCTTCAATAATGGAAGCGTTCTTTTTCTGATGGTGAAGACAGACCAAATTCAGCAACTTATCTCCCTAGGTTGGAAGAAGCTGATACAATCCATATCTCATTTGCTTACCTATGTCATTACTCAATATACTTGAATAATTTTGTGAATCACAGAAGTTAAGGCATGGTTGCCTTAAAACTGGAGAGTAATACGCTGTGAAATCAGATTGTTTCCTATGTTGTAAAGGCATAAAATGGACATAGGGATCCATGATCATGAGATGTCTCATTATGACTCATTTTAGTAATTTTTGGTACTGTTAGATTTGTGCGGGCAGGGATGGTCATCTCAGAGGCCACATACAACACAATTCCATTTCTACTTGAATAAATATACAATGTGAATAATTTACATTTACAATGCATACACTGCACACAACATATATCAGACTGCCTGGCACAGCAGTTCAGACTTGCTGGAACAGCATTCAATCTGCCTGGAACAACATTCAATCTGCCTGCAGCAGCACTCAATCTGCCTGGAACAGCCAACTTCTACTACATGCAATGCCAATGTACAGCAGCCACATTCGATACAAACCCTCAATACCATGCCAACCTTTCCTACCAACCTTGATACTCACGTACCATGCCTAACAACACCAACCATATACTTCGGCCTTTGACAACAACTGCTACCATATACTTAAGCCAACACTACTCATGAATGAGGGAAGTGTTGCCACATTTTGCACGGGGTGCCATGTTTTCAAATTTTGTAAGTATGCTGCTCTCCCTTCCTTCCATCCTTCTTCCCTTTGTCCACTTTTCCCTTCTTCCCTTTCCTTCAGTTTCATTCCTCCCTTTTCCCCTTGTACTTCCCCCAGTCAAAACCCCAGAACAGAGCAAGCATTCCCTGAAAAATTCTAAGTGTCAGGGCGCACCCCGACTTCGCAAAACCCCAGAACAGAGCAAGCATTCCCTGAAAAATTCTAAGTGTCAGAGCGCAACCCGACTTCGCAGCGAAGTCGGGGTGCGCCCTCAAGTTGGAGCGCACTAGGGAATGCGAAGTGCGGAAACAAGCTGACAAGGAGCAGAATTTGGCTAAGTGTCAGAGCGCAACCCGACTTCGCAGCGAAGTCGGGGTGCGCTCTTCTTCCTGTGCGCACTTGGAAAACAGTGTTTGCAAAATTCAGCTAAGTGTCGGAGCGCAACCCGACTTCGCAGCGAAGTCGGGGTGCACTCCCCTTTTGTGCGCAGTCCGAACAATGGCCGAAAAAACCAAGTGCTGAAGTGTGCAACCCGACTTCATAGCGAAGTCGGGTTGCGCCCTCTTACCGGTGCGCAGTTGGGCAAGATCCATCAAGCAGTCCAGAAATTGGCTAAGGCACGGAGGCCTCCCCAACTGCGCTGTTCCTCACCTGCGCTACCCGATGGCGCTCTGATCCCAGGTGAAGTTGGACAAACTGCCTTTCAAGGCAGACATGTGTCACTCATTAGAATTCGACAAGTGTCTAGCCTCGGGATTCGAGCCGAGATGTGACGGGAAAAAGGACAAGCATGGGCCGAACTACCTATGCTAGCTGCCTCCATTTAATCTGATGCAAAGTTCCATCTACCATAGCTACCCGCATTCCTGCTGACTAGAAGTTTCACCCGATGCACTGCCACGTAGCTGTACAGCTTTCAAGGAGACCTTGCTGCAAGTACAGTCCTCGCCGACAGGAGTCAGCATCAGCAGCTCTTCTGCCGCTTTTGTCAGCTATTGTCCGGTCTGGGACTTTGTGCCCGTAATTGTAATCGGAGGGAACTTGGCTATAAATAGCCACACCATTTCATTGTAAAGGGGTGGAAGGGGATATCCTGCTAGGGAACCATTGTAGCTATACGTTTGCCTCTGAATACAAGACACACACTTGGCTCTATTTTGTTGTTGTCATTCTTTTATGCTGCCTGTACTTGTCATTTCTGCCTCATGTTTCTTATTTCATTGCTTACAGTTATTTTGAATTCTGGATTCCGGTATTTGGTGATTAAGTATTCCTGGAATGCATAGATAGAGGATACATAGGATATATGACAGCGGTAGTTTCTATTGTGTGTTTTGTTTTGGATTGCTGTTAGTAGTGGTGATTGATTGTTGCCGTGCTGCTCATCCCCCCCACCCAACACCAATCTTATTTCAATCCCTTTTCGTATTTTTATCTCTTTCCTGTACTCTTAGCTTAAACACTGAAAAAACCCATAGGAAGCTGGCCTTCTCCGGAGATTGGCATGGAAGGCATTCCTTCCTTCCGGCCTTTCAATCTGGTGGGCGAATCTGGGGCGCATTTAACCAGATCCTTTCCTCATGGCAAATTCGTAACCAACAGTTTCTCTGGCACGCCCGGTGGGACATGGAAGTTTCCCACACCAAAACAGAATTGAAGCACTGGTGTTCACTTCATTGCTGTTAGAATCAGAACACCTGGTGACTCTGCAAGTACCTAAATATTCTCTGAGTCCGTGAAGACCGGTCCGAGCGCCTTCATGCATACAAGAAGGTGGAGAGCAAGGAATCCGGGAAACCAGCCTGACATTTACGAAATCGACATTGCCGCTCCAGGAGAGCGCGTCAGGCTGGCCGACCACCAAGCTCGCATAGAAGAGCCTGAAACCGAAATCGAAGAGGTCGAGGCTGAAGAACAATCTACATCCTCGTACGGTACCGATACCGAGTACACCACCGGAGGAGAGGAAGAAATGGCTGCTCAGCAGAATGATGATGATCTCTTCCTGGCGGTAGACTCCACAAGGCCCTTGGCCCTAGTCGGACAACAAGCTGTGCCCCCCGCTGCCCTAAAATCCATCCCTACTTACGATGGCTATGGCAAGACGGCGTATGAACACATTTAGGACATTCTGGCCTTGGCTGCACTACACTCTATTACTGACGAAAGCGTCAAGACCCGTCTGCTGGCTCTTTCCCTAAGGGGAAAACTTCTCTACTGGTGGAGATCTCTGCCAGAGGGATCTATCACGGGGTGGCGCCAGCTGGCTGGCAGGCTCGTAAAAGGATGCAACGAGTCTGCTAATCCCTCTTCGTTGTTGCATCAGTTCCAAAGCATCCAGCGACACCCCCAAGAGGAGGTGTTGGACTTCAACATAAGGTTTGCGAGGTCTTGGAAACGAGTACCTCGCGAACTGCGACCTTCAGCGGGTCAGGCTGCGCACTACTATTTGAGGTCATTCAACTCTGACATCTGCCTACTGCTGAAGATAGCCCGAGTCGATTCATTCCCTGACCTGTACGAAGCTACCCAACAAGCCGAAATGGATATAATCTCCATAGGCAGGCTCCCGCATAGGGTACAGCCACCCATTTACCCTGACTTTCCTCAGTCCCAGTACCCATCGGCCTCTGGTGTGATGTCGTCATCTTCAAGTCAGCACCCCCAGCAGCCATGGAATCCGGCGCCAGTCGTAAACCCTTACGGCCCGCCACAAATTCATTATCCTAACCCACCGCCTCCTCCTCCATAGTATCCCGCACTCCCAGCTCCCCCTCAGTACACGCAGTATTCTGCACCCCCACCATTGGCTGCAATACCTCCGCCAGCTCAGTTGCCACCTACAGACAATGACATTCAGAACAAAATCCTGCAAGAGGTACGGGCTCTGGCATCTGGATACCATACCATGTTGAATGACATGACCATACTGAGGAAGAAACAGGCCCAGATGGAGTTTGTTCCAAGGAGGTCATATCCTCCCCCGGCACTGACAAAAGATCAAGCCGCAGAACGGCAAGTTCAAAGGCACCCCCTGCAAGAAATGCGGCCATTGAAGATCAACCTGGCACCTCTGACCAGGTTAACTGGTGCTCCACGTGCAACGACCCGCATTCAGAAGAAGATGCACATTCAGAAGAAGATTGCACGCTGCATCAGCATTACCTCCAGACCCTGGCTGGCAGCGCCATAGAGGACGAAGAATTATACATGATCCTGGGCGATGAAGAAAACTTTGCCATCCAAAAGGATGATCCCGCGCTGCCCCTCCCCGCCAAGGAGGACAGAAAGCCTGTTGAAGTTGCTGCTGCCTAGGCAAAGCCATTAAAAGTATACGCCAGAAGATAAAAAGCGCAACCTGCCGGGCTACCACCAGACAAAAGGCTATGGCATCCGGCAGCCAAAGAAAAATTTCCTGCGCTCAAGCCTCCCGCACCTCAGCCTCCAGCTGAAACGAAAGAACAAGCTCAAGAGAAGCTGAGATATCCGTTTCTGACAAAGAAACAAAGAGTCGAAGCCACGCAGCAATACCGGACTAAGTATGAGCCTGTGAAAGAAACGGAGGGAGCTAGCACTTCAGGCTACAGCATAGTGGATGAGCTAAAAAGGACTCCCGCAAGGATAAGCATGTATGATGCTCTTCTGCTCCCAATTCAAGTTGATCTGCTGCAGGAATCTTTGAAGAGCATAAAACATGGCAAGCGAGACGCGAGCTCGTTGTTTTGGTTCAGCCCACGACGGTCTCTGCCACTGGAAAGAACAGACCACCTCCCTTTTATCTGTCATTGCGGATGCAAGGGTATATCGTACACAACTGTATGGTGGATTATGGTGCCTCCACGACTGTTATGTCGCTATCTGCGACGAGATCGGAATGGAGTATACAAGAAGCAGCCAAGGTGTGCTACAATTAGACGGCACCCCTGTCAAGACGGTTGGTGTCATCAAAGATATTCCGATCCGGCTGCACAAAGCTCTTGACATAGTGGTCATACAGGAAGTTGTGGTTGTTGACTTGGAACCTTACTTCAGCATGTGTCTCTCCAGGGAGTTCACTGCGAAGCTGGGTGGGTATCTGTCTCTGGACTACTCACATATGGAAGTGCCCTTCAAAGGAAGGAGATTGAAGATATACAACGAAAAGCCTTCCACATTTCTAGTAGAGAAGATACCCGGAGAAGAGTCACAGAACTGCATGGTTCAGCTGACAACGGAAGAACTGGTGGTGGTAGACATGATAGAGCATGCGCTTGAGCTATTGCAAGTAGAGGATGTGTTCTCCTTGCTGGACTTCAACGCCATGATCGAGACTGAGCAAGGCTACTACACAGTCACTCAGCCTGAGAGAATAGACCAGTCAGCCAAGAAAGAGGTAGGACCTGCACCAGAAAATCTATGGAAGCTTTTCTTTGATGGCGCTCGATGCAAAAATGGCGCCGGTGCAGGTGTACTCCTGGTTTCTCCATCCGGGATCCAGAAGGACTACACCTACAGGCTGGCTTGGAGCTGTACCAACAACGTGGCAGAGTATGAAGCCCTATGCTTGGGTTTGAGAAAAGCGGAGAGATTGGGGATAAAGCATCTGCAAATATTTGGCAACTCAGAGCTGGTGTGCAACCAGATTACGAAAAAATGCGCCTCCAAGAAGCACTATCTCAAGGTGTACCATAATCGTGTCTGGGACCTGATGGAGTCTTTCGACTCGTTGAATGTCAAAGCTATATCACGTGAGAACAACAAGCACGCTGACATTCTGGCGTCTGTTGGAGCCAGGTACGTTCCGGCTAATGACATTGTCCAGAAGCCGAAGCTGGTTCGTACCATTTACAGGCCTTCTGTGCCTAATAAAGACACCCACTGGCAGGTGTTTCACTGTGACGAGGAAATCGTGACTTTTTTGGTTACCGAAGCATGTACAATCGAAGGTAGAGACCCTGATGACGAGCAATATGAGGGGTTGATACAATTGAAGAATAATCATGTCCCAAAAGGACTGATTACCTTAGAGAGTCCTTTTAATCAAAATGATAGAGCAATATCCCACAAGATCAAAGTAGACCCCAAGTAGTACGTCGACCTGGAGTTGGAACTTGGAAAAACAATCAAGGTCAGGACAGACTGCACTAAAGAGGAACTCGGGAAGATCAGATCACTATGCAGAGAGTTCCCAGATATTGTAGCCTGGTGCTACCAGGACTTAAAGGGGTATGACAGACAGATGATCCAGCATACCATAGAGCTAGAAGATGGTGCGAAACCTTTCTGGCAGAAGCAGAGGGCTGTAAACCCGAAGATTGAAGCCATGATGAAAGCCGAGCTCCTGAAAATGCTGGAAGCCAAGATCATCTACCCCATCAAGCATTCATCTTGGGTTGCGAACCTGGTTCCAGTGAGGAAGAAGAACGAAGACATCCGTCTTTGCGTGGATTTCAGAAATCTGAATCAGGCCTCGTTGAAGGACCATTACCCGCTGCCCCAAATCGATCAGATCCTCCACATAGTTGCTGGAGCGCAGAGATTCTCCCTCTTAGATGGATTCTCTGGGTACAACCAGATATGGGTGAAAGACGAAGACCAACATAAGACAGCGTTCACCACCAAATGGGGAACGTTCGCTTATCAGCGCATGCCCTTCGGTTTGTCTAATGCTGGCACTACATTTCAGAGAGCCATGGACCTCGCCTTCCGAAAGCTGCTTAACAAGATCATTGTCATCTACTTGGATGACATGACTGTATTCTCTTATAGGAGAGAAGACCATGCTTCCCACGAGATGTCGTGAATTCGACATCTCTATTAACCCGAAGAAATTTGTCTTCGCGGTAAAAGAAGGAAAGTTGTTGGGGCATGTCATCTCCGATAAAGGTCTTGCAGTGGATCTTGACAGAGTAGAAGCCCTCCTCCGCTTGCCTGCCCCAGTCGACAAGAAGGGGCTACAGTCCTTCGGCCAAATCAACTTCGTGAGGAAGTTCATACCGGACTTCGCACAAGTGATTAAGCCCATGGCCGAACTGTTGAAAAAGAATGCCGAGTTCTTGTGGACTGACGAAAGAAGGAAGGCCTTTGAGGAGATCAAGGCCCGAATTGCACAAGCTCCGGTATTGATAAACCCGGATTATTCCAAGGACTTCATCCTGTACGCGGTGGGAGAACCCGAGAGTTCGTCGCAGTCCTGACACAGAAGGGAGACAATCGCAAAGAGCACCCCATAGCGTTCTTAAGCCAGGTAATCCAGCCGCATGAAGAAAATTACAATTTTATTGAACGACAGGTTCACGCAGTCATGAAATCCCTCTGGAATTTCAGGCACTTCGTCTCCCAGAGCCGGATCACTGTCTTCGTGATACATCCGGATGTCAGGAACTTCATCATACAAGAAGAGCCTGGCCACAAGAGGGCAAGATGGATTGCCAAAATCCAAGAGTTTGACATCGAGGTACGGCCAACAAAGCTGATCAGAGGCCGAGCCTTGTGCCAAGATCTGGCTAGGGCCACCGCGCAGCTGGGGTCTGCACAGCAGGAGATCGATGAGTTGAAAGCCCAGCTGGCCACCTCTCAGCAAGAGGCCGCAGTGCAAAAACAGACAACCAAACAGCTGTCAGAGGAGAAAAAGGCAGCACTGGAGCAGGTCTCTCAGCTCCAGGATTCATTGAAACAGGCTCTGTAACAGCTTGAGGAGGAAACATCACAGACGGCGGCCTTTTCAAAGAATAAGGTCAAGGATATGCGAGCTGGTCTGCTGCAAGGATGCAGGGCCAATGTTGTCAGATCCATATCAGTCCTGGACTTCGCATCCAGGATCCAAGAAGTATCTGCCCAGGGAAAGCCTGTGGTAGAGGAGGCCAAACACCAAGCGAGGCAGTGGCTGGACTTGGCTATGAAACTTGAGGAGTATGAGTGCAAAGGCCTCCGATTTCCCCTGATGTCCCGACTTGCTTCAGAGTGGGCAGATGCAAGGGTAACCTTGCACATTTATTTTGATAAAACAGAGAAGATAAGGGCCGCCAGGAATATGCTGGACTCATTAGACCACGAAATAAGCATTTTCCTGGCCCCCTTCAACACTCTGTCTAAACACGGGTGCCCGAGCTTCGTCAAGAATGGTGAGTTTCTGACCCTTGAGCAGGTGAAGCAGAATTGGCTGTCGTTCGAGGCAGACACAGCAAAAATCAATAGCTGGGCAGAGCCAATCCAGGAAGCTCAGGTCACCCAGATGGTGTCAAGATACTGCAAAATCAACCTCCCTCAAAGAGTTGGGAGAAAGATACGACACCATCGACCTGCATGCGGTTGCTGCATTCAGCGCAGTGCTGAAAGAGGTCAGTGACTTAGGGCCCTTTCAAGCAGCAATCTGGGACCAAGCCAAGGCCGCATACGATCGCATCCGCGAGCGGGAGGCCGAAAGTGAAGACCGTTCAGGTTCAGAGGGAGGAGAAACAGAAGAGGCAACTGTCGAAAGTGAACCTGAAGAAGAGCAGTTGCCCGGGAGGAAGCCTTCAGAGCAGCGGAAATCAGGGGAAGGGAGTTCCTCTGCGCCCAAAGGATGAAGGCCTGTTCTTTGCGTCGAGGCGAGCTCGACACCCCGCGAGCCGCCAGGAATGTTGCCACATTTTGCACGGGGTGCCATGTTTTCAAATTTTGTAAGTATGCTGCTCTCCCTTCCTTCCATCCTTCTTCCCTTTCTCCACTTTTCCCTTCTTCCCTTTCCTTCAGTTTCATTCCTCCCTTTTCCCCTTGTACTTCCCCCAGTCAAAACCCCAGAACAGAGCAAGCATTCCCTGAAAAATTCTAAGTGTCAGGGCGCAACTCGACTTCGCAGCGAATTCGGGGTGCCCCCTTCTTCCTGTGCGCACTTGGGAAACAGTGTTTGAAAAATTCAGCTAAGTGCGGGAGCGCAACCCGACTTCGCAGCGAAGTCGGGGTGCGCTCCCCCTTTTGTGTGTAGTCCGAACAGCGGCTGAAACAACCAAGTGCTGAAGTGCGCAACCCGACTTCGCAGCGAAGTCGGGCTGCGCCCTCTGACCGGTGCGCAGTTGGGCAAGATCCATCAAGCAGTCCAGAAATTGGCTAAGGCACGGAGGCCTCCCCAACTGCGCTGTTCCTCACCTGCGCTACCCGATGGCGCTCTGATCCCAGGCGAAGTTGGACAAACTGCATTTCAAGGCAGACATGTGTCACTCATCAGAATTCGACAAATGTCCAGCCTCGGGATTCAAGTCGAGATGTGACGGGAAAAAGGACAAGCATGGGCCGAACTACCTACGCCAGCTACCTCCATTTAAGCTGATGCAAAGTTCCATCTACCATAGCTACCCGCATTCCTGCTGACTAGAAGTTTCACCCGACGCACTGCCACGTAGCTGTACAGCTTTCAGGGAGACCTTGCTGCAAGTATAGTCCTCGCCGATAGGAGTCAGCATCAGCAGCTCTTCTGCCGCTTTTGTCAGCTATTGTCCGGTCTGGGACTTTGTGCCCGTAATTGTAATCGGGGGGAAATTGGACTATAAATAGCCACACCATTTCAATGTAAAGGGGTGGAAGGGGGATATCCTGCTAGGGAACCATTGTAGCTATACGTTTGCCTCTGAATACAAGACACACACTTGGCTCTATTTTGCTGTTGTCATTCTTTTATGCTGCCTATACTTGTCATTTTTGCCTCATGTTTCTTATTTCATTGCTTACTGTTATTCTGAATTCTGGATTCCGGTATTTGGTGATTAAGTATTCCTGGAATGCATAGATAGAGGATACATAGGATATATGACAGCGGTAGTTTCTATTGTGTGTTCTGTTTTGGATTGCTGTTAGTAGTGGTGATTGATCGTTGTTGTGCTGCTCATCCCCCCCACCCAACACCAATCTTATTTCAATCCCTTTTCGTATTTTTATCTCTTTCCTGTACTCTTAGCTTAAACACTGAAAAAACCCATAGGAAGCCGGCCTTCTCCGGAGATTGGCGCGGAAGGCATTCCTTCCTTTCGGCATTTCAATCTGGTAGGCGAATTTGGGGCGCATTTAACCAAATCCTTTCCTCATGGCAGATTCGTAACCAACAGGAAGGGTCTTATTTATACAACTAAAAAGTAGTTGCAACCTCCAACTACCCAACACCTCATCATTTTCTTAAATTACATTTGACATGTATTTGACTTACATTTACATTTCATGAGTCACTTTATGACTTAATAGTACATAACTTAACATTACACATTATCACATGAAATATTACATCATAACTGTTGCCACATTTTGCACGGGGTGCCATGTTTTCAAAATTTGTAAGTGTGCTGCTCTTCCTTCCCTCCTCCTCCTTTTCCCTTTCTCCATTTTTCCCTTTCTCCCTTTCCTGCAGTTTCATTCCTCCCTTTTTTCCCTTGTACTTCCCCCAGTCAAGTTCCCAAAACTGAGCAAGTGTTCCCTGAAAAATTCTAAGTGTCAGGGCGCAACCCGACTTCGCAGTGAAGTCGGGGTGCGCCCTCAAGTCGGAGCGCACTAGGGAATGCGAAGTGCGAAAGCAGACAGGAGATGATCAGAATTTGGCTAAGTGTCAGAGCGCAACCCGACTTCGCAGCGAAGTCGGGGTGCGCTCTTCTTCCTGTGCGCACTTGGGAAAGCAGTGTTCGGAAAATCAGCTAAGTGCTGGAGCGCAACCCGACTTCGCAGCGAAGTCGGGGTGCGCTCCCCTTTTTGTGCGCAGTCCGAACAGCGGCCAAATCAGCTTAAGTACCGGTGCGCAACCCGACTTCGCAATGAATTCGGGCTGCGCCCTTTGACCGGTGCGCAGTTGGGCAAGATTCACCAAGACCCAAAAATTGGCTAAGGCACGGAGGCCCTCCCCAACTGCGTTGTTTCCCACCTGCGCTACCCGATAGCGCTCTGATCCCGGGCGAAGTTGGATAAACCGCCTTTCAAGGCAGACATGTGTCACTCATCAGAATTCGACAAGTGTCCATCCTCGGGATCCGAGCCGAGATGTGACGGGATAAAGGACAAGCATGGACCGCATTACCTACGCCAGCTGCCTCCATTTAAGCTGATGTAAAGTTCCATCTACCACAGCTACCCGCATTCCCGCTGATTAGAAGTTTCACCCAACACGCTGCCACGTAGCTGTACAGCTTTCAGGAGACCTTGCTGCAGGTACAGTCCTCGCCGACAAGAATCAGCATCAGCAGCTCTTCCGCCGCTTTTGTCAGCTATTGTCTGGTCTGGGACTTTGTGCCCGTAATTGTAATCGGGGGAACTTGGGCTATAAATAGCCACACCATTTCATTGTAAAGGGTGGAAGGGGAATATACTGCTAGGGAACCATTGTAGCTATACGTTTGCTTCTGAATGCAAGACACATACTTGGCTCTGCTTACTGTCATCATCTTGTATGCTGCCTCTCCTTGTCATTTCTGCCTCATGTTTCTTATTTCATTGCTTACCGTTGTACTGAACTCTGGACTCCGGTATTTGATGATTAAGTATTCCTGGAATGCATAGATAGAGGATACATAGGATGCATGATAGCTGTAGTTTCATTATGTGTTCTGTATAGGACTGTCGTTAGTAGTGGTGATTGATCGTTGTCGTGCTGCTTATTCCCCCCACCCAACTCCAATCACATTTGGATTCTCTTTCCGCAATTTATCTCTTTCCCTGCACTCTTAGCTTAAACACTAAAAACCCACAGGAAGCCGGCCTTCTCCGGAGATTGGCACGGAAGGCATTCCTTCCTTCCGGCCTTTCAATCTGGTGGGCGAATCTGGGGCGCATTATACCAAATCCTTTCCTCATGGCAGATTCGTAACCAACAGTTTCTCTGGCACGCCCGGTGGGACATGGAAGTTTCCCACCCCAAGACAGAATCGAAGCACCGGTGTTCGCTTCATTGCCGTTAAAAATCAGAACACCTGGCGACTCTGCAAGTACCTGAATACTCTCTGAGTCCGTGAAGATCGGTCCGAACGCCTTCATGCAAACGAGAAGGTGGAGAGCAAGGAATCCGGGAAACCAACCCGACCTTTACGAAATCGACATTGCCGCTCCAGGAGAGCGCGTCAGGCTGGCTGATCACCAAGCTCGCATAGAAGAGCCTGAAACCGAAATCGAAGAGGCTGAGGGTGAAGAGCAATCTACATCCTCGGACGGTACCGATACCGAGTACACTACCGGAGGAGAAGAAGACATGGCTGCCCAGCAGAACGATGATGATCTCTTCCCGACGGTAGACTCTACGGGGCCCTTGGCCCTAGTCGGACAGCAAGCCGTGCCCCCCGCTGCCTTAAAGTCCATCCCTACATACGATGGCTACGGCAAGACGGCGTACGAACACATCCAGGACATTCTGGCCCTGGCTGCGCTACATTCCATCACTGACGAGAGTGTGAAGACCCGTCTGCTGGCCCTTTCCCTAAGGGGAAAGCTTCTCTACTGGTGGAGATCACTGCCAGAGGGATCTATCACGGGGTGGCGCCAGCTGGCCGGCAGGCTCGTGAAAGGATGCAACGAGTCTGCTGATCCCTCTTCTTTGTTGCATCAGTTCCAAAGCATCCAGCGACACCCCCAAGAGGAGGTGTCGGACTTCAACATCAGGTTTGCGAGGTCTTGGAAACGAGTACCTCGCGAACTTCGACCTTCAGCAGGTCAGGCTGCGCACTACTACCTGAGGTCTTTCAACTCAGACATCTGCCTACTGCTGAAGATAGCCCGAATCGACTCATTCCCTGCCCTCTACGAGGCTGCCCAGCAAGCTGAAATGGATATCATCTCCATAGGCAGACTCCCTCATAGGGTACAACCACCCATTTACCCTGACTTTCCTCAATCCCAGTACCCATCGGCTTCTGGTGTGATGCCGTCCACTTCAGGACAGCAACCCCAACAAGCAATGGAATCCGGCGCCGGTCGTAAATCCTTACGGCCCGCCACAAATACATTATCCTAACCCGCCTCCTCCTCCGCATTATCCAGCACTCCCAGCTCCCCCTCAGTATGCGCAGTATTCTGCACCTCCTCCATTGGCTGCATTACCTCCGCCAGCTCAGCTGCCGCCTCCGGACAATGATATTTAGAACAAAATCCTCCAGGAGGTACGGGCTCTGGCCTCTGGATATCACACCATGTCCAACGACATGACTATATCGAAGAAGAAACAGGCCCAGATGGACCTTGTTCCAAGGAGGCCATATCCTCCTCCGGCACTGACAAAAGATCAAGCCGCAGAACGGCGAGATCAGAGGCGCCCTCCTGCAAGAAATGCTGCCATCGAGGACCAACCTGGCACTTCTGACCAGGTTAACTGGTGCACCACGTGCAACGACCCGCATTCAGAAGAAGATTGCACACTGCACCAGCATTACCTCCAGACTCTGGCGGGCAGCGCCATAGAGGACGAAGAGCTTTACATGATCCTGGACGATGAAGGCAACTTTGCCGTTCCAGAAGAAGATCTGGTGTTGCCCCCTGCCAAGGAAGACAGAAAGTCTGCTGAAGCTGCTGCAAAGCCATTGAAGGTATACGCCAGAAGAGACAAGGCGCAACCTGCTGGGCTACCACCTGACAAGAGGCTGTGGCCTCACACGGCCAAAGAAAAATTGCCTGCAGCCAAGCCTCCCGTAGCAAAAGCTCCCGCAGCAAAGCTCCCGCAGCTCAGCCTCCAGCTGAAACCAAAGAACAAGCTCAGGAGAAGCTGAGATACCCGTCTCTGACAAAGAGACAGAGAGTCGAGGCCACGCAGCAATACCGCACCAAGTATGAGCCTGCGAAAGAAACGGAAGGAGCTAGCACTTCAGGCTACAGCATAGTGGATGAGCTGAAGAGGACCCCCGCAAGGATAAGCATGTATGATGCTCTCCTGCTCCCAGGGCAAGTTGATCTGCTGCAGGAATCTCTGAAGAGCATGAAGTATGGCAAGCAGATACAACCTGCTGTTCTGGTTCAACCCCTGACAGTCTCCGCCACTGGGAAGAACAGACCACCTCCCTTCTATCTGTCATTACGGATGCAAGGGTACATAGTACACAACTGTATGGTGGATTCTGGTGCCTCCACGACTGTAATGCCGAGAGCCGTCTGCGACGAAATCGGGATGGAGTATACAAGGAGCAGCCAAGGTGTGCTGCAACTAGACGAGCACCCCCGTCAAGACAACCGGTGTCATCAAAGACATCCCGATCCGGCTGCACAAAGCTCTCGACATAGTGGTCATTCAAGAAGTCGTGGTTGTCGACTTGGAACCCTACTTCGGCATGTGTCTCTCCAGGGAGTTCATTGCGAAGCTGGGAGGGTATCTGTCTCTGGATTACTCGCATATGGAAGTGCCCTTCAAAGGAAGGAGACTGAAGATCTACAACGAGAAGCCTTCCACATTTCTAGTGGAGAAGATACCCGGAGAAGAGTTGCAGGACTGCATGGTTCAGCCGACGTAAGGAAGAACCGGTGGTGGTAGACATGACGGAGCAAGCTCGTGAGCCGTTGCAAACGGAGGATGAGTTCTCCTTGCTGGGATTTCAACGCCATGATCGAGACCGAGCAAGGCCGCTACACCGTCATTCAGCCTGAGAGGCTTGACAAGTCAGCCAAGAAAGAAGTAG
Source organism: Wollemia nobilis (assembly GCA_028583015.1). Taxonomy (NCBI): domain Eukaryota; kingdom Viridiplantae; phylum Streptophyta; class Pinopsida; order Araucariales; family Araucariaceae; genus Wollemia; species Wollemia nobilis. The sequence continues at coordinate 3,009,379 of JAQPPZ010002143.1, read as the reverse complement.
GACCTGCACCAGAAAAGCTATGGCAGCTTTTCTTTGATGGCGCCCGATGCAAAAATGGCGCCGGTGCAGGCGTACTCTTGGTTTCCCCGACCGGGATCCAAAAGGACTACACCTACAGGCTGGCTTGGAGCTGTACCAACAACGCGGCGGAGTACGAAGCCCTGTGCTTGGGTTTGAGAAAAGCGGAGAGACTGGGGATAAAGCATCTGCAGATCTTTGGCGACTCAAAGCTGGTGTGCAACCAGATTACGAACAAGTGCGCCTCCAAGAAGCACTATCTCAAGGCGTACCGTAATCGGGTCTGGGACCTGATGGAGTCATTCGACTCATTGAATGTCAAAGCCATATCACGTGAGAAAAACAAGCACGCTGACATTCTGGCGTCTGTTGGAGCCAGGTACGTTCCGGCTGATGACACTGTCCAGAAGCCGAAGCCGGTTCGTACCATCTACAGGCCTTCTGTGCTCGATAAAGACACCCACTGGCAGGTGTTTGACTGTGACGAGGAAATCGTCACATTTTTGGTTACCGAAGCATGTTCAATCGAAGGTAGAGACCCTGATGACGAGCAATATGAGGGGTTGATACAGTTAAAAAATAATCATGTCCCAAAAGGACTGATTACACTAGAAAGTCTCTTTGATCAGAATGACAGAGCAATATCACACAGGATCAAAGTAGACCCCAAGCAGTACGTCGACTTGGAGCTTGAACCTGGAAAGACAATTAAGGTCGGAACGGACTGCACCAAAGAGGAACTCGAGCAGATCAGATCATTATGCCGAGAGTTCCCCGACATAGTAGCCTGGTGCTACCAGGACTTGAAGGGGTATGACAGATAGATAATCCAGGATACTATTGAGCTAGAAGATGGTGCAAAACCATTCCGGCAGGCGAGGGTCAGAAATCCGAAGATCGAAGCCATGATGAAAGCCGAGCTCCTGAAGATGCTGGAAGCCAAGATCATCTACCCCATCAAGCATTCATCCTGGGTTGCGAACTTGGTCCCCGTGAGGAAGAAGAACGGAGACATTCGTCTCTATGTAGATTTCAGAAATCTTAACCAAGCCTCACTGAAAGACCATTATCCGCTTCCCCAGATCGATCAGATCCTCCATATAGTTGCTGGAGCGCAGAGATTCTCCCTCCTAGATGGCTTTTCTGGGTACAACCAGATCTGGGTCAAAGATGAGGACCAGCATAAGACAACGTTCACCACCAAATGGGGAACGTTCGCCTATCAGCGCATGCCCTTCGGCTTATCCAATGTCGGCGCCACATTCCGGAGAGCCATGGACCTGGCCTTCCGAGAGTTGCTTAACAAGATCATTGTCATCTACTTGGATGACATGACTGTATTCTCTCACGAGAGAGGACCATGCTTCCCACCTGCGGCAGATATTTGAGAGATGTCGTGAATTCGGCATTTCCATAAACCCGAAGAAATCAGTCTTCGCGGTAAGAGAAGGTAAGCTGCTGGGACATGTCATCTCCGAGAAAGGCCTTGCAGTGGACCCTGATAGAGCAGAAGCCCTCCTCCGCTTGCCCGCCCCAGTCGACAAGAAGGGGCTACAGTCCTTCTTCGGCCAGATCAACTTCGTAAGGAAGTTCATACCGGACTTCGCACAAGTGATCAAACCCATGGCCGAACTGCTGAAAAAGAATGCTGAATTCTTATGGACTGATGAGAGAAGGCAGGCCTTCGAGGAGATCAAGGCCCGAATTGCACAAGCTCCGGTGTTGATAAACCCGGATTACTCCAAGGACTTCATCCTGTACGCGGTGGGAGAACCCGAGAGTTACGCCGCAGTCCTGACTCAGAAGGGAGACGATGGCGAAGAGCGCCCCATAGCGTTCTTAAGCCAGGTGATTCAGCCGCACGAGGAAAAGTACAATTTTATTGAGCGGCAGGTTCACGCGGTCATGAAGTCTCTCCGAAAGTTCAGGCACTTCGTCTCCCAGAGCCGGACAACTGTCTTCGTGATACACCCGGACGTCCGAAACTTCATCATACAAGGGGAGCCGGGTCACAAGAGAGCAGGATGGATTGCCAAGATCCAGGAGTTCGACATCGAGGTGCGGCCAACAAAGCTTATCAGAGGCCGAGCCTTGTGCCAGGAGCTGGCCCGAAGCGCTGCAGCCGAGATATCTGCCTGTAAGTGGGAAGATCCGACAGCAACTACCAACCTAGCCAACTCCTTACCAGAGGAGAGTGACTGGACAGATGACCTGGTGAGGTATTTCTGCACCGGGAGATGTCCAGACCACCTAAATGCCTCACAAAGAAGGAGGTTTCGGCTAAATGCCTTGAAATACACTCTTCGCCCCGAGGGGCTTTACTTCAAGAACATTGACGGCATCCTGTTGCGGTGCGTCAAGAAAACCGACCAACCCAGGGTCCTTGGAGAATTTCACTCCGGGATGCCTGGGGGACACCATTCCGCAAGGCCTACGGCCTTGAAAATCATCGTAGCTGGGTACTATTGGCCCACTCTCTTCGCGTACGCACATGCGGTCTGTGTAAAATGTGATAAATGCCGTAGATTTGCTGGCAAAAACATAAAAGCACCCCTGCCCCTCCAACCAATCCAAGCCGAGACTCCGTTTCAGCAATGGGGTCTGGACTTCATCGGGGTCATTACGCCGAACTCTGCAGCAGGGCACAAGTTCATTCTTACCGCCACCGACTACTTTACGCGGTGGGCAGAGGCGATCCCCACCAAGAATGCGGACCAGGAGACGGTCATCGGGTTCCTCGAGAGCCTCATTACCCGTTTCGGGGTCCCTGAGTCAATAGTGACGGACAATGGTCCGGGGTTCGCAGGCGCTGTACTCACGGAGTACACCAGCAAGTACGACATCTATCACAAGATGTCTTCTAACTACTACCCGCAGGGGAACGGCCTGGCCGAGTCCACCAACAAGAATCTACTGAAAATCATCAGAAAGACAAGAGAGAAGAACAAGAGGACTTGGCACCTACTCCTGAATCGGGCACTGTGGGCGGATAGAATATCATTCAAGAAGTCTATCAAGACATCCCCCTATGCGCTCGTGTATGGCAAGGAGGCAGTCTTGCCAACCCACATAGAAATTCCCGCACTCCGGATGTTGGATGAAGAGAGAGGCAACGGGGATCCAGTGGACGCCAGACTGTGCCACCGCTCGCAGCTTAGAGGAAGACAGAGAGAAAGCATACCAGGCCTTCACTAAACACGCTGAAGCGACCCAAGGCTGGTTTGCAAAAGGCACCACCGCCCGAGTTTTCAAAATCGGGGACCTGGTGCTGAAGTGGGACTCATTGAAGGCAAAGCCGGGCAACCACGGTAAATTTGACGCCCTCTGGGAGGGTCCCTATCAGATTGCTCGGGCGAATCAGTTCAACGCATTCGTGCTCCGGGATATGGAGGGACAACTTCTCCCCATTCCCGTCAACGGGTTCCACCTCAAAGTTTATCACCACTGAAGGCACCCAATGGGTCCTTCCTTGTACAGTTTTCCTTTCTGTATTTTTAGTTTTCAGAATGTACATATTCAGCATTCAGTTTTTTAGTTTTCAAGAGCCCAAGTAGAACTTAAAGCAAACCCCGACTTCGCAGCGAAGTCGGGTATCGCTCCTTGGATTGTGCGAAGTTCGAGAGAAAGCAGCTGACAAAAGGGGCAAGAATTTGGCTAAGTCTGGGTGCGCAACCCGACTTCGCAGCGAAGTCGGGCTGCGCACCGTCTTGGGAGCGCAGTCGGGGAGCAGGAAGCAAAAAATGGCTAAGTGTCAAACCAGACTGCGCAACTTTTTGGAGCGAAGTCTGACTGCGCAGTCAAACCTGGGCGAAGTCGGAGTGCGCTCATTTTCTGGGCGAAGTCCGAGTGCGCCCTTGATTTTGGGCGCACCCTGAATGACCTATCACGGAAAACATGAAAAATTCTAAGTGTGGGCCCAGAGCGCAGTACGGCACAGTGCGAAGTTGGGTCGCGTCCCGGTTTAAAATCATGGGCCAAAAATTCTTCCTTGAAAGGTGTGCCCAGGCGGCGGCTATGACGTCATCAAAAGCACGAAGTCCGAAGATTGTTTAATGATTGCACGACTTTCAAGAACGACGTCATTAAGAAAGCAAGGCGCATTTGGACCAACTGCAACTAGGGTGCGCTTTTCAAAATTAAACCCATGCACGGCCGCCAAAATATTATAACGCTTGCTGCAATCCTTGCCTAGAAAAAGGGCCCTGGCATACTCATAAAATTCGGAGTGTCAAGCTGACTCCGAGACTGCAAAGCGCAGAACTGAGAATTCAGAAGCCGTAATTCCCGTCGCTGCCACTTCTAACAGAGAAAATGGACAAGGGGAAAGCGCCAATGCCAGCGCAATCCAGTGACGAAGAGCCCGAAGCTGAGGAACAGACGGAATCAAGCGCTCATGAGAGCGAAGTGCCGCAGGAGCAGAAAAGGAAAACCCGGACGAAGAGAAGTCGAGGGCAAATTCCACCGCCGCCCGTCAATCACCTGGCCGGGTACAAAGATGGCGAATTTTCTATCAGCCTCACCAAGCTGCGGCCGAATATTGCAAAGTGGGCAGACAAGGTTTCGCCCTCACACCATGTCGGGGCTGCGTATAAATCGAACCTGTACTGGTTCTTGTGCCCTCCTACTCACCAGTGCCCGGAGCTGATTGAATCAATCGTAGAATATTACAAGCCAGCTGCCCGGCAAGTCTGCGACAACAAGGGAAGAGTGTTGTTCACACTCTTCAGGGAGAGCGTCCAGCCAGCGTTCGCCCCAGGGCTTCAGTACGAACCCGACGCGATTGTCAGAAGGGTTAATCTGGATGAACAGACGGGCAGATTCACGCAGACCAAGCGGATGAGAGAATTCCTCAACTCAGAGCTGAAGACTCCGCTGGCAGCCGGACAGTGGCCGACAGGCCCCATACCCCTGGACAGGTTCGAGAACAAATACATATACATCATCCTGGCCTGGGTACTCGGCTGTGATTCTGACAAAGTGGTACGCCCGTACCAGCTGGCGCTGGCAGAATGTATCCTGCATGGGGAGTTTTACGACTCCACGACGCAAAAGAGTGGGAAGCGCCCCATTTTCTTCGACTAGGCAGACCGGTTGGCGTACGCCATTCATTCAAACCTAGTCAAGCTGCAGCAGAAGCAGAAAACGGATTTCCGGTTTTGCTCCTTCCTCACATGGCTGTGCCTGTACCACATGCACTACCGGATGAGAGTTCCTGACTTGAAGAAGGTAAACGAAAAAGGAGAGCCGCTGCCCGTGTACGAATGGACCGAGATCCTGTACAGAAAAGGGTCATTCTATGAGTTTAATTTTAAATTTCTGTGCATGGTCCTGGGGCTGTTCAATCGTAAGGCATCCCGCCCGCCGGAGGTCATGACAAGATATCTGAGGAAGCACGAGTACGGGGATACCTTCCGGCTGACGCAGGGCATCGTGGTCAGAATCTACGGATTCAAGGGGAAGTCGTTCTTGCTGCCCTACTTCTGCACTGACCACCAGTTCGGGATGGAGATTGCGCGACAGATGGACTATGTCGAAGAAGAGTTCGGCCAGGGCAAAAAGAAAGGCCATATCTTTCAGTATCCTATCACCTGGGCGAATACCCAAGTGCACGAGATCGGACAACACGTCTACCTCGAACGAGAACTCATCGACATGGGTCTGATAATGCTGTCGTAGCACTGGAAGTATGACCCAATTGGGGTCAGGGGTAAATTTGCGCACATCTGCCCGCGAGCAGAGATTATGCAGGAAAGAGGCAACAGAACAGGCGCAGACCTGGAATGGCACATCGAGCAGATGCAATCATGGCCTCCATGGCATGATTTTTACTGCGAGGAGGTGGCGTATGACCCAGAGCGAAACCCGGATCACCGGTTGGAATCTGCGGGCTTCAAAAAATTCCTCGCCAAGGTGGCGCCCCTCAACTGGCAAAAGGACAAAATCGTCGAATGCTGGAAGATGAGATGCCGCACGCAGCACGACAAATCCAACCGGAAAACGCTGGCCGTTGATGATGAGTTTTCGGCCCTAAATGATCAATACGCTGACACATGGCGGCCTTTCGAATTTCGAAGTTGCGTTCCCCGAGGCGCCAGGAAAAGGTATACAAGGAGGTCCCCGTCCCAGCAATTGCCTACTTCTGCAACTTCCAGCGCAACGCCGACAAGCAGTCAAGTGGGCCCAATGCAGCCTCCAGCTCCTGAAGCATTACCCGAAAGGGCGCAAGGGTCAGAGAGGTCAACTCCTGAGGTGGCCTCCAGAGTTTGGCTGAGGGACTGGAAGGCGTTAGGGTCCTGGGCAAACTGGTCGAAAGAATCCACCATACAGTTGTGTCGTGGCCAGTTGAAGCCCGCAGATTCCAACCGGTGATCCGGGTTTCGCTCTGGGTCATACGCCACCTCCTCGTAGTAAAAATCATGCCATGGAGGACATGATTGCATCTGCTCAATGTGCCATTCCAGTTCTGCGCCTGTTCTATTGCCTCTTTCCTGCATAATCTCTGCTCGCGAGCAGATGTGCGCAAATTTACCCCTGATCCCAATTGGGTCGTACTTCCAGCGCTGCGACAGCATTATCAGACCCATGTCGATGAGCTCTCCCTCAAGGTAGACGTGCTATCCAATCTCGTGCACTCGGATGTTCGCCCAGCAAATTGGATATTGAAAAATATGGCCTTTCTTTTTGCCCTGGCCGAACTCTTCTTCGACATAGTCCATCTGACGCGCAACCTCCATCCCGAACTGGTGGTTAGTGCAGAAGTAGGGCAGCAGGAACGGCTTCCCCTTAAATTCGTAGATTCTGACCACGATGCTCTGAGTCAGCCGGAAGGTATCCCCGTACTCGTGCTTCCTCAGATATCTTGTCATGACCTCCGGCGGGCGGGATGCCTTACGATTGAACAGCCCTAGGACCATGCACAGAAATTTAAAATTAAACTCATAGAATGACCCTTTTCTGTACAGGACCTCGGTCCATTCGTACACGGGCAGCGGCTCTCCTTTTTCGTTTACCTTCTTCAAGTCGGGGACTCTCATTCGGTAGTGCATGTGGTACAGGCACAGCCATGTGAGGAAGGAGCAAAACCGAAAATTCGTTGTCTGTTTCTGCTGCAACCTTACTAGGTTTGCATGAATGGCGTATGCCAGCCAGTCTGCCCAGTCGAAGAAAATAGGGCGCTTCCCACTCTTTTGCGTCGTGGAGTTGTAAAACTCCCCATGCAGGATACATTCTCGCGCGCCACTGGTACGGGCGTACCACTTTGTCGGAATCACAGCCGAGTACCCGAGCCGGGATGATGTATATGTATTTGTTCTCGAACTCGTCCGGGGGTATGGGGCCCGTCGGCCACTGTCCGGCTGCCAGCGGAGTCTTCAGCTCTAAGTTGAGGAATTCTCTCATCCGCTTGGTCTGCGTGAATCTGCCCGTCTGTCCAGATTAACCCTTCTGACAATCGTGCCAGGTTCGTACTGAAGCCCTGGGGCAAACATTGGCTGGACGCTCTCCCTGAAGAATGTGAACAACATTCTTCCCTTGTTGTCGCAGACTTGCCAGGCAGCTGGCTTGTAGTATTCTACAATTGCTTCAATCAGCTCCGGGCACTGGTGAGTAGGAGGGCACAAGAACCAGTACAGGTTCGATTTATACGCAGCCCCGACATGGTGTGAGGGCAAAACCTTGTCTGCCCACTTTGCAATATTCGACCGCAGCTTAATGAGGCTGATAGAAAATTCGCCATCTTTGTACCCGGCCAGGGGCGACGGTGGAATTTGCCCTCGACTTCTCTTCGTCCGGGTTTTCCTTTTCTGCTCCTACGGCACTTCGCTCTCATGAGCGCTGGATTCCGTTTGTTCTTCAGCTTCAGGTTCTGCGTCACTGGACTGCGTCAGCATTGGCGCTTTCCCCTTGTCCATTTTCTCTATTAGAATTAGCAGCGACAGGAATTACGGCTTCTGAATTCTCAGTTCTGCACTTTGCAGTCTCAGAGTCATCTTGACACTCTGAATTTTCTGAGTATGCCAGAGCCCTTTTTCTAGGCAAGGATTGCAGCATTAATGGCGCGAGGGAGGGAGTTAAGGTGGTTAACTCGAAGTTGGTGGAAGCGTTATAATATTTTGGCGGCCATGCATGGGTTTAATTTTGAAAAGCGCACCCAAGTTGCAATTGGTCCAAATGCGCCTGGCTTTCTTAATGACATCGTTCTTGAAAGTCGTGCAATCATTAAACAATCTTCAGACTTCGTACTTTTGATGACGTCATAGCCGCCACCTGGGCACACCTTTCAAGGAAGAATTTTTGGCCCATGATTCTAAACCGGGATGCGACCCAACTTCGCACTGTGCCGTACTGCGCTCTGGGCCAACACTTAGAATTTTTCATGTTTTCCATGATAGGTTATTCAGGGTGCGCCCAAAATCAAGGGCGCACTCGGACTTCGTGATATTCTCACAATGACACTGAGAGGGAGGGTGAATCAGTGTAACTACTTAAAAACTTAAATCTGCAACTTTTAAAACTAATGATGCAAGCTTGAAACTAGATAATGCAAGTATCACACAAGAGCATCACACAACACGAGAATTTTACGAGGTTCACCGATGTGGCTACTCCTCAAAGAATGATTGTTTGGACTTCAATCCAAATCCGAGTCTTTGCAAGGATTCAATATTTACAATTGTTTACCGGCACCCTTTGGAAGGAGCACCAACCCACGATTTATCTGCTGCAACAGATAGGAGCACCAACCCCTTTATCCAAGCACCAACTTGGATTTCTATTTTGCAAGATAAATGGACATAAAAATGCCTTCTCTTTTGCAAGACCCTTACTGGTCTATAGCACATACAAAAATCTCACAGAAGCATAGAGAGAATTGTTAGAGACTCAATATCTTCTGATCTAATCTAAAACCTTTCTCTTGAATATTCAATGGAATTGCAGGTTTTTATCCAAGGCTATTTTCTTACAGCACCCTTACTTACTGAGACCTTTTAAATGCACAATAAAAACACAGTCGCAGTAACCTTCTCACTATGCCAATTCGATCCTTTTATTCTTGATTTCTTGAACGGCTCGATTTCAAGCGGTTCAACTTTCCCTCCAACTTTTCATGCATTCTCGGCTGTAATTGACGTGTCAAATCCTTCTCGACCTGATCCGCCTTTTAGCCGCTTTCTTTACGACATTACTGACGTTACGACGACCTTTTTCTCTACACGATCTGCATATTACGACAGTCCTTCTCTGCATATCTCGACAACCCTTCTTCGCGTTTCGATGCTCTGTTATCTCTCGACTATAGCTGCTCTTGTAAAAATTCTTTATTCTTGCTCTTTACGCGAGCTTGCATCACGACCATGCCGTTCTACAATTAATGTTTAGTTCAGATGGCTACTCTTTGTGCGCCACCTTTGCCAGTCCATCTTATCACGGCCACCGACCGTTCTTTCTTAAATGCCTTGTCTCGTAACTCTCTTTTTAACTTGATTAAGCTCATGAATTTATCCTCTCAATCTCACAACATCACTTGGAGCTAGATCGACTTCAGTTAACTTTTCGTAATGGCGCCTTTTGACACTTGTCACAATGCATGTATCTTTGACTTTTTCCTGCCAAAACATTACATCGTGATATCGCGACGTTTTCCGCTTTCGACGTCATCCTCAACTTTGTTGCGATATCGCGACATTTCGGCTTCCGAGGCTTCTCTGGCAACTTGTCGCGATATCGCGACATTTTTTGTATGTTGACGTCATCCTCTAAGATGTCACGAAATCGTGACGTTTCTGGCTTCATGAGGCTTCTCTGGAAACATGTCGCGAAATCGTGACATTTTGTCTTCTGACGTCATCCGCTAAGGTGTCGCGAAATCGCGACGCTTCCGGCTTGCAATGGCTTTTCCAGCAACTTGTCGCGATATCGTGACATTTTTAGACTTGCTGACGTCATCTTCAAAGATGTCGCGAAATCGTGACGTTTTCGGCTTGCAATGGCTCTTCGTTCATCCTGTCGCGAAATCGCGACACATTTTGTTTTTGCTGACGTCATCTTCATAGATGTCGTGAAATCGCGACGTTGGCTTGCAACGGCTTTCGTTACCCTGTCGTGAAATCGCGACGCTTCAGCATCCGTACAATTTTTACTCCATGCAGCCGCGAAAAACCTTACATGTAGCGAAATCGCTACATCATTGTTGCCTTAGAATTTTTTCTTTTCTGCTTGCTATTGAAACTCCAACGTGTAGCGATATCGCTACACCTTTCCAACATGTGTTTCTAACTTGTAGCGAAATCGCTACACCTTCGCATTATGCACTTTCAGCCTGTAGCGAAATCGCTACACCTCACTATGCACTTTCACTGTAGCGAAATCGCTACACCTCTTAACTATGCACTTTCAGCCTGTAGCGAAATCGCTACATCTTTACCTGCACTTTGACCATGTAGCGAAATCGCTACATCTTTCTTGCACTTTGACCATGTAGCGAAATCGCTACATCTTTTTGCCTTGCACTTTGACCATGTAGCAAAATCGCTACATCTTTTGCAACTTGCAACCCTTGTGTCTCAAGCTGTAAGCGAAATCGCTACGCTTTTCTTACTTGGTGCTTTTTCTTTGCTTATGCTGGCGAAACTCAGACATGTAGCGAAATCGCTACAACTTCTTCATCAACTTTCTCTCTCCTCCGATGTGTCGCGAAATCGTGACATTTTTCATCCTTGGTGCCTTTGCTTCAAACTTGTCATGAAATCGCGACAGTTTCTCGATTTGGTTTCTTTCCTTCCAGCATGTCGCGAAATCGTGACATTTTTCCTTGCACATTCTCTCTCCTCCGATATGTCACGAAATCGTGACATTTTTCAATGCACTTTCTCTCTCCTCAGCCATGTCGCGAAATCATGACTCTTCGATCCTCTCCCGACGAAATCGTGACATTTTGGCGTGCTTTTTCTCTCTCCTCGGATATGTCGCGAAATCGTGACATTTTCTTATGGATTTTCTCTCTCCTCCGGTATGTTGCGATATCGCGACAATTTTCTTCCTTGTCTTTTTCTGCAAATTTTTGGATCTGGGTCCCCTCTGTTTTTCTTGAGATTTTCTGCACTTGATCGGTGACCTCTGAGCTGCTTCATCTGCATCACTCTGTACGTGTTGACAACAATTACAATCCTTTTGCATTGCTTTTGCTGCACCTTGCTCAACAATCTCCCCCTTTGGAATTGTTGGCAACACTTTGTAGCCTTGCTCAAATTCTTCTCCCCCTTTGCCAATAATGCCAAAGGGCTGCTGCAAACTCCCCCTGAGTCTATGCACAACATTCTCAGGCATAAATAACTTGAATGCTCCCCCTGAGAATGTATTTCCCATAGCTAGTCAGTGCTTGGGAAGTGTGACTACTCCCAACTTTTTCGAAGGTATTCAAATACTTCCTTTGGTAAAGGTTTGGTGAATATGTCTGCTACTTGCTCTGTAGTGGGAACAAACTCCAATCTAACCTCTCCTTCTGCAACCTTATCCTTCAAGAAGTGATACCGGATTGCAATATGCTTGGTGCGGGAATGCATGACCGGATTCTTTGAAATGTTGATTGCACTAGTGTTGTCACATTTGACTGAAATGGGCTCATTGAAGTGAATACCTAGATCTTTCAATGTTTGTCTCATCCATAGTATTTGTGTACGGCATGTAGTAGCTGCAATGTATTCGGCCTCGATTTGTGGATAAAGAGGCCGATTCTTGCTTCTTCTTGTGCCATGCAACCAATTTGTTTCCAAGAAAGAATGCTCCTCCACTTGTACTTTTCTGTCATCAATGCATCCTGCCCAATCAGCATCAGAGTATGCAAAGAGAGTGAAGTCTTTTCCTTTTGGATACCACAGCCCATACTCCATAGTACCTTTGAGATACCTAAAAATCCTTTTCACTTCTTTGTCACATGAGTCTCTTTTGGGCTAGCTCTGAAATCTTGCAACCATGCAAACGACTTGTAAGATATCCGGTCTAGTGGTACATCCAAATACGACGAGGCTCCCAATCATTGATCTGTACATTGTTTGATCAACATCCGGAGATTTATCATCCTTGCTCAACTTGCGGCTTGTTGTCATGGGGGTGCTCAGCTGGCTTACTATCTTCCATAGTGAACTTTTTCAGCATTTCTTTCACATATTTAATTTGAGAAATAAAGATCCCCTTTTCGGTTTGATTAACTTGTAATCCAAGGAAATATGAAAGTTCACCTATCATAGACATTTCAAACTCTTTATGCATTTTGTTTGCTATGTCTTTGCATGATTCATCATTGCTACTCCCAAAAATTATATCATCTACATAAACAACTAGAACAATGAAATTGCCATTTTCAGTTTTCACATATAAATTGCTATCCACCATACCTTTCTTGAATCCTTGCTTAGTGAGATAGTTGTCCAACCTTGCATACCAAGCTCTAGGTGCTTGTTTCAAGCCATACAATGCTTTCTTCGACTTGCAAACAAAGTCGGGATTATCACAAAGTTGAAAACCATCAGGCTGTTCAATATATACTTCTTCTTCAAGATTTCCATTCAGAAATGCTGATTTTACATCCATATGATAAACCTTGAAGTTCTTATGAACAGCTAAAGCCAAAAATAGTCTTATTGCTTCAAGTCTGGCCACGGGTGCAAAAGTTTCTTCAAAATCAATCCCCTCAACTTGGGCATATCCCTTACTGGACTAATCTTGCTTTATTCCTTACCACTGTCCATCTTCATTCGGTTTGTTTCTAAATATCCATTTAGTACCAATTATGTTTTTATTTTCGAGGCCTTGGTACTAATTCCCGGGTTTTGTTTTTCTCAATTTGATCTAGTTCTTCATTTCTTGCTTCCATCCGGCTTTCATCCGTGCTTGCTTCAATAATATTCTTGGGCTCAATCTTTGGATAACGAGAGAATAGTTATTTACTACTCTTCTTCTTGTCTGAATGCCAACTGTAGGGTCCCCAATAATCTGCTCTTTGGGATGATTTTTCTGCCATTGCACATTACGTATTTTCTATTTTCATCTCTTTCTAAGTCCTCTGAATCTGATTTCTGTCTCTCTTCTTTTTCTTGATCTTCATCTTCTTCAATAAATTCTTCATAGGTTGGGTAGTTTTCATTATTGCTGATTTCTTGTTTCCTGCCTTCATCAACCTTCACATCCGCACTCTCCACTATTTTCTTAAGTCTTTTGTTGTAGCATGTATAGGCTTTGCTTTTAGTTGAGTACCCAAGGAATATTCCTTCATCAACTCTGTCTTCAAACTTGCCAAGATTGCTTTCGAGTTCTTTTAATGTAACACTTGTTTGCCGAACACTTTGAAGTACTTTCTTGTAGCCTTTTTGCCAAACCACGGTTCATATGGTGTTTTGTTTTCATGCGGCCTCAACATACATCTATTACGAATGTAGGCTGCAGTATGAGCTGCCTCTTTCCAGAATACGTCGGCAATTTTGCTCTCTGTTAACATGGTTCTTGCCATTTCCTGCACGATTCTGTTCTTTCTTTCAACTACTCCATTACGTTGAGGTGTTCTTCTTCTTTGAGAAGCTTGTCTTCTTATTCCATGTTTTTCACAGAATTCAGCAAACTCATTTGAAATAAACTCTCCTCCTCTATCAGATCTCAAACATTTAATTCTTTTTCCAGATTGATTTTCAACAAGATTTTTGAAGGTTTTAAACATCTCAAAGGCTTCTGACTTCTGTTTTAGAAAGAGTACCCATGTCATTATGGAAAAATCATCAATACACAGCATAAAATATTTGTATCCATTTATGCTTTCTGTCCTCATGGGACCACACAAATCAGTGTGAATCAGTTCTAGTGGCTTGCTTGTGAAGTACTCTTTTGCTTTGAAGGTAGATCTGGTTTGCTTCCCCTTTTGGCATGACTCACAAATGTTGTTTGATGGTTTGCCAATAGTGGGTATGTCTCTTATTGCTCTTTTCGAGCTGATTTTTACCAGATTATCAAAGCTTATGTGACCGAGTCTTTTATGCCCACGGCCGAGTTTTCTTCTTCTGTCCAACCAAGCAAGCTCCCTCTCGAAGTCTCCGAGAGAGTATACAAATTTCTAGAAGTTCTCGATCCGGTGGCTATTAACTTTCCATTTGTTGTCTTTCTTACTTCATGACCCTCCTTCTTGAAAATTACTTCATGACCTCTGTCACAAATCGACTTACACTCGGTAGGTTATGTTTCGGTCCTACCACAAAAAGAACTTCCTTAGAGTTGATTTTACCGTCACTTAACTTAACCGATCCTTTACCCACTATCTTTGCTCCATCATTGTTTCCGAATTTCACAGAACCACCTTCGTATGTCTGTGGCTTATCAAACTTCTGTTTGTCTCCTGTCATGTAGTTGGAGCATCCATTGTCTAGAATCCGGGGAGCAGATTTATTACGTGCTTTGAGAGGCTGTTTGAACGATCGGGGATTCTTTGTCTTTCTTCGGTTGTCCCTTTTCTTTCCACTTGAGTTTTGACAGCAGATCTGGTTACTTTCTTCACCTTCTCCCTTTCATTGTGTTGTGACAATTTTTTGGGAAATTTTATGTTACGTGTTGATCCAGTTGATCGAAACTTTCTTCCCTGGTATTTATTTCCTGCAAAAGAGCTACGACAATTCCTTGCAATATGGCCGAAGTTATGGCAGTTATAACATTCTACAGCATAATCTATCAGAGGTGAAAAATTATTTCTGCTAGTGAAATTTCTTTGTTCTATATTATATCTACAACTAGAAATTTTATGACCATATGCATTGCACTTAAAACAATAACCGAGAAAAGGAACGAGTGTACAGGGAAATGGATGTTGCCATGTGGAGGTAGGAGCCATGGGTCTTCTTCTTCTTTGATGAGAGACTTTGGTGAATCCATCATTTGCCGCACTCCTTTCGAGCTTGAATTTGTTGTTTTCTTTTGCATGATACGGTTTATCTTGATCAACTCTAATCTTGTCTTTATTATTTCTTGGATCTCTTTATTCTGACCTTTGAGTCCTTTGAGGTTTCTCCTTCATCAAAGCCCAAGCCAAACTTGATACCAGTGGGCCTTTGATTATTCAACATTTTGTTCAGTTTCTCAGAACTGTCTTCAAATTTTTGATGACAGCTCAGTTTTCGATTCATTTCTTCTAGCTGTAGCCTTAATCCAACTATTTCCTCTTCCAGTTTATTGCTCTCATTTATTTTCACGGTCAGTTGAGCTTCAACATCTTCAGACCTTTTCTTGTATTCTTTAGTTTGTACTTTCAAACTTATTATTACATTCTTTGGCCTCCTCAAATTTTCTTGTAATCTTTTTATTTCTTTTCCTTTATGCACTTAACTCTTCAAGAGCAGCAATTAACTCACCTTCCAGATCTATCTCAGCCTCATCTTCTAATTTTTCTTCACACTCCTGTGTTTCCTCAGTTGTTTGTTCTTCAAAAGCCATGAATAGGGCTTCACCGGTTTCTTCTTCGATTCCTCACTGGGCTGTCTTCGAAGAATCGATATTACAGGAAATGAAACTCTTCTTCTTGAAGCTTCTTTTTCTAAGCTGCGGTTTCTTTTTCCGGACATTTCTTTACGGATATGTTCCTTCATCATTTTTATTTTTCTCCTTCATTGGGCATTTTTCTACAAAGTGCCCGATGCCTCCACAGTTAAAACATTTGAACGACAACTTACCTCTGTACTTTCCTTTTCCCTTTACTAATTTCCTAACAAAGTTTGCTTCATTTTCATCTGCAGATTCTTCTTCCTCCGACTCTTGTTTAGATTTTACATTTTTCTGTGCTTGGAAGGCTGCTTCTCTGTCAGAGGGCTTAGTTTGTCCAATCCTCATTTCATAAGTACATTAGAGAACCATGCATTTCATCCATACTGAAAAAATTTAAATCTTTTGCTTCTTCTATGGCGAAACCTTTGCATCAAACCTTTTGTTGAGAGTTCTCGGTACCTTCTTCACAACAACGGCATCTTCCATTTCTTCCCCCGAGTCCTCTTATTGCATTGATGATTCCGTTTACTCTCGGCATGTAAGCTTCTATGTTCTCATCATCGGTCATCTTTAATGCTTGAGCTGGGCACGATGTGTTTGCAGCTTAGCTTCCTTGATTTTTCTGTCTCCTTCATGAATGCTTTGTAGTTCATGATGCGTATCAACTCACTGTCGACCAATCCACACATAATAGCATTCTTGGCTTTCGAGTTGTTTTCAAACTTTTTCTTTTCAGCCGCATCTGTTGGAGGAACAGTGGGAGTGGTGTATCCATTTTCAACAGATTCCCAAATGTCATAACCTAATGCACGAGAGATAGGTCTGCATTCTGAGCCTCCAGAAAGAATAGTTTGTTCCATCGAACAGAGGAGCTTTTTTAGAAGAAAAACCTTCACCACCGGGCATTGTATATCTCCCAACAACACCTTAGGCTGATTAAGCTTGTGCGGGTGCACGGCTCCCGATACCAATTGATATTCTCACAATGACACTTTGAGGGGGGGGTGAATCGGTGTAACTACTTAAAAACTTAAATCTGCAACTTTTAAAACTAATGATGCAAGCTTGAAACTAGATAATGCAAGTATCACACAAGAGCATCACACAACACAAAATTTTACGAGGTTCACCGATGTGGCTACTCCTCAAAGAATGATTGTTTGGACTTCAATCCAAATCCGGTCTTTGCAAGGATTCAATATTTACAATTGTTTACCAGCACCCTTGGAAGGAGCACCAACCCCGATTTATCTGCTACCATGAGATAGGAGCACCAACCCCTTTATCCAAGCACCAACTTGGATTTCTATTTTGCAAGATAAATGGACATAAAAATGCCTTCTCTTTTGCAAGACCCTTATTGGTCTATAGCACATACAAAAATCTCACAGAAGCATAGAGAGAATTGTTAGAGACTCAATATCTTCTGATCTAATCTAAAACCTTTCTCTTGAATATTCAATGGAATTGCAGGTTTTTATCCAAGGCTATTTTCTTACAGCACCCTTACTTACTGAGACCTTTTAAATGCACAATAAAAACACAGTTGCAATAACCTTCTCACTATGCCAATTCGATCCTTTTATTCTTGATTTCTTCGAACGGCTCGATTTCAAACGGTTCAACTTTCCCTCCAACTTTTCATGCATTCTCGGCTGTAATTGACGTGTCAAATCTTTCTCTGACCTGATCCGCCTTTTAGCCACTTTCTTTCGACATTCGACGTTGACGACATTCTTCTCTCACGATGCATATTCGACAGTCCTTCTCCATATCTGACAACCCTTCTACGCGTTTCGATGCTCTGTTATCTCTCAGCTGCTCTTTAAAATTCTTTATTCTTGCTCTTTACGCACTTGATCACGTAATTTAATTAATTTTGAGTTCCGTAGGCTACCCTTTGTAGCGCCACCTTTCCAGTCCATCTTTATCACGGCCATCAACTGACGTTCTGTTCTTAAATGCAATGTCTCGTAACTCTACACTTTTAACTTGAGTTAAGCTGCGATGAATTTCTCCTCTCACACCTGGACTGAATCACTACGGTTAACTTTTCGTAACTGGCGCCTTTTGACACCTGTCACAATGCATGTATCTTTGACTTTTTCCTGCCAAAACATTACCTGTCGTGATATCGCGACGTTTTCCGCTTTGCTGACGTCATCCTCAACTTTGTCGCGATATCGCGACACTGTCGGCTTCCTGAGGCTTCTCTGGCAACTTGTCGCGATATCGCGACATTTTTGGTATTATTGCTGACGTCATCCTCTAAGATGTCGCGAAATCGTGACGTTTCTGGCTTCATGAGGCTTCTCTGGAAACATGTCGTGAAATCGTGACATTTTCTGTCTTGCTGACGTCATCCGCTAAGGTGTCACGAAA
Organism: Wollemia nobilis; assembly: GCA_028583015.1. Lineage (NCBI taxonomy): Eukaryota > Viridiplantae > Streptophyta > Pinopsida > Araucariales > Araucariaceae > Wollemia > Wollemia nobilis. The sequence goes on along the minus strand of JAQPPZ010002143.1, from coordinate 2,991,466 downwards.
TCGTGACGCTTCAGGCTTGCAACGGCTTTTCCAGCAACTTGTCGCGATATCGCGACATTTTTAGACTTGCTGACGTCATCTTCAAAGATGTCACGAAATCGTGATGTTTTCGGCTTGCAATGGCTCTTCGTTCATCCTATCGCGAAATCGTGACACATTTTGGTTTTGCTGACGTCATCTTCATAGATGTCGTGAAATCGATAGCTTGTTCCCTGTCGCGAAATCGCGACGCTTCTGGCATCCGTACAATTTTTACTCCATGCAGCAGTGAAAAACCTTACATGTAGCGAAATCGCTACATCATTGTTGCCTTAGAATTTTCTTTTCCTTGCTATTGAAACTCCAACGTGTAGCGATATCGCTACACCTTTCCAACATGTGTTTCTAACCTGTAGCAAAATCGCTACACCTACGCATTATGCACTTTACTGTAGCGAAATCGCTACACCTCACTATGCACTTTCAACTGTAGCGAAATCGCTACACCTTTTTACCTTGCACTTTCAACTTGTAGCGAAATCGCTACATCTTTCTGCCTTGCACTTTGACCATGTAGCGAAATCGCTACATCTTTCTGCCTTGCACTTTGACCATGTAGCGAAATCGCTACATCTTTCTGCCTTGCACTTTGACCATGTAGCGAAATCGCTACATCTTTCTGCAACTACAACCTTTTGTCCTTAGTGTCTCAAGCTTGTAGCGAAATCGCTACGCTTTTCTTACTTGGTGCTTTTTCTTTGCTTATGCTGGCGAAACTCAGACATGTAACGAAATCGCTACAACTTCTTCATCAACTTTCTCTCTCCTCCGATGTGTCGCGAAATCGTGACATTTTTCATCCTTGGTGCCTTTGCTTCAAACTTGTCGCGAAATCGCGACAGTTTCTCGATTTGGTTTCTTTCCTTCCAGCATGTCGCGAAATCGTGACATTTTTCCTTGCACATTCTCTCTCCTCCGATATGTCGCGAAATCGTGACATTTTTCAATGCACTTTCTCTCTCCTCAGCCATGTCGCGAAATCGCGACAATCTTACTTGCATCTTCTCTCTCCTCAGACATGTCGTGAAATCGCTGCATCTTCTCTCTCCTCAGACATGTCACGAAATCGCGACAATCTTACTTGCATCTTCTCTCTCCTCAGACATGTCGCGAAATCGCGACATTTTGGCGTGCTTTTTCTCTCTCCTCGGATATGTCGCGAAATCGTGACATTTTCTTATGGACTTTCTCTCTCCTCCGGTATGTCGCGAAATCGCGACAGGAACCATGTCGCGATATCGCGACAGAAAACATGTCGCGATATCGCGACAGTTTTCTTCCTTGTCTTTTTACGCAAATTTTTGGATCTGGGTCCCCTCTGTTTTTCTTGAGATTTTCTGCACTTGATCGGTGACCTCCGAACTGCTTCAACTGCATCACTCTGTCTGTGTTGACAACAATTACAATCCTTTTGCACTGCTTTTGCTGCACCTTGCTCAACACTTCACCCAGAAAATGAGCGCACTCCGACTTCGCCCAGGTTTGACTGCGCAGTCAGACTTCGCTCCAAAAAGTTGCGCAGTCTGGTTTGACACTTAGCCATTTTTTACTTCCTGCTCCCTGACTGCGCTCCCAAGACGGTGCGCAGCCCGACTTCGCTGCGAAGTTGGGTTGCGCACCCAGACTTAGCCAAATTCTTGCCCCTTTGTCAGCTGCTTTCTCTCGAACTTCGCACAATCCAAGGAGCGATACCTGACTTCATTGCGAAGTCGGGGTTTGCTTTAAGTTCTACTTGGGCTCTTGAAAACTAAAAAACTGAATGCTGAATATGTACATTCTGAAAACTAAAAATACAGAAAGGAAAACTGTACAAGGAAGGACCCATTGGGCGCCTTCAGTGGTGATAAACTTTGAGGTGGAACCCATTGACGGGAATGGGGAGAAGTTGTCCCTCCATATCCCGGAGCACGAATGCGTTGAACTGATTTTCCCGAGCAATCTGATAGGGACCTTCCCAGAGGGCGTCAAATTTGCCGTGATTGCCCGGCTTTGCCTTCAGTGAGTCCCACTTCAGCACCAGGTCCCCAATTTTGAAAACTCGGGCGGTGGTGCCTTTTGCAAACCAGCCTTGGGTTGCTTCAGCGTGTTTAGTGAAGGCCTGGTATGCTTTCTCTCTGTCTTCCTCTAACTGCAGCAGCTGGCACAGTCTGGCGTCCACTGGATCCCCACTGCCTCTCTCTTCATCCAACATCCAGAGGGCGAGAATTTCTATGTGGGTTGGGAGGACTGCCTCCTTGCCATACACGAGCGCATAGGGGGATGTCTTGATAGACTTCTTGAATGATATTCTATCCGCCCACAGTGCCCGATTCAGGAGTAGGTGCCAAGTCCTCTTGTTCTTCTCTACTGCCTTTCTGATGATTTTCAGTAGATTCTTGTTGTTGGACTCGGCCAGGACGTTCCCCTGCGGGTAGTAGTTAGAAGACATCTTGTGATAGATGTCGTACTTGCTGATGTACTCCATGAGTACAGCGCCTACGAACCCCGGACCATTATCCGTCACTATTGACTCAGGGACCCCGAAACGGGTAATGAGTCTCTCGAGGAACCCGATGACCGTCTCCTGGTCCGCATTCTTGGTGGGGATCCCCTCTGCCCACCGCGTAAAGTAGTCGGTGGCGGTAAGAATGAACTTGTGCCCTGATGAAGTCTAGACCCCATTGCTGAAACGGAGTCTCGGCTTGGATTGGTTGGAGGGGCAGGGGTGATTTTTTGTTTCTGCCAGCAAATCTCTAGCATTTGTCACATTTTACACAGACCGCATGTGCGTCTGTGAAGAGAGTGGGCCAATAGTACCCAGCTCTGATGATTTTCAAGGTCGTAGGCCTTGCAGAATGGTGTCCCCCAGGCATCCCAGAGTGAAATTCTCCGAGGACCCTGGGTTGGTCGGTTTTCTTGATGCACCACAACAGGATGTCGTCAATGTTCTTGAAGTAAAGCCCCTCGGGGCGAAGAGTGTATTTCAAGGCATTTAGCCGAAACCTTCTTCTTTGTGAGGCATTTAGGTGGTCTGGACATCTCCTGGTGCAGAAATACCTCACCAGGTCATCTGTCCAGTCACTCTCCTCTGGTAAGGAGTTGGCTAGGTTGGTAGTTGCTGTCGGATATTCCCACTTACAAGCAGATATCTCGGCTGCAGCGCTTCGGGCCAGCTCCTGGCACAAGGCTCGACCTCTGATAAGCTTTGTTGGCCATACCTCGATGTCGAACTCCTGGATCTTGGCAATCCATCCTGCTCTCTTGTGACCCGACTCCCCTTGTATGATGAAGTTTCGGACGTCCGGGTGTATCACGAAGACAGTTTTCCGGCTCTGGGAGACGAAGTGCCTGAACTTTCGGAGAGACTTCATGACCGCGTGAACCTGCTGCTCAATAAAATTTTACTTTTCCTCATGCGGCTGAATCACCTGGCTTAAGAACGCTATGGGGCGCTCTTCGCCATCGTCTCCCTTCTGAGTCAGGACTGCGGCATAACTCTCGGGTTCTCCTACCGCGTACAGGATGAAGTCCTTGGAGTAATCCGAGTTTATCAACACTGAAGCCTGTGCAATTCTGGCCTTGATTTCCTCGAAGGCCTGCCTTCTCTCATCAGTCCATAAGAATTCAACATTCTTTTTCAACAGTTCGGCCATGGGTTTGATCACTTGTGCGAAGTCCGGTATGAACTTCCTTACGAAGTTGATCTGGCCGAAGAAGGACTGTAGCCCCTTCTTGTCGACTGGGGCGGGCAAGCGGAGGAGGGCTTCTGCTCTATCAGGGTCCACTGCAAGGCCTTTCTCGTAGATGACATGTCCCAGCAGCTTACCTTCTCTTACCATGAAGACTGATTTCTTCGGGTTTATGGAAATGCCAAATTCACGACATCTCTCAAATATCTGCCGCAGGTGGGAAGCATGGTCCTCTCTTCTGTGAGAGAATACAGTCATGTCATCCAAGTAGATGACAATGATCTTGTTAAGCAGCTCTCGGAAGGCCAGGTCCATGGCTCTCTGGAATGTGGTGCCAGCATTGGATAAGCCGAAGGGCATGCGCTGATAGGCCAGCATTCCCTATTTGGTGGTGAACGCTGTCTTATGCTGGTCCTCATATTTGACCAGCATCTGGTTGTACCCAGAAAAGCCATCTAGGAGGGAGAATCTCTGCGCTCCAGCAACTATATGGAGGATCTGATCGATCTGGGGAAGCGGATAATGGTCTTTCAGTGAGGCTTGGTTAAGATTTCTGAAATCTACACAGAGACGAATGTCTCCGTTCTTCTTCCTCACGGGAACCAAGTTCGCAACCCAGGATGAATGCTTGATGGGGTAGATGATCTTGGCTTCCAGCATCTTCAGGAGCTCGACTTTCATCATGGCTTCAATCTTCGGATTTACAGCCCTCTGCTTCTGCCGGAATGGTTTTGCACCATCTTCTCGCTCGATAGTATGCTGGATTATTTGTCTGTCATACCCCTTCAAGTCCTGGTAGCACCAGGCTACTATATCGGGGAAATCTCCGCACAATGATCTGATCTGTTCGAGTTCCTCTTTGGTGCAGTCCGTTCCGACCTTGATTGTCTTTCCAGGTTCAAGCTCCAGGTCGACGTACTGATTGGGGTCTACTTTGATCCTATGTGATATTGCTCTCTCATTCTGATCAAAGAGACTTTCTAGTGTAATCAGCCCTTTTCGGGACATGATTATTCTTTAACTATATCAACCCCTCATATTGCTCATCATCAGGGTCTCCACCTTCGATTGAACATGCTTCGGTAACCAAAAATGTGACGATTTCCTCGTCACAGTCAAACACCTGCCAGTGGGTGTCTTTATCAGGCACAGAAGGCTTGTAGATGGTACGAACCGGCTTCAGCTTCTGGACGAGTGTCATCGACCGGAACGTACCTGGCTCCAACAGACGCCAGAATGTCAGCGTACTTGTTTTTCTCACGTGATATGGCTCTGACATTCAATGAGTCGAATGACTCCATCAGGTCCCAGAACCGATTACGGTACGCCTTGAGATAATGCTTCTTGGAGGCGCACTTGTTCGTAATCTGGTTGCACACCAGCTCTGAGTCGCCAAAGATCTGCAGATGCTTTATCCCCAGTCTCTCCGATTTTTTCAAACCCAAGAACAGGGCTTCGTATTCCGCCGCGTTGTTGGTACAGCTCCAAGCCAGCCTATAGGTGTAGTCCTTCTGGATCCCCGTCGGGGAAACCAAGAGTACGCCTGCACCGGTGCCATTTTTGCATCAGGCGCCATCAAAGAAAAGCTGCCATAGCTTTTTTGGTGCAGGTCCTACTTCTTTCTTGGCTGACTTGTCAAGCCTCTCAGGCTGGATGACGGTGTAGCAGCCTTGCTCAGTCTCGATCATGGCGTTGAAATCGAGCAAGGAGAACTCATCCTCCGTTTGCAACAGCTCAAGAGCTTGCTCTGTCATGTCTACCACCACCAGTTCCTCTTCTGTCAGCTGAACCATGCAGTCCTACAACTCTTCTCCGGGTATCTTCTCCACCAGAAATGTGGAAGGCTTCTCGTTGTAGATCTTCAGTCTCCTTCCTTGGAAGGGCACTTCCATATGCGAGTAATCCAGAGACAGATACCCTCCCAGCTTCGCAGTGAACTCCTTGGAGAGACACATGCTGAAGTAGGGTTCCAAGTCGACAACCACGACTTCTTGAATGACCACTATGTCAAGAGCTTTGTGCAGCCGGATCGGGATATCTTTAATGACACCGACTGTCTTGACAGGGGTGTCATCTAGTTGCAGCACACCTTGGCTGCTCCTTGTATATTCCATCCCGATTTTGTCGCAGACAGCTCTCGGCATGACAGTCGTGGAGGCACCAAAATCCACCATACAGTTGTGTATGATATACCCTTGCATCCGTAATGACAGATAGAAGGGAGGTGGTCTGTTCTTCCCAGTGGCGGAGACTGTCAGGGGTTGAACCAGAACAGCAGGCTGTATCTTCTTGCCATATTTCATGCCTTTCATAGATTCCTGCAGCAGATCAACTTGCCCTGGGAGCAAGAGAGCATCATACATGCTTATCCTTGCGGGGGTCCTCTTCAGCTCGTCCACTATGTCCACTATGCTGTAGCTTGAAGTGCTAGCTCCCTCTGTTTCCTTCGTCGGCTCGTACTTGGTGTGGTATTGCTGCATGGCCTCGACTCTCTATCTCTTTGTTAGAGATGGGTACCTCAGCTTCTCCTGAGCTTGTTCTTTGGTTTCAGCTGAAGGCTGAGCTGCGAGAGCTTTTGCTACGGGAGGCTTGGCTGCAGGCAATTTTTCTTTGGCCGTGTGAGGCCACAGCCTCTTGTCAGGTGGCAGACCAACAGGTTGCGACTTGTCTCTTTTGGCGTATACCTTCAATGGCTTTGCATGGGCCGCTTCAACAGACTTTTTGTCTTCCTTGGCAGGGGGCAACACCAGATCTTCTTCTGGAACGGCAAAGTTGCCTTCATCATCCAGGATCATGTAAAGTTCTTCGTCCTCTATGGCGCTGCCCGCCAGAGTCTGGAGGTAATGCTGGTGCAGTGTGCAATCTTCTTCTGAATGCGGGTCGTTGCACGTGGTGCACCAGTTAACCTAGTCAGAAGTACCAGGTTGGTCCTTGATGGCAGCATTTCTTGCAGGAGGGTGCCTCTGATCTCGCCGTTCAGCGGCTTGATCTTTTGTCAGTGCCGGAGGAGGATATGGCCTCCTTGGAACAAGGTCCATCTGGGCCTGTTTCTTCTTCAGTATAGTCATGTCATTGGACATGGTGTGATATCCAGAGGCCAGAGCCCGTACCTCCTGGGGGATTTTGTTCTGAATATCATTGTCCGGAGGCGGCAGCTGAGCTGGCAGAGGTAATGCAGCCAATGGAGGAGGTGCAGAATACTGCGCATATTGAGGGGAAGCTGGGAGTGTTGGATAATGCGGAGGAGTTGGAGGCGGGTTAGGATAATGTTCTTGTGGTAGGCCGTAGGGATTTACGACCGGCGCCAGATTCCATTGCTGCTAGGGATGCTGTCCTGAAGTCGACGACATCACACCAAAAGCCGATGGGTACTGGGATTGAGGAAAGTTAGGGTAAATGGGTGGTTGTACCCTATGAGGGAGTCTACCTATGGAGATGATATCCATTTCAGCTTGTTGGGCAGCCTCGTACAGGGCAGGGAATGAGTCGATTCGGGCTATCTTCAGCAGTAGGCAGATGTCTGAGTTGAAAGACCTCAGATAGTAGTGCGCAGCCTAACCTGCTGAAGGTCGAAGTTCACAAGGTACTCGTTTCCAAGACCTTGCAAACCGTATGTTGAAGTCCGACACCTCCTCTTGGGGGTGTCGTTGGATGCTTTGGAACTGATGTAACAAAGAAGAGGGATCAACAAACTCGTTGCATCCTTTTACGAGTCTGCCAGCCAGCTGGCGCCACCCCATGATAGATCCCTCTGGCAGTGATCTCCACTAGTAGAGAAGCTTTCCCCTTAGGGAAAGGGCCAGCAGACGGGTCTTCACACTCTCGTCAGTAATGGAATGTAGCGCAGCCAGGGCCAGAATGTCCTGGATGTGTTCGTACGCCGTCTTGTCGTAGCCATCGTATGTAGGGATGGACTTTAAGGCAGCGGGGGGCACAGCTTGCTGTCCGACTAGGGCCAAGGGCCCCATAGAGTCTACCGCCGGGAAGAGATCATCATCGTTCTGCTGGGCAGCCATGTCTTCTTCTCCTCCGATAGTATACTTGGTATCGGTACCGTCCGAGGATGTAGATTGCTCTTCACCCTCAGCCTCTTCAATTTCGGTTTCAGGCTCTTCTACGCGAGCTTGGTGATCAGCCAGCCTGACGCGCTCTCCTGGAGCGGCAATGTCGATTTCGTAAAGGTCAGGTTGGTTTCCCGGATTCCTTGCTCGCCACCTTCTCGTTTGCATGAAGGCGTTCGGACCGGTCTTCACGGACTCAGAGAGTATTCAGGTACTTGCAGAGTCGCCAGGTGTTCTGATTTTTAACAGCAATGAAGCGAACACCAATGCTTCGATTCTGTCTTGGGGTGGGAAACTTCCATGTCCCACCAGACATATACTTGGCTAAGGCACCATTTGAATATACTGCTAGGGAACCATTGTAGCTATACGTTTGCTTTTGAATACAAGACATATACTTGGCTCTGCTTACTGTCATCATTTTGTATGCTGCCTCTCCTTGTCATTTCTGCCTCATGTTTCTTATTTCATTGCTTACTGTTGTACTGAACTCTGGACTCCGGTATTTGATGATTAAGTATTCCTGGAATGCATAGATAGAGGATACATAGGATGCATGATAGCTGTAGTTTCATTATGTGTTCTGTATAGGACTGTTGTTAGTAGTGGTGATTGATCGTTGTCGTGCTGCTTATTCCCCCCACCCAACTCCAATCACATTTGGATTCTCTTTCCGCAATTTATCTCTTTCCTGCACTCTTAGCTTAAACACTAAAAACCCACAGGAAGCCGACCTTCTCCGGAGATTGGCACGGAAGGCATTCCTTCCTTCCGGCCTTTCAATCTAGTGGGCGAATCTGGGGCGCATTATACCAAATCCTTTCCTCATGGCAGATTCGTAACCAACAATAACTTTATAACTTATTATGCGTATGTACATTTCATCAAACACTTTGCATATGAACTACAAATAACACAAAATGACAAAATTTATTCACTAATTATGCAGACATGTCAATTTGCCTGCCTACAATATAAACACCATTCCATCTAAAACTTTGTTTGTTGAACCAAACAACATAACAAAATGCTAAGAAATCTATAAGTCTGTTCCCCAGAGTTAGATTTTCTCTCAGCATATATGACCAATGAAATGAGCTGAGTTCTATCTTCCTCCAACCCTCTATTATTTAGTAGACATCAACCTTTAGTATTTGTGAGCTGAGTTCTATCTTCCTCCAACCCTCTATTATTTAGTAGACATCAGCCTTTAGTATTTGTTTTTCCCTTTTCTCCTCTCCTATTCATCGTTTTTCATTTTCAAAAAATTCTTTACAAATTAAATCCTTTCAATGCTATTTTGTTCTTTCATATTATTATTTTTCTAGTTAACGATGATGATGTAGGATATCTTTTTGACAATATCTCATTCAACATGTTTGCAGCTAGCTAGCCTTTCAAGTATTTTACGAGAATATACTGCACTTCAATCTGTGGGATCACTTTCCTTTGCAGATGTTATTCTTTCTGCTAGGTCAAAGAGCTTAAATACTGACATGAACAATAGGTCTTGGAACATTCCAAAATCACTTATGGATTGTTTGGAGATTAACCATAATGCTTCTCAGATAGAAGCCATACAGGTGATTGTTCCAAGCATTTATGTAATAAAGGGGCTTGAGATAGTTCAGCCATAATAAAAATTTACAGTGGTGAACATATGATGTATGGTATGCATATAATCATGTATGTTATATCTGATTTTTTTTCTCCATAATTTATTGCAGGCTGGGCTTACACACGATCCTTTTGTGCTCATTCAGGTTTTTTGCATCTCATGCATTGATTAAGATTTTTGTATGAAAGATTGATTTCCTTCACATAGATTCTTGTATAAAATTAATAATGTTATAAATATACACATATATGTATGTACGTATGTATGAATGGATGAAAATAACCTTTCTCCCAAAAATGTTGTCCATACAAGTTTGTTGGGCCTCATGCACTGAAGTAGTTTTTTGTATTAAAAATTGACTTCCTTTACATATGCTTTTGCATTAAATTAGGAATATTAGAATCTCTTTTTTTTTTCCCAACAGATACTGCAAAATACATGTAGCAGAATTTGGAAATACTACAAACGATTAATACATGAGGTGTGTGGTGCAGTGAGTACATGTATATTTTGTTCCTAAGCAGTGAAAGAAGTAATAGAACAAAAACTTAGGGACTGCAAGGACAACAAGGATCTACAAAAGGAAAGGGGAGAAAGTTGTGTGGGAAGAGACGACAAAGAGTAACAAGTGATTTATGACATTTATAAGCTATAAATAAATGTACAAGAATTACAGTTAGGAGGTGAAAGAGATCTACTCCCAACTAATCAAGAAATAGTTTCAGTGATAATAACAAAAGTGCCTATGTGCCTTTTTTGGAGTTGGCACTTGTCCATAAGATGCGAAGTGGCAGGTCTGAATGGTTGTAGATGTGTCCCTAATGCTAGGCATTAGAAGATGCCTTATGTGCATTTTGGTGTCTAGTGATGACACGTGGTGTTGTCACCACAAGTGTTTTTTTTTTTGTGCATGTGGGTGACTTATCCTTTGGTACCAAGGCGTATGATCATAATGTCGTTGGTTGTGTTGATGCCATGAATGAGGATGACATGTAGGTGATTATGGTGTTAGCCTATCTGGTTGGAAGTCCAAATGAGTACGAAGTCCTACAAGCTGAAAGTGTTGTAGTGTCATTGCTCCTAATGATTAGAACAATCCCTGCTTTTCTTAGATCACTATGGCAATCTATAATTAACCTCATTCAGCGAGTTTGGATACAAAAAGTAATCCAAAAAATAAAATATGTTCTTTCTGGTGTAGATTGGTAGTATACATGCAAGTCATTATATGCACAATTATAATATCTTCTTGTCAAACAACATTCAAGTCAATTACCCAAATATATTGCAATAAAAAACAGAATGCATACTTGTTTGATATCCCCAATCTATAGTCATTATATCATTTGGATTGTATCATAGCAGCATGCTTCAGACCACATTAATAATTTGTGGGCACATTGATGCACTTGTCTGTAGGATGACAAGTGGCAAGACTAGATGGTTGTATATGTATCCCTAACACTTGGCACTAGAGGATGCCTTCTATGCATTTTGGTGTTTGGTGATGACAAGTGGTGTTGGCATCACAAGTGTATTTTGTGAGCGTGTGCACCTTAGCCTTTGGCACCAAGGCATATGGTCATGATGTCATTGTTTGTGTTGATGCCATGAATAAGGTTCACGTGTAGGTGATTATGGCATTAGCCTATCTGGTTAGAAGTCCAAATGAGTGCCAAGTCCTACAAGCTGAAAGTTTTGTGGTTGCTTCCAAGGATTAGAGCAACCCTTGCTTTGCTTAGATCACTATGGCAAGCTATAATAAACCTCATTCACAAATTTTGGATAAAAAAAGTAAAATATGTTCACTTTAGTGTATACATGCAAGTCATTATATGCACAATTATAATATCTTCTTGTAAAACAACATTCAAGTCAATTACCCAAATATCTTGCAATCAAAAACAGAATGCATACCTGTTTCATATCCCCAACTGATCCAATTCTTGTCCTATTAACTAAGTGAACATACTATAGTTGTTATATCATTTGGTTTGTATCATAGCAGCATGCTTCAGACCACATTAACAATTTGTGGGCACATTGATGCATCAATCATATACAGTCCTCACCATAATATTTGCAACGACTTATCATGCCACTTATACTACACAAGCCATTATGAAGCAAAGACAACCATAAAGACCACTTACATAGTACTATGGCAGCCAACTATTCAGACATATAAAACTCTTATTAATTATTATGAATCAGTCCACTATGTCAACTATTACAAACATATTGTGCTAAAAAAAAAGCATCATACTTGATTATAGTAAATCTCACAAAGGTTCCAATCATTGTACCATAGTTATGACGACCCCTTAACATCTGCCAGTCCCATTATTGTTACACAACACTCCCTCGTATGCCATTTATAGCATTCCCATTGTGCATCAAAGATGAATAGTTCCATATGAATCAAATAAATGTAACATTCAATTGTGCATCAATATCATAAACAATCTCATGCAACAATCACCTTCTAGAAAGTCGTAGGCCTATGTAATATTCAATTGTCCATAAATATCATAAACAATCTCATGCAACAATCACCTTCTAGAAATTCGTAGGCCTATCATGGTTCCACCCTATTTTAGCAACCAGAAAGTCGTAGGCCTATCATGGTTACACCATTTATCAGCAACCAGATCTATGCTTTTCTTGTAGTCCCTCTATTTTTTCTAACTCAAAAAAGCTTCTTTCAAATTAATCATGTGTGCTAACATCCCAATGGCGATAAACTGTCTATTTTTAGGTCCTCCTTCCCTTATGGGAAGGCCAAAAACTGGGGCATATATTTTAAAAATTTGAAGGTATCTAAGAGATACAAAGTTAAATCCATACGATGAACAATAACCCTCACATGAATGATGCCTTAATTTCACTTTTCTTCAACGACGAGGTAGGGAATCAACAATCCCTAGATATGTGGCTAGCAATTATGCAACAAGGATGGTCTAGTTTCATTTTCATTAAATACGAAAACAAGAAATCTTCAAGCCCTAGCTATATGTATAAAAATTATGTAATTTCCTTCAATGTCACAACAAAAAATTCTCAAGCCCCGTAGAAGCTAGTTTTGGACAGCAGTCAAAGTGAACATTGTTTATAGGAGAATAAGTACAAATGTCCGCATAATTGTAATGTAAATGAAATCTAAAGTTAAATGTAGATGAAAGTAAATTGAAATATCACATGAAATGACATTTTGTTAGGTGATATTAGCATGATGATCTTTTGTAATGTGTATAGCTAATGTAATAGTCGCATAATGGGAATGCGGTTAGTTATGTGGTGAGGTGTTCAGGGAGGTAGTTACTTCTAACTACCAACCCACAAGAATAAAAGGACCCATTCAATTATTTGAGAGGAATGGTAGGAGATAGAGCATTGTGTATTGGAGAGTATGAGGATTCCAGGATTGTATTGTGACATGAGAACATTTTGTGTGATCTGTATACTGCAAGTGCAAATATACTTGTAATGCAAGTGTCGTACAGGCAATATAATGCAATGACATTCCATTTTTATCTATGTGCATGTTTGTGTGATGACATTGTTGCAATAGATTGTTAGGTTGTGTGCGCCAAGTTCTGTGTGTCTAGGGTTGAAGACGGAAGTTGTAGTCCAATATAATTGTACGAGTTGCCGTACAAGTGTTGTTGTCGAAGTGTCGTACGAAGGTCATCATGAGTACCATATGAGGAGTGTGGATGAAGTCGTTTCCGTACAAGTCATTGTCGACATATAGTTGTTTGGAATACTATCATTCAAGTGGATTGTGATTGTGCCGTACAAGTGTTTGTCGTACAAACACTTGTCGTAGGAGTGCATGTGGAGATTGTGTCATACAAGTGCAAGTTGGTGACTTGTTGTACAAATAGTTGTACGAGTGTGGAGAATGTCTAGTGTTGGACTAGCAATGACTCCAATCTCTATTGGATCCTAAAATCTATCATTCCAATTATTCCTCCAGCTAATACTCATTGCCATTCTACATTCAGCGTCATTGCTGAATTGAAGTTGGGTCTGTTTAGTTGAAGTTTGAAGCCACAACAGGTGCTACATTTGGCGTTGTTTGTGTCGAAAGTTCAAACCTAGCATGTTTGAAGTTTGGAGAGGTGGATGATAGATTCCTTGTCATGAGGATGTGGGAGACATAACCACAAAAGAAGTCAAGAACCGAGGAAGATGTTTGCACAAGCATAGTTGAGAAAATCTGCAAAAAAAAATCTGCAGAATCCCGATTTTTTGCTGATTTTTTAAAATGCCGATGCAATCAGCAAAATCTTGGCAATGCAAAGATTTATTTATTAATTTTTTTTTTTTAATATTTTTTGCCGATTTTTTCAAAAAATCTGTAATTTTATTTATCTATTTATTTTTGGCTCCGACCGATTTAGGGTTTATTTATGCAAGCCCATTTTTCAGCTGTTAATGTTTGAACTTCGAAGTTTAAAGTTTAAACCCTGAAACCCTCTTTTTAAGTAGATACTGTTGCCTGATAACTATGCATGTAAGCCCATTTTTCAGCTGTTTATGTTTGAAACTTTGAAGTTTAAACCCAAAACCCTAGGCTTAGGATTTTGTTTTTTTTCTCCTCTTTTTAAGTAAATATTGTTGCTTGATCACTATGTATGCAAGCCCATTATCAGTTGTAACTTGAAGTTTAAACCCTAAACCCTAGTCTAGGCCCTAGGTTTTTGGGTTTAGGGTTTTTTTTCGTCCTCTTTTTAAGTAAATATTGCAAGCCCATTTTCAGCTGTCAATGTTTCAATTTTAAACCCTAAACCCTAGCCTTTTGGTTTAAGGTTTAGGTTTTTTTTCCTTTTTTTCAAGTGATTGTAACTTTGTTGTTACTTGTTTCCATGTGCAAACATATAAAAAATGAAACCTTTTTTTCCTTGTTGTTACTTGTAACTTTGTACTTTTTCATATCATAAGCAATACAAGATGTGTTTTGTCACTTTCATATGTACTTAAAGCTTGAGCTTTGTATGATGTCTTGATATGAATTATTGTTTTTATTGCAATATTTGATTTGCATAATGTTAAATAATTATAATATGCATGAAAAAAACTTTTTTTCAATGAAAACTTTTGTTTTCTTCGGTTTTTTTTGTTGATTCTTTGTCGATTCTTTCCCCGATTTTTAAAAATGTCGATTCTTTGCCAATTCCGATTTTCTCAACTGTGTGCCCAATCCAAATGGTAACGCCATCATGAGAGCAGGGAGATTGCAAAGAGGTGCAAAGGATGGGACTCAGCACAAGGGCAACTACAGGAGACTGGGCGAAGACCAAATCCAACACTTGTGCATTTGCGAAGAAGGTCATGAAGTAGAAGTGCAATAGTGAGTGGTCACAGATTGTTTGTTGGTGACGAGTTGTTCAGTGAAGAAGCACCAGAGGTAGAAGCACCAAGAGAAGTACTAAGTAGGCAATCATTAAGTGTGGAAGAGTCGGGAGAAGATATTAACCCACCAATGGCGAAAATTGTCTTAGCAATAGGAAAACAAAAAATTCCACCTTTTCTAGATGATGGAAAGGACCTCGAATGTCACATTGGAACCTATGTAAGGATATTGCGTGCCATTGGAGTTGACGATGAGGAGTCTTGGTTAAGACTATTTCAGGATACATTGCAAGGAATCGCGATGGACTGGCATCTAAAGAGGACAAGGACAAAGCCCTTCACAACATGGTAAGATTTAGTTGAGGAATTCAAGTTGTTGAGAGATGATTTCGAAATCATTGGAGAAATATACTCCACTAAGTAAAATAAAGATGAAGATATTAAATCCTATAACAGGAGACTCAAGGAAGTGCAACTAGCAAATGGTTTGCAAAAGTGGTGGTTCCTTGATGGATTGTTGCCTAAATACAAGAAAAAATGAAGGTAGTACTGCCTACCACTTATCAAGAAGTATATGAAAGATCTCGAAACTTGGAAAGTGAAGCAAAATAGACGATAGTGGGGATAAGTCACTTTAGAAGTGATGACTATAAAAATGACAAAGATGATTTGCATGAAGCAATCCAAGCGATGAAAAAAGACTTTGAGAAAATAATAAATGAGGTGAAGGAAGAAAAGAAGAAAGAGAAGAAAGAAATTTGGTGCTCAAGGGCATATAAATGTGAATAATCCTAGGAATGCCTATTGTAATATATGTGAAGTCATGGGGCATTTAGTTGGATATTGTCCATTTAATTTAAGTGTGAGGCACTAGACAAAGAAAAACCTAGCATCTCAAAGAATGGACAAGGAGCAATGAGCGGTGGGTATAGGAATAATCGTTGTAGAGGAAGGCAACTCTAGCAAGGTAATCAACAACAGGGTGCACAGAGTCAATTACCAGACGAAAGACCTATCATTCAATGTAGAAGATGCTAGGAGTGGGAACACTTTGCAAGGAATTGTCAAAACTCACGAGTAGGAGGAAATTCTGAAAATAGTAATGGAGAACTTATTGTAGATGGTGCGGACCAAGCAATCACAAGAAGATGAATTGCCCATAGAAAGTTCTAGTGGAACACAAAATTTCAATTTTATTAACATAGAGGAGCTAGTAGGGGACCAACAAAATAAGGATAAACATGTGCTAGCAGTGACAAGGGCTCAGGCAAGGAAGGCCAAGCAATAAGGAGAACACGAAGTGGCAAGAAGCACATGATTTGGTTGAAGAAAAAATGTAAAAGGCCAACCAAGAGAGACTGCTTCTGGAAAAACAGTTGAAAAAACCAATCACCATAGAAAAAGTACCAAAGATGACATCATCAATAGAGCAGTTGGTAGTGCAAGTATTGAACATAATGGTTGAGGTGAAGGTGTCTAGTTTGCTTGGTGTAATACTTGAGATTTATGTGAACATAGGGGAGAGAGCACAAACAAGAAAGGTTATTGAGCCACAATTACATCATGAAGTACCAATGATAAGGATGAATTCATTGATCCGACGGTGTTGATGATTGAAGCAGGGAAGAAGCTGGCATTGATTCATATGGAGTTGCTTATCAATGGAGAGTCTAGTTTGAACGTATCTCTTGAAAAGATCTAGAGAGACATTGGAGCACCATTTTTATGGTCTCCAAATTTTTAACTGTACGATGCAGACCAATATGGAATTGAAATAGTGTTGACAACCCAAAAGGTGAAAATTGTTGACTAGGAGTTTATCATGGACTTTGTGGTGATTGTCATGCAATAACTGACCTATGATGCATTGTTAGGACACGGATGGCTATGTGTAATAAGCTGCCCTGATTTAGTTTGGATTTTTGGCAAAGTCTGATTTGGTTTTTTCCTTTTTTTGATGTTGTGTGATTTTGGTTTGCAGGGTTATTTGTAATTTTGAGTAAGACTTATTTCTCAGCTACAGCCAATATGGACATAAGTAAATTGTTTGCAAATCCTCTAAACTTCACTTCTCCACGCTACAAATAAATGTTGAGTGTTGTATTAATAATATCGCCCCTATCTGAGGTGTTTGCAGGCCTAGCAAGGGGGCGATTCACCCCAGAAATTACATGCCATCTCTCTGCAGATGTAAGGTTAGCAACTGTACGGCCAACAACAATTAATAACTTGTACGGCACCCATGGAATTGCTTGCAAAATACCTTCAACTGTACGGCCGGGAAGATTTAATAAAGCTCTTCAATGATAAACAAATCCCTTACTATATTTGATGAGCAATGCTCAGAATATGACAGCAATGGTATGGCTGGAAGAGAAATAGAAGATATATCAACAGCCACAATATTCCTTAAATGATTTGATAATAATTCTCCAATCAGCAATTCGAAACCCTTGGAATATCAGTTCTTGAAGCCCAACTGTGAAAGTTGGATGCACACACCTCGAATCCACTAGGATTGATCTCTCACAATCGAAATGGATGTCCTTGTTGTAGATTATCATCTCCAGCAAGCTTGAAAACCCTTGCAATTCCTTGCAAAATGTCTTCTCCAAAGACAAAGCTCTCCAAATTCCCAAAACATGAATGCCAAAATGATTCTCAGTTTGCACTTTAATACCTTTTCCCAATGGGTCAATTCACTTGGCCAAAATAAACATTTAATAACATTAAATACTCTCACTTTATAATTGTCGTTTTGGGCATCCCACTTAATATAATAAAATATGTCACTTTAAATATTTTAAAAGTGACAATTACCTATTATAATATAAAGTCAAACTTTATGAATATAATTAATATTTGACTTCATTTAAATAAACTGCGGGTATTGAAATATTTGCAACCGTTCGTTCGAACAAATATCTGATATTGGATTTGGATACCCATTTGGCCAAAGTATTCGCCCTTAAAACTCGCTCTAGCAAAAACACTAACTTACTAAAAATAGTAAGTCCTAGCAGCACTGCCCAAGATAGCCTCCAGAACTGGCCACTGAAAGATGAACTGGATACCCAATTCGCCAAAGAAAAATACTGGACTTTCTGCCCAACCAAAACCCCAATACTTACTATAAATAGTAAATACTGCTAAAAATAGCCAATAACTGCTCTAAGTTCCAAACGCTCTGAATTGATCACCAAGGACTAGAAACTTATTTCAAAGCACAAACTTTGATCCCACACACACTTACTAAAAATAGTAAGCATCCAAATATAGCAAGTGACAGCCCGAAACACCAATATCAAAACAGCTCATCTTGCCGAACAGAAAACCCAGAAAAACCACTGTCTGGTCAAACCCTAACTAAAAATAGTAAGTTACTAAAAATAGCAATGACGACCACGCTGCTCCAAAAGGCCACCGGAAAAGGGCAACTGAAAGCACACATCACCAATGGCCCCTACACACTGGAATTAGCCTACGGGACGTCGTGAATATCTGGCTAGAAAGCGGACATTACAGTCCGCCCTCCCAGAAATTGCTTGCCCTCAAGCAATATGCACCGTCTGTCATGATTCCAAACGAATCTATAGAGTGTCTCGCCCTGCAGATACGGCCATATGTTGTCACACCTGAAAACGACACCACAACACAACACACTACAATTGTTGATCACTGCAACTCTAACAATTGTCATCTCCAGGATAATCGACGCCATACTGTAACCAAATGAAATCATAGGGTCCCACACCAGTATGATAGTACCACTATCCTTCTGAGGTTGCACCACACTGATCATCTCTGTAAAACCCAAGTGCCACAGCTGCACACTCCTCGTCTGCATCCTCAAGATCTAAATAACATCCCAAACCCGACTGAGAAATCTGTATATGCAGACGATCAGGTCAAGGAAGGAAGTTGGAAACAACACCCCAAGAACTCCCACCTGTGAAAACATCCATTCCCTGACCAACAACTCCCGCCAATCAATCTGAAGACATAAGACTGGGGTCAACTGGTTGCTAATCCGCAACCAAACAACAATGTCCCATCTGGAGATCTGAGCTAACTCCCGCCGCCAATCAACCAACAGAAGTATCATCATATCACAATATCCTTGAGTCATAAACTGCCATGGGTACACTCCACCTAGATCCCATGGGCAAATGGAAAGACTAGTACTCCCAAAAACTGATGACTCGTCAGGACGATACATGCACCAATTAAAACTCCCTGGATCCCAAATCCATATTTGGTCCTCTACATCGACAACCGAACCAAGGAGTAGTCCAATATCCAGCATACACATCTCCAAGTGCCAAAGCTCAAACAAAAAATAAACGGTCCTACTCCCTGAAGAATCATGCTGGAATAATTGGCCTACAGGTGTAAAGTCACTCAGCCATAACTCTACCTCTACAGAAACTCTACCTCTACAGAAACTCCAACCTGCTGAAGCAAACTACCAATCCTGTAAAAATATGACTTTCCTTTTGGCAAAGGAAGCATCTCAAAACCCAAGGAAGTATGCAACCCACGATCACAACACTTCACTCCGTGACTATGCCTCATCTGTAATGAGGACCAATCGTCCAAATCTGGGCTGAACTCAAAATTGTGAGCGTGTTGCACACTATAATCAGTGGAAATCTCACAAACCTCATCAACATCATCACATGAGATAAGAGATACGGGATCAATCACAACTGAAATGGCATCCTGCACAAGGAATGCTTCATCATCCACCTCATGCTGAAACTGATCCTCATGGGTGATAGCTGACTCACGATCATCACTGTGTAACTTCTCACTCCTCCCAATCTCATGGATATCCTCAACCAACTGTCGGACCACTGTGCTATCTGCGTCACATCCTATATGTTGCGTAGTGGCTGCGACAGGTGACTGAACTCCTGCCTACTCAAGAGAGAAGTGAGCTAGACTTAACTCCATCAGGTGACAACACACCTGGATCCCACAGTACTATAAGTCGATCCTCCAATCCAGTGCCAACCCTTGGACTGTGCTCATAATGAATGTCAACCGCCGTAAGTGAGTCATGTTGTACATTACCGGCATGGTAGCCATGATCCTCAGGAGGTACTACCCCTGTAAAACCACTCTGCGCCTCATCAATAGGTAGATCAACCTGGTTTCAGAATCAAATCCCAACCCACCTACGCTATATCACCAAAGAATGATGATCCAATGTCACTATAAGCCAATTTAGATTCATCATTCTAACCGTCAACAAGCTCTGAAACTGCAAATGCATCACAATCAGCAGTAAACCTGTCAATCCCTGTATCACCAAGGCTGTCCTGATGATCAAAGCCGACACAATGAACTGAGTGGGAACCAACAATAGACTCAACAGGAATGGCTGCTACGAAATCTGAGACAACATCATCATTATTGACATGCATTAGGCCACTATCTACATGAGAATTTTCTGTTTTAACCTCTTCTTCTTTCCCATTCCCTTCACTGTCCAGAATAAAGTTCGGCTTCTTGTCACACTCTTTTACAACCATGTCCACCAAATCATGGGCTGTCATTGAAAAACACATATCTTGTCTCCAAACAGCCAATAGTAAGTTCAAGAGCGGTGGAGGAATGGTAACATATTCTTCAATAATCAATGTCATTATATCCTTCATGCATTTAAAAGTTGAAACAACCAATAGTAAGTTCAAGAGCGGTGGAGGAATGGTAACATATTCTTCAATAATCAATGTCATTATATCCTTCATGCATTTAAAAGTTGATTCTTCATAACCTTCAATAATCAATGTCCTTATATCCTTCATGCATTTAAAAGTTGATTCTTCATAACCCTCAGTGATGGAAGATATGAAATGAAAGAACAGTTGGAAGATTAATTCGTCACAACCAAGATCAACCAGCAACACACCTGCATGAACTATCACCATCAATTCCAAAATTTCAACCTCTTTACCAAAAGAATGGCTCATGCTATCCATTCCTTGGAAACTATCAATAATCAGCTGGAAAACCTCCTTCATTTTACTGTCATCATAGGGATTCTGTGGTGCTGTTATTCGCATGATTTTGCTGTAACAACAAGCAACTGCAAGTCTAATCTCATCAACAGAGTTTTTAAACCACCTGTCTTGTCCCAAGGAAACTACCGCTGGAGATAAAGCAAGATGCCATAACTCAGATGGTTGTTGTCCCACCATGGATAAGCACTCTTTTGTCCCTATCAACACATCCAAGGCACTATCATCTGCTGGAGATAATCCTTTAAGTCTTTTATTTGTATTAAATAATTTTTCTTGCAACATGAACTCATCCCTGTCAAATGCCATGATCTCCTCCACTCATAAAATAACTACACGGAACCCAACAGGATGGCAGAGTTAACCAAGCTCTGATACCACTGTAATAAGCTGCCCTGATTTAGTTTGGATTTTTGGCAAAGTCTGATTTGGTTTTTTCCTTTTTTTGATGTTGTGTGATTTTGGTTTGCAGGGTTACTTGTAATTCTGAGTAAGACTTATTTCTCAGCTACAGAAATCTGGACATAAGTAAATTGTTTGCAGATCCTCTAAACTTCACTTCTCCACACCACAAATCAATGTTGAGTGTTGTATTAATAATGTCGCCCCTATCTGAGGTGTTTGCAGGCCTAGCAAGGGGGCGATTCACCCCCGAAATTACACGCTATCTCTCTACAGATGTAAGGTTAGCAACTGTACGGCCAACAACAATTAATAACTTGTACGACACCCCTAGAATTGCTTGCAAAATACCTTCAACTGTATGGCAAGGCAGATTTAATAAAGTTCTTCAATGATAAGCAAATCCCTCACTATATTTGATGACCAATGCTCAGAATATGACAACAATGGTATGGTTGGAAGAGAAATACAAGATATATCAACAGCCACAATATTCTTTAAATGATTTGATAATAATTCTCCAATCAGCAATTCGTAACCCTTGGAATATCAATTCTTGAAGCCCAATTGTGAATGCTGGATGCACACACCTCGAATCCACTAGGATTGATCTCTCACAATCGAAATGGATGTCCTTGCTATAGATGATCGTCTCCAGCAAGCTTGAAAACCCTTGCAATTCCTTGCAAAATGTCTTCTCCAAAGCCAAAGCTCTTCAAATTATGAATGCCAAAATGGTTCTCAATTTGCACTTTAATACCTTTTCCCAATGGGTCGATTCACTTGGCCAAAATAAACATTTAATAACATTAAATACTCCACTTTATAATTGTCCTTTTGGGTGTCCCACTTAATATAATAAAAATATGTCACTTTAAATATTTTAAAAGTGACAATTACCCATTATAATATAAAGTCATAAGCTTTATAAATATAATTAATATTTGACTTCATTTAAATATTTGCAACCGTTCGCCCGAAAAAACATTCGATAGCGGATTTGGATACCCATTTGGCCAAATTATTCGCCCGTAAAACTCGCTCTAGCAAAAACATTGACTTACTAAAAATAGTAAGTCCTAACACCACTGCCCAAGATAGCCTCTAGAACTGGCCACTGAAATATGAACTGGATACCCAATTCGGCAAAGAAGAATATTGGACTGTCTGCCCAACCAGAACCCCAATAAAATGACTTACTATAAATAGTAAGTACTGCTAAAAATAGCCAATAACTGCTTTGAGTTCCAAACGCTTTGAATTGGTCACCAAGGACTAGAAACTTAACTCAAAGCACAAACTCTGATCCCACACACACACTTACTAAAAATAGTAAGCGTCCAAATATAGCAAGTGACATCCCGAAACACCAATATCAAAACAACTCATCTCACCGAACAGAAAACCCAAAAAAACCCAAAAACTGTCTGGTCAAACCCTAACTAAAAATAGTAAGTTACTAAAAATAGCAATGATGACCACACTGCTCCGAAAGGCCACCGGAAAAAGGGCAACTGAAAGCACACAACATCACCAATGGCCCCTACACACTAGAATTAGCCTACGGGACCTTGTGAATAGGCTAACCACTGCAGAAAAGCTATCTGGCTAGAAAGGGGACATTACACTATGTATGGCAAAGGTGAACCATTATTGGGAGAAAGATCATATTACATTCAAGAAGGGACAATACAAATATATGAATAAACTTGAAGAATTGTTCCATCAGTTGAGATATTGCATCAGTTGAGATATTGCAACATTTGATGAGTCAGGGAGTTTGTTATCGGATGATGACAATGGACACAAGCCGGATGAAGAGGGTGTGTTGAAACTTCAAGAATGTACAGAAGATGACGAAGATTTAGATAGTGGACTTGGAGGATTATGAAATATTTCGACCACATTGTCTTTACATCCAAGCGAAAGAAGACATAAACCATGATGAAAGGAGAAACACTGTGTATGAGGTCGGCGAGTCAAGTTAGAAGAAGTTTGCACCAAAGGAAGAAGAGAAGGAGAAGTGGATGTTTCCTAAGAACTTTGTAGAGTACACTATCGATGATACAATGATCGATGAGAAGCCCACACACCCGATTGATGTACTAAAGGCAGCAAATGAACCTGACACCATATAGTATGAAGGTCCAAAGATAGTTCAGGTTAAACTCAGTGAAAAGAATGAAGAGAAGATCATCCATTGTGGAGATGATTGGGACCCAGTGTCGAAAGTTGTTGCTTTCAGGATTTTCATACAATACAAGGATGTCTTCGCATGGGTGTACAAGGACTTGAAAGGGATCCCACCAAAGTTATGTGTACACTAAATCCCATTAATTTCATGTGCATAGCTAGTGAGGAGGAGGCCATACCAAGTGAACCCAAACTATGTAGCCTTTGTGAATGCAAAGATACAAAAACTGTTGGATGCGGGTATAATCCTCAATGTCACGGTGAGTGAATAGGTGTCGTCAATCATCATTACCTTGAATAAAGAGGCGATTCAAATCCGCACCTCTGTGGATATCTGAAGCTTGAACGCTATAACAATTAAGGATCCCTTCCTTGTTCATTTTTACTAATTTGATATTGGAAGAGGTAGTTGGACATGAGATCTATTCATTTTTGGATGGATTCTCGAGCTACAATGAGATCAGTATTGTCGAGGAGGATAAATTGAAGAGAACCTTTGTAGTGGATAATGGAATAAATGTGTAGAATGGTAGTGAGTATTCCACCAGTTGGAGGAAGAATTAGAAGGAAGAATTGGAATGACAAATCCTAGGAGCCAACAAAGAATACAGACATTGCTAGTCTAACATTTGACATCCTCAACACACTTGTACGACAAAATCAACATATTTTGTATGGAAAACATTTGTACGACATGGTTGCAACCTATTCTAACGGAAGTCTTCCTACAGCTTACTCTTATCGACAATATCCTTGCACAACAACTACATCACTTGTACGACACTCCGATTGCAACTATTTGTAGGTGACTCTTGTACAATTATTCTAGAATGCAATTACCTGTAACCTACAACTCTTGTTTGCAACTTCCTCCACACTTCCTCCACATTCAAAACTTGGCACATACAATCCTAACAACCTACTCTAATAGTATCATCATACAATCATACACAAATAATTGCCTGTATGGCATTGAAAATACAATATGACTGCACTTGGACTATATAGAATGCTCTCGTTTACAGGACAATCTTGGAATCCTTGTACTATGCTCTCTCTCATACCAATCTTGGTATGATTACCAAGGAATGATTCAAAGTTTCAAACAATGAATGGGGTCCTTTTATGCTTGGGTGTAGGTAGTTGCAAGCAACTCCCTCTAAGGACACCTCACTATATAACTACAGACCTCTTATTATACAACTAGAACATTAGCCGTACATAGATTACAAATCAATATATTAATTTCATGATGTCACCCTTGCAAACGTTGCTTAATTAAATGACATTGCATTTGAATTTTATCTACATTACAAAACTGAGTGCATTTTGCACTCAACCTCCTATGTTTAAGTCTACCTCGACTGTTGTCCATAAATAGCACCTACATATGCCCTCTTCTTTAGTTTGGTCGACGTCCTCATCGACAATTGTCTCTGCTCGTATGGGCTAGGATTTTGTTGATGTTGTGGAGTTGGAATAGGTATACCTCCCATCTCTTTGATTTGTAGCTTGAGGGCCTCTGTTTCTTCTTTGAGCCTCTTGGCATAGTTCAAATACCGGTCCCACTGTATCCCATAGTTGTTCACTTATTGCTCGGTCTCTGCCCAACTTAGTCAAAATCTCCTCCTCCCTATTTGCAAATGCAACTTCTGCTTTCTTCCTAGCTGCCTCAACAACTTTCCTTGCAATATTTGCTTCATGTCTAGCTTCCATTGCTAGTTGTTTCATCTTTCTCTATAATTCGTTGATTGCAATCTTTCATCTTCTTGTTATTCTTTTCCAATGGTTGTTCCCTTAATAAACACTCAGACTTCAGCTGTCCAATTAGCATTTCCTTCTCAACTTCTTTCCTGAGTGTTACCAGTTCTATTTTTGCATTCTTTCATCAACCAAAGTCTTTTCATCAGTTGCGACCCTTTCTTGCTCTCCCTCTTGCTCCAATGGTTGGCTATCTTCACCAGTCTACCATATTTTGAATGCTGATGCAGATTGCTTGCACTTTTTCGGGTTCTTCTTGGGCATAACTGCTACTCTCCTAGCCAATCCCTTTGTTGCGGATGTGATTTCATAGTTAGTGTGTATCCCATGGAGGAGACAATCCACACAAATCCTCTTGCTGCTCCAAAAGTCCTAAGGTGTTGAAAATGTCAAGTGAATGAATGTTTCCAACCTGCTTATCTCCACGTCCTTCCACCGCATTCGTTGTTGCTATCTCTTCAACATCCACAACCACAATTGGTTTCGATTGCTGCTCACCCATTGCAGCCCTCGCTTGAGTCATTTGTTCTTCTGTAGTGCCTCCTTTACAGAGTCTAACTTCCTACCTATATATATTCCTCTAGTCGCATTGCCCTCCATGGTCTTCCACATTGCTCATTCATTCCCTTTCCCTTCACAGTCCGTTCTCCACTTCCACCAACACCTATTGTGGCCTAGTGTGGGGGTTGTTGCTCTTCTGTCTAATGTTATTCTTGAGATTGAATTTTTGTCTCCAACCTCCTATGCCTGCTCTCCTTTTCGACCAGTCTTGGCCTTGGTTGTGCTATGACTTCCTCTAAATCCGCTCTTCCTACATCATCCACCTAAGTCCTTCCTTTTCAATATCATCTTCGTTCTCATCAAAGTACGTAAATTTGGGAGTGGCATCACATTGATCCACCTCAAGATTGTTGGTGCCTGCTCTGGTATATATCTCTAGGAGGATTCAATCCTAGAAATCACACTTTTTCTTGTGTGCAGCATTCATTGTGGAAAGCCATTGAAAAGTTCTCTATATATCTCATCAAGAAATTCCTAATTTGGTTCAACAAATACAATGCCCAATCATATGCAGTTATTATTCCTTATACATAAGATATAAGCCAAGTGGGCATTTTCAAGGCTCTACGTTCTTTGGAAAGTCTGGACATGATGACATTCATGGCACACTATAGTTTTGGTATTTTCAATTGCATTTTCACTCCTCGTCTCCCATGCTCCAACAACTTCGCCTCCTCTAGAGTGATATTAATGGCCTTATGGATTATATCTTTGATCCTCCATCAACCAATTCTAAATAACATGCCTTTCTCAGAAGTACCCAACCCCAGTTGAATTATGGTTAGAAATTCAACTAGGGACATGTGTGAATGGCAATTCCTAGAGGGTAGTGGCTAGGACAAGAGATGAGGTGGGATGGTATGGGATGTTCCATCGGATCATTCACAGAGCAATATGAGTGGTGGCCTCTTGTGCAAATTGTGAGTAGGAGATTCCAATACAATCTCCATGGTGATCGGTATGGTATGATCCACCACATTTTTTACCATTTTGCCAAGTGTGGCCATGATCACTACTAGGTATTTGTGGTGATGGTCTTAGTTGCTTTTCGTGAAGCTAGAAGTCATTTCATGGGATATGAAAATCAGCTCATCACTAAGACATTACGCCATAAAATCCTTCATGTTATCTCTACTAAGTTGATACAAGACAATTCGTCTTGTCCTTCCGATCACTATAAGGGAATGGTAGTGATCTAAGAAAGCTCCTCTTAAGAATTAATCGCAATGATAACATGTTAGGATTGGGGAAAGGCATCCCCCTTAAAATGATATGGGCCTTAAACGATAACCCTTATGTCGTGGTCGAATGGTCTCGTACAAGTTCAATGTGTATGGGAACTATAATAACCTGACCAAAGTTCAATCCTAGGGTGAGATTTTTTTTTTATTATTATTATTTGTTAAACAAATAGATGGTACAAAATTCAGTAAGGACCCAATCGGTATAAGGCATAGATAACCACTTTTGAGTTTTTAGTTGTTGCAAACGACCCTAAGTGGATAGGAATGACCAATTCCTGTAAATAGTTTTGGGGTTTTTACTTTTCTAACGATTGTTCATTGTCTTAACCTTTCATCAGAAATGACGTTTTAGTGGTCCCCCACCTTTCCTATACACATTGAACTTGGACGAAACTATTCGACCACGATGTAGGCCTTAAGGCTCATATCACTTAAAAGTAACAGGTTATCATTGTGATTAATTCTTAAGAGGAGTTTTCTTAGATCACTACCATTCCTTTATAGTGATCGGAAGGACAAGACAGTTGTCTTTTGTCAACCCAGTAGAGCTAACATGAAGGATTTTATGGCGTAATGCCTTAGTGATTAGCTAATTTTCATATCCTAGTTGACAGTAAGGATTTTATGGCGTAATGCCTTAGTGATTAGCTAATTTTCATATCCCATGGAAGATTTTATGGCGTAATGCCTTAGTGATTAGCTAATTTTCATATCCCATGGAATGACTTCCAGCTTCATGAAAACAACTAAGACCATCACCACAAATCCTTGGTAGTGATCATGGCCACACTTGGCAAAATTGTAAATAATGTGATGGATCGTCCCATACCAATCATCGTGGAGATTGTACTGGAATTTCCTATTCACAATTTGCACAAGGGACCACCACTCATACCGCCCTGTGAATGGTCTGGTGGAATGTCCCATACCATCCCACATCACCTCTCGGAACATCCTATACCATCCTACCACACCTCTCGTTCCAGCCACTACCCGCTAGGAATTGCCAATCACACATGTCCCTAGTTGAATTTCCAACCACAATTCAATTGGAGTTTGGTAATTTTGAGGAGGGTATCTTATTTAGAATTGGTTTTTCTCCCCTTTTTCTTTTTCTTTTCCCTAGCCCTAGTCATGGTTTGATTTTAATCATTTAAGGAGTAAGAGAAAAGTTAGAAGTATCATTGATCTTTCAACAAGGTAACAATAATTCTTTAATAAGAAGATATTTCTTTAATAGAAAAATAACCTTAATTATACTAGCTAATTCAATTAGTAACTCTTTATTTTTATTTTCAACTAACATTACGAGCAATAAGATACACCATAGTCATCTACCAGGTTCAAAAATCATCGACCCATTTAAGGAGTAAGAGAAAATTTAGAAGTATCATTGATCTTTCAACAAGGTAACAATAATTCTTTAATAGGAAGATATTTCTTTAATAGAAAAATAACCTTAATTATACTAGCTAATTCAATTAGTAACTCTTTATTTTTATTTTCAACTAACATTAAGAGCAATAAGATACACCAT
This sequence comes from Wollemia nobilis, assembly GCA_028583015.1. Lineage (NCBI taxonomy): Eukaryota > Viridiplantae > Streptophyta > Pinopsida > Araucariales > Araucariaceae > Wollemia > Wollemia nobilis. Next base: position 2,962,998 of record JAQPPZ010002143.1, on the reverse strand, counting down.
AGTCATCTACCAGGTTCAAAAATCATCGACCCACAAAATAGGGTCTAACTTATAAATAACATTGACTATCATTAGATGTCAGCTCCCTATCTATCTAAAGAGAGATGAGAAATAGTTTGCTTTATCATGCTATGCGCTTAAAAAATTTAAAACGGAAAAGGTACTATTATTAATCAAAAAGCACCATTAAGCTAAAGATTTAAAAGAACTTAAAAGTCAAGGGTCAAGCTTGTAAGTTCACTTTCTTCCTTGGTTTTGAAATAATGAAACTTGAAATATGGTTCATTTGTTTTAGCTAACATTTTCCCTCAAACAGAATTTCGGATATAATTTGGCATTATTCATCAAGTTACAATTAATTCAAGTCCAATTATACATAATAAAGCGGCAACTCAAACTCAATACTGTATTTACAACAGAAACCATTCTCACTGCAGCAATTTAATTATTCATTCAAAAGGAGATGTTTACAGTGCAATGCATTTATTCATACAACCTTATAGGTCATCTATATGTATTTAATAAAATATTAATCTATTTTTCAGAACTTACACTCTCAGTTTTAAAATAATTTATATCACCATCAAATCAAATCGGTGTTAAAATACTTTATTGGAGTAAACGTTCCAACCATAGCTCTCTATGTCCATCTCTTGCAAGTTCTTTGCAAGAGAAGGTGTTTTTGGGATCAGACGTCTCTTAATAATGAATGCACTATGTTTAATATGAATGCATTATACAGACCCCTTTCACTCAGGCAGAAAATGCTCTTTTTCTAATATAAATGCATTATACACACCCTCTTTTACTTAGGCAGAAAATGCTCTTTGTCTAATATGAATTCATTATACACGCCCCCACGCCCCCTTTACTCATGCAGAAAATGCTCTTTGTCTAATATGAATGCATTATACATGCTCCTTTTACTCAGGCAGAAAACTGCCTTTGTCTAATATGAATGCATTATACACGTCCTTTTTACTCAGGCAAAAACCGTTCTTAACCGATTTTAATGGGATGTTCCACAAGATGGTATGGGACGTTCCACTAGACCATTCATAGGGCAGTATGAGTGGTAGGGCAGTATGAGTGGTGGACCCTTGTGCAAATTGTGAGTAGGAGATTACAGTACAATCTCTACTACAAATTGTGAGTAGGTTGCAATAACCGCCTAGACTTGCCTATAAATACCCCCTATTCATTTTTGTAAGATATCCATACTTGTCCATAAATGCAGATCTGTTGTGCAGCAAGAGTTATTCTAGAATGCATGTGTCATGTGTGATTGCATCATGAGCATATTGTTGTGTTGCAGGTATCGATCAATGCTTGGTACGAGATAGAGTATCACAAGTTGTGTTGTTCTTGTGTTGTGCAATTGCAGGGAACAACAAGGAGAAGTTAGTTGCAGGCTGAAGAATGAACGTGCAAACAGTTGACGTCTAGGCCTACCCGTCTAAGCCTGACTGTTAGATGTCTAGGCCTATCCGTCTAGACTTGTTGATGAACCCATCCTAGACGTCTATTACTTGAGACGTCTACATGTCTGCACTATCTACCCTAGACGTCTACTACTTGAGACGTCTACCTGTCTGCACATCCTAGACATCTATAGTCCTAGACGTCTACACGTCTATGACGTTTGTACTAGCCGACCACACGTCTAGCCAACTACACGTCTAGCTGACTACCCATCTAAGCCATATCATCTAGACGTTTGAAGTATTACACATCTAGATTTGTTACATGTCTGCACTGTTACCCATCTAGCCTAGACGTCTACTGAAACTTACCCATCTAGGGCTAAGCAACATGCCAGGTTTTATAGCAAAGACAACCAATCCTTCTTGAATTCTTATCATTCCCTCGTCCCGGGAAAGTACTCACCCCTGTCTACATTTGGTGCCGTTGCCTAAATCAAACTTTGGGTCAAGAGGCATATGTGATAAGGCAAAGAGGTGAATGACACAAGGTACAAGAGGAAGGAGCACGATACCACTAAGACGAAGTGCACGACTGGTGATTCAAAGGACACACAATCAAGACGAAGTTTCACAACCCGAAGTGAAAAGAGTGTGGAACCCCGCAGAAGACGAGAATCCGAGAGTAGAGACGTTGTTGGTGACAGCAGAAGGCGAAGAGCAAATAGTGGAGGAAGTGCCTATCACAAGGAACTAGGAGTGGACGGTAACTCCTGAACCAGTGAAGAGGAGTTGGTTGGTGGATACAGAAGAAGGAGGTTTTGTACCGCAGAAACCACGCATAGGTTCGTGGGGAGGAAGGCCAGAACCACATCTCGTTTACTCATGAAGGAGGTCGCGAAGTAGAGGCTCATGAGAGCCAGGAAGAAGGCTATTTGATCCAAATTTCGCACCATCAACAATAGAAAGGGAGTCAGATAGAACTCCACCCCGATTACCACCAAGAAGTCCGCCTAGTGGGACAGTCCCAATGGCGAACGCTGCTAACCAAGCGGGCAAACAGAAATGCCCACCCTTCACCGGGGAAGGAAAAGAAGACCCGACACATCATATAGGAACTTGCATAACCATTTGGGGAGCAAATGGGGTAACGCAAGATACGGAGTGGTTGCAATTGTTTTCGGCCACCTTGCGAGGAATGGCTATGGATTGGTATCTAAAACAACAGAATACACAACCATTCACACAGTGGACCCTGAAAAAGAAGCATTTATAGAAGAATTTCGACCATTGAGGGATGATACGGAGATTATTACTGAAATCTTCGCAACAAAGCAAAAACCATATGAGGATGTTAAAAGTTATAACAAGAGATTGAAGCAGTTGATAGACAAAATGGAGATGCCACCTGCCAATGGAATGGTAAAACGTTGGTTTTTGGATGGATTACTGCATAAATACCGAAAGAAAATGAAGGCAGTACCAGCTTCCACATATGCAGAAGCTCTTGAGAAAGCAAAGAACTTCGAAAGTGAAGCCAAGCAAACAGCTGCAGGGATCAGAGGACAGCCAAGGCGCGATGATTCCGATAGTGATGCAGAAGATAAAGTCCAAAGTGCAATACACTCCTTTCAAAAGGAATTTGATAAAATCATAAAAGAAGTCAAAGGAGAAGGACGGAAATATAGAAAAGATATTTGGTGTTCCAACTGTAAAATGAAAGGACATACAAATATCAATTGCCCAAAGAACGCGTATTGCAACATATGTGATATCGTTGGACACCCAGTAGACGATTGCCCATTTAACTTGAAGGGAGCAAGACACCAAACCTTGACAGTCCAGCAAGGAGATCAACCGGACACTTCAAGGAATGGACAAGGTGCAACAAGTGACGGATATAGGAACAACCGTCAAGGTGGAAGACAAGGAGGACTCTGAAGGGAGACCAATTATCCAGTGTCGGAATTGCCAAGAATGGGGCCACTTTGCGAAGAATTGCCCCAAGCATCAGAATACGGGCAATACTGGTGGTAGCAATGCTACCCAAATGTGTAGGTGGTGTGGACCAGGGAACCACAAGGAGGCCAATTGCCCAAATAAGGCGAGTTTGAGTGGCACACAGAATGTCAATTTGATTGACATAGGTGAAGTGAGTACAGTAGTAGAAAAGGAAGATGAAGTCCTAGAAGTAACAAGAGCACAAGCTAGGAAGATAGAAGAGTATCCAAATCCTGCCAAGGAGAAAGAGCGATGGCAGGAAGCTCAAGAATTGATAAGGACAGAACTAGATAAGGAAAAACAGGAAAGACTAGTTCTAGAGAAAGCTCTAAAGAAGGTGGAGATCACAACTGATAAGCAAGCATCAGTAGAAGGCTTGGTGACATAGGTATTAAATACGACGGTGGAAGTGAAAGTAGCAAGTCTATTCAATATAGTACCGGAATTATATGCTACGATTGGGGAAGTAATGAAAACAAAGAGGAAAGCAGAAACCCGATAGGTAGCTAACATCAAGCAAGGTCAATTCATTGATCCAATGATACTTATGATCGAGGCAGGGAAGAAGCCAACTCTGGTTCACATGGAGATATTGGACCATAAGTTGAATCAAGTAATCGTTGATGGAGGATCAAGCATGAATGTGATGCCAGAAAGAATGTGGCGGAGTATTGGCCAACCCGCACTAAGATCTCCAAACTTCAAACTATATGGAGCTAATCAGTACGACATCGAGATAATAGGCGTCCTAATGAGCCAAAAAGTATGTATAGTGGAACAAGAATTTCTATTGGATTTCGTTATAATTGCTATGCAGAAACCAACATATGATGCATTGTTGGGACGTGGGTGGTTACGAATGGCAAAAGTAAACCACAATTGGGAGAAGGAGCATCTGACCTTCAAGAAAGGCCAGCACAAGTACTTGATTAATCTAAAGAACCAAGCAGTAAGCTAGGAAATTGCAACTTTGGATGACTCAGGAAATTCTTCCTCGGATGCAGAATCAGGATATGAACCAGACGAGGAAGGGGTGTTGCACTTGGAAGAATGCATGAAGGATGAGCACAACGAAGATAAAGGCTTACTCCACTGGCAGTTAGAAGACTATGAAATTTTTTCTCCCCAATGTTTTTGCATTAATGCAGGAGACGAAGTCCAAGAGGATGAGAAGAAGGAACCGGAGAAGGATGAAAGCAATAAGAAGCAAACAATAGCAGAGAAGGATAAGGAACAAGAAAAATGGACATTTCCCAAAAACTTTGCAGAATATACGATGGGGGATGCAGTCATTGAGGACAAACCAACTCACCCCATTGATGTTCTAAAGGCGGTGAACGAACCTGAGTCCATTAAATACGAAGGACCTAGAATGATTCAGGTAAACTTGGGAGAAGATGGTGAGGAAAATATGATCAAGTGTGGAGACGACTAGGATCCAGTACTAAAAGCGGCGACATTCAAAATCTTTCTTGAATATAAGGATGTCTTCGCTTGGACATACAAGGACCTGAAGGGAGTTCCACCAAAACTCTGTGTACACAAGATTCCTTTGATTGAAGGCGCACAACCAGTGAGGAGGCGACCATACAGGATGAATCCCAAATACGCAGCTCTAGTGAATGCTGAAATCGAGAAGATGCTAGATGCAGGCATCATATTTAAAGTTATGACAAGTGAATGGGTGTCACCAATTGTGATTACCTTGAAGAGGGAGGCGAACAAAATCCGGATTTGTGTGGACTTCCAAAGCCTCAATGTCGTAACTATAAAGGATCCCTTCTCGATCCCATTCACAGACTCCATCTTGGAAGAAGTAGCAGGCCATGAGATCTATTTGTTTTTGGACGGATTCTCAGGATACAACCAGATCAGTATTGCGGAGGAAGATAAGCTGAAGACCACCTTTGTAGTAGAAAACGGGATATATGCTTATAACCGCATGCCGTTTGGATTGTGCAATGCATCGGCTACATTCCAACGAATCATCTTATACATCTTCGACAAGATGTCCACAAGCAATTTCAAAGCCTTCCTAGCCTTCCTAGATGATTAGTCGTTGTATGGCAGGACACAGGAACATTTGAAGGCATTGGATGAATGCATGAGCTTGTGTAGGAAAGCTCGGGCATATCGTACGCCAAGAGATTTTGAAGCCCAATCCGGACAAAATACGAGTCATATTGCTGATGGAAGAACCACACGGCGTGAGTTTAGTGAAAACCTTCTTAGGAACAATGGGATACTATAGAAGGTGTATAAGGAATTACGCACAAACTTCTCATCTGCTAAGCGCTCTTACGTGCTAGAGTGTCCCTTTCCAGTGGGCAGAGGAGCACCAGGAAGCTTTTGAGGGCTTAAAAGTGCATTTTGTGAAGGCACCTACCCTAGTTTATCCATACTAGGGGAAGGATTCCATGTGTACATAGATGCCTCAAATTGTGCATTGGCTCAAGAAGGCCAATTTGGGTTGGATCAACCCATATACTTCGCAAGTCGGTTATTGTCTCAAGCCAAGAAGAACTACAGTACAATACAGCACGAAGCACTAGGGATGGTGTGTAGAAATGGAATTTCACATACTCACAACAGTTCCATTTCCACTTAAATAGTTCTACAGATCTGCAATCATTGTAGTATAGCAATAATAATGCACAAAAAACCTGCAACAGCACTAATAACAGCAGCAATGACAGAAATAGCAGCAGCAATGGTAGATAACAGTAAATACAGCAGTTTATATTAACAATGGCATTTATGATACAGCATTACAGCCTGCAAACCCTAGGCTGAACATCCTTCATGGCTGCACACAAGAATGGATTGCATCAACACAACAATGGACTGCATCAATCACCATGCATTGCTCTCCTTACTGCCTGCACATCTTCTATGGGTGAACCACCGTGCATGAACAACTTGAATGAATGAGGGGGTTTATTTATACACCCACCAAGTAGTTATGTCCCCAACTACCTCATAACTTCCCTCAAATTACATTTCGTATGCATTTGCTCTTGCATTACATGACATTTCCACTACAGGACGAAATAGCTTATGGCTTATAATTTAGCCGACATAATTGACTTACATGACTTAATATGACTTTATTCTTACGTACAATATTAAATTGCACTTTACAACATAATTAAATATATGCACGCGCATTTTGTCAAACACTTTGCATACATTTACAAAATAACACATAATACCAAAATTGGTTCAGAAAATATGAACATCTCAATTTGCAGGGTCAAGGGACACCGTCCCTTGCGGGGTCGAGGGGCAGTGCCCTTCGCGTGGAGACAGGGCGGGCGCAGCACCCTCGCGGGGTAAACCTCAACAACAAAACCATTGAAAGCATTAATGTCCAAACTAAATATTTCTTCTCATCAACCATTTGGAAGCTTTCACCTGCTTCCTCTCCGCTCTAATTCACTGCATTCTTGATCCAAATGACTTCTTATCAACCTTTGACAGGCATCTCCCTTGTCAGATTGTGCTTCTGACGACAACTCATCTGACTGCACTGCCTTAGACGACAATATTTTTTATGACAATCCCTGACGGCTTAATCTTTGACGAATTAGGTTAGATGGATTGAGAAGCCTAACGGGTACTAACTTATACGGGTTGGACAGTAGACGTCTAGGACAAGGTAGACATCTAGGACAGGGTAGATGTCTAGGACAAACGTCTAGACGGGTAGACGTCTAGGACAGACGGCCAGACGTCTGGATGGGTAGACGTCTAGGACAAACGGGCTAGACGTCTAGACAGGTAAACGTCTAGGACATACGGGTGGACCTCTGGATGGGTAGACGTCTAGTACAGACAAGCTAGACCTTTGGACGGGTAGACGTCTAGGACAAATGAGCTAGACGTCTGGACGGGTAGACGTCTAGGACAGACGGGATAGACATCTAGGACAGACGGGCTAGGCGTCTAGACGGGTAGACGTCTAGGATGACGAGATAGACATCTACGACAAATGAGCTAGACGTCTGGAAGGGTAGACGTCTAGGACAGACGGGCTAGACATTAGGATGGCTAGACGTCTGGACGGGTAGATGTCTAGGACAAAAGGGATAGACGTCTAGGACAGACGGGCTAGGCGTCTAGATGGGTAGAAATCTAGGATGACAGGATAGACGTCTAGGGCAACAGGGTAGACGTCTCGGACGGGTAGACTTCCTCAGACAGGTAATTTGCGAGACGTGTAGGTTCCTCAGACAGGTAACCTGCTAGACGGGTAACGTCGGCCGACGGGTAACTTGCCAGATGTCTAAATCCCTCAGACGGGTACTCACCAGACGGGTAGCCTTCAAATGTGTAGCCTCCAGATGGCTCCTTTTCAGACGACTTCACCTCATACGGGTTCTCTTCAGACGACTTTTCCTCAGACGTCTTCACCTCAAACAAATCCTCCTCCAACAGATGCACTTCAGAATTTTCTACCGCAGACGGTTCTTGCTCAGACGTCTGCACCTCAGACGTCTTCTTCTCAGACGGCTCTTGCTCAGACGTCTGCACCTTAGACATCTCCATATCAGACGACTCTTTTGTTTCCATCTGACTGCATTCTCTAGTTGTCCAAGTCTCCTTCATCGGTGAGGTTTTTGCATCTCTTTCCCAAGTCAAGGCATAATCCAAAGCCTCTTGGTATGATCTTGGAGGAAATATCTTCATCTTCCTTTCATACATATGGAGAAGTCCATCTATGAACCACATAATCTTTGATTCCTCTGAGTGGTCTTTTTCCACATGGTCAAACAACCTACTCACCCTTCGATTGTAATAACAAACAGGCTCCTCTCCTTGTATGCTATAATTTTCATCAGTCTCATATGATCGGAATTCTTCCACAAATGCATCACGCAACTCTTCCCATGTCTGGGACTTAGCTTGCGGTAAGTATATGTACCAGTCCATTGCAGATTCTCGAAACGTTGCAGGAAACCACCTCCTCCAATCTGCTTCATTGTTCTGCCCAATTACTTTCCACACCATGCGGCAAATTCTCCAATGCCTGATCGGGTCTTCCTTCCCTTCTCCTGTGAAAAGTGGCAAATTCTCCAATGCTTTAGTGGCTACGTTATCCATTGCTGGAATGTTGGGTGTGGCCCTGGTCTTCCTTCCTGAGACCTCGCGCGTTGTTGCTCTAGTGCCTGACTCCCGTCCTTTGCACTTCTCTACAACCTTCCTGCCGCTTGTTCAGGTGTTACCATCCACTCACCATATCCTCGCACAGTTTCTACATCAACGTTTTCCTTGACTCTTGGTGGTCCTTGTACCCGTTTCTATCAGCAATGTTTGCCCTCTCTCTTAATCTGCTCTTGGATCCTCGTCTTCCAAATAGCCAATTGTTCTACCTATTCTACTGCTGTAGACGTCCAGGCTGGTGTTGCAGATGTCTAGACTGGTGCTGCAGACGTCTACGAATCCGTAATCTGCAAAATCTTCATTGGCATTTTTTCATCCTGTTGGTGTGCACGTCCTTAATCTGCAAACAAACAAAAAAATCTGGTACGTCTTCACCTCCATCTTTGGTTGTACTCCATTGTTTTCGTTGTGCATCTCCCCAAGGGTTTTACTTCTTCAAACCCTATGTCACCAATTTGGACCCAACTTCGTAATAGCAGCGGCGCCAGATGTAGAAATGGAATTTCACATACTCACAACAGTTCCATTTCCACTTAAATAGTTCTACAGATCTGCAATCATTGTAGTATAGCAATAATAATGCACAGAAAACCTGCAACAGCACTAATAACAGCAGCAATGACAGAAATAACAGCAACAATGGTAGATAATAGTAAATACAGCAGTTTATATTAACAATGGCATTTATGATACAGCATTACAATCTCAGCCTACAAACCCTAGGCTGAACATCCTTCATGGCTGCACACAACAATGGACTGCATCAATCACCATGCATTGCTCTCCTTACTGCCTGCACATCTTCTATGGGTGAACCACCGTGCATGAACAACTTGAATGAATGAGGGGGGTTTATTTATACACCCACCAAGTAGTTATGTCCCCAACTACCTCATAACATTTCGTATGCATTTGCTCTTGCATTACATGACATTTCCACTACAAGACGAAATAACTTATAGCTTATAATTTAGCCGACATAATTGACTTACATGGCGCATTTCGTCAAACACTTTGCATACATTTACAAAATAACACATAATACAAAAATTGGTTCAACAAATACAGACATCTCAATTTGCTTGTCTACATGGTGTACGCAGTACAAAAGTATTGACACTATTTATTGGCTAATTCTTTTGCTTTCTATGTAGATCATCAGGCGCTGATGTACCTCATTAACAAACCTATGATCTATGGACGAGTGAGTAGATGACTCGTCACCCTGCAGGGAGTTTGTGTTTCGAGTGGTAGTAAGACAAGGGAAGAAGCAAGTAATAGTTGGATTCGCTTAGGAGAACCTACAGAAGGAGGAATACTAAGTGAATTCCCCGATGCACAATTATTCATGATAAGTGCAATACCCAAGTGGTATAAACATATAGGGGAATATTTATCAATAGGAGAGTTGCCAAAGGAGATGACAACGACTGAGCAATAGAAGCTGATTACAAAAGTGACACCCTTTACTTTGATTGCAGGTTTGCTATACAAGATAGGGAAGGACCACATTCTACAAAGATACGTGATGGAAGATGAAGTGCAACAAACCCTGAAGGAGGCAAACCAGGGATTGGCCGGAGGTCATATGGGACCAGACGCAACAACTAGGAAAGTGTTGTTGGCAGGTCTATGGTGGCCTACCCTTTATCATGATGCCAAGAACTATGTTAAGGCATGTGATACATGTCAAATAACAAGGAAGCCATTGAAACGGGACTTCATGCCATTGCATCCATCGCAACCTCAAGAACTCTTTGAGAGATGGGGTTTGGATTTTGTGGGTCCTCTACGAACCAGTCATAAGAGGAAGTGCAGGTATATCGTAGTCGCAATGGAATACCTAACGAAATGGGTCGAAGCAAGGGCCTTACCAGATAATTCTGCAAGGAGCACGACTCGTTTTTTGTATGAGCAGGTTATCACACTGTTCGACATACCTCTTCAATTAACAAGTGATAGGGGAGGCCATTTCGTTAATGAAATCATCCATAATCTAACGAAGGAATTCAGGATCTTCCATTCCTTGTCAAGTTTGTATTATCCCAAGGCAAATGGGCAAGCGGAGGTGACAAAGAAGGTCCTGGTTTCCATTATTTATAAAACATATGAAGTCGAAGGAGCGGATTGGGAGGAGCACTTGCCAGCAGTTTTGTGGGCATACAAGACCACCTTCAAACCAACCATGAACCACACACCCTTTCAATTAATGTATGGGCAGGAGGCGGTAGTACCAATGGAATTCCTCATACCAAGTTTGAGGGTAGCCATAGAAACTCTGCTTGAATGATGAAGACGGTATGGACGAGAGGCTCGCAACATTGATACAACTAGGTGAGAAAAGGGTAATGGCACAGTGGGCAATGGATGATGAAGACAGTATGGAGGAGAGGCTCGCAGCATTGATACAACTAGGCGAGAAAAGGGTAATGGCACAGTGGGCAACGGAGATTGCTCAACAACTACAAGATTATTGGCATGATAAACATATCCGAAAGATGAATTTGAAGGTTGGTGAATTAGTGCTCAAGTACAATGGGAAAAGAGAGATCAAGCCAAGGAAGTTGAAAACCCTATGGCTTGGACCCTTCCAAGTGGAAGAGGTACTGGACAACGGAGTTGTCCGGATAAAGAAGTTGGATGGGACAAGTTGCCCTAAGGGGGTGAATGGTTCTAAGTTAAAGGTGTATAAGGCACAAGCTTAAGTGAACACGATTAACTTAGAAACCTCAGGCATAGACGAAGCTTGACCATGTATATGATCCTATGAGCACGGGGAGCCAAGTAATCTCGTTCGAGAGGATGAACAAGCAAACCTGGACAGCCTATTTGGCGCAAAAGGTGAACAGGTAATTGAACAAAGGGAGTTAGAACCTCGATAGGGAGAGCAAATAGGATTACAAGTCCATGTTCGATTTCCAAATAGTGAAGCAGAGGAGCAACTCCAAACCCTCACGGATTTCACTTTACAAGAACAGATTCCAAAAGTGGAAGATGACGAAGGTCAAGGATCTCGAATTCTGTAACAGATGGCTTAAAGGAGGAGTATGAAACACTAAGACAGTATAATGTACGATTGCGAGAACAAGTGATTCAAGAGTTGGATGAAACCATGCAGCAAATGCAGGAACGACAAGATGCACGAAGAGTTGAATGGGCTGAACGAGAGCAAGCAAAGTTAAGAGGAAGCGCGGATGGCAATGAGGGAGCCTCTTTGGAAAGCAACCTATTCTCCTTGGCTTCAAATACTTCAGTGCCATTAGCAAGCAGCTTGTGACCCTCTAGGAGGTAGGGGAATAAAATACTGCTAGAATAAAGACATTGCAAAGAACTAAGCGATAATACTGAGCCCGATACTGAATAGCCCTTTGGAAATAATGCATTTTCCTCGGACTCTGGTAACTCATCTCCAGCCACATTACGAATCCTCCTGAACATCGAAGATTCTTCTAGAACCGCCTCACCATTAATAAGACGTTCTCTGATACAACAAAGATCGCTAGAACAAGCAGGGATGAGGGAACCATATCAGCATATGGCTGGCAATAATGAATATCAAGTTAGTGTTGGTTACGAATCTGCCATTAGGAAAGGATTTCGTGGAATGCGCCCCAGATTCGCCCACCAGATTGAAAGGCCGGAAGGAAGGAATGCCTTCCGTGCCAATCTCCGGAGAAGGCCGGCTTCCTATGGGTTTTCTCAAGTGTTTTAAGCTAAGAGTGCAGGAAAGAGATTAAAATGCGAAAAGAGATTGAAATGTGATTTGAGTTGGGTGGGGGAGATAAGCAGCACGACAACGATCAATCACCACTACTAACAACAATTAAATACAGAACACACTACAAAAACTATAACTATCATACATCCTATGTATCCTCTATCTATGCATTCCAGGAATACTTAATCATCAAATACCGGAATCCAGATTTCAGAATAACAGTAAGCAATGAAATAAGCAACATGAGGCAGAAATGCTAAGTAAAGGCAGCATAAAGAATGATAACAGCAAATAGAGCCAAGTGTGTGTCTTGCATTCAGAAGCAAACGTATAGCTACAATGGTTCCCTAGCAGGATATCCCCCTTCCACCCCTTTACAATGATGTGGTGCGGCTATTTATAGCGCAGTTTCCCCCCAATTACAATCCTGGGCACAAAATCCCAGACCCGACAATAGCTGACAAAAGCTGACAAAAGCGGCGAAAGAGGCTGCGATGTTGACTCCTGCGAGACGAGGGATCGTACTTGCAGCAAGGTCCACCTGAAAACTGGGCAGCTACGTGGCAGTGCGGTTGATGAAACTTCGAGTCAGCATGAATGCGGGTAGCTGCGGTAGATGGAACTTTGCGTCAGCATGAATGGAGGTAGCTGGAGTAGGTAATTTGGCCCATGCTTGTCCTTTTTCCCATCACATCTCGGCTCGGATCCCGAGGCTGGACACTTGTCAACTTCTGATGAGGGACGCATCTGCCTTGGAAGGCAGTCTCTCTTTTGTGTCCTACTTCGCCTGGAATCGGAGCGCAATTGGACAGCGCAAGTGGGGAACAGCGCAGTTGGGGAGGCCTCCGTGCCTTAGATTGTTTTGGGCTGCTTGAAAGATATTGCCCAACTGCGCACAAGCTAGAGGGCGCAGCCCGACTTCGCTGCGAAGTCGGGTTGCGCACTCCGACACTTAGTCAATTTGGCCGCTGTTCAGACTGCGCACAGGAATCAGGGCGCAGCCCGACCCGCTGCGAAGTCGGGTTGCGCTCTGACACTTAGCTGATTTTCTGGATCTTGCTTCCCAAGTGCGCACAGGAAGAAGAGCGCACCCCGACTTCGCTGCGAAGTCGGGTTGCGCTCCCATACTTAGCCAAATTCTGCTCATTTTCGGTCTTCTTCCGCACTTCGCATTCCCGAGTGCGCTCGAACTTAAGGGCGCACCCCGACTTCGCTGCGAAGTCGGGTTGCGCTCTTAGACTTAGAATTTTTCAGGGAATGTTTGCTCTGTTTTGGGAAAGAAAGAACAAGGGGAAAAAAGGAGGAATGCAACTGATAGAAGGGGAGAAAGGGAACGGTGGAGAAAGGGAAAGGAGATGGAGGGAAGGGAGAGCAGCATACTTACAAAATTTGAAAACATGGCACCCCGTGCAAAATGTGGCAACATTCCTGGCGGCTCGCGGGGTGTCGAGCTCGCCTCGACGCAAAGAACCAGGCCTTCATCCTTTGGGCGCAGAGGAACTCCCTTCCCCTGCTTTCCGCTGCTCCGACGGCTTCTTCTTGGGCAACTGCTCCTCTTCAGATCCGCTTTCGGCGGTTGCTTCTTCTGTTTCTCCTCCTCTTTCCGAGTCTGAATGGTCGCCACTTTGTCAGCCTCCCGCTCGCGGACATGATTGTATGCGGCCCTGGCTTGGTCCCAGGCTGCTGCCTGAAATGGCCCTAAGTCGCTGACATCTTTCAGCGCTGCTACGAATCTGCAACCGCATGCACGTCGATGGTGTTGTATCTCTCTCCCAACTCCTTAAGGGAGGTGTTGATCTTGCAATATCTCGACACCATCTGGTGACCTGAGCTTCCTGGACTGGCTCGGCCCAGTTGTCAATTTCTGACGTGTCTGCCTCAAAAGACAGCCAATTCAGCTTCACCTGCTCAAGGGTCAGAAACTCTCCATCCTTGATGAAGCTCGGGCAACCATGCTCGAAAAGAGCGTTGAAGGGGGCGAGGCAAATGTTCATTTCGTGGTCTAATGCGTCCAGCATTTTTCTGGCGGCCCTTATTTTCTCTGTTTTTTCAAAATAATTGTGCAAGGTTACCCTTGCATCTGCCCATTCTAAGGCAATTCGGGACATTGGGGGAAATCGGAGGCCTTTGCGCTCGTACTCCTCAAGTTTTAATGCCAAGTCCAGCCACTGCTTCGCTTGGTGTTCGGCCTCCTCTACCACAGGCTTTCCCTGGGCAGATACTTCTTGGATCCTGGACGCGAAATCCAGGACGGATATGGACCTGACAACGTTGGCCCTGCATCCCTGCAGCAAACCAGCCCGCATCGCTTTGACCTTATTCTTCGAAAAGGCCGCCGTCTGGGATGTTTTCTCCTCGAGCTGAGACTTAGCCTGCCTTAACGAATCCTGGAGTTGGGAGACCTGCTCCAGCGCTGCCTTTTTCTCCTCCGACAGTTGTTCGGTTGTCTGTCTTTGCACTGCAGCCTCCTGCTGAGAGGCGGCGAGCTGGGCTTTCAGGTCATTGATTTCCTGCTGTGCAGACTCCAGCTGCGCGGTGGCCCTAGCCAGATCTTCCTCCAGCTGCCTTGAGTTATTTTGCAGCCGAAACAGCGTCTCTTGACTTTCGAGTCGCTTGACAAGGAGATTATGGGTTCTACGACGAATACCGTTGATTTCGTATTCCTCGTTTATATCGTCAAAGCTCTTCTCCTTGACTTGGTGTTCATAGTCTGCCTCGGTCATTTCTCGGAGAGGCTTCTTCACTTTGGGAATCAACTTCTCAGTTCTCAGCACTCTCCTGTCCAAGTCGTACTTGGTGCGCTTCACCGGGGCAGCTATCTCCTCGGCTCTTCTCCGTTTGACGCCCTGAAGGAAAGAGGCGGAACACCCTACGGCCTTTGCTGCCAGAGGTGATCATCTGTGATCTGCAGCTGTTCTCCCATGAAGTCAAGGTCTTCCAGCATCGGATCTTGCTGCGGCATTTTTCCTGCAAACAGCGAAGCAGGAGGTATTCCAGAAGTCGTGGTCGCTTTTAAGGGCGACCGGGTCCTAGGGGAAGCGAGCGGCTGAGTGGAAGGTGTAGGCGGGGTTTTGAACAAGGGAGGTGAGCGGCGCGGCGATGTACGCACGGCTTCGACACTGGCTGGAGGCGAGGGGTCTAGGGTTTGACTGAGGGACTGGAAAGCATTTGGGTCCTGGGCGAACTGGTCGAAGGAATGGGGGCTGTGGGAGGGTTGGGTGGTCTGAGACGAAGAGGATGCAACTATGGCTTGCCCTGATACAATGGGGGATGGCGTTATGGCAGGGCCGACTGGGATTTGGGGGAGCGGGGAAGTGGACGTACCTGCGGGCTCCGCTGAGCCGTTGTTTGAAGGACGCTCGCGGCCCAAGTTTCGCTTCTATCTCGGGTGCCTCTAACGAGACGATTTCCGCGCGGCTGTCCCTGTCCGTCTTGCGGCCGTTTTTGCTGGACTCCTTAGGCCGCTTGGCCTTTTCGCTCCTCTTCCTCTTCTTTTCTTTGGCGTGGTGGTTCAAAGGAGGGAGAGGAGGTTGGGGCGGCGAGTTGCGATGTTCCCACGGTAAACTTGTACACGGTCTAGACGGGAGGATGCTTGCCGCGGCCGTTCTACTAGCTGGCTGTTCTGGCGCCTTTTCCTCTTGGGGGGCCACCTCAGGAGTTGACTTTTTTGGCTCTTGTACCCTTTCAGGTAAGGCTTCAGGAGCTGGAGGCAACATTGGGCCCACTTGGCTGCTTGTTGGTGTCGCGCTGGAAGTCCCTGGAGTAGGCAATTGCTGGGACGGGGACCTCCTTCTATATCTTTTCCTGGCGCCTCGGGGAACGCAATCTCGAAATGCGAAAGGCTGCCATGTGTCAGCGTATTGATCATATAAGGCCGAAAACTCATCATCAACGGCCAACGTCTTCCGGTTAGACTTATCGTGCTGCGTGCGGCACCTCATCTTCCAGCATTCAATGATTTTGTCCTTTTGCCAGTTGAGGGGCGCCACCTTGGAGAGGAATTTCTTGAAGCCCGCTGAGTCTAACCGGTGATCCGGGTTTCGCTCTGGATCATACGCCACTTCTTCGCAGTAAAAATCATGCCATGGCGGCCATGATTGCATCTGCTCAATGTGCCATTCCAGGTCTGCGCCTGTTCTATTGCACCTTTCTTGCATGATCTCTGCTCGGGGGCAGATATGCACAAACTTTCCCCTGACCCCAATCGGGTCATACTTCCAGTGCTGAGGTAGGTGTATCAGGCCCATGTCGATGAGCTCTCGTTCGAGGTAGACATGTTGTCCAATCTCGCGTACTTGGATGTTCGCCCAGGTAATAGGATACTGGAAAATATGGCCTCTCTTCTTTCCCTGGCCGAATTCCTCCTCGACATAGTCCATCTGGCGCGATATCTCCATACCGAACTGATGGTCAGTGCAGAAATAGGGCAGCAGGAACGGCTTCCCCTTGAATCCGTAGATTCTGACTACAATGCCCTGCGTCAGCCGGAAGGTGTCCCCGCACTTGTACTTCCTCAGATAGCTCGTCATGGCCTCTGGCGGGCGGGATGCCTCACCGTTGAACAACGCCAGGACCATACCTAGAAATTTGAAGTTGAACTCATAGTATGACCCTTTCCTGTACAGGGCTTCAGTCCATTCGTACACGAGCGGCGACTCTCCTTTTTCATTCACCTTCTTCAAGTCAGGAACTTTAATCCGGTAGTGCGTGTGGTACAGGCACAACCAGGTGAGGAACGAGCGAGCCGGAATTCCGTTGTGCCTGCTGCAACTTTGACCGAGGTTCGAGTGTATGGCGTACGCCAACCAATCTGCCCAGTCAAAGAAAATAGGGCGCCTCCCGCTCCTTTGCGCCGTGGAGTCATAAAACTCCCCATGCGGGATGCATTCTGCTAGCGCCCGCTGGTACGGGCGTACCACTCTATCGGAATCGCAGCCGAGTACCCATGCCAGGATGATGTATATGTACTTGTTTTCGAACAGTCCAGGGGTATAGGGCACTGTCGGCCTTGTCCGTGGTAGCGGAGTCTTCAGCTACGAGTCGAGGAACTCTCTCATCCTCTTGGTGCAGGTGAATCTGCCTTTGTTCGTCCGAGTTAATCCTCTGACAATTGCGTTGGGGTCGTACTGGAGCCCTAGGGCGAAAGTGGCTGGACGCTTTCCCTGAAGAGTGTGAACAATACTCTTCCTTTGTTGTCACAGACTTGTCGGGCAGCTGGTTTGTAGTATGCCACAATGGATTCAACCAGCTCCGGGCATTGGTGGACGGAGGGCACAAGAACCAGTACAGGTTCGATTTGTATGCAGCCCCGACATGGTGTGAGGGCGAAACTTTGTCAGCCCACTTCGCAATATTCGGCCGCAACTTGGTGAGGCTGATAGAGAACTCGCCATCTTTGTACCCGGCCAGGCGATTGATGGGCGGCGGTGGAGCTTGCCCTTGGCTTCTCTTCGACCTGGTTCTCCTTGTTTGCTCTTGCGGCGCTTCGCTCTCATGAGCGCTGGATTCTGTCTGTTCTTCAGCTTCGCGTTCTGCGTCGCTGGACTGTGCCGGCATTGGCGCTTTCCCCTTGTCCATTCTCTCTTTTCTGCTCGAAGTGGCAGAGACGGGGATTCTGGCTACTGATTGGTTCAGTTCTGCGCCTTGCAGCTCAGAGTCGGCTAGACAATTTGGATGTTCTGAGTATGCCAGGGCCTCCTTTTCTAGGCAAGGAATTCAGCATTAATGGCGCAAGGGCAGGGGTTAAGGTGATTTGCCTGAAGTTGGTGGAAGCGTTATAATTTTTTGGCGGCCGTGCGTGGGTTTATCTTTGGAAAGCGTACCCTGGTTGCGGTTGGTCCTAATGCGCCTGCTTTCTTAATGACATCCTTTTTGAAAGTCGCGCAATCATTATTTTAGAATTTTTTGGACCTCGTGCTTCCAATGACGTCATAGCCGCCGCTTGGGCACACGCTTCGAGGGAGAACTTTTGGCCCAGGGTTTTAAGGAGGGACGCAACCCAACTTCGCACTATGCCACCTTGCGTGTATGAGGCCCACACTTAGAAATATTTTATCATTTTTCCTCGTTTCCCGTGACGGGTCATCCAAGGTGCGCCCGAAACTTGAGGCGCACTCGGACTTCGCCCAGAAAACGTGCGCACTCCGACTTCGCCCAAACTTGATTGCGCAGTCGGACTTCGCTCAGAAAAGTTGCGCAGTCTGACTTTGACACTTAGCCGATTTTTGCTCTGTGCTCCCCGACTGCGCTCCCAAGACGGTGCGCAGTCCGACTTCGCTGCGAAGTCGGGTTGCGCACCTGACACTTAGTCAAATTTTTGGCCTTTTTGTCAGCTGCTTTCTCTCAAACTCCCGATGTCGCACTGTTCCAGGAGCGATGCCCGACTTCGCTGAAATGTCGGGGTTTGCTCTAGGCTTCACTTAGGCTCTTGAAAACTAAAAGCTGAATGCTGAAATAAATATATACAGTCTGATAAAAATGCAGAAAAGAAATATATACAAGGAAGGACCCGCTTGGGTGCCTTCAGTGGTGGTAAATCTTCAGGTGGAACCCGTTGACGGGAATGGGGAGAAGCTGTCCCTCCATGTCCCGGAGCACGAATGCATTAAATTGGTTCACCCAAGCAATCGATAGGGACCTTCCCAGAGGGCATCAAATTTACCATGGTTGCCGGCTTTGCTTTCAGTGAGTCCCACTTCAGCACTAGGTCCCCGATTTTGAAAACTCGGGCGGTGGTGCCTTTCGCAAACCAGCCTTGGGTCGCTTCAGCATGTTTAGTAAAGGCCTGGTATGCTTTTTCTCTTTCTTCTTCTAACCGCAGCAGTTGGCACAGTCTGGCGTCCATTGGATCCCCGTTGCCTCTTTCTTCATCCAGCATCCAGAGTGCGGGTATCTCTACGTGGGTAGGCAAAACTGCCTCCTTGCCGTACACGAGCGCGTAGGGGGATGTCTTGATAGACTTCTTGAATGATATGCGATCCGCCCACGGCGCCCGGTTCGGGAGTAGGTGCCATGTCCTCTTGTTTCTCTCTACTGTCCTTTTGACAATCTTCAGTAGATTCTTGTTGGTGGACTCGGCCAGGCCATTCCCCTGCGGGTAGTAGTTAGAAGACATCTTGTGATAGATGCCATATTTGCTGGTGTACTCCGTGAGTACAGCGCCTGCGAACCCCGGACCATTGTCTGTCACTATTGACTCCGGGACCCCGAAACGGGTGATGAGGCTCTCGAGGAACCCAATGACCGTTTCCTGGTCCGCATTCTTAGTGGGGATCGCCTCTGCCCACCGGGTGAAGTAATCGGTGGCGGTAAGGATAAACTTGTGTCTCTGCTGCAGAGTTAGGTGTGATGACCCCAATGAAGTCTAGACCCCACTTGCTGAAACGGAGTCTCGGCTTGGATTGGCTGGAGGGCGGGGGTGCTTTTCCATTCCTGCCGACAAACCTCGGCATTTATCACATTTGACACGAGACCGCATGTGCGTACGCGAAGAGAGTGGGCCAATAGTACCCAGCTCTGATGATTTTCAAGGCCGTGGGCCTTCCAGAATGATGTCCCCCAGGCATCCCGGAGTGGAATTCTCCGAGGACCCTAGGTTTGTCTGTTTCTTTGACGCATCGCAACAGGATGCCGTCAATGTTTTTAAAATAAAGCCCCTCGGGGCGAAGTACGTATCTCAAGGCGTTTAGCCTAAACCTCCTTCTTTGTGAGGCATTGAGGTGATCTGGGCATCTCCCGGTGCTGAAATACTGCACCAGGTCATTTGTCCAATCACTTTCCTCTGATAAGGAGTTGGCTAGGTTGGTGGTTGCTATCGGATCTTCCCACTTGCAGGCGGAGATTTCAGCTGCAGCGCTTCGGGCCAGCTCTTGGCACAAGGCTCGGCCTCTGATCAGCTTTGTTGGCCGTACCTCGATGTCAAACTCTTGGATCTTGGCAATCCATCCTGCCCTCTTGTGACCAGGCTCTCCTTGTATGATGAAATTCCTGACGTCCGGATGGATCACGAAGACAGTTATCCGGCTCTGGGAGACGAAGTGCCTGAACTTTCGGAGGGATTTCATGACTGCGTGAACTTGCCGCTCAATAAAATTGTACTTCTCTTCATGCGGCTGAATCACCTGGCTTAAGAACGCTATGGGGCGTTCTTCGCCATCGTCTCCCTTTTGAGTCAGGACTGCGGCGTAACTCTCGGGTTCTCCCACCGCGTACAGGATGAAATCCTTGGAATAGTCTGGATTGATCAACACCGGAGCTTGCGCAATTCTAGCCTTGATCTCCTCGAAGGCCTGCCTTCTTTCTTCAGTCCACAAGAATTCGGCATTCTTTCTTTAATAGTTCGGCCATGGGCTTGATTACTTGTGCGAAGTCCGGTATGAACTTCCTTACGAAGTTGATCTGGCCGAAGAATGACTGTAGCCCTTTCTTGTCGAGTGGGATGGGCAAGCGGAGGAGGGCTTCTGCTCTGTCAGGATCCACTGCAAGGCCTTTCTCGGAGATGACATGTCCCAACAACTTACCTTCTTTTACCGCGAAGACTGACTTCTTCGGGTTGATGGAAATGCCGAATTCACGACATCTCTCAAATATCTGCCGCAGGTGGGAAGCATGGTCCTCTCTTCTGTGGGAAAATACAGTCATGTCATCCAAGTAGATGACAATGACCTTGTTGAGCAGCTCTCGGAAGGCCAAGTCCATGGCTCTCTGGAATGTAGCGTCGGCATTGGACAGGCCGAAGGGCATGCGTTGATATGCAAACGTTCCCCATTTGGTGGTGAACGTTGTCTTGTGCTGATCTTCGTCCTTTACCCATATCTGGTTGTATCCAGAGAATCCGTCCAAGAGAGAGAACCTCTGCGCTCCAGCAACTATGTGGAGGATCTGATCGATTTGGGGAAGCGGGTAATGGTCCTTCAGCGAGGCTTGATTAAGATTTCTGAAATCCACGCAGAGACGGATGTCTCCATTCTTCTTCCTCACGGGAACCAAATTCGCGACCCAAGATGAATGCTTGATGGGGTAGATGATTTTGGCTTCCAGCATCTTCAAGAGCTCGGCTTTCATCATGGCTTCAATCTTCGGGTTTACAGCCCTTTGCTTCTGCCGGAAAGGTTTTGCATTATCTTCTAGCTCTATGGTATGCTGGATCATCTGTCTGTCATACCCCTTCAAGTCCTGGTAGCACCAGGCTACGATATCGGGGAACTCTCTGCATAATGATCTGATCTGCTCGAGTTCCTCTTCAATGCAGTCCGTCCCGACCTTGATTGTTTTTCCAGGTTCCAGCTCCAAGTCTACGTCTTGCTTGGGGTCTACTTTGATCTGTGTGATATTGCTCTATCGTTATGGTCAAAGAGACTCTCTAAGGTAATCAGTCCTTTTGGGACATGATTATTCTTCAACTGTATCAACCCCTCGTACTGCTCGTCATCAGGGTCTCTACCTTCGATTGTACATGCTTCGGTAATCAAAAAAGTGACGATATCCTCGTCACAATCAAACACACGCCGGTGGGTGTCTTTATCGAGCACGAAGGCTCGTAGATGGTACGAACCGGCTTCGGCTTCTGGACAGTGTCATCAGCCGGAACGTACCTGGCTCCAACAGACGCCAGAATGTCAGCGTGCTTGTTCTTCTCACGTGATATGGCTTTGACATTCAACGAGTCGAATGACTCCATCAGGTCCCAGACACGATTACGATACGCCTTGAGATAATGCTTCTTGGAGGCGCACTTATTCGTAATCTGGTTGCACACCAGCTCTGAGTCGCCAAAGATCTGCAAATGTTTTATCCCCAGTCTCTCTGCTTTTCTCAAACCCAAGCACAGGGCTTCATACTCCGCCGCGTTGTTAGTACAGCTCCAAGCCGACTGTAGGTGTAGTCCTTCTGGATCCCGGACGGGGAAACCAAGAGTACACCTGCACCGGCGCCATTTTTGCATCGGGCGCCATCAAAGAAGAGCTGCCATAGCTTTTACGGTGCGAGTCCTACCTCTTTCTTGGTTGGTGGTCAAGTCTCTCGAGCTGAGTGACGGTGTAGCGGCCTTGCTCGGTCTCGATCATGGCGTTGAAGTCCAGCCAAGGAGAACTCATCCTCCACTTGTAACAGCTCAAGAGCTTGCTCTGTCATGTCCACCACCACCAGTTCCTCAGTCGTCAGCTGAACCATGCAGTTTTGTGACTCTTCTCCGGGTATCTTCTCTACTAGAAATGTGGAAGGCTTTTCATTGTAGATCTTCAGTCTCCTTCCTTTGAAGGGCACTTCCATATGTGAGTAATCCAGAGACAGATACCCACCCAGCTTTGCAGTGAACTCCCTGGAGAGACACATGCCGAAGTAGGGTTCCAAGTCGACAACCACGACTTCTGTATGACCACTATGTCAAGAGCTTTGTGCGGCCGGATCGGGATATCCTTGATGACACCAGCTGTCTTGACAGGGGTGCCGTCTAATTGCAGCACACCTTGGCTGCTCCTTGTATACTCCATACCGATCTCGTCGCAGACGGCTCTCGGCATAACAGTCGTGGAGGCACCAGAATCCACCATGCAGTTGTGAACTATATAGCCTTCCATCCGTAATGACAGATAGAAAGGAGGTGGTCTGTTTTTTCCGGTGGCGGAGATTGTCAGGGTTGAGCTAACACAGCAGGCTGCGTCGGCTTCCCGTCTTTTATGTTCTTCAAAGATTCCTGCAACAGATCAACTTGCCCGGGAGCAGAAGAGCCTCGTACATACTTATCTTTGCGGGAGTCCTCTTTAGCTCGTCAACTATGTTGTAGCTTGAAGTGCTGGCTCCCTCCGTTTCTTTCGCAGGCTCATACTTAGTCCGGTATTGCTGCGTGGCTTCGACTCTCTGTCTCTTCGTCAGCGACGGATATCTCAGCTTCTCCTGAGCTTGCTCTTTTGTTTCAGCTGGAGATTGAGCTGCGGGGGCTTTTACTGCGGGAGCTTTGGGCGCAGGAAACTTTTCCTTGGCTGCATGAGGCCACAGTGACTTGCCAGGTGGTAGCCCAGCGGGTTGCGCCTTTTCTCTTCTGGCGTATACCTTCAATGGCTTTGGTTGGGCCGCGGCGGCTTCAACGGGCTTTCTGCCTTCCTTAGGCAAGGGCAACGCAGCATCTTCTGGGATGGCAAAGTTGCCTTCATCGTCCTAGGATCATGTATAATTCATCCTCTATGGTGTTGCCTGCTAGGGTCTGGAGGTAATGCTGATGCAACGTGCACCCTTCTTCTGAGTGTGGATCGTTGCACGTGGAGCACCAGTTAACCTGGTCAGAAGTGCCAGGTTGATCCTCAATGGCAGCATTTCTTGCGGGGGGTTGCCTTTGAGCTTGCCGTTCTGCGGCTTGGTCTTTCGTTAGCGCCGGAGGAGGATACGGCCTCCTTGGAAGGAACTCCATCTGGGCTTGCTTCTTCTTCATTATTGTCATGTCATTAGACATGGTATGATACCAGATGCCGAGCCCGTACCTCTTGGAGGATTTTATTTTGAATATCATTGTCTGCGGGTGCAAGCGAGCCGGCGGAGGTAATGCGGCCAATGGCGGGGCGCGAGAATACGCCGCGTGCGAGGGGAGCGGGAGTGCGGGATACTGCGGAGGAGGAGGCGGCGGGTTAGGATAATGGATTTGAGGAGGGCCGTAGGGGTTTACAACTGGTGCCGGATTCCATGGCTGCTGGGGGTGTTGACTTGAAGATGAAGGCATCACACCAGAGGCCGATGGATACTGGGACTGAGGAAAATCAGGATAAATAGGGGGCTGCACTCTATGCGGGAGTCTGCCTATGGAGATTATATCTAATTCCGCTTGTTGGGCAGCTTCGTATAGGGCAGGGAAAGAGTCGACTCGGGCTATCTTCAGAAGTAGGCAAATATCTGAGTTGAAAGACCTCAGGTAGTAGTGTGCGGCCTGACCTGCTGAAGGTCGCTATTCGTGAGGTACTCTCTTCCAAGACCTCGCAAACCTTATGTTGAAGTCTGACACCTCCTCTTGCGGGTGTCGTTGGATGCTTTGGAACTGATGCAACAGCGAAGAGGGATCGGCAGACTCGTTGCATCCTTTTACAAGCCTACCTGCCAGCTGAGGCCACCCCGTGATAGATCCTTCTGGCAAGGATCTCCACCAATAGAGAAGCTTCCCCCTTAGGGAAAGAGCCAGTAGACGGGTCTTGACACTCTCGTCAGTAATAGAGTGTAGCGCAGCCAAGGCCAGAATGTCCTGGATGTGTTCATACGCCGTTTTGCCGTAGCCATCATAAGTAGGGATGGCCTTCAGGGCAGCGGGGGGTACAGCCTGTTGTCCGACTAGGGCCAAGGGCCCCGTGGAGTCGACCGCCGGGAAGAGATCGTCATCATTCTGCTGAGCAGCCATTTCTTCCTCTCCTCCGGTAGTGTACTCGGTATCGGTACCGTCCGAAGATGTAGATTGCTCTTCAACTTCGGCCTCTTCGATTTCGGGCTCGGATTCGTCTATGCGAGCTTGGTGGTCGGCCAGCCTGACGCGCTCTCCTGGAGCGGCAATGTCAATTTCGTAAAGATCGGGCTGGTTTCCCGGATTCCTTGCTCTCCACCTTCTTGTATGCATGAAGGCGCTTGGACCGGTCTCACGGACTCAGAGAATATTCAGGTACTTGCAGAGTCGCCAGGTGTTCTGATTTTAACAGCAATGAAGCGAACACCAGTGCTTCGATTCTGTTTTGGGTGGGAAACTTTCGGGTCCCACCGGGCGTGCCAGAGAAACTGTTGGTTACGAATCTGCCATTAGGAAAGGATTTCGTGGAATGCGCCCCAGATTCGCCCACCAGATTGAAAGGCCGGAAGGAAGGAATGCCTTCCGTGCCAATCTCCGGAGAAGGCCGGCTTCCTATGGGTTTTCTCAAGTGTTTTAAGCTAAGAGTGCGGGAAAGAGATTAAAATGCGAAAAGAGATTGAAATGTGATTTGAGTTGGGTGGGGGAGATAAGCAGCACGACAACGATCAATCACCACTACTAACGGCAATTAAATACAGAACACACTACGAAACTATAACTATCATACATCCTATGTATCCTCTATCTATGCATTCCGAGGAATACTAAATCATCAAATACCAGAATCCAGATTTCAGAATAACGGTAAGCAATGAAATAAGCAACATGAGGCAGAAATGCTAAGTAAAGGCAGCATAAAGAATGATAACGAGCAAATAGAGCCAAGTGTGTGTCTTGCATTCGAAGCAAACGTATAGCTACAATGGTTCCCTAGCAGGATATCCCCCTTCCACCCCTTTACAATGATGTGGTGCGGCTATTTATAGCGCAGATTCCCCCCAATTACAATCCTGGGCACAAAATCCCAGACCCGACAATGGCTGACAAAAGCTGACAAAAGCGGCAAAAGAGCTGCTGATGTTGACTCCTGTAGACAGGGACTGTACTTGCAGCAAGGTCCACCTGAAAACTTGGCAGCTACGTGGCAGTGCGGTTGATGAAACTTCGAGTCAGCATGAATGCGAGTAGCTGCGGTAGATGGAACTTTGCGTCAGCATAAATGGAGGTAGTTGGAGTTGGTAATTTGGCCCATGCTTGTCCTTTTTCCCATCACATCTCGGCTCGGATCCCGAGGTTGGACACTTGTCAACTTCTGATGAGGGATGCATCTGCCTTGGAAGGCAGTCTCTCTTTTGTGTCCTACTTCGCTTGGAATCAGAGCGCAATTGGACAGCGCAAGTGGGGAACGAGCGCAGTTGGGGAGGCCTCCGTGCCTTAGATAGTTTCTGGGCTGCTTGAAAGATATTGCCCAACTGCGCACAAGCTAGAGGGCGCAGCCCGACTTCGCTGCGAAGTCGGGTTGCGCACTCCGACACTTAGTCAATTTGGCCTCTGTTCAGACTGCGCACAGGAATCAGGGCGCAGCCCGACTTCGCTGCGAAGTCGGGTTGCGCTCTGACACTTAGCTGATTTTCTGGATACTGCTTCCCAAGTGCGCACAGGAAGAAGAGCGCACCCCGACTTCGCTGCGAAGTCGGGTTGCGCTCCCATACTTAGCCAAATTCTGCTCATTTTCGGTCTTCTTCCGCACTTCGCATTCCCGAGTGCGCTCGAACTTAAGGGCGCACCCCGACTTCGCTGCGAAGTCGGGTTGCGCTCTCAGACTTAGAATTTTTCAGGGAATGTTTGCTCTGTTTTGGGAATTCTGACCGAAGAAAGAACAAGGGGAAAAAGGGAGGAATGCAACTGATAGAAGGGGAGAAATGGAACAGTGGAGAAAGGGAAAGGAGATGGAGGGAAGGGAGAGCAGCATACTTACAAAATTTGAAAACATGGCACCCCGTGCAAACTGTGGCAACAGTTAGTAGGGAACAAATTTCTGAAATACTATGGAGGGATATTCTAGAAGTACCAGCATGGCCAACTGTGGCAACAGTTAGTAGGGAACAAATTTCTGAAATACTATGGAGGGATATTCTAGAAGTACCAGCATGGCCAATGAAGGGGAAGCAGCTGGTTGATTCAAGCAGTGATGAGAATCTGCCTCGAGATCCCAATATATCCTACCCAAGTCCCAACCCAGACTGGTGAAGACAAAAGGATGAGATCAAAAGCCAACAGGTAGGAGTTCGGTTCCTTGAAACAACACTAGGAAATCGAAGACAAGGAATCACAAGATGAGAACGGAGGAATGCGTAATTCTTCAAAGGGTGAAGGTGCAACCCCTTGTTGGCGAAGGACACCATTCGAAGAAGCCATGCAACAACCGACTGAACACCAGGAGGTGGCAGTATATCGGTTGGTCGCAATGGACTTACGACGCCATCAACGAGAAGTCAGGCGAATGCGAAGGGTTCAGGAAACCTTGAATTGGCCAATGAGCACTGCAGGAGAAGAAAATGATTCAAGCATGGACTCGGCCTTCTCAGATCAGTACCAAGTGGCCTTAGCTCAATGTGCACCTTAGAGACGCTTTGAAGAAGAGAGGTGGCATTGATGATTGATAAGAGCATAAAGGAGGCTAAGAATTCTGCACCAACCGAAACCTGGAAATCAATCACATGCGGAACCAAGCTCGTGAACGGAACTTATAAACCGAGCCCAAAACAGAGGTAATGTTGGGAATCCAGGAAGTTCGTCAGGACTACTAGGTAACCCAAGCTTACCTGACCAAGGGAGGACTGTGGTTGAACTCCATCCCGATACCCCAAGAGGAAGAAATTCCCCTCCTGCTACCCCTAGGTCGACTAGTCCGCGGATTGGGCCACAAGGACCATCTATGGACATAGTCCAAGTCAACCCATCACTACATGTTCCTGAGGATAGACCCTTGGGTCTACCTTAGCGAGCTCGTAGGAACCGAAGACGTCGTCAAGAACGACAAAGGGACCGATCGAATCTTGGGCAGCTAGGAGTGCAGTAGCCCAACATTAGGGAGAATCGATCGGAAAGGGAAAGAGGACAAATCGTGCAGACTTGAGGAAGACATAAGTCCCGAAGTAGGGATTTCAATCAAAATCAGATAGACCAAGGATGAGCAACAGTTCACCAACAGATCGATAGACTTCAAGGCAGAGGCCAAGGGGCAAGAAGGATCTATTGAAATTTTAGGCAAAGGAGAAGTTATCAGCCCAATAGTAGGACAACTGACTGTCAAGAGAAAGAAGGGGTTGTGTTCCATTATCTTGACGATTGCATAATAATCCAACAGAATTATGGAAGGACCAAGCGAATCCGTCTCGAGGATGATTCAACCCTTCTAGACGTTGACAAAACCTGTCTAGATGATGAGTCAACACGTCTAGGCATTGGAAAAACCCGTCTTGTAGTTAATTCAACCCGTTTGGAAGACACTCGCATCAGTAGAAGTAGACGTCAAGCTGTAAATTACCAAATTTCTGGGTAGGAGACATGTCGTCAGTCAGAAGAAGGCAGAAGCCGTCCTTGCGAAGAGGAGAGGCCATATTGGGGTATCATTAGATGCGGAACTATAAGACGTGAGGAATAGCCTCAGATGGAAACCTCTCGTAGCCATGGCAATCGCCGGAATTGGAAACAAACTGAAGCACAAGAGGACGGTGATGATTTTAGTAGTCATGGAACTTGTAGCCATCACCAAGAGGATAACGCGTTGGATACTTTGGAAGTCCGCATTGGCATTGCCATGCACTTCACCCGACGACGTTAAAGGAAAAAGCGCAATTTTGAAAAAATAATAAAATAAAATAAAAAGAGAGCAAGTGGGTAGTTAAAACTCTCCGGTTGAAATCGAGAGGCCCCAGGTTCAAATCTCTCCCCTCGCATGTTGCGGATATGCTATGTACACGAGGGTACAAATAAAAAAAAAATATAAAAAAATAGAAAAAGACAAAAATAGAAAGACAAAAAAAAAGAAAAAGACGCTAGACGTCTTGTGCATGCAAACTAGCAAGGTGGCATGCATGCAAACAACTGGGTGCTAAGTGGAAGTTAACCAGGCAGTTATCAGGGCGGCAAAACATCTATAAATTGGAGGCACTAGGATGAAACGCTCATTCTATCATGAGCAATTGCAGGTGGAAAGCAAGAGTGCAGAGGATTTGGAGCCAAGATAGGGTTTTCGGCGCACCACAACTTGTTCAAAACGAAGCTAGACACCATTTCTAACTGGCAGTCGTACACTTGGTGGGGAATTTTGCAATTTTTTTTGTGCAAGTGCAACAATCCCATCTTTTGAAAAGTGAGCAAAAAAGGAAGTTGCGCACACCTGTCTTGGCTACGATGTCCCCATCTATGAGACGTTTGAGGATACTGTCTGGGGAATGACGTCTAGGAAATCCATCTGATAGCGCACCCATCCAAAGTTGCTACCCGCCCAGGAAATGCACCCGTCTAACGTCTAAAGGAGATGTCTAGAAGATCGAGATGTTTGGAGAAATTAGACGTCTGAGGGAGATAGAATTCTGGTAGGTGAAACGTCTAAGAAATTAGACGTCTGAGGGAGATGGATGTTTGGTATGGTGAGACATATTTGAAATTATATGTCTAAAGGAGATAAATATTTGGTAGGTTAAGTCATTTGAGAAGTTAGACGTCTGAGGCACAGAAATCGTTAAAAAGAGGAGAGGTCTGTAGAGGAATGAGTTGCCAGAAATCAAGACACATTCCACCCCGATCCGAAGCGGTACCCAAGTCAATTGCTTCTAAGCGACTCTGTCATCATCGGGAGCATGGAGAAATGATGCGCGGATAGGTATTGAGCCCAGACCGGGGGCAGATTCGAGGTAGACGTGAGGCTGTGCAAGTAGAAATGTAGAAAGGGTTTTTTACATATCCCAACAGTTCCCTTTCCACGTAAGTAATCTACAGATCTACAAGCATTGTAGTATAGCAATAATAATACGCAGAAATTTTGCAACAACATTAAATAACAGCAGTAATGGCAGAAAATACAGCAATAATAGTTAACAGTAATTACAGCAGTTTGTATTAATAATGGTAGGTGTGATACAGCATTACAGTTTCATCAATACAATCTACAGCCAGCATAACCATGGTTGTACACAGGACTGGACTGCACTTTTCCATCAATCTGCATGAATGCCCTGCAATATCTCCTCCAGGTATCCACCATTCAACCCTAGGCTGAACATCCCTCATGGTTGCACATCATGCTAGACTGCATTCTGCCCACCAATTTGGAGCCACTCTAATGAATGAGGGGGGTTTATTTATACACCCACCAAGTAGTTATGCTCTCAAACTACCTTGCAACTACCCTCAAATTATATTTTATGTGCATTTGCTTTGCATTTAAATTTCATTTGCACTACAGGACGAATTAGCTTATTTAGCCGACTTACATGATTTAATGACTTTACATGACTTTATTATTTACGTACAATATTAAATTGCACTTTACAACATTAAAATATATGCACGGGCGTTTCGTCAAACACTTTGCGTGCATTTACAATAAAACACATAATATCAAAACTGGTTCTGCAATTAAGGATATCTCAATATGCCTGTCTACATCTATCCCCTCCTCTAAACTGGTCGTTGTCCTCAACGACACGAGCTAAACACTGGGAATAGAAGTACTGAGCAATGTAATAGGATCACTGGTCGTTGTCCTCAATGACACAAGCTAAACATTGGGAATAGAAGTACTGAGCAATGTAATAGGATCTCTTGTCACGCTCCTTCCTCTTGTTCCTGTTCCATACATCTTTGGCAATAAACTTTACTTGGGGCTGCTCACAACATCTGATTCTCTGATTATGCACTTCTTCTGCTACAAGTATGTATAGCATCAGTATGATCAACATTCTCTAAATAGGCACTTCACTTTTTGCAATAAGCCATATCATCAGCATGAGCAGTGCCATCAACATCATGAACATAATCGGTAATGCCCTCTGCCATCTGTGTCGGGGGTCAAGGGACAGCGTCCCTTGTGGGGTCGAGGGGCAGCGCCCTTCGCGTGCTACCTCTGATAGACCTCTCCCTTGTCGGATTGTGCTTCTGACAACAACTCTTCTAACTGCACTGCCTCAGACGTCAACGTTTTTGACGACAATCCCTGACAGCTTAGTCTCTGATGGATTAGACCAGACGGATTGAGGAGTCTGACAGGTACCATGTCTAGACGTTTGGAACAACGGGTTAGACAGCTCAGATGGGTAGACGTCTCAGACGGATTGTACACAGGTAGATATCTCAAACGGGTAAGGGTAGACGTCGCAAATATATGGGCTAGACGTCTTGACAAGTTGCTAGACGTCTGGGACGAGTGGCCAAACGGATGACCAAACAGACGGCCAAACGTCTGGGTCCGACGGCTAGACGTCTGGACTGACGGATTGCCAGACGTCTGGGCCAGACGGCTAGACGTCTGAGCTAACGGATTGCCAAACGTCTGGGCTGGATGGCCAGACGTCTGGGCTGGCTGGATGGCCAGACGTCTGGGCTGACTTGCTGCCAGACGTCTGGGCTGACTTGCTGCCAGACGTCTGGGCTGACTGGCTGCCTGACGTCTAACTCCTTCAGACAGGTAGATTTCAGACAACTCCACTTCAAACGGGTAGATTTCAGACAACTCCACTTCAGACGGGTTCTCTTCAGACGGCTCCTCCTCCGACAGATGCACTGCAGACTTCACCTCGGCCGTCTCCACTTCAGACGAATCCTGTTCAGACGTCTGCACCTCAGATGTCTTCTTCTCAGACGGCTCTTGCTCAGATGTCTGTACCTTAGACATCTCCACATCAGACGGCTCTTGCTCAGACGTCTCCTTCGTCGCCATCTGACTGCATTCTCTAGTTGTCTGAGTCTCCTTCATCGGTGAGGTTTTTGCATCTCTTTCCCAAGTCAAGGCATAATCCAAAGCCTCTTGGTATGATCTTGGAGGAAATATCTTCATCTTCCTTTCATACACAGGGAGCAGTCCATCTATGAACCACATGGTCTTCAATTCCTCTGAGTGGCCTTTCTCCACATAGTCAAACAACCTACTCACCCTTCGATTGTAATAACAAACAGGCTCCTTCTCACCTTGAATGTTATAATTTTCGTCAGTGTCGTATGATCGGAATTCTTCCACAAATGCATCACGTAACTCTCCCCATGTCTGGAACTTGACTTGCGGTAAGTATATGTACCAGTCTATTGCAGATTCTCGAAATGTTGCAGGAAACCACCTCCTCCAATCTTCTTCATTGTTCTGCCCAATCGCTTTCCACTCCATACGACAAATTCTCCAATGCCTAATCTCCTGTGAAAAGTGGCAAATTCTCCAATGCTTGGGTGTCTATGTTATCCATTGGTGGGGTTTTTGCTATGCTGGTCCTCGTCGGGTATTTTTAGTCTTAGGTATCTTACTTTCACCAAACAATCATCTTTCAACTTCCTTACTTCATGACTTCCTTCTCAGGGATATCGATCGTGGCCTTGGTCTTCCTTCCTGAACCCTCGCGTGTTGTTGCTCTGGTGCCTGACTCCCGTCCTTTGCACTCCTCTGCAACCTTCCTACCGCTTGTTCAAGTGTTACCATCCACTCAACATATCTTTGCATCAATCAACATTTTCCTTGACTCTTGGTTGTCCTTGTACCCGTTCTTTAGTTCCTATCAGCAATGTGTTGGTCACCTCCTTCTTGCTCTGCTATTGGACTCTACTCTTCAGCAACTGACTGATCTATGTATTCTGCTGTTGTAGACGTCAGACGGACTGGACTAGACATCAGGCAAACTGGGCTAGCCATCAGGTGTGCCAGCCGTCAGGTCTTGCTAGTCGTCAAGTACTTCTATCCGTCAGGTAGTGCTACCCGTCAGGTACTTCTATCCGTCAAGTACTTCTATCCGTCAAGTACTTCTATCCGTCAAGTACTTCTATCCGTCAGGTAGTGCTACCCGTCAAGTACTTCTATCCGTCAAGTACTTCTATCCGTCAGGTAGTGCTACCCGTCAGGTACTTCTATCCGTCAAGTACTTCTATCCGTCAGGTAGTGCTACCCGTCAAGTACTTCTATCCGTCAAGTACTTCTATCCGTCAGGTACTTCTATCCGTCAAGTACTTCTATCCGTCAGGTAGTGCTACCCGTCAAGTACTTCTAGCCGACTGCTTCGGCGTCTAACTGTTGTGCCTATTCGCTGCGTTGTTTCCGTTTGCCCGTCTTTCCAAGGGTTTCACTTCTTCAAACCCTATGTCACCAATATTGGACCCAACTTCGTAAAGCAACGGCGCCAGAATGTAGAAAGGGTTTTTTACATATCCCAACAGTTCCCTTTCCACGTAAGTAATCTACAGATCTGCAAGCATTGTAGTATAGCAATAATAATACGCAGAAATTCTGCAACAGCATTAAATAACAGCAGTAATGGCAGGAAATACAGCAATAACAGTAATTACAGCAGTTTGTATTAATAATGGTAGGTGTGATACAGCATTACAGTTTCATCAATACAATCTACAGCCAGCATAACCATGGCTGTACACAGGACTGGACTGCACTTTTCCATCAATCTGCATGAATGCCCTGCAATATCTCCTCTAGGTATCCACCATTCAACCCTAGGCTGAACATCCCTCATGGTTGCACATCATGCTAGACTGCATTCTGCCCATAGACTTCAATTCTGCCCATAGACTTCAATCCTCACACGTACCAATCTGGAGCCACTCTAATGAATGAGGGGGGGTTTATTTATACACCCACCAAGTAGTTATGCTCTCCAACTACCTTGCAACTACCCTCAAATTACATTTTATGTGCATTTGCTTTGCATTTACATTTCATTTGCACTACAGGACGAAATAGCTTATTTAGCCGACTTACATGATTTAATATGACTTTACATGACTTTATTATTTACGTACAATATTAAATTGCACTTTACAACATTAAAATATATGCACGGGCGTTTTGTCAAACACTTTGCGTGCATTTACAATAAAACACATAATATCAAAACTGGTTCTGCAATTAAGGATATCTCAATATGCCTGTCTACAAGAATTACCCATTCTAAAAACCAAAGAAGCCCAAAAAATCGACAAGGATCAGATCCCAATCGATAAAATCACCTGGATTTGCCCAAGGGGAGATTTTTACTGGCAATGGTGGGCAGAAACACCAGCAAAGGACTCGGTTAAGATGAAGATCAAAGACAGGAGTTCATTTTATTTTTCAAGTCCAAAATTTTGAGAAAGACTTTTTCAAGGAGTATCTGGTGCAAATGTTGCAAAATAATGACTGGTTGCATAACACCAACACAGTACGCATTGGTGATTGAAACTTGGTAATTGAGTTTTCTCCTCGAGCATTTCAGCGTACATTCGGACTTTCGAAGAAGGGCAAACCAATGGTGAATGAGCGGGTCGATCCAAAGAAAACTCTGCAGTTGATTCAGAGTATCACTACTCTGACTAACACAAATATTGATACCATGCTAGCAACTCACGCAACCGGAGAGTCAAGCAGACGCAGCTAAGGACTAAGGGTTTATGAATGTCTTGATGGCCATATTGTCAGGAGAACAGTGGAGCTCAGACCTTCCCATTTGGCCGATTCCATACTTGCAGGGGATTGAGCAAGGAGTGGCTTATGATTGGGCAACCCATTTGGCACTTCACATTCAGAATTTTTTGATGCGAACCACCAATAATTTTTTGATGGTTTTTCATGCCATTGGATTACTCTTGGATGCAGCCTACAGTGCAAGAGTGCAGATTCCAAATTTTGACCCACCTCAGTAGTTACCGGACTTGGCTTCGACTATCTTGCGATGGAAGGATGCCAAGCCACAAGTGAAGAAACAGACACCGGTAAAGAAGCCACGGGTGAAACATATCTCCCATAAGCCGTCACTAAAGGAGGGGCTAGTGACTGATTCAAAAGGGGAGGATACGACACCACCGTCTGAGCAGAAAGGGCCAACAAAACAAGTTGTTGCACCCCCACCAGAAGTGCCTAAGCCAACCAGGAAGAGACGGCGATTTGAGTCACCACCTCCATCACTATCCCTAGATTTGGTGCATGGTATTGCAGTGGAGAAGATTGCTCGTAGTCGAGAGATAGCTCAAAATCTTGAGCAACAACTGAGCTTACACACGGTGGAAGTCGATTTTGAAATCCCCTCAGTTCTGTAGCATGTCCCAGCAGGAACCAGTGCTGCCATTAGAATTGGACCTACAAAGTATTTGGTAGAAGAGCAATTTCGGGCTTGTGCGACTTCACCGAAAGCACCACCCAAATCCCTATTAGCGACAACTTCCTTTACTACCTCCCTACAGGCTTTTTCCTTTGAATATATTCTCGCAGAAGATGCAACTAGAGCAGCAGGAACAACGACAACTACAAACACTCTAGCAGCAACCTCAACAACGATGGTAGAGGAGGGCCTACCACCCCCTAGTGTTGGAAATCCGACACCTGGGACAAAACAACATCCCATTCCAGTAGACGAAGAGGTCTTCGTGGGACATGAGATCGGAATAGAGATGGGAAAAAATCCCCCACAAACGAACGTATCTCAACAGTTTGTTGGGACAAAAATAGGTAGCAGCCAAGTGCAACCACTTGAGGAGCAACCAGGGCTTACAGAGGGCAAATCAGCTAAAAAGCCCAAAAAATATTTTACGAAAAGGGATAGAGGAGGAACAAGCCAAAGATATTTGGGTAGAATGCTTCATATTGGAAATGCCAAATTTTGTAGACCCACCAGAACAAGGAGCCCGTGTGGATCAGCAAGCGGTCGACTATTTTTTGTAAGTTGACCTGGGCAATGGACAATCTTCGACTACAGTTTGATGCAACGTGTGTTGGTCGATGGAAGAAATGGTAGTTGATGGCCGAGGAGGAGTTGAACAAATTGGTGAAATGGGCCATAGAGGGATCTTGGCGTGTCGACATTTCCACCATTTATCAAGAACAGCCTTGGTCTCTACCTACAACACACCTAACGACTATGGAGGGAGTAGAGAAACTACCTAATAAGACTCCTACTCTCTATCTTGAACTTGCACAGGTATACGTTCTGGGCCATGGCAACACTTCTTCCCCGCACGCTACGAAAATAGGCTTACAGGTGGAACTCAAACCTGAATTGTAGCCAATGTTCAGTCAACTTAACTTCATAGCTCACTTGTAGTGTTGGCTGGCAGTGGGACTTCAACACTTGAATCAGACTAGGCAGCGATTGGATATGGATTTGCAGGCAACCAAGGCAGAATTATATGAGAAAGAGCAGAAATTGGTTGAAGGAGTTGCTCGATTAAACGAATCCTTGTCCAATATCTGTGAAAAGCAGCAAGAATTGCATAATCTTGGTGCTCAACTCACTGCTAGGGAGCAGGTGATTATTTAATTAGAAGCTGAGGTATTGCAGCAAAAGCAGGCTAAGGAATAGCTAGTTAAGCAGGTTTCAAACCTGGCCGCCCAGAAAAATCAACAAGAAGTAGCTTGGCAAAAGGAGATGAAACAACGTGAAGAGACTTCGCAGAAGGAGCGGGAAGCATTACGAGTAGAGTTGCTCTAAGCACAACAACATGAGGCCGCTCTTCAAATGGAATTGGCACTGAAGGCTTCATCTTCCTCCACAGTGCCCGAACAACGGATGGAGGAGCTTTTTCTACAATGGGAGGCTGAACTGTTGACATAAGACCATGCCAATACTTTGGGAGTAGAATGGAACGAGCATTTGAACTATGCTAAGCGCATTCAACATGAACGCAAAGCTCTTCAGTTACGAGTGCAGGAATTGGAAGAGGCACTATAGGCTGCAGAAGCCAAGGATGCTGAGACCCCTCAAAGCCAACGGAGAAAGTCGCTGAGGACATCGACTTCTTCGAAGGGGAGGATAGATGTAGACAACAGTTCGAAGAAGAAATAATATACCGAACTGTTTGACGGAATGTCTACTAAAGAACTACAATTTTGACTATGTACAGCAATTTTGATAATGTATTTTGCAATGTAAAATCAGCCGTCATAATGTTTTTATGGACTAATTAATAGAAATGCACAAAAGGACAAAACTAGCCGTCAATTGTTAAGATGTCTAGATTAGTTAAGATGTCTGGATTAGTTAAGACGTCTAGACAGATTGAATTAGATATCTAAGACTGGTTGTTACGCTTTAAGCAGCAATTGTTAAGTGTTAACATAGGGAAGTTGGGACAGTTGAGCCAGGTTGGTTGCAGTAACCGCCTGGACTTGCCTATAAATACCCCCCTATTCATTTTTGTAAGATATCCATACTTGTCCATAAATGCAGATCTGTTGTGCAGCAAGAGTTATTTTGGAATGCATGTGTCATGTGTGATTTCATCGTGAGCATATTGTTGCTTTGGAGGTATCGAACAATACCTGGTAAAGATAGAGTATCGCAGGTTGTGTTGTATAGTTGCAGGTAACTAGCAAGCTGAAGAAAGAACGTGCGAACAGATGACGTCTAGGCCTACCCGTCTAAGCCTTACTGTTAGATGTCTAGGCCTATCTGTCTAGACTTGTCGATGAACCCATCCTAGATGTCTACACGTATCCACTATCTGCCCTAGACGTCTACTTCTTGAGACATATACCCGTCTGCATTGCCTAGACGTCTATTGTCCTAGACGTCTACACGCTTGTGACTTCTGTACTAGCCGACTACACGTCTAGACGAGTACCTATCTAATCCATATCACCTAGACGTATTAAGTATTACACGTCTAGAGTTGTTACACGTCTGCATTGTTACCCATATAGCATAGACATCTACTGAAACTTACCCGTCTAGGACTGAGCAACATGCTAGGTTTTATAGTAAAGACAACCAATCCTTTCTAAATTCTTGTCATTCCCTCGTCCAGGGAAAGTACTCAACCCTGTCTACAACATATGTTTCTCCTTTTGTTTCTAGTCTTTTGAAGGCTATTCAATGTTATTAAAATTGACATTCTGCGAGTTACTTGAACTCGTATTCTTTGGGCAATTTGCCTCCTTATAATTGCCCGATCCACACCACTAACACATCATCCTGTTATTGCTTTTGGTATTTCCTGCATTTTGATAATTGTGTGAAAAGTGTCCCCATTCCTAACATCTAGACACTAGATGATTAGCCTGTTGTATGAATTATATTGCAATCGACCTTGTCCTCCTGTTGGTCGATTTTCTTGTTGGGGCTGTCTTCTACCTTGGTGGTTTTTCCTATGATATGCCACTCGTTGATTCTTTCTTTTTCTCTCCCTTCACATCGTTAATCATTCGTTTGAGGTCTTTCCTCATGTCGTGGATTGTGGCACTCATGTCATCTTTGTCACTATCTGAATCATCATCTCGGTAGTGACTTCTTCCTATCATGGTTGTCTTCATCTCACTTTACAAGTTGAGGGCTCTATCGAAAGTTTTGTGATAGGTAGTTGGTGGTACTACCTTCATATTTTTCTTATACTATAGTAGCAATCCATCTAGGAACCATTATTTTTGTATTCCATCTGCTGGCTTTGCCTCCATTTTATCAATGAGTTCCTTTAATATTTTTTTTACTTTATGGAATATATTTCATCAATAATCTGCGTATCATTGCAAAATCTAAACTCCTTGCTGAATTCAGCTTTTAGTTTGTCCCACATTGTGAAGGGGTTGTGGCCAAAAACAATCTTAGCCATAATCCTTCATTGTCTATTCTGTTTGCTTTCCATATTGTTTTACAAGTTCCAATATGTGTTTTGGGTCCTTGCCATCACCCAAAAATTTTGGGCATTTCTACTTACCCACTATTGTAGCAATATTTGCCATAGGTGGTTGTTCTTCGTCACTTGATTCCGCACTTGCAAACAATCTTCAACTGCTTCCTTGTGCACCTACATTTCGTGACCTCTTTCGCAAATATAAGAGCATCGGTTTTGGTCTCAGCACACTCTCTTACAGGCCTTTGTGCTTGACTCCCATCCTCTACATATCTAGGCACTCTCTCCCGCACTTGTGTCAGCATTACCAATTGTTTCGTCTCGTCTCCTTGTGCAAGCTTCACATTGGCACCTTCTTCACCACTTACGCAAACATTCTCCTCGATGCAAAATACATTTGCTTGATGCACCTCCACTTGCACTTCCTCCTCCATTGTTAAAAAAATTAACTTCTCACTTTCTTTGTTTGAACTATCTTGCACATGAGGGTTCCACACTTCTTCAACTTCTGGTGCTTCATGTTTTGTCAATCTTCTTTGTAGTAACATTCAAGTTTTCATTTTGTTCAAAACTTCAACATCATTGTTGTCCAGTTCTTCTTATTGGATGATCCTTGACTCTTCTATGTCCACGTCTCCCACATCCTCGTATCAAGTCATCTGTCATTCACTTCTCCAAGCTTCACACAATGCTAGTTCAAACTTCAAAACTGCAATGGCATCAAATGTAGCACGGTGGTAGTATTCCACCCTTGGAGGAACAATTTGAACTGATAGATTTAATGATGAGCTATGACTGCATTCATTTCAATCTCAGACAATTCACTCTACAAATACGAAGGTCTGTCCTTTTCCAGACAGCCAACCTTCAATGTACAAACTTATCTCTCCACTGTATGGAAATTAGCATTCACTACATGGTAATTTCACTATAGTAATCAAATGTACGACAATGATAGTATGACAATTGTCTTCACTGTATAGCAACTATGGTATGACAATCATTGTATGACATGGCATCTTGTCATTGGATGCACAACGACTTCAATATGACAACTTCACAATACAACTTCAACCCTACACAACAAAACTTGAAAGGAAACACTAACAGATTCTATCCACTACAACAATCATCAATGATAACATGTGCAATGTACATACAAATACAATTGATGGAATGCACCTATGCAATCTATGATCATGCACAAAGTATCTCCTCTAAAATAATGTTTGTGGAAACGTATCTACTCTTTGATGTGTCTACAATACCCAAGGTTACAAGGTTCAGTACATGGTATACATGATACATTGTACATACAAATACAATTGTATGATGGAATGCATACGACACATATGCAGTCTACGATCCTACACAGAGTATCTCCTCCAAAACAATGTTTGTGCAAACGTATCTACTATCTAATGTGTCCACAATACCCAAGGTTACAAGGTTCAATACATGGTATACACGATACATGGTTGGCACACCTCAAATGAATAAGAGAGCCTATTTATCATTGGGGGCTAGTAGTTAACCACTACCACCTTGGACACTTCTCCTATAAATTGGTGATAACTACCCTACGTTTGCACTTAACATGATTACATTCATTACATTGCATAAATTTATTTACATTACAAAACAAATAATAAAAAATTACGATGTGCACACTTGACTTCCAATGCATTTTATTTGACTTTTCCTAACTAGTTTACTTATCAACTGAGGCATGTTAGAACTAGTGCCCATAGTTAATATTGATAATATAAACAAGGAAAGAAATTTATTAATTTCCATAACCAACCAATAGATCAATGGGATTCAAATTGTGTAATGTCCCATTTTGAAGACTATGTGGACCCCACGCATTGTAATGTTTTATTTTTGTCATTTGTGGACAAGGAAGTGGGACGTCCCCTTTTTGCTAGGCTAATAGGTGTTTTATGTAATAAAAATTAAGTGTTGGGGATTAATGTTGATGTAACCCTCACTTAATGAATAATTAGAAGCCTCTAGTGGGGCGACTAGGTATATAGGCTTGGAAAGTCACTTTTAGGGTTTCATTATGTCATGTTCATCTTGTGAATTGTAAGAGAGAGGGCTGAACCCTTCCTCACCTTCTGCTGCTTAGGTGGTGTGCCCTAAGTCTTCAAAAATAGCCAATCTTGTAGACAAGGTGATGTGCCCTTGTTCTTGATTGGAGATTGGGTGGATCTATCTCAGGATTCACAATTGTGTTGCAGATTTTGGTGTGTTGGAGTCTGGGAGTGGGTCGTCCAGCTTTGGGAGGCCATTTGTGCATGTTTTGTGACCTGTTTTGCCCTCATAGGAGGATCGCCCAGCTTTGGGGATTTTTCTAGCCAGTTTTGAGGGTTGATTTGTGTTGTTGGATAGTTGTTTGGCCTGTTTGCACTTTCAGAAAATTAATAAAAAATTTGTATGGCTGGAACGTCCATTTTTGAGGGTTTCTGGAGTAATTTCTGAGTAGTAATTGCAGATCTGATCTATTTTGCAGAAATCTGATTTTTATTTGTTTAAACCCTAGTTTGTTGAGTTAGGGTTATTATAGTGGTATCAGAGTTGGTTTCCTGCCAGCCTGTGAGAGCTCTTTATGCAGCCAAATAGGTACTATCTGAGGAGAAATAAGTCAAACCCTAACCTCAACTAGGGGAAAGAAATTCCAGAACCAGAAGTTGAACAAAGGGAGCTGGTGGAGATGGCAGATGAGCAAAGGGATCCTGCTGAGCAGAAATTTGACACCATGCTTGAGTTACTAACTCGTTTGGTGACCAAGATGGATCGGGGTGGAGTTCAGCCACCACCAAACCAGGGAGCAAACCCTAACCCTCAGCCGCCACCAGATCAGGGAGAGCCATCAAATAGGGCGGCCAGTCGGGACCAAGGGAGTGAGAGGTCTGTGAGATACACTCATTCTCCTTTGCCCAGGCCAACAAAACCCATGTTTTTGCCTAGGCAAGAACCTGATGTATGCCATATCAGTGTAGGGCTGAAGAATTCAGAAATGCAGTCACTTTCCAGAGTTACCTAGAGATCGTGGGGAAGAAGGCTGGGAGAGGCAGCAAGTATGGAGAAAGAAAGAAATTGCAGCAGAAAATGCAAGTACCAGTGTTCAATGGAGATGATAGCATGTCTGCTAGGGCATGGCTGCAGAAATTGCAGACTTACTTTACTCTCAGCCCTATGGATGAAGAGGATGCAGTACAATTTGCTACCCTACATCTTGAGGGGGTTGCATACGACTAGTGGTATCATGGTCTCAACACACAAGGCCATGGAGAGATCGCCTCATTTGATGAGTTTAGTCAGAGGGTCTTGGATCATTTTGAGATGAGGGATGAGGAGGAATATTTTAAGGAGCTGGCCACCCTTAAGCAGAAAA
The DNA here is from genome assembly GCA_028583015.1 of Wollemia nobilis. Lineage (NCBI taxonomy): Eukaryota > Viridiplantae > Streptophyta > Pinopsida > Araucariales > Araucariaceae > Wollemia > Wollemia nobilis. The sequence goes on along the minus strand of JAQPPZ010002143.1, from coordinate 2,921,164 downwards.
CTACAGTGGAGGCATACATTGAGGAGTTCCAGAAGATTTCAGTCATGGTGCCTAACATTTCAGAGAAGAGAGTTACCTTTCTTTTCATTGAGGGTTTGGTGGATTCCTTGAGAGGCTTGGTAAAAGCCTTTGAGCCTGCTTCATTGCAGATTGCAATGAGAAGGGCTTTGACCCTTGAGTCTACAACATCACCGAAACCTAGGGTTTCAGCACCACCACCGCCTAGGTTTAGCTAGGCAGGACCGTCAGGATCATTCCAGAGAGGGAATTTCTTCCAGAAGAGAGAGACGCCCCCTCCAGGGAAGAATCAGGCTTTTGGGAAGCCAACGCCCCCTCCACAGAGGGATTCAACACCTACGCCACCAGGAAGGAGGGTAAATGAGGAGCGTGATGAGCTTAGGAGGAAAAAATTGTGCTTCACATGCAAAAGCCCTTAGGTACCGGGCCATCGCTGCTAGGGAAAGGGGCAGATTCACTACATTGAGGTCGTTTCAGATGAGGAGGCATCAGAAAGTGAATATGAGTCTTCGAAGGAGCGTGAGCTTGAGGAGCCATCCCTTGAGTCTCATGAGAGCTCAAACGTTGGCACGTTGGCCACGTTGAGCAGTGCGAACAGGTATCTCACAATCAAGGTGCCAGGAGAGGTATTGGGGAATAAGGTGATAGTATTGATAGATGGTGGGGCAACCCACAATTTTGTGGATGAGGGTTTTGTAGCCAAGAAAGGGCTAAAACCAGAAACATTTGCTGGGTTTAATGTTGCTACTGGAAATGGGAGCATTGTGCCTTGCAACAGATTTGTGAGGCAAATGAAGGTAAATTTTGAGAATCATTCCATAGTAGATGACTTCTATGTGTTTCCATTGGGAGGAATTCCTCATTTCATACTAGGAGTTCAATGGCTGTATTCATTGGGAGACTACACCACAAATCACCAAACATTGCAGCTGAAATTTAAAGCTAAAGGGTGTGAGGTAGTTTTGCAAGGGATCAAGGAAAATGTGGTCCAAGAGGTGACGTCCAAGAGGATGGAGAGGATTCTCAAGAAAGAGGAGATAGTTTGGGCTGCTGGTATATTTATGACAAAAGGTGTTGGAGTAGGGGTTGTCCTAATGCAAAAGGGGTGGCCAATTGCCTTTGAGAGCAGGAAACTTAGTCCAATGGAGAGAACTTTCAGCATATATGACAAGGAGATGCTTGCCATTATGCACGCTTTGACCAAGTTCAAGCAATACCTTGTTTGTGGCAAATTTGTGGTAAGGACTGATCATAATAGCCTTAAATATTTCCTTGGACAGCGAGATTTAAATGATAGGCAGCAGAAATGGGTCACTAAAGTGCAGGCATATGATTTTGAGATTGAGTTTATAAAAGGGAAAAAGAATTCAGCTGCTGATGCACTATCTAGAATGCCCACATTTCACTCTATTTCCATTATAACAGCTGATTGGAAGGCTGCAATTATGGCTGAGTATGTGAAGAACACTTTTGCATCTAACATTCTTGATGGCCACTTGAAAGATGACAGGTACAGCGTGAAGGAAGGTCTGATTTTTTACAAAAACAGAATTTTTATTGTGCCAGATTCCAAGCTTAAAGAGAAATTGATTGCCACTATGCATGACGCACCCATGGCTGGTCATCCGGGGTTTTTTAAGACCTATAGACAGCTGCGTGAAAGGTTTTCATGGAAGGGGCTAAAAGATGATGTATTGAAGCATGTGAGGGAGTGCACCACTTGTCAGGAAAATAAAATTGGAAACACATTGCCTGCTGGTCTTCTTCAATCCTTGCCCATTCCCAATCAAAAATGGGAAAGTATATCAATGGACTTCATCACGGGGCTGCCAAAAGTGCATGGTAAGGATTGTATATATGTTGTGGTGGATAGGTTAACTAAATTTGCACACTTTTATGCTATTTCAGCTTCATATACAGCAGTACAAGTTGCTGATTTGTTCTTTAGAGAAGTGTTTAAATTGCATGGCATGCCAAAGAATATTGTGAGTGACAGGGACAGCAGATTCATGAGTATGTTTTGGCAAGAGTTGTTCAAGCTTTGTGGCACATTGTTGACTCCAAGTACAAGCTATCACCCCCAAACAGATGGCCAAACAGAGATTGTGAATAAATGGGTTGAAGGCTACTTGAGAAACTATGTTTCAGGGCAGCAGAATGCATGGATTAAATGGCTGCACTTGGGAGAATTCTGTTATAATTCTTCCTATCATATGTCTATTAAAATGACCCCATTTATGGCTTTATATGGATATGATGCTCCTAACTTCACTGATTTGTTGTTGAGTGACAGTAGGGTGCCAAAAGCCAAGGATTATATGCAGGAAAATCAGGATATTATGAAGACATTGAAGGATAATATTCAGCTTGCACAAAATCAGCAGAAAAAGTATGCTGATCAGCAGCGTATTGAGCATCATTTTGAGGTTGGAGACATGGTTTATTTGAGGTTGCAGCCCTATAGACAGTCCACCATGAAGAGAAGTGGAGCAGAGAAGCTCAAGCCACGTTTTTATGGCCCTTACAAGGTCATACGCAGGATTGGGGAGGTTGCATATGAGCTTGAGCTACCGAACAGCAGTAAAATACACAATGTATTCCATGTTTCATGCCTAAAAAAGGCACTTGGACAGCACATTGTTCCTTCCATTGAGTTGCCCCCATTTGATGATGAGGGAAAGCTGATTTTGGAACCTGAAATGATCATGGAGACTAGAGAGAGGAAGTTGAGAAACAGGGTCATCAAAGAGTACTTGGTGAAATGGAGGAGCTTGCCCATTGAAGATGCTACTTGGGAGGGAAAAGAGATTCTTGCACATCCAGCCCTGAATTGCTTGAGGACAAGCAATTTGGGAAGGGAGGACTTGTAATGTCCCATTTTGAAGACTATGTGGACCCCACGCATTGTAATGTTTTATTTTTGTCATTTGTGGACAAGGAAGTGGGACGTCCCCTTTTTGCTAGGCTAATAGGTGTTTTATGTAATAAAAATTAAGTGTTGGGGATTAATGTTGATGTAACCCTCACTTAATGAATAATTAGAAGCCTCTAGTGGGGCGACTAGGTATATAGGCTTGGAAAGTCACTTTTAGGGTTTCATTATGTCATGTTCATCTTGTGAATTGTAAGAGAGAGGGCTGAACCCTTCCTCACCTTCTGCTGCTTAGGTGGTGTGCCCTAAGTCTTCAGAAATAGCCAATCTTGTAGACAAGGTGATGTGCCCTTGTTCTTGATTGGAGATTGGGTGGATCTATCTCAGGATTCACAATTGTGTTGCAGATTTTGGTGTGTTGGAGTCTGGGAGTGGGTCGTCCAGCTTTGGGAGGCCATTTGTGCATGTTTTGTGACCTGTTTTGCCCTCATAGGAGGATCGCCCAGCTTTGGGGATTTTTCTAGCCAGTTTTGAGGGTTGATTTGTGTTGTTGGATAGTTGTTTGGCCTGTTTGCACTTTCAGAAAATTAATAAAAAATCTGTATGGCTGGAACGTCCATTTTTTAGGGTTTCTGGAGTAATTTCTGAGTAGTAATTTCTTAGTAATAACCCTATTTTGCTGATTTAGGGTTATTACAAATTGAACCATGTCTAATTTTGGGGTTGATTGTGGCTTTGCATAGGTAGCAACCTAAATCCTTCCATGTGGGCCTGAAAATGTTGATTAGTAATTGCATGTTTTTCTGTTTGTATTGTGAATTTAATCTAGAATATCATGAGTTGAATTTGTCTCTTATGTATCTAATGAAGCAGAAGTGGATTTGTAGTTTAGATTTAGGTCAGATGGGCCTGTGCATGGCTTCTTCTTTAAAGTATGTTCCAACCTTAAAGAATCGTTCTAATATTTTAATATAAATGTTCATATTTAATTGCTTGCAGAAGAATCGTTCTAATACTTTAATATAAATGTTCATTTTTAATTGCTTGCAGGGTCCACCGGGAACAGGGAAAACACAGACTATACTTGGACTCCTTGGTGTTGTTTTACATGCAACTTCTGCAAGGGTGCAATTCGAGTAGTACATCATCTCTATTATTACATTCTTCAGTAAAAATTGGACGAATTTCAGCATAATGTGCATGCCCATTGAGAAAGAATCGTAGATTGTTTTGTTTGCAATAATCACAGCTATTCAGATTTTTGGTATCTTATGTGTGTTTGTGACTTTATTGTATTCATAGGCATCATTTGCTAGATGGGTCCATAAGAAAATTGAACAGATATCTGCTGATTTGCTTTGTGTTATCCTATAAAATGCATAAGCAATTTACAAGGTAATCCTCAAGGTTTCATAGCATTTATGTGAACCACTTACACTTGGAAATTGGATTCTATTATTGCGATGTCTTGGTGATACAGTTCAGTTCAAGGCAGAACTAAAATTTTGAGACACATATGGTCTTATCCAATGTTATTTCTTTCTTCGCTGAATGAAGTTTGAATTGTATAACACAATCTATAATCCAAATATTACGATCATGGATGCTACATCAGCCAATAGCCATTAGATATTGTTTGTTTGGTGTCTACACATATTTTAGCAGTAAATTGAATCCACATATTAAGTAGGAAATATTCCAATGTATTTGAATGAAAATAGATGGTAAGTGGAATTGGAACTTGCATGGATAATAGGACCAGAAAGCATGTCAGAAATATCATTCTAATGTCTGAATAATTAGAAGAAATTAATGTGACTAGGAGTTGCAATATAGATAATACGATTAGGAAACATTTCAGGCATCTTGTATAATATTTAAAATTTAGTCTGTATCATTGTAAGAACAAAAAGAAAACGTATATCAATATGAATATATATTTGAAGTGAGGGCATGGTTCAATAGATATAGGTTTTAGGAAGAAAAAGATGTGTGTAGAGATATTGGAGAAAGAACGAGAAAAAATTTGTAAATCACAACCTTAATATTGTATTACACAAAACCAAAAGAAAAAAGGTTACAAATGTTTTTTGACCTTCTATTTTTAGTTTTATATGACCTTTGGCTCTTCACAACCTTTAGTCACTTGTCCTTTCATTTTCTTCTGACTGTATATTCCACAATTATGCAAAGTTGCAAACTAGCTATCCATTTTGATGAATATTTACTTCAACACCCTCTCTGAATGTTTTATCACAATTGTCAAAGTTGTACTTACCTAGAATGATGCCTGCCTGTGAACTTGATCTTAACATGAAATATAAATTGGGATGCAATATAGACATCATAGAACTCTTGACCAAGGAAATTGGTCATTGATCCATCACCTTCCTCAATCACATTAGCTTTATTGACTATTATAAATTACAAACCTTATTATTGATATGCAGTCATATAAGCTTTATCTCTGAAGTTTTTATCACACTATTGAAGTTCCACTTAACCTATAATGATGCCTCGTTGTGAACTTGATCTACAATGAAATATGAATTGGGATGTGATATAGACAGGAGAATACTCTATCAAGATGAGTGATGATTGATCCATCAGCTTCCTAAATCTCATAACAGCATTAACTATTTTACATTATAAATATTTTTATTGATACGTAGTTATATCAGCTTCTCGTTATGTAAGTTTACCAGGGCTTTGTTTGGAGTTTGGACTATGTATGTGGCAAGTTCCTACAAAGGTGTCTGAACCAAAAAAATGGCAGCCACACTCACTCATTACATGATGCACACTTTTTCGCTCTTGAAGCAACAATGGAAAACAACCATCAATCTGGGCTGAAAATGTTTGCGTAGCATTCTATATCCTTTGCGAAAAGACCTTTTCTCTTGATCTGTGTTTCTGTACTATGGATTGAATGACTTTGAATGATGGTCTGTGCATGCCTCAAGTTCTGTCCATTCCCCATTTTTCAAAATTGTTCTTCTTGATGCATGTTATTATGCACAGTCCTCTGCAGTGCTTTCATATGAAACTGAAATTTCTGATGCGGGAGGATTATTCCACACTTGGAGGAACAATTTGAATGACAAATTTAATAATCAGCCAAGACTCTTCACTTGTACTGCAATCACAACAACTGCTTGTATGACAATATCACTTGTACGGCAGCATCACTTGAACGGCAGCGCTTGGTCCACGACTTTCACCCTGCATCCAAAACTTGAAAAGAACAATACAGAACCTATCTACTGCAGCAATCAACAATGACAACACATGCAGTATACATACAATAACAATAGTAGATGATAAATGAATGAACAGATTTGGTATTAATAGTGGTCTGTACGGTTAACTACATACAACATCTTCTTACATATACATCTGTGTGGAATATCTCCTTCCAACACTTACACACTTCAACTGACAATATCCACATGACCCGAATGAATGAGGGAAGGGTCTTATTATACAACTAAAAAGTAGTTGCATTCTCCAACTACCTAACACCTCATCATTTTCTTAAATTACATTTGACCTGCATGTGTCTGACATTTATTATATTTCATTTGATGACTCACTTTATCACTTGTCCATACATAACATTACACATTATCAGATATATTATTATATTATGACTTCATAACTTTATTATATGTATGCAAATTTCATCAAACACTTTGCATACAAACTACAAACAAACACTTTGCGTACAAACTATAAATAACACAAAATGACAAAAATTATTCACGAATTATGCAGACATATCAATTTGCCTATCGACACCTCTCCCCCTCTAAACTTGTCGGCATCCTCTATAGGAGCCAGTTTTGATTAGAAGAAATAATGTATACAGTAGCAATAAGTGTCAAATTTAAATGTAAATGTAAAATTCAATTTAATGAAATGAAATGCATGTGTAATGCAATTGTGGTATGAGATGTCAAGGGTGATGACATCATCATTGATTAATTGCAGATATAATGTAAGTGCGGCTAATGTCGATAGTGCATGTACGAAGGGGGAAGTAGTTGTGTCAGGTGTCTTAAGCGATAGTTGCGGTAACTGCTAGGGCCCAAAGATAAATATGACACCCATTCATTTTTGAAGTACCATGTACCAAGAGAGACTATGTTGTATGCTAGAGAGAGCATCCATTTTGGATAATCTATGTATCCATTGTTGCCTTGTATTTCCAAGTAGATGTTTTGTACCATTGTTGTCATATAGAATGAATAATACAATGATGATTCATCCTCTATCTATGTAATACATGTGTTTTGTGTGATATTGTTGTTGTTGGTAGTTTGGTAGATTGTTTGTGTCTAGTTCTGTGTGCAGGTTTGGAAGAGTTGCAGCCAAGGACCTTGTACGAGGGAGTTGCAATCGAGGACATCGTATGGATGTTGTCGTACAAGTGGATTGCATTGTCCCATCCCAATGGGAGAACTGTCGTACAAGTGTTGTACAAGCGAGTTGTTGACATTGTCATACAAGTGGGTTGTTAAGGCTATCATACAAGTGCTTGTCGTACAAGCACTTGTTGTTCCAATAAAGACCAAACTTTCCGTACAAGTGGATGTCAAGCTTTCCGTACAAGTGAATACCAATCTATCATACAAGTGTGTAATAGGTGATTCTTGTTCAAGCAAATATGAGTGATGGTGAAATTGCATTGACTACAGTTTTGCTTGGCCTCTAAATTTGTCATCTTGTTCCTCCATTGTTGGAATACTCAACTCCGTGCTACATCAACAACACATGACTGAACACTGGTAAAGTAGCACTGAACAATGTACTGAAATCTCTTGTTGCACTCCTACTTTCTCCTATTCCAGATATCTTTTGCAATTGATACTACTTCAAATCGCTGCTTGTAACACATTATTTTTCGATTGCTCACTCCACTTTCTACAATCAACTTGATCAACATGACCAACATAACCAGAATGACCAGCAACACCCATTGCCACCTGTATTGGGGTTCAAGGGGGCAGAAGCCCCCTTGCAGAAGGGCAGTGCCCTTCGCCCAACAGGGCAGGGTCAAGGGGAAGCACCCCAAAACCTCAATGGTGAAACCAATGAAACCATCACTATTTGAACTAAATTTTTCTCCTTGTCTACCCCTTGGTTCCAATTTAGTTCTCTTTGGTTCCATATGTCTGCCCCTGGGTTCCAATTTACTTCTCTTTGGCTCCATATGTCTACTTCTTGGCCTTTGATGGCCTTGCCTTAGCCTCTGATAGACATCCCTCTCCTTGTATGACAACTTCTTGTATGGCAGCTCCTTTTACAACACCTCTTGTATGGTGACTTTACTTGTCGATAGTGTGCCATCACACCCTAGCTTGTAATGCAGTGTACTATCACATTCGAGCTTGTATAGTAGTGTTCTGCAATACCATAACTTGTACGATAGTGTGCCGTTAAACCACAACTTGTACAACACTTTCTCCAATGGCGCTTCCTTGTATAACAATGGAAAATCCTTGTCATGCGACCTTGGCAACTCATCGTATGACCTTGCAACTTCCGAATGACCTTGTTCCAAACAGTCAAATGCCAAACTCTCTTCATCGTCTGTAGAATTCACTCCATCGTTTGCATCATTTACTTCCCCATCTACATCAATTACTTTTGTAACTTCTTGTATAGCTTCAACTATCTATCTACTAGATTTCTGCCTCTTTTATTGCAATCAAGTTCACCTCCTCAATTGCAATTAGGTTCATCAAGTTTACCTCCTCTATTGCAATCAAGTTCACCTCCTCTACTTCTTGACTAGGGTTGTGATTCTTCTCCGACGTTTCTAACTCTGTATGCATCACTATTTCATCTTGACTAGCAACATTTTAACATTCACGTGCAAAATGCCTCCACAAATGGCATCGCCGACATTGTACAATGGGTCTACCCTCAGCATTGTCTCAATTCTGCATCTTCTAGTTCTACAATGGCTGTCACAGATTGTATTACTAGTAGCACCCCCCTTGGTAAGATAATATCCTCCCTTGGTACAATCTCCCTTTGTGTTGCATATTCTTGTAGCAATGATCTTGCACTCAGAGTCATACTTACACTCGGAGTCACTTCCTTCCCTAATTTCTTGATTCCAACACTTGAACGATGAATTATTCTCATTCTCAAAATCATCACTTTCATTGTTAGCATCACTCTCAACATCAAAGTCACTTTCATCTACAACATCAGAGTCGCTTTCATCTACAAGGTCACTCCTGTCCGAATTAACATACCCCAACATTTCAATTATATTTTTGTGTCACTTTCCAAATTCAAGTCTCGTTCCAAAGCCTCTAGATATGATGTTGGAAGGACCACCCTAATCTTCTTCTGGTACATAGGAAGAAGTCCCTCCACAAACCATCTCTTCTTCAACAATCTAATGGATCTTCCTCTAGATGGGTAAACAACCAACTCAACCTCTGATTGTACGAATTATGAATGAACAGACTCGTTCTCTTCTTGTTCCATTCTATAAATTTCAACAAGGACTGCATCATCATTGTGGAACAACCAAAATTCCTTCACGAATGCATCGCGCAACTCTTCCCAAGTTTGGTACTTGTCGTTTGGTAATCTCATGTACCAATCCATTGCGATTCCATTGAATGTCGTAAAGAATAACCTCCAATTTATGTCAATTCACCTCATTTTCCTTTCACATTGTGAGGCAGATTTTCCAATACCTCACTGGGTCTTCTTTTTCTCCTCCTTGAGACATTGGACACTTACACGATATGACAAAATCAGCCTTTGTTTTGATAGGTTGGCTTGTTATTGGCAGCAGTTGTCTGTGTATCTGTCCTTCATGCACATCATCATGTACATCATTAGGCGCACCACACCACAATTGCTCGTGTCGTATTCCTATCCCGCACACCATGAAATGTGCCAACCTGTAGTTGCTTAGATGTCATACTCCCATCCCACTCACCATCGAGCACACCAACCTACAGTTGCTCTAGTGTTGGACTCCCATCTCGTGCACTATTGGACACGTCATCTTGCATTTGCACCAATGTCAAACTATTGTACTACTCAGCATCAGACACATCAACTTGCAATTGCTCCTGCACCATACATGTTTTGTCCATATACATTTCCTCACTGACAAATCCTACTAAGCCTTGCTTGTATGGCACTTTAGCTTATTTAAACGACGTTCTAACATTCTATCATACACACCCATTGCTTGTCATACACATCCTTGTCTTGTATTGTGTTTGTTGTACACACCCTTCCTTTTTGCATGCCTTCCATATGCATCTCGTTGTATGGCCCTTCATCGACGTTAACAAACAAATAGGACGACCTGCCCTTTTACAGACTGCTAAAAACTTCCTCTATGGTTTTCTAGTCACTACTTATCACCAAGATTGACCCAATTTTGTATAGGCAATGGCATTAGGATGTAGAAATGTAAAACAACATACTTTCCCATATCCTCATGGTAAGTTATCTATCATCTACCTCTCCAAGTTTCAAGTGGTGCTGGTTCGATCTTAAACGACAACACCACCAAATATAGCATGGCGAGAGTATTCCACTTGGAGGAACAATTTGAATGACAGATTTAATAATCATCCAAGACTCTTCACTTGTACTGCAATCACAACAATTGCTTGTACAACAATATCACTTGTATGATAGCATCACTTGTATGGCAGCATCACTTGGTCACCCTGCATCCAAAACTTGAAAGGAACAATACATCCAATGCAGCAATCAACAATGACAACACATGCTATATACACACAATAATGATAGCAAATGATAAATGAATATGAGGCCTGTACAATTAACTACATACAACATCTTCTTACATATACATTTGTGTGGAATATCTCCTTCCAACATGTTCAGCCAACAACCACCAGCCAGCCACCCAAATGAATGAGGGAAGGGTCTTCTTTATATAACTAAAAGTATTTGCATCCTCCAACTACCTGACACCTCATCATTTTCTTAAATTACATTTGTCCTACATGTGACTTATTTTCTTTTCATTTGATTATGACTTGTCCATAAGTAACTTAACATTCAACATTATCACATACAATTTTACACAATGACTTTATAATTTTATTATACGTACGTACATTTTGCGTACAAACTACAAATAACACAAAATGACAAAACGTATTCACTAATTATGCAGGCATATCAATTTGCCTGCCTACAACATTAGAGTTTTGCATGCCTTTAATTCAGTCAGGCTTTCTATGTTAGATGGGTTAATAGCCTTAGGTATCTGATCTTCAAAATTACTACATTAGTTTCTCGTGCCAGCTACTTTTTCTGCTAATTAACCTTTTATGCATTACTGGAAGTTAGAGACTATTTAGTTTTGTATTCCTTGTAAACTACATAAGTTAGGATTGTCTCAGTCATAGTTTTGATCACTGCAGGCTATGAATCATTTAATTTTAATTGATTGAGAGAGTAATATTTAGCAGATGCAGCCAATAGAAACACTAATGTTTTATACTTTGAAGGCAAATATTCAAAAGAATATTGATTCATCAATTTATTTTAGAGATCTAGGGGCATATTTTGTATTAGTGGCAGTTTATACACAAAATTTGGGTAAGGATTTGAGGTTCTCTTCACTTTCATGAAGATGGTTTTTGGGAAATCTATCAAAATTTAAGTTGTTTCATGAACATTAAAATGTAAACTTTTTTTTCTTTTCAAATAATATTCCTCTTAATTTTAAGAGTTCACCCATTGCCTTTTCTTGTTTTTTATTCTTTCCACTGCATTTCAATTTGAATTTTTACACTTTCTTGGCAAGTTGTCTTCTAAATTGTTGTGTTGTGTTTTTATAAGATTAACATGAGGGACTGATGTTATAACAAACATGGAATACATCATTTGATGCAAATATTTTTCTATTAACATCACTGTTAATACAAGTAAACAGTGCTTGATAAGGATGATATAGCCTTGCAGATTTGATCATTTTTGAGAGAATCATTATTGATTAGCAGGATTAATCCAATGGACAGTGTCACACCGACAGGTGGAGAAAATGGATTCTATCAAAGAACTGGCGATGAGTTTGTTAGTTCCATCTCAACTTATTCCAACAACTGGGAAAACGATATTGCTTTATACTTTCATTTTCAGTTACTGTAACTTTTTTATTGATAGGAATTTGAAATCATACAGAAGCCAGAGGTAGTGCCAGTCAAAGAGAAGCACAATGTGCATGTACTTGTTTGTGCACCTTCCAACTCTGCATTGGATGAAATTGTTCTCCGTTTGATGACTAATGGTAAGCATTTTCTTTCAACATAGATTGAAATGTCTTTGTATTGATATTCTACTTGATGAATCTTTACTTTTTTCAAATCTTCCTTTATGCTATCTGGAGAGAGCCAAGTTAATACAGTTTCTTGTCACAAACAGAACTGTCTTGTTTGCAATTTCTAGCTTGGTTCCATCAAAATATGAGTTGCTAGCAAGAAATGTACATCTAAAATAAAATTCAAATATCTATGTGTCTATTGAGCTATGGACATAGGCACATTAATAATACTTTGATAATATTCATCGAATACCTGATTATAATGTTGAAATTCTTTTAATGTTGTTTCATCAGCAATCTGACCCTACAAAGTTGTGCAGGGATTAAACCTTTTCTCTCTCCATCATAAAATAAACAGTCATATTGAAACACATACTTGGGTGTACCTGTGTACATTCAACCAATGCGTGTATATGAATATCTAGTTGTATATAACACACACATACAGGAAAAAGGAAAAGAAGGTAAAGGTGAAATTTTCATGTCAAAGCCTAATCAGCACAGTTAAAAGACATGTGAGATCCCCTCATGGAAACAAGGGAACCTACCTTTTATGTTGCACCATTAAATTTGTACCTCCTTGTGTATGGATTCTTTGACAAAGCTCTGATGGTCAAATTGGGTCTTACTATTCCATCCAAGCCCGAGGAACTCTTCATGTAAGCCTGAGGTAAAGTACACAGAACGCCTATGTGCATATAAATATGTATATATGCGTATATGAAGTGGCTATCCTATCTATTCAATGAAATCCCTAAAGCATGCATGAGAACATTCCAAAATGATAATGAAAATATCATTGAATTCATCTTTCAAGACATAAAAGCTAAGAATAGCTTATTGAAAGATAATATAACAACATTAGTATTCTATTAACATTTACATGTGCAATTTTATAATCCTCACCAAATATATAATGATATAGAATAAATGTCATATGACATGACAGTACCGTTTCTTGGCATAAAATTTTAATTTGGATTAAACACTGTAAAATACATAATTTAAAAATTGGCTTCCCACCTATGATGATTAATACTTGCATAACCTTTGACATTACCATTCATTATGGATTAACTATTTACAAAAACATCACTCATTTCCTTTTTAAATCCATTCTGATCATGTGGGTTGACTAGATTGTTCTCCCAGCTGACTTGCCATTTAGAGTCAGCTTTAATTTTGGTGAATTATTGACTAATCTGATTAGTGCAAAATTAACCCTTGGAATTTACAGTTAATACTCATAAATAATATGAAATAAATCTCATTAGTGGATAAAACAAGTTAATTTTACTCTCATTAATGGGCAATACCAGAATTGTTTCCATGGCCTTCTGCATGATTAGATTCTCTACTGTTTTCACTAGCCAGCCAGCTGTTTTGACTGAAAATTGAAGTTGACCATTTTAACTGTGGTTGACTACCGTTTTTGCATCTTGAAACTAATGATTTCCTTTGGTATAGTTCACCTTGCTGACTAGGAATGTTAGGGAAGATGTCATTATACATGATCAAATCTTCAGTTTCAATATAGATCATTCATTTTCTATGGTTGTTTGATATTTCAAAAAGGATGTGCATCTTTCTTTCACAATTTTTTTCCCTCTATGTTCATTAGTCTACAAATTTTGTACAAACTCATTAAGCAAAAGGCCTCTTTAATAATCATAAGCAGGAGCTGTAATCCTTAGTTATTTCAATTCTTATCAAAGTGTTTTCCTCAGATTTCAGAGGCTGCAGAAATAATCCAAAATCAATAACTTTTGCTTCAAAAAGCCCTTAACCAACCTAGTCAGTATTGATGGACTGGTGAGTCTTTTTAATCATCTGAAAACCTTTGGATAAGCACTCTTTAAGGAAGGGGGATCCTTGCATCCAGTATCTCTCTCTCTAATTAAATGTGAGTTGAATGCAATTATAAATGACCTAAGAAAAGTGTTGAGCTGCTTTTCAGTCAATAAGCTCATCTTATTAGCTTTCAATTCTATGCAAAGGAATTCTTCTGAACTGAGTTATTTTATATACATTTTAACAACCAACAAATATAGTTAGGAGTAATAGCAAGTTCATGTGGCGAGCCTAACAAGATTTTTCCAAAATTCAGCTGAGCCATGCAAAAATAAGAACACTCATCAATCAATTGCAGCTTTGGTATGATGGAATATCATATATGTGTTGAGGCATTTGCTTGGCATGTCTAAATACCTGGTACATTATGGATTCCTGCCCACACACACAACAAATAAAAGCCCTTGTTGCTGAAACTTGATGTCTGTATGTTGACAGTAGAAATACATACCTATTCCACCCACTCATTTTGCAATTACAGAACTGTCCACAAACAACATTTTTCTCATTGATAACCTTGTCATGCTATTTCATATGATTTGATTCTCCAGTACTTTAATGCACGCATGTTGTATAGGTGCATGCATTGATGGAAAATTGAAGAATATGTGCTTAGGTGATGTCCTTGTTATTTCCTAAGTTGTGAGAAAGAGAGTTGATATTGTGATTTTATTCCATGCTTAGATGCCACAAAGTTCTACAAAAACTATAAAGAGATATTCATGCTCTTCATTTCCTACGCTTGGCCATCTTTGCCTCCATTGGATCATTGTTGGAATTTTAGTGCTTTTGCGTTAAGACCCTAATCCCCTAATCCTTGGCACTAGACTTCCCTGCATTTGGGGTTAAGCTTAGAAGATTATTTACTCTTCCTCAAGTGAAGACTATATAGTTGTCTTTATGGTTGTGTAAATATGGTTTTAGATGCCACAACAATCTTATATATGACTTTGAGTTGTTACAGTAAATCTCACATACACTTCAGCATTGATCTTATGTAGTCATTGACTCATTAGTAAGAGTTGAATCTGAATGAAACCCTCCTCCAGTCCATTCCGAGTTTGGTTGATGAGGCCATAAATGGTAAGCTTCTTACTCCCTTCACTGATGAAGAAATCAGAAAGGCTCTGTTTAGCATGGAACCTGAGAAGGCCCCTGGCCCTGATGGGTTCCCTCCTCGGTTCTACCAAGTTTTCTGGGACACTGTTGGAGAGGATGTCATCTCTGCAATCAAAGAATTTCAGGCTTCAAAACATATCCCGAGAGGGTTCAAGTCCACCTTTATCGCCCTGATTCCTAAGGGCCCAACACCAGAGACAATGGCAGATTTTAGACCGATTAGTTTATGTAACGTGTCCTACAAGATATTAACAAAAGCCATTGCTAATAGGATGAAAGAAATTCTGCCCCTCATTATCGACCCTGGCCAAGGCAGCTCAGTTCAGGGGAGATCAATTTTGGATGGTGTGATCACAGTCCATGAAGCATTGCACTCTGCCAGACAAACCAACAAGGCGGTCTTTGCCCTAAAGCTCGATATGAACAAAGCTTTTGACCACATTAACTGGTATTTTCTGACGGCTGTTCTTCTGAAGTTCGGCTTTCATCCTCAGTGGGTCAGGCTGATAAAAGAGTGCATATCCGAACCCTGGTTCTCAGTTCTGGTCAATGGCATGACAACTGGGTACTTCCAGAGTCATAGAGGGCTCAGACAAGGAGATCCAATAAGCCCAATGCTGTTCATCATTGTGGCAGAGGCACTGGGTAGAACTATTAAAGCAACATACAATGCTGGATTAATTTCGGGGATCAAAGCCACCTCTCTCATCAACCCTATTAGTCACCAACAATTTGTGGATGACACTTTGATGTTGACTCAGTCGTCAGTGGTTGAAGTAAGAAGGATTAAGCACATTCTCCAACTCTATGAGGATGCGACGGGTCAGAAGGTGAATTTCAACAAGAGTAAGCTTTAAGTCCTTAACACCCCAAATCAGAGACAAGCCAGAATAGCAAAAATTTTGGGATGTTCGATAACGACTCTCCCTACCACATATCTAGGCCTTCCCCTTTTCTATGGTTCTCCATGTGAATCTATGTGGGATAGAGTGGTAGAAAGAATCCAAAAAAAATTGGCTGGCTGGAAAGGACATTTTTTATCACAGGCCGGGAAACTCACCCTCACTAAGGCTTCCTTACAGAGCATTCTGGTTTATTTTCTTTCTGCTTTTAGGGCTCCAACCAGAGTTCACCAAAAAATTGAACAGATTCAAAAGAAATTTCTCTGGTCTGGGTCAGAGGAAAAACAGAGGATCCACCTTGTGGGCTGGGGCAAGGTTTGTAGGCCGAAAGAAAACGGGGGCTAGGGCTGAGAAGAGTTGCTCATCTAAACACAGCCTTAGTAGCTAAACAAGCTTGGCGTCTTATTAACACCGAGGAGAATGAGTGGACTGCCATAATTAGAAGGAAATATCTTCAAGGTTTCGATTTCCTAGATGATACGGTGCACAGGAGAAGTTCTGCGTTCTGGAAAGCAATCTTATCAAGCAAAGAGGTCATAAAGAAAGGCCTAAGATGGGTCCTAGGTAATGGACAGAAGATCAGGTTTTGGGATGACAGGTGGGCCAAGGATGAAGCGTTATCTCAGGTTCCTCACCTAGCGAGGATCAAAAGAATCATAGAGGATCTCTTTGGAAGGAAAGTAGCTGACTTCATGAGGCAGGACAGAGGAAGGCTTATTTGGAAACAGATAAGGATTCTAGGATTTGAAGCCGAATCAGAAGAAATCCAAAGCATCTTGCATCAACAATTCATCTCCATGAGTCCTGGGCAGGATCATGTAATTTGGGCAGCTTCCGAAAATGGGCAGTTCTCAGTCAAATCTGCATACATGCTAATGGTAGATACTGAGGACCCCATTCTCCAGACTCAGTTGGTGTGGGTCAAAAAGCTTATTCCTAAAGTTGCAATGTTCTCGTGGATGGCGATCCAAGGCAGGATTCTTACGATTGACAACTTGATAAGGAAAAGTATGATAGTTGCTAACCGTTGTTGTTTGTGCAGGGCCAATTGGGAGTCCACCCTCCATATTTTCCTTGAATGCCCGGTCTCTTTGAGCATCCTCAATAGGTTATTTCAAGCCTTTAGCATTTGCTGGGTTAGACCAGCCACCATCATTGACCTCTTCCACCAATGGCCAAATCCCTTCATTAGCCTTAGGTTAAGGTTTTTTTGGAAGATCTGTCTCCATCATTTTCTTTGGCAGGTTTGGCTTGAACGAAACCACAGAGCTTTCCATGAGTCGAGCCATGATGTCACCTCCATCACCAATAAGATCCTTACCTTTGCCCGTGAAAACGTTAGCCTTATTCCTCATGAAGCTCGAAATCCTCCCCTCTGGGAGAGACTGATCGCTCATTCCTTAAATCTTACCCTGGTTGAGAAACCCGTGTCTACCAAGATCAATCCTAGAGTAGATGTCAGGTGGAAACCGCCCCCAGTTGGATGGCTCAAGCTCAACTTTGATGGGGCTTCTAAAGGTAACCCTAGCAGAGCAGGGGCTGGAGGAGCAGTGAGAGACCATCAAGGCAATTTGGTGATGGCATTTTCTGAGCAGTTGGGAACCAGGACTAACAACGAGGCGGAAACAAGAGCGTTATGGAGGGGTCTTCAGATGGCTCAGGAGATTGAAGATAAACTAATCATCGAAGGAGATTCTCTGCACGTCATAAACCTTATCAACAATGGGAAAATTCCTCCGTGGCGGTCTAAGACTGTCATCGAAGAGGCTAGGATCCTCTACCAAGCCAGGAATGAGCGAAGCGCCCAGCACATGTTTAGGGAAGCCAATAAAACTGTTGATATCTTGGCCAATATAGGGGTGGAAGCCAATGGGTTGGTCACTTGGGAACTCGGGGTACCAAGTGATGTGGACAAGATTATTCAAAATGATCGCCAATGATGATGCAACTGTGGGGTTTAGAAAAAGGAAGAGGAGTTTTCTGTTTCGTTTTTTGTTGTGTCGCGATTTTGCGACATGTTGCTCTGTCGCGGTCAAAGCAACGAGAAAGAGCAAGATGGAAAAATCGTCGCGATATCGCGACTTATTGAACTATCGTGGCTCGAAGCATAAAGAAAAAGCTAAGTTGGGAAAGTGTCGCGATATCGCGACATGGTGCTTTTTCGCGGTCAAAGCAATGAGAAAGAGCAAGAAAGGAAAAGCGTTGCGATATCGCGACACGTTGAACTTTCGTGACCTGAAGCAGACCTGTCGCGATTTCACGACAAAAAAAGGCAATAGCGACCATGGACCAAAACTGTCACGATATCGCGACGTGTCGTCGTATCGCGGTCAAAGTAGAGCAGGAGAGGTTTTGACCGAAAATTGTCGCGATATTGCGACATGTCGCGTTATCGCGCCCAAAAGAAGCAATGAAGAGCACAGAAGAAAATTGTCGCGATATCGCGACGTGTCGCCGTATCGCGGTCAAAGTAGAGCAGGAGAGGTGTTGACCGAAAATTGTCGCGATATCGCGACATGTCACGTTATCGCGCCCAAAAGAAGCAGTGAAGAGCACAGAAGAAAATTGTCGCGATATCGCGGCATGTCGCATTTTCGCGACCTGTTGCGGTTTCACGATGTTCAATACTGGAAAAAGTTAAGTATGGAAAGATGTCGCGGTTTTGCGACCGACAGTGGCAGAGGGGAGCGCCCAGCAAGAATGTCGCGATTTCGCGACGTGGAGGCGGCAACGAAGCAGAAGGCTGAAAGATGTCGCGAAATCGCGACATGTCGCATTTTCGTGACTTGTCGCGAAATCGCGGAGATGATGAAAATGAAGCAGAAGGCAGAAAGATGTCGCGAATTCGCGACATGTTGCATTTTCGCGACTTGTCGCGAAATCGCGGAGATGCTGGAAAATGTAGCAGAAGGCAAAAAGATGTCGCGAATTCGCGACATGTTGCGAAATCGCGGAGATGCTGGAAAAGGAAGCAGAAGGCAGAAAGATGTCGCGAAATCGCGACATGTCGCATTTTTGCGACTTGTCGCGAAATCGCGGTGATGCATGAAGACGAAGCAGAAGGCAGAAAGATGTCGCGAAATCGCGACATGTCGCATTTTCGCAACTTGTCGCGAAATCGCGGAGATGCTGGAAAAGGAAGCAGAAGGCAGAAAGATGTCGCGAAATCGCGACATGTCGCATTTTCGCGACTTGTCGCAAAATTGCGGTGATGCTGGAAAATGAAGCAGAAGGCAGAAAGATGTCGCGATTTCGCGACATGTCTCATTTTCGCGACTTGTCGCGAAATCGCGGAGATGAGGGAAGATGAAAGCAGAAGGTAGAAAGATGTCGCGAAATCGCGACATGTCACATTTTCGCGACTTGTTGCGAAACCGCGGAGGTGCGTGAAGACGAAACAGAAGGGGGCTTCAGAAGGGTACTAGTAGCGAAGGACAGACTGTCCCTATTGATTTTTTGATCCGTAACAGCACAGTGCTGATTCTTGTAAAAGGTTTTGGGTCAACCTAGAAAACCTGATTGCAATGAATTTGAACCTTAATTACCAAAAAAAAAAAAAAAAGAGTTGAATCTGAATGATTTTGAAACCCAGGAATTTCTGATCAATGACACACTAGGAATTTACAGTCAAGTATTTTATAATGCAAGCAAATAGAAACAATAAATGAAGTACATAAAAGGTTACGTTCAGAATCTTATTCTCCCCAAATAAAAAATATGGACATGGTAAATGTATTTACTGTGTGTATTGCTGTATCCTTCCCAGGTCAATTGGATGTACAAATATCAATTCAAGTAGTGTAGAATAGAAATTGAACAATCATAGGGAAGAACACTCATTAAAACTTAGCAATCACATAAAAATATTTATTTTATTATATTTGGCACTACCCATCACAAGAGATAATTTGAGGAAAAAAAAAACAGATTGTTGACGTCATTTCACCATCAATGGCTAATGTTTCTATAAGAAACAGAAATGCCATAAATAAACTCATGTAGTGATGCGAGCTCAACGCATCACTATAAGTTCCCAAAAATAAGGTGTAAGGCCTGCCAATTACCCAAAGGAAAAATATATTTCAATATGTTTATAAAGGTCTGTAAGGACAAGAAATTAATGCATGCAATAAGCAAACTCAATGTCAGGCCAGACCCCCAAAAACTCTGCATGCCAAAAATTTGCAAATGGAATGTAAGAGCCACTTTGTGCTGCTAGGTGGAGTGGTCCTAGTTGTCATTATCACTTCCCAAAAAACTGAGGAAACTGGTCTTCTCATCTCGATGAAATTAATATTTTTCCTCATCCTGATGAAATTAATATTTCAAAGTAAAAAAATTCTCTTCGTTGGCATTCAGATTGGCTGTCACCTAAGATTGTCTGACTAGTAAAGGACAAAAGGTATTGATTGAACTCATTAATGTCTAGCTCCAAGTAACATATAGTACTCCTTGAAAATAAGGTGAGAGTAATCCTCTCACACAAGGATTACAACATAAAATTTTAGTAGTTGGCCATCTTTATTCGGCGCTTGCTTTTTCATCTCATTTTATGTTTTTCTTTCATGATTAAATTGAAAATTTTCTTATCAGAGAGTGGTGAACAAAAGAGAGAAATTTGGAACAAGAAACAAATGGATTTGCATGTTTTTTTAATTTATACTTAATTGTTTCTATTTCAAAATTGATTTTGGGTATTCATTTGGTACATTTACATTCTTTTTGCCTAATCAACATATGAAAATGCACATTTATAGGACCAACAAATAGCTAGGGTGGGGCACATTGTATGATAGAAGATTAATTCTAGTTATTATTTAACTATGGAAAATCATACTTGTCATCTTTGCTCAGGACAACATTATCAATATTTTAATTAGAAGGCTTATTTTATATTGCTTACCATGTTATTTTATCCTAACGTTAAGGAGCATTTCTAGGCATTCGTGATGGAAATGGTCAGGTCTGTCATCCAAGTATTGTGCGTGTTGGCCTTCAAGCTGATCATTCTGTGCGAGCAATGTCTATGGACTATCTGGTTAGTCTAAATATGAAAACTTAAGTGTACACATTTTAGGGATTTATATAAGAAAAACTCATTTTCTAAGCCATTGTTTCAGGTAGAACAACGTTTAAGTTGTATGGTTCGACCATCAACCTATTCTAGGTCTCGTGTAGCAGCAGTGGCACGTGATACTGCACGAGCTGCAATTCTTGATGAAGCTACAATTGTATGTCCTCCCTGTATTAAAAGTTCATGATTTACTTGTCATTGTTCTTTTATGAAAATTGACTTGTAGCTCACAATAATAATTGACAGGTTTTCTCCACTTTGAGCTTCAGTGCATCGGGTATTTTTAGCCATGCTAGGCGTGGATTTGATGTTGTTATAATTGATGAAGCTGCACAAGCTGTAAGTGAAGTAATTTATTTCTAAAATTGTATCGGTTCTCTACCCATGAAGAATTTGACCAGAGAGGATATAATAGATATTGATGTGTGTCAAATGCTCATCTTTGAAAAAAAGCTGAATTGCAAGGAAACAAACATATGAAGTATACCTTATGTGCAAGGGTCCCTTCTAGGGAAAAGAAATGTGATATATGAGAAATCCATTGCAGTTGGCCTTACGAGACAACCTCATCCACAATATGTGCCCCCAATTTTTACCCAGTTCAGTAGTTAATTTCAAAATATTTTTTGCTAGAACCCATCTGTACGGAATATCATGATAACCCCTTTTTCTACATAAGATCCATTTCATCTAAGCATTTTATAAATTCTTTCATGGATGACATTCTCAGTAATCTTTCCCAGGTACAATCCTCAGCTGGGATGGAATGTCTTCCCTTTCTGAAACCTCTGGACTTGGATTTTATTTTTTAAAACAAAATTCAAAGAACGAAAGATGGGTCCTAATGGAGTAAGACTTCTGTTTCTACCTGGCAAGAAGCATGTGAACCAAATATTTTTCACCCCTTATCAGAACACTATCTAGTTTTTAATGAGTCATTAATGCAAATTTGAATTTTTAACCTATTCAATGAACATAAAATCAATTCTGCTATAATTATTCTCAGACAGATTAACTTCAGCTTTACATTTACATTCTTATGATGGGATAAAAGTGTAGCCAACACATATTCCAAAACCACCATGCAGGTTTTGCATCAAACAGAGGCAAATATAACAACTCTTTAATTGATGGTAAGCTGAAAAATTTGTCAACTACTAAGCTTTGAGATCAAAGCTTCCTAGCAAATGACATTCCTGGAAGCTCTGCTGAATAATTTGTTTAATTCCATACTGAAAACAGGAGAGTAGGCAGGCCAATTCTTTCCAATATTTACTTATCAGGATGCCCTTAAAACAAGATTTGCAGCCTCATCAGTTTGAAATTTGTGCACAAGGAGTACGCTAATTTGTATTTATTCTCCTTAACAATTTCCCAGTGTCTTCCAATGCCATCCAACTTGAATACAATTTGTTGGTAACATCAGCCTTGTGCATGGCCATATTATATAAAACGGAATAGAAGTAAAAAATAGATTTTAAGATTTATTATTGGAGCTATATATGATTTGACTATTCTATCTTATTGCTTTGGAAGTCTTGTTTGAATTTGTCATATGGTTCAGTTGCATTAATAATTTCTGCATAGACCATATTATGCTTCCTATTAAGAGCCATATGCCTGGAAGTATATCTCCAGAAAAAAATATTCAGATTGGTTCTCTTACAGATTCCTTTTATTTTTTTTGGAAGGAAACATCTTGCTTTTGAGTATTACTATCATAGCATTGAACCTTGTGATCGCCATTATAGTTTTTATTTAGTGTAATTCAAATACAGTTATCTTTGTCAGCTTCCTTTCATTTTTCTGCACTATTGGGTATTTTGCAGGTAGAACCAGCAACTCTAGTCCCTTTGGCCCATGGATGCAGACAAGTATTTCTTGTATGATTTAGAGTTTCCTTATTTAATCATTGTATGACAATGTTTATGATTCATGATTTCTCAAAAGTATTTTAGATATTTCTTTGTTTTCCCTATGATCATTCTATATTGTTGTGGTGATGCATTATTGTTCAATTTAATTTCCACCAATCTCTACTTTGGTTGTAGAAAGAATAATATATTCTTGACATAGCCCTATTTTAATGATTTTCTTATCAGTTTCCTGATTTTATCTTGTAAGACATAGGTACAAACGGATGAGGCGTATAACTACATCAATTAAAATTCTTTTAAGTTTATATTTGACTTTTAAAACTTGTGTCAAGTCATCTTGCATGCTAGTTACTAGTTATCTAGATAGATAGAGAGAAAGAACTTATATTAATGTCCAGGAGTGATCAAAGTAGATCAACGGGACTCAATAACTATCCTTGGTTGCAATAGAGTGGGAGAGTAATTAGAAATGATCCAAAATCAAAATTACATAATCCATCCTGAAGTAGGTTAACCATGTCATGTTAATTGGTATTAATGAATGAGATTTGACATGAAAATTTTAATTTTATCCCAACTATATAGGGGGAAGAGAGGATACCATGTCACATTAATTGGTACTAATGAATGAGATTTGACATTAAAGTTAAACTCACTTCCAAACATATGGGGGTAAGAGAGGTTACATGATCAGCTATGTATTGAATGAGGCAATTGTGAATGCACACCACTTTCAATTCTCTTAATGACATGCTTATGAGGGAATGGATTGCATTCCATGATAGTGATCAGATTCATTTATCCTTAGTAATACCTTTTGAGAGGCTTGGTGGTCAGTTCTTTAGTAAATGCACATCACTTTCAATTCACTTACCAAACTGATGGTGAGGAAATGGATTGCATTCCATAATAGTGAGCACGTTTATTTATCCTTGATAATACTTATTTTGATTCAAGTGTGTATCTTATTTTTCAAAGAAAATATTGGTTCTGGTTCAAATAAATTCATTCCTTGTTCATAATTTGCCCAAAGTTCAAGCCATTCAATTTTTCACAGTAAGACATCCTTTAAAAAAAAAGGAAATTTAGGAGCAACCATTTACTAAAATATGTCTTCTCATTCTTCTTTTTCCTTCAATACATATCCTATGTAGCAAAAAACACTCATGTAATCAGTCTATAGAATACTTGAATGTAAAACAAAAAGTGGGAATCAATGGAATAGGTAGTTGCTTAAAAATCACAACTGTGAGATATGGAGTGTTGTGAATTATGCTCAATATCGATAATTTGGTATATTATGGTTTACCTCTCTTTGGTGAAGAGAGAGGGAATCAATAGAATAGGTAGTTGCTTAAAAATTACAACTGTGGTATATGGAGTGTTTTGAATTATGCTCAATATTGATAATTTGGTATATTATGGTTTACCTCTCTTTGGTGAAGAATGGCTCTTGGCCAAGGCTTCTATCTTATGTTTGTACAATGTAAAATGAGCATTTACAAGCAAACCGGATCAATAAATACAAACGGTTATTAACAAATACAAATGGACAAGTAAATTATCAATAAATCTTGAGGTATGGCTCTTGGCCAGAGCTAATATCCTCCATATACAAAAAGGGCAGTCAAGCAAATTAGATAATTACAGAAGTCATTATATCAATTATCAACATATCACATTGAGAAGTGACTCAACTAATGTTGAAGTATGACTCTCAGCCCGGGATTCTATCTTCTATTACAATACAATTACAAGTAAATTGGATAATTGACTATAAGGATAACTGACTACAACAGTTACTATAACAAATATAAATGACACATCAGCAAGTGACTTATCAAAAATTGCTGATCAACATTTACTAGCACATGTAAAACATATATTAAATATTTTATGGCTGAGTGATCAGTGTGAACAAACACCTGATACCTAGTAATGTAGTGACAAAATTTGTTTATAGCGTAAATAACCGCCAAGATATCTTTCTTGGTAGTGATGTAATTCATTTTACCTCCTGTTAAATTCTTGTTGATATAATAGCATAATGTTTCCCATCCTGTGATGTTCACACAATGACACTGAGAGGGGGGGTGAATCAGTGTAGCTATTAATTTTAATATCTACAACATTTAATATGAAATAAAGAGAACTTGAAAACTAGAAAAACAGACTTGAACAAGAGAGCACACCACAACACTCAATATACCGAGGTTCACCAATTTGGCTACTCCTCAAAAATGATCGCTTGGACTCCAATCCAAATCCACTCTTTGCAAAATACCAATTTTACAAATACTTTACCAAGGATCTACCGGAAGGAGCACCAACCCCTTAATTTTCTGCTGCAACAGATGGAGCACCAACCCCTAGTACCAAGCACCAACTTGGACTGCAATTCTGTTCAATTTAAAATGACATAAGAATGTCTTCACTTCATGCACGACCCTGACTGGTCTGCAATTAACCCAACTCTGCACACTCTCACTGGCTCTGCTAATTTTTCTCTTGACTCTTTTCTAACCCTCTTTTTACAACAATTTCCCTCTTACAACAGCAACATCTTCTCTGTACGACTATTCTTTTATAACCTTTCAATCCTGCATGCAGTCGAATCACATACTCTGACTGTTCGAATCCATGCAATACGGCTGTTCGATTCCATGCACTTCGACTGTTCGAAACCCTGCAATACGGCTGTTGAATCCATGCAATACGACTGTTCGATTCCATGCACTTCGACTGTTCAAAACCCTGCAATACGGCTGTTCGATTCCTTGCAATACGACTATTTTGAATGCTGCAAATACGTCTTTTCGAAAGCTTTTTGATCCTTCATATTCGACTGTTCAATTTCTTCAAATACGGCTTTTCGAATGCTTTTTCGAAACTGCATATGTGATTCTTCGAATGCTTTTTCAATCAAGAATATACAGCTGTTCTAGTGCATGACTAACACTTGTCAATCTGTAACTGTCGATCTGACATCAGTTACTTTTTACGTAATCGGTCGCATGATTTTCCCGTCTCGCTTTTTCCGACACGTGTCACCATGCATGCTTTTTTGGCTTTTACCCGCCAAACTGTTACCTGTCATGATATCGTGACACTTTCTGTAGCCGTACCATTCATGCCCTTGCTGTCACGAAATCATGACCATTTTGGCTCTTGAAAGCTTTCCTTGCATCTTGTCACGATATCGCGACACTTTCAACATTTGCTGACGTCATCCTTAAGCATGTCGCGAAATCACGACGCTTCCGGCTTCCAGCAGCTTTCCTTGCACCTTGTCACGATATCGCGACACTTTCAACATTTGCTGACGTCATCCTTCATTCTTGTCATGAAATCGTGACACTTTCAGCTTTCACCTTGTCTGCGAAAATCGCGACATTTCAATTTTGCGACGTCATCCTCACTTCTTGTCGCGAAATCACGACGCTTCCTTCGACACTCTCCTTTGCCAACATGGAACATGTCAAATCGTCTCTCCTTCTGGAACATGTCGAAATCATGACTTTCTCTTCGATACACTCTTCTTTGCCAAAATGGAACATGTCACGAAATCGCGACGTTCTCTGCTTCCGTACAATCTTTGCTTTATGCAGTAGCGAAATCGCGACAACTTTGTGCCTTGTGCTTTCGACTTGCTACATCTTTCAATTTTGCAACTTTGACTGGTAGCGAAATCGCTACACCTTTGTTTCCATACATTTTGTCATGCAACGAAATCGCTACATCTTCTTGTTTGTGCCTTTTCACTTGTAGCGAAATCGCTACACCTTTGTTTTCTGCACTTCCTATTTGTAGCGAAATCGCTACACCTTTGTGCCATGTATTTCCATCATGCAACGAAATCGCTACACCTTTGTTTCCATTCATTTCAACATGCAACGAAATCGCTACACCTTTGTTGCTGAGCATTCTCTCTCCTCTTCGGGTCACGAAACCCGACGTGTCGCGATATCGCGACACTTTTCGTTGCAAGCTCCTTTCCTCCATTTATGTCATGAAATCATGACATCTTTTCACCTTGCTTCCTTCTCTCACAGATGTCACGAAATCGCAACAGCTTTGCCTTTCACTTTCTCTCTCCCATGTCGCGAAATCGATATTTTTCATCCGACCTTTCCTCATATTTCTCTCGCCTTTCTCTCGAATGTCGCGAAATCGCGACAATTTTTCTTGCATTTTCTCTCTCCTCTGTTTTGTCGCGATATCGCGACAGAAAACATGTCGCGATATCGCGACAATTTTCTTCCTTGTCTCTTTCTGTCAATTTCTGAATCTGGGTCACCTCTCTTTTTCTTGAAATTCACTGCACTTGATCCGACCGACCTCCGAACCGCATCAACCACATCAATCTGTCTCGTGTTGACAACAATGACAATACTTTTGCAATTCTTTTGCTGCACCTTGCTCAACAATCTCCCCCTTTGGAATTGTTGGCAACACACCGCAACCTTGCTCAATTTCTTCTCCCCCTTTGCCAATAATACCAAAGGGCTGCTGCAGACTCCCCCTGAGTCTATGCACAACATTCTCAGACTTAAAAAGTTTGAATGCTCCCCCTGAGAATGTGTTTCCCATAGCTAGTCAGTGCTTGGGTGGTGTGACTACTCCCAACTTCTTCTGAAGGTATTCAAATATTTCCTTTGGCAGAGGTTTTGTGAATATATCAACTACTTGCTTTGTAGTTGGAACAAAATCCAATTTGACCTCTCCTTCTCGCAACTTTATCCTTCAAGAAATGATATCGGATTGCAATATGTTTGGTTCTTGAATGCATTACTCGGATTCTTGGATATGTTGATAGCACTAGTGTTATCACATTTAATTGAAATTGGCTCTTTGAAATGAATACCAAGATCTTTCAATGTTTGTCTCATCCATAATATCTGAGTACAACATGTTGTTGCTGCAATGTATTCTGCCTCTGCAATGGATAGAGATACCGATTCTTGTTTCTTGCTGTGCCATGCTACCAGCCTGTCTCCAAGATAAAATGCTCCTCCACTTGTGCTCTTTCTGTCATCAATACATCCCGCCCAATCTGCATCGAATATGCAATCAAAGTGAAATCTTTACCTTTTGGGTACCACAACCCATAATCCATAGTGCCCTTGAGATATCTCGAAGATCCTCTTTACAACTGTTACATGAGTTTCTTTGGGACCGGCCTCGAAATCTTGCAACCATGCATACCGCTTGTAATATATCCGGTCTAGTGGTCGTTAAATACAGCGAGCTTCCAATCATAGACCCGTACATTGTTTGATCTACATCTCTGGGATTTATCATCCTTGCTCAACTTGGCACTCGTTGTCATGGGAGTGCTAACCGGTTTATCGTCTTCCATTGTGAACTTTTTCAGCATTTCTTTTACATATTTAACTTGAGAAATAAAAATGCCTTTTTCATTTTGATTGACCTCGCAGATCCTAGGAAATAAGAAAGTTCACCAATCATAGACATCTCAAATTCTTTCTTCATTTTAGTTGATATGTCTTTGCAGTATTCATCCATGCCGCTGCCAAATATTATATCATCTACATAAACAACAAGAACAATAAGATGGCCCTTCTCTGTTTTGACATATAAGTTGTTGTCCACCAAACCTTTCTTGAACCCTTGTTTAATTAGATAGTTATCCAGCCTTGCATACCATGCTCTAGGTGCCTGTTTCAAACCATATAATGCTTTCTTTAACCTGCAAACAAAATCTGGGTTTTCACCAAGTTGGAAGCCATCTGGCTGTTCAATGTAAACCTCTTCTTCCAGTTTTCCATTCAAAAATGCTGATTTTACATCCATTTGATATACTTTGAAGTTTTTATGAACTCGCTAATGCCGTAAACATTCTCGATTGCCTCTAGTCCGGCTACCGGTGCAAAAGTTTCCTCAAAATCAATGCCTTCAACCTCGAGCATAGCCTTTACTGGACCAATCTTGCCTTATTTCTCGACAACCTCGTCCATCTTCATTTAATTTATTTTGAAAAACCCATTTAGTGCCAATTATGTTTTTATTTGTTGGTCTAGGTACTAATTCCCATGTATTGTTTTTCTCAATCTGATCTAGTTCTTCATTAATTGCCTTCAACCAACTTTCATCAGTGCTTGCTTCAACAACATTTTTAGGTTCAATGCTAGATAACAGAGAATAGTTCCGCACTGCTGCTCTTCTTGTCTGGAATACCATCTTTGGGATCCCCAATAATCTGCTCACTTGGATGATTTTTCTGCCAGCTTGCCTGCTTTAAATTTCCTGTTTTCTTCTTCTTCCGATTCAGTTTTTACACCATCTGGATCAATTTTCTGATTCTTATCCTGTTTCCTTTTCATCATCACCTTCAATGACTTCTTCATAGATGGGGTAGTTTTCTTGATAAGTAATTTCTTGTTCTCTACCTTCATCAACTTTCACATAAGCACTCTCAACAATTTTCTTTAGCCTTTTGTTGTAACATGTGTAGGCTTTGCTTTTTGTTGAGTAACCAAGAAAGATACCTTCATCACCTCTATTTTCAAATTTATCGAGATTATCTTCAGTCCGTTTGATGTAGCACTTGCTGCCAAATACTTTGAAATGTCTTGTTGTTGCCTTTCTGCCAAACCACAGCTCATAAGGTGTTTTGCTTTCATGTGGTCTTAGCATGCACCTGGTTTGAATGTAAACCGCAGTATGTACCGCCTCTTTCCAAAATCTGTCACCTATTTTGTTCTCACCAGACATTGTCCGTGCCATTTCCTCGCACCGTCCTATTCTTCCTTTCTACAACACCATTCTCGTCGAGGTGTTCTAGCCGCTGAAAACTCGTCTTCTTATCCCATATTTTTGACAGTATTCTCGCAAATTCTTCCCCGAAATAAACTCTCCTCCTCTCGTCCGATCTTAGGCATTTAATTCTTTGTCCCGATTGATTCTCAACAAGATTTTTGAAGGTTTTAAACATCTCAAAGGCTTCTGATTTAAGTTTCAGAAATAGTACCCATGTCATTCTTGAGTAGTCATCTATACACAGCATAAAATATTTGTGTCCATTTATGCTTTCAGTTCTCATGGGTCCACATAAATCAGTGTGAATTAGTTCTAATGGCTTGCTCGTGAAATATTCTTTTGCTTTGAAAGTGGCTCTGGTTTGTTTTCCCTTTTGGCATGACTCACAAATACTGTTTGAAGGTTTACCAATAGTTGGTATGTCTCTTATTGCCCCTTTTGAGCTGATTTTTACCAGATTATCAAAGCTTATGTGACCGAGTCTCTTGTGCCACAACCAGTTTTCTTCTTCCTCACCAACCAAGCAAGCTCCTTCTGAAGTCTCTGAAAGTGTATACATATTTCCAGAAGTTCTCAGTCCAGTGGCTATTAACTTTCCATTTTTTGTCTTTCTTACTTCACAGCCCTCCTTCTTGAAGATTACATCATGACCTCTCGTCACATATTTGACTGACACTCAGCAAGTTATGCTTCAGACCAATCACAAACAAGACTTCTTTTGATTTTATATTGCCATCACTGATCTTGACTGATCCCTTTCCAACAATCTTTGCTCCATCATTATTTCCAAATTTCACGTAACCACCTTCATAATTCTGCAAATTCTCAAATTTCTGCTTGTCACCCGTCATGTGACTGGAACAACCACTGTCAAGTATCCAAGGTGCAGATTTGTTCTGAGCTTTAAAGGCAGTCTGAACAATCAAAGATTCCTTTTCTTTCCATTCTGGTTTGATGACAGATTTGGCTACTTGTTTTGCCTTTGTCTTCTCATTAGCATGTGCTTGTTTTTCAGGAATTTTCTTGTTTTGTTTCAACTCACTTGATTGAGATTTTCTACCCTGATAATTATTTGCTGCAAAAGTGCTTCTACAGCCTTCTAGCAATATGTCCAAAATTATGACAATTATAACATTCAACTGCATAATTCATTAAAGGAGAAAAAACATTTCTGCTTGTGAAATTCCTTTGAGATACATTATGCCTGCAATCTGAAATCTTATGGCCATAAGCATTGCATTTAAAACAATAACCTGAAAAGGAATGATTAAACCTGGGTGCCGGTCTTTGCCAGTTTGAAGTAGGAGCCATAAATCTTCTCCTTCTTGGATGTGTGACTTTTGTGAAGCCATCTTTGTCAGTACTCTTCTTGAGTCTGGGCATTATTGCTTTCTTGGGCATGTTTTGTTTTTTCTAGATCAACCCTGATCTTTTCTTCTTTCTTTATGGGTTCTACATTCAAGGCCTTTGAACCCTTTGATGATTCTCCTTCATCGAAGCCTAAACCAAATTTGATGCCGGAAGGCCTTTGGTTATTTAACATTTTATCCAGACTTTACAGTACTTTCTTCAAACTTATGAAAACAATTTAATTTTCTATTCATCTCCTCTAACTGCATTCTTAACTTAACCATGTCTTCCTCTAGCTTGCCGCATTCAACCTGTCTTTACAGCTTAATTGTTCATCAAGAACTTCAGACATTTTCTTGAATTCCTCTCGTCTCGTATTTTTAAACTCGTTTATTATGTCGTTGGCATCTTCTAGTTTTCTTGAAAACTTTTTGTTCTTTTTCCTTTCAACACTCAACTCTTCAAGTGCAGCAAGCAATTCTCCTTCCAGATAAACTTCAGCCTCATCTTTAAAGTTTTCATCACCTTCCCGATTTTCTTCTCGTTCTTTCCTCTTCAAGTGCCATGAACAGAGCTTCACCTTTTTCTTCTTCGTAATCCTCATCCGAGCTTTCTTCGAAGTGCTCGACATTCTTGGATATGAAGCTTTTCTTCTTGAAGTTGTTCTTTCTAAAATTTTGTTTCTTCTTCCAATCACCTTTTTCTTGGTGTGAGCCTTCACCATTTTTGGTTTTCTCCCGCATTGGACATTTGGCTGCAAAATGACCGACTCCTCCACAATTGAAGCACTTAAAAGGTAGCTTTCCTCTATATTTTCCTTTTCCCTTTGTGAGTTTTCGAACAAAATTAGCTTCTGTTTCATCCAGTGTCTCTTCATCCTCATATTCATGTTCAACTTTTATATTCTTGTGTGCTTTAAAAGTCGCTTCTCTGTCTATAGACTTGGTTTGTCCTATTCTCATTTCATATGCCGTCGTGGAACCATGCATCTCATCCAAGCTGAAGTTGTTTAGATCTTTTGCCTCTTCTATTGCAGAAACTTTGGAGTTAAATCTTTTGTGCAGTTGTTCCCGAGAACCTTTTTCACAACAACTCGCATCATCAATTTCTTCACCGAGTCCTCTCGATTGCATTAATGATTCCGTTGACTCTCAAGCATATAAGCCTCTATGTTCTCATCTTCATTCATTTGCAGTGCTTCGAACCGTGCTCGATGAGTTTGCAGCTTTGGCTTCCTTGATCTTGTTGTCTCCTTCATGGATGCTCTTCAGTTTATCCCACATGTCTTTTGCTGATTTACAGCTCATGACTCTTATCAGTTCACTGTCAACAAGCCCACACATTATGGCATTCTTAGCTTTGGAGTTGTTCTCAAATTTTTTCTTCTCAACAGTATCTGTTGGAGGAGTAATGGGTGCTGTGTATCCATTATCTACATAATCCCAAATATCATATCCCAATGCACTCAGATATGTTTGCATCCTGAGTTTCCATAAAGTGTAATTTGTTCCATCAAATAAGGGAGCTTTGTTGGATGAGAATCCTTCACCGCCCGCCATTGTTTCTTCCAAGATCTCCTTAGCTGATTAAGCTTGAACAAGGCACCTTGGCTCTGATACCAATTGATATTCACACAATGACACTGAGAGGGGGGGGTGAATCAGTGTAGCTATTAATTTTTATATCTACAGCATTTAATATGAAATAAAGAGAACTTGAAAACTAGAAAAATAGATTGAACAAGAGAGCACACCACAACACTCAATATACCGAGGTTCACCAATTTGGCTACTCCTCAAAAATGACTGCTTGGACTCCAATCCAAATCCAGTCTTTGCAAAATACCAATTTTACAAATACTTTACCAGCATCTACTGGAAGGAGCACCAACCCCTTAATTTTCTGCTGCAACAGATGGAGCACCAACCCCTAGTACCAAGCACCAACTTGGACTGCAATTCTGTTCAATTTAAAATGACATAAGAATGTCTTCACTTCATGCACGACCCTGACTGGTCTGCAATTAACCCAACTCTGCACACTCTCACTGCTCTGCTAATTTTTCTCTTGACTCTTTTCTAACCCTCTTTTTACAGCAATTTCCCTCTAACAGTAGCAACATCTTCTCTGTACGACTATTCTTTTATAACCTTTCAATCCTGCATGCAGTCGAATCACATACTCTGACTGTTCGAATCCATGCAATACGGCTGTTCGATTCCATGCACTTCGACTGTTCGAAACCCTGCAATACGGCTGTTGAATCCATGCAATACGACTGTTCGATTCCATGCACTTCGACTGTTCGAAACCCTGCAATACGGCTGTTCGATTCCTTGCAATACGGCTGTTTTGAATGCTGCAAATACGTCTTTTCGAAAGCTTTTCTGATCCTTCATATTCGGCTGTTCAATTTCTTCAAATACGGCTTTTCGAATGCTTTTTTGAAACTGCATATGTGATGCATCGAATGCTTTTTCAATCAAGAATATACAGCTGTTCTAGTGCATGACTAACACTTGTCAATCTGTAACTGCAGATCTGACATCAGTTACTTTTTACGTAACTGGCGCATGATTTTCCTGTCTGCTTTTTCTGACACGTGTCACCTTGCATGCTTTTTCGGCTTTTACCCGCCAAACTGTTACCTGTCATGATATCGCGACACTTTCTGTAGCCGTACCATTCATGCCCTTGCTGTCACGAAATCATGACCATTTTGGCTCTTGAAAGCTTTCCCTGCATCTTGTCGCGATATCGCGACACTTTCAACATTTGCTGACGTCATCCTTAAGCATGTCACGAAATCACGACGCTTCTGGCTTCCAGCAGCTTTCCTGCACCTTGTCGCGATATCGCGACACTTTCAACTTTGTCGACATCATCCTTCATTCTTGTCGTGAAATCGCGACACTTCTTCTTCGTCTCGGTTTTTCTTTTGTCGGAAATCGCGACCTTCTCGACCTCTCCTTGCCATATCATGATCAAATCGCTTTTTCTTCTGACATGTCAATCTTCTTTCTCTTGCAAAATCTTTAAAAAAAAATGGAACATGTCACGAAATCGCGACGTTCTCTGCTTCCGTACAATCTTTGCTTTATGCAGTAGCGAAATCGCGACAACTTTGTGCCTTGTGCTTTCGACTTGCTACATCTTTCAGTTTTGCAATTTTGACTGGTAGCGAAATCGCTACACCTTTGTTTCCATACATTTTGTCATGCAGCGAAATCGCTACATCTTCTTGTTTGTGCCTTTTCACTTGTAGCGAAATCGCTACACCTTTGTTTTCTGCACTTCCTATTTGTAGCGAAATCGCTACACCTTTGTGCCATGTATTTCC
The DNA here is from genome assembly GCA_028583015.1 of Wollemia nobilis. Lineage (NCBI taxonomy): Eukaryota > Viridiplantae > Streptophyta > Pinopsida > Araucariales > Araucariaceae > Wollemia > Wollemia nobilis. The sequence continues at coordinate 2,886,638 of JAQPPZ010002143.1, read as the reverse complement.
ATCATGCAACGAAATCGCTACACCTTTGTTTCCATTCATTTCAACATGCAACAAATCGCTACACCTTTGTTGCCGAGCATTCTCTCTCCTCTTCGGGTCACGAAAACCCGACGTGTCGCGATATCGCGACACTTTTCGTTGCAAGCTCCTTTCCTCCATTTATGTCATGAAATCATGACATCTTTTCACCTTGCTTCCTTCTCTCCAAGATGTCACGAAATCGCGATAGTTTGCCTTTCACTTTCTCTCTCCTCGCCATGTCGTAAATCGTTCTTTCGTGACAATCCGAATTTTCCTTGCATTTTCTCTCATCTCGCATTTTCGCTTTCTCTCGACAATTTTCCTTGCATTTTCTCTCTCCTCTGTTTTGTCGCGATATCGCGATAGAAAACATGTCGCGATATCGCGACAGTTTTCTTCCTTGTCTTTTTCTCGCCAATTTCTGAATCTGGGTCACCTCTCGTTTTCCTTGAAATTCACTGCACTTGATCTGACTGACCTCTGAACTGCATCAACTACATCAATCTGTCTGTGTTGACAACAATGACAATACTTTTGCAATTCTTTTGCTGCACCTTGCTCAACATCCTGCACCAATTGTGGTATTCAAATGCATCAGTTTGGATATAAAATGGAAGTTCCCAATTTGGTACTCATTCTCGTAATACAGGAGACGTAGTAAGTTTATCTTTTAATGTGTCAAATGCATTCTGACATGCATTTGTCGATCTAAATTCAGCATTTTTGGCTAACAAAGCAAACATAGGAGCTGCAATTTAACTAAAGTCTTATATAAAGCGTTGAGAGTAGCCTGCATGCCCTAAGAAACTTCTTACATCCGTTTTTATCCCGGGGGAGGCAATTGTCATATGATTTCACTCTTTTCAAGATCTACTTCTATCCCTCAGAAGGAAATATGATGTCCTATAACAATGCCTTTGTCCATCATCATTAAACATCTTTCATGACTTAGGGCTAAATTAAGACCCTTGCAGTTGGTGAGAACCTTACCAAGATTGTGGAGAGCTTCTTCAAAAGTCTCCATACACAGTGAAATCATCCATGTAAACTTCAACACACTCGTTTGTCAGATCAGCAAATATATCAAGGACAACTCACTGGAATGTTGCAAGAGCATTACAAAGACCAAAAGGTAGTACGTGGTAGGTAAATGTACCCCTAGGGCATGTAAAGGTTGTCTTTTCTTCGTCCTCTAGTGCAACTTGAATTTAGTTATAACCACTAAATCTGTCAAGAAATGAAAAATATTCTTTCTAGCTGGTTATCCAAAAGATAGGGTAAATAAATCCCACTTCTAAAAATTTCTCAATTTTGGTTTTAACAATGTTGTGTAAAGTAGGATTTACTCTCTATTGGGGTTGACGGATTGGTTTCACATTGTAGCAACTAAATTTAATATACTTAAACACAATTCCCTTTCCACTTAATAAATCTACAGACCTGCAACGATTAATAATAACAATAACTGGCAACATACAATAACAATAGCAATGGAAGATGATAAATGAATGAGCAAATTTGTATTATCAGCAGTCTGTACTTCAATAGCATTACAGGGATTATCTGCACATATAGCATTACAGGGATTATCTGCACATATAGCATTACACAGACTCAAATGATTACAACAATGCACTCTCCTTTTGGTGCCAACAATCATTTACAGCCAACAACAACCAGCCACCACAACCATCAATACACACATACGTGATGGCCAACTCCACCACCATTGGCATACATCTCGAATGAATGAGGCAAGGGTCATATTTATACAACTGCACCCTCCAACTACACCACAGCTCATCATTTTCCTAAATTACATTTTATATGCATTTGACTTACATTGACATTTCATTTTCCAGTACAAGACAAACTAACTTATGAGTTATGATTTTTCCAACATACATGTCTTAAAATTACACATTATTAGATATTATTATATTCCACTTTATAACCTTATTAATTATATGTACGCACATTTAGTCAAACACTTTGCGTACAACTACAAAATAACCCAAAATGAGAAAACTTATTTATTAAAAGCAGACATATCAATTTTCCTACGTACATATATCCCCTCTAAACTAGACGACACATAAGCTGAACACTAAGGGTAGAAGCACTGGACAACGTACTGGAATTTCTTGTCGTGCTCCTTCCACTTTCTCCTATTCCATATGGCATGCATCTTCTGCAACAGACTTGACTTCAAACTGTTGCCCACAACACATTGTTTTCTGATTGCTCACTTCACTTTTTGCAATCAATTGCATCATTGACTTCATTAGCATGATCAATGTTGCTTGCCCCTGTTGCCACCTATGTTGGGGTAAAGGGGGTGGAAGCTCCCTTGCAGGGTCAAGGGGCAGCACAACCATCACTACTTGAACTAAATTTCATTGGCACTTTGGTAGCCTTGGCTCGACCCACTCAAATAGAATTACCTTGATTCCACATTACTGTTATGTTGGTTCAACTAATTGTTGCTTAGCCTCTAACAGACATCTCTCTCCTTGTACGCCAACTCTTTGAACAACAGGTCCTTGAACAACAATTGTATGGAACCACCTTGTATGGTACCTCCTTGTACAACATGTCCACTTGTACAGTGTCATCATTTGTATGGCAAGGACTTGTACGAAACTCACTTGTACAACAAGTCCTTGTATGACCATCACTTGTAAAACATCCCTCCTAATTACCAACATGTGTACGGTATGCATTTGTAGGGCAATTTTCATCGACAATGCTTGTCAACAATGTGCTACCACACCCCAGCTTGTACGACACTTCCTTAGACGATATTTCTTTGGCACTTCCTCAAATGATATCGCTTGTACAGCGCCATACTGGTATCACTTGTAGGATGTCCTCCAATTGTAAGACAAACTCCATGACACCCAATTTGTACAACTTCGGAGGTACTTCGTTAAATGGCACTCCTCCATTTGTACTACAATCTATCGTACACACTCACCTTGGACAACACTTTGCCATACTTTGTTCACTTGTATGGTAGTTTGTCGTTCTTTCTTATCTGCATCAACCACTTATGTAACTGTTGGTTACGAATCTGCCACTAGGAAAGGTTTTAGGTCTTTGCGCCCTAGATTCGCCCAGCAGATTGAAAGGCCAGAAGGAAGGAATGCCTTCCGGGCCAATCTCCGGAGAAGGCCGGCTTCCTATGTTTTTCAATTTAGTTTAGAGTGCTGAAAGAGATTTAAAAGGTGCAGAAAGGGATGTAAATGTGGTTTACTTCGAGGGAGGGAGATAAGCAACACAGTTACTAACCTGACACTTTTACCAACAACAATCAAAACAATGTATACTTAGAAACCATTAGCACTTTCCTATCCTATGTATCCTTTCTATTTTATTCCGGATATACTTAATTGCCAATGCTGAGATCCGGATATGCGAGAATGACAGCAATCAGAAAAATAAGCAACATGAAGCAGAAATACTAAAGAAAGGCAGCATACAAGATAGATGCAACTAATGAGCCAAATATCCTTTTGAATTAAGAGCAGATGTACAGCTAGAGAAGCTTCTTAGCAAGATATCCCCCTTTTTTCCCCCTTTTTTACAATGAGACGCACTTGCTATTTATAGCAATTTTCCCTCCCCATTACAATGAGAAGCGCAGATCCCCAAACCTGCCAAAAGCTGCAAAAGCTGCAAAAAGGGGAATGATTTGATCTCGGTAGGCCATCCCTGTACTTGCAGTATGCCCTCACTTGATTTCGTACACCTTCTGACAGTCTTGGTCGCTGCAAAGGGGGCTACCGTCTAGCTTTGGTAGCTGGAGTACAATTATCTTTTAATGCCCAGCCACTTCAACCAAAGTCTAATCAGCGCGAACTTCAAAATCTGACCTGGAGAAGAGGGGAAAGACATCCCAAACGCTCTCTTTGACAGCAGCCGAAAATCGCTGAAAAGGCAAGATGCACCCAGAATCGCTAAATAGCGAAGGCGATCTTGGGAATGACGATCCAAGGCGAACTTTGGCCTGAGCTCGAAAGCGCTCACAAAATGAGCGATTTCGGGCTTTTTTGCTTGGCGCTGGCGATTTCGAGCCTGGGAACCCCTTTGCCAGATGTCGCTAGTTAGGTCGAGCGACTTCGGGTTTGGGGAAGAGCGACAGCGATTTCGGGCTCAAAGCCCTCGCAACCTCGCAGGCTCAAAAGCGTTGAAACTCCTGTGCGCTAAGCGGTTTTTTCCCTTCGCGACGGCGATCTCGAGCCCGCCTACTCCTCTCTGGTGCCCCCTTTTCGCTTGAAACGTGCCATAGCGACGGGCGGATAGTGCGCGCGGTAGCGACCTTGGGTTCAAAGGACTTAGGCAAATTGGCCACCTCGAAACATGACCCTTAGTCGCTAAAAAACTCATCTTTGCCCGAAATCGCGCAACAAAATCAGCGCTATTGGGAAGGGGGAAACATTTAATAAAGCTTTACAAATTTTATGCCGATGATGGCATTAGACCTGATAGAAGCTGGGGACCAAAAACAAAATACCTTGCAGAAGCACCAAGGAAAATCACCATGACATATGAGGAAAGAACGGAGAAGAAGGAGAGTGGCAACAACCTGATAAAATTTACGCCCCTATCAAAATGTGGCAACATTCTGGCGGCTCGCGGGGTATCGAGCTCGCCTCGATGCAAGAATCCATGCCTTTATCCTTTGGGTCCGGAGTCACCCCCGGATTCTGCTTCCTTTTCCTGTAGGCCCGGGTCCTGTTGCTCTTCTTTCGAAGGACTTTCCTCCTCGGGTTGATTTTCATTATTTTCTCCTTGAGACCCTTCTGTTGATGGCTCTTCTCCCTCCTCTGGATCTTCGTCTGGAGTGAACCTCCCGGAGGCAAGGCGAGCCTTAATGCGCTCATATGTCTCTTGCACTTGAGCCCATGCATTTTCAGAGAAGGGCTCCATATTACGGATGTCTCTAGTTAGGTACTTGAAGGTCTCTAGCTGAACTATGCCTATCTGCTCGACCCTCTGGCCCAAATCCAGCAAACAAGAACGAATGGTACAGAATTTTGAGGTGAGCTCCATCACTTGCTCTTGCTGGATAGGATCCTCCCATTCATCGATCTCAGAAGTGTCATCAGCGAAGGTATCCCATAACTGGCGCAAAGCTTCTTTTGGCAAGCACTCGCCTTCGCTATCGGTGAAGTTTGGGAATCCATGCGCTGAGAGAGTCAGAAAAGGGGATGAGCATATATCCTTTTCTTGGTTCAACAGGTCCAGCAATGCCCTGGCTTTCTGAATCTTCTGAAACCTTTCAAAGAATGTGTGTAAGGTGGCCCTTGCGGCTGCCCAATCAAAGGCAACGGAATCTGTAGTGGGTATTTGGAGGTTCTGGCGCTCAAGGTTCCCCACCTTGACTGCCAGATCGAGCCAGCGATCTGCTTCACGCTCTGCCTCCTCCAACACAGGCTTACCCTGTGCGGATGCTTCTTGAATCTGGGTGAGAAATACAAACACCCTGAGGGCTTTAGAAGCCCGCGGCCTGAAATTTTTCAACAACCTGGTTCGGATCTGTTTGACACTATCCTTGGAGAACGTCTCCACAACCTTTTCTCCTAGCTCTTGCTTTGTTTGCTGAAGTTGATCTTGAAGTTCTTCGATTTGACGCATGGCAACTTTTTTATGCTCCGATGCCTCCTTCTGAAGGCTTACCAGCTGCTCTCTTAGTTGCAGGCGCTCTTTTTCAGAATTCTCAAACTGAGCCTGCGCCTTGGCCATGCCTTCCTCTAACTTCATCTTCTCGTTCTCCATCTCATAATAACGTTGTTGTAAGTGGAAATATTTCAGGCGTAATGTATCAGTCCCATCATGGACAGCTAGTGCCTCATTCTCGAAACTGACCTCATCCAGATTTTTGGCCGTGCTCTTATACTCATAGTCCCCAGGAAGCATGTCCTTTATGGGCTTCTTCACTCTTGGAATCTTCTTCTCCTTGTACAGGAGCATGCTCTCTGAGTCGAACCTAATGCGCTTCTCGACTGTGGCGATTTCTTCGCCTCTTCGCTTAATTGCATTCTGCATCCATTTGCCTGAGGAGCGCTTCGGGCGAGATGTAGCGGGCTGATTAGGCCGCGATATGAGGGATTGGCTCTCCATTATCTGGATCAGACTTGTGTCTCCAAAAAGAGACCTGGCCAGGGGCAGACCTTGTTGTGACACCTCTTTCATGAACAGGCACGGAGAACCGGCGGAAGGGCGCTCCTCTTCTTTGTGGGGTGACTCAGTCTGGGCGGGAGCGACAGATGAGCCCTCGGGATGCTCGGATGGAATGTGGGGGAAAGGAGGTGAGACCGAAACGGCGGCGGCTAACGGAGTCTTGGTCAGGGCTTGAAGGGTATCAGGCCTTGCAGAGGATAGGCCATGGTGGGATTGCTCAGGTATAACTGGTGAAACCTCCTTTTGACCGGCGTGGGGCTCAGTGAGAGAGGGAGTGGCGAGTGCGCTGGGAGCTGATGGGATATTGGTGGGGATGGGTGAGGCAGCAGGGGTTAAGGATGCCACGGGCATTGACTCGACAGTATGTGAGGGGGCAAAAAACGTACCTGCGGGCTCCGCCTGAGCCGGTGAGTCGAAGACGTGGTCTATCCACTGGTCGCCCGCGAATGCAGATATATCGTCCTTTTCTGCAGCAGTTTCTAAGACCTTGCTCTTCTTGGGCGGCGGAGTGGTATCCGGCTGTGGTGCTGCCTCCTTCTCATGCGCAGGCCCTTGATCTTTAGGCCTTTCTGACCTCTTCCTCTTAAGAGGTGCGAGTTCTTCCTCTTGGGTGATAGGTGTCAAACTAATAGAACTCTTGGGGGCCTTAGGGGGCCTCACGGTTACCTTGACAGCTTTTTTCTTTCGAAGCACGGGGGACACTTCTGCCGAGGAAGTCCGCTTTGCTTGGGTCATGTGCGTGGGTACTTCTTCTTTGGATGACGCGGCCTTATCATGTTGCTTCTCGGCCGGCTGCTGCATTCTGGGCCCCTGGACCCTCTCTTCCTGCGACTGTTGACTGGAGCCCTCACCACTCATTTGCAATTGCTTAGGTGGGACCTGCCCCTTTTGTAGGCGAAGACCTGGGGGAACGATGTGACGAAACACCGCTGGCCGCCACGTGGCGTGATGTTTGTCGTAGAGGTCGGAAAAGGTGTCGTCGTCTTTTATGTCCTTCACGGATTTGTCTTTTCCGGTTCTGACACGCATTTTCCACCATTCTTCTATTTTGTCCAGTCTCCAACCCCTTCTCTGCAGTCTTGCCTCTAATCTCTTGTATACATCTGTATTCGGCCTGTGCCCTATATTTCGGCCAGGGTCAAACTCGACCTCTACGCAGTAGAAGTCATGCCAAGGTGGGAAAGACTGCATGTCCTCGATATACCATTCCAGATCTTCGTCTTGGTTATTGCGTTCTTCCAGAATCCCCAATTGAGGACAGACATGGAACTCTTGGCGAGAGGTGAAGTCCTTTATGATGTCCAAGGGGTCGTATTTCCACTTTTGAGGTAGCTCCACCAAGCCGAAACTTGAGAGCGTGGCATGCAAGTATTGATGTTGTCCATTGGTGTCAACTTCGATCCCGGCCCAGGTGATGGGGTATTCAAACAGATGGCCCTTTCTCCTTCCCTGACCGTATTTTGCGTCTGTATAATCCATCTGCCGAGACACCTCTAGGCCAAACTGATATTCTGATGCATAATAGGGCAGCAAGAAAGGTTTGCCCGTGAAGCCGAAAACCCTTATCACAAGGCCTTGCGTAAGGCGAAAAGTGTCGCCGTAATTCTGATCACTGAATTGGTCCCTCAATGCTTGCGGGACGCGTGGGCAGGAACCTTGAAGTAGAGCGAGAGCTGGACCCAAGAATGATATATTGAATTGGTAGTACGATTCCTCTTTCCATAGAACTCTGGTCCACCCATAGACCGGTAGCCGTGCGCCTTTGTCATCTTCGCGTTGAACAGGGAGCGACCGCAGGCGGCTGTGTATATGAAATAAAAATAACCAGGCCAAGGCCGAGCAGTACCTGAAACCATCTCGCGCACCGGTCTTATACTCCCGCAGCTGCTGGTGCATTCCCCGGGTGACGCAATCTGCCCAATTGAAGAAAATCGGCTTGGTCTTATCTGTCATCTCATTTGGGTCATAGAACTCTCCTCTCAGAATACACTCGGCAAGGGAAATCTGGTATGGGAGGACTGTCGCATCGGAGCCAAGACCTAATACCCAAGCCAGCATAGTGTATATGCTTGTGTTCTTGAATTCGCTCAGAGGCCTTCCCTGTTTTGGCCATTGCCGCGGTGGAATAGGCTCATGAAGCTGAGAGCTCATAAAATCCCGCATCCTCTGGTTATCTGAATACCTATCCGTCTGCTCTCCCAAGTTAACGCCTTTTACAATATAGTCTTCCTTATTCAACTGTATGCCCGGCACGAAGGCCGCTTCAACGGTATCAGAGTATAGTGAAAACAAGACATTGCCCTGGTGGTCGCATACCTGCCTCGTGCTCGGCCTATAGTATTCGGCAATCGCCGCTATCAGCTCAGGGCAGTGATGTACCTCGGGGCATAAGAACCAGTAGAGATTGGACGAGTACGCCGCAGCATAAGGATTCGAAGGGGAAAACTTATTCCGCCATTTGTCAATTGTCTGCCTTATCTGGCTGGTGCTCTGGGAGTAAATCCCATCTCTGAGCTTGACCCAACTGTCAGAGGGTGGAGGAGGAATTGGCTTCGGCTTCGCGACCCGCGGCTTCTTTTCTTCTCCTGCCTCGGCCAACTTAGCTTTCCCTTTATCTTTCTGCTCTTTCTTCTGCCCACTCGCAGGCATGCCTGACACCGCTGACGCTTCTGCTGCAGCTTTCTGCTGTCCTTCTTTCTTTCCCATGGCGTTAGTATAATCCAGTCCAGAGCGTGCTGGAATTCGACTGACCAAGTGCCCTCGCGAGAGCGCTATTTTATATGGAGAGTTTGAGGCAGAAGCTTCAATAGGTGGCGCAGTCGAGTACCTTAAATTCAATGCGAGGAGCGCGGGGTTGGTAGGAGTTGATATCGAGCTAGGGTGGCCATGCACACGATCTCTCTTGGGAGTGTAAACATTTAAGCCTTTGCCGTCTTTGAATGTCCCCCTTTTAATAAGCACTTATGGCATACGTGCACTCCGTTCCCCTTTTGGCACACTTTTCTATGCTTGCTTGCTCGAGAAACGGGGCCCACTTTATAACTTCATAGCCTCCTCCATATCGCTCAGATTCCGAGCGATTTCGGGTTTGGGCCCTTATAGCGAGCGAAGGCGAGACTTTTTCCATTCAAAGCAAATGTTTGACCTTTTCTCTTACCCGTTGTCGCTGCTTTGACGTGTGTGCTTTGGGGAAGTGGTGTTTGGCGAGCGAAAGTGAGCAACCCACACTTGGGGAAATTCTGCCCCTTTTCATGAACCTGGTGACGCCTATCTTGGACTCCCGTTGTCGCTAAGAAATAGAAGCGATTTCGAGCCTATTCGAAAACTTGGGCGCTTTCAAGACTTTTATGCCTAAAAGCGCTCGGGCGTTTTTTCTTGATATCGCTCGAAAATTTCGAGCGCGCCGAGGTCGCTAAACAGTCGAGCGACCTTGAGCTCCTCTCTTAAGAGCGAGCGCAGACGGGATTTCGCATGTAGCTTCTTTCAATTTACCCATTCCCGCCGTCGTCGAAACTTTGGAGCGCTCTTTGAGGATTTACACACTTAGCAAGCGAAAGCGAGACTGCCCACACTTAGCAGATTTTCGGGCCTCTTTTACTCGTTCCCCTCTGTGCTCTGAATCGCTCAAATCTTGAAAGCGCTTCGGGGATTGCTTAAAATCTGAGCGATCTCGGGCCTTTTGACTTGACAATTTTTCTTTTGTTTGTCTCTAATTCGGCCATAGCTTGGAAGGGACTCCTGTTTTCGCCCAAAAGGCGAAGCGACTTCAGGGCGTTGGCACTTTAGCGAGCGAAGGCGAGACTTGCTGATTTTTGCTTCTCTACATAAAAAGCTTGCGGACCCACAGGTCCGGCGAACTACTTGGCTCAACAGCCTAAAGAAAAAAAACAACTTAAAAGCATATTTACAGACAGATAAAAAGGAAAAGCATAAAGGAAAATATGTACAAAGGGGAAACTTCAACTGAGAGCTTTAGTTGCGATAGGCTTTCAGATGAAAGCCATTGACAGGAATGGGGAGGATATGACCCTCCATGTCCCTCAGGACGAAAGCATTGAATTGATTGACTCGGGCGATCTGAAAGGGGCCTTCCCAGAAGGCGTCAAATTTGTCATGGTTGCCCGGTTTTGCCTTTAATGCGTCCCATTTGAGCACTAGGTCACCAATTTTGAAAATTCGGGCTGTGGTCCCTTTAGAGAACCAGTTGCGTGTAGTGTTAGCGTGCTTCATGAAAGCTTCATGGGCACTCTCTCTTTGCTCCTCAAGCTGCAATAACTGAGCTAATCTGGCGTCAAGGGGATCCAGGTTGTCCTTTTCATCATCAAGCAACCGGAGCGCAGGCATCTCAATGTGGGTAGGCAGAACCGCCTCTTTCCCGTAGACTAACGCATATGGCGATGTTCTAATGGATTTCTTTATGGATATGCGATCTGCCCATAGAGCTTGATCCAGGTGTAAGTGCCACGACCTCTTATTTTTCTCAAGGGTCTTCCTTATGATATTTATTAATTTTTTATTTGTAGACTCCGCGAGGCCGTTTCCCTGTGGGTAATAATTGGAGGAAGCTTTATGATAGATGTTGTATTTGCAGGTGAATTCTGTCAGTATAGCCCCTTTAAACCCTGGACCATTGTCCGTCACAATCGCCTCCGGAATCCCGAAGCGAGTTATCAAACCCTCCAGGAAGGCAACAACTGTCTCTTGATCAGCATGTTTTGTGGGTATAGCCTCGGCCCAACGAGTGAAATAGTCTGTGGCAGTCAAAATGAATTTGTGCCCTGCTGAAGATTCTGGGGAGATTTTACCCACGAAGTCCAATCCCCACTGCTGGAAGGGGAATTCTACCTGTATGGGTTGTAAGGGCATTGGAGCATTTCTGTTCCGGCCAGCAAACCTTTGACACTTCTCGCACCTTTGGCAAGCCTTCTGGGTGTCCGCGAAGATAGTGGGCCAATAGTAGCCTGCCTTTATTATCTTTAAGGCCGTAGGCCTTCCCGAAAAGTGTCCTCCTGACATTCCGGAATGGAATTCGTCGAGGATTTTCTGTTTTTCAGTTCCTTTGACACAACGTAGAAGGACTCCATCAATATTTTTATAAAACAGCCCCTCGGGGCGTAGGACGTACTTTAGAGCGTTAAGCCGGAACCTCCTCCTTTGCGAGGGGGTGAGTTGATCTGGACACTTTCCCGTATTGAAATACCACATTGTTTCATCAGCCCAGTCTCTTTCTTCAGGCAATGAATTGACAAGGTTAACCTCCATCATTGGGTCTTCCCATTGACAAGCGGACACTTCGGCGACGGCACTTCTAGCCAACTCCTGGCATAATGCCCGTCCTCGGACAAGTTTGGTGGGTCGGACCTCTATGTCAAATTCTTGGATTTTGGTAATCCACCCTGCCCTCTTGTGGCCTGGTTCACCCTGAATAATGAAACTTCTGACGTCTGGGTGAATCACGAAAACTGTGATCCGGCTTTGAGAGACAAAGTGCTTAAACTTTCTCAAGGATCTCATGACCGCATGCACTTGCCGCTCGATGAAATTGTATTTCTCCTCATGTGGCTGTATCACCTGGCTCAAGAAGGCTATCGGACGCTCCTCACCATCGTCTCCCTTTTGAGTTAGGACTGCAGCATAGCTCTCAGGCTCCCCAACCGCATATAGGATAAAATCTTTCGAATAGTCTGGGTTCACCAGCACAGGTGCTTGAGAGATTCTAGTTTTGACTTCTTCGAATGCTTTCTTTCTTTCTCCAGTCCAAAGAAAATCAACATCCTTCTTTAACAATTCAGCCATAGGCTTGATGACTTGAGCAAAGTCAGGAACGAACTTTCTCACAAAGTTGATTTGGCCAAAAAAATACTGGAGCCCCCTTTTATTGACTGGAAGAGGGAGCTTCAGAAGGGCTTCCGCTCTATCGGGGTCAATTGATAGTCCCTTTTCAGAAATGACATGTCCTAACAACTTCCCCTCCTTGACTGCGAAAACAGATTTCTTGGGGTTGATGGATATGCCAAATTCTCGGCATCTCTCAAACACTTGCTCCAGGTGGGAAGTGTGTTCCTCCCGTTTGTGGGAGAACACGGTCATGTCATCTAAATAAATGACGATAATTTTGTTCAGCAGTTCCCGAAAGGCGAGGTCCATGGCCCTTTGAAATGTGGCCCCGACATTGGACAAACCGAAAGGCATGCGTTGATAAGCAAACGTCCCCCATTTAGTGGTGAACGTTGTCTTGTGCTGATCTTCATCTTTCACCCATACTTGGTTGTAGCCAGAAAATCCGTCTAAGAGGGAAAACCGCTGGGCTCCGGCGACCACATGGAGAATCTGGTCGATCTGCGGGAGCGGGTAGTGATCCTTGAGAGAGGCTTTGTTTAGATTGCGAAAATCAACGCAGAGGCGGATGTCCCCGTTCTTTTTTCTCACCGGGACCAAATTGGCGACCCAGGAGGAATGCTTGATAGGGTAAATGATCTTGGCTTCCAGCATCTTCATCAGTTCTGCCTTCATCATAACTTCGATCTTGGGGTTAACTGCTCGCTGCTTCTGCCTGAAAGGTTTAACCCCTTCTTCCAACTCTATGGTGTGTTGGATTATTTCTCTGTCATACCCCTTGAGATCTTGATAACACCAAGCCACAATGTCTGGATATCTCTTACACAAGGCTCGAATCTGTTCCAGCTCTTCCGCTGTGCAGTCTATCCCTACTTTGATTGTCTTTCCTGGTTCCAGTTCCAACTCTCGATACTGCTTGGCGTCGACCTTGATTCTGTGAGATATAGCTCTGTCATTTTGGTCAAACAGGCTCTCAAGGGTTATTAGTCCTTTTGGGACATGATTGTTCTTTAGTTGTATCAACCCCTCGTATTGCTCGTCATCAGGGTCTCTACCTTCGATTGAACTTGCTTCGTGTATCATAAAAGTGACGATATCTTCATCACAATCAAACACCTGCCAATGGGTGTCTTTATCAGGCACAGAAGGCCTGTAAATAGTACGAACCGGCTTCGGCTTTTGCATAGTGTCATCAGCCGGGACGTATCTGGCCCCAACAGAAGCCAATATGTCAGCGTGTTTGTTTTTCTCTCTGGAGATAGCTTTGACATTCAAGGAGTCGAATGACTCCATCAGATCCCAGACACGGTTGCGATAAGCTTTGAGATAATGCTTTTTTGAGGCGCATTTGTTGGTGATCTGATTACATACCAGCTCTGAGTCTCCGAAGATCTACAGCTGTTTGATCCCCAGCCTTTCCGCTTTCTTCAAACCCAAGCATAAGGCTTCATATTCTGCTGCATTGTTGGTGCAACTCCAGGCCAGTCTGTAGCAGTAGTCCTTTTGTATGCCAGAGGGAGAGACTAAGAGGATGCCTGCTCCGGCGCCATTCTTGCATCTGGCACCGTCAAAATATAGTTTCCATAACTCATTAGGTGCAGGACCTATATCTTCTTTCATCGTCTCCTTTGGCTTTTCAGGCTGGGTAACAGAGTAGCAGGCTATGTCCGTCTCAATCATGGCATTGAAATCCAGCAAGGAGAATTCGTCTTCTGCTCTCAATTGTTCCATAGTTTCGTCCACCAGGTCTATTTCTTCAAGTTCCTCGGACGTCAGGATCATTTCTCCCTGCTGTTCCTCTCCGAGTATCTTCCCGACCAGGAAAGTGGAAGGCTTTTCGTTGTATATTTTGACTTTTCTTCCTTTGAAAGGGACTTCCATGTGAGAATAATCTAGCGAGAGGTATCCCCCGAGCTTGGCGGTGAACTCCCTTGAGAGGCACATGCCAAAGTAGGGTTCTAAATCAACAACCACAACTTCCTGAATCACTGTTATATCTGGGGCCTTATGTAACTGAATGGGGATGTCCTTGATGACGCCCACCGTCTTTACTGGAGTGCCATCTAGTTGCAGAACACCCTGACTACTCCGGGTGTACTCCATGCCCATTTCTTCACAAACTGCTCTTGGCATGAGGGTAGTTGATGCGTCGGAGTCGACCATGCAGTTGTGTACAACATGCCCCTCCATTCGTAAAGACAAATAGAACGGGGGTGGTCTATTTTTGCCAGTAATTGACGTTGTCAGGGGTTGAGCCAGCACGGGTTGCGACGACTTTGCCCCTTTTACGGTCTTTAAGGATTCCTGCAATAAGTCCACTTGACCCGGGAGCCGAAGAGCATCGTACATACTAATCTTCGCTGGAGTTCTTTTGAGCTCATCAACGATATTATATTTGGCAGTGGACGATTCATCAACCTCCTTTGCTAACTCATATTTAGTACGGTACTGCTGAGTTGCTTCGACCCTTTGTCGTTTTGTCAATGATGGGTACCGAAGCTTTTCTCGGGCCTGCTCCTGTGTTTCGACGGGTGGCTGGCTTATTGGAGCTCTGGTGAGAGGTACTTTCTCTTTGGCCGATGGCAGCGGGGGTGTCTTGTTGGGAGCATTTGCGGTCGAACCCGCGGCTGGCTGTGTCCTTTCCCTCCGAGCATATACCTTCAATGGCTTCATTTGGGCAGGTTCGACCTCAATCGGTCTCTTGCCTTCTTTAGTCAGAAGTGAAACGGGATCCTCTTCGGAAACCGCAAAGTTTTGCTCTTCTCTGATCATATTCACTTGATCATCGTCGTCCTCGGGGATGCTACCGACGAGGGTCTGGAGGTAGTGTTGGTGCAGCATACAACTATCCTCTCCGTGAGGGTCATTGCAGGTAGAGCACCAGGTTACTTGATCTGCAGAGCTGAGTCCTGCGTTGGTGGCTGCATTCCTTGCAGGAGGTCTCTGGTTCTGGGCGGCCTGTTCTCTTGTTAGTGCCGGAGGAGGGTAGGGCCTCCTGGGAACGAATTCCTGTTGGGCTTGCTTCTTCTTCATCACGGCCATGTCATTAGACAATGTCTGACAGACGGTGGTCAGTGACTCCATCTGTTTCAGGATCTTGGATTGCATATCCACAGTTTGCACCGGTCGGGCTGGTGGGGGTAACGGAGCTAATGGCGGCTGAGATGCAAGCGGAGGAACAGACTGAGCCGGGAGATGCACCTTAGGTGGATAATGAGTGATTGTCGGAGCGGGGTTCCAGGTTGGGTCGGGATATGAAGAAGATGAGGCGGATGCTGGTGGGTACTGTGATTGTGGAAAGTCTAGGTAGATGGGCGGTTGCTCCTTGTGCGGGAGCCTACCTATACTTATCATATCTAGTTCCGCTCTTTGAGCTGCCTCATACAAATCGGGGAAGGTGTCCACTCGGGCCAACTTAATGACCAGGCTGATATCTGGGCCAAATGCCCTGACGTAGTAGTGAGCAGCTTGTCCGTCAGAAGGACGAAGCTCAGGGGGAACTCTTTTCAAGGATCGTGCAAATCTCACATTAAAATCTGAGATTTCCTCCTGCGGGTGCCGCTGGATGGTTTGGAACTGATGTAACAGCGAAGACGGGTCTGCGGATTCGTTGAATCCCTTGCATAGCCGACCAGCGAGTGCAGGCCATCCAGTAATGACACCTTCAGGCAGGGATCTGTACCAATATAGCAACTTGCCTCGCAAGGAGAGCGCCAGCAGACGAGTCTTGACACTTTCATTGGTGATGGAGTGAAGCGCAGCCAAGGCCAGAATGTCTTGAATGTGCTCGTACGCCGTCTTTCGAGTCCCATCATAAGTTGGAATAGCTTTCAAAGCAACAGGTGGGACAACGTCCTGTCCTGCTAGAGCAAGAGGCCCAGTGGAGTCGACGGCCGGGAATAGATCAGCAACATTTTGTTGATTCTGGGCTGCCATGTCTCCGTCCTCCTCTTCGAGCTGATCGGTTGTATAGTCCGTATCAGTATCGCCCGAGGTTGTAGGTTGTTCTTCGATCTCAGCCTCTTCAACCTCCTCTATCTCTTCCACTTCTTCAATTATAGGTTCCACTTCTTGTTGAGCTTGGTAATCGGCTACCCTCGGGTGCTCTCCAGCGGCGTTGATGTCGATTTCGTAAAACTCGGGCTCTTGTCCCGGATTCCTAGCTCTCCACCTTCTCGTATGCATGAAGGCACTTTTGGTATTGGACCGGTCTTACAGACTCAGAGAATATTCAGGTAATGCAGAGTCGCCGTGTGCTCTAAATTAAAAAAAAATGAAGCAAACACCGATGCTTCGATTCTGTTTTGGGGTGGGAAACCTTCGGGTCCCACCGGGCGTGCCAGAGAAACTGTTGGTTACGAATCTGCCACTAGGAAAGGTTTTAGGTCTTTCCACCCTAGATTCGCCCAGATTGAAAGGCCAGAAGGAAGGAATGCCTTCCGGGCCAATCTCCGGAGAAGGCCGGCTTCCTATGTTTTTCAATTTAGTTTAGAGTGCTGAAAGAGATTTAAAAGGTGCAGAAAGGGATGTAAATGTGGTTTACTTCGGGTGAGGGAGATAAGCAGCACAGTTACTAACCTGACACTTTTACCAACAACAATCAAAACA
Source organism: Wollemia nobilis (assembly GCA_028583015.1). NCBI lineage: Eukaryota > Viridiplantae > Streptophyta > Pinopsida > Araucariales > Araucariaceae > Wollemia > Wollemia nobilis. The sequence goes on along the minus strand of JAQPPZ010002143.1, from coordinate 2,869,985 downwards.
ATGTATACTTAGAAACCATTAGCACTTTCCTATCCTATGTATCCTTTCTATTTTATTCCAGATATACTTAATTGCCAATGCTGAGATCCAGATATGCAGAATGACAGCAATCAGAAAAATAAGCAACATGAAGCAGAAATACTAAAGAAAGGCAGCATACAAGATAGATGCAACTAATGAGCCAAATATACTTTTGAATTAAGAGCAGATGTATAGCTAGAGAAGCTTCTTAGCAAGATATCCCCCTTTTTTCCCCCTTTTTACAATGAGACGCACTTGCTATTTATAGCAATTTTCCCTCCCCATTACAATGAGAAGCGCAGATCCCCAAACCTGCCAAAAGCTGCAAAAAGGGGAATGATTTGATCTCGGTAGGCCATCCCTGTACTTGCAGTATGCCCTCACTTGATTTCGTACACCTTCTGACAGTCTTGGTCGCTGCAAAGGGGGCTACCGTCTAGCTTTGGTAGCTGGAGTACAATTATCTTTTAATGCCCAGCCACTTCAACCAAAGTCTAATCAGCGCGAACTTCAAAATCTGACCTGGAGAAGAGGGGAAAGACATCCCAAACGCTCTCTTTGACAGCAGCCGAAAATCGCTGAAAAGGCAAGATGCACCCAGAATCGCTAAATAGCGAAGGCGATCTTGGGAATGACGATCCAAGGCGAACTTTGGCCTGAGCTCGAAAGCGCTCACAAAATGAGCGATTTCGGGCTTTTCTGCTTGGCGCTGGCGATTTCGAGCCTGGGAACCCCTTTGCCAGATGTCGCTAGTTAGGTCGAGCGACTTCGGGTTTGGGGAAGAGCGACAGCGATTTCGGGCTCAAAGCCCTCGCAACCTCGCAGGCTCAAAAGCGCTGAAACTCCTGCGCGCTAAGCGGTTTTTTCCCTTCGCGACGGCGATCTCGAGCCCGCCTACTCCTCTCTGGTGCCCCCTTTTCGCTTGAAACGTGCCATAGCGACGGGCGGATAGTGCGCGCGGTAGCGACCTTGGGTTCAAAGGACTTAGGCAAATTGGCCACCTCGAAACATGACCCTTAGTCGCTAAAAAACTCATCTTTGCCCGAAATCGCGCAACAAAATCAGCGCTATTGGGAAGGGGGAAACATTTAATAAAGCTTTACAAATTTTATGCCGATGATGGCATTAGACCTGATAGAAGTTGGGGACCGAAAACAAAATACCTTGCAGAAGCACCAAGGAAAATCACCATGACATATGAGGAAAGAACGGAGGAGTGGCAACAACCTAATAAAATTTACGCCCCTATCAAAATGTGGCAACAGTAACTCCTTCCTACACAACCTTGACTACCTACTGGATTTTTGCCTCCTCCATTGAAATCAAGTTCACCTCCTCAATTCCAATCAAGCTCATCAAGTTCACTTCCTTAATCAGGTTAACCTCCTTCTTGGCAAGGGCTGTAACTCTTCTCCAATGCTTCAAACTCTGTATGCATCACTAGTTTAGCTTTAATGACAGTCACGCGTGAAGTGTCCCCACAAAAGGCATCGTCAACATTATACAATGGGTTTGCCCTCAATATCATACTATATTTTCTTCGGTGGTTGTCACAGACCACATCACTAGTGGCACCCCTCCCTCGTACAATCTCCCTTTGTGCTATATATTCTTGTAGCAATGATCTTGCATTCTTCGAGTCACATGCATCATCGTTCTTTTTGGAGTTACTTCCTTCCCTAACTTCTCGACTCCAACACTTTAACGAGGAACTTCTCTCTTGTCCAAAATCATCACTCTCACTGTTTGCATCATTCTCAATATCAGAATCACTTTTTTTCTCAGGGTCACTCTTGTTTGCATTAACATGACGCCAATACTTCGATGATGTTTTTGCATCACTTTCCCAAATCAAGGCATATTCCAAAGCCTCTTGGTATGATCTCGATGGGACCATCCTGATCTTCTTACAGTACATAGGAAGAAGTCCACCTATGAACCATATCCTCTTCAATGCATCTGATGGGTCTTACTCCAAATGGTTAAAAAGCCCACTCAACTTCTAGTTGTATGAAAAAACAGACTCATTCTCACCCTATTCAGTCTAAAAATTTCAGCAATGACTGCGTCGTCATTGTTGAACAACCAAAATTTTTGCACAAATGCATTGCGCAACTTGTCCCATGTTTGGCACTTGTCCTCTAGTAATTTCATATACCAGTCTATTGCAACTCCATGAAAAATCAAAAGAAACCACCATCTCCAGCCTGCATCATTGTTCTTCCCAGTTGCTCTCCATAGCAGATTCTCCAATGTCTACATTGTTTTGCTTAGTTGCTCTCCACATTTTGTGGCAGATTCTCCAATCCCTACATCATTATTTTGCCCAATTGCTCTCCACATCGTGTGGCAGATTCTCAAATGCCTAAATGGGTTTTCTATTGATTCTCCATGAAATAGTGGACACTTACATGATATGTCCAAATTGACCGTCCAAATTGACCTTTGGTTTGATAGGTTGGCTTTTCATTGGCAACAGTTTGCATATCTCTCTCCCTTATGCACAACCTTAGGTGCATCACCCTACAATTGCTCTTCCAATGTACTCCTATTCTTCTCACTAGACAACATTCCAACCTGCAGTTGCTAGACTTTGGTCCCACTCACCATCAAGCACACTAATCTGCAGTTTCCCTAGTGTCGAACTTTCGTCTCACGCATTGTTGGACACATCATTTTCCATTTGCACCAATGTCAAAGTCTCGTCCTTCTCACCATTGTGGACCACAACTTGCAATTGCTCTAGCGCCAAACACTCTTCGTCGACATGCAATTCCTCGTGGAGACCTTCTGTCAACTTTGGCTAAACCTGGCTTGTATGGCCCTTCAGCCTATTTGTTGAACTACCTGCACTTGTACGACACCTTTTGTCCAACAACTTCACTTGTATGATAGATGCATTCTGGCTTATTCAACACTGTCCTACAACTGCCTCACTTGTACAACAAGCTCTATTTTACGGGGCACACCACTTGAATGGCACATGTCACATGTCATTTGTGCAACATATGTCACTTGAATGGCAACTCAATAATGCATTTGAATGATAGTAACCTGAACAACGATCATTTTTAAGGTCATAAATTGTACAACCGTTTGCCATTCTACCATACACACCTTTTGCAGTCTACCTTTCTCCGTCCTTCTGCATGTCCGTCGTACATGTCCTGCTATACAATGTTTCCTCAACGTCAACAAAAAAATCTACTTCTTCATCTATTTGACTGCAATCCATTGTGGTGGTTGTGCACCTGCCCAAGCAACATGCTTCTCACAAGTCCATGTCACCAGGCTAAGCCCAATTTTATAGAGGCAACGACGCCAAAATGTAGCAAATAAATTTAATATACTTAACACAATTCCATTTCCACTTAATAAATCTACAGATCTGCAACAATTAACAATAACAATACACAGACAACATACAATAACAACAACAATGGCAGATGATAAATGAATGAGCAGATTTTTATTATCAGCAATCTGTATGGCAATAGCATTATAGGGATTATATACATATATAGCATTACACATACTCAAATTATTATAGCAATGCACTCTCCTTTTGGTGCCAACAATCATCTACAACCAACAACAAGTGATGATCAACCTCACCACCATCATCATACATCTCGAATGAATGAGGCAAGGGTCATATTTATACAACTAGAAATTAGTTGCATCCTCCAACTACCTGACACCTTATTATCTTCCTAAATTACATTTCATATGCATTTGACTTACATTAACATTTCATTTCGCACTAAAAGACAAACTAACTTATGACTTTGTCGACATAAATGTCTTAACATTACACTTTATCACATATTATTATATTTCCACTTTATAACCTTATTAATTTTATGTACACACATTTTGTCAAACAATTTGCATACAATTACAAAATAATCCAAAATGACAATTTGCCTGCCCACACACATCATGAGTATAGATGTGATGAGTGCAAAGGTCAAGATGAGTTCCTTTTATGTCACTATATTCCCATGTGAAAGCATTAGAATGCTTACTAAACACATTAAACAATTTTGCTTCATGTTCATCATACAACCAGCTATTAATATTCAAATGGTTTACTTGGCTGAATTTCTATTTGTATGGTGCCAGGATGCACCGAATTGATCCCTTCAAATTTGTTCACTAATGACTTCAAAGGACAATGGTGAGGTAACAACAAATGTAATATTTTATATTTTCATCAATAGGGACTCTAGAACGAATGATGTTAGTTAAAGGACATTGAAGAGAATACTGGCAAGTACAGAGTGAATGGACTATCTTGTAAAGGAAAGGGTGACAAATATTAAGGTTCTTCATATTCATCCTTCCAAAGGAGTCAATGAACAGAAATTTGATCATCATTAAGACTAGATTCAAAGAAGTGTTTATTAAAACAGTTTCATCTTCAAAAAGAGCTCCCTCTAATGGATCTAGTTCTTCAACATGCTCTTTTATAGTGATTGTGGCTAAGGATGAGATGTTCTCTTCATATGGATCATGAATCCACAAATTACTAGAAAAATCTATTGAAGGCTTGGCTAAAGGGTATAATGAAATTCTCTTAGAGTCTATTGAAGGCTTGGCTGGAGGGTATAATGAAATTCTCTTATAGTCTACTCCATTTGAAATAGTCATGTCTCCGAATCGGAAATCAATAAATGTTGTTGTCGTGGAAATCTATGGTCTACCAAGGATCAATGGATAACTATTTACTGAGGTACAAGGATGCAATACTAGAAAATCAACAAAGTGTTCCTATGTAGCAATTGCCACAAGGACATTTTCTATTATGCCTAGAGGTCTTGCAATTGATCAATCTGCCATATCAACATATCAAGTATTGTGGACGTTGGGTGCATGTCTGTTAAGTGTAATTTGTTCATTGTGTCCTTTCTCATAACTCATAACATTGATGGCTACTTCTAGTTCAATCAACACTTTGGGTATTTTGTATTGCCAATTGAAACTATGACTATTGGACTTCCTGGATCTTCGTACTTAGGTGGAATGAGATTCCCAACAAGAATGTCTTCTAGCTTTCTATCCACCTGTATAGTCTTTGGATATGTTTTCTACTTTCATCTGGGTTTCTTAATGAACAATTTCCAAATAGTCTTATTAAGGGTTTGCACACTCTTTATTGCTTGTATCAAAGGAATTGTAATGTTTAAAAATTTTAGGTTCACTACTAGATCATATTCTACAAAGGGTTCTTCTCTAATCTCAAGTCGCTCGAGGTATGGTACTTTATGAGAAGAATGGGAGGATTGTTTTCATGAGGATTCTCATCCTCTTAATGATGTGGCTGAAGAAAAGAAGGCACTTATTGCCGAACTTTATCATCTCCAAGATCCATTATGATAGGTGGAGCTAGATCGGAAAGTATATTTCCTAAGTGGAGTTGAATGTTATCACAATCAATGATATTGAGTTTGACTATGACATTGATTTTGACTATGTCATCAGATTCAGCTATGTAGATAGGGGCTGCCTGTCTACAGTTATTTGGATTTGCCACAGGTCGTATAGGAAGGGGAGCTTTCTTAACTTGTTGTGGTTGAACTTAAGGAGAGGCATTGGTGGGTCCGAGCAAGAGAGCTTGTTGTTGATTTGGGAATCGTCATTGTCCTTGATAAGGTTGGTTTAGTTGAGGTTGTGGTGCCCATTGTTGATTTTGCATAGGATGAGATGTCCATTGCTGATTTGTCCATCTTGGCAGAGACCATTCTTGAGGTGGAGACAAAGGGTATTGACCCCATTTTTGTGTGGGTGGTGGAATGGACCATGGCATAGACCAAGGGTTAGGTACCCAATTCAAAGGAGTTTTAGGGTAAACTGATTTTGATATGGATTGTAGGGAAAAATTTTCCCTTGCCAGTGCCTTACAAAATTGAGTTCTTTAGTAGATTGGGTGTTTTTACCCATTGCATTCTTGAGGTCTAGCAAAAGGTCACAATGATCTGTAGGATGCCCCTTTTCACAAATACTACATATGGTTAGTTTTGTTCAAGGGGCATTCGTGAAGAGCATGCTTCTTCCTACACCTAGAACAATACATAACTAGAGGATTGCTAGATTTTTTATTCATTTGTATTTCGTCCAATATAGTGTTGACGTTTACTAAATTGTCATTTTTTAGATTGGCAACTTCCTCCATTACTTCCTATTTTTCATTGTTACTTTTACCGGCTTTGTATTTTCAAATTCTTGTCCTTGTACGTGAATAATTCCTACAAAGCTCAATGATGCCTACGAAATCGAGCTTGTTTACATCACCTTTCCCCATAAGGTCCAATGCTACCTATGATTCTTCTTGCAAACCTACAGGTCTTGCTTAGTTCTTGGTCTACTCCCGTCCCACATCTTCTATGGACAAACAAGAATCTATCCAGGTAATCATCTAAATTTTCATCTTGTTTCATTTTGAAAAGTTTCTTTTACAGTCTTTCACCCTACAATATTCTTTGTAGTTATCCAAGAATGTTTTTTCCATATTTTCCCATGCATGTCTTCAGTCGAGCTCTAATCCCATAAACCAATGCATTGTTGACTTTTTAAGCATAGATGGGAACAATTTAAGTTTTTTATTGTCGTGTTCATAGTCATATGTTTGGCAGAGGACTTTGAACTCGAACAAAAATTAATCTCTCAGATACAATCCTCCAAAAGTTTAGTAATATTGACGGGGAAATATTTTTCATTGGTTTTTCTGCACCCAGATCCAATCTGATGAGGTATGTAAATGTCCAGCATGATGTATCACTATGTTTATCCCCTACGTTTTCATCCCATTTATCCCATATTTGTATCATCCCAACAAATGCTATAAACTGTTTGAAAACCTCTAGGAGATGGTTGGTTGTTGTTTGGAGTTCGTGGGGAAGACTACTTGGCTCTTCCTAAGATTTGAGTTCAGGAAACCCCAAAAACCTTAAATTTGAAGAATGTTGTCCTTCTCTAGAGCTTTCTTCTTCCTCACTTATCATAGCTATGGGTAATCAATTGATTGGTACAACATTCAGATGTGGATGTTAGTTTCTTGTGGCTTGATAGGGGTTTTGACTATCTTATTAAAAAGGAAACCTACTTGACTAAAGCAAAAAAAAAATTACCATGCCTTGGAAAGTTTGACTTCGCTTAGTGCACTTCTTGACAACAAGACTATCCTTATGCAAAGTCTCTTTTTCACCTTTCTCTTATTTCAATAAAAATGATAACATTCACTTTGATGTCACAAATCACCTAGAATCGATAAAGATATAAAATAAAGAGATCTTGTTTAGCACATGTCTTTATGGCCGTCTAATCTAATATTTTACACAAAGGACAATAGTATTGAATGACTAAATTCTCTAGCAGTGCTATGATCCCTGACAACAACACCAAAAACTGACGAGTGTCATTAATGCTCACACTTTAAAATGTCAATCCAAGGTGGTGTCCAATGGCTATATGTGCTAGAGGGTAAAGAGTTGTATTTTGCTATTAGGTTTTTTAAGGCGTTCTAAGAAAAACATTCTTACAAAAATTAAAACACACTATAAATCACACTAGAAAAAAAAATAAATCATACTTAGAGAAAAGTAAATCACACTCAATGCTCACATAAAATCACACTTGTGGAAATTGAAAACATACCTTCGTAAAGTAAAGCACACGTACATGAAATGAAATTACCCACTTAATATTTTAAATCATGTTGCAAACCAACACCTTAGTGCACTTCTTGACAGCACAACTATCCTTATGCAAAGTCTCTTTTTAACCTTTTTCTTATTTCAATAAAAACGACAACATTCACTTTGATGTCACACATCAACTAGAATCGATAAAGATATAAAATAAGGAGATGTGGTTTAGCACATCTCTCTATGGATGTTTAATATAAGAATTTACACAAGGGACAATAGTATTGAACGACTAAATTAAATTAAAACACACTTCAAGTTAACCCAGTAAGCGAATAGTTCTTCTCTTCAAATGCCAGTCAATTGCAACTCCTCTCAATGTTGTTGAGAACAATTGCACCCATGCATTTTCGTCCATCACTCCATTGGTCTACCATATTTCAAACAATCATAAACCACTTCCTATTGAACTTATACTCCGTGATCTTCTTGTATATACGAGCATCGACTCTAGTCTCTCAAGCACACTCCCTTGCGGTTGCCCTAGTGCTTGACTCCCTTTCAACCTCTAGGAACTCTCCCACACATTTGTGGTAGTATCACCAGTTGGTCTATCTCATCTTGTGTTGTGTGATCCCCTCCCTCTCTCTAACACTCTATGTTGGTATTCTTCACCACTTGTATGAACATCTTTGTTGTCATGATTCTCGCTTGTTGCAAGTCCACACATTTTCCACTGATAACTTTGTTCTTTGTTAGGACCTCCATCCTCCTGATCCAATTTCAATGACGACGTCAATTGTGCATACTTCTTCATCAACAAGTTCTTCTAGTACGTCAACACTTTATAGGTCGCCAACTTCGTCATTACATTCTTGTCATGCTTGTTGTGGAAGTCTTTGGCTACTTCATGCCGGTTCTCTCTTTGTCCATATGTATGTCTCCCACATCCTCGCATCGGATTATTTATCATTCATGTCTTTCTTCAAATGTCAACATGGTAACTAGTTCGAACTTCAGACCACAACAATGCCAGCACATTGGGAGTTTTCCACCTTTGAAGGAACATGAAAGAGTAAATGATAACATTCAGCATTCTTATGTGAGAAAACATATTAAAGATAGAATTATGCAAAACTGCATATTTCCATTATATTCAGGATGAACAGCAAGATATACACATCAGTATGCTGCAGCAATATCACAATTTCATTCACAGCATGTATTCTCCACAGTCTAACAATATGACAATGATCCAATGATCCTATGATGAACTCCAAATTGTAAGGGGAATTGTAGGGGGTCTATAAATACTCCTTTGAGAAAGGGAGGTAGTTGCTAACTTGTGCTACCACCTCGAACCTGACCGCCAACTACCCTTACATGAAAACTCTACATGATATTATCTTATTGCGCATGTACTAACAATACTATGCCATGGCGACATTCTGACAAGCAATTAGTGCACAAATGTAATAGACACCCCTGTTTGCTGCTCTGAAATAACTGAGGGTTTTTCTTTGTTTCTGTTTTTGTAATGTCTGATTTTTTCTTTTTGTGCTTTTTCTAATGTTTTGCTGATAGGTATTATATGCAATTGTTTTGGGGTTTTTGTGCTTTATAATGTGTGAACATATGCATAAAGAAAAACTCTAAATTGCATAAACATAAACTGGAATGAAACAAACTGAAACCCAACACCAAATAACATTATATTATTCAAATTTCTGACCTGGAAATGCAAGTACAGGTCTGATACAAAATTCTGGAAATAAACCATACACAGTTGAACACACCAAAATGCTCATAACTTCATCAAACGGGCTCCGAATGACATGCCGTAAAATGCAACAATCTTGTACAAGCTAGGCGCCAATGTCTGGACAGCAAACACACCCGAAAGTTGACTGAATTTACTCCACACTTCCCAAGGTAATGGTACAACCTGCTGGAAAGGGTACGGCCAGCAAAATAAATTCACTTTAGCTCCAAACCCTCATCAAAATGCCTCCATTCTCATCACCCAAACTTGGAAAACATATGCCAGGAAACCCAAAATGAGAAAATTCCCGGATTAAGAGATAAATGCTTTACACGTTCTCCAAGGCACTCCTAAATGTTATGGCCAGCTCCAAGAACCCTCAAATCACACCACAAAACACTAAACTGAAGCACACCCAGATGAAAATGACCAAAAACTAGAAGATCCGGAAGATCTCCTCAAACACCCACTGAAGTTGTCGAAATCACAAACCCTACTGCTGCAAATCAAGCTCAAATCTGTGTCCCCTGAAGTAGAAACACCCAGAACTGACTAGGGAAGACCTTTAACCCCCGAAACCAGTGATACCAATGGAGGTTTTCATCTCCAAAAGCCAAATTCTGCAATTTATGAAGCAAATTTGACAGAGTTTTGTTATCTTGCCAGAAAGAAGATGATGCAAATGAGCTCCAAAACTCCAATATAAACCCCATGCCTCATTTTTAGGTTTTTTGGGCTTAAAACACATTTCAAAATAATATTATTTTATTGCCTTAAGAACTCCTACATCCCCCCTTGGGATGTGCATCCACCCCCTTGGCCTAGTAGGACAACGTTGTTTTAAAAAAAAACATAAAGTTACTTTTTTTTATTTTTATTTTTTTATATCATTTGGCCCTTTTTAATTAAAAAGTAACTTTAATAAATTCCAAATATTTCGCCCAACCTTAGCAACTGAATAAATGCATCAAATAAAGCAACCTGAACACTGCAAATGTGGAATGAAGCAGACCAAAGCTGACACTGCCAAAATTAGCAGTTACTATAAATAGTAACTCCATCAAAATCACCCAACAAAGCCCTCGGAAGGACTCAGAACTTCTTAGCACTACTCTGAACAAAAACCCATAAAATTCATCACCACTGAACGTCTCAGCTCCGACTTACTAAAAACAGTAAGTTTCTAAAAATAGTAAGTGGTGGAAGAAAGCTCCGAAACGCCTCCAAAAAGAAGCAAAAGGAAGCTGGCGAAGCACTGATCACCAGGGAACAACTCAAATAGGGTTCCCAATCACCTCAGTTTAGCCTATGGGAACCTAGGAATAGGCTAAATTACCACAACTGACTGACTACTCAGAAAGAGGACATTACAGTCCGCCCTTCCCAAAGATTTCTTGTCCTCAAGCAATACCAAATTATACTCCAGTCATCCGTCAGCTCTTGGTTGAGGTCACATAAAATACCTGGATCCCATAACAGCCTCAGAAAGAAACCACCATGCTGACGTTGCGCCACTCTGATCACAACAGTAAATCCACTGTGCTTAGACTGCACATACTGCTCCTGCAACTCAGTAATAAGCTCATCCTCAAAATATGAACTGGTATGCCTATAAGAACTAAGCTCTGTGTAATGAGACAACTCATGCAAAAGTAACTCAGCACGGTCTACTCCTGCACTCCTACTGATGAAAATGAAACTGAGCACCTGAGAAAGCATTACATTCAACAAAGAAGCAGGATACCCAGTAAATCTCACCATGGAGGCCCAACCAAAATGCAGATCAATCTCTATCAAGTAACTGACAAGGTTGTGAACAACAAAGGTAGATTTGTAAATAATCATCCTGGGAATGCATCTGCCATCAGAATCGGAAAAATCCACACTGATACTCCATCTCCATGAGTCAAAATGATCATCCCAAGAGTACCAGTACTCCCACTCAGCAATAATCATGAGAGTATCATCAAACAATACATCAATCATCAGCATGAAATGATATCCAACACCTACTCGGGGTGCCCATAAATCCATCCAATAATGGATCATATTAGTTGCAAATCTTGTTGACCTCATGTTATACCAAAAATAACCCCTCTAATCAGGTCTGAAAATGAAGTAATATACCGCTGTCCATGACTGAAATCATCATCTCATAAACTGATTTTTGATAAATCAGCATACCACAAAGAGAACATTTACCAAAAATCTGAATCATGACAGCCAAAATACAAATACTAAACACATCTCAAGCTGAAATTACCTCCCAATTAATCAACAAATCTGCAATTCTCCAGTCTTGGCTCAGGATCTCCCTCCAATCCCTTTGTATGAACACAAATAGATTCATAACATGGCTGCTCAAGGAGTGAACAACAGCTTACCTTTCATTTTTTTGGTCAACCAACTCCCAAGGCATGCACCAACCATCGTCCTCGATGCCCAGAAACACAAACATGCGATCCTGGGTGTGGAAACTCAACTCCCATGTGGCTCTATCATGCTGAGGTAGATTTGTACTAATCATCAAAGGGACCTCACCAAAAGCGGATCTAGTGATAACCAAAGACCCAACGCTAGGTTCCTCCACCTCAAAAACTCCCATAGAACCATAGAACTCTACTTGAGGTGTACCACCAATACCAAACTCCATGCCAAAGAGCTCTGCAGGATCATAAACTGACATAGAAGGTGAATCAACACAAGGGTTGTCATCAATCATCTCAAAAGGAATGTTATGATATGAACGCTTTGCATCCATGCTATGAAGCTCACTGCCTACACATCCATCCTCAAGCTCATGCGGATGTGGGCAACTTGGCTCCAAATGAAAATCCTTATGGAGCTCCTCAATGCCTTCAATCAATTGCTTGATCTCCATGTATCTTGCATCTGATTCTTGTTTCTTATTCATGGCTGCCATAGTTGATTGATTTTCAGCTTGCAAAAGAGAGTGGTGAGTTAGGCTAAGCTCAAGGTATAGCTCATCAATTTCTTTCTCCTTCTCTTGGTATGTGTTCAAGGTGTCTTCTGCAAACTTAACAGCCATATCTCTATCAGCAAGCAAGAGTAAAAAGTCTGATTTGATTACCTGTAGAGCCTCTCTGATGGTGTGCAGATCGGAAAGAGTGACACCTCCCTGAACTCCCTGTTGTCGCTCTTCCCTTTGAACCTTCCAGTCAAGATCCTCAATGTAACTGTGCATGCTATCAAGACGCGATAAGGCTGCCACAACTTGGTCTTCAATGACTCTCATATGGCTCTGCAAATGGTGTAGCTCACTATGCCTGTAATCATAATCAATCTCATACAAAAATAAATTTGATTTATTTTCGAGATTCGCCTTCTCGAAATCAACTACCTCATTGCCATCCTTTTTGCACGAATCCTGATAAGAAGTTGGAACATTATTGCAGTCAAAAAGAAATTCATCCCGCATAGGTTCTTCTTTGTATTCAGGTGTCAACACACCCGGATCCCATGGTACTAAGAGCTGATCACTTAATTCTGTCCCAACGTGCAATTTTGGCTCCTCATGCGTGACTGTCTTTGTACGTAATTCACTTTGCAAATCACCAAATAAAATGAAACTATTCGGCATATTCACCTTAATAGGTTCAGTTTGGCAACTAAACCCACAACCGCCAACATGCAGTAAATCTGAAAATGCATCATAATCAACAATAAACCCATCATACACTGAATCATCATGGCTATCCAAATCTTTGGCATGCTCCGAAATATCATGAGTGTACTCATCGGAAAGGGCTATTATGAAACCTGTAACTTTGTCATCATGTCCTTTCTCTACAATGGCGTTAGTAAACTCAACTAATTTGTCATCATATGCATCAGCTTCTTTGGTCTCATCTAAGCAATTGGCAGACTTAGAAATTTCATTTGGTAGGTTCAAATCTGAAACCATGTCTGCTATTTGGTCTTTTTCCTCGTGCACAATTTCATCATCAAAAGTTGCATGCATGACTAAGGACTCATTTTGGCATTCGGTCATACATACGTCATGTGAAATGTCACTTCCTTCATTACATATTTCTGATCTGATTTTTTTTCTGCAAATACCTTTGCTTTTTCAGCTTCATCATCATGGTGTCCTGATACTACGTTCAACCTTTCAGACTCTTCCCTTGCAAACTTCGGAAACAAATACCTTTTGAAGTCTGGATCCTTCATAATGTCAAAGATCTTTTGCATATCATGCTGAACTTCACCCCAAAACTAATAATCAACTGACGATGCCATCATGAGTTCAAACTTAACCTCAGGCTGGCTCTGATACCACTGTAATAGACACCCCTGTAACTAACTCTAAATTGCATAAACATAAACTGGAATGAAACAAACTGAAACCCAACACCAAACAACATTATATTATTCAAATTTCTGACCTGGAAATGCAAGTACAGGTCTGATACAAAATTCTGGAAATAAACCATACATAGCTGAACACACCAAAATGCTCATAACTTCATCAAACAGGCTCCGAATGACATGCCGTAAAATGCAACAATCTTGTACAAGCTAAGCACCAATGTCTGGACAACAAACACACCCGAAAGTTGACTGAATTTACTCTACACTTCCCAAGGTAATGGTACAACCTGTTGGAAAGGGTACGGCCAGCAAATTAAATTCACTCCAGCTCCAAACCCTCATCAAAATGCCTCCATTCTCATCGCCCAAACATGGAAAACATATGCTAGGAAACCCAAAATGAGAAACTTCCCGGATTAAGAGATAAATGCTTTGCACGTTCTCCAATGCACTCCTAAAATGTATGGCCAGCTCCAAGAACCCTCAAATCACACCACAAAACACTAAACTGAAGCACACCCAGATGAAAATGACAAAAAACTAGAAGACCCAGAAGATCTCCTCAAACACCCACTGAAGTTGCCGAAATCACAAACCCTATCGCTGTAAATCAAGCTCAAATCTGTGTCCCCTGAAGTAGAAACTCCCAGAACTGACTAGGGAGGACCTTTAACCCCCGAAACCAGTGATACCAATGGAGGTTTTCGTCTCCAAAAGCCAAAGTCTGCAATTGCTAAAGAAAAATTGACAGAGTTTTGTTATGTTGCCAGAAAGAAGATGATGCAAATGAGCTCCAAAACTCCAATATAAACCCCATGCCTCATTTTTAGGTTTTTTTGGGCTCCAAAAAGATTTCAAAATAATATTATTTTATTGCCTTAAGAACTCCTACGTCCCCCCTTGGGATGTGCATCCACCCCCTTGGCCTAGTAGGACAACGTTGTTTTAAAAAAAACATAAAGTTACTTTTTTTTATTTTTATTTTTTTATATCATTTGGCCCTTTTTAATTAAAAAGTAACTTTAATAACTTCCAAATATTTTGTCCAACCTTAGCAACTGAATAAATTCATCAAATAAGGCAACCTGAACACTGCAAATGTGGAATGAAGCAGACCAAAACTGACACTGCTAAAATTAGCAGTTACTATAAATAGTAACTCCATCAGAATCACCCAACAAAGCCCTTGGAAGGACTCAAAACTCCTTAGCACTACTATGAACAAAAACCCATAAAATTCATCACCACTGAACGTCTCAGCTCCGACTTACTAAAAACAGTAAGTTTCTAAAAATAGTAAGTGGTGGAAGAAAGCTCCGAAACGCCTCCAAAAAGAAGCAAAAGGAAGCTGGCGAAGCACTGATCACCAGGGAACAACTCAAATAGGGTTCCCAATCACCTCAGTTTAGCCTATGGGAACCCAGGAATAGGCTAAATTACCACAACTGACTGACTACTCAGAAAGGGGACATTACAACAAACTATTATTCTATGCAAAATGACAAAACATACGTGCAATCAAAATTGCTTGTGCATACTCATCACTGTACATGCTCATTTATGCTTGAGGTGGCGCTATGTTAGAACTAATCCCTACAAAGATGATTACCGAAGTCCTATAAGGGTTGGAGGAGAGAAAATTCAAAAAACATCTCTCATTTAGAGGTCCAGGAAGAGTTAATCAAGCAGACTCATAGTAATTGATGAGGATATCCACTCTTGATCCACCTCTAATTAGAAATGGTTCTCCAATGAATGTTTGAAGCCCCATTGGATCATGTTTTTTTTTTTATTTTGTGGAAGAAGGGGTTTTGAAAGGAACCCCAAACCTTTTATAAAATGGATCCACATAGCTTCGAGAGATTAAGGGAGGCCCATAGGCCACCAAAAGAGAAACCAAGATCTAGAGATCCAACAGGATCGAACCCAAACAAAGCTACTGTTGCCACATTTTGCACGGGGTGCCATGTCTTCATTTTTGTTGTAAGGATGCTGCTCTCCCTTCCCTCCTCCTTCTTTCCCTTTCTCCACTATCCCCTTTCTTCCCTTCCATCAGTTTCATTCCCTTTATTCCCCCCCTTTCTCCTTTCCTTTTTTATCTCAATTTCTCCAAGAGAGCAAAAGGCCCCTAAAAAATTCTAAGTATTGGTTTTGCGCAACCCGACTTCGCAGTGAAGTCGGGCTGCGCCCTTAAGTTTGAGCGCACTTGGAGAGCCGAAGCGCGGAGACTTCGCAGCGAAGTCGGGGTGCGCTCTCATTTTTGTGCGCACCTGAGCATCAGTGGAGCCCTGGAATTTCTAAGTGTTGAGTGCGCAACCCGACTTCGCAGCGAAGTCGCGCTGTGCCCTCAAGATCATGTGCAGTCGGGACGATGTGATCGAAAAAGTGGCTAAGTGTTGGGTGCGCAACCCGACTTCGCAGCGAAGTCGGGCTGCGCCCACTTACTTGTGCGCACTCGTGCAGAATGTTGAAGACAACCCAGAAAATTTTCCGAGGCACAGAGGCCTCCCCAACTGCGCTACTTCCCCTTTGCGCTGTCTGATTGCGCTCCAATTCCGAGCGAAGTCGGGAAAGAAAGAGAGACGAGATCCCAAGGCAGATTTCTCCCCTATCAGATTCTGACAGGTGTCCAACCTCGGGGTTCGAGTCAGAGATGTTATGGGTGGTGTGCGAACGTGAATTGGATTATTGTACTTGAGTTGCCTTCAGTCAAGCTAACTCAGAGCATCATCCCCTCATTGCCACGTAGCTGCCAATCCTTCAGGTGGACCTTACCGCAAGCACATTCCATGTCGGCAGAGGTCAACATCAGCTGCTTTTGCCGCTTTTGTCAGCTTTGTCAGCTTCTTCGGTTAATTGTCAGGTCTGGGATCCTGTGCCCAATGATGTAATGGGCGAATTTGCAATATCATTGTAAAAGGGTGGAAGGGGGATATATTACTAGGGAACCATTGTAGCTGTGCGTTTGCTTCTGAATACAAAATACACTTGGCTCTATTGACTGTTCTTGTTCTGTATGCTGCCTTTACTTAGCATTTCTGCCTCATGTTGCTTATGTTATTGCTTACTACTATTATGCTATCTGGATATCTGTATTTGATAGTTAAGTATTCCTGAAATGCAAAGGTAGAGGATACATAGGATGAATGACATTGATAGTTTCTGCAACGTATTCTATGTTTAATTGCTGTTAGTAGTGGTGATTGATAGTTGTTGTGCTGCTTATCCTCCCCACCCAATACAAATACATTTATATTTATTTCTGCATTTATAATTTCTTTCCTGCACTCTGAGCTGATAAACAAGCGAGAAAACATAGGAAGCCGGCCTCCTCCGGAGATTGGCACGGAAGGCATTCCTTCCTTCCGGCCTTTCAATCTGCTAGGCGAATCTAGGGCGCATTACACTAAATCCTATCCTAGTGGCAGATTCGTCACCAACAGTTTCTTTGGCACGCCCGATGGGACACGGGAGTTTCCCACCCAAAACAGAATCGAAGCATTGGTGTTTGCTTCATTGCTGTTAAATCAGAACACCTGGCGACTCTGCAAGTACCTAAATATCCTCTGAGTCCGTGAGACCGGTCCAAGCGCCTTCATGCATACAAGAAGGTGGAGAGCAAGGAATCCGGGAAACCAGCCTGATCTCTACGAAATCGACATCAACGCTCCTGGAGAGCACGTAAGGCTGGCTGACTACCAAGCTCACATAGACGAATTCGAAGCCAAGATCGAAGAAGCTGAAGTTGAAGAAGCCGAAATTGAAGAGCAACCTACAACTTCGGACAGCACTGATACCGAGTACACAACCGGAGAGGAAGAAGACATGGCTGCCCAAAAAAATGATGACGACCTCTTCCAAACAGTTGACTCCACAGGGCCCTTGGCTCTAGTTGGACAACAGGTTGTGCCCCCCACTGCCTTGAAATCCATCTCTACTTACGATGGCTCCGGGAAAACGGCATATGAGCACATCCAAGACATTCTAGCCTTGGCTGCACTGCACTCTATTACGAGTGAGAGTGTCAAGACCCGTCTATTGGCTCTTTATCTGAGAGGGAAGCTTCTCTACTACTGGATATCTTTGCCAGAAGGAGCTATCACGGGGTGGCCCCAGTTGGCATGCAAGCTAGTAAAGGGATTCAACGAGTCTGTCGACCCCTCTTCATTGTTGCATCAGTTTCAGAATATCCAACGCCACTCACAAGAGGAGATATCAAACTTCAACATAAGGTTTACAAGGTCCTGGAAGAGAGTACCTCGCGAACTGCAACCTCCAACGGGTCAAGCTGCACACTATTACCTGAGGTCTTTCAATTCGGATATTTGCCTACTTCTCAAGATAGCTTGGGTCGACACTTTCCCTGCCCTATACGAAGCTGCCCAGCAAGCAGAATTAGACATAATATCTATAGGCAAACTTCTGCATAGAGTGCAGCCTCCCATCTGCCTGATTTCCCTCAGTCCCAATACCCATCGGCGTCTGGTGTAATGCCATCCTCATCAAATCAGTACCCCCAGCAACCATGGAATCCAGCACCGATTATAAACCCCTATGGTCAGCCTCAGATCCATTATCCTAATCCGCCACCTCCACCTCCGCAGTATCCCGCACTCCCAGCTCCCCCTCATTACGCGGCATATTCTACACCTCCACCATTAGCTGCAATACCTCCGCCGGCCCGGCCGACGCCTGCTGATAATGACATTCAAAATAAAATCCTTCAGGAGGTACGGGCTCTGGCCTCTGGGTATCATACTATTTCCAACGATATGACAATAATGAAGAAGAAGCAAGCCCAGATGGAGTTCCTTCCAAGGAGACCATATCCTCCCCCGACGCTAACAAAAGATCAAGTTGCGCAAGCGCAAAGGCCCCCGGCAAGGAATGCTGCCAATGAGGTTCAACCTGGCACTTCTGACCAGGTTAACTGGTGCTCCACATGCAACGATCCACATGGAGAGGAGAGTTGCATGCTGCATCAGCATTATCTTCAGACCCTTGCGGGCAGCGCCATGGAGGACGAAGCATACATGATCCTGGACGATGAAGGCAACTTTGCAATCCCAGAAGAAGATCCTGTGTCGCTCTTGACCAAGGAAGGCAGAAGGCCCATTGAGGCTGCCACGGCCCAAACAAAGCCGTTGAAAGTATACGCCAGAAGAGAGAGGGCGCAGCCTGCTGGGCTACCACCTGACAAGTCACCTTTGCCTCCTACAGCCAAAGAGAGGTTCCCTACGCTCAAGGCTCCCGCGATGAAGGCTCCCGCAGCCCAACCTCTAGCCGAAACAAAATAACAAGCTCAAGAGAGGCTGAGGTATCCGTCGCTAACGAAGAGACAAAGAGTCGAAGCCACACAGCAATACTGGACCAGGTATGAGCCAGTGAAAGAGATAGGGGGAGCCGACACTTCAACCTACAATATAGTTGATGATCTCAAAACGAACCCGGCAAAGAAAAGTATGTACGAGGCTCTTCTGCTCCCAGGGTAAGTTGACCTGTTGTAGGAATCCTTGAAAAGCGTGAAATATGGAAAGCCGACGCAGCCTGTTGTGTTAGCTCAGCCCTTGACAGTACCTGCTACCGGGAAAAACAGGCCGCCACCTTTCTATCTGTCGTTGCTGATGGAGGGCTATATAGTACACAACTGCATGGTGGATTCTGGTGCTTCCACTACTGTCATGCCGAGAGCCGTCTGCGAGGAGATTGGTATGGAATATACAAGGAGCAGCCAAGGTGTGCTGCAGCTAGACGGCACCCCTGTCAAGACAGTTGGTGTCATCAAGGATATCCCGATCCGACTGCATAAAGCCCTCGACATAGTGGTCATCCAAGAGGTCGTTGTGGTCGACTTGGAACCCTACTTCGGCATGTGTCTCTCTAGGGAGTTCACTGTGAAGCTGGGTGGATATCTGTCTCTGTATTACTCACATATGGAAGTGCCCTTCAAAGGAAGAAGATTGAAGATCTATAATGAAAAGCCTTCTACATTTCTGGTAGAGAAGATACCCGGAGAAGAGCCGCAGAATGGCATGGTTCAGCTGACAACTGAAGAACTGGTACAGGTGGATATGACAGAAGAGGCCCTCGAGCTGTTACAAGTGGAGGATGAGTTCTTCTTGCTAGACTTCAATGCCATGATTGAGACCGAGCAAGGCTATTACTCCGTCATCCAGCCTGAAAGACTTGACCAGTCAGCAAAGAAGGAGGTTGGACCTGCACCAGAAAATCTATGGAAGCTGTTCTTTGATGGCGCCCGATGCAAAAATGGCGCCGGTGCAGGTGTACTTCTAGTTTCCCCATCCGAAATCCAGAAGGACTACACTTACAGGTTCGCTTGGAGCTGCACTAACAATGCGACGGAGTATGAAGCTTTATGCTTGGGTTTGAGAAAGGCAGAGAGACTGGGGGTAAGACATTTGCAGATATTTGGCGACTCAGAGCTGGTGTGCAACCAGATTACGAATAAGTGCGCCTCCAAGAAGCATTACCTCAAGGCGTACCATAACCATGTCTGGGATCTGATGGAGTCATTCGACTCTTTGAATGTCAAAGCCATATCGCGTGAGAAGAATAAGCATGCTGACATTCTGGCGTCCGTTGGAGCCAGGTACGTCCCGGTTGATGACACTGTCCAGAAGCCGAAGCCGGTTCGTACCATCTACGAGCCTTACGTGCTCGATAAAGACACCCACTGGCAGGTGTTCGATTGTGACGAGGATATCGTCACTTTTTTGATAAACGAAGCAAGTACAATCGAAGGTAGAGACCCTGATGACGAGCAATACGAGGGGTTGATACAGTTAAAAAACAATCATGTCCCGAAAGGACTGATAACTCTAGAGAGTCTCTTTGATCAGAACGATAGAGCAATATCCCACAGAATCAAATTGGACACCAAGCAGTACATGGACCTAGAACTGGAACCGGGAAAAGTGATCAAGGTCGGGACAGACTACACTAAAAAGGAACTGGAGCAGATCAGATCTTTATGCGAAGAGTTCCCTGATATTGTGGCCTGGTGCTACCAGGACTTGAAGGGGTATGACAGAGAGATGATCCAGCATACTATAGAGCTGGAAGATAATGCAAGACCTTCCGGCAGAAGCAAAGGGCGATGAACCCAAAAATTGAAGCCATGATGAAAGCAGAGCTCTTGAAGATGCTGGAGGCCAAAATCATCTACCCCATCAAGCACTCATCTTGGGTCGCGAATCTGGTCCCTGTGAAAAAAAAGAATGGAGACAATGGAGACATCTGCCTCTGCGTGGATTTCAGAAACCTCAATCAGGCTTCACTGAAGGATCATTATCCGCTCCCCCAAATTGATCAAATCCTCCATGTAGTTGCTGGAGCACAGAGGTTCTCTCTCTTGGACGGATTCTCTGGATACAACCAAATATGGGTAAAGGACGAAGATCAATACAAGACAGCGTTCACCACCAAATGGGGAACGTTTGCATATCAGCGCATGCCCTTCGGCCTGTGTAACGTCGGCGCTACATTTCAAAGAGCTATGGACTTGGCGTTTCGGGAGCTGCTCAACAAGGTCATTGTCATCTATTTGGATGATATGATTGTATTTTCACATAAGAGAGAGGACCATGCCTCCCACTTGCGGCAAATATTTGAGAGATGTCGTGAGTTCGGAATTTCCATCAACCCGAAGAAGTCAGTCTTCGCGGTAAAGGAAGGCAAGCTGCTAGGACATGTCATTTCTGAGAAGGGCCTTGCAGTGGATCCTGACAGAGCAGAAGCTCTTCTTCGCTTATCCATCCCAGTTGACAAGAAAGGGCTACAATCATTTTTTGGCCAAATCAACTTCGTGAGGAAGTTCGTACTGGACTTCGCACAAGTAATCAATCCCATGGCCGAACTTCTAAAAAAGAAAGATGAATTCTTGTGGACCGACGAAAGGAAGCAAGCCTTCGAAGAGTTCAAGGCCAGAATCGCGCAAGCTCCAGTATTGATAAATCCAGATTATTTCAAGGATTTCATCCTGTACGCGGTGGGAAAGCCCGAGAGCTACGCTGCAGTCCTAACTCAGAAGGGAGATGATGGCGAAGAGCGCCCCATAGTGTTCCTAAGCCAGGTGATTCAGCCGCATGAAGAAAAGTACAATTTTATTGAGCGGCAGGTGCACGCAGTCACGAGATCTCTTAGGAAGTTCAAGCACTTTGTCTCCCAGATCTGGATAACTATCTTTGTGATACATCTGGACGTCAGGAATTTCGTTGTACAAGGGGAGCTAGGTCACAAGAGGGCAGGATGGATAGCAAAATCCAAGAATTTTACATAGAGGTACGGCCAACAAAGCTGATCAGAGGCCGGGCCCTGTGCCAAGAGTTGGCCCGAAGTGCTGCAGCTGAAATCTCTGCCTGCCAGTGGGAGGATCCAATGGCGGAAATTAACCTTGCCAACTCCTTATCAGAGGAGAGTGACTGGACAAATGACCTGGTGTGGTATTTTAGCACAGGGAGATGTCCATATCATCTCAATGCCTCACAAAGAAGGAGGTTTAGGCTGAATGCCTTGAGATATGTACTGCGCCCCGAGGGGCTGTATTTTAAAAATATTGACGACATCCTGTTGCGGTGCGTCAGGGAATCAGACAAACCAAAGGTCCTCGGAGAGTTCCACTCCGGGATGCCTGGAGGACATCATTCAGGAAGGCCTACGGCCTTGAAGATTATCAGAGCCGGGTATTATTTGCCCACTCTCTTCACAGACGCACATGCGGTCTGTGTAAAATGTGAAAAATGCCAGTGGTTTGCCTCCAGGAATAGGAAGGCACCCTTGCCCCTCCAGCCAATTCAAGCCGAGACTCTGTTTCAGCAGTGGGGTCTGGACTTCGTCGGGACCATCACGCCCAACTCTGCAGCGGGACATAAGTTCATCCTTACAGCCACTGATTATTTCACTCGGTGGGCTGAGGCGATCCCCACTAAGCATGCAGACCAGGAAACGGTCATTGGGTTCCTTGAGAGCCTCATTGCCCGTTTTGGGGTCCCAAAGGCAATAGTTACAGAAAACGGTCCGAGGTTCACAGGTGCTGTACTCACGGAGTTCACCAGCAAATACGACATCTATCACAAGATGTCCTCAAACTACTATCCGCAGGGGAATGGCTTGGCCGAGTCCACTAACAAGAATCTGCTGAAGATTGTAAAAAAAACAGTAGAAAAGAACAAGAGGTCGTGAAACCTACTTCTGAACCGGGCGTTATGGTCGGATCGCATATCTTTCAAGAAATCTATCAAGACATCCCCCTACGCGCTTGTATATGGCAAGGAGGTAGTTATGCCTACCCACATAGAAATGCCCGCACTTTGGTTGTTAGATGAAGAGAAAGGCGACGGGGATCCAATGGATGCCAGACTTTGTCAACTATTGCAGTTAGAAGAGGAAAGGTAAAAGGCATACCAGGCCTTTACCAAACATGCCGAGGTAACCCAGAGTTGTTTTGTAAAAGGGACCACCACCCGGGTTTTCAAAATCGGGGACCTAGTGCTCAAGTGGGACTCACTCAAAGCGAAGTCGGGCAACCATGACAAATTTGATGCCCTCTGGGAAGGCCCCTATCAGATCGCTCGGGTAAACCAATTCAACCCGTTCGTATTCAGGGACATGGAGGGACAGCTTCTCCCTATTCCTGTCAATGGTTTCCACCTAAAGGCCTATCACCACTGAAGGTGCCCGAGAGGTCCTAACTTGTACATATTTTTGCCTGTATTTCAGTTATGTCAGAATGTAAATATTTCTTTCAGTTATTCAGTTTTCAGTTTTCAAAACCGAAATGGGCTAAGTGTAAGAAAAGGAGCAAAATTTTGCGCTGCTTAAAATTCTGACCAAGCATAGAGCAAACCCTGACGCAGCGAAGTCGGGCGTCGCTTCATGAATTGTGCGATGTCGGGAGTTTGAGAGAAAAGAGCAAACAAGAAGCCTCAGAAAATTTCTAAGTGCTGGGTGCACAACCGGACTTCGTAGCGAAGTCGGGCTGCGCACCATCTTGGGAGCGCAGTCGGGCAGCAGAGGAAGCAAAAAATCGGCTAAGTGTGGAATCTCTACTGCGCAATATTTTCCAGGCGAAGTCGGATTGCGCACATTTTTTGAGCGAAGTCAGATTGCGCTCTTGATTTTGGGTGCACTTCGAACGACCTCTCAGGGAGAACAAGGGGCATAGTGACGAAAAATTTCTATGTGTGGGCCCAGGGGGCACAATGTGTATAGCGCGAAGTTAGACCGCATCCCTTCTTGAGCCCTGGGCCAAAGTCTCCCTCGAAGTGTGTGCCCAAGCGGCGACTGTGATGTCATTGGAAGCACGAGGTTCAAAATTAAGGAATGATTGCACGGATTTCGAAGCAGATGTCATTAAAGAAGCAAGCGTATTAGGACCAACCGCGTACAAGGTGCACCTTCCAAGGAAAAATCCCACGCGCGGCCACCAAGGAATAACGACGCTTTCTACCTACTTCGGGCAAATCACTTTAAACCCCTCGCACCATTAATGCTACGTTTTCATTCCTAGAAAAGGGCCCTGGCATACTTAGAACATTCGAATTATTAGGGCAAATCCAAGCTGCGCGTTTAAGAGGAAGAAAGGCGCAGAATTAAAGACTGTGGTGACTAGAATTCCCGTCTCTGCCACCATGAGCAGAAAACAGAAGATGGACAAGGGAAAAGCGCCAATGCAGCCTCAGTCCAACGATACAGAACAGGAGGCTGAGGAACGCACAGAGTCATGTGCTCATGAGAGCGAAGTGCCGCAAGAGCAGACAAGGAAATCCAAGTCGAAGAGAATCAAAGGGCAAGGTCCTCCACCGCCGCCCTTCAATCGCCTGGCCAGGTATAAGGATGGCGAGTACTCCATTAGCCTCACCAAGCTGCGGCCAAATATTGCAAAGTGGGCAGGCAAAGTCTCGCCCTCGCACCATGTCGGAGCTGCATACAAGTCGAACCTGTACTGGTTCTTGTGCCCTCCCGTCCACCACTGCCCGGAGCTGGTTGAGTCTATTGTGACAGATTACAAACCAGCTACCCGGCAAGTCCGTGACAACCAAGGAACGGTGTTGTTCACCCTCTTCAAAGAAAGCGTCCAGCCAGCCTTCGTCTCGGGACTCCAGTATGACCCCAATGCCATTGTCAGAAGAATCAACTTGGATGAGCAGGCGGGCAGATTCGTTCAGAGCAGAAGGATGAGAGAGTTTCTCGATTCAGAACTGAAGTCCCCGCTGCCAACAGGACAGTGGAGAGGTTTGAGAACAAATATATTTATATTATCCTTGCATGGGTACTCGGCTGCGGCACGGACAGAATGGTGCACCCATATTAGCTGGCGCTCGCGGAATGTATCTTGCATGGAGAGTTTTATGACTCCACTCCGCAAAGGAGCGGAAGGAGCTCGATTTTCTTTGATTGGGCGGATTGGGTGGCGTACGCCATACATTCGAATCTGGTCAGGATACAGCAGAAGCAGACAACTGAGTTCCGGCACTGCTCATTCCTCACATGGTTGTGCCTTTACCATATGCACTACCGAATTAAAGTACCTAATCTAAAAAAGGTAAATGAGAAGGGAGCACCGCTGCCTGTGTATGAGTGGACGGAAGCCCTGTATAGGAGAGGGTCTTACTACGAATTCAACTTCAAATTTCTAGGTATGACCCTGATGTTGTTCAACGGCAAAGCATCTCGCCCTCCACTGGCCATGACGAACTACCTGAGGAAGTACAAATGCAGAGATACCTTCCGGTTGACTCAGGGCATTGTTATCAGAATCTACGGATTCAAAGGGAAGCCGTTCTTGCTGCCCTATTTTTGCACTGAGCATCAGTTCGGTATGGAGACATCGAGCCAAATGGACTATGTAGAAGAGGAATTCGGCCAGGGAAAGAAGAGGGGCCATATTTTCAAGTATCCTATTACCTGGGCGAACATTCAAGTGCATGAAATTGGGCAGCACATCTACCTCGAACAGGAACTCCTCAACATGGGCTTGATACAGCTACCGCAGCGCTGGAAATACGACC
The DNA here is from genome assembly GCA_028583015.1 of Wollemia nobilis. Lineage (NCBI taxonomy): Eukaryota > Viridiplantae > Streptophyta > Pinopsida > Araucariales > Araucariaceae > Wollemia > Wollemia nobilis. The sequence goes on along the minus strand of JAQPPZ010002143.1, from coordinate 2,844,195 downwards.
CGATTGGGATCAGGGAAAAATTTATACATATTTGCCCCCAAGCAGAAATCATGGAGGAGAGGTGCAATAAAACAGGCGAAGACCTGGAATGGCACATCGTGCGGATGCAATCATGGCCACCATGGCAGGACTTTTACTGTGTGGAGGTGGAGTATGATCCGAAGCACAATCCAGATCACAGGTTAGACTCAGCGGGCTTCAAAAAATTCCTCTCAAAGGTGACGCCCCTCAGCTGGGAAAAAGACAAAATCATTGAATGCTAGAAGATGAGGTGTCGCACGCAACACGATAAGTCTAACCGAAGGACATTGGCCGTAGATGATGAGTTTTCGTCCTTATATGATAAATACGCCGGCTAATGGGAGTCGTTCGCGTTTCGAGATTGCGTTCCCCTAGGCGCCAGAAAGAGATATAAAAGGAAGCCCCCACCCCAACAATTACCCATTCAAAAACCTCCCAGCAGGACACCAACAAGCAGTCAAGTGGGCCCGATGTTGTCTCCAGCTTCCGAAGCGTCGCCTCAAAAGGAAAATGCGTGAGAAGGGTCAACTGGTGGGCCATCGGCAATAGGCGTCCCTCTGTCAAAGCCCAAGTACAAATTCACCGTGGGAACACCATTGCCAGCCGCACCAACCGCCTCCGCCTCCTTCGAGAAAACTGTAGCTCTAGAAGAAAAGAAGAGAAAAAGGAGCGAAAAGACCAAGCGGCCGAAAAAGGAGGCTGCGCAACAGACGGCTGTGGCACGAATAGAGGCAGCCGCGTCGGAAATCATCTCTCTGGAAAGCCCAGGAAAATAAGCATAAGTCTGGGCAGCAGGCGTCCTCCAATCAACAGCTCAGGCGGAGCCCGCAGGTACGTCCTCTTCCTCGGTTCCCCAAATCCCAGTTGGCCCTGCCGTGACACCGTCCCCCTCTGTATTAGGGCAAGCCTTAGTCGCATCTTCCCTATCACCTATCTCCCAATCCTTCCATAGTCCCCATTATTTCGAACAGTTTGCCCAGGACCTGAACGTTTTCCAAACCTTGGGTCAAACCCTAGACCCCTCATCCGCGGCCAGTGCCGAAGTTGTACCTACATCGCCGCGCCGCTCACCTTCATTATTCAAGACCCCGCCTTCACCTCCTACTCAGCCGCCCGTTTCCCCTAGGACCCAGTCGCCCTTGAAAGCGACCTCACCTTTTGGAATATCTCCTGCTTCATTGTTTGCAGGAAGGATGCCGCAACAGGATTTAGCCTCGGCATATCCTATGCTGGCAGAACTTGACTTCATGGGGGAGCAGCTGCAGATTACAAACGATCAGCCTCTAGCAGCGAAGGCCATAGGGTGTTCCGCCTCTTTCCTCCAGGGCGTCAAACGAAGAAGAGCCGAGGAGATAGCCACCCCGGTGAAGCGCACCAAGTTCGACTTGGATAGGAGAGTGCTGCGAACTGAGAAGTTGATCCCTAAAGTAAAGAAGCCTCTCCAAGAAATGACCGAGGCCGACTATGAACATCGGATCAAGGAGAAGAATTTTGATGACATAAGCAAAGAATACAAAATCAACGGTATTCATCACAGGACTGACAATCTCCTTGTTAAGCGACTCGAGAATCAAGAGAAGCTATTTCAGCTTCAGAATAACTCGAGACAGCTGGAGGAAGATCTGGCCACCACGCGGCTGGAGTTTGCCCAGAAGGAGATTGAGGACTTGAAAGCTCAGCTCGCCGTGTCCCAGCAGGAGGCTAGAGCACAAAGGACGACGACCGAACAAATGTCGTAAGAGAAGAGGGCAGCACTGGAACATGTATCTCAGCTGTAGGATTTGTTGAGGCAGGCCCAATCTCAGCTGAAGGAGAAGGCGTCCCAGGCGGCTGCATTTTCAAAAAACAAGATCAAGGAGATGCGGGCTGGTTTGCTGCAAGGATACAGGGCTAATGTGGTCAAGTCCCTGTCTGTCCTGGATTTCACATCTAGGATCCAAGAAGTATCTGCCCAGGGAAAGCCTGTGGTAGAGGAGGCCGAACGCCAAGCGAAGCAGTGGCTGGACTTGGCAATAAAACTTGAAGAGTTCGCGCGCAAGGGCCTCCGATTTCCCCCCATGTCCCGGATTGCCCTAGATTGGGCGGATGCAAGGGTAACCTTGCATAATTACTTTGAAAAAACAAAAAAAACCAGGGCTTCCAGGAAGATGCTGGACGCATTGAACCATGAAATGAATATCTGCCTGTCTCCCTTCAACACTCTTTCTGAGCTCGGATGCCCGAGCTTCGTCAAGGATGGGGAGTTTCTGCCTCTTGAACAAGTAAATCTGGATTGGCTGTCTTTTGAGGCAAATACATAAAAAATTGACGGCTGGGCCGAGCCAGTCCAAGAGACGCAGGTAACCCAAATGGTGTCAAGGTTTTGCAAGATTAACACCTCCCTCCAGGAGTTGGGAGAGAGATATGATACCATTGATATACACATGGTTGCGGCATTCAGAGCAGCGCTGAAAGATGTCAGCGACTTAGAGCCCTTCCAGGTAGCAGCTTGGGACCAGGCCAAGACTACATACAATCACGTCCGCGAGCGGGAGCAACCTGCCGAGCGAGAGGGCAACAGTGGTGAGCATTCGGATTTAGAAAGAGGAGGAGGAGAATCAGAAGAAGAAACCGCTAAGAGTGAGTCCGAAGAAGAACAGTTACCCAAAAAGGGGACTCAGCAGCAGCAGGAGCAGCGGGATGCAGGGGAAGGGAGTTCCTCGACGCCCAAAGGATAAAGGCCTGGTTCGTTGCATCGAAGCGAGCTCGACACCCCGCGAGCCGCCAAGAATGTTGCCACATTTTGCACGGGGTGCCATGTCTTCATTTTTCTTGTAGGGATGCTGCTTTCCCTTCCCTCCTCCTTCTTTCCCTTTCTCCACTATCCCCTTTCTTCCCTTCCATCATCCCCCCTTTCTCCTTTCCTTTTTTCTCTCAATTTCTCCAAGAGAGCAAAAGGCCCCTAAAAAATTCTAAGTATTGGTTTTGCGCAACCCGACTTCGCAGCGAAGTCGAGCTGTGCCCTTAAGTTTGAGCGCACTTGGGGAGCCGAAGCGCGGAGACTTCGCAGCGAAGTCGGGGTGCGCTCTCATTTCTGTGCGCACCTAGGCATCAGTGGAGCCCTAGAATTTCTAAGTGTTGAGTACGCAACCCGACTTCGTAGCGAAGTCGGGCTGCGTCCTCAAGATCATGCGCAGTGACTGAAAAAGTGGTTAAGTGTTGGGTGCGCAACCCAACTTCGCAACGAAGTCGGGCTGCGCCCACTTACTTGTGCGCACTTGGGCAGAATGTTGAAGACAGCCCGAAAATTTTCTAAGGCACGGAGGCCTCCAAAACTGCGCTACTTCCCCTTTGCGCTGTCTGATTGCGCTCCAATTCCGGGCGAAGTCGGGAAAGAAAGAGAGACGAGATCCCAAGGTAGATTTGTCCCTTATCAGACAGGCGTCCAGCCTCGAGATTCGAGTCAGAGATGTGACGGGTGGTGTGTGAGCGTGAATTGGATTATTGTACTTGAGCTGCCCTCAGTCAAGCTGACTCGGAGCATCATCCCCTCACCGACACGTAGCTGCCAATCCTTCAAGTGGACCTTACCGCAAGCACATTCCATGCCAGCAGAGGTCAACATCAGCTGCTTTTGCCGATTGTGTCAGCTTCTTCGGTTAATTGTCAAGTCTGGGATCCTGTGCCCAATGATGTAATGGGGGGAATTTGTGCTATAAATAGCTCAACAATATCATTGTAAAAGGGTGGAAGGGGGATATATTACTAGGGAACCATTGTAGCTGTGCGTTTGCTTCTGAATACAAAATACACTTGGCTCTATTGACTGTTCTTGTTCTGTATGCTGCCTTTACTTAGCATTTCTGCCTCATGTTGCTTATGTTATTGCTTACTGCTATTCTGCTATCTGGATATCGGTATTTGATAGTTAAGTATTCCTGGAATGCAAAGGTAGAGGATACATAGGATGAATGACATTGATAGTTTCTGCAACGTATTCTGTGTTTAATTTTTGTTAGTAGTGGTGATTGATAGTTGTTGTGCTGCTTATCCTCCCCACCCAATACAAATCATAGGAAGCCGGCCTCCTCCGGAGATTGGCACGGAAGGCATTCCTTCCTTTCGGCCTTTCAATCTGTTGGGCGAATCTAGGGCACATTACACTAAATCCTATCCTAGTGGCAGATTCGTAACCAACAGCTACCAAAACAGTTCCCTACATACTCCTAAAATTTTGAGACAGCCTAAGGCAGCTCAATCCCACGCAGGGGAGAGCAAACACCCTAGCCGAGCTAACTAGACTAACAAAACAAAAAGGACAGTATAAAAAATATTCCCAACAAACCACTTGGAACCGAAACCTAGTTCTTGGTTCCGTTGGATCCAGCTTCCTTCCCCAACTCTTCATCCTTTGGTTCCCACTCTTCCCACCCCATCAGGGCCAGGATCTCCTCTTGTTTGAATTAAAAAAAGATGGTTCCTGAAATTTAAAAGGTACTACGAAATCCCCTATGAATAGAGCTGAAATCTGGCAACCAAATAAGCAATAAGTAAATTACCTTCTTTTGACATCATAAGCTAGTTGGATTAAGCCTTTCGGAAACTCCCTGTTCCAAACTGTGATGCCATTTTGAGAGGTTCCTAGGTTAGCCAAACAATCGGCTAAATTGTTACCCTCCCTAAACACATGTTGGTACTGGACAATTTCAAATGTTTGGGCCAATTTATGCACTTCCTCCCATATGTTTGAGATTGTCAAGTTGGAGTTTGCATCCCTCTAACCATATTAATGATACTAAGCGAGTCACCTTTGATTATGACTTTTCTAAAGCCCAAATATTTTAACTTCAAGACTCCTTGAAAGAGAGCTCTAGCCTCAGCTGCATGGTTAGTTTGGGTTTCAATGTTTTCAGCGGCCAACAAAATTTGCCCCTCCACATCCCTAATGACACCACTTGCTCCAGCTCGGCCCGGATTACCCTTAGACGCACCATCAAAGTTTAATTTTATCCACCCAAGAGGGGGTGGTTCCCAAACAATATTTGCTCTTACTGGGTGATGGATTCTCGGGACTGAAGCAAGAGAAGATTTAAAACCCAAATTCTTTTCTATCCCAACTTCCATACCAGCGTTCTCCGCATCCAAGGATAGGAGATCAACATTCTCCACCACGGCAAGGACAGTCTTAACGAAAACTAACTCTAGGTGATGAGAAGTGTTCTTAAAAGCTCTGGAATTTCTTTCCTTCCATATCTGCCACCACAAATGAGGGAGGACAAAGGATGTGAATGATCGAATCTGAGGCAACAAATAGGGAGTGCTCCATTGCTCCACATGGGCATTTAGCTCTTTAGGGGGAACCCAATCCATTCCCACTAGACGAAGCAACATCCCAAAAAAATCTTTAGAATAGGAACACAGGGAGAACAAATGCTTGGGAGATTCTTCTGCCAGCCCACACAGATAACATCTGTTGGGAAAACTAAGACCTCTCTTCTGTAAATTATCCAACGTTAAGCACTTTCCCTGCACAACCAACCAAAAAAATATATTCACTTTGGACGTGAGACCTTTGCGCCAAATTTTCTTAGTTGGAAACCAAGGCTTTTCATGATTGTCAAGGAGTGCATACGTCGATTTGACCGAGAAACATCCATTATTTTCAGCTCTCTAAACCAGATTATCTTGTTTATCTTCAGAGACTATAACAATATATTTTAGCAATTCTGAAAGGGCTTTACAAGCGGATTCCTCATCTTGAGACCAGTCGAGGAAGGAAAGAGGTTTCCAACATTTTTTGTTGTTCACCATCTCAAAGTAATCACAGATCCTTGAGATCCGAAAACCTATGTTGTGATAAATTCAGCCCAAGAGAAGGTAGGAATGGAGTTTAAAGGTCTATCTGCTGCCCACCTATCTCTCCAAAATTTGATCCTCTAACCATTACCCAGAAGCCAGCAACCACCCTTCAGGAAAATCTGCTCGACTTTTAACCACGATTTTCCAGAATGCAGATCCTTGGTATGGGCTAGGATTAGGAAAAATTAAAATCCCCGTTCCCCAAGTATTTGGATTTTAAATTTTTACGGAGTCTGTATTAGCATTTTAGGCCAACTTCCACCCTTGCTTAGCTATAAGGGCCCTGTTCATTAAACTCATTTTCCTCAGACCAAATCCTCCCATATCCTTACAACTGCAAACTTGATCCCAAGCTACTAAGGAAAACTTCTTTTTGTCCTGAGATCCGGACCAAAGAAAGGAGCATTGAATCTGCTCTAATTTTTTAAGAACTGTCCTTGGCACCTTGAACAGAGAAAGGAAATAAACAGGAATGCTTTGTAAAGTAGTTTTAACCAGAAGGGCCTTACCAGCTTGGCTCAAGAGCGTCCCTTTCCACCCCATTAGCTTCCTTGGACTCTCTCCACCACCGTTTCCCATAAAGAATCTTTGACTCCACCTTTGAAGAGCAGCATTCCCAGGTAAACAGATGGAAGGGAATCAATCGCACACTAAAGCTAATCTTCTGCCCAACAGCTTGCTCATAGTCAGAAAGAATGGCTTTAATCGCTTGAGCTTGCGGAATCAAAGCCAGGAAAGATAGCAACGTATCATCCGCAAACTGACGGTGTGAAATTGGATCAGAATTACTTGCAGGGTTGATGCCTATTATAGAAGGTTCAGCTTTGATAACTCTTCCCATAGCATCATGTTTTTATTTCACCTATGTTGTACTATATTTGAGATGTACATGTATCATGTTTATGTTTATGTTTTGCATGTATTATACTTGTTCTATATTACTTGAGATGTAGAAATACCATGCAATTCCACATAGAGATAAGCTCCACCTATTGCAGGTTAGATTTTATAATTTTGTACTTTGTAATTCTGGTACTTGTTGGAGCACTATCTCTGTCTTCCCCAGCTAATGTAACCAAGTGTACAACTTTTGTCAATATGACCTACCTTGGCCATCTGTGGGAATCAATATATTTTCTTTCTTGTAGAGACTCAAAATATTATCTTCCTTATATTACTAGCAGTTGCTCAGGAGCTGCCAAATGGGTCCTTGTGACAAAAATTTGGTCCTGTAAATTTTCCTTTATCAATAATCCAGAATTAATGATAATTGTGAATGGTTTCTGCATTGTTAGATTCATCTTTGATGATATTTTGGCTTGTCCTTAGGTGAGGCCCCCAGACTGCTTTGGGTCTGTTGTTTTGCATAGAAAAACACATGCTTTGTAGAAGCTGCATACGCGTTGACAGTATTATTATCTTTGAAAACTGCCAAAATGAGATATATTGAGTTCCCATCACTAAGTAGACCATTTATTTTTTTATTAATTTTCGTTTTTTGTGATGATAAAGATTGGGGATCCGGTTCAATTGCCAGCTACTGTGCTTTCTTCAACAGCTGAGCAGTTTGGGTGAGCTTTCCTTTTTCTCTCATCATTTCAGCTTTCCTGAACTATATTAACATATACAATGTAATCTCTGTTACATAACTGAGTTTAATATAGTTTTTTTAATCTCATAGATATGGTACAAGTTTGTTCAAACGATTCCAAGAGAACGGTTACCCAGTTCAAATGCTAAGAACTCAATACCGTATGCATCCTCAGGTCATGAATGACTTTCTGTTATGTTCATAAATTTTCATCCCTACAAGTTGCGCACATAATAATTATGACCTAAATTTTTTATTATTTAAGTTTTCTTGATTCAGATAAGGGAGTTTCCTTCAAGGGAATTCTACTGTAAGGCTTTGGAAGATGGCAAGGATGTTCTGCATCAAACAAAGAGTGCATGGCACAGATACCGTTGCTTTGGTCCATTTAGCTTTTTTGATATTGAAGGAACTGAATCTCAACTTACAGGGGGCTCTTGGGTAAATGTCGAGGAAGTAGATTTGGTTGTCCTTTTATACCAACAGTTGGTGACACGATATCCTGAACTTAAAGTAGGTTCACGCATATCTGTTATCTCACCTTATAAGCAACAAGTCAAACTTGTTCAAAAGCGCTTTTGTGATGTTCTTGGGCCCAAGAAGCTCGACTTTATCTGCTTCCAGGTAAAATGTAGGTATAGTGTTATACTGATCAGTAAGTTTGTAACATTGCATCAGATTTTTGTTGAGCATGTTTAGTGATTGACTTATATTGGTTTTATGGTTGAAGGGAAGGGAGAAAGATGTTACCATCTTCTCATGTGTACGAGCAAATGAGGGAAAGGGTCTTGGATTTGTATCTGATTTTCGTCGTATGAATGTTGGTATTACTAGGGCAAGGACATCTCTGCTGGTATGTATTTTAGGTGACTTCATAATTTGTTACAGCGAGTTTCTATTTCTAACTTTTCCATCATTCTTTTCGATATGATCACCTGCTTGCATACTATCTTGCTGATGCTGAACGCAGGTTGTGGGGTCTGCCTCAACTTTAATGCAAGATGAGCACTGGAGCAATCTTGTAAAAAGTGCTCAAGACCGCAATTGCTTATTTAAGGTAAGCATCTCTCTCTCTCTCTCTCTCTCTTGTATTGTTGATGACTTTAAGATGGGTATGTTCCTTTTCAAGCTAATAGGTAGAATTTGCTAGAGGTTAGAATTACAGAATTAATGAATTTTATGCATTAACATACATACAGAAAAATTGCATTGCCTTGCATAGTGTATCCTCTGACTGCGCTTTGCCAATCTGTACCAGATTTACTCTAGATATTGCATAGTGTATCCTCTGAATGCCCTTTGCCAATCTATACCAGCTTTACATTAGATAATGTTGTTGGCCAGTACATAGTTTTTGACTTATTTTATGTTGATGTAACATGATTAAGCAATTTTACAAATGTGGGGATACATAAATAAAATGCAGCACACTGCAATATAATTCCATTATCTATAAACAAAAGTACACAATGGGAAAAACTTACAGATATAACTCAACTAATATATCATACTTTGATGAATAACTCTACCAACAAGTATACTCTAGCTAACAACACAATGGAATGCAACACACTGCAATATAATTCCATTATCTATAAAAAAAAGTACACAATGGGAAAAACTTACAGATATAACTCAACTAATATATCATGCTTTGATGAATAACTCTACCAACAAGTATACTCTAGCTAACAACACACTTTGGCCATCTACATACATGCACAAACCATTTCACCAACAAGGTAAGTTTTACGGGACTAGTAGGCACTTGGTAACTACCCATCTGCCACCAAACTGCCCTTATAAATTAAAAATTAAAATACCCCGTTACATTGCATTACATTATTACACACATATTACCAGGTTCACATAGTTCACACATCACTATTCAACAAACACACATAGGACAACTCTTATTTACACATATTATCAGCTCATGCACATGCACTCATGCAAACGTGTCACTTCGTCTACCTACATTTTTAGGCACCACTCCACCTATGTGAACTCATTCGTCTACATCCATGACTCCACTTGCACAAACTTGTCTGTATGTATCAAGTCTATCGACAACTCCACCTATGCAAACTCATCCATCTATATGCATGTGTCCACATAAGCAAAGTTGTTTGTCTACATGTACATCCACTTACGAAGACTTTGTCCTTGATGGACACGTATGCACATTCTTCATCGTGTTGCTTATCGCATGGGTTGCCACATCCCTTATTGCGTAGGTTGTCACATCACTTATCACATAGGTCGTCGCATCACTTATTGCACATGTTCCGATGCACTTCTTTGTTGGCATGCACATCTTCATCGGTTGGTTGGTCAGCATCTCATGCACTCATGCAAACATGTCAATTCATCTGCCTACATTTTTAGACATGACTCCAACTATGCAAACTTATCTATGTGCATTTCTCCACGTAAGAAAAGTTGTTTGTCTATATGTACGTCCACTTATCATGACTTCGACCTTGAGATAAACATATGTACATTCTTCATTGCGTTGCTTATCACATAGATTGTAGTATTGCTTATCATGTGGATTATCGTATCACTTATCGCACAAGTTTTCGACGGACTTCTTCATCACCATGCACTTGTTCATCACATGGCCAGTCATCAACATCAACAAACTAGTGTGTCATCAGAATCAACAAATAAGTTCGCATCATTTTTTATTGCAAACTACAATCTTCCATCTCCTCGAGCGAACCTGTGCCATTCAAAAATCATACAGTGATTATCCCATTGTTGTCCTTGCCTACCTTCTCTACTATCACAAATCCATGTACTTTGAACATGCAATGGCATCGAAATGTAGAAATGGAATACAACACTGCAATATAATCCATTATCTATAAATATAAACAAAAGTACACAATGGACATTAACTTATATAACTCAACTATCTGCAACACATCATACTTTGGTAAACAACTCTACCAAAAACCATACTTTGGCCAACAACACAATTCGGCCAATCACATACATCGATGAACTACATACATGCACAAACCAATCCACCAAGAAGGGAGATACGCACATATGTTTTATGTGATGGGTAGGTAGTTACTAACTACCCATATACATTAGAAATTAATATATCCCATTACATTATTACAAACACATATTGGATAAACATGTCATCCCATATGGCCCTTGGCCTCATGGATGGTAAAAATAACTTTACTTTACTTTTACTATCACAACTCCATGTCACCAGCTTTGATCCTGTTGCCACATTTTGCACAGGGGTGCCATGTTTTTGGTTTCTGCAAGTGAGCTGCTCTTTTCCTTCCCTTCTCCTCATTTTCCCTGTCTTCTTTTCTCCCTTTCTTCCTCTTCCTCGCAGCTTCATTCCCTCTTCTTCTTTCCCCCTTTCTTCCCCCAGTAGAACCTCAGCAGGTGTACCTTGAAAAGCTTCTAAGTGTTGGGGCGACACCCGACTTCGCAGCGAAGTCGGAGTGCGCCCCTCAAGTGGAGCGCAATAGGGAACCCGAAGTACGCACCAGGACAGGAGATATTTGAAAATTTGACTAAGTGTCAAAGGGCGACACCCGACTTCGCAGCGAAGTCGGGGTGCGCCCTTCTTCTTGGGCGCACTAGGGGAATAGTTCATCAGAAAAACGGCTAAGTGTTGGGCGACACCCGACTTCGCAGCGAAGTCGGAGTGCGCCCCTTTTCCAGTGCGCAATCCGAACAGCGGATGAAGACAGCCAAGCACCGGTGCGCAACCCGACTTCGCAGCGAAGTCAGAGTGCGCCCTTTGACCGGTGCGCAGTTGGGTAAAGTCAACTCAAAAATTTGCTAAGGCAAGAAGGCCTTCCAACTGCGTTGTTTTCCTCCTGCGCAACCCGATAGCGCCCGAATTCCTGGCGAAGTTGGATAAGCTGCCTTTCAAGGCAGACACGTGTCACACCTCAGCATCCGACAAGTATCCACCTTCGGGATTCGAGCCAAGACTTGACCGCGCAAGGACAAAGTATGGGCTACACTATCGGCGCCATCTGTCACCATTTAAGCCGATGTGAAGTGTCATCTGCCGCACCTACCCGCATTCCTGCTGACCGAAGACTTATCCCAACGCGCTGCCACGTAGCTGTACCGCCTTCAGGGACACCATGCTGCTAGGACAGTCCGGCCCGACAGAAGTCAGCATCAGCAGCTCCTCAGCCGCTCGTGTCAGCTACTGTCTTGTCTGGGACTTTGTGCCCATGAATGTAATCGGGGGGAATTTTGGGCTATAAATACCCACCACATTTTCATTGTAAGTGGTGGAAGGGGAATATATTGCTAGGGAACAATTGTAGCTGTGCGTTTGCCTCAAATACAGACATACACTTGGCTCTGCTTATTGTCTTTTATCTTGCATGCTGCCTCTCCTTGTCATTTCTGCCTCATGTTTCTTGTGTCATTGCTTGCTGTTGTACTGAACTCTGGACTCCAGCATTTGGTGGCCAAGTATTCCTGGAATGCATAGATAGAGGATACATGGGATCGCTGATAGCTGTAGTTTCAATGTATGTTTGTAGATGAATGTTGTTAGTAGTGGTGATTGATTCGTTGTCGTGCTGCTTATTCCCCCCACCCAACTCCAATCACATTTGGAATCCCTTTCTCGCACTTTTATCTCTTTCCGCATTTTTATCTCTTTCCTGCACTCTTATCTTAACCCAACCCCCATAGGAAGCCGGCCTTCTCCGGAGATTGGCACGGAAGGCATTCCTTCCTTCCGGCCTTTCAATCTGTGGGCGAATCTGGGCGCATTAACAACAAATCCTTTCCTCATGGCAGATTCGTAACCAACAGTTTCTGGCACGCCCGGTGGGACGCATGTTATTCCGATTTGATAAACCCGCCTGTGTCAAACGGTTTCACCGGTGGGACATGGAAGTTTCCCACCCCCAAACAGAATCGAAGTACTAGTGCTCGCTTCATTGCTGTTCAAAATCTGAGCACCTGGCGACTCTGCAAATTATCTGAACATTCTCTGAGTCCGTGAAGACCGGTCCTAACGCCTTCATGCAAACGAGAAGGTGGCGAGCAAGGAATCCGGAGAACCCGCCTGACTTTTACGAACTTGACATTGACGCTCCAGGCGAGCGCGTCAGGCTGGCTGATTACCAAGCTCGCGAAGAAGAAATCCAAGAAGAAGCCGAGGCTGAAATCCAAGAAGCCGAGGCTGAGGTTGAACAAGTTGAGGCCGAAGAAGAATCCACATCTTCGGACAGTTCCGATACCGAGTACACTACCGGGTCAGAAGCAGAAATGGCTGATCATCTAGACGATGATGACCTCTTCCCGACGGTGGATTCTACGGGGCCCTTGGCCCTAGTCGGACAGCAAGTTGTGCCCCCTGCTGCCTTAAAGTCTATCCCTACGTACGACGGCTACGGCAAGACGGCGTATGAACACATCCAGGACATCCTTGCCCTGGCTGCACTACACTCCATCACTGACGAAAGTGTGAAGACCCGTCTGCTGGCCCTTTCCCTAAGGGGAAAGCTTCTCTACTGGTGGAGATCACTGCCAGAGGGATCCATCACAGGGTGGCGACAGTTAGCCGGCAGGCTCGTGAAAGGATGCAACGAGTCTGCTGATCCCTCTTCTTTGTTGCATCAGTTCCAAAGTATTCAGAGACACCCCCAAGAGGAGGTGTCAGACTTCAACATCAGGTTTGCGAGGTCTTGGAAACGAGTGCCTCGCGAACTCCGACCGTCAGCAGGTCAGGCCGCCTACTACTACCTGAGGTCTTTCAACTCAGACATTTGCCTGCTGCTGAAGGTTGCCAGAATCAACACGTTCCCTGCTCTGTACGAAGCTGCCCAGCAAGCTGAAATGGACATCATCTCCATCGGCAGGCTTCCGCACAGAGTGCAACCGCCCATCTACCCTGATTTTCCCCGATCGCAGTACCCGTCAGCTTCTGGTTCGGAGCCGTCCACTTCAGGACAGCAACCCCAGCAGCAATGGAATCCGGCGCCGGTCGTGAACCCTTACGGCCCGCCGCAGATTCATTATCCGCCTCCCCGTCCTCCGCGTTTTCCAGCACTTCCTGCTCCCCCGCAGCATGCACAATATTCCACTCCTCCTCCATTGGCTGCATTGCCTCCCCCAGCTCAGTTGCCGCCGCCTCCTGGCCATGATATTCAGAATCAAATCCTACAGGAGGTACGGGCTCTGGCCTCTGGCTATCACACCATGTCTAACGACATGACTGTCCTGAAAAAGAAGCAGGCCCAAATGGACCTAGCTCCAAGGAGGCCATATCCGCCCTCGGCATTGACAAAGGATCGGCCCCCCGAGCAACAATTGCAACGGCGGCCCCCTCCGAGGAATGCTGCCATTGAGGATGAACCTGGTACATCTGACCAGGTCAACTGGTGCACCACGTGCAATGACCCGCATGCCGAGGAAGACTGTACGCTGCATCAGCACTACCTCCAGACCTTGGCCGACAGCGCCATAGAGGACGAAGAACTCTACATGATCCTGGGCGACGAAAGCAATTTCGCCGTTTCAGACGAAGTTCCGATGCCGCCTCCTGCCAAGGAAAACAAGAAGTCTGCCGAAGCTGCAGCCAAACCCTTAAAAGTGTACGCCAGAAGAGACAAGGCGCAACCTGAGGAGATACCGCCCTACAAGAGGCTGTGGCCCTACACAGCCAAAGACAAGGCTCCTCCGGCAAAGACTCCCGCAGTCAAGCCTCCCGTAGCCAAAACTCTTCCGGCTAAAGCTCCCGCTGCTCAGCCTCCAGCTGAAACAAAAGAACAAGCTCAGGAAAAGCTGAGATATCCGTCTCTGACCAAGAGACAGAGAGTTGAGGCCACTCAACAGTACCGGACGAAGTATGAGCCGGCAAAAGAAGCGGAAGGAGCTAGCACTTCAGGCTACAGCATAGTAGACGAGTTGAAGAGAACTCCCGCAAGAATCAGCATGTATGATGCTCTTCAGCTCCCAGGCCAGGTTGATCTGCTGCAAGAATCTCTGAAAATCATGAAGAACGGCAAGCAGATACAGCCCGCTGTCCTGGTGCAACCCCCAACAGTCTCAGCCACTGGGAAGAACAGACCACCTCCCTTCTATCTGTCATTACGGATGCAAGGGTACATAGTACACAACTGCATGGTGGACTCTGGCGCTTCCACGACCGTAATGCCGAGAGCCGTCTGCGACGAGATCGGGATGGAGTACACAAGGAGCAGCCAAGGCGTGCTGCAACTAGACGGCACCCCTGTCAAGACAGTCGGTGTCATAAAAGACATCCCCATTCGGCTGCACAAAGCTCTCGACATCGTGGTCATCCAAGAGGTTGTGGTCGTCGACTTGGAACCCTACTTCGGCATGTGTCTCTCCAGGGAGTTCACTGCGAAGTTGGGCGGGTATCTGTCTCTGGACTACTCTCACATGGAAGTGCCCTTCAAGGGAAGGAGGCTGAAGATTTTCAATGAAAAGCCTTCCACCTACTTAGTAGAGAAGATACCCGGAGAAGAGCCTGAGGATTGCATGGTTCAGCTGACGGAGGAGGAACTGGTGACAGTGGACATGACGGAGCAAGCTCTCGAGCAGCTGCAAGTAGAAGATGAATTCTCCTTGCGGGACTTCAACGCCGTGATTGAAACAGAGCAAGGCTGCTACACCATTGTTCAGCCTGAGAGGCTTGACAAGTCAGCCAGGAGAGAAGTGGGACCTGCACCTGAGAAGCTGTGGAAGCTTTTCTTTGATGGCGCGCGATGCAAAAATGGCGCCGGTGCTGGAGTACTTTTGGTTTCCCCAACCGGGATCCAGAAGGATTACACCTATAGGCTGGCTTGGAGCTGTACCAACAACGCGGCGGAGTACGAAGCCCTGTGCTTGGGTTTGCGAAAGGCGGAGAGGTTGGGAATCAAACATCTGCAGATCTACGGAGATTCAGAGCTAGTATGCCACCAGATCACGAGCAAGTGCGCCTCCAAAAAGCACTATCTCAAGGCGTACCGAAATCGGGTCTGGGATCTGATGGAGTCTTTTGACTCGTTGAATGTCAAGGCTATCTCACGAGAGAAAAACAAGCATGCTGACATTCTGGCGTCTGTTGGAGCCAGGTACGTTCCGGCTGATGACACTGTCCAGAAGCCGAAGCCGGTTCGTACCATTTACAGGCCTTCTGTGCCTGATAAGGACACCCACTGGCAGGTGTTCAACTGTGACGAAGAGATCGTCACATTTTTGGTAAATGAAGCCTGTTCAATCGAAGGTAGAGACCCTGATGACGAGCAATATGAGGGGTTGATACAGTTAAAAAACAATCATGTCCCAAAAGGACTGATTACTCTTGAGAGTCTCTTTGATCAAAATGACAGAGCCATATCTCACCGGATCAAAGTAGACCCGAAGCAGTATGCTGACCTGGAGCTGGAACCTGGTAAATCAATCAAGGTCGGGACAGACTGCACCACAGAGGAACTCGAGCAGATCAGAACATTATGTCAAGAGTTCCCTGACATAGTAGCCTGGAGCTACCAAGACTTGAAGGGGTATGACAGAGAAATAATCCAGCATACCATTGAGCTAGAAGATGGCGCCAAGCCATTCCGGCAAAAGCAGAGGGCCGTCAATCCAAAAATCGAGGCCATGATGAAAGCCGAGCTCTTGAAGATGCTGGAGGCCAAGATCATCTACCCCATCAAGCATTCATCCTGGGTTGCGAACTTGGTTCCTGTGAGGAAGAAGAACGGAGACATTCGTCTTTGCGTGGATTTCAGAAATCTAAATCAGGCCTCCCTCAAGGACCATTATCCGCTTCCCCAGATCGATCAGATCCTCCATATAGTTGTTGGGGCCCAAAGATTTTCCCTCTTAGACGGTTTTTCCGGCTACAACCAGATATGGGTCAAGGATGAGGACCAGCACAAGACGGCGTTCACCACCAAATGGGGGACGTTCGCCTATCAGCGCATGCCTTTCGGCTTATCCAATGCTGGCGCCACATTCCAAAGAGCCATGGACCTGGCCTTCCGAGAGCTGCTCAACAAAGTGATTGTCATCTACTTGGATGACATGACTGTTTTCTCTCACAAGCGAGAAGATCATGTTCTTCACCTGCGGCAAATATTCGAAAGGTGTCGAGAATTCGGCATCTCCATAAACCCGAAGAAATCTGTCTTCGCGGTGAAAGAAGGAAAGCTGTTGGGGCATGTCATCTCCGAAAAAGGCCTGGCTATAGATCCTGATAGAGCAGAGGCCCTCCTCCGCTTGCCCGCCCCAATCGACAAGAAAGGGCTGCAGTCCTTCTTCGGCCAAATCAACTTCGTGCGGAAGTTCATACCGGACTTCGCACAGGTGATCAAGCCTATGGCCGAGTTGCTGAAAAAGAATACAGAATTTCTGTGGACTGAAGAAAGGGAGCAAGCCTTCGAGGAGATCAAAGCTCGCATTGCACAAGCACCGGTGTTGATCAACCCGGATTACTCCAAGGATTTCATCCTGTACGCGGTGGGAGAACCAGAGAGTTACGCCGCAGTCCTGACCCAAAAAGGAGAAGATGGCGAGGAGCGCCCCATCGCGTTCCTGAGCCAAGTGATACAGCCGCACGAAGAAAAGTACAACTTTATAGAGCGGCAGGTTCACGCTGTCATGAAATCTCTCCGAAAGTTCAGGCACTTTGTCTCCCAGAGTAAGATCACTGTCTTTGTGATCCACCCGGACGTTCGAAGCTTCATCATACAAGGAGAGCCGGGTCACAAGAGAGCAGGATGGATTGCCAAAATCCAGGAGTTTGACATCGAAGTGCGGCCAACCAAGTTAATCAGAGGCCGAGCCTTGTGCCAGGAGCTAGCCCGAAGCGCGGCAGCCGAGATATCCGCCTGTGAGTGGGAGGATCCAGCAACACGCATCAACCTAGCCAACTCCTTACCCGAGGAGTGCGACTGGACAGATGAACTGGTGAGATATTTCTCCCGGAAGATGTCCGGGCCCCCTGAACGCCTCCTCACGAAGGAGGTTTCGGCTAGGTGCACTGAAGTACACTCTTCGCCCCGAGGGGCTTTTCTTTAAAAACATCGACGGCATCCTGTTGCGGTGCGTCGGAAAATCAGACCAGTCTAGGGTCCTTGGAGAATTTCACTCCGGGATGCCTGGAGGTCATTATTCTGCAAGGCCTACGGCCTTGAAAATAATCAGAGCTGGGTACTACTGGCCCACTCTTTTCTGCGACGCTCATGCGGTCTGTTCCAAGTGTGATCAATGCCAGAGATTTGCTGGCAGAAACAGAAAAGCACCCCTGCCCCTTCAACCAATCCAAGCCGAGACTCCGTTTCAGCAATGGGGTCTGGACTTCATCGGGGTGATCTCGCCGAATTCTGCAGCGGGCCACAAGTTTATCTTAACCGCCACCGATTACTTCACACGGTGGGCAGAGGCGATCCCCACAAAGAACGCCGACCAAGAGACGGTCATCAGATTCCTTGAGAGCCTGATTACCCGTTTCGGGGTCCCCGAGTCAATAGTGACGGACAATGGTCCGGGGTTCGCAGGCGCGGTACTCACAGAGTACACCAGCAAATTCGGCATCTATCACAAGATGTCTTCCAACTACTACCCGCAGGGGAACGGTCTCGCCGAGTCCACCAACAAGAATCTACTGAAGATCATCCGAAGGACAGTGGAAAATAACAAGAGGACTTGGCACCTACTCCTGAATCGGGCGCTATGGGCGGACAGAATTTCATTCAAGAAGTCCATCAAAACGTCCCCTTATGCGCTCGTGTACGGCAAAGAAGCTGTCTTGCCAACGCACATTGAAATACCCGCTCTCTGGATGCTTGATGAGGAAAGAAGCAGCGGGGATCCAGTAGAAGACAGACTTTGCCAACTGCTGCAGTTGGAAGAAGACAGAGAGAAAGCGTACCAAGCCTTCACCAAACACGCTGAAGCAACTCAAGGCTGGTTCGCAAAAGGCACCACTGCCCGAGTTTTCAAAATTGGGGACCTGGTGCTGAAATGGGACTCGTTGAAGGCGAAACCCGGCAACCATGGAAAGTTTGACGCCCTCTGGGAGGGCCCCTATCAGATTGCCCGGGTGAATCAGTTCAATGCATATGTGCTCCGGGACATGGAGGGACATCCTCTCCCCATTCCCGTCAACGGGTTCCACCTGAAATTGTACCACCACTGAAGGCACCCGAAAGGGGTCTTTCTTTGTACAGATTTCCCTTTTTGTGTTTTAAGTTTTCATCATGTAAATATTTCAGTTTTTCAGTTTTTAGTTTTCCAAGTAGCCCAAGTAGGTCTGAGGCAAATGCCCGACTTCGCAGCGAAGTCGGGCAGCGCTCATCAAATGGGGCGAAGTAGGGAAGAAAGCAGTTGAAAAAGGAACTAAAATGTCTAAGTCTGACTGCCCAACCCGACTTCGCAGCGAAGTCGGGCTGCGCCCTCTCCAAAGGGCGCAGTCGGGTAGCAGACTACAAAGAAATGCCAAGAATCGGACTGCGCCCCAGTTGCTGGGCGAAGTCGGATTGCGCCCGTTTTTCGGGCGAAGTCCGACTGCGCCCCCAATTTCGGGCGCACCCTGGGTGATCCAATAGAAGCTGAAAGCGCCTAAGTCTAATATCGAAGTTCGACTTGCGCCCACTTTTGGGGCGAAGTTCGACTTGCGCCCACTTTTGGGGCGAAGTTCGACTTGCGCCCCGAATTCCGGGCGAAGTTCGGCACATGTTGGGTTATGGACTATAAAGTTTCTTTGAAGAGTGTGCCCGAATGGTGGCGGTGACGTCAGCAACGGCACAACAATCGAGGAGGCTTTAAATGATTGCGCAATTACCAAAAAAGATGCATTTAAAGGGTAAGGTGCGTTTTGGGCCAATAAAGCACGCTTTTCCAGAGAAGCCCATACGCAGCCGCCAAAGTCATAACGTCTCCACCAACCCAGAGTTAACTGCCCTAACTCCCTCCCTCGCGCCATTAATGATTGCAGTCGCTGTCTACAAAAGGACTCTAGCACGGCCAGAAAATTCATAATGTTCGAGCTGACTCCCGGACTGCAAAGAATAAACCTGACAAGCTCAGAAGTTGTCGTTCCTGTCCCTGATTGTTTCAACAAGGATGGACAAGGGGAAAGCGCCCGTACAGGCGCAATCAAGTGAAGAACCACGCGAAGCTGAGTCTCCAGAGTCAAGCGCTCATGAGAGCACAGCGCCGCAGAAGGACAAAAAAGGAAAATCCAGAACGAAGAGGCGCGTAGTTGGCCAGACTCCGCCGCCACCCATCAATCGTCTGTCTGGATACAAGGATGGTTCGTTTTCCATCAGTCTCACGAAGCTGCGTCTGACTATCGCAAAGTGGGTGGATAAGGTTTCGCCTTCCCACCACCTCGGAGCTGCTTTCAAATCAAACCTTTACTGGTTCCTATGCCCTCCGACACACTGGTGCCCGGAGCTGGTTGAAGTGATTGCTGAATATTACAAACCAGCTGTGCGGCAGGTCTGCGATAACAAAGGAAGGGTGTTGTTCACTCTCTTCCGAGAGAGCATCCAGCCAGCATTCGCCCCAGGGCTTCAGTACAGCCCAGACGCAATTATCAGAAGGGTGAACATAGAAGAGCAGACCGGCAGATTTTCTCAGACGAAGCGAATGAGAGAGTTCCTAAACTCCGAGCTGAAGACTCCGCTGGCGGCTGGACAGTGGCCGACTGGCCCCATACCGCTGGACCGATTCGAGAACAGATATATCTATATCATCCTGGCGTGGGTCCTCGGCTGCGACTCAGACAGGGTGGTGCGACCTTTTCAGCTGGCGATGGCCGAGTGCATCCTGCACGGGGAGTTTTACGACTCCACGGCGCAGAAAGGCGGGAAGCGCCCAATCTTCTACGACTGGGCGGACTGGTTGGCCTACGCAATTCATGCGAGCTTGGTGAGACTGCAACAGAAGCAGTCGACGGACTTCCGGTTTTGCTCTTTTCTCACATGGCTATGCCTGTATCACATGCATCACCGGATGAACGTCCCCAACCTGAAAAAGCTGAGCGAACAAGGAGAGCCGCTCCCCGTGTACGAGTGGACTGAGGCCCTGTACCGGAAGGGCTCATTTTATGAGTTCAATGTCCAATTTCTGGGCCAGGCAATGGGATTGTTCAACCGGGGCGCGACTCGCCCACCAGCGGCTATGACGAAGTGTCTGTCGAACAATGAGTTCGGGGATACCTTCAGGCTAACTCAGGGCATCGTTGTCCGAATCTACGGATTCAAAGGAATGCCGTGTTTGTTGCCCTACTTCTGCACAGACCATCAGTTCGGGATGGAGGTGGCGCGGCAAATGGATTACGTCGAAGAGGAATTTGGCCAGGGAAAGAAGAGGGGTCACATATTCAAATATCCTATGACCTGGGCCAATATTCAAGTCTTCGAAATCGGGCAGCACGTTTATCTCGAGCGGGAGCTGATGGAAATGGGCCTGATTATGCTGCCCCAACGCTGGAAGTATGACCCAATCGGGGTCCGGGGAAAGTTCACGCACATCTGTCCTAGAGCTGAAATCATGCAAGAAAGAAGGAACAGGACAGGTGCGGACCTCCACTGGCGCATTCATTTGATGCAGTCATGGCCACCATGGCATGAGTTTTATTGTGAGGAGGTCACTTACGATCCTGATCGGAACCCGGACCATCGAATGGAGTCAGCTGGATTCAAGAAGTTCCTCGCTAAGGTGGCGCCGCTCAATCGGCATAAGGACAAAATCCTCGAATGTTGGAAGATGAGGTGTCGCACGCAACACGACAAATCAAGCCGGAGGAACCTTGCCGTTGATGATGAGTTTTCGGCACTTTATGATCAACATGTCGACACGTGGCAGCCCTTTGAATTTCGCAATTGCGTCCCCCAAGGCGCAAATATAAGGTATAAAAGAAGGGCTACCTCTCAGTCATTATCAACCCCAGCGACTTCCAGCGCAACTCCATCCAGCAGCCAAGTGGGCCCGATGCAGCCTGTAGCTCCTGTGGCAGTGCCCGAAGCGGCGCAAAGGTCAGAGCGGTCAACTCCCGAGCTGGCTCCTCCAGCAGAAACAGCGTCAGTACCGCCCACCAGCGGACCGAGTGCGGCAGGTATTCTCCCAGCGCGACCCAGGTACAAGTTTACCGTGGGGACATCAGCGCCTGCCGCCCCGTTATTGCCGCTTTCTTCTGGACCAGCCACGGCGTCGGGAGAAAAGAAAAAGAAAAAGGTCGAGAGGACCAAGCGACCCAAGGAGCCAGTGCAGCAGTCGGCCGCAGAGCAGCCGCAAGCCGGAGGTTGTCTCTTTAGACAGCCCCGAACCAGAAGCGAGCGTCCAGGCTGCGACCATCCCTTCAGCGTCGGCTCAGGCGGAGCCCGCAGGTACGTCCTCTGTGCCACTTGCCCAAGTCCGCGTCGGCCCTGCAAAAACCCCATCTTCCACTCCATCAGGGCAAGCCGTAGCCGTGTCTCCCGCCTTACAACCTACCCCGCCATCCAGCGACCTCCACTCGTTTGACCAGTTTGCTCAGGATCCCAACGCCTTTCAATCCCTGAGTCAAACCCTAGAGCTCTTCCCCGCAGCTAGCGCCGAAGCTGCTCCCTCATCTCCGCATCCTTCACCCCAGCCGACCGAAACCCTACCAGCGCCATCCACTCAAACTCCTGTCACCCCTAGGACCCGGTCGCCCTCAAAGGCTACTACCCCCTCTGGTATCCCTCCTACTTCATTGTTCGCGGGGAAGATGCCGCAGCAAGCCCAGGCGCTGGAAGACCTCGATTTCATGAGCATCACCGAGGACCAGCCTCTGGCAGTAAGAGCCGTGGGAGGATCAGCCTCCTTTCTTCAAGGCGTTAAGCGCAGAAGGGCCGAAGAGATAGCCGCCCCGGTCAAACGCACAAAGTTTGACCTAGATCGGAGAGTGCTTACGACAGAAAAGCTGATTCCTAAGGTGAAGAAGCCTCTCCGTGACATGACCGAGGCTGACTACGAGCTTCAGACAAAGGAGAAGAACTTTGACGATATCAACGAGGAATACGAGATCCGCGGTATTCGTCGTAGAACAGACAACCTCCTTGTCAAGCATCTCGAGACCCAGGAGGCGCTTTTCCAGCTGCAGAATACCACAAGGCAGCTCGAAGAAGACTTGGCTAGGGCCACTGCGCAGTTGGGGTCAGCACAGCAAGAAGTAGAAGATCTTAAGGCTCAGCTGGCCGCCGCTCAGCAGACAGCCGAGCAAGAGAGAAAAGCAGCGCTAGAGCAGGTTTCACAACTGCAAGATTCGCTGAAACAGGCACAGTCGCAGCTCGCAAAGAAAACATCACAAGCGACGGCCTTTTCCAAGAGCAAAGCAAAGGAGATGCGCGCTAGTCTGCTACAAGGTTGCAAGCCCAACCTTGTCAAGTCTTTGACAGTTCTGGATTTCGTATCCAGAATTGAAGAAGTGTCTGCCCAGGGAAAACCTGTGGTAGAGGAAGCCGAACACCAGGCGAGGCAATGGCTAGACCTGGCTGTGAAACTCGAGGAGTTAGAGCGCGAAGGCTTCCAAGTCGCCCCCATGTCGCAACTTGCATCAGAGTGGGCAGATGCAAGGGTAACCTTGCACACTTATTTTTCCAGGGCAGAAAAAATCAGAACGGCCAGGAAGGCGCTAGACGCCTTAGAACATGAAAGACACATTCTCCTGGCACCTTTTCACATTCTGTCCGAGCACGGGTGTCCGAGCTATGTCAGAGATGACGAGTTCCTCACCCTTGAGCAGGTAAAGAAGAACTGGCTGTCCTTCGAGGCAGATACAGCTGAAATTGATAGCTGGACAGAGCCAGTTCAAGAAGCGCAGGTCGCTCAAATGGTGGCTAAGTACTGCAAGATCAACTCTTCTCTTGAGGAGTTGGGAAAAAGATATAACACCATTGACCTGCACGCGGTCGCTGCATTCCACGCAGTACTCAGAGAGATCAGCGACCCCACTCCCTTCCAAGCCGCAGCCTGGGATCAAGCTAAGGCTGCGCTCGAACGCATAAGCAAGCGAGAGGCCGAAAGTGGAGAGCCTTCAGATTCAGAAGGCGAGACTGAGGAGGCAACTGGTGAAAGCGAACCTGAAGAAGAACAGTTGCCCCAAGGAAAGCAACCAGAGCAGCAGAAAGCAGGGGAAGGAAGTTCCTCTGCACCCAAAGGATAAAGGCATGGTTCTTTGCGTCGAGGCGAGCTCGACACCCCGCGAGCCGCCAGGAATGTTGCCACATTTTGCACAGGGGTGCCATGTTTTTGGTTTCTGCAAGTGAGCTGCTCTTTTCCTTCCCTTCTCCTCATTTTCCCTGTCTTCTTTTCTCCCTTTCTTCCTCTTCCTCGCAGCTTCATTCCCTCTTCTTCTTTCCCCCTTTCTTCCCCCGAGTAGAACCTCAGCAGGTGTACCTTGAAAAGCTTCTAAGTGTTGGGGCGACACCCGACTTCGCAGCGAAGTCGGAGTGCGCCCCTCAAGTGGAGCGCAGTAGGGAACCCGAAGTACGCACCAGGACAGGAGATATTTGAAAATTTGACTAAGTGTCAAAGGGCGACACCCGACTTCGCAGCGAAGTCGGGGTGCGCCCTTCTTCCTGGGCGCACTAGGGGAATAGTTCATCAGAAAAACGGCTAAGTGCTGGGGCGACACCCGACTTCGCAGCGAAGTCGGAGTGCGCCCCTTTTCCAGTGCGCAGTCCGAACAGCAGATGAAGACAGCCAAGCACCGGTGCGCAACCCGACTTCGCAGCGAAGTCGGAGTGCGCCCTTTGACCGGTGCGCAGTTGGGTAAAGTCAACTCAAAAATTTGCTAAGGCAAGAAGGCCTTCCAACTGCGCTGTTTTCCTCCTGCGCAACCCGATAGCGCCCGAATTCCTGGCGAAGTTGGATAAGCTGCCTTTCAAGGCAGACACGTGTCACACCTCAGCATCCGACAAGTATCCACCTTCGGGATTCGAGCCAAGACTTGACCGCGCAAGGACAAAGTATGGGCTACACTATCGGCGCCATCTGTCACCATTTAAGCCGATGTGAAGTGCCATCTGCCGCACCTACCCGCATTCCTGCTGACCGAAGACTTATCCCAACGCGCTGCCACGTAGCTGTACCGCCTTCAGGGACACCATGCTGCTAGGACAGTCCGGCCCGACAGAAGTCAGCATCAGCAGCTCCTCAGCCGCTCGTGTCAGCTCATCGTCTTGTCCGGGACTTTGTGCCCATGAATGTAATCGGGGGGAATTTTGGGCTATAAATACCCACCACATTTTCATTGTAAGTGGTGGAAGGGGAATATATTGCTAGGGAACAATTGTAGTTGTGCGTTTGCCTCAAATACAGACATACACTTGGCTCTGCTTACTGTCTTTTATCTTGCATGCTGCCTCTCCTTGTCATTTCTGCCTCATGTTTCTTGTGTCATTGCTTGCTGTTGTACTGAACTCTGGACTCCAGCATTTGGTGGCCAAGTATTCCTGGAATGCATAGATAGAGGATACATGGGATCGCTGATAGCTGTAGTTTCAATGTATGTTTGTAGATGAATGCTGTTAGTAGTGGTGATTGATTCGTTGTCGTGCTGCTTATTCCCCCCACCCAACTCCAATCACATTTGGAATCCCTTTCTGCACTTTTATCTCTTTCCGCATTTTTATCTCTTTCCTGCACTCTTATCTTAACCCAACCCCCATAGGAAGCCGGCCTTCTCCGGAGATTGGCACGGAAGGCATTCCTTCCTTCCGGCCTTTCAATCTGTGGGCGAATCTGGGCGCATTAACAACAAATCCTTTCCTCATGGCAGATTCATAACCAACAGATCCCACTTCGAACATGCAATAGCATCGAAATGTAGAAATAAAATACAAGATTGCAATATAATCCATTATCTATAAATATAAACCAAAGTACACAATGGACATTAACTTATATAGCTCAACTATCTATATAGCTCAACTATCTGCAATACATCATACTTTGGCAAACAACTCTACTAAAAACCATACTTTGGCCAGCAACAAAATTTGGCCAATCATATACATCAATGAACTACATACATGCACAAACCAATCCACCAAAAAAGGAGATACACACATATAGTTTTTATGCGATGGGTAGGCAGTTGCTAACTACCCAACTACCACCGAACTACCCATATACATTAGAAATTAAAATATCCCATTACATTATTACAAACACATGGCCCTTGGCCTCGTGGATAGTAAAAATAACTTTACTTTACTTTTACTATCATAAATCCATGTCACCAACTTTCATCCCACTTCGAACATGCAATGGCGTTGAAATGGAATACAACATTGCAATATAATCCATTATCTATAAATATAAATAAAAGTACACAATGGACATCAACTTATATAACTCAACTATTTGCAATACATCATACTTTGGAAAACAACTCTACCAAAAACCATACTTTGGCCAACAACACAATTCGGACAATCACAAACATTGATGAACTACATACATGTACAAACCAATCCACCAACAAGGGAGATACACACATATAGGTTTTATGCGATGGGTAGGCAGTCGCTAACTACCCAACTACCACCAAACTACCCATATACATTAGAAATTAAATATCCCATTACATTATTACAAACACATATTGGATAAACATGTCTTCCCATATGGCCCTTGGCCTCGTGGATGGTAAAAATAACTTTACTTTACTTTTACTTGACAAACACACATATGGCAACTCTTATTTACACATTATCAACTCATACGCATGCATTCATCCACTCATGCAAACATGTCAATCCATCTACCATCAAGGTATTTCCCCTTTATTCTGTAATTTCCTTTACACATTTTTTCATGTTTTCCACCTCTTCCTAGAGGATCACTAGCCTGTGACAAAGTCCTGACCTTGTTGCTTAGATTATTTCTTAAACCATATCGCTTCTACTACAATATTTGAGTACAAAAAGGTAATTTTTAATTCCCTCATACACAAATATTTCTATCTATCTATAATACAGACACACACTTTTCCCTTTTTAAAAGGATTTAGAGACTTCCTTTTGCAAAAGACCTTCACAAGTGCCTTTGAATTTGATGACTATCAAGAGTTGCAGTCTTGACATTTTGCTCAGGCAAATTTCACGGTCCTGTTATGTCTTGTGGAGCTCCAACTACAAAAGTTGGGATACTTATATTTGTGATTGCATTGATGGCCAAGGTAAGTTGAAATGTGCTTCAAAAGACACACAACATACTTCAATAAATCATGACCATGCAAGTGAGACATGACATGTACTAGAATCTAATTACGAGAAGATAATGGTGGATTTTGAGGGAGAAAGGTTTAGTAAGACATTTCTAAGAAAACTTATACACTGCTTCAGATCTCCAATTTATTACATGTACAGGATCTATAACTAAAATAAATGAGAGAATAAGATCAAGTGGTCTGGTGCAAGCAAATGCTTTCTATTTTAAAATACGATTTTATTACAAAAGAAATTGGGTTTTGAGGGTCACCATACTCACATTAGGCCTCTTACTGCACCTTTGGCCCATTAGATTATCCTAGAATCTTCCTATATTGAAAGATCAGTGGGATATCATAAACAAGAGGTTCTAGAAAGGGTTAAAAGGCTTATTTGATACTCTTAACACAGGCCTACCCATTTTGAATGGAGTGTTTTTAATTTTAATTTTAAACCTTAAAATGATGGGCAGTATTAGTTCGAGGGTTTAATTAAAGCCAATGTATTATTGACCATTAAAAATGTATTACCCTTTTCGAAATATTTAACAATGATATGGTACAGACTACCACAGGGAATTTTATTAACACACTAAAGCCCCTGTTTGGATTATATCATGTACAAAATGCCTCATATCCTCTTTATGCAATCAAATAATACAGATTCCATATTTTGAATCTAGGACACATCATTAAGAGGACCTTAATATGTGTAACAAGGTGCTATTTTCTTCATTGATATTTTCTTCTATGATGTCTACTTCTTTCTTTCTTCTTCCTTGTTGTATGTCATCATCATTTTTGTTTTCTTACTGTTGTCATGCATCTTTCTTCTATTTTGTTTTCATCAACAATGTTAGCTTGTTCTTAAAATTTTATCCCTTTCATCTCTTGTTTTTAATGTCAAAATTTCCTTTTGGAATGTAGTCATTTTCTAATGTTATGTTTGATGTTGGCATTTCCATTTTTTTTGTTGTTGATGATGGCATCTTATCTTCATCATTTTTATAGTCCTCGATGTCAAATTCTTGTTCTTTACTTATTTTCTCATCTTTATCTGTAGTGTTTTTTTCCGTCCTATTAGCATCTGTAGTTTTCTATCTCATTGACAGTGTCGGCATTCTTTTTATTTTTCATGGGCCTTTTCTAACTTAGATATGGAGACTAAGTATGATTCTTCATTGTATCTTGTACTTGTTAATATTTTTCCTTCTTCTTGAGTTTTTCTGAATGTGAGTTATTCCTTCTCTCCTCCTTTATTGGTGAAGAACTGTTTCCATTGTTTGTGGCCTGTTTTAATTGCTTTTACAATCTGTTTTTCCAATCTGAAGAGCATGCCATGACTCTTCTTCCCATATGAAGAGCATGCCATATAACTATTTTTTTTTTTTTTTAATTTACATGGTGGAATCGGTAGCCGCCACAAATCCGGGCAGGCTGTCCGGATTTTTATGGCCGCCACAGTATTCTGTGTTGTCCGCCCCGGAAGCTGCCACACAGATCTTCGTGCAGTCCACCCCTATAACCACCATGCCACAATCATTTTAAACATTTTACGCCGCTAAAAGCACCAGGAAAGGGACAAGCGTTCAGTCCGGCGAGGCCCGAGATTTGAACCTTGGACCTCTGCCCCCCTTACGGGGTTTGGTCGAACCAATTGGTCTACACCTCGGACCTATGCCATATAACTATTGAAAGGAAACTTTGTGCTAATTTCAGCCAAAAGAAGAAACACCTAAATAAGTGATCTGGTTTTATGGGCTTCCTGGTTTGTAACTGTGCTAAAAGAATGGGAACAAACAAACATATGCACAAGTATTCTATGTTAATCAGATAGGTAGTGTACAATGAGAGAGAGGTATGAGTCTGTGATATCTCCTCTATTATTCCCGTTCTCTAACTTACGGAAATACAAGAAGACATATTTATACACAGGTAAGCTGTGAAGAGGTGTTGTAGAAAACCAAACCGTTCACAAGATCACATGACAATTGGTGAACTATTCAAATCCAAGTGTTCTATCTTAATTAGATAGAAAGTGTACAATGATCTTTGTAGGAGAGATGTATGAGTATGTGATATCTCCTATATTCTTATCATTCTCAAACTCATGGAAATATAAGAAGGCATGCATATATATACAGACAAGCTATGAAGAGGTGTTATAGAAGATCAAATTGTTCTTCTCCAAACAATTACAAGATCACATGAAAGTTGGTGAAACAACCAACTGTTGGTATTTTGGTGATGACACCATAGTTGAAGATGATGCTAGTGTTAATGTGCCAAGACTTGTGCTGGCATCATATGGGTGGCATCTGAGCATTGACACTATGTTGGTGGCACGAAGCTCAAATGAAAGAGTTGGCGTTGTCCACTAGGGCGGCTTCAAGTTTGGAAGGTGGTGGATAGCCCTGATGGTTGGCAATAGGTGTTGCTGAGATTTGTTTTGGATAAGTTGCTTTTCCTTTGGGAGCAATAGACCTCATTGCTTATCAACTTTGGATCAGGTGGGGAAACTTCCACTCAATTTGATTGCGAGTAAGCCATCTCTCTTGGTGACCTACTTTGGTGACTTGATAGAGAATAATCTCTAGAGTCTTGGTGCGCTTGACCTACATGTCCACGATCTGATCGATGGCTCCTACAAAGGTGAAATTAGGATTTTGTGTGGTTACTTGTTGACGATTTTGTCACATTGCTTGGAGGGGTAGTAAAATCCAAAATTCTGTGATGATTTCTTGGTTTGTTTTCTTTCTTTTTGTTGTAAACAACACTCTAGCAATTTTGGCTATCATTTTTGCCCCCTTTTTGTAAATAAACTATATGTATAGAAGCTTCGCAAGGAAAAAACAGGAAAATGAAATACATGCCCAAAATTTTCTAAGGCATGAAAAGAGCTTCGCAAGCGAAGCTTCTATGAGACTAGCTTCGGGCCCCGTTTTTGCGAAGCAGTAGAGCAGCGAAGGAGAAAATTACAAAGTATGAAAACTGCTTCGCCGAAATCTCAGCGAAGCACCCGCTTCGGCCCCTTTCCTTGGCGAACCGTTTTTCCAGCAAGATCTTGCTTCGCCTGGAAATGCTGCGAAGCACCCGCTTCGGCCAATTGTCGTGCGAAGCCCCCTCACTAGGAGCCTAGCTGCCTTGGAGAAGTCGGAGAAATATCCTAAGGCAAAATTCTACTTCGGCCGAAAAACCCCCGAATGGCCATTTTGAAAAAGCTTCGCAGCGAAGCATTCTTTTAGTCCATCAGCGAAGCATCCATTTGCGAAGCAATTTTCCCGGCGAAGCGATGAGAGATTGGGAGCCATGTTTTGAAGAAGTAGATCTGCTTCGGCACTAAGTCTTTGCGAAGCTGTTTTTGAAGGTCCCTTCGCGCGAAGCACCCATGCAGAGAGGTCAGTCCCGCTTCGGCTCACATCCATCGCAAAGTAGGTCCCCGAACTGGAATTTGGCGAAGCTCTCCAGGGCACACACACCAAGGCCGGGTATCTTTTCGAGGCAATCGAGTGTTTCATAAATGCATTTTTACTTGCCCGAAAGACCCGGGACTCATTTTTGGCAATGGAAAAGGAAATATCAATCGCAGGAGGAGAACCCGACGGACCTAGCAGCCACTCGAGCACCGCACCCGGAGATTCAGGACGAGTCAGGCGGCCCATTAATGCAGATTTCCCCGGCTAATGCGGCCGTAATTGCTAAATATAGAAACAGATGTGAGAGCTCGGTCACGGGAGGAGCGAAGGCAGATTTCTCAGGTTTTCGAGGGCGTACTTCTGGATTTTGTGCATTGATGGCTCAGAGGGTCGGGTCCTCTATAAAAACCCATGAATTGTAATGGGAAAAGGGGGGGAACTTTTGCTAGAGAATTGTTGTATCTTGATTTCTGCAATAGATATTGAAGACTTTGAGCTCCATTTCTCTCATGAATGCTGCCTTCTGTGTTTATTTCTGTTATTCTTTTCTTCATTTGCATATTGTAGTTCTGCATTCTGGATTTAGGTGTGTGATGAAGGATTGAACCTTGGAATCATCCTGAAGGATACGTAAGAGATATAATATTGCGTTAGATTCCTTTTATGCCGCCTGTGGATAGTGGTTTCTGTCAAGTTCTTGTGTTTCCTCAATCGCTGTAATTCTGAATTCTGGATTTAGGCATAGGAAGATACTTGAACCCTGGAACTCTTCCAGAGGATACATAGGGAAGATAGCGCAATGTTTATTTTAGTTTTATTCTTTATATTTATTGCTGTTGTTTCAAGGTATTTGTTGATAATCGTGTTGCTGGTTCTTTCCCACCAAAATTGTTCTCACTTCTTACCCTATCCCCTTTTATTTCTTTCCTGCACTCTTGTCTTAAAAATACCGAGTAGTTTAGTTCGAGAGCCGGCCTTTCTCCGGAGATTGGCACGGAGGGCATCTCTTCCCTCCGGCCTTTCAATGTTGGTCCAGGTCTAGGGCGCGTATACGTACAAAATCCTTTCCTGTGGCAGATTTGTGACCAACAGTTTCTGGCACGCCCGGTGGGACCCGGTCAGTCTCACCTTGTGAGTGGTAGTGAGAGCAGATGCTCATCTCATTACCAAAAAGACTCTAGCATCTGGCGACTCTGTTCAACCTGGAAATCTCAAAGTCGTTGAGACCGATACTAAAAAATTTGTGCCTTCATGCAAACAAGATATAGAGTTAGGAATAGTGGGGAAGAAACTGAGTTTTTTGAACTTGATATTGACGCCTTCGGGGAACGCCCTAGGTTAGTAACACCCGAACTGCTGTTACGTGGAGCGTCTTCGCAAGAGGCTGCTTTTGACGAAGAAGGCCTAACTTCGGACAGCACAACAACTAGTCTTCCTCCCAATCCTCCTAACTCCCCTGATCATCCGAGTGTCTCCGTTTCGGTCAGCCATCAACAAGGAACTTCGGGAACTCCTGTTTTTCCGAACCCAGGCACCAGCATGGCACAACAACAGCAACAGCAGCAGCTGCCGCCACAGCAACAACCGCCCAGATTGTTCCCAGCATGGAACTCCTCCGGACCATTAAACTTAGCGGGACAAGGGCAGGTTCCGCCTGCTGCAATGAAGAAGATCCCTACCTTTGACGGCACGGGGAAGACAGCTTTGGAACACATTCAAGATATAGTTTCTCTGGCAGCGATTCATGACATTACGGAAGAAAGAGTCATGGTGAAGCTCCTGGTTTTGTCTCTCCGAGGAAAACTCCTCTATTGGTATAGATCGCTACCGCCTGGCACTATAACGAGTTGGGACCAGTTAGCTGGACAACTGATGAGAGGTTTCAATGAGTCTGTCGATCCCTCCTCCCTCTTGCATCAGTTCACAACAATTCAGAGGCACCCACAGGAGGAGATTGCAGATTTCAATGTGAGGTTCGCTCGGACTTGGCAAAGAGTACCCGCTGGACTTCGGCCAACCAGCGAAGCTGCAACATACTACTACCTTAGGGCCTTTAATCCAGATATCAGTGTAATGGTAAGGTATTCGAATGTGAATACTTTCCCCGAACTATATGAGCTGGCCCAGAAAGCGGAAATGGATTTGATAGCCGTAGGGAAGCTTCCCCAAAGGATGTCGATGCCTATATTCCCGGAATTTCCGCAGACACAGTACCTGAGCGCCACTACTTCGCAAACCTCCACAACCCCTGTATATCCCATCTCATCATGGAACCCCAACCCCGTTGTAACCCAGATCGTTACTCCACAAGTGCATTTCCCTGCATTTTCAGCACCACAGCCTACTGTCCCTTCGGCATTTCCCGCGTTACCGGCACCACCCCAATACCCTGCCTTGCCTCCAATACCGACGATGGCTCCATTGCCACCGGCCCCCAAAGCTGAAGATATGCAAGCGAAAATACTGCAGGAAGTTCAATCTTTGAACTCCACGGTGCAGACTTTGTCCAATGATATGATTATCATGAAAAAGAAACAAGCGCAACAGGAATTCCTTCCAAGAAGGTCTTACCCCCCACCAGCGCTCACCAAAGATCAAGTGGTTCAACCAGGGAAGTCTTCGGCAAGAAATGTTGTGATCGACGAAGGAACAAGCACTTCTGACACTGTGCACTGGTGCTCCACATGCAACGACCCACATGAGGAGAATACCTGTATGTTGCATCAGCATTATGTGCAAACACTGTCGGGGAGCAACCCTAGTGGCCAAGTCAATATGATAAGGCAAGCAGATCAGAACCTGGTGGTGGACGAAGAAGAACAAATTTCAGTTCTTACTAAGGAAGGAAAAAGGCCAATGGAGGTGGATGCAGCTCAAATGGCTCCCTTGAAGGTGTATACTCGCCGCCCAAAAGAGCAGCAACCTGTTAAGGCCCCAGACAAAGTTTCGCTTCCCACGCCAACAAAAGAAAAGAACCAACAAGCCTCCGCAGCCCCGCCTCAGGCCGAAACCAAAGAACAGGCTAGGGAAAAGCTTAAGTTCCCTTCATTGACTAAGCGGCAAAGAGTCGAAGCCACGGAGCAATATCGCACAAAGTACGAAGCCAAAAGGGAGCCCGAAGCGCATGCCCTCATAGGGTATAACATCGTGGATGAATTAAAAAGGACCCCCGCCAAGATTAGCCTATATGACGCTTTGCAGCTGCCAGGACAAGTGGACCTGTTGCAGGAGTCCTTGAAGTCCGCAAAAGCTGCGAAGTCAGCGCCGCCCGCCATAGTGCAAACCCTGTCCACGTCCATAACGGGAAAGAACAGGCCTCCTCCATTCTACCTGTCCTTACAAATGGAAGGGCACATCGTCCACAATTGTATGATTGATTCAGGGGCAGCAACGACAGTCATGCCTAAGGCGGTCTGCGAAGAAATAGGAATGGAGTACACGCGAAGCAGCCACGGTGTGCTCCAACTGGACGGTACTCCTGTGAAAACGGTCGGTGTAATCAAGGATATACCTATTCGGCTGCACAAGGTACCCCAAATTGTGGTAATACAGGAGGTGGTAGTCGTAGATCTGGAGCCCTATTTTAGCATGTGCCTTTCAAGGGAATTCACAGCAAAGCTAGGGGGATACCTGTCCATGGACTATTCGCATTTAGAGATCCCGTTCAAGGGAAGGAAAGTCAAAATTTACAACGAGAAACCTTCTACGTTTCTCATACATAAGATGACCGAAGAAGAATGCAATGATCCCGTCCATGCGATAGCAGGAGTAGAACAAGTGGACTTAGTAGAGGAATCCCTTGCACGGCTAAATTCTGAAGATGAATTTTCATTGACAGATTTCAATGCCATGATAGAGACAGAAATAGGATGTTACACCATCACAGAGCCAGAGAAACACATAAAGCCAAAAGATAAGATACCTGCCCAAGAAGAATTATGGCAATTATTCTTTGACGGAGCCCGATGCAAAAACGGATCCGGGGCAGGGATACTTTTAGTATCACCGTCTGGAGAGCAGAAGGAATATTGCTACAGATTGGTTTGGAGCTGCACCAACAATGCAGCAGAGTATGAAGCTCTATGCCTAGGATTGAAGAAAGCAGGAAAGTTAGGCATAAAACATCTCAAGATTTTCGGAGATTCAGAATTGGTATGCAATCAGGTCACCAACAAGTGCATCTCCAAGAAGCATTATCTTAAAGCCTACCGCAACAGAGTATGGGACCTGTTTGAACAGTTCGAATCACTCAATCTGCAGTCCATCCCACGAGAGAAAAATAGGCACGCTGATGTCTTGGCCTCCATCGCGGCTAGATATTCTCCAGCCGACGACATGGTGCACAAGCCGAAGGCCGTAAGGATGATTTATAGGCCCTCTGTGCCGGATAGGGACATGCATTGGCAAGTTTTCGACAATGATGAACAGATTGTTAACTTCCTGGTCCAAGAAGCAGCCACTGTCGAGGGAAGAAACCCGAAAGACGAGGAATATGAAGGACTGGTCCAGTTAAAAAATAACCATGTTCCAAGAGGATTGATCACTCTGGAGAGCCTGTTCGATCAGAATGACAGAGCAGTCTCCCACAGAATCAAAGTTGATGCTAGGCAATATCAAGATCTAGAGCTTGAATTCGGGAAGGTGATAAAAGTTGGAATAGACTGTACTACAACCGAGTTAGAACAAATCCGATCTTTGTGCAGGAGGTATCCAGATATAGTGGCATGGTCTTACCAAGACCTAAAGGGTTATGACCGAAGACTGGTTCAACATACAATCGAGCTGCAAGAAGGGGTCAAACCTTTTAGACAGAGGCAAAGACCGGTCAACCCGAAGATCGAAGCCCTGATGAAAGCCGAACTTCTGAAAATGCTTGAAGCCAAGATCATTTATCCCATAAAGCACTCTTCTTGGGTAGCGAACTTAGTTCCCGTCAGGAAGAAAAATGGGGACATTCGGCTATGTGTAGACTTTCGCAATCTAAATCAGGCTTCGCTGAAAGACCACTACCCTCTCCCGCAGATTGATCAAATCTTGCACTCAGTAGCTGGAGCCCAGCGTTTCTCCCTACTTGATGGTTTTTCAGGATATAACCAGATTTGGGTTAGAGATGAAGACCAACACAAAACGGCATTTACTACTAAGTGGGGGACGTTCGCTTACCAGCGGATGCCATTTGGCCTTTCAAATGCAGGAGCTACTTTTCAGAGGGCTATGGACCTAGCATTTGGTGAATTGCTGAATAAGGTTATCGTCATCTATTTAGATGACATGACTGTCTTTTCCCGGAAAAGAGAGGATCATCCTTCGCACTTGCAGCAAATATTCGAAAAATGCCGAGAATTTGGCATTTCAATCAATCCGAAGAAGTCCATCTTTGCAGTAAATGAAGGGAAATTACTGGGACATCTTATATCAGAGAAAGGTCTCGCAATAGACCCCGACAGGGTTGAGGCTCTCTTAAAACTCCCACTCCCGATGAATAAGAAAGGGCTGCAGTCCTTCTTCGGCCAAATAAACTTCGTGAGGAAGTTTGTCCCGGACTTCGCTCAAATCATCAAGCCGATGTCCGAGCTTTTGAAAAAGGATGCTGAGTTCATCTGGACTGACAACAGAAGAGCGGCATTTGAAGAAATCAAGGCCCGAATCGCTCAGGCACCCGTTCTGACTAACCCTGACTATAGTAAGGATTTCATCCTGTATGCTGTAGGGGAACCTGAGAGTTACGCCGCAGTCTTGACACAAAAGGGAGAAGATGGCGAAGAGCGCCCTATTGCGTTTTTAAGTCAAGTGATACACCCCCACGAGGAGAAATACAACTTCATAGAACGACAAGTGCACGCCGTCATGAAATCCCTGAGAAAATTCAAACATTTTGTCTCCCAAAGTCGGGTTACAGTGTTTGTTATCCACCCAGACGTGCGGAACTTCATTATCCAAGGAGAGTTGGGCAGCAAAAGGGCTGGTTGGGTCAACAAAATACAGGAATTTGATATTGAAATCCGACCCACAAAGTTGGTTCGCGGTCGCGCGCTGTGCCAAGAGCTTGCGAAGAGTGTAGCGGCCGAAGTAACAGCCTGCCAGTGGGATGATTTGATAGCAGGAGAAAGCTTCGCAAACCGAGAAATGGATGAAAGAGACTGGGTCAGTGAAATAGTTGAATATTTCAACACTGGGAGGTGTCCTTCACATTTGAATGCTTCGCAGCGAAGACACTTCAGGCTGCGGACCCTTCGCTATGTTTTACGCCCCGAAGGCCTGTTCTACCGAAACATTGATGGTGTCCTTCTAAGATGTATAAGGGAGGACGATAAGAAAAGGGTCCTTGGTGAATTCCACTCAGGGTTATCAGGAGGCCACTTCGCAGGGAGAACAACTGCTTTAAAAATAATCAGGGCAGGCTACTACTGGCCCACACTCTTCGCCGATGCCTTTGCGGTTTGCCGAAAATGCGAACAATGTCAGAAGTTCGCTGGGCGAAGCAAAAACGCTCCCATGCCCCTCCAGCCGATACAAGTGGAAGCACCATTTCAACAGTGGGGATTGGACTTCGTGGGGGTCATCTCTCCGAACTCTTCCGCAGGGCATAAATTCATCCTGACCGCAACTGATTATTTCACCAGATGGGCTGAAGCAGTGCCCACAAAGCACGCTGATCAAGAAACGGTGATTACTTTCCTAGAAAGCTTGATCACCCGGTTTGGCATCCCCGAAGCAATAGTCACGGATAACGGTCCCGGGTTCACAGGCGCTAAAATTAATGAGTTCACTTGCAAATATGGGATATACCGCAAGGTCACCTCCAACTACTATCCCCAGGGTAATGGATTAGCAGAATCGACAAATAAGACCCTGTTGAGGTTGCTGAGAAAGCTCATAGACAAGAACAAAAGGACTTGGCACCTTCTCTTAGACCAAGCCTTATGGGCTGATCGAATATCTATCAAGAAGTCGATCAAAACCTCACCGTATGCTTTGGTGTATGGTAAAGAGGCTGTCCTGCCAACCCATATAGAAATTCCTGCGTTGAAGATGTTAAATGATGAAGAAGCAGAATCTGGTCCTATGGAAGTTAGGCTAGCCCAATTATTGCAATTAGAGGAAGACCGGGATAAGGCATATCAGAACTTCGCAAAGCATGCCCAGATCACCCGAAACTGGTTCAAGAAGAAGTCCTCCGTCCGGACATTTAAAGTGGGAGACTTGGTCTGGAAATGGGATTCATGGAAGGTTAAGCCAGGCAATCATGATAAACTGGATGCGTTTTGGGAAGGGCCGTTCGAGATTGCCAAAGTAAATTCAGCTAACTCCTTTATCCTCAAGGATGCGACTGGTCAGACTTTGCCAATTCCCGTAAACGGTCTTCACTTGAAGACCTTCTATCATTAAAAGTTTTCTTGAAAATCTTAACCCTTGTATATACTGTTGTTTATACTTGTACAAACTTTGTTTTAAGAGTCTCTAGAATTAAGCATGTAGTTAGATATAGATTGTATTCTCACGCCATTGTGAAAATGAAGTTTTGCCTCGTGACTAAGGTTCGGCTCTGCCAAATCAAAAGTAAAATCTCCTTCGGAATTTTTTCGCGCGAAGTAGCCGACGTAGGTCGGTTCGCTGCGAAGCACTTTCAAATCAAGACGTGAAAAAGGCGCGAAGAAGGCCAGAGTACAATGTGTCATCGACAACAAGGGATGGCTCATAGCGCCCAGATCCTAAGGGAGAAAGCAGATGCAACCTGCTTCGCTTGGCAGCAGGCTTCGCTGAAGAGGCAAAAGAAATACTTCTCCGAAGTATAAAGGCATGGAAAATGCTTCGCAAAAGGAAGCTGAGCGAAGCAACTTCAAAAGGAAAATTTTGCGAACCACTTCTTTGAGACAAAGGAACGCGCTTCGCTCCTAAGGTATCCTAAGCCCCACTTCGGGGCTAATCTTGCGCGAAGCGCCTAGTAAGACAACAATGTAGCTTAGATCCCGTGAAAAGGCAGCTTCGGGTCCGAAGCATAGAAGACCAAGGGAAAGTTTGAGGTTCGCCGCGAAGTACTTTGCGCCAAAATCAGCTTCGCCAAGCCGTAGAGCGCAAAACGAGAAGCATTTAAAATGTGCCTCGAGGCGTGTGCCAACGACAATCTAGGAAAGCGCCCAGGACGTGCGGGTTTAATGCAAAGGTGGCGGAGCGCATCCCAAGAGAATGTCGTTATGATTAAAAGTTGTGCCCAGGTACGAGGTGGCAGGGGAATTAGATTTTCGAAGCCGGGCCAGGTCCTCGAAGTACATAGACCTGCGTGCACCCCGCCGCAAAGCCAATGAAAAAGCAAAGCAATCCCTTCCGCCTGATTTTCGAATTTAATTTTGGCAGTTGCCATTAATGATGGTGGCTATAACCTTCGGCTATAAATCCCGAGCTTCACCAGTGAATAAGTTGTTTATCTGCTGTCGAGCAAGACTGTAAGAAACTTGGCCAGAGCTCTACGATATTCCCATTTTTTGCATTAAAATTCTGCTCCTTGAGAACGAAATGGGGAAGAAGAATTCTAAAGAAAAAAGGAAAGAGCCCGAGGTAGCGACTCCAGAAAAGGCAAAAAGGGGCAAGTAAGAAAAGAAGCATAGGCCCAAGAAAGTTGATTTGAACCTGCGCCCTGAGAAGCAGCCCATGGAAGAGGGGGAGGAGTCAGAAGATGAGCAACTGGCAGAAGCACCCATTGACGGGTGGGAGAGGATAAAAGACACAGAACTTTCAAAGAGCATCGCGGAGCTACGATACACTATCGACTACATGAGAAGTCGATTGTCTGCGGAAAATAAGAGGGCTGCCGCGTATTATTCACAAATATACTGGTATCTGACTCCGCCGACTCATCACTGTCCTGAGTTGATATGCGCTATCGCCCGAAACTACCAGCCATCCACCAGACAGGTTCTGGACGCTGCGGGTAATAAGTTATTTTCAATTTTCAAGGAGGATGTGCAAGCAGCTTTCGCTCCCTTGCAGGGGCCACCGAAAGGTTATTCTGTTCGCAATGTCATTTTAAACGAACAGATGGACAGATTCAACACTTCCAGCCACATGGTAAAATTCCTGAGTGAAAATCTCAAGGATGGGCTCCCTTCGGGTAAGCTCCCGCAGATGCCTCGCCGATTAAAGGATTTTAAGAACACTGATATTTTTTCCATCATTGCGTGGGTCGCGGG
The DNA here is from genome assembly GCA_028583015.1 of Wollemia nobilis. NCBI lineage: Eukaryota > Viridiplantae > Streptophyta > Pinopsida > Araucariales > Araucariaceae > Wollemia > Wollemia nobilis. The sequence goes on along the minus strand of JAQPPZ010002143.1, from coordinate 2,804,928 downwards.
CCTGTCCACAGACGCTGATGTGTATCCCTGGCAAGTGTCACTGGCCGAATGTATTTCGCGAGGGGAGTTTTATGCTCCAGATCCGTCCAGGCCAAACACGAACCCGATTTTCTTTGATTGGGCAGAATGGGTGGCCCGAACTCTGCATACGCGGCTAGCTAGTATAAAGAATGCTGCTACTGGCCAATATTTTGGGCCTTGCTCTTTTCTGGTTTGGCTCTTTTTCCATCATACCCACAGGCATTTTCCTCATATTGCCATTACCCCAAGCGGCAAGGATGGAGCCCCGTTGCCGGTATATCAGTGGACTCCCCTCCTAGCGAAGACGGGGTCATATTATGTGTTTAACCAACAATTTTTAGGACCGGCTCTTCAGTTATTGCAGGGTTCTTGCCCTCGAGTGCCCGTGGACCTCAGAGACAAAGTGGTTAATGACCGGAAGGGAGACGTTTTTCAGTTGACCCAGGGCCTTGTCGTCCGCCTGTTTGGATTCGCGGGGAAACCCTTCCTCTTGCCTGTGTATCCTTCTGAATACCAGTTCGCTTTGGAGGTCGCTCGTCAGAGCGACGCGACAAATGTCATCTACGGCCATGGCCGAAAGTGGGCTCCGACTTGCGATTTCCCTTTCAAAATGGGAGTCGTAGAAGTCTTCGCCCTAAAACAACATGTATATTTGGAGAATAAACTTGCTGACTTCGGTTTGCTGCAGCTTCCGCAGCGGTGGTGCTATGACCCCTTGGGGGTAATGAGGGACCATCTGAGATTCAAAAATTTTCATGTTTGCCCTCGACCGGAGATAGTAGAACAGAGGAATAATCCCACCGGCAGAGATTTAGAGTGGCACTTAGAAAGGATGAAGACGTTGCCCCCGTGGCACGAATTTTACACTATGGAAGTTGAGTATGATCCCATTAAGCACCCCTTCCCGAGCCCAGACTCTGCATTCTGGAGAAAAATGAAAGACGATTTGAAGGGAGAGATAAGGAATTGGCGCGAACCACAATTGAAAGAATGGTGGGTTATGAGAGTTCATCGTCGGAAGCAGAAGTCATACGGACTCTTGGAGACAGATAAGGACTTCGCTATCTACTATGAAGCGTATGCCGGATCTTGGCAACCCCTCTCCTTTGGTGATTTCATCCCTCCTAGTCCCCCAGGTTCGGGCGATAGCCCCAGAAGAATTGCTGATGATTCTGAACAGGAAGAGGAAGACGAAGCTGTAGTGACACATCAGGAGCCGCTTAAGGAGCCTGTTGAAGGTTCCGAAGTTGATGTCGGGAGGCCATCGCAGCAGCAAGAAAAGGAGGATATGAGGAAAAGAAAAAGACCCGAACAGGTCCAACTGCCCCCTCCTCATCCGAAGCGGCCTCGCACCAGACCCTCCGGTGCTTCCAATGAACAGTCTACAGCAGGCTCGGTGGAGATTGATGTTGAGAAAACAGTGTCTCAAAAGACGGGGGAAAGTGTTGAGGTAGACGTCGTTAATGTGGAGGAATTCCTCCAAGATGAAGAAAACGTTGGTGAAAAGGTTGAAAATGTTGAGGATGTAGAAGCTGGGAGAAGTAGCGAACCCAACACGCAGGAATTTGCCGCTTCTGCTCTGCCAGTAGGGCACGCAGGTACGCATCCCTCTTTTTCTACTCTGGTTTCCCAAGTTGTGTCAACAGTGGTCCCGGCCGAAGGTCTCTTGGAGCCTTCTAAAAAATTTACTTGTCCAGTCGTACAGTCACCCCAGCGTGTAGTTTCTTTTGCCGTCACAGATGTGTCCCATGATTCTGCAAATCCCATAGGTGTTTCCACCCCATTTGAGTCGTCAGGCCGGGACGTGTCCGCAGCCGCCACTTCACTCACCCATGCCACCATTCCGTTGGTACTTGGTCAAACCGAAGGTGATACCTCATCTCCAAACCCCGACTCCCACCCCACACCCACGCATACCATCACTTCACTAGCCAAACCCCCTACCACACCCGCCACCGAGCCCACCGGCGACACGTCACCAGTACAGTCCTTATACTTGTTTACCCCTTCGGCTGTTAACCCAGCCTCATTAGAAAATGAATTAGCTATGATCAAGGAGAGCCCTCTAGCAGAGAAATTGATCCGAGCCCGTCAAAACACCGACAAAGTACTCAAGGAGGCGAGGAGGAGGAGAGGGCGTTCCCTGGCGAAACCGGAAAAGTGCGCGGTGATTGATTTGAAAAATGGAAAATTGTATAAGGTCAAGAAGATTCCCAAGGTCCAGAAACCCTTGGATGAAATGACCTCTGCAGATTATGAGTATCAGGAGAAGGTCAAGGACCTGGAACACATGGACATCGACAATGAATCAGAATCCATGCATGTAAGAATAGAGACTTTCCGCACACACGCCAGGATTGCCAACCAGCGCCGCTGTGAGGCAGAAAATGCCAATGTCAAGTTAGAGGAAGATCTGGCTAGAATCCGCTCTCAGTTGGAGGATGCTCTGAAGCAATGCGAGCAAATGAAGGAGGAGAGGGATGCCTTGAAACAACAGATAGAACAACTGCGGAATGAAGCAGAAGATCATAGCAAGACCCAGGCCGAAGCTGAAGTAAAGGCCAAGGAGTTTGAATATAAGATCTTGCAGATGCAACAACAGTTGTATGAAAAGGAGAGTTTAGAGCTGTTCGACAGGAACAGAATCAAGGACATTCGCTCGCATTTGCTTAGGAATTTCAGATCTCGGGCCTCCAGTGCCCTTTCAATATTGTCATACATTACCGAAGCCCAGAACGCTGCTACCCAGAAAGGGCCGATAGTGGACGAAATCATCCAGGAGATAAGAAGCCGACTCAATTTGGCCTTTGAAGTACAAAGCATCAAATATCAAGACTTGCAGGTCGCTGCCATGAGTCGGACAGCAAGGGATTGGTCCACCGCTCAGGCCACGGTTCGCGCCTTCTTCTCCAAAGTGAGGAAAGCACAGAAGGCGAAGCAACTTTTGGATGTATTTGAACAGGAGCAGCGTACCTCTCTGGGATATTTCCAGAACCTTTCAGAATTGGGTTTCCCGAGTTTCACCGACGATGACGGGAACCTTTTGACAAAAGAAGAATTAAAACCAGCCTGGCTCAGCTTTGAGAGCGATGTTTCTGAGATTGATGAATGGAAGGAGCCAGTTACGGAGGGCCAAGTCACGGATTTTATTTTAAGATATTGTAGGATCGCGGCGTGTTTGAACGACTTGAGCGCGAGGGCCAAATATGCTGATATCGGGCAGATCGACAGGTTCCATGTCCTGATTAAGGCACTGCAAGATCGGGAACCTTTTCAGAAGGGAGCATGGGCCCATATTCGCCGAACAATGGAGAGAATCCGTGACCGCCTTCCACCGCCGCCATTGGAACAAGCACCCGATGAAGATGAAAGAGGAAAAAAGATAACTGATGAGGCACCCTTAGAACAAGAAGAGCAAAAAGGGGAAGGGTCTGGAGGTAACTCTGGCCCAACGGATGAAGGCTAAAGGGTCCTCACACCGAGGCGAGCTCGTTGCCCCGCGAGCCGCCAGGAATGTTGACGATTTTGTCACATTGCTTGGAGGGGTAGTAAAATCCAAAATTCTGTGATGATTTCTTGGTTTGTTTTCTTTCTTTTTGTTGTAAACAACACTCTAGCAATTTTGGCTATCATTTTTGCCCCCTTTTTGTAAATAAACTATATGTATAGAAGCTTCGCCCATAGCTTCGCAAGGAGAAAACAGGAAAATGAAATACATGCCCAAAATTTTCTAAGGCATGAAAAGAGCTTCGCAAGCGAAGCTTCTATGAGACTAGCTTCGGGCCCCGTTTTTGCGAAGCAGTAGAGCAGCGAAGGAGAAAATTACAAAGTATGAAAACTGCTTCGCCGAAATCTCAGCGAAGCACCCGCTTCGGCCCCTTTCCTTGGCGAACTGTTTTTCCAACAAGATCTTGCTTCGCCTGGAAATGCTGCGAAGCACCCGCTTCGGCCAATTGTCGTGCGAAGCCCCCTCACTAGGAGCCTAGCTGCCTTGGAGAAGTCGGAGAAATATTCTAAGGCAAAATTCTACTTCGGCCGAAAAACCCCCGAACGGCCATTTTGAAAAAGCTTCGCAGCGAAGCATTCTTTTAGTCCATCAGCGAAGCATCCATTTGCGAAGCAATTTTCCCGGCGAAGCGATGAGAGATTGGGAGCCATGTTTTGAAGAAGTAGATCTGCTTCGGCACTAAGTCCTTGCGAAGCTGTTTTTGAAGGTCCCTTCGCGCGAAGCACCCATGCAGAGAGGTCAGTCCCGCTTCGGCTCACATCCGTCGCAAAGTAGGTCCCCGAACTGGAATTTGGCGAAGCTCTCCAGGGCACACACACCAAGGCCGGGTATCTTTTCGAGGCAATCGAGTGTTTCATAAATGCATTTTTACTTGCCCGAAAGACCCGGGACTCATTTTTGGCAATGGAAAAGGAAATATCAGTCGCAGGAGGAGAACCCGACGGACCTAGCAGCCACTCGAGCACCGCACCCGGAGATTCAGGACGAGTCAGGCGGCCCATTAATGCAGATTTCCCCGGCTAATGCGGCCGTAACTGCTAAATATAGAAACAGATGTGAGAGCTCGGTCACGGGAGGAGCGAAGGCAGATTTCTCAGGTTTTCGAGGGCGTACTTCTGGATTTTGTGCATTGATGGCTCAGAGGGTCGGGTCCTCTATAAAAACCCATGAATTGTAATGGAAAAAGGGGGGAACTTTTGCTAGAGAATTGCTGTATCTTGATTTCTGCAATAGATATTGAAGACTTTGTGCTCCATTTCTCTCATGAATGCTACCTTCTGTGATTATTTCTGCTATTCTTTCTTCGTTTGCATCTACTCTGAATCCTGAATTTAGGTGTGTAATTGGGGATTGAACCTTGGAATCATTCATAGGGTTACGTAAGAGATAATATTGCGTTAGATTCTTTTTATGCCGCCTCGTGGATAGTGGTTTCTGTCAAGTTCTTTTGTTTCCTAATTGCTGTAATTCTGAATTCTGGATTTAGGCGTAGGAAAATACTTGAATCCTGGAACTCTTCCAGAGGATACATAGGGAAGATAGCGTGGTGTTTATTTTAGTTTTATTCTTTATATTTATTGCTGTTGTTTCAAGGTATTTGTTGATAATCGTGTTGTTGGTTCTTTCCCACCAAAATTGTTCTCACTTCTTACCCTATCCCCTTTTATTTCTTTCTTGCACTCTTGTCTTAAAAACACCGAGTAGTTTAGTTCAGGAGCCGGCCTTTCTCCGGAGATTGGCACGGAGGGCATCTCTTCCCTCCGGCCTTTCAATGTTGGTCCAGGTCTAGGGCGCGTATACGTACAAAATCCTTTCCTGTGGCATATTTGTGACCAACAGTTACTAGAGAGGAGCAATCAAGATTTAGTTCTAGATGATGCATATGCTCTTCAATATCTGAAGTATCTAACAAAGGAGGATAATATGGCACAAAAGTTCCACATTGAAAATTGGATGGAGGCCCAAGTTTAGAGAAAGATGAAGCTCAATTTTTTATCTCATGGTGTGCTTGACCCTATTGCTTTTCAACTTTGGATCAGGTGAGGAAACTTTCACTTAATTTGACTACGAGTAAGCCATCTCCCTTGGTGACCTACTTTGATGACTCGGTAGGAATAATCTCCAGAGTCCTAGTGCGCTTGACTTGTGTGTCTATGATCTGATCTATAGCTACTAGAGAGGTGAAATTAGGATTTAGTTTTGAATAATGCAATTGTGTGGCTGCTAGAGAGGTGCAATCAAGATTTCGTTCTAAATGATGAAATTGCTCTACAACATCTAAAGTATCCAGCAAAGGAGAATAATATGGGCACAAAAGTTCCACATTGAAAATTGGATAGAAGTCCTGTTGGTTACGAATCTGCCATGAGGAAAGGATTTGGTATAATGCGCCCCAAATTCACCCACCAGATTGAAAGGCCGGAAGGAAGGAATGCCTTCCGTGCCAATCTCCGGAGAAGGCCGGCTTCCTGTGGGTTTTTTTAGTGTGTTAGCTAAGAGTGCAGGAAAGAGATAAATTGCGGAAAGAGAATCCAAATATGATTGGAGTTCGGTGGGGGGAATAAGCAGCACGGCAACGATCAATCACCACTACTAACAACAGTCCTATACAGAACACATAATGAAACTACAACTATCATGCATCCTATGTATCCTCTATCTATGCATTCTAGGAATACTTAATCATCAAATACTGGAGTCCAGAGTTCAGTACAATAGTAAGCAATGAAATAAGAAACATGAGGCAGAAATGACAAGGAGAGGCAGCATACAAAATGATGACAGGAAGCAGAGCCAAGTATATGTCTTGTATTCAGAAGCAAACGTATAGCTACAATGAATCCCTAGCAGTATATTCCCCTTCCATCATTTTACAATGAAATGGTGTGGCCATTTATAGCCCAAGTTCCCTCCCGATTACAATTACGGGCACAAAGTCCCAGACCAGACAATAGCTGACAAAAGCGGCAGAAGAGCTGCTGATGTTGACTCTTGTCGATGAGGACTGCACTTGCAGCAAGGTCTCCCTGAAAGCTATACAGCTACGTGGCAGTGCGTCAGGTCAAACCTCTAATCAGTAGGAATGCGGGTAGCTGTGGTAGATGGAACTTTACATCAGCTTAAATGGAGGCAGCTGGCGTAGATAATGCGGTCCATGCTTGTCCTTTATCCCGTCACATCTCGGCTCGGATCCCGAGGCTGGACACTTGTCGGATTCTGATGAGTGACACATGTCTGCCTTGAAAGGCAGTTTATCCAACTTCGCTTGGGATCAGCTATCGGGTAGCGCAGGTAGGAAACAGCGCAGTTGGGGAGGGCCTCCATGCCTTAGCCAATTTCTGGCTTGCTTGATGAATCTTGCCCAACTGCGCACCGGTCAAAGGGCGCATCCCAACTTCGCTGCGAAGTCGGGTTGCGCACCGGTACTTAAGCTGATTTGGACCGCTGTTCGGACTGCGCACAAAAAGGGGAGCGCACCCCGACTTCGCTGCGAAGTCGGGTTGCGCCCCAGCACTTAGCTGATTTTTTGCACACTGCTTTCCCAAGTGCGCACAGGAAGAAGAGCGCACCCCGACTTCGCTGCGAAGTCGGGTTGCGCTCTCACACTTAGTCAAATTTTGCTCCGTTTCAGCCTGCCTTCGCACTTCGCATTCCCTACTGCACTCAGACTTGAGGGCGTACCCCGACTTCGCAGCGAAGACGGGTTCGCCCTGACACTTAGAATTTTTCAGGGAACACTTGCTCAGTTTTGGGAACTTGATTGGGGGAAGTACAAGGGAAAAAAGGGGGGAATGAAACTACAGGAAAGGGAGAAAGGGAAAAATGGAGAAAGGGAAGAAAGAGGAGGAGGGAAGGAAGAGCAACACACTTACAAATTTAGAAAACATGGCACCCCGTGAAAAATGTGGCAACATTCCTAGCGGATCGCGGGGTGTCGAGCTCGCCTCGACGCAAAGAACCAGGTCTTCATCCTTTGAACGCAGAGGAACTTCCTTCCCCTGTTTTTCGCTGCTCTGACGGCTTCCTTCCGGGCAACTGTTCTTCTTCAGGTTCGCTTTCGGCAGTTGCCTCTTCTGTTTCTCCTCCTGAACCTGAAGGTTCTTCACTGTTGGCCTCCCGATCGTGGATGCGTTCATATGCAGCCTTGACTTCGTCCCAGACTGCTGCTTGGAAGGGCCCTAGGTCGTTGACCTCTCTTAGTGCTGCGTGGAATGCAGCAACTGCATGCAGGTCGATGGTGTTATATCTTTTTCCCAACTCCTTAAGGGAGGAGTTGATTTTGCAGTATTTTGACACCATCTGGGTGACCTGGGCTTCTTGGATTGGCTCTGCCCAGCTATCAATTTCTGCCGTGTCTGCCTCGAAAGACAGCCAATTCTGCTTTACCTGCTCAAGGGTCAGAAACTCGCCATCCTTGACAAAGCTTGGGCACCCGTGTTCGGACAGAGTGTGAAAGGGGGCCAGGCAAATGCTCATTTCATGTTCTAATGCGTCCAACATCTTCCTGGCAGTCCTTATCTTCTCTGTCTTATCAAAATAAATATGCAAGGTTACCCTTGCATCTGCCCACTCTGAGGCAAGTTGGGACATTGGGGGAAATTGGAGGCCTTTGCGCTCATACTCCTCAAGTTTCATAGCCAGGTCTAGCCATTGCCTCGCCTGGTGTTCGGCCTCCTCTACCATAGGCTTTCCCTGGGCAGATACTTCTTCGATCCTGGATGCGAAATCCAGGACCGATAAAGATTTAACAATGTTGGGCTTGCAACCCTGCAGCGGACCAGCTCGCATCTCCTTAACTCTATTCTTTGAAAAGGCCGCCGTCTGTGATGTTTTCTCTTCAAGCTGCGACTACGCCTGTTTCAACGAATCCTGGAGCTGAGAAACCTGCTCCAGCGCTGCCCTTTTCTCTTCTGACAGCTGCTCGGCTGTCTGTTTCTACGCTGTGGCCTCCTACTGAGAGGCGGCCAACTGGGCTTTCAGTTCTTCTATCTCCTGCTGTGCAGACCCCAGCTGCGCGGTGGCCCTAGCCAGATCTTCTTCTAGCTGTCTTGCGCTATTCTGCAGCTGAAACAGCGCCTCCTGGGTCTCAAGCCGCTTGACAAGGAGATTATTGGTTCTACGATGAATACCATTGATCTCGTATTCCTTGTTGATGTTATCAAAGCTTTTCTCCTTCATTTGGTGCTCATAGTCCACCTTGGTCATTTCCCGGAGAGGCTTCTTCACTTTTGGGATCAATTTCTCAGTTGTAAGCACTCTCCTGTCCAAATCGTACTTGGTACGCTTTACCGGGGCAGCTATCTCCTCGGCTCTCCTCCATTTGACGCCTTGGAGGAATGAGGTGGAACATCCTGCGGCCCTTGCTGCCAAAGGTTGGTCATCCGCGCTCTGCAGCTGTTCGCTCATAAAGTCCAGGTCTTCCAGCATTGGATCTTGCTGCGGCATCTTCCCTACAAACAACGAAGTAGGAGGGATTCTAGAAGGAGTGGCTGCTTTTAAGGGCGACTGTCCTAAGGGAAGCGAGCGGCTGAGTGGATGGCACTGGCGGGGTTTTGAATATATGAGGTGAGTTTTGCGGCGATGTATGTGCAGCTTCGACACTGGCTGCGGGCGAGGGTTCCAGGGTTTGGCTCAGGGACTGGAAGGCGTTAGGGTCCTGAGCGAACTGGTCGAAAGAATGGGGGCTGCTGGATGGTTGGACAGTCTGGGAAGAAGAAGACGCAGCTACGGCTTGCCCTGATGAAATGGGGGACGACGTTATGGCAAGGCCGACTGGGACTTGGGGGAGCGGGATGCTTGCAGGGATGCTTGCAGCTTTAGGGGAGCTTTAGGGATGCTTGCAGGGATGCTTGCTGTTCGAGGGATGCTTGCAGCTCGAGTTTTTGCTTCTGCTTTAGGGCTGTCCAGTGAAACAATTTCTGGCGCAGCTGTCCCTGTCTGTGCCGCAGCTGGCTGCTGCTCGGATTCTTTAGGCCGCTTGGCCTTTTCACCTCTTTTCCTTTTCTTTTCTTCCGGCGCTGTGACTGGTTCGAAGGAAGGAGATGAGGTTGGGGTGGCAGGTAGTGATGTCCCCACGGTAAACTTGTACCTGGGTCTAGCTGGAAGGATGCCTGCCGTGGCCGGTCTGCTAGCTGGTAGCACAGGCGCTTTTTCTGGTTGGGGGGCCACCTCAGGAGTTGACCTCTCTGACCCTTGCGCCCTTTCGGGTACTGCTTCAGGAGCTACAGGCTGCATCGGGCCCACTTGACTGCTTGTCGGAGTTGCGCTGGAAGTTGTTGGAGTCGACGATTGCTGGGACGGGGGCCTCCTTGTATACCTTTTCCTAGCGCCTCGGGGAACGCAATCTCGAAATGCGAAAGGCCGCCATGTGTCAGCGTATTTATCATATAGGGCCGAAAACTCATCATCAACGGCCAGTGTTTTCCGGTTGGATTTGTCGTCCTGCGTGCGGCATCTCATCTTCCAGCATTCGACGACTTTGTCCTGTTGCCAGTTGAGGGGCGCCACCTTGGCAAGAAATTTTTTGAAGCCCGCAGAATCCAACCGATGATCTGGGTTTCGCTCTGGGTCATACGTCACCTCCTCGCAGTAAAAATCATGCCATGGAGGCCATGATTGCATCTGCTCGATGTGCCATTCCAGGTTTGTGCCTGTTCTGTTGCCTCTTTCCTGCATAATCTCTGCTCGGGGGCAGATGTGCATGAATTTACCCCTGACCCCAATTGGGTCGTACTTCCAACGCTGCGGCAGCATTATTAGACCCATGTCGATGAGTTCCCGTTCGAGGTAGACGTGCTGTCCGATCTCGTACACTTGGGTATTCGCCCAGGTGATGGGATACTGAAAGATATGGCCTCTCTTTTTGCCCTGGCCGAACTCCTCTTCGACATAGTCCATCTGTTGCGCAATCTCCATCCCGAACTGGTGGTCAGTGCAGAAGTAGGGCAGCAGGAACGGCTTCCCCTTGAATCCATAGATTCTGACCACGATGCCCTGCGTCAGCCGGAAGGTATCCCCGTACTCGTGCTTCCTCAGATATCTTGTCATGACCTCCGGCGGGCGGGATGCCTTACGGTTGAACAGCCCCAGGACCATGCACAAAAATTTAAAATTAAACTCATAGAATGACCCTTTTCTGTACAGGATCTCGGTCCACTCGTACACGAGTAGCGGCTCACCTTTTCCATTGACCCTTTTCAAGTCAGGAACTTTCATCCGGTAGTGCATGTGGTAAAGGCACAGCCACGTGAGGAAGGAGCAAAACCGGAAATCCGCTGTCTGCTTTTGCTGTAGCCTGACTAGGCTAGAATGAATGGCATATGCGATCCAGTCTGCCCAGTCGAAGAAAATGGGGCGCTTCCCACTCTTTTGCGCTGTGGAGTAGTAAAACTCCCCATGCAAGATACATTCTGCCAGCGCCAGCTGGTACGGGAGTACCACTCTTTCAGAATCACAGCCGAGTACCCATGCCAGGATGATGTATATGTATTTGTTATCGAACCTGTCCAGGGGTATGGGGCCTGTCGGCCACTGTCCGGCTGCCAGCGGAGTCTTCAGCTCTGAGTTGAGGAACCCGATGACCGTCTCCTGGTCCGCATTCTTGGTGGGGATCGCCTCTGCCCACCTAGTGAAGTAATTGGTGGCGGTAAGAATGAACTTGTGCCCTGCTACAGAATCGGCGTAATGACCCCGATGAAGTCCAAACCCCATTGCTGAAACGGAGTCTCGGCTTGGATTGGTTGGAGGGGCAGGGGTGCCTTTCTGTTTCTGCCAGCAAATCTCTGTCATTTATCACATTTTACACAGACCGCATGTGCGTCTGTGAAGAGAGTGGGCCAATAGTACCCAGCTCTGATGATTTTCAAGGCCGTAGGCCTTGCAGAATGGTGTCCCCCAGGCATCCCGGAGTGAAATTCTCTGAGGACCCTGGGTTGATCAATTTTCTTGACGCACCGCAACAGGATGCCGTCAATGTTCTTGAAGTAAAGCCCCTCGGGGTGAAGAGTGTATTTCAAGGCATTTAGCCGAAACCTCCTCCTTTGTGAGGCATTTAGGTGATCTGGACATCTCCCGGTGCAGAAATACCTTACCAGGTCATCTGTCCAGTCACTCTCCTCTAGTAAGGAGTTGGCTAGGTTGGTAGTTGCTGTCGGATCTTACCACTTACAGGCAGATATCTCGGCTGCAACGCTTCGGGCCAGCTCCTGTCACAAGGCTCGGCCTCTGATAAGCTTTGTTGGCCGCACCTCGATGTCGAACTCCTGGATCTTGGCAATCCATCCTGCTCTCTTGTGACCCGGCTCCCCTTGTATGATGAAGTTTCGGACGTCCGGGTGTATCACGAAGATAGTTGTTCGGCTCTAGGAGACGAAGTGCCTAAACTTTTGGAGAGACTTCATGACTGCGTGAACCTACCGCTCAATAAAATTGTACTTTTCTTCGTGCGGCTGAATCACCTGGCTTAAGAACGCTATGGGGCGCTCTTCGCCATCTTCTCCCTACTGTGTCAGGACTGCGGCGTAACTCTCGGGTTCTCCCACCGCGTACAGGATGAAGTCCTTGGAGTAATCCGGGTTTATCAACACCGGAGCTTGTGCAATTCTGGCCTTGATCTCCTCAAAGGCCTGCCTCCTCTCGTCAGTCCATAAGAATTCAGCGTTCTTTTTCAGCAGTTCGGCCATGGGTTTGATCACTTGTGCGAAGTCCGGTATGAACTTCCTTACGAAGTTGATCTGGCTGAAGAAGGACTGTAACCCCTTTTTGTCGACTGGAGCGGGCAAGCGGAGGAGAGCTTCGGCTCTATCAGGATCCACTGCAAGGCCTTTCTCGGAGATGACATGTCCCAACAGCTTACCTTCTCTTACCGAGAAGACTAATTTCTTCGAGTTTATGAAAATGCCGAATTCACGACATATCTCAAATATCTGCCGCAGGTGGGAAGCATGATCCTCTCTTCTGTGAGAGAATACAGTCATGTCATCCAAGTAAATGACAATGATCTTGTTAAGTAGCTCTCGAAGGCCAGGTCCATGGCTCTCTGGAATGTGGCGCCAGCATTGGATAAGCCGAAGGGCATGCGCTGATAGGCGAACGTTCCCCATTTGGTGGTGAACGCTGTCTTATGCTGGTCCTCATCTTTGACCCAGATCTGGTTGTACCCAAAAAAGCCATCTAGGAGGGAGAATCTCTGCGCTCCAGCAACTATATGGAGGATCTGATCGATCTGGGGAAGCGGATAATGGTCTTTTAATGAGGCTTGGTTAAGATTTCTGAAATCTACACAGAGACGAATGTCTCCGTTCTTCTTCCTCATGGGGACCAAGTTCGCAACCCAGGATGAATGCTTGATGGGGTAGATGATCTTGGCTTCCAGCATCTTCAGGATCTCGGCTTTCATCATGGCCTCGATCTTCGGATTTACGGCCCTCTGCTTTTGTCGGAAGGGGTTTTGCACCATCTTCTAACTCAATAGTATGCTGGATTATCTGTCTGTCATACCCCTTCAAGTCCTGGTAGCACCAGGCTACTATGTCAGGGAACTCTCGGCATAATGATCTGATCTGCTTGAGTTCCTCTTTGGTGCAGTCCGTTCCGACCTTGATTGTCTTTCCAGGTTCAAGCTCCAGGTCGACGTACTGCTTGGGGTCTACTTTGATCCTGTGTGATATCGCTCTGTCATTCTGATCAAAGAGACTTTCTAGTGTAATCAGTCCTTTCGAGACATGATTATTTTTTAACTGTATCAACCCCTCATATTGCTCGTCATCAGGGTCTCTACCTTCGATTGAACATGCTTCGTTAACCAAAAATGTGACGATCTCCTCGTCACAGTCAAACACCTGCCGGTGGGTGTCTTTATCGAGCACAGAAGGCCTGTAGATGGTACGAACCGGCTTCGGCTTCTGGACAGTGTCATCAGCCGGAACGTACCTGGCTCCAACAGACGCCAGAATGTCAGCATGCTTGTTTTTCTCACGTGATATGGCTTTGACATTCAATGAGTCGAATGACTCCATCAGGTCCCAGACCCGATTACGGTACGCCTTGAGATAGTGCTTCTTGGAGGCGCACTTGTTCGTGATCTGGTTGCACACCAGCTCTGAGTCACCAAAGATCTGCAGATGTTTTATCCCCGGTCTCTCCGCTTTTCTCAAACCCAAGCACAGGGATTCGTATTCCACCGCGTTGTTGGTACAGCTCCAAGCCAGCCTGTAGGTGTAGTCCTTCTGGATCCCGGTCGGGGAAACCAAGAGCACGCCTGCACCGGTGCCATTTTTTGCATCGGGCGCCATCAAAGAAAAGCTGCCATATCTTTTCTGGTGCAGGTCCTACTTCTTTCTTGGCTGACTTGTCAAGCCTCTCAGGCTGAATGACGGTGTAGCAGCCTTGCTCAGTATCGATCATGGCATTGAAATCCAGCAAGGAGAACTCATCCTATGTTTGCAACAGCTCACGAGCTTGCTCCGTCATGTCTACCACCACTAGTTCCTCCTCTGTCAGCTGAACCATGCAGTCCTGCGCCTCTTCTCCGGGTATCTTCTCCACTAGAAATGTGGAAGGCTTCTCGTTGTAGATCTTCAGTCTCCTTCCTTTGAAGGACACTTCCATATGCGAGTAATCCAGAGACAGATACCCTCCCAGCTTCGCAGTGAACTCCCTGGAGAGACACATGCCGAAGTAGGGTTCCAAGTCGACAACCACGACTTCTTGAATGACCACTATGTCGATAGCTTTGTGCAGCCGGATCGGGATGTCTTTGATGACACCGACTGTCTTGACAGGGGTGCCGTCTAGTTGCAGCACACCTTGGCTGCTCCTTGTATACTCCATCTCGATTTCGTCGCAGACGGCTCTCGGCATTACAGTCATGGAGGCACCAGAATCCACCATACAGTTGTGTACTATGTACCCTTGCATCCGTAATGACAGATAGAAGGGAGGTGGTCTGTTCTTCCCAGTGGCGAAGACTGTCAGGGGTTGAACCAGAACAGCAGGCTGTATTTGCTTGTCATACTTCATGCTCTTCAGAGATTCCTGCAGCAGATCAACTTGCCCTGGGAGCGGAAGAGCATCATACATGCTTATCCTTGCGGGGGTCCTTTTCAACTCATCCACTATGCTGTAGCCTGAAATGCTAGCTCCCTTCGTTTCCTTCGCGGGCTCATACTTGGTGCGGTATTGTTGCATGGCCTCAACTCTCTGTCTCTTTGTCAGAGACGGATATCTCAGCTTCTCCTGAGCTTGTTCTTTTGTTTCAGCTAGAGGCTGAGCAGCGGGAGCTTTGGCTGGAGAAGGAGCTGCTTTTGTTACAGGTGGCTTGGCTGCGGGAGCTTTTTCCTTGGCTGTGTAAGGCCACAGCCTCTTGTCAGGTGGTAGCCCAACAAGTTGCGCCTTGTCTCTTCTGGCGTATACCTTCAAGGGCTTTGCAGCAGCTTCAGCAGGCTTTCTGTCTTCCTTGGCAGGGGGCAACACCAGATCTTCTTCTGGAACGACAAAGTTGCCTTCATCGTCCAGGATCATATAAAGCTCTTCATCCTCTATGGCGCTGCCCGCCAGAGTTTGGAGGTAATGCTGGTGCAATGTGCAGTCTTCTTCTGAATGTTGGTCATTGCACGTGGTGCACCAGTTAACCTGGTCAGAAGTGCCAGGTTGGTCCTCGATGGCAGCGTTTCTTGCAGGAGGGCGCCTCTGATCCCACCGTTCTGCAGCTTGATCTTTAGTTAGTGTCGGAGGAGGATATGGCCTCCTTGGAACAAGGTCCATCTCGGCCTGTTTCTTCTTTAGTATAGTCATGTCGTTGGACATGGTGTGATATCCAGAGGCCAAAGCCCATACCTCCTGGAGGATTTTGTTCTGAATATCATTGTTTGGAGGCAGCAACTAAGCTGGCGGAGGTAATGCCACCAATGGAGGTGTAGAATACTGCGCATACTACGGGGGAGCTGGGAGTGCTGGATAAGGCGGAGGAGGAGGAGGCGGGTTAGGATAATGTATTTGTGACGGGCCGTAAGGGTTTACGACTAGCACCGGATTCCATTGCTGCTGGGGGTGCTGTCTTGAAGTGGACGACATCACACCAGAAGCTGATGGGTACTGGGATTGAGGAAAGTCAGGGTAAATGGGCGGCTATACCCTATGAGGGAGCCTGCCTATGGAGATAATATCCATTTCAGCTTGTTGGGCAGCCTTGTACAGGGCAGGGAATGAGTCGATTCGGGCTATCTTCAGCAGCAGGCAAATGTCTGAGTTGAAAGACCTCAGGTAGTAGTGCGCAGCCTGACCTGCTGAAGGTCGCAGTTCGCGAGGTACTCGTTTCCAAGACCTTGCAAACCGTATGTTGAAGTCCGACACCTCCTCTTGGGGGTGTCGCTGGATGCTTTGGAACTGATGTAACAAAGAAGAGGGATCAGCAGACTCGTTGCATCCTTTCACGAGTCTGCCGGCCAGCTGGCGCCACCCCGTGATAGATCCCTCTGGCAGTGATCTCCACCAGTAGAGAAGCTTTCCCCTTTGGGAAAGGGCCAGCAGACGGGTCTTCACACCCTCGTCAGTGATGGAATGTAGTGCAGCCAGGGCCAGAATGTCCTGGATGTGTTCGTACGCCGTCTTGCCGTAGCCATCGTATGTAGGGATGGACTTTAAGGCAGCGGGGGGCACAGCTTGTTGTTCGACTAGGGCCAAGGGCCCCGTAGAGTCTACCGTCGGGAAGAGATCATCATCGTTCTGCTGGGCAGCCATGTCTTCTTCTCCTCCGGTAGTGTACTCGGTATCGGTACCGTCCGAGGATGTAGATTGCTCTTCATCCTCGGCCTCTTCGATTTCGGTTTCAGGCTCTTCTATGCGAGCTTGATGATCAGCCAGCCTGACGCGCTCTCCTGGAGCGGCAATGTCGATTTCGTAAAGGTCAGGTTGGTTTCCCGAATTTCTTTCTCGCCACCTTCTCGTTTGCATGAAGGCGTTCGGACCGGTCTTCATGGACTCAGAGAGTATTCAGGTACTTGCAGAGTCGCCAGGTGTTCTGATTTTTAACAGCAATGAAGCGAACACCAGTGCTTCGATTCTGTCTTGGGGTGGGAAACTTCCATGTCCCACCGGGCGTGCCAGAGAAACTGTTGGTTACGAATCTGCCATGAGGAAAGGATTTGGTATAATGCGCCCCAGATTCGCCCACCAGATTGAAAGGCCGGAAGGAAGGAATGCCTTCCATGCCAATCTCCGGAGAAGGCCGGCTTCCTGTGGGTTTTTTTAGTGTGTTAGCTAAGAGTGCAGGAAAGAGATAAATTGCGGAAAGAGAATCCAAATGTGATTGGAGTTGGGTGGGAGGAATAAGCAGCATGACAACAATCAATCACCACTACTAACAGCAGTCCTATACAGAACACATAATGAAACTACAGCTATCATGCATTCTATGTATCCTCTATCTATGCATTCCAGGAATACTTAATCATCAAATACCGGAGTCCAGAGTTCAGTACAACAGTAAGCAATGAAATAAGAAACATGAGGCAGAAATGACAAGGAGAGGCAGCATACAAAATGATGACAGTAAGCAGAGCCAAGTATATGTCTTGTATTCAGAAGCAAACGTATAGCTACAATGGCTCCCTAGCAGTATATTCCCCTTCCACCCTTTTACAATGAAATGGTGTGGCTATTTATAGCCCAAGTTCCCTCCCGATTACAATTACGGGCACAAAGTCCCAGAGAAGCCTTAGAGTGAGGAGAGTGACTATGAAGGCATGAGTTTGCTTGCAATCATTGGTCATGCACAACAGTAAATGACATAATAAACATAACAATTGCGAGAGCAAAGCAAGCAACTGAATAACAAAATGGAAGAATTAAGGAGACAACGTGCATGAGAATTATTAAGAACTTTGCAAGATATTCAAGCAATGGGTGGAAGAATTACTTTTTGGAAATGGGACAAATCCAAAGGAAACTCCTAAGAGTTGCACAACAAACAAGCAAGTGTTGGGAGTTAATAATAGTTGTGTGGAGAAAGTTGAGTTTCTGGAAGCAGACAGTCTTGCAATTGAAGAAGCATGAAGGGACCTACATAAAGTACCATTTCCAAGAAGGGGAGAAGAAGTTGAGAACTCGAGGCAAGAGTCAAATAGTGTGTCCTTGACAAATTCAAGCAATAATGAAGAAGATTGGAGCAGTGATAGTTCAGGCTTGGAACTTGCAAGTAGAGCAAGAAGGATAACACCACATAGACACCGATATAATCAACCCAAAGGTAATGGGAGAAGAATAGGAACAAGCAACTCAAAGTCTAAATACCTTTAAGGCAGGAAGGCGAATGAGTTGGAGAAATCAGGATCCGCCAAACTTGAACGGTTCCTTGGGAAGTCATAGTCTACAAAGACTATCATACAACCTAAGGCATGTATACAATTTAGGCAATTCAGGCAGTCTAGAAGGGCCGTTAGGTTCCTCGGATGGTCTGGATTTGCTCAGCCAAGGGATTCCCATAGTCTGAGGGGAAATTTTTTCTCTTAGATTGTCCTTAGGCCATATAGCCAGCAGGGTGGGCTTTTGGACCACCCCCTAGTCGTATCAGAGATAAAAGGATACCCTATACAACCCTTGGACCATCTAAACTAAGGGCCAGGCCATCAAAAATACTAAAGGTAGTTTGGGAGGAAGGAATCAAGGAATGAATGCAATTGGGCCGTACCAAGAATAGGTTCAACCAATAGCAGGACTGTTCAAAAGAAATGAAAGAGAAGGAAGAAATGCCAGATTGTCTGAAGGAAGAGCTATGGGAATGCTAGCTGATAGATAGAATGAAGGAGTTGAACCTGAACTCAAAAGACCATCACGAAGAAGCCAGCGACAGAGAATGCAGTCAGGAAGAGGCAGTGAGCAACTAGGCCACCCAAGCCATACAGACCAAATTGTGAGATCACAATGGTAGATTGTGAGATCACAATGGCAGACTTTCTTGGATTGTGACTTCTAATCAATAACATTTACCACTTTCCTTCAAGACGATCTTTCCCTTGATCTTTGTCTCTATCTTTGGTGATGGTAAGAAAGTCCATCTCTGGCCAGCTGTAACTGTGGTATTTGAATATTGTATGCCACTCTGTATCACGCATTCCTAGTTTTACCAAAAGTTAGAAAAAAGCGTTGGTATAATCCTTAAAAATTTGTTCTCTGCCTCTGAAGTTGCTGCCACTTGAGATGTCATTCATCATAGTCACCGACTAGATAGAACTTGTCCTTGATGGCTTCAACTAATTCTCCCCAGGTGAGGTTGATGCTGGGTGTATTAGTGTCAGAGCTGGCTTCAACAAATTCTGCCCAGGTGAGGTTGATGTCAGGTGTGTTAGTGTCAGAGCTGGCTTCAACAAATTCTGCCCAGGTGAGGTTGATGTCGGGTGCATTAGTGTCAGAGCTGGCTTCAACAAATTCTGCCCAGGTGAGGTTGATGTCGGGTGTGTTAGTGTCAGTGTGACCTGTGAATCCCACCAATTGTGAACAGAGATAGTATTTCAAGAAGGCAAATGTGATCTTCTCATCATAAGAGAGGTTATGGACCCAGAAATGCTGTTGCAGTTGGTCTAGCCAATTCCCCATGCCTTCTGCATCAATATCTCCTTCAAAAATAGGTATCAAAGTTTACCTGGAATTTAAATGGTGTGGAACTCCTATTGGAGGGGAGGAGGGATCTGTTGAAGAATCTGTGCCAGCATACCCGCTGTCTGTCTTGACAATGCTTTGTCCAGCATCATTCAAACAGAAGCTAGTGCCTCAATTTCACTAGCCATTTGAGATCGTCTTGTGTAGCAAGGAAGGTATACAGATGGATTACCTAGTGTGATTCCGCTCTCATTTGATTTGCCCATAGCATGATTGCTGACTGTGCTTTGATACCAATGATTGCTCTCAGTTGAGATCGTCTTGTGCAGCAAGGAAGGTATACAGATGGATTACCTAGTGTGATTCTGCTCTCCTGTTAATCTGCGTAACATGATTGCTGCAGAGGCAGCTCAGTCTGTTACCACGTTAATGGACAGAAAAACAGAAACAGGCAAATCATATACATATATTAATTAGACAGAAACTGTACAATGATCTCTATAAGAGAGATGGATGAATCTGTGATATCTTTGGTATTTCTCTCATTCTCCAACTTACAGAAACATAGGAATACATGCTTATATACAGACAAGATGTAGAGGTGTTTTCTCCAACTAACAAAAATATAGGAATGCATGCTTATATACAGACATACAGACAAGATGTAGAGGCACAGGAGAAGACCAAACCATTATTCTCCCAATAGATACAGGATGAAATGACAGTTGGCAAAACAACTAACTGTTGATATTTGGGTGTTGATGCCACAATTGAGGATGGCTCTAGGTGTCATGATGCCAAGACTGGCATTGGCACTATATGGGTGGCGCCTGAGCATTGATGCTATGCTGGTGACACCAAGCTCAGATGAAAGAGTTGGGGCTGGCCCCAAGTCCGGAAGGTGGCGGATGGATTTGACAGTTGGTGTTTTTGCCACATTTTGCACGGGGTGCCATGTTTTCAAATTTTGTAAGTATGCTGCTCTCCCTTCCCTCCTCCTCCTTTCCCTTTCTCCACTGTCCCCTTTCTCCCCTTCTGTCAGCTTCATTTCCCCTCTTTTTCCCCTTTGTACTTTCTCTGGTCAGATTCCCAAAACAGAGCAAACATTCCTTGAAAATTTCTAAGTCTAAGAGCGCAACCCGACTTCGCAGCGAAGTCGGGGTGCGCCCTTAAGTTCGAGCGCACTCGGGAATGCGAAGTGCGGAAGAGGACCGAAAAGGAGCGAAATTTTGGCTAAGTACAGGAGCGCAACCCGACTTCGCAGCGAAGTCGGGCTGCGCTCTCTTTCCTGCGCGCACCTGGGAAGCAGTGGATCCAGAAAATCAGCTAAGTGCCAGAGCGCAACCCGACTTCGCAGCGAAGTCGGGCTGCGCCCTCATTCCTGTGCGCAGTCTGAACAACAGCCAAAATGACTAAGTGCTGGAGTGCGCAACCCGACCACACTTCACAGCGAGTCGGGCTGCGCCCTCTAGCTTGTGCGCACTTGGGCAGAATCTTTCAAGCAGCCCAAAAACAGTCTAAGGCACGGAGGCCTCCCCAACTGCGCTGTTCCCCACTTGCGCTGTCCAATTGCGCTCCGATTCCAGGCGAAGTAGGACACAAAAGAGAGACTGCCTTTCAAGGCAGATGCGTCCCTCATCAGAATTTGACAAGTGTCCAGCCTCGGGATCCGAGCCGAGATGTGATGGGAAAAAGGACAAGCGTGGGCCAAATTATCTACCGCAGCTACCCTCATTTAAGCTGACGCAAAGTTCCATCTACCGCAGCTACCCGCATTCAAGCTGACTCGAAGTTTCATCAACCGCACTGCCACGTAGCTGCCAAGTTTTCAGGTGGACCTTGCTGCAAGTACAGTCCCTGTCTGCAGGAGTCAACATCAGCAGCTCTTTTGCCGCTTTTGTCAGCTTTTGTCAGCTATTGTCGGGTCTGGGATTTTGTGCCCAGGATTGTAATCGGGGGGAATTGCGCTATAAATAGCCGCACCACATCATTGTAAAGGGTGGAAGGGGGATATCCTGCTAGGGAACCATTGTAGCTATACGTTTGCTTCTAAATGCAAGATACACTTGGCTCTATTTGTTGTTATCATTCTTTATGCTGCCTTTACTTAGCATTTCTGCCTCATGTTGCTTATTTTATTGCTTACTGTTATTCTGCTATCTGGATATCGGTATTTGATGATTAAGTATTCCTGGAATGCATAGATAGAGGATACATAGGATGTGTGACAGTTGTAGTTTCTGTAGTGTATTCTGTATTTAATTGTTGTTAGTAGTGGTGATTGATCGTTGTCGTGCTGCTTATCCTCCCCACCCAACTCAAATCATATTTGTATTTCTTTCCGCATTTTTAATCCCTTTCCTGCACTCTGAGCTTAAAACATCTGAGAAAACCCATAGGAAGCCGGCCTTCTCCGGAGATTGGCACGGAAGGCATTCCTTCCTTCCGGCCTTTCAATCTGGTGGGCGAATCTAGGGCGCATTTCACTAAATCCTTTCCTAGTGGCAGATTCGTAACCAACAGTTTCTCTGGCACGCCCGATGGGACCCGAAAGTTTCCCACCCAAAACAGAATCGAAGCATCGGTGTTCGCTTCATTGCCGTTAAAATCAGAACACCTGGCGACTCGCAAGTACCTGAATATTCTCTGAGTCCGTGAGACCGGTCCAAGCGCCTTCATGCATACAAGAAGGTGGAGAGCAAGGAATCCGGGAAACCAGCCCGATCTTTACGAAATTGACATCAACGCTCCGGGAGAGCGCGTCAGGCTGGCTGACTACCAAGCTCGCATAGACGAATCCGAAACCGAAATCGAAGAGGCCGAAGTTGAAGAGCAATCTACATCTTCGGACGGTACCGATACCGAGTACACGACCGGAGGAGAGGAAGAAATGGCTGCTCAGCAAAATGATGACGACCTCTTCCCGGCGGTCGACTCCACGGGGCCCTTGGCCCTAGTCGGACAAGAGGTTGTACCCCCCGCTGCCCTGAAGGCCATCCCTACTTATGATGGCTACGGCAAAACGGCGTATGAACACATCCAGGACATTCTGGCCTTGGCTGCGCTACACTCTATTACTGATGAGAGTGTCAAGACCCGTCTACTGGCTCTTTCCCTAAGGGGGAAGCTTCTCTATTGGTGGAGATCCTTGCCAGAAGGATCTATCACGGGGTGGCCTCAACTGGCAGGCAGGCTTGTAAAAGGATGCAACGAGTCTGCCGATCCCTCTTCGCTGTTGCATCAGTTCCAAAGCATCCAACGACACCCACAAGAGGAGGTATCAGACTTCAACATAAGGTTTGCGAGGTCTTGGAAAAGAGTACCTCGCGAACTGCGACCTTCAGCAGGTCAGGCTGCACACTACTACCTGAGGTCTTTCAACTCAGATATCTGCCTACTTCTGAAGATAGCCCGAGTCGATTCCTTCCCTGCCCTATACGAAGCTGCCCAACAAGCGGAATTAGATATAATCTCCATAGGCAGACTCCCGCATAGAGTGCAGCCCCCTATTTATCCTGATTTTCCTCAGTCCTAGTATCCATCGGCCTCTGGTGTGATGCCATCATCCTCAAGCCAGCACCCCCAGCAGCCGTGGAATCCGGCACCAGTTATAAACCCCTACGGCCCGCCTCAAATCCATTATCCTAACCCGCCACCTCCGCCTCCGCAGTATCCCGCACTCCCTGCTCCCCCTCAGTACGCGGCGTATTCTGCGCCCCCGCCATTGGCTGCATTACCTCCGCCGGCTCAGTTGGCACCTGCAGACAATGATATTCAAAATAAAATCCTCCAAGAGGTACGGGCTCTGGCCTCTGGGTATCATACCATGTCTAATGACATGACGATAATGAAGAAGAAGCAAGCCCAGATGGAGTTCCTTCCAAGGAGACCATATCCTCCTCCGGCGCTAACGAAAGATCAAGCCGCACAAGCTCAAAGGCAACCCCCTGCAAGAAATGCTGCCATTGAGGATCAACCTGGCACTTCTGACCAGGTCAACTGGTGCTCCACGTGCAACGATCCACACTCAGAAGAAGGGTGCACGCTGCATCAGCATTACCTCCAGACCCTGGCGGGCAGCGCCATAGAGGATGAATTATACATGATCCTGGGCGATGAAGGCAACTTTGCCGTCCCATAAGAAGATCCTGCGTTGCTCCTGACCAAGGAAGGCAGAAAGCCCGTTGAATCCGCCGCGGCCCAAGCAAAGCCGTTAAAGGTATACGCCAGAAGAGAAAAGGCGCAACCTGCTGGACTACCACCTGACAAGTCACTATGGCCTCATGCAGCCAAAGAAAAGTTTCCTGCGCCCAAGGCTCCCGCGGTGAAAGCTCCCGCAGCTCAGTCTCCGGCCGAAACAAAAGAACAAGCTCAGGAGAAGCTGAGATATCCGTCGCTGACGAAGAGACAGAGAGTCGAAGCCACGCAGCAATACCGGACTAAGTATGAGCCTGCGAAAGAAACGGAGGGAGCTAGCACTTCAAGCTACAGCATAGTTGACGAGCTAAAGAGGACCCCCGCAAAGATAAGTATGTACGAGGCTCTTCTGCTCCCCGGGCAAGTTGATCTGCTGCAGGAATCTTTGAAGAACATAAAATACGGGAAGCCTACGCAGCCTGCTGTGTTAGCTCAACCCCTGACAGTCTCCGCCACCGGAAAAAACAGGCCACCTCCTTTCTATCTGTCATTACGGATGGAAGGCTATATAGTGCACAACTGCATGGTGGATTCTGGTGCCTCCACGACTGTTATGCCGAGAGCCGTCTGCGATGAGATCGGTATGGAATATACAAGGAGCAGCCAAGGTGTGCTGCAACTAGACGGCACCCCTATCAAGACAGTTGGTGTCATCAAGGATATCCCGATCCGGCTGCACAAAGCTCTCGACATAGTGGTCATACAGGAAGTCGTTGTGGTCGACTTGGAACCCTACTTCGGCATGTGCCTCTCCAGGGAGTTCACTGCAAAGCTAGGTGGGTATCCGTCTCTGGATTACTCACATATGGAAGTGCCCTTCAAAGGAAGGAGACTGAAGATCTACAATGAAAAGCCTTCCACATTTCTAGTAGAGAAGATACCCGGAGAAGAGTCACAGAACGGCATGGTTCAGCTGACAACTGAGGAACTGGTGGTGGTGGACATGACAGAACAAGCCCTTGAGCTGTTACAAGTGGAGGATGAGTTCTCCTTGCTGGACTTCAACGCCATGATCGAGACTAAGCAAGGCTGCTACTCCGTCACTCATCCTGAGAGACTTGACCAATCAATAAGGAAAGAGGTAGGACCTGCACCAGAAAAGCTATGGCAGCTCTTCTTTGATGGCGCCCGATGCAAAAATGGCGCCGGTGCAGGGGTACTCCTGGTTTCCCCGTCCGGGATCCAGAAGGACTATACTTACAGGCTGGCTTGGAGCTGTACTAACAACGCGGCGGAGTATGAAGCCCTGTGCTTGGGTTTGAGAAAAGCAGAGAGACTGGGGGTGAAACATTTGCAGATCTTTGGCGACTCAGAGCTGGTGTGCAACCAGATTACGAATAAGTGCGCCTCCAAGAAGCATTACCTCAAGGCGTATCGTAATCGTGTCTGGGACCTGATGGAGTCATTCGACTCGTTGAATGTCAAAGCCATATCACGTGAGAAGAACAAACACGCTGACATTCTGGCGTCTGTTGGAGCCAGGTACGTTCCGGCTGATGACACTGTCCAGAAGCCGAAGCCGGTTCGTACTATCTACAGGCCTTCTGTGCCTGATAAAGACACCCACTGGCAGGTGTTTGATTGTGACGAGGATATCGTCACTTTTTTTATTACCGAAGCATGTACAATAGAAGGTAGAGACCCTGATGACGAGCAGTACGAGGGGTTGATACAGTTGAAAAACAATCATGTCCCAAAAGGACTGATTACCTTAGAGAGTCTCTTTGACCAGAACGATAGAGCAATATCACACAGGATCAAAGTAGACCCCAAGCAGTACGTAGACCTGGAGCTGGAACCTGGAAAAACAATCAAGGTCGGGACGGACTGCACTGAAGAGGAACTCGAGCAGATCAGATCATTATGCAGAGAGTTCCCCGATATCGTAGCCTGGTGCTACCAGGACTTGAAGGGGTATGATAGATAGATGATCCAAAGATACCATAGAGTTGGAAGATAATGCAAAACCTTTCCGACAGAAGCAAAGGGCAGTAGAACCCGAAGATTGAAGCCATGATGAAAGCCGAGCTCTTGAAGATGCTGGAAGCCAAAATCATCTACCCCATCAAGCATTCATCTTGGGTCGCGAATTTGGTTCCCGTGAGGAAGAAGAATGGAGACATCCGTCTCTGCGTGGATTTCAAAAATCTTAATCAAGCCTCGCCGAAGGACCATTACCCGCTTCCCCAAATCGATCAGATCCTCCACATAGTTGCTGGAGCGCAGAGGTTCTCTCTCTTGGACGGATTCTCTGGATACAACCAGATATGGGTAAAGGACGAAGATCAACACAAGACAACGTTCACCACCAAATGGGGAACGTTCGCATATCAGCGCATGCCCTTCGGCCTGTCTAATGCCGGCGCTACATTTCAGAGAGCCATGGACTTGGCCTTCCGAGAGCTGCTCAACAAGGTCATTGTCATCTACTTGGATGACATGACTGTATTTTCTCACAAGAGAGAGGACCATGCTTCCCACCTGCGGCAGATATTTGAGAGATGTCGTGAATTCGGCATTTCCATCAACCCGAAGAAGTCAGTCTTCGCGGTAAAAGAAGGTAAGCTGCTGGGACATGTCATTTCCGAGAAAGGCCTTGCAGTGGATCCTGACAGAGCAGAAGCCCTCCTCCGCTTGCCCATCCCAGTCGACAAGAAAGGGTTACAGTCATTCTTCGGCCAGATCAACTTCGTGAGGAAGTTCATACCGGACTTCGCACAAGTAATCAAGCCCATGGCCGAACTGTTAAAGAAGGATGCCGAATTCTTGTGGACTGACGAAAGAAAGCAGGCCTTCGAGGAGATCAAGGCTAGAATTGCGCAAGCTCCGGTGTTGATTAATCCAGACTATTCCAAGGATTTCATCCTGTACGCGGTGGGAGAACCCGAGAGTTACGCCGCAGTCCTGACTCAGAAGGGAGACGATGGCGAAGAACGCCCCATAGCGTTCTTAAGCCAGGTGATTCAGCCGCATGAAGAGAAGTACAATTTTATTGAGCGGCAGGTTCACGCAGTCATGAAATCTCTCAGGAAGTTCAGGCACTTCGTCTCCCAGAGCCGGATAACTGTCTTCGTGATACACCCGGACGTCAGGAATTTCATCATACAAGGGGAGCCTGGTCACAAGAGGGCAGGATGGATTGCCAAAATCCAAGAATTTGACATCGAGGTACGGCCAACAAAGCTGATCAGAGGCCGAGCCTTGTGCCAAGAGCTGGCCCGAAGCGCTGCAGCTGAGATCTCTGCCTGCAAGTGGGAAGATCCGATAGCGGAAACCAACCTAGCCAACTCCTTATCAGAGGAAAGTGATTGGACAAATGACCTGGTGCGATATTTTAGCACCGGGAGATGCCCAGATCACCTCAATGCCTCACAAAGAAGGAGGTTTAGGCTAAACGCCTTGAGATACGTACTTCGCCCCGAGGGGCTTTATTTCAAAAACATTGACGGCATCCTGTTGCGATGCGTCAGAGAGACAGACAAACCCAGGGTCCTCGGAGAATTCCACTCCGGGATGCCTGGGGGACATCATTCTGGAAGGCCTACGGCCTTAAAAATCATCAGAGCTGGGTACTATTGGCCCACTCTCTTCACAGACGCACATGCGGTCTGTGTCAAATGTGATAAATGCCAGAGGTTCGCTGGCAGGAATAGAAAAGCACCCTTGCCCCTCCAGCCAATTCAAGCCGAGACTCCGTTTCAGCAATGGGGTCTAGACTTCATCGGGGTCATCACGCCTAACTCTGCAGCGGGACACAAGTTTATCCTTACAACCACCGATTATTTCACTCGGTGGGCAGAGGCGATCCCCACTAAGCATGCGGACCAAGAAACGGTCATTGGGTTCCTCGAGAGCCTCATCACCCGTTTCGGGGTCCCGGAGGCAATAGTGACAGACAATGGTCCAGGGTTCGCGGGCGCTGTACTCACGGAGTACACCAGCAAATACGGCATCTATCACAAGATGTCTTCGAACTACTACCCGCAGGGGAATGGCCTGGCTGAGTCCACCAACAAGAATCTACTGAAGATCGTTAAAAAGACAGTAGAGAGAAACAAGAGGACATGGCACCTACTCCTGAATCGGGCGCTGTGGGCGGATCGCATATCATTCAAGAAGTCTATCAAGACATCCCCCTACGCGCTCGTGTACGGCAAGGAGGCAGTTCTGCCTACCCACATAGAGATACCCGCACTGGATGCTAGATGAAGAAAAAGGCGACGGGGATCCAGTGGACGCCAAACTTTGCCAACTATCGCGGTTAGAAGAAGAAAGAGAAAAGGCATACCAGGCCTTTACTAAACATGCCGAGGCGACCCAAGGCTGGTTTGCGAAAGGCACCACCGCCCGAGTTTTCAAAATCGGGGACCTAGTGTTGAAGTGGGACTCACTGAAAGCAAAGCCGGGCAACCATGGTAAATTTGATGCCCTCTGGGAAGGTCCCTATCAGATTGCTCGGGTGAACCAATTTAATGCATTCGTGCTTCGGGACATGGCGGGACAACTTCTCCCCATTCCTGTCAACGAGTTCCACCTCAAGATTTACCACCACTGAAGGCACCCAAGGGGTCCTTCCTTGTACATATTTCTTTTCTGCATTTTAGTTTATCACAATGTACATATTTATTTCAGCATTCAGCTTTTAGTTTTCAAGAGCCTAAGTGAAGCCTAGAGCAAACCCCGACTTCGCAACGAAGTCGGGCATCGCTCCTTGAATAGTGCGACATCGGGAGTTTGAGAGAAGGCAGCTGACGAAAAAGCCAAAAATTGACTAAGTGTTGGGTGCGCAATCCGACTTCGCAGCGAAGTCGGACTGCGCACCGTCTTGGGAGCGTAGTCGGGGAGCGCAGAGCAAAAATCAGCTAAGTGTCGAAGTCAGACTGCGCAACTTTTCTGGGCGAAGTCAGACTGCGCAATAAAGTCTGGGCGAAGTCGGAGTGCGCACGTTTTCCGGGCGAAGTCCGAGTGCGCCCTCAATTCTGGGCGCACCTTGAACGACTTGCCGCGGGAAACGAGGGACATAATGATAAAATATTTCTAAGTGTGGGCCCAGACAGCGCAGTGTGGCATAGTGCGAAGTTGGGTTGCGTCCCTCCTTAAAACCCTGGGCCAAAAGTTCTCCCTCGAAGTGTGTGCCCAGGCGGCGGCTGTGACGTCATTGGAAGCACGAGGTCCGAAATTTTTTTAAAAATAATGATTGCGCGTCTTTCAAAGCGAATGTCATTAAAAGAGCAGGCGCATTAGGACCAACCGCAACCAGGGTACGCTTTCCAAAGAAAAACCCACGCACGGCCACCAAAAAATTATAACGCTTCCAACTACTTCGGGTAAATCACCTTAACCCCCTCCCTTGCGCCATTAATGTTGTATTTCTTGCCTAGAAAAGGGGCCCTGGCATACTCAGAACATCCAAATTGTCAAGCCAAGTCTGAGTTGCAAGGCGCAGAATTAAGAATTAGTAGCCAGAATCCCCGTCTCTGCCACCTCGAGCAGAAAAGAGAGAATGGACAAGGGAAAAGCACCAATGCCGGCACAGTCCAGCGACGCAGAACGCGAAGCTGAAGAACAGACAGAATCCAACGCTCATGAGAGCGAAGCGCCGCGGGAGCGAACAAGGAGAACCAGGTCGAGGAGAAGCCAAGGGCAAGCTCCACCGCCGCCCATCAATCGCCTGGCCGGGTATAGAGACGGCGAGTACTCTATCAGCCTCACCAAGCTGCGGCCAAATATAGCGAAGTGGGCTGACAAAGTTTCACCCTCGCACCATGTCGGGGCTGCATACAAATCGAACCTGTACCGGTTCTTGTGCCCTCCCGTCCACCAATGCCCGGAGTCGGTTGAATCCATTGTGGCATACTACAAGCCAGCCGCCCGGCAAGTCTGTGACAACCAAGGAAGAGTATTGTTCACACTCTTCAGGGAGAGCGTCCAGCCAGCCTTCGCCCCGGGGCTCCAGTACGACCCCAACGCAATTGTCAGGAGAATTAACCTGGACGAACAGGCGGGCAGATTCGCCCAGACCAAAAGGATGAGAGAGTTTCTCGACTCAGAGCTGAAAACCCCGCTACCAGCCGGACAGTGGCCGACAGGCCCTATACCCCTGGACAGGTTCGAAAATAAGTACATATATATCATCCTGGCATGGGTACTCGGCTGCGACTCCGACAGAATGGTGCGCCCGTATCAGCTGGCGCTCGCAGAATGCATCTTACATGGGGAGTTTTATGACTCCACGGCGCAAAGAAGCGGGAGGCGCCCTATTTTCTTTGACTGGGCAGATTGGGTGGCGTACGCCATACATTCGAACCTGGTCAGGTTGCAGCAGAAGCAGACAACAGAATTCCGACTCTGCTCGTTCCTCACATGGTTGTGCCTGTACCACACGCACTACCGGATTAAAGTGCCTGACCTGAAGAAGGTGAATGAAAAGGGAGAGCCGCTGCCTGTGTACGAATGGACTGAAGCCCTGTACAGGAGAGGGTCATACTACGAGTTCAACTTCAAATTTCTAGGTATGACCCTGGCGCTGTTCAACGGCGAGGGATCCCGCCCGCCACTTGCCATGACGAACTATCTGAGGAAGTACAAGTGCGGGGATACCTTCCGGTTGACGCAGGGCATTGTGGTCAGAATCTACGGATTCAAGGGGAAGCCGTTCCTGCTGCCCTATTTCTGCACTGACCATCAGTTCGGTATGGAGATATCACGCCAGATGGACTATGTCGAGGAGGAATTCGGCCAGGGAAAGAAGAGAGGTCATATTTTCCAGTATCCTATTACCTGGTCGAACATCCAAGTGCACGAGATTGGACAGCATGTCTACCTCGAACAAGAACTCCTCATCATGGGCCTGATACAGCTACCTCAGCGCTGGAAGTATGACCCAATTGGGGTCAGGGGAAAATTTGTGCACATCTGCCCCCGAGCGGAGATCATGCAAGAAAGGTGCAATAGAACAGGTGCAGACCTGGAATGGCACATTGAGCGGATGCAATCATGGCCGCCATGGCATGATTTTTACTGCGAAGAAGTGGCGTTTGATCCGGAGCGCAATCCGGACCACCGGTTAGACTCAGCGGGCTTCAAGAAATTCCTCTCCAAGGTGGCGCCCCTCAACTGGCAAAAAGACAAAATCATTGAATGCTGGAAAATGAGGTGCCGCACGCAACACGATAAGTCTAACCGGAAGACGTTGGCCGTAGATGATGAATTTTCGGCCTTATATGATCAATACGCCGACAAATGGCAGCCGTTCGCATTTCGAGATTGCGTTCCCCTAGGCGCCAGAAAAAGGTATAAAAGGAGGCCCCCGTCCCAGCAATTGCCTACTCCAGGGACTTCCAGCGCGACACCAACAAGCAGCCAAGTGGGCCCAATGTTGCCTCCAGCTCCTGAAGCGTTACCTCAAAGGGTACAAGAGCCAGAAAAGTCAACTCCTGAGGTGGCCCCCCTAAAGGAAAAGGCGCCAGAAGAGCCAGCCAGTGGAACGGCCGCAGCAAGCATTCTCCCGTCAAAACCCAGGTACAAGTTTACCGTGGGAACATCGCTGCCTGCCGCCCCAACCTCCTCTGCCTCCTTCGAACCAGCTGCAGCTCCAGAAGAAAAGAAGAGGAAGAGGAGCGAAAAGGCCAAGCGGCCTAAGGAGTCTGTGCAGCAAACGGCCGCAGCACGGACGGGGACAGCCGCGCCGAAAATCATCTCATTGGACAGCCCTGGGATAGAAGCAGAAGCTTGGGCTGCAGGCGTCCTTCAATCAGCGGCTCAGGCGGAGCCCGCAGGTACGTCCTCTTCCCCGGTTCCCCAAATCCCAGTCGGCCCTGCCGTAACACCGTCCCCCACTGTATCAGGGCAAGCCCTAGTTGCATCCTCTTTGTCTCAAACCACCCAACCCTCCCACAGTTCCCATTCCTTCGATCAGTTCGCCCAAGACCCAAATGTTTTCCAGACCCTCAATCAAACCCTAGACCCCTCGCCTGCGGCCAGTGCCGAAGCTGTGCCTACATCGCCGCGCCGCTCACCTCCCTTGTTCAAAACCCCGCCTACACCTTCCACTCAGCCGCTCGCTTCCCCTAGGACCCGGTCGCCCTTAAAAGCGACCACGCCTTCTGGAATATCTCCTGCTTCACTGTTTGCAGGAAGAATGCCGCAGCAAGACTTAGTCTCGGCGTATCCGATGCTGGCGGAGCTTGACTTCATGGGAGAATAGTTGCAGATCACAGATGATCAGCCTCTTGCAGCGAAGGCCGTAGGGTGTTCCGCCTCTTTCCTCCAGGGCGTCAAACGGAGAAGAGCCGAGGAGATAGCTGCCCCGGTGAAGCGCACCAAGTTCGACTTGGACAGGAGAGTGCTGCGAACTGAGAAGCTGATCCCGAAAGTGAAGAAGCCTCTCCGGGAAATGACCGAGGCAGACTATGAACACCGAGTCAAGGAGAAGAACTTTGACGATATAAACGAGGAATACGAAATCAACGGTATTCGTCGCAGAACTGACAATCTCCTTGTCAAGCGACTCGAAAATCAGGAGACGCTGTTTCGGCTGCAAAATGACTCAAGGCAGCTGGAGGAAGATCTGGCTAGGGCCACCACGCGGCTGGAGTCTGC
This sequence comes from Wollemia nobilis, assembly GCA_028583015.1. Classification (NCBI taxonomy): domain Eukaryota; kingdom Viridiplantae; phylum Streptophyta; class Pinopsida; order Araucariales; family Araucariaceae; genus Wollemia; species Wollemia nobilis. Next base: position 2,773,007 of record JAQPPZ010002143.1, on the reverse strand, counting down.
CCAACAAGAAATCAATGACCTGAAAGCACAGCTCGCCGCCTCTCAGCAGGAGGCTGCAGCACAAAGAAAGACGGCCGAACAACTGTCAGAGGAGAAGAAGGCAGCGTTGGAGCATGTCTCTCAGCTGCAGGATTCGTTAAGGCAGGCTCAATCTCAGCTCGAGGAGAAAACGTCCCAGACGGCGGCCTTTTCGAAGAATAAGGTCAAAGAGATGCGGGCTGGTTTGCTGCAGGGTTGCAGAGCTAACGTCGTCAGGTCCATATCCGTCCTGGATTTCGCATCCAGGATCCAAGAAGTATCCGCCTGTGGAAAGCCCTGTGGTAGAGGAGGCCGAACACCAAGCGAAGCAATGGCTGGACTTGGCAATAAAAATTGAGGAGTTCGCGCGCAAAGGCCTCCGATTTCCCCCAATGTCCCGAATTGCCTTAGAGTGGGCAGATGCAAGGGTAACCTTGCACAATTATTTTGAAAAAACAGAGAAAACAAGGGCCGCCAGGAAAATGTTGGACGCATTGAACCACGAAATGAACATTTGCCTGGCCCCCTTCAACGCTCTTTCTGAGCTCGGTTGCCCGAGCTTCGTCAAGGATGGGGAGTTTCTGCCCCTTGAGCAGGTGAAGCTGAATTGGCTGTCTTTTGAGGCAGACACGTCAGAAATTGACAGCTGGACCGAGCCAGTCCAGGAAGCTCAGGTCACTCAGATGGTGTCGAGGTATTGCAAGATCAACACCTCCCTTCAGGAGTTGGGAGAGAGATACAACACCATCGACGTACACACGGTTGCAGCATTCAGAGCAGCGCTGAGAGATGTCAGCGATTTAGGGCCCTTTTAGGCAGCAGCCTGGGACCAGGCCAAGGCCGCATACAACCATGTCCGTGAGCGGGAGGGTGACAGTGGTGATCATTCGGATTCAGAAAGAGGAGGAGAAACAGAAGAAGAAACTGCCGAAAGTGAATCCGAAGAGGAGCAGTTACCCAAGAAGGGGCCGTCAGAGCAGCGGAATGCAGGGGAAGGGAGTTCCTCTGCGCCCAAAGGATGAAGGCCTGGTTCTTTGCGTCGAGGCGAGCTCGACACCCCGCGAGCCGCCAGGAATGTTGCCACATTTTGCACGGGGTGCCATGTTTTCAAATTTTGTAAGTATGCTGCTCTCCCTTCCCTCCTCCTCCTTTCCCTTTCTCCACTGTCCCCTTTCTCCCCTTCTCGCCCTTCATTTCCCCTCTTTTTCCCCTTTGTACTCCCTCCGGTCAGATTCCCAAAACAGAGCAAACATTCCCTGAAAATTTCTAAGTCTAAGAGCGCAACCCGACTTCGCAGCGAAGTCGGGGTGCGCCCTTAAGTTCGAGCGCACTCGGGAATGCGAAGTGTGGAAGAGGACCAAAAGGACCGAAATTTTGGCTAAGTATAGGAGCGCAACCCGACTTCGCAGCGAAGTCGGGGTGCGCTCTCTTTCCTGTGCGCACCTGGGAAGCAGTGGATCCAGAAAATCAGCTAAGTGCCAGAGCGCAACCCGACTTCGCAGCGAAGTCGGGCTGCGCCCTATTTCCTGTGCGCAGTCTGAACAACGACCAAAATGACTAAGTGTGGAGTGCGCAACCCGACTTCGCAGCGAAGTCGGGCTGCGCCCTCTAGCTTGTGCGCACTTGGGAAGAATCTTTCAAGCAGCCCAAAAACAGTCTAAGGCACGGAGGCCTCCCCAACTGCGCTGTTCCCCACTTGCGCTGTCCAATTGCGCTCTGATTCCGGGCGAAGTAGGACACAAAAGAGAGACTGCCTTTCAAGGCAGATGCGTCCCTCATCAGAATTTGACAAGTGTCCAGCCTCGGGATCCGAGCCGAGATGTGATGGGAAAAAGGACAAGCGTGGGCCAAATTATCTACCGCAGCTACCCTCATTTAAGCTGACGCAAAGTTCCATCTACCGCAGCTACCCGCATTCAAGCTGACTCGAAGTTTCATCAACCGCACTGCCACGTAGCTGCCAAGTTTTCCGGTGGACCTTGCTGCAAGTACAATCCCCTTGTCTGCAGGAGTCAACATCAGCAGCTCTTTTGCCGCTTTTGTCAGCTTTTGTCAGCTATTGTCGGGTCTGGGATTTTGTGCCCAGGATTGTAATCGGGGGGAATTGCGCTATAAATAGCCGCACCACATCATTGTAAAGGGTGGAAGGGGGATATCCTGCTAGGGAACCATTGTAGCTATACGTTTGCTTCTAAATGCAAGATACACTTGGCTCTATTTGCTGTTATCATTCTTTATGCTGCCTTTACTTAGCATTTCTGCCTCATGTTGCTTATTTTATTGCTTACTGTTATTCTGCTATCTGGATATCGGTATTTGATGATTAAGTATTCCTGGAATGCATAGATAGAGGATACATAGGATGTGTGACAGTTGTAGTTTCTGTAGTGTATTCTGTATTTAATTGCTGTTAGTAGTGGTGATTGATCGTTGTCGTGCTGCTTATCCTCCCCACCCAACTCAAATCATATTTGTATTTCTTTCCGCATTTTTAATTCCTTTCCTGCACTCTGAGCTTAAAACATCCGAGAAAACACATAGGAAGCCGGCCTTCTCCGGAGATTGGCACGGAAGGCATTCCTTCCTTCCGGCCTTTCAATCTGGTGGGCGAATCTAGGGCGCATTTCACTAAATCCTTTCCTAGTGGCAGATTCATAACCAACATGTGCCAGGTGCTGCCGAGATCTATTTCAGATCAATAAGATCTGCCACTAAATAATTCTTGGTTTGAAGAGCTCAAGGTGCACCTTAATGGTTCAAGATCAATTATGGCTTTGCTATGATTTCTTATACTAAAGTAGAACAAAACAAAACTTGATATAATATGGCATGGAAAAAGTATCTTATTTAGAAAAATGGTGTTTGTTGCATACGGAACAAAGCTTCTTCTTCTGGGTTTACCTTATAATGAAAAAATGGGGCTTAGAGAGCTTAGAACCCTCTTGGATTAAAATCAGAAGACAATAAAAATGATTGATTAGAAAGAGTAAAATTGGGCTAGAGATACCCTGAATGTAGGGGGTTTGTAACTCAAAAGGTTGAACTACCGAGAAAGATCATTTTTTAGCCTTTTAATTAAATTAATTTTGAATGATATGTATTTGCCGCCAAGGGGTTAATGAATGCTAATTAAAGTGATTAAAGCATAGGCTGGATTTTAGCACTATTCAGTAGTGGAAATTAGTTTAAGGTCTTTAAGTGTTCAAGACCTAATAAACATTCCAATGGCAACTAAAGTCTTTCAGGCACAGTCAAGATCTTCACACGGTAGTTAGTAATTGAGACATTTTTGGGGTCTATCAGGGTTCAAGATCCAATGAAATATTCCTAGTGTAACTAAAGCACTTATTACATATTTATATTGGCCAATTTGTTTTTTGTTTTATTTTTTATTTTTGGCTCTTCTGCATTCTCTTGCTTGTATTCTCTTTATGTATAGTTCTTAAATTTTTGTTAAAGGAACTTTCCTACTTGTGTGTGTAAGTTCTTGATTTGAAAATGAGTTTTGAATCATCTTTATATGAGTTGAATTACTATGTACAATAAGTTCCTGCTGGGCTCTTCTACAGTAATAGATTTATCTCTAAAATCCACAAGCATACCCCTCTCGCCTTAGGGATTCAATATTGGTAGTAAGCCTTGGATATCTAATGAATTCATATGTATAAATTAAGCCATCTCATAGACATATTCTTGCGAGAAGCTTTGCTTGGTAAGTTTAGGTGAGCCTTTTCTCATTCAGATTGGGGCACTAGGCTAGAGTGTCTAACCAATATGATCTGCAAATCCAAAGGCAATCCTACTCTTAAAAATATGTTCTCGATTATTCTATTAGCACTATTTTATTTCCTAGGCTACAAAATATGCAGGTTTACCTGGTCGATTTTAGTGGTAGTGCCTTATCAAGTTCTATTTACTCCAAGGTCCTGGTATTTGGTAACCATCTAGGCCTGACTAGGTGTGGAGGGTTGTTTAGCAAATTGGTTTCTAAAAATTGGAATTTATAAACACTTCGTTTTGCGTTATTGTTATCGATTGGGTTTTTTAGATGTAGGCTTTCTAGCTTTTGTGTTGGCACTGCTTTCTATGTTGGCACTACAAATGTGCATTTCTCAAATCGATAGACTTTTCTCTGGCCTAATAATCGATTTATTTCTAGGTCTATCCAAGTTCTTGCAACAAATAAAGCATATTTTTTTTTGTTAAACATTGGGAAAAAGTAGTGCTAATTTATGTCGGACAGGTTATGTATCAAATTTCCTGTATTCATTGTACTTGCTATGTGTCCAGACTTGGGCTGGTTCCTGAAATTATGTGTATAAATTTGGCTTTTTGTTATCATAAGCTTTCTTTTCTCACTTAGGAAAGAACGTAGATACAGGAAAAATAGAATTCAAGTGCCTTCGCATTTGAGACAGCATGGCAATGACTCTAGGAAAGCTTCCCTATCGTTTGTAGGCCGAATCAGCTAAGCTGAATGTTCAAGTATACTTGGATGATGTGTTGATGCATGCAGGTTGTATCAAAAGCAGACACTAGACTGCACCATGGTCTTTTCTAAGTTAATAAGTTGATGAGTTGGCTGTTGGATTAGAAATTGAAAGTGGAGTTCTTGTATTTTGTACCAAATGCCAAACGAGCAAAATCATACGAATCATGGATCGTGACCATAATCTTTCGTGTCGTGGAAAAAAATTCTTGGGTTGACAGTTTTTTTTTTCATCCAATTTTTTTTACGGCTCATAGCCAAATCCATCATTAGAAATTGAACCTAAGTCATCAGATAAGACTTCAACTTGTCTTAATCATGTGATTAATCTTTGAACATTATGAAAGAGAAATGCATACACATTAGATAATATTATTGCCACCTAATACTTGCAACTTACAAAACTTGAAATAAGCTTAGAGTAACAAGCCATGTCATGAACTTCTACAGTTCTACTTACATCTATGAATATTCTTCTGAGTGGGAGATTCAATTGTTTTTAGATCAAGGACTCGTTTTCAGGAAAGATCCATCAATACGGAACATATTAGTATTTACAATAATAAGACTCACGTGCTAATCCATAAAGAGAAAGTGTAAGAAACATAATGATATTAGAGGTGTGAATTGTCAACCCATTCTTCTGACCAGTTTTTACATTCGCTTTTCAGATCTCAACAACGTACGATTCATTTTTCAGTGATGAGAACCTAGCACGCATGAAAACAAGTGATGATGAATAGGTAAAAGAACTGGAAGGTGGACCTAACAGGACATCAAAAGTTGAAGAAAATGGTGGAATTGAAGCAGCCATGAAAGTCCACCAAACAAATGCTGCTGAAGATATTTATTTCTCGAGTGATCGAGAAATTGGATTGGAGAGATTTCATCTTGAAGAATAACATTCCTTGAGGTTTTGTTCCCATTGCAGCTTAAAAAATACTGTTTGAATTGCAGCTTTAAAGAATCTGTAGATATTGTACCGTGGGCAAGTAATGTTTGGAGTTCTTGCATATCACTCATAATCTGGTTGACTTTATTTATTAGTTTCTGATTACGTCTAGCTCCATTCTTTGACATTTAATTACTAAACATCTATTATTAGTATATAAGAATATTGTCAATAAATTGTGTCAGATAGTTCATACACGGTTCTAACCCTTTTATTGTTTTTTTAACTTTTATTAAAAAAAGTAAGTTATTTGGTGAAAAAGATAGTATAATTTTTTTTTGAACCACTAGGTATTTGTGGGACATTGTATAACAGTTTTTAAATCACAGTTCATTAATTAATTATTTAATAATATTTTTTTGATTGAGAAAGATATTGTATAACAATTTTGTTAAACCTATAATTAAAAACAATAGTTCATTAACTAATTATTTAAGAATATTTTTTTGAAATATTTTTTTGAAATAATGCTCTTCATGGAAGACAATCAAGTTCAAATCTTGTTAAGTTGTTAAGCTATTATAATACCATTATATTGTTATAATATAAGGTAGTCTTTTGAGACACTAACTAATTAATTACTAATCCTTTTCACACCTATATAACCCAAGCTAAAAATAAAAGAACTTACGAATTTTTTTTTTTTTTTTTTAATATTAAGTAATGGGGTTTTGACCAGGAATCCCCCAACCTGTTACAACAACTCCATGAGGGACACACACCCACCCCCTCACACACTCACCAATGCCATTGTTTGAATCTTGGACCTCTCGAAGAAGAGTCAAAGCCCAAACCGTTGCGCTAAGTTCACAATATTTTTATTTTTTATTTTTAATTAATAAATTACTTAATATATAATGGAATGGCCTTCCAAGTTGTGTGGGGAACTAGGAGGGGCAAAGAGGGGCTGCTTGATTCGCACTATCCCTCTAATTGGCATTCACTTAGGCCCTATGACATCCTTCCCAGGGCTCTTATAAATGGTTCAATGGAACGAGTCTTCATCTAAAAATAGAGGCCTTTGTGTTAATTTGACGAATCTTTCTTTACTTTCTTTTAAAAGAGTAAGCTTTTCAACTTTCTCGTTTTTCTAAGTCAAATTAATCTTGTGTATAATAATGCACTCTTGATAAAATTGAACGGATTTATCAAAACTTTAAGTGTGTGCCAGTTCCATAAACTCAGTAAAGGAATTGACACGATCTATCAGGATTTTTACCCCTAGTCTGTCTCCTGAGCGGCACAGGCATGGGTGCGTAATATGATTTTTTTTGTTGCGGATATAGAAAATATCTATTAGGAAAAAGTTTTATAGGAGTTCTTGTTTTAAAGCCAACTCTATATCCTTATCTGTTGAGAGGTCGATCTCAAAACCAAAAAACTTATCCATATAGTATGTAATTTAGATTGATGGTTTTAAAACTTTGAGTTATCAACTATGTAATTTAGATTGATGGTTTTAAAACTTTGAGTTGTGATGTTGATATGGAAAAGTGATTCATACGATTTTATCTTTTTTGAGGTACATATTCTCCCTTGCATCTTTTATATAAGGTTCCAGAGACTTAATTCTAAGGTTTGGCTTATTAGAAAAAGTTACGGCTTGTTCAGGACGTTTGCGATACAATAGCTTCACTTTGTTTAGGATGCTTGTGATGCAATAGCTTCATTGAGAAGGTTGTTATGATTGTTCAATAACGATATTATAATAGAATGTTTGTTTGTATGGAAGGAGTATAAAAAGAATATTGTGATAGGAATAGGTTGTGGAAAATATAACAGTAAACAATAAAGTTGATAGTAAATTGTTTTTGTTGTTTCTTTGGTTGTAAATAATGAAATCTCTAGAAGTCTAAGATAGCAAAGTACTAAGTATTATATAATTATAGGAGAAATATAGAAGGAAAATCTTTAAAAGCATTTAATATTATAATCACTTGAGTACATTACTAGTTGCACTAATTAATAAATAGTATATAACTCAACCATTATTATCATTCACAGGCTTAATAACGCACGTGTGTAATTGCTAACATGTTATACATTGTATTCCATTTGGTATTGTAAGTGTATAAAACATTGCTTTGGTGGTAGAACTATTAATATTTGCATTGCAATAAGATTATAGCAATTACAAGTTATAGTAGGGAGTGCAAACCATACAATTGCTTGAAGCAATAAGGAGTTTGGTAGTTATAAGTAGTTGCAAACTGTAAGATAGTAGGCCGTACAATGACAAACACATGGGAGTGTTGTCAACTTAGGATTGGATTGTTGCTAAGTGATTTTGTGCATGTGATACCATACAAGTTGTTGTACAAGTACTAATAATTTACCCATAAGAGTCATATCGCATTGTACAAGTTGATCGTATATAGGATTAGGTCATATGACAGGTCAATCATACGATATGTTGTATTGTATGATTGATCAAATTATACAATTTTGAATTGTACAACTAAGACTATATAGTCTCATGTTTACAATCTTATGACTATAGTATTATTTAGTTCCTAAACCTTTCACTATCCCATTACTAGGAATACCATCATTTGTGCTACATTTGGTGTCATTGTCGTTGGATGAGAAGGGTTCAACTGAGTGGAAGAGTATGCATGGAAGAAGATGGATGATAAATTTATTTTTGTAAGGATGTAGAAGATGAATTCATGGAGAGGATCAAGTGTCCATAAGGAGAAACATGAGGATCACTTAACAGAGAAACTTGATGAATTAGGTCCTGCAATTAGGAGAAACAAAGGAACCAATATTTGAATGAGTTTGAAGCCTTGAAGAAGAATATAGTGAAAGGTGGTATACATTGTTGTTGACAATGAAGGATGAGGTGTAAGAGAAACATCGAATAGTTGAAGAGAATGTTCATGTAAGTGAAGACCCCAACATGGAGAGTGCACAAGCAAATAAGGAGTGATTGGTGACACTTGAATAAGCAGGGCGAAGTTTTTGGAGGAGCGCAAAGGATGGGAGTCAGGCACCATAGCAACCACACGAGTGTTTGGGTAAGTAGATCATATCCATAACTTGTATATTGGCAAAGGAGGTTGCGAAGTAAGCATGCACCAGAGTTTGGAAGGAGACTATTTGAAGGAAGAACCAAAGTTTAAGAGACACCATGAGGAGACGAGGTGCCTAGGACCATAGCACCTAGAGAAGAATAGTAAGTATACCCACCAAGTAAGGAAGGGTATTGGATCAAAATACCATGAGCCATCATCAAATGACAAGGAAGTAGGAGAGGATAAACACTTATCGAAAAGAAAATATTGTGAATAAAGGGGGTAAACAAAAATGCCCACCTTTGATAGGAGAAGGGAAAGATGATCCTATAAGGCACATAGACACTTGCATGACCATTTGAAAATCAAACAAGGTACGACAATATAATGAATAGTTATAATTATTTGTTAGCTCGCCAAGCATATTAACTCACAAAAAGCTTTAACTAGTATCAAGAATAAATCAGAGTATTAGAACAACAATATCTCTCAACAAATATGCACAATATACAAGGATGATTCTTATTGATACATTGCTTGGAAATATATATTACATTGCTTCCTCAAAAACTCGAGAGATGAATCCTTTCATATTCCTCAAATGAAGACAAAAATATCAACTTGCCACATATCATGTCTCTTCATACTCTCTTGACACTTTGCACTCTTTCTCATATTACCACATACATTATATAAAATATAAATCATCTACCAAAATAATATTACAAGGGGTTCAAATAATGTAATATATCCAACACCCCCTTGTATTACATTATTTGGTAGGAAGGCTATTTGCCTTAATTCTCTAATTTTTTGTCTTCATTCTTTAGATCTATCATGGTTAGATCTTATTATATTTTTCTACCTCTAGATCAATGCATTTGAGTTACCTCGGGTTCTTTGTTTCTAGGTCACTGTCACTGGTTCTACCTCTGGGTCACTACCATTGGATCTATCTCTAGGTCACTACCATTGAATCTGCCTCTGGATCATTGCCTCTGGGTCTTTACCTTTGGGTCACTGCCTTTAGGTCACTCCCACTAGATCACTGCCTTTGGGTCACTACCTCTAGAAATTTGTCTTTGAGTCACCTCTAGAATATCATAAGGCTATCATCTCTATAGGATCATCACTACTAATGATTTCACTATAGGTTACCTCCCAAGGTATACTTGGGTCATAATTATTTATTTCATATTTCTTCATGATAAGATCAATATTATTCTTTTTATTCAATAAATTTTGATTTTTTATCACACTTGGTTTGCTTTTGTAGAAACCATACAAAATTCCTTTCATCTTATTCCATTCATTCATACTTATCCATCCACAATCCACTTTCAATTTTTGACTTTCCTTCTCTTTATATAGACAAGATTTCTTAGAATGATTATATCCTCCACAAACTTCACCAACTATGAAGATTTCAACATTTCTCTATCTTGTGTTCATGTCTACCACAATGATTACATATGTTCTCTATTACAAAATTTCTTTTGTCATTTTGTCCTTGATTGTCATTGATTCTATCAGTCCCTATCATAGATTTGATGTCAACACTTTCTATCACAAACTTAGTCTCTTACTCATTACTGCTAGAATGTCCTATAAATTCAAGACCATATTTTGGTCTTATTTCTGGTACAATCGGTTCTTTTATTTCTTGTCCATGTTTTCCTAAACCCGTATCTTTGCATCCCATTTTATTTAATAATTTTGAACCAATGCCTTTAGTATGCCTTTCAAAATAACCAAAAATATCACAAGATTGATTCTTACCAACATCAACACAACTTTGAGCACAAGATTGATCCTTACCAACATCAATACAACTTTGACCATCACTATCTCTATCATCATCAATTTTGACAGCATAAGCTTTTTCTGACCAATCACAAACTATACTCAAATCATCTGAGCTACAATATATATCTTTGCCTTTTGTGTCACAACAAGCATTTATTGTCATAGGTTCTAAGTCTTTATTGGATTTCTCAATACTTGATAACAAACATATGTGATTTGTCATAAGATTTCTATGTACAAATTTTGATTCAACAACATGCCCTAGCTTATTACTTTGATCACTTTGATTCCCTTTAGAAGATTCTTGATCATTATCCTTCCTAGTCAATGCATTATACATACAAGATTTTGTATTGTCCTTTTTCACAAATATGAAAATACTTCTTTTGCTTTTTTTTTGTGATGAAATGCAAAATTCTTTTCCTAATTCAAGAGCCTTCTTCAATGACTCATTTCTCAATTGATTTTCAAGTTCATATTGTTGAAGAATATTTATTAATTCCTCAAATGACACCTTTTGGTTTGATACTAGAAGAGATGTGACCAACACTTTGAATGATTCAGGAAGTGCTCTAAGTACAACTGAGACTAGAAATTGATCTTCAACCTTTTCTCCTAAGGTGTGTAATTTTGATTTTAATTTTGATATCCTTCAAAGAAATTGTTCTATGTTTTTTTCATGTTAGTGTATACAATTGTGATTGTAGATGTAAAATGGTTGTCTTATTCTTTCCTTTAAATATCGTATACAATTTTTTCCATGTTATTTTTGAGATTTTTGCGTCACTAATGTGTGCTTGAATTTCATCTGATATACCAAATAGAATTAACATAAGAGCTTTAACATCATCATCTTTGAATTTTTGAATTCTTGTTTTATTTATTGGAATGTTTCTTTGTCCATTCACTATATTCCAATTTTTTTCAACAATAAGTATTGATCTCATCTCATTTTCCATGGGGGTAAAATTAGGCCCCTTTAATAACTGTGATTCAAAAAGGAATATTCTTGTATTTGTCATTTTTCTTTGAATTTTTCAACCTTTTGATGCTCAAGTTTCTAAGTTTTCACAAAACCTTTGATGTTGAATTCCTTATTTCTCCCAAATTATTAGAAACTAAGTTTTGCAAATTTTGTTTCCTAAGTTTGATGTTGTAAACCTTTTGACTCCCAAATAACTAAATTTGAAAATTCATTAATTCAATGATTTTTGAACTTTCTCAAACAATATGAAATCAATATAACCTTTCAAATATAAAAAATGTTGAGTAGAAATCCTTATGACTCCCAATTAATTGGGAAAAAATTAATTTTTCTTTTTTCTCAAAAATATTCTTCAAAAATTTCAAACAATAAAAAGAACTCTTTCAAAAAATTAAATCACTTCAAAAAAATTATACTAAATATTATTTACCTCTACTTATCACTCCACAAATCAAAAACAAATAATACATCAAACTAGCTTATCTCTCCATTTTAAAAAAATATAAACATCAACTTATAACTCCAATTAAATTAATCAATGCTTATCACTCCAAAAAATTAAATCTTTATTAAACAAATTAATAACTTCGAATTATCTCTACTTATTACTCCTTTGTCTTAATAAATAATTTTAACCTTATAGCTCCTATTGTTAAAATAAAACTCTAGATTATAAGAACCCTACAAAATTACCTTTAAATATTCTTCTATTTTTTTGTGTTCTTCTTCATGATGTTCTGCAAATATCGTACTTGGAATGACAGAACAGTTCACTTCTACACATGTAGAGACATTACATCTCCACATTGCACCTATGAATGGCTTTTGAGGATTTTACGTTACAAACCAATGATGTACTGAATGTGTTGGTGTTACCTTTCTTCCATTGCACTATGTTGTCCACCTAAAACTTGGCCTTTCACCTTCCCTCTACATAGCTACCTTTGGTCCTAATATTACTATATTGCTTTGTGTAAGCCCTTTCTCTATAATTCGACTCACTATAAAATGAGTTATGTTGCTCCTCTCTAAATAGGACTGAATATTTGTTTTTTGAAACTTGAACTACACTGTCTTTGTTTACCTTATTTACCACAAAGACATGTGGTTATCTAATTTGAATGCTATCCTAAGAGCGTTATCTTTGAGCACTATTATTCAAAATTTAATCCTTTTACATTTTATCCTTTGAGCACCTTCTCATTCATTGATAGACTTGTTGGGAAGAATATTTTATGGACACGTGGGTAGATAAGATGTCCTTGTTGTTTCTCCTATCTATGATCCCATTATCAATGATACATTCATCTAGTCTTCAAAAAACATTTCATGTCCTGCAATATCGATGATACATTTATATAGATTTCTTCCTTTGCTACAAAGAACCATTTGCAAAGCTTCTAGAACCACAAGATCCTCATATTTTGAATCCAAATTGTGTGTCAACGGATTAAGAGATGTTTCACATCTCACTTGGCTTCGATGCTGCAACCAAATATCAGTTAATACGAATGTTATAATCTACCTTTATATGGCATTCACTCCAACATTTCATCCATGCAATAATATATCTAGAAATAACTCCTACCACGGTATTACTATAACACCCAATCATCTTCTAGTTCTACACTCAGGCATTAAATTTTATATAATTCATTATCCAGCAAGCTCCAATGTAGAAGAACATAGTATGAATCTCTCCTTTTCCTAACATCTGCTCTCAAGCTTCATCGCTTCCAATTTTCAACGTCTTAGACTTCAATGTTTGTATCTAGTGCATTCACAATGTTCGTTGCTTAATATTCATCCTCTTCTATGTTCTCAATCTACATCCTCAATTTCTATTCATTCTTCAATAACGCTCTCTAACCTACAATACTCTCTTTCAATATTTTTACTACTACATTTGTTTGGCTTTTGGGTGACTTCAACCTCATGTTCAATATTCACTCCTAGTTGCTCCTATCTTCTTTTTCAAACTCATAATCATTTCTATATAAATAAATAATCTCTCCTCCTCCTTCAAACTCTTCTTACTTGTCTTCACTTTCTCCACCTTGAATTTGACAAGCTATGTTGGCTCTGATACCACTGTTATCTTTCCAAACATATTAACTCATAGATTCAAGATCAAGAACAAATAAAAATATTAGAACAATATCTCCCAACAAATATGCACAATATACAAGGATGATTCTTATTGATACATTGCTCTTCTCAAACATCCAGGAGATGAATCCTTTCGTATTTCTCAAATGAAGATAAAACTCTCAACTTGCCAAATATCATGTGACTCTTCATACTCTCTTGAAACTTTGCATTCTTTCTCATATTTTCACATACATGATATAAAATATAAGTCATCTACCAAACTAATATTTCAAGGGGGTCAAATAATGTAATATGTTCAACATTATTTTCTATTATATTGCGAGGAATTACAATATATTGGCACTTAATAAGGGAAGCTACAAATCTGTTTACCTCATGGGAGATCCCGGTAGAAGAATTCAAAAAGGAATTTCATCCCTTGAGGGATGATATGGAGATCAATACTAAAATCTACTCCATGAAGCAGAAAAAAGGATGAGGATATCAAGAACTATAATAAAATATTGAAACAACTTACCATTAAGATGAAACTAAATGTAGTTGATGGGATGGTCAAGATATGGTTCATTGATGGACTGTGTCCAAAGTATGAGAAGATGAAGATCATCCTTTCTTGACATTTAAAGAAGCATATGCGAGGGTGAGAAACTTTGAGAGTGAGGTAAAGCAAACAACAAATAAAATTGGATGTCATGCTAGAGTGAGGCTCAGATAGTGATAATGAGGATAAGGTGCAAAACACTATCCATTTTATAAAAAATTTGATATAATGATCAAATAAGTCAAGGGTGAAGTAAAGGACAAGAAAGATATATGGTGTTCAAACTACAAGTTGAAGGACACACTAATGTGAATTGTCTAAAGAGTGCATGTTGCAATATATGAGACATACATGGACATGCAATCAATAATTATCCATTTAATTTGAGAGGAGCAAGGCACTAGACCATGATGGTGCAAGAGGAAGAAGAGAAACCAAAAACCTCAAGGAATGGATAAGGCATGACTAGCAACAGCTATAGGAATAACAGTTGGGAAGGCAGGTGATACCAACAAGGCAATTGATAAGGAGGTCAAAGTCAATTATAGTATGATTTGGATGGAAGATAAATAATACAATGTACCAATTATCAAGAATAGGGATATTTTGAGAATAATTCTCCCACTTCTCAGGTAGGAGGAGCAATAGGAAATAATGTTTTTCACAAATATGTCGATGATGTGGACTTAACATTCATAAGGAGATTAATTATCTAAATAAGGAGAGTACGAGCAACTCATAGAATGTAAACTAATTTGTTGTTATGAGATATTAACAATGTTCTTATGCAATTTTGTGATATAATCCTATCATTGTAATTATAAGTGTATTGTTGTTTACAATAGCCATTGATTATCAAATACAAGTTTATCATTTACAATCAATTGTGGATTGTTGACATTTCTTAAGAATAAGACTATTAGGATAATGTATGAATCCTTTCCTTGTCTTTTTAGATTGTATGGTTTCTATTCTAGTTGTAAGTTTTGTTAACCTTTTGCATTGCAACAACAATGTAGGTATGTGTAGGTTGTAGTAATCAAGAAGATTGTAGGGAATTTGTGGTGGTTATGTTGGTTGTAGGTTATATGACAAGCAGGTCATACGATAATTAGACTATACAAGGGCAAGCACATGAGTGTGTTGTAGTCTTAGGATTGACTATTGTGTGGCAATGACCATGATCTTGTACTTGTGACTATCTTACAAGTCACTATCATATAGTAGTATTAAGGATTATACAACCAATGAACATATCGTATTGTGCCATAGGAGAGATTGTGTCATCTAAAGGATTATTTCATACAAAGGACTAAACCATATAAGGATTGTGTCATACAATTGAGATGTCTTAATACTATGATAATTTTTTTATTACCATAATTCATGTTAGTTCCTAAGTATGTCACCATTCCATTGCTTGGAATACCACCACTCATGGTACACTTTCAATAGTATATAAGGTACTTGGATCTAAGTGTGACGATGATGAGTTTTTTTATGTGATGTTGTTAGCAATAGAAACTGTTTTAGAGGATTATGAAAAAATGTGGCAATACTTAACCAAAGTTAGGTTTATAGATGGTGTAATGAAAAAAAATGAAAAGGAAGATTGCTTAGTTCAATTACCCCTATTCAATAGTGTAGGGAGTTATGTATCGAGTAGGGCTAAATGGGAAGTATTGAGGAGCAATTAGATAGGAGCAAGGGAAGCAATTGATTGCAAAGTTCCATGATGGTGTGTGTAGAGGATACTTCTCTAGGAAGCTTACAAAAAGAAGTATTTTAGATGCAAAATATCATTGGCCAACACTCCAAAGATTATATGGAATATTACAAAAATAGATGTACGTCATTCCTTCATGAATTGTAGGATATCAACTACACCTTTATATTCTATATTTTTTCTTAATCCCTTTGAAAAGTAGGGAATTGATATTGTTGGATCATTTCCTGTAACAATACAAAAATATATATAATCATTATTGCAATAGAAGTGGGATAAAGCTCAGTTGGTGAAGTGCAAGACTAAAGAAGAAGTTGCATAGTTCATCTATGAACAATTTTTAACAAGTTTGGATGCTCAATAAATATTATCTCTAATTAAAGTACGAATTTTTGAATAAAGTGGTGGAAGAGGATGACTTGTTAGCAAATGCAAATGCAAAATAATAAGTGTGAACCATTAGACCTTAGTATTGATAGTTGTAGTGCTTAAATAACAATAGGCATAGGCTATGAATAGCCTAATAGGTAGTCCCCCCTTAAAGGTAGCTACCTGCTAGGATTTAGTGCTAACTACTAACAATATATTAATCACTAACAATGTGAATAATATCTCACGTCTTAACAATAAGATATTACATGTAGATCTTTAAAATAGTAAAAAAATAAATAATGTAATAACCTAATGGTAAAAGTAAATACTACTTTTTACCCTAACATCCCCCCTTTATTACATTATACTTTGAAATACAAAGTGTACTTTTGAACAACTCAAATTTGACACGTCCAAGTGCCTTTGTGAAGATGTCTGCAACCTGTTCGTCAGTGGGAATGTATTGGAGCTTGATGTTGTGTTTAGGAACTTCATCATGAATGAAATGACACTGTGTGTCAATATGTTTGGTGCGCTCATGGTGAACTGGATTCTTCACTAAGTTCAAAACACCCTGGTTGTCGTAGTACAAGTGAATTGGAAGTTTCTTGGGTAAACCCATACTTGCTATGATGCGACTCAACCATATCGCTTCACACACTGCTTCTCGTGCTGCATGATATTCTACCTCTATTGAAGATATAGCAACCACCTATTGCTTCTTGTTGTGCCATGAGATAGGTCTGGATCCTAGATGAAAAACATATCCAGATGTTGACTTTCGATCATCTACTGATCCAGCATAGTCAGAGTCCATGAAACCCTGTAAGAAGAATTTGTCATTCTTCCTATACTCTAAACCATACTCCATACTACCATGGATATAGTGGAGAACACGCTTTGCTGCTTTCCAGTGAGTAACTTTTGGTTCTTGCATGAACCGAGAAAGATAATTCACAACAAATGTGATATCTGGTCTAGTGTTTGTCAGGTATATAAGGCTCCCAATCATCTGATGATAAAGAGTGCCATCTACCTGAGGTGAATCATCGTATCATGACAACTGAAGCCCTTGTTCCATCGGTGTTGCTTTTGGCTTGCAATCAGTCATACGATACTTTTTGATCAGTGTCTTGGCGTACTTCTTTTGAGTCACCCTTAGGTAATTATTTTTCTGTTCAATCTCTAGACCAAGACAATAGTGGAGAAGTCCCAAATCTGTCATATCAAATGACTCTCTCAAGTCATTCTTCACGGCGTCTATCAATGTCTCTGAGTTGTCGGTTATGATCAAATCATCCACATAGAGTACAAGTATCACTATCTCAGAACCAATGTTCTTAACATAGAGATTTGCATCTGAAGGACTTCTCTTAAATCCATGTTGTAGAAGGTGATTGTCTATCTTTATATACCATGCTCTAGGGGCTTGTTTCAACCCATACAAGGATTTAACCAGTTTGTAAACTTGTTGCTCATGGCCTTCCTCAACAAATCCTTGTGGTTGAGTCATGTATACTTCCTCATTCAAATCACCATTTAGGAAGGTGCTCTTGACATCCATTTGATGAAGTTTCCATCCGTACTGTGCTGCCATAGCACAAAGAACATGAATGGTGGTCATCCTTGCAGTGGGTGCAAAGGTCTCTTCGTAATCGATGCCTTCCTTTTGAGCATAGCCCTTTGCCACAAGGTGGGCCTTATGCTTGTCAATGGTTCCATATACCTTGTATTTCATTTTGTAAACCCATTTACAGCCAATGGGTTTCTTACCTAAAGGTAAATTAACCAGCTTCCATGTATTGTTCTTAATGAGAGATTTATATTCAACATCCATAGCTGCCCTCCACTATGGCTCACTAAGTGCTTCTTTGACCGTGGTGGGTTCATGTTCATCATATGAAGACATATAAACCCTCTCATCATCAATCTCCATCTCTTCTCCACTATCAATCTCTTTGTCTACATAAAGCTCTTCAAAATGTTGGTAAAGGTCATCAATTATTGGTGATGCTTCTGCTCTCTTCTATCGAGACATGTTGCATGTTCGAGGATGATTCAGAGTAAGATCAGGAGGTGAGGTCAACTTTGAATCTCTCACCGTACTTGTATACCATTTTGGCACCTTTTGCTGAGGTGGAGGAGTTTGTTTCTATGGCTCCTCATCTTCCAGGTATATAGAGGATGTGATGTCAGGTGTGAAAGCCTCATCGAACACCACATCTCTACTTATGTGTATTTTCTTTGTTCTAGGGTCATACAATCGATACCCTTTAGAATATTCATCATAGCCAAGGAAAATGCACTGTAAGGTTTTCTCATCTAGTTTCTTTCTCTTTTCTTTAGGTATATGCATAAATGCCTTACACCCAAAGACTCTTAGACGAGATATGGAGGGCTTCCTACCGCTCCATGCTTCTTGTGGAGTTATATCTTTAAGGGCCTTTGTGGGTGCCCTATTCAAAATATATATTGCCATTGTGATAGCTTCTTCCCAATAGCATTGCTCAAGATTTGCACCCTTAAGCATACTGCGAACCATTTCCATGATGGAATGATTTCTCCTTTCAGCAACTCCATTTTGCTATGGAGAATAGGTTGTGGTTAGTTATCTTTTGATCCCATGTGATTTTAGAAATGAAGAGAATTCATTTGAGGTATATTCCCCCCTCGATCTGAGTGGAGGGTCTTTATGTAGCATCCAGACTCTTTCTCAACTAGTTGCTTGAACTACTGAAAGTAGGAAAATGCTTCTGATTTCAGTTGAAGAAAGAAGACCCACATCTTTCATGAGTGATCATCCACAAACAACTGATAATACCTTTTTCCTCCAAAACTTGGTGGTATGGGACCACACAAATCAGTGTGCACTAACTCCAATGGTCTCTTAGCTCTAGAAGAGCTAGCTTCGAATGGTGCTCGACGTTGCTTCCCTGCTAAGCAATCCGAGCAGATTGGCAATGTAGATGAAAGGGTGGGAAGTCCCTTCACCATTTGAGATTTACTTAGCTCAAGTAAATACCCTGTACTAAGATGCCCAAATCTCTTATGCCAAAGAGAAGTGGCCTCCTTTGTGTTGACCACCATGGCAACATGAGGCGTTGAAACAACATCTAGTGTGAACAAGCCATGCTTGTAAGAACCGGTTGCTATGTGTTTACCCTGCTTGGTGATATAGCAATGTTTTAGTCCATTTTCCACTTTGAAATTGACAACCATGTTTTTATCCAGGATTTGTGGAACTGACAACAAGTTGTTTGTCAATCCTGGAACATAAAGGACATTTTGAATATGACACTTTCCATCTGGAAGGGAAATAGATACACTGCCTTCTCCCTGGACACGATAGGTCTTATTATCAACAATTGTTACTGGTTTGCCTTCTCTTGCCACAAATGTCTCAAACCACTGCTTGTCGCCAGTCATGTGTTTGTTGGCACCTGAATCAATGTACCAAATAGAATCCTTCTGTGTAGAAGTTGTATGGGTCATGAGCACTTTGTGTGCTCTTTCTGAATCAGAATCAGAATTTTCAATAGCAACATGTCCTCGTTGTTGTCTATTTTTCTTCTGTGGCTTGTTTTTGCCCTTCTTGTCTTGTTTGTTTTTAAACCAACATCGGTTGGTGTCATGGTTGTCCATTTTGCAATTCATGCAATACTTCCCTTGAGATTGAGGTTGCTTGCCCTTATCTCTTGATCCTGAAGATGATCCTCCCTTTTGAAAGTTACCTTTCTTCTTTCCACCCTGTTTGTTTGTGTAAAGTGCATTGTTTGACACTTCATCACTTTGGAGCTGATTTGCTTCCTCGGTTTGAAGCAAATTGACTAACTCCACAAAGGTTACAATTCTTTGAGATACATTAAGGGATGTTATTAACATCTTATAGGATTCTGGAAGAGCCCTCAATATTACTGAAGTCAGAATAGTATCTTCTACTTTGGCTCCTAAAGCATTCAACTTTGACTTCAGTTCTGCCACTCTACAAAGGAATAGCTCTATTGATTCTCCTGACTTCATATGGAGTGTATGAAGTTGAGTTTGAAGGTTTAGAATAGTCGATTGATTCTTACCTTCAAAAATGGTACATAATGCATCCCATGCATCTTTACCATTTTTAGCTTCACTTATGTGAGGTTGGATTTCATCAGTAGTGGCGAGCAAAATCAACATGAGAAGTCTATTGTTCTTTTTATCCCATGCAATTTGATCTACTCCTACTGTAGTGGGTTTTTGAATAGTGCCATCCACTATATCCCACATTTCTTCAATAGTAAGAATGGCCTTCATCTTGGTTTTCCATGCTGAAAAATTAGGACCTTTAAGCAATTGTGTATCATTTAGGTATTTGTTGATAGTTGCCATGATGAAGGTTCTAGAATGGTTCCAAGATGGTCTCTCTTTCTCTCTTCTTGATATTTAATGGCACCTGCCTGAAAAACCCTTGAGGAAGGATTATCAATTTGAGGATATTTAAGCCAAACAAGAAGAAATGAGAGATAATTCACTCTTATTGATATTTAATGGCACCTGCCTAAAAATCCTCCCGAAGAAGGATAGTTAGTTTGAGGGAATTAAGCCAAAAAAAAAAGAGTGAATTAGGGATTTTGATTTAGGAGAGAATATCAAGAAAAATTGGCTTTATACCTGTGCAAATGAGTTTACACAAATTATTGTGAAATTTTGGGGTTTTGAGTGCTCTTGATTTTGATGACTTATAATTGCAAAAAATAAGAAATTAAATGCAATAATCAATCAAAGAGTGCCCACAAAATTTTTATCACATAGGTGTCGGATGCAACCGAAAATGCACCTAATTTAGCAATGCCAATTTTTAATAAAGGTGTCGAGTAATATCGAAAATGCACCTAATTATAAGTTTTTGCAACAAAATATTGATTTGTGTTTTGCAAAAAAATAAATTTGATTTTCAAATTCTCCCCCTTTGTGTTACAATTTTTGCAAAAAGACAATTTATCAAATATCAATTATCCCCCCTTTGTTTTACAAAAATAACAAAGTAGCTCACCTTTCAAGACAAGTCGACACACGACAAGCTTTTGAAAGGCTTTCCAGAACCAGTCGACACACGACTTGGTTTTAGTGGACCCTTAAGGCTTCAATACTCAAAAATTGGAGGTGCATCAGGATTAAAAGGTTCTCTAATCCTCATGGGACCATAACTTCGATCCAAACCCTTCCAAGGATCTGTGTAAGTATTGAAATGAGGTAAACTCTTTCTGTGTCTTCTAAGCATCCACCGAAAATTGGATCTTGTGGTTTGATGGTGGAGTTCGTTTCTCTTTCGAATGACTCTTAGACGATGAAGAGATTTTTGGATCCAAGGCCTCTTCTTCATGAGACAAAACTTATACTCTCAAAAAATGATTAGAAAAATTTGGAGCAAAGTGTTAGAAATCTCAATTTGTTGCAAAAGAAATTGTGCTTTGATTTTTGTCTCTTATCCCCCTTGATTTGGAGAAAACAAAAAAACATCAATTTTTATATTTTGCAAAAAAAATGGCCTTTGAATTTCAATTTTAATGCATAATTTTTATTAAATTTCTAGCATAATTGCAATAATAAAATACTTTTTATAGACAAAATCACTTGATTTATAAAAAAAGGATTTTATATATAAAAAAATATATATATATATATATATAAAATACTAAAAAATAATATAAAAATACAAAAAAATATAAAATTGTATACCTTATTGATAAAGATTTCAATGTAGTTAGGCAAAAAAAATTTTTACCCTCGTTGGGAGTCAAACCCGCGATTCCACGGGTATAAGCCTTTTGACTAGCACTCCTGCCAATTAGGCTAGCCTGCCCAATGGTAATCAGAGGGAAGTATGTTCCCTTTGTTCCTTAGCGCCTCCCGCGCAAGGAAAAACACTTCGGGACTTTAGTCCCACATTTCCCCTATGGGCAATATTGTGGAGTTTAAAAGGGCTAAGTTGCCCTTGGGTTTTCGACTGCCTGCGGGCAGTCGATGTCGAGTCCTTTGGTTTTGCTATGGCCACGTGTCGCAACAAGTCAGTCTGTGTTCGGGTGGCACATGTCCTATCCACCATGTGTTAGGTGCAGTCTAGTTGCTTGTCTGCCATGTGTCAAGTCTAGTCCAGTGGCTTATCTGCCATGTGTTAGGTCTAGTCTAGTGGTTTGTCCATGTGTTGAGTCCTACTTTATCTAGGTGTCACCACGTGTTAGGTCCAATCCAATGGCTGGTGTCATCCTTGAGATGCATGCCAGGTGTTGTCCTTAGGATGCACGTTGGTCCAGTCAGGTGTCACGCGTGCATCTGTCATGTAGGCATGCCATGTGTGCATCTATCCAGTCCTCGAGATCATGGATTCATGCAAAGGTTTACTTCGGAGGGTAAAAATAGATCATCGATATATGAGGTGGACCGTCTACCAAGAATCTATCAGGTCTAACAACCTCCTACTGTTAGATCTACAAAAAAGTCCTCGTCTCGTCGGTAAGGTCTTGGGTCAAGTCCTACCCAGTGTGAGGGTTTATGTGCCCATGTCAGTGTAGGGCCCTCACTATCCATGTTGATGTCAGTAATTTGCAGGCTATCAAATATGACAGTCTATGGGTCAGCAAGGTGATGGAGTCGACGAACTAACATTAGACATTAGGAATATATCAAAATCAAATTAAATTAAAAATATTTTAAATGAAATAAAATTCCAAGCCTTTCGACTAGATCAGCACCTTGCAAATTGTGCCTATCCAGAGGGATATCGCACATCGATATTTGTACCCCTTGGTCTAAATGGAATGAGAAGACCTCTCGCCTTGTCCAGTGATGGTCGGAATAGTTTTTCTTGTAGGTGAGTCTTCGTAGCTCTGATGCTAATGTTAGCAAATGCAAATGCAAAATAATAAGCGTGAACTATTAACCTTAGTATTGATAGGAGTAGTGCTTAAATAACATTTCACTTAGGCTATGAATAGCCTAAGAGGTAGTCCCCCTTGAAGGTAGCTAACTGCTAGGGATTAGCGCTAACTACTAACAATGTGATATTCTCTAACAATGTGAGATATTTCCTAAATGAATATCTCACGTCTAACAATAATATATTGTGAGACTTTACAATAGTAAAAAAGTAAATAATGTAATAATATAATGGTAAAAGTAATAAATTACTTTTTACCCTAACATGATTAAGTTCACATTCAAGCATAGGAAGGTGATTGCATATAAACCGAGTAAAATGGGTATGTGGAACAAACCAATCATGTGTTATGTCAAATCCTTGCAAAGGATGTAACTTTATAAGCTGACACATGGGAAAAAAATATCCACGCAATATTATGGGCCTATAAGGCCACAATAAAGTCAAACATGGTATTCTCCATTCCAATTGACATATGGTATTGATCATGTCCTTCTCATTGAATAAGATGTTCCAATCATATAAGTGATGATACAAGATAGGAAGAATCCATATAATGAAAGATATGAAAAATGAAAGAGAACTAATGTAAGACCGAGTGGTATAACTACATCAATTGGATGAAATGTGATAGGTGATATAGAACCACATTACAAAAAAGAAGATAAAAAAAGAGAACTAGAACAAAAATCTCAAGTTAATCCCTTTTAAATTCAATGACTTGGTGATGGTGTATGATGCTTGACACATAAATAGGAAGCACAAAATATTCTAACATGTATGACCCCCTGTCATATAGTACTTATGTATGACAATGGTACCTATTGGCTTGATGAGTTAGATGAAAGGGCTATCAAGAAATGGATGAACCATGATAAACTCAAGATATTTCATCCTCTAGAATATATAAGGCCTACTCTGAGGATAGAGTAGAAATTAGGAAAGAATTACTATTTCACATCATTTGTTGTGTGGTAGGATAAGGAACATGTAGAATATATAGTGGGATGGATTGTTATAGAATATTATGGTTTAATAGCTTATTCATGATGCTTGCAACATGGTAGCTTCACCGAGAAGGTTGTAGTGATCGTTAAATAATGGTACTATAATAGAATGTTTGTATGGAAGAAGTATAAAAAGAATATTATAATAGAGATAGGTCACAGAAAAAAGTAACAATAAATAATAAAATTTAATAGTAAACATATAAGTATCATTGTCAAGGTAAACTATATTTGTCAAGTATCTTTGTCACAAGGAGATATGTTGTAATTAATAAAATTTCTAGAAATCCAAGATGGTCAAAAGTTTTCTTGGAAGTATTGTGGGATCAAGAAAAGATCACACAGGGCCTCTTAGGGATCCGTTGTGATGCTTCCCTCCTTTCTCACCTTGAAGATAGGGGCAGTTTATGATATTAAGTCTATGGTTTAGTGGATTTTTTAGAGAACACCTATATTTTTCTTAGATTTTGTTTGATAAGCTTAACCTTAATCTAGTCCTATACTAGCTATAAATGCATTGAGCAATGCAAAAAACAAGTCATAATAAACTAAAATGATCTTGATTTTAATGATAAATAAAAATGATTTTATGTAGCAAGCAAGCCCTGGTGTGACTATGTGCACTTGCATTCCATGGTATGCAAGATTTACATTGGTCCCCTAATGATTATTGGTAACTATTTCTTTATTTTCTCTTTATAATTAATGAAAATAAAAAATACTAAAATAGAAATAGATTAGAAATAGGTAGTAGATAGAATTATGATCTAAATGCTAAAAAAAAAGGGTTAGAATTGGAAAACCTGATTTTTCTACTTTAGAGGTAAAAGCGTTTTTGTTCAACAAAAGCGCTACTAGTACCATATAAGCACTACTGATACTACTAATTTTTGGTGGCACTTTTGTTAACCTGCAAAATAGACAAAAAGATAATAAATCAATATCTCCCTTAGACTGGAGGAGAGTAGGTGGATCCCTTGACCAACATAACACCTCTAATTAGAGATTAGATGACAATTATAAAATGATATGGGTGCTTAATGGCAAAAGGACAATTGTATGAGCAAAACATCAACAACACATTTGTTAATAATATTATTTGACTTTCTTGTTAAGGGATATTGTATAATTACTAAGCTATTGTAATACCACTACATTATTATGATGTAATATAAGGTAGATCCTTTTCAGATCTATATAACCAATTTAAAAAATAAAAGAACTTATTAATAAATATTATTGTATTATAAACATTTTAAAGCATTGGAATGACTCATCCATATGCTAAATAGACATATGGAACATTCTAGCTTAAAATCGGGTATAGTGAGAAGTGGACCTAAGTTCACAAATAAATATAAAAAGTGATGATGAAAATGGTATCATAGAATATTAGGGGTATGAATAAGATCCTACAAAAAAAATTATTAAATAATTAATAGGTTTTTACAATCATGGGTTTATTTTAATGGAAGAAATAAATTTAAGAAGATGGGGGATTGTCTAACAATTTCTTTTGTAGGAGCTTTAGGAGGTATTGTTACAATATAGGACAAATGCAAATGGGATGGACAATTGCTAGAAGAAAAAAATAATTGTGTTATTGGTCTAATTTGTAGGAAAGAGAAAAACATCAAAGTTAGGGTTATAAAGGTATGAATAAGATCCCTATAAAAAATTGTTAATAATTTAATAGGTTTTTACAGTACTCATTTTATTTTACTAGAATAAACAAAATTAAGTAACATGGAATGTAATGATGCATTCATAAAGATTTGAAATATGGGGGATTGTCTAATAGTTTCTTCTATAAAAGCTTCGATAGGTATTGTGACAATATAGGACAAATACAAATGGGATGTACAATTTCTAGAAGAAAAAAATAATTGGGTTGTAAGTCAGGGTTATAAATGTATATTCTTAAACTATAGTTACTCCTCGTCAAAGATGTTAGAAGGAGCTTAGTATACTTTTGTCAAATATAATGATGATTCATAATTATGATCTATGTATTCTTGGGAGGACTTCAATATAGTTTATCTCCTTTGGAAAAGAATGTGGTACTCCTAGATAGTCTAAAATTTAAATCAATGTATAATTTTGCTTCATATGTCAATTCAAATTCCCTTTGAAATGGTATTCCTTCAAGCTCTCAATATACATAGGATAATAGATGCATTGGGTAAACTCATATAGCATAAAGGTTGGATAGATTTTTTTTATCTAACACGTGGTTGGAAATAGCGTATACAATCTCTTCAAACATTTTATTATGAGTAGGATCAGCTCACAAACCCATTCTCTTATGATGTGATTTACTTAATAATGGATATTCAAGGTCATTTTACTTCCAGCATATGTGAATCCAAGATCATGTTTTCTTCTAGATGGTTATGTTATGGTGGGATGAAGCAAACTTTGAAGGATCATGTATGTATAGGTTTACTCAAAATATGAAATATCTAAAGGGACAAATGAATATTTGGAATGCCAAATATTTTGGTAACATATTTAAATAAAAGGAGGAAATTGAATCTAAGCTTAAAATTTTATAAAAGGTAATGGAAATCAATGGAATGGACCAAAATACTATGTACAATAAAAATAATACTCTTTGATTATCATAATGAATTGAAAAATGATAAATCAAATTGGTTCTAAAAATTTAGGGAGAGATGGCTTAAGGAATAAGATAAAAACTACCAAAACCAACTAGGTTATAGCCAAATCAATTTTTTATTTTTATCGTATCAAAAATATTTTAACTTCAGATGGAGAAATATTGAGGAAGAAGCAGATATCAAGAATGTTAGAATTTATAACGGTTTCTAAAAAACTTTTGAAACATATATTCACCACAATCATATGCAAAAATAAAAAATAGTGAAATAAAAGACAAAAAAATTAGAGAGATAATCAACTAAGATGAATAAGGGGTTGATGCCCATAGACACCTCCATAATATCAAATCATAAACTAATATAATGGATCAATAATTAAATGGAATTTATAGTGATACATAATCTCTAATTAAATGCTAACATCAAACTCACATGACTTGAAGGTTACATTGCAGTATAGTAAATATATTAGACCCTTCGATCAAGGTTAACTATAGAGGTTATTTAACCAATATTGCTAAGTGTAAATACATTAAAAATGGTTAAATTCTTACATAGAAGAATGCTCATAGGGTTACATATAAATATTCCCATACGCTTACATATTGAATGCCCTTAGGCTTACATAGAAGGCACCCTTAGGCTTACATAGAGAATACTACATAACACTTGCCTGTAGACTACATCAAGAGCACCCATAAAAACTTCATCGTTGTTAGTATCAACCTAATAAAGTTAAATTACATATATTTCAACACCCCCTTATAATCTAAATTGAGGGCCAGGAAGAGAGATATTAGAGATCATATATCTCTTGGTCATAATGAATGCTCAAATGGTCCAATGAATCTTGCTATCTTCTCTTGCCAAAGGTATATGATCTAGATCAATATCTCTACAAACATGAAGCCATGACTTCACCCTCTAGATCCAATATGTTGACCTTCCTATGATAATATCTTTAACATACATTGTGAAGTTCATAATCTATTCTCTAAACTCAAAATAAGTAGTTGAATCATCAAGCAATAGGTAAGACTTCAAATAATCAACTCAATGGCTATAAATGGACCTGTAGGAATAAGGCATATCTTGCACTGACCATCCAAAACCTACTCTTGTATCCATAAAATTACCAACCACCATGCCCATGGGTTGTTAGAAGAGAGTGCACCATGTCTTAGACATAGGAAAGTAGTAAACTGAGAGAGAAGTGTGCAAAAATATAAACACATGGAACTAAATACTTAATTTATCAAATATGGTAAAATTGATTGAATGTTATACCAACAAACTTAGTTGGAGTTATCTGATCCTTGAAGGCATCAAACCTTAAGTGTTATGATAAAAGGAATAAGAGGAAGTGATTTTACTACAATGGAAAAGGTTTGAAAATATCTATTCTAGTTGAGGTATCAAGGGATAATGTTGAATATGTTATACATAATTAGTCTAAGAATCCTATGAGTGACACAACTAAAAGAAGGAAATACCAACCAAATCCAACCTTGCTTCCTGTGTGGATATGAACCATAGATTTGTCAAATTTGAGCGAGCTTACCAATCACCATACCAAGGGGTCTATTGGAGTTAGTGTTGCACTTGAACAAAAAGGATAGTTCTAAATATTTCCATTTTGCACAAAAATATCCTAAAAAGCAATAATAGGACCTTGAACTAATGTCACCAATCTATAGAGTTCAAAAAAATTTGTAGTCTAAAAAAAGACCCAAAATGCTTTCATTCATAAGAGATACGACCTCCAAAATTTTAGACATATTAGTATCAAAAATAAGAAAAAGAAATACTTTATACCTTAGGAAAAATATGGACCAACCAAATATTTACATGTGTCTTATCAATATGTTTGTTGTGCTTATCTAATTATGTTGCCAACTATATTGAAGGGAAGAATCAATATTTGACACTTGGCATAAAATGACTGGATGGACTTCATTCACATATATAGAATAAATGGTGTAAGCCCCTAAGTTTGGGATATGTCAGTCATCTTGCTCACTATAAGGAAGCATGTCAAGTGGAGGTATGAATTTTCAAAACCATAACCTCTAGTTGCTAAAACCATGTGTCTTACTACCATCCATTCAACCATGAGCATAGTTGGATATCGATACAAATATGTTATGTATTAAACCATAAATGAAGTAAAAATTATCTTCAAGCTTTTAGATAACTGTCTCAAAAAATGTTGGCAAGAATATTGGAACACCACACTTTGAAGTTCGCTATTAAAGGACGTGTTAGTAGCCACAACCAATAGATGCAACAAAAATGATCCATATATCTAAGGATCCAAAGAAAATAGTTGTCCAATAGAAAATAGAAAAGAGACCAATTCCACCCATGTTTCAACATTTAACCTTCATTTTAGCAGAGTAGCATGTTATCGCTAGGCTATTGCCAAAGTGGCATTAAATATCACTTTTTATAACAAAAAATATTTCTCGCATCTTATGAGTGACTATGTTATTGCACGTCCATTTGAAGATATTCCAATGGGCCATTGCACACAAAGGAATATTCATCATGCACAATAGAGTTTCAAACCTAGGACATGGAGCTTACAAACCAACTGCCTTTCCATTAATTTTGTAATTGTGACAATGGACATTAAGATGTCCAAAAAATATAATCCTCAAAAACATACTAAAAATGCACCTGCATAAATCTTTGCCATTCAATCAATTTTATTGTTTCCAAAAAAAAATATTTGGTAGAATATTCTATCAACTGAATTCAAATGTCGACTTTTTGGTGGAAAACAATTCAACTAAAGAAATAGGTGTTAAGAAGGCAAAACCATGAAAAGTGTTGAACTAGAACCCCATCTAAAATTTCACAAATATTCCAACATAATTGATGATTCATATGTAATTACTATGTTTTCCCCTATACAACCCTTTTGTATGATTGAGCAAAGTTGCTTTGTATTACCTTTGATACCATGTTAGAAATGATAACTCTTTGCATAAATCTTTTGACACATACATTCACCACAATCATATGTAGAAAAGGAAGAAGAGAAAAATAAGAGCATTAAGATGAAATTAGAGAGAATCCAATAAGAGGAATAAGTAGTAGGTTCCTGTAGGACCCTCCATGATGTCGCATCATAAACTAATACAATGGATCATTCATTAGGGGTATTTATAGTGATATGTAATCTCCAATTAAATGTTAATCTTAAGATAACATAACTTGACTTAAATGTTATAGTTGTAAGCTTACTATAGTGGTAAAATATTTGGCCTCTCTTTGAGAGGTCCAAACCTCACTCAATATGAGCGGACTAAGACCTCTTATAAAAACCTGTGTAAACTCACTGAAAAAAAACTTGACTTGAAGGTGAAATTACAATATAGTAAATGTAGTAAAACCTTCAATCAATTTTAACCATAGAGGTGGTTTAACAAATATTGCTAAGGGTTAATATGCCAAAACTGCCCATAGGCTTACATAAATATGCCCATAGGCTTACATAGAAGATGCTTGCAAGCTTGCATATATAATACTTATAGGTTTACATAGAAGATACCGTAGGATTACATAGAGAATGCTTGGAGGCTTACATAACACTTGACCATAGGCTATAGAAAGGGAACATGTAGGTATTTCATCACTTCTTTGGCCTAAGGGAAGGAAGAAATTAGTTATTTCAAAGATATGTTTTTAAATGTTGGACAAGTTAAGGACATTCAAGGTAAAACTTTGCAAAAAAATCATTAACTATCACACAAGAAAAAATAAAAATTGATGATGAAGATCTCTATGCAAGAGCTACATCAGCCAATTTCTCTTTCTATCCTAACAAGGCACTTCACCCCAATGGATTTCTTGTAATTTTCTTTCAAAATTTTTGGGATTTATTAAAGAGTGATATGTTGGTTGTAGTTGAAGAAGCTCATAAAAGGAAGACTCCAATAAGTGAGATCAATTTCATCTTTATTACATTGGTTCTTGTTGGTCATCAAATCTGCCTAGGAAAGGATTTTGGTAGATGCATGCGCCCTAGACCTGGACCAACATTGAAAGGTCGAAGGGAAGAAATACCCCTCGTGCCAATCTCTGGAGAAAGGCCGGCTCCTATGCTAATCTACTTTGGTGTTTTGAGATAAGGGATGCAAGAAAGAGATAAAATAGTTAGGGTTAGAGAAAGAAATAAAAAGGGGTAAGGGAAGAGAGATCGGTGATTCAATGTGGGAAAGAACAGGAAGCATGATCACTAACTAAAAACTTGAATAGCAGCAAGGAACACCAAGAATAAATGAAAGAAACGCAACATTAACCTTCCTATGTATCCTTTGGGTGAGCTCACAGGGATCCTCCTTCCTTTCGTCGAAATTCAAGGTTCAGAGTAAAGACAATTAGGACAAGTGAATGTAACAGAAACCACAACCCACGAGGCAGCATAAAAGAAAACCAATATTACGTTTTTCCTCTTCTATGTATCCTTCAGATGAGTTTCAGGGTACAGTCCCCAATCACACATCGGATTCAGGATTCAAAGTCTCAGTATACAAATGAAGAAAGACAAAAGAATCAATCACAGAAGGCAACATAAAAGAGAGAAATTGAGCCCAAAGCTCTTTAGTATTAATCGCAGGACATCAAGTTACAGCAACTTTCTAACAGATAGTTCCCCCCCTCAACTCATTACAATGCCTGGGTTTTTATAGAGGACCCAACCCTCTGAGTCATAATTACACAGCAAGGAGAAGTACGCCCTCGAGCCCTAAGAATTCGGCTCCTCGAGGCTCTCGTGATCGAGCTCTCAAATCCGTTACCAAAATTGGCAACTGTGATCGGGTCAACCATGGAAAGATGCATTGATGAGTCGTCTAGACGTCCTTGGTATTTGGGTGCGGTGCTCGAGTGGCCACCATGCTCGTCGGGCTCTTCATCATGGCTTGATACTTCGTTCTCAATTGCAAAAAATGAGCAGCGAGCTTATCGAGCATGAAAAAATGCATTTATGAGGCACTTGATCGCCTCAAGAAAATACCCGACTTGGAGCACGTGCCTTTGAGGTGCTTCGCTACCTTTTCAACTTTGCTTCGCAACGGTCCTGTGCCAAAGCAGATTCTTCTTGATTTGCACTTCGCATGGTGAAGCTTCGCAAGACAACTTCAGGGGTGATGGAGGCCGAAGCATATCTCCTTCGCCAAATGGGATCTTCACTTTTCGTTGCTTCGTTGTGCCAAAACTACTTCGGCGTGGTCCTTGGGCTGAAGTAGATACTCTGCTAATGAGTCTTTGAGACACTTCGCCGCGATCCTTCTTCAGAACTGTGGTTCGGGAGTATTCTGGCCGAAGTGCATCTTTGCCTTCAAAATGCATCTTCCACTTCGAATGAAAGTACTTCGCACGAAAGTTTGTCGAAGCAGATGCTTCACAATGATTTTCAACAAAGTAGAATTGGTTTGCTGACGTAGGGGCCCGAAGTGGATGCTTCGACGACCTTTTGGCGAAGTGTTTTTAGTACTGTGCTCCTTCAAATTCCACTTCGCAAAAATCTTGCCCGAAGTAGCTACTGGAAATGCTTCGGGTGTGAAGTAGTTTCATTCTTCCTCCTTTGTATTTTACTTCGGCAACATCGCTTCGCTAAAATCTCGTCCGAAGTAGCTGTCGAAAATGCTTCGGGTGCGAAGAAGTTTTCTTGCCTTAGCCAGTTTGGACTACGGTCTGGACCTTTCTTCTTCGACGAAGTTGTTCTTTTAAATGCCACTTCGCTCAACTTTCGCCCGAAGTAGTGGTTTGAAGCGCTTCGGGCCCAAAGTTCTTTTTATCGTTCCCCTTATATTTTTCTTCGACAATACTACTTCGCAAAAATTTTACCCGAAGTAGTGGTGGAAATGCCTCGGGTGCGAAGCTCTTCTCATTTTCTTTCGATGAAGCTCTTTCTTTTTCATTTTATATACAAAGGGGTGGCATTGAAAGCCAAAATTGCTACAACTTTTCAAATAAAAAAAACAACAAAGAAAAACTTTACAAAACACTGTACAAAATTTTGATTTCCTTTTCTACCCCTTGAGAAATGTGACAAAATTATCAACATTCTTAGCGGCTTGTGGGGCAACGAGCTCGTCTCGGTGGGAGAACCCTTAATTTTGATCCATTGGGCCAGAGTATTCTTCAGATCCTTCTCCTCCTTCTTCCTCTAGGAGCACTTCTACAGTTGGTTCTTGTTCTCCTTCTTCTGCTGCTTCTTCTTCTTCTTCTGGCGTGGCCTCAAGAGCAGCTTCCTGCGACGGTGATGGGGCAAGACGCTCGCAGACTTTCCTCATAGTTCGGCGGACTTGAGACCAGGCACTCTTCGAGAAAGGTTCTATATCTTGTAAAGCCTTGATCAAACCATGGAACCGATCGATTTGCTCGATATCTGCATGTTGGGCTCTTGTATACAGATCATTTAGACAGGTTTCTATCTTACAGTATTTCAAAAGGTAATCTGTGATCTGCCTTTCTGTTATTGGCTCCGCCCATTTGTCTATTTTCGAGACGTCGCTTTCAAACTGAAGCCATGTTGGCTTAATCTCTTCCTTGGACAGGAGATTCCCATCATCATCTGTGAAGCTCAAGAAGCTCATGGAAGAGAGATCTTGAAAATATCCCATTGATGTGTGTTGCTCGTTCTTGAACATGTCCATGAGGTCCTTCACCTTCTGTGTTTTTCGCACCTTAGAGAAGAAAGTGCGAACTGTGGCCCGGCATGTAGACCAGTCTCTAGCTATCCGACTCATCGTAGGGACCTGCAAGTCTTGATATGATTTGGACATTGAAATCTAGTTTGAGTCAGCTCCTATCTTTCTGAGTTATTTCATCAATGATTGGCCCTCCTTCGACAGCGGCATTCTGGGCTTCCATGATATAGGCCAAAATTGAAAGGGCGCTGGAGGCCAGAGATCTGAAGTTTTTAAGCAAATGCGAGCGAATCTCCTTGATTTTGCTCCTATCACACAACCCTAGACCCTCTTTTTCATACAGCTGACTCTGCATCTGCAAGATTTTTCCTTCAAGCTCTTTGGACTTCAGATCATTCTCGGCCTGCCTTTGTGCTCAATTTTTGGTTGTACACTCCAGTTGTTGTATCTATAGTTTTAGGGCATTTGCTTCCTTTTTCATCAGCTTGCACTACTCTTCGGCATCTGCTAGCTTGGACCGAATTCTTGCCAGCTCTTCCTCTAGTTTAATATTGGCGCCCTCTTGCAATGTTTGTGTGCACTCGAAAGGTCTCGATCCCTACATGCATAGACACAGACTCATTGTCTAGGTTCAGGTGTTCTAGGTCCTTGGTTTTCTCCTGATAATCATAATCCATTGGATTCATCTCATCCAAAGGCTTCTGGACTCTAGGGACCTTCTTCACCTTGTGTAATTTTTCGGTCTTTAAATCAAAGACCGCACACTTCTCAATTTGGGCCAGAGAGCGCCCTCTTTTCTTTCTAGCCTCCTTCAGCATCTTCTCTATGTTTTGCCGTGCTTGAAGTAGCTTTTTAGCTAGAGGACGTTCCTTTATTATGAATAACTTGGATTCAAATAAGGTTGGATCTCCAGCCATAGGGGTAAACAAATATAAGGAGTTGACAGGGAATGCCTCACCAGAAGGTTCGATGACAGGTGTAGCGAGAGCTTCGGCCAGTGGGACAACATCGTGTATGATGGGCAAATGGGCTACGAGGTTCGGCGTTGGGTTACTGTCTTCGCCTTGACTGAGGATCGAAGGAACAACGACGTGGGAGGGCAAAGCGGTTTCAACAGGCTGGTCCTAGCCGGACGACTCAGGTGGAGTGGGGCTAGGCAGAGTTGGAATGGAAACAGGCAATGTTTGAGGGGGTGATTGACCTTGTAGGGAAGGGAGAGGTTGATGGGGACTTTCAACTGGGACCACAATGGACGTGTTAGAGATCAAGGTGAAGGGGGGAGAGCGCATACCTGCATGCCTTCTTGGCAAAACGGTCGTGATGACTTCTTGCGTAATCGAATCCTGCTCTTTTTGGGATTCGGCACTTCCAACCTCCACGACTTCTACTTCAGGGTCCCCTTCTTGGAGGAGTTCCTCCACATCGATGACATCTATGTCTGGGACTGTCTCAGCACTTGGTGGCATTGCAATTTCAACACCTACTTCGGCCGGGTTTGATGCAGGTTGCTCAGCATGAGCGCTTGGGGGCCTTGTGCGAGGTCACTTTGGGTGGCTCGGAGGCACTTGAATTTGCTCTTGCCTCTTTCTTTTCTTTCTCTCCAATGGTTGATCTGCCTCTTTGACACCTGAGTCGTGGCTTTCTGATGGTCTCTTTGGTAGTGCCTTTGGAGTAGCTTCATCTTCTTCCTTTGTCGAGGCATCTTCAGCTCCTTTTGGACTTTCACCCGACCCTGGGGGAGCTAGAGGGACAAAATCAACGAAGGATATAGACTTCCAAGTTTCAACGTTGGCATCGTAAAGAATCGTGAAGTCTTTATCTGTTGCCAAGAGTCCGTAAGAATTTATCTTCTGGCGATGGACTCTCATTATCCACCATTCCCCTAATTTTTCCTCGCTCCAATCCTTCAATTCCTCCTTTAAATCATCTGTTGCCTTTCCCCAAAACGTGGAGCTTGGTGTTGGGAGGGGGTACTGATCAGGATCAAATTCGACCTCCATGGGGTAGAATT
Source organism: Wollemia nobilis (assembly GCA_028583015.1). NCBI lineage: Eukaryota > Viridiplantae > Streptophyta > Pinopsida > Araucariales > Araucariaceae > Wollemia > Wollemia nobilis. The sequence goes on along the minus strand of JAQPPZ010002143.1, from coordinate 2,737,775 downwards.
CATGCCAGGGAGGCAATGTCCTCATCCTCTCCAAATGCCACTCTAGATCCTCCCCATTCGGATTATTCCTTTGTTCCACAATTTCAGGGTGAGGGTAGATGTGGAAATTTTTGAATTTTAAGTGATCCCTCATTACTCCCAAGGGATCATAGAGCCATTGCTGAGGGATCTAGAGCAGACCAAAATAGGCAAGCTTCTCCTTTAGGAAAACGTTCTACTTCAAGGTAGATACCTCAATTACTCCCATCCTAAAGGGGAAGTCATAGGTATGTGCCCATTTCCAACCATGGCCATACACGACGTTGGTTGCATCGCTCTGCCGAGCGACCTCCAATGCAAATTGGTACTCGAAAGGGAAAACAGGGAGCAGGAAGGGTTTTCTTGTAAAGTCGAACATACGAATCACCAATCCCTACGTCAATTGAAAAACATCTCCCTTCTTTTCTTGCACTATTTTATCTCTCAGACTGAGGGGGACCCGAGGGCAAAAACCCTTCAACAAATGCATGGCAGGCCCCAAGAATTGTTGGTTAAAAGGATAATAGGACTCTGTCCCCAACAGGAGAGGAGTCCACTAGTATACAGGCATAGGATTTCCATTCTTGCCGCTCGAAGAGATGGCGATATGGGGGAATTGCTGATGAACCTAGTAGAAAAACAAGCAGACTAGGAGGGAGTAGGGTGCGAAGTATTGGCCCGTCGCTGAATTCTTCATACTGGTGAGTCGCGTATGCAAGGTTCGGGCAACCCATTCTGCCCAATCAAAGAAAATTGGGTTGGTGCTTGGTCTTGCAGCATCAGGGGCATAGAATTCCCCTCTTGAAATACATTCAGCAAAAGACACCTGCCAGGGTTGTACCGAGGCATCTGTCGACAAGCCCGCCACCCATGCAATGATGGAGAAAATGTCGATGTTCTTGAAATTTGCCAAGGGTAGAGGCATTTGGGGCAACTTGCCTGAAGGGAGCCTGCTTTTGAGGTTCTCGCATAAAAATTTCAATATGAAGTTATTGGCGGTGAACCTCTCCATCTGTTCACTTAGAATAACATTACGAATCGAATAACCCTTGGGTGGCCCTTGCTGTGGCGCAAATGTTGCTTGCACATCTTCCTTCAGAATGGAAAACAATTTATGGCCTGAAGCATCCAACACTTGCCTGGATGCAGGCTGGTAATTCTACGCGATAGCATAAATTAGCTCTGGGCAATGGTGAGCAGGAGGGGTCAAATACCAAGAACTCGAGAATAATAGGCAAGCAACCCTTTTATTCTCTGGAGTGAGTCGGCTCACCATAAACTCAATGGTGCGTTGAAGGTCGGACACATCCTTAGAGAGCTCTGTATCTCTAATTTTCTCCCACCCATCAATTGGCGGGTCTACAAGCTGCTCCTCCTCAGAGTCATATCCTTCTTCTATCGATTGATTTTTGGGGCGAGGGGTGGGATTTATCTTCTTTGGAGTATGCCTTTTCTCTTCCTTGCCCTTCTTTGTTTTTTCAGGGCCTGCAACTTCGGGCTCTTTCCCCTTTTCCTTGGAATTCTTCTTCCCCATGATGGCGACCGAGTGCTTGGTTCAGAGGTTTTTTATGTGAAGGGTCTAGATGCAAAGGGTAGGAGAATTGCAGAGTAATTGAAGGCTCTTAGTCTAGCTCGAACTGATGGATAGATAACCTCCTTCCCGCTAGGACTTCGCATTTTATAACCTAAAAAGGCAACCACCTAAATTTATGGCACCTACTAAAATTAAATTTACACCTCGGACGAAAGAGGTTACCGTATCTTTTAATTGGTTCTGTATCGACGTGGTACGTAGGGCCACATGCTTTGATGATTATGCTTTGTATTGGAGAAACAACCTGCTACCACTTCGTACCTTGGCACGGGCTTTTTCCTTTTAACCAAATCGCCTTGGGAAGTGCCCTGTTGCTCTTGCCTTAAATTCACTTGCTTCGAACCCTTTTTTGCGACTGTTGATTAGACGTTCTTCAAGGCACATTTTAAATCTTCTTGTCTCGCGTTTTGTTGGTTCGACGAAGGTGAAAACAACTTTGAAAATGCTTCGCGACGAACCTTTGATGCGGGCTTCTTTTTGACACTTCGGGCCCGAAGTACTCCCCCTTCGCCACGATTTACAAGGACCACCTACCGAAGCTTGTGTTCTTGAAAACTGCTTTGCAAAAGTCCCTTTTAAAATCTACTTCACAAAACTTCTACCCGAAGTAATTGCTGGAAATGCTTCGGATGTGAAGCTCTTTTCGTGCCTTCGTTTGAACTTTGGTTCGACCTCCTTTGAGGGTAAAGTACTTCGCGGCGAACCTCCTTGCAACTGCTGCTTCGCATTTAAAATCATCGAAGGAGGTTTTGGAGTGTAGTTCTTGGCTTTTGCATCTTCGAAACAGGTCGTATATACGCAACTGAAGAGAAATATATATACCAAATTCTATATACACGCACATTTTTTTTTTCTTTTTTCTTTTTTTTTTTGAGAGAGAAATAAATTGTTTCACATCAGCGATGAAAAGTCTTCAGATGAAGACCATTGACAGAGATCGGCAAAACCTGGCCCTCTACATCTTTGAGGATGAAAGAGTTAGCCGAGTTCACCTTCACAATTTTGAACGACCCATCCCCGAAGGCATCCAGCTTGTCGTGATTTCCAGGCTTGGCTTTCCAAGAATCCCATTTCCATACCAGATTTTCCACATAAAATGCATGATTGGATGATTTTTTCTTGAACCAATCTTGGGTGACTTGAGCATGCTTAGCAAAGTTCTGGTAGGCTTCCTCGCGATTTTCCTCTAACTGCAACAACTGAGCTAATCTGTTTTCCATTGGGCTAACTTCATCTTCTTCTTCTAGCATCTGCAGTGTAGGGATCTCTACATGAGTGGGTAAGATAGCCTCCTTGCCATAGACCAAGGCATAAGGCGAAGTCTTAATCGACTTCTTGACAAAAATTCGATCGGCCCACAAGGCTCGATCTAGAAGAAGATGCCAAGTCCTTTTGTTTTGCTCTATAAGCTTCCTTAACACCCTCAACAAGGTTTTGTTGGTGGATTCTGCCAAGCCATTGCCTTGTGGATAATAATTGGAGGATACTTTATGATATATCCCATATCTATAGAGGAATTCATTGATTTTGGCACTTGTGAAGCCAGGACCATTGTTCGGGAAGATTGCTTCAGGGAGGCTGAACCTAGTGATCAAACCTTCCAGGAAGGCTATGACAGTCTCTTGATCTGTGTGCTTCGTAGGGATCGCTTCGGCCCACTTGGTGAAGTAGTCAATTGCAGTCAGTATGAACTTATGTCCAGCGGAGGAGTTCGATGATATGACCCCTATGAAATCCAGCCCCCATTGCTGAAAGGGCATCTCTACTTGTATCGGTTGGAGATGCATCGAAGCATTTTTGCTTCGATCGACGAACCTCTAACACTACTCGCACCTACGACAAACTGCGAAGGCATCGGCAAAAAGTGTGGGCCAATAATAACCCGCCCCGATGATCTTCAACGTCATTGTTCTCCTTGCGAAGTGACCTCTAGATAGTCCTAAATGAAATTCTCCTAAGACTCTCCTTTTATCATCATCTTTTATGCACTTAAGAAGAATGCCATCAATATTTTTGAAAAACAAGCCTTCGGGGCGAAGAGTGTATCGGGAGGATCGCATCCTGAAATGCCTTCGTTGCGATGCATTTAGATGCGAAGGACATATGCCAGTGTTGAAGTAGTTGATTATCTCGCTGGCCCAGACCTTTTCATCCGTTTCCTGATTTGCAAAGCATCCTTCGACTAGCAAGTTGTCCCATTGAGGTTATGTTGCTTCGGTCGTTGTGCTCTTCGCCAGCTATTGATATAATGCGCGACCACGAACCAGTTTTGTGGGTTTGATCTCAATGTCAAATTCCTAAATCTTGTTCACCCAACCGACTCTCTTGCTTCCCAACTCTCCTTGGATGATGAAATTGTGCACGTTGGGGTGAATGACAAAGATTGTAACCCGACTTTGGGAGATGAACTGCTTGAACTTCCTCCGAGACTTCATTACTGCGTGCACCTGTCGTTCTATAAAATTATATCTCTCTTCATGGGAATTGATCACCTAGCTCAAAAACATGATAGGACGCTCTTCACCGTTTTCCCCTTTTTGCGTTAGAACCGCAGCATAGCTTTCGGGCTCCCTAATGGCATACAGGATAAAATCCCTACTGTAGTCAGGGTTGACCAGGACTGGCGCCTGAGCGATTCGGGCCTTAATCTCTTTGAATGCTTCCCTTATTTCTTTCATCCAGATAAATTCGGTACCTGTTGGTCCGGCTTTCATGCACACCCCGGGAAAAAGGATGAAGGCAAGGAAAGCTCCGGAGACACCCACGGGACTGATCCCACTCATCTTTAGGATCTAGTTGGTTATCCAAGGTGCGAGTTACAGAGTTGGGTCGAATGGCAATTCACTCTTTTCCACTTCGGAATAGATTTCGATATGGATCGCTCTTGTTACCTTACAGGGGGTTCCTGAACTTGTTCGGTAGTTGCAAAAGTTGTTGACAATCAGATTTGACTTGAATTCTTTGATCTAGCTCTCATAGGTCAGCAGATTTAAATAAAAGGCAAATAAAGAAAATAAAAATGGATCATTCACGGAAAGCAAAGAGAGGGTAGGGTAAGGCGGAAAAGAGAAGTTTATCAAACATCAATTGTAAACCCAAACTCGTCAATCTTATCTATGCTATCGACTTCACAACAGAACAAATCCCGAAGAAAGTGTCCAGTCAGTCTAAGATCACTTTCAACTAAGAGCACAAGGCAGAGTGAAACAGATCTAGCAGAAAATCATAAATCCAAGGGCAGCTGGTTAAAATCGGTATCTTTCACCGGCAGCCTAGCTCGCACAGTGAAGACAGAGCAATTAGAACAAACTTAACCTCAAATCTGTAATTTCCCCTAGCAGACAATAGAACAACTGAAGCCTAACAGCATATTTAATCTTGACAATGGCAGATTTACAGCATATATCTAACAAACTTTAAATGGAACGGATAACAAAAGAAAATACACTTATCACACTCTGCAAAAGATTAGGCTCCTGGCCATGCTATCAGAGAAAAGCTAAAGCACATCAACTCCAAGTCCGGAAACAAAGGATTTCACAAAATTTGCAAGAAATTGCTTATAAGCCTTTATTTCTAAGTCTCCGCCTCCTGCGATTACATTTAGAATTTGTATTTATAGACTCAGGACAGACCCTGATCTTTTCCAAAATATCTTGCTCAAACCCTAAATCTTATCGCACTTAAACCCTAGGACCCGGGTTTTACAATAAAAATCCATTTAAAAATCAAAGTCCGGATAGAACTTAACCCTTCTGCAAATCAGTGCAGTTAGCTGCCATAAATGGAGAAGATAAAATCAAATGCAACTTGCATTCATTCGCATCTGCAAATAAATGCTTCCGTTAATTCTCGTCGGTGAGCCGGATGAGTCACCACTTCTCCATCAATTTGATCTCCGCAAATCCATCTCTGAGTTGAAATGGTCTCCATGCTATCAATTCTGCAATAAATCTCCATTAAATGCATTTACCGGCATCTTCTCTTCTAGCATGGCGGTCCTTGACTAAATCCGCACTTTATCTTTGCCTTTATGGTCTTTCCCGGTTGTCCCGTAAGTGCCAGGTGGAATCCTGCATGAAAGACAAAAAGATGCATTAGATTAGCATTTTAATTAAATCAGAAGCTTAAAACATTAAAAACAGATTAAATCCGCAAAATAAGCTTGCATGTCGGCCTCTGTTTGTCTCATTCACGCTTTGACACGTGTCGCTACCCCAGGAAGCCTTCTGTTTCCCGCCGGAATGCACTTTCAGGTCAACTATGACTTTCTCTCTCCTACCGCGATTCTGCGACATGTCGCGATTTCGCGACATGTCGCGAAATCGCGACCTCGCAGCCAGAGCATCGGCAACTTCCTCCCTCGTCGGCCGCGAAAACGCGACATGTCGCGATTTCGCGACATGTCGCGAAATCGCGACCCTTCCTGGCCTCCGTACGCTTCTTGATTTTCAGCCGCGATTCTAGAACACGTCGCGATATCGCGACAGTTCCCTTACCTGCATGCGTTGACCGCGTTGACCGCGATTTTGGAACATGTTTGCGACTTAGCCGATTTTTCATCCTGCAGCCCACTTTCTCTCTCCCGCCGCGAAAATACGACATGTCGCGATTTCGCGACATGTCGCAAAATCGCGCCCTCCGTACTGCCTTGCTTCTCTCTCCCAAAAGCGTCGCGATTTCGCGACATGTCGCGAAATCGCGACCTTTCTGGCACTTAGCCGCATTTTGACTTACCTGTCGCGATATCGCGACATTTCCGAAAATGGAAGTGTCGCGATATCGCGACACTACCAAAAATGGAAAGTTTGATTTTTCAGTGAATTATGCAACCTCGTTTTCGGATTTTCTCGGTACCGGTGCAAGATTTTGCTTGTGCATGAATGATTCTAGCATGTAAAAAGTGAATTCTTGGATAACACAGACTAGAATGCAAGAAAAAGCACAACTTTAAAAAGGAGGCAAGCAAAATATGGATTTAAAACCTGAAAATGATCAAGAGGGTCCCTCTTCGCAAAAATGGAAGTTCATAATTTTCTAAGGATGGAATCTCATTTTTCAGTGGGGGTGTGTTGCTTATCAACAAATGGCGATATCTACGGGTAAAATAGTAGCACTATTTTAGAACCCAAGACTCTGGTTTCAAAACAAAAAGACCATGCATCATGCCTTGCCACAGGCATTCTTCACAATAAATTGACTACTAACTGCAAGCTGTTAAAATTTCCCAAGGACATACTAGGCTGGATTACTTCAAGGAAGATTTCTGATGTGCAATTACAAAGGTATAGAACTTTCTTCAAGGATGACTGAATTGAATGATAAACTTGGATTAATCAACTTTTCTAGATTGTAAATGGGGAAACCGAGTAGAGCTCTGTTTACTAGTTTAGCTTTTTACAGCCTAGACAGAGTTACCCTTTAGATTTACACGACCCAATTTACAACTGTAGGGCAGAATCTAATATTGGCTGCCTCTTTTAATCATATAACTCTTTTTTTCTTTTTTTCTTTTTTTTCTTATCTCTTTTTTTTATCTCTCTTCTTTTTGAAATATATCACTATCTGGAAGACCTTAGAGAAATTACAATTTTCTTTTAATATTTGATCAATCTGGAACTGTTTCAGTCTAGGCATTGATAGCCTCTGGTGACACCCAAATAATTGCATGAACCATAGTCCCCTCTTATAACCAGCTTTTCTTGGATTCCCCAGGAGTTCCTCCAACTAAACGACATAACAGTTTTTCTATCATTAAAACAACTGTGGCAAGTAAGACACAAGATCCAATCATCTCTCTACCTTCATCCTGGATAACAAAATAGTTCCACAATTCAGAGCAAGCAGACTATCTCAATTAGAATAATGAGCAGAATGGGGAGGCACTGGATTGAGGATTTATCAGCTAGGAATAAAACAATTTTCAGCAGGCTGACTTTTCATTGATTGCTCAGGCAGAGGTTAAGGATAAAAAATTTTAGAAGCCAAAGGACTTTGTACAGGCTTCCAAGGACAGGCACTGAGCTTTAAAGCAAAACAAAATAAAAGCATAGAGCAAATAAAATAAACTAAACAGGGAAAAGGAATAAAACAAAGGCAAGGCTATTTACAAAGGATGCAAAGCACTGTACAGAAAAATTAAGAACTAAAACAAAAGACTACAGACAAAAAGAAAAGGAAAAGAGGGAAGAAAATAAAAGGTACGAGGCAATAAAAGAAATAAACTAAAAGAATCGAAGCAAATAAAAAGAAAAGAAATAAAATAAAAAAAAGAAAGAAAAAGAAATGCAATAAAGAAAAGAGTACGAGACTAAAATAAAAGCAAGCTAAAATAAAAAGACAAAGAAAGGAAATAAAAAGCACTGACAAAAGAAATAAACTGCACAAGCTAAAACTGAAAAACAACTAAAGAAAACTGAAAAACTGCAAAGCTTATTTACAATGCATACATATGTTACAACTTCCCTTCATACTCAAAAAATGCAGCAGTTGGGAAAGCAGAGAAATGGTGCTTTAAAAAATTTTGACCATGCAAGTAATTTAAAAAAAATTACCTTTCAGGTCCTGTTGACGAAATGCACTCCAGACTGTGCTTCAAAAATTTGCTATCTGGGAAAGACTTGGGTTTACTGTCTTCCCTGTCCCATTTGAAAAACAAATCTGCAACTCCTTCAAATTAAACAAATCATATAATAACAAATCATATGATAACATGTTTATGCTTCTAATTAAAGGGTTTGCAGAGTTCTTTCAAAAGGACTGAATGTAAAAAACCCCAGGATCAAATACTTTAAAACCTTGACGAGACCCGGACCACCACATTTTCAAATTGATGTGACAACCTGAAAGAAATCATGTTTTATCCGTATGCCCTGGTTCTTAACAACTTGAACATTTTGTGGTTGCTGCACTCGCTTCAATATCCAGGACTTCAATTTTTATCCCTCTAGCGGAATGCTTACAATTTTCCTTTTCACCCGAGCCTTGCTTAGACTTAACCTCATCAATGTGCAATGTCCAAACATCATTGTTGTTATTGATTAGGGCTATAATTGTTCTCACCTTTTCGGTTGCCAAATCATAAACTCCAATATCTGCATCAACACAGTTTATAGCCTTATCTTTGATATTATGTTCAGAAGTTGCAGGCTTATGTTGAGACAGTTCATCAATTCCAAGTTGGCTGACCACATTCATATTTACCATCTTTTCCTCCTTTTCTTGAAATTCAACAGGTGGTCCAGAGTAAGCCTCAATCAAGTTAATGTTTTGTCCAACAATCTGAGGCAGTTCATAGAGGGTGATGTCAGCTTTAAGTTCCCTCATATCCTCAATGATGCTATCCTCCTCACATTCTTGCATAGTGAGATTGAATCTCACTTTCATCATCCTCTGATGAGGAAGGATCATTATTAAGTTCTGGACTCTCACATTTCAAGTCATAACTGTCCATTTTGAACTGTTGAAAATCTTGCATTTCATCCACAGAAGTCTGTACAAGACTTTCTGTCTCTTCGGGAAAAGTGACAGAATCTGAAACCCTGGTTGTACTATTTTTGGGTGAACTAGAAAGATCAATATTTCTTTGATCTCTAGGAAAATTTAACTCACCAGGAAAAACTTCAGATTTGGGTGGTGCCAGATCACAACTGTTCAGTTCAAGCACCTGCACTTTGAATTTGTCAGAACTTTTCTCTGTATTTTGCACATGTTGAGTGGATGTCACAGTTAACGGAGTCTCCTTGGGTAGAGCATGACATGTTGGCATTAACTCATGATGTGGAATGGGGTCTGGAACAGGCATGTTCTGTGTAACATAGGATATCAAAGGTCTGCTCAAAATTTGAGGTCCTAGCTGTCTTTCAAGAATTAAGGCTTCTTTATAAGCCCCTGCCGGGGTTGTGATATTAATATCTCTCTTGAGGAAAATAGAGGTCACCGAATCCAATGCATTCTTGTAGATTTCTAAGGCCAGATTTGCATTTGGGATGTAATGGCCAGTCATTCTACCGTAAGCTCTTTGGAACCTCATATTGAAAGACCTGACAGTTTCTCCCGACTCTTTCTTGATGCTGGAAAATTGCTGATATAAAATGCTGGGATCTATCACTTCACCGAACTGTGATATAAAAGCTTTCTCTAGATCATCCCAACTAGTAATGGAATTTTTGGTGAGGTTTAAAAACCAGTCATAAGCTCCCTCCTGGAGAGTGAACGGGAACAATCTGCAGGCAACATCTTCATGCTGTATATTCAACAATCTTAAAGCATTTTTAAAAGCTAGCAGATGTTCTTCTGCAGTTCTTGTCCCATCATGTTTGTACCTAGGGAGATACCTTTCTGGACTTCTGGGCAAGTCATGGGCTATACCCGGAATGTTCAAAGCTGTGGAGCCCAACCAATTTGCCATTATTACTTGGCTGACAGTGATGTTCTGATTTGTAATTGGATAACTGCAAGTGATGATAGAACTGTTCTTAACAAACCACTGAACTTAAGGCCTTCTCTGGCAATTTCAAAAACTGCACTGACAACTTTAAAAAACTGACAATTTAAAAACTGCACTGACAATTTAAAAACTGCACTGACAATTTATAAAACTGTACTGACAATTTATAAAACTGTCTGGAGTTCACTGTGGGTCCTTCAAATGTTGCTGTTATGCCCTTACAATACTTGAACTGAGTTCATGCCCTCCTTCTAGCGCCAATTAGATGTTGGTGGAGGAGGAGGGAAAATTGGCTACGGGACTTTGGATAAAATACGGTTTTATGGTTCCACATAGGTAGGATTTCTCAACTCAAGTGCACTAAGAACAGATGTTCTGTGGCCCTCCTTCTAGCGCCAATTAGGTGTTGGTCCGGCTTTCATGCACAACCCGGGAAAAAGGATGAAGGCAAGGAAAGCTCCGGAGACACCCACGGGACTGATCCCACTCATCTTTAGGATCTAGTTGGTTATCCAAGGTGCGAGTTACCGAGTTGGGTCGAATGGCAATTCACTCTTTTCCACTTACGGAATAGATTTCGATATGGATCGCTCTGTTACCTTACAGGGGGTTCTCGAACTTGTTCGATAGTTGCAAAAGTTGTTGACAATCGGATTTGACTTGAATTCTTTGATCTAGCTCTCATGGGTCAGCGATTTAAATAAAAGGCAAATAAAGAAAATAAAAATGGATCATTCACGGAAAGCAAAGAGAGGGTAGGGTAAGGCGAGAAAGAGAAGTTTATCAAACATCAATTGTAAACCCAAACTCGTCAATCTTATCTATGCTATCGACTTCACAACAGAACAAATCCCGGAAGAAAGTGTCCGATCGGTCTAAGATCACTTTCAACTAAGAGCACAAGGCGAGTGAAACGAGATCTAGCGAGAAAATCATAAATCCAAGGGCAGCTGGTTAAAATCGGTATCTTTCACCGGCAGACCTAGCTCGCACAGATGAAGACAGAGCAATTAGAACAAACTTAACCTCAAATCCGTAATTTCCCCTAGCGAGACAATAGAACAAGCTGAAGCCCTAACGACATATTTAATCTTGACAATGGCAGATTTACAGACATATATCTAACAAACTTTAAATGGAACGGATAACAAAAGAAAATACACTTATCACACTCTGCAAAAGATTAGGCTCCCGGCCATGCTATCACGAGAAAAGCTAAAGCACATCAACTCCAAGTCCGGAAACAAAGGATTTCACAAAATTTGCAAGAAATTGCTTATAAGCCTTTATTTCTAAGTCTCCGCCTCCTGCGATTACATTTAGAATTTGTATTTATAGACTCGGGACGAGACCACTGATCTTTTCCAAAATATCTTGCTCAAACCCTAAATCTTATCGCACTTAAACCCTAGGACCCGGGTTTTACAATAAAAATCCATTTAAAAATCAAAGTCCGGATAGAACTTAACCCTTCGGCAAATCTGTGCAGTCAGCTGCCATAAATGGAGAAGATAAAATAAAATGCAACTTGCATTCATTCGCAGTTGCAAATAAATGCCTCCATTAATTCTGCTGGTGAGCCGGATGAGTCACCACTTCTCCATCAATTTGATCTCCGCAAATCCATCTCTGAGTTGAAATGGTCTCCATGCTATCAATTCTGCAATAAATCTCCATTAAATGCATTTACCGGCAGCTTCTCTCCTAGCATGGCGGTCCTTGACTAAATCCGCACTTTATCTTTGCCTTTATGGTCTTTCCCGGTTGTCCCGTAAGTGCCAGGTGGAATCCCGCATGAAAGACAAAAAGATGCATTAGATTAGCATTTTAATTAAATCGAAGCTTAAAACATTAAAAACAGATTAAATCCGCAAAATAAGCTTGCATGTCGGCCTCTGTTTGTCTCATTCACGCTTTGACACGTGTCGCTACCCCAGGAAGCCTTCTGTTTCCCGTCGGAATGCACTTTCAGGTCAACTATGACTTTCTCTCTCCGCCGCGATTCTGCGACATGTCGCGATTTCGCGACATGTCGCGAAATCGCGACCACTGCAGCATCGGCAACTTCCTCCCTCGTCGGCGCGAAAACGCGACATGTCGCGATTTCGCGACATGTCGCGAAATCGCGACCCTTCCGGCCTCCGTACGCTTCTTGATTTTCAGCCGCGATTCTAGAACACGTCGCGATATCGCGACAGTTCCCTACCTGCATGCGTTGACCGCGTTGACCGCGATTTTGGAACATGTTTGCGACTTAGCCGATTTTTCATCCTGCAGCCCACTTTCTCTCTCCTGCCGCGAAAATACGACATGTCGCGATTTCGCGACATGTCGCAAAATCGCGCCCTCCGTACAGCTTGCTTCTCTCTCCCAAAAGCGTCGCGATTTCGCGACATGTCGCGAAATCGCGACCTTTACGGCACTTAGCTGCATTTTGACTTACCCGTCGCGATATCGCGACATTTCCGAAAAATGGAAGTGTCGCGATATCGCGACACTACCAAAAATGGAAAGTTTGATTTTTCAGTGAATTTATGCAACTGTTTTCTGGATTTTCTCGGTACCGGTGCAAGATTTTGCTTGTGCATGAATGATTCTAGCATGTAAAAAGTGAATTCTTGGATAACACAGCTAGAATGCAAGAAAAAGCACAACTTTAAAAAGGAGGCAAGCAAATTTGGATTTAAAACCTGAAATGATCAAGAGGGTCCCTGCTGCAAAAATGGAAGTTCATAATTTTCTAAGGATGGAATCTCATTTTTCAGTGGGGGTGTGTTGCTTATCAACAAATGGCGATATCTGCGGGTAAAATAGTAGCACTATTTTAGAACCCAAGACTCTGGTTTCAAAACAAAAAGACCATGCATCATGCCTTGCCACAGGCATTCTTCACAATAAATTGACTACTAACTGCCAACTGTTAAAATTTCCCAAGGACATACTGGGCTGGATTACTTCAAGGAAGATTTACGATGTGCAATTACAAAGGGTATAGAACTTTCTTCAAGGATGACTGAATTGAATGATAAACTTGGATTAATCAACTTTTCTAGATTGTAAATGGGGAAACCGAGTAGAGCTCTGTTTACTAGTTTAGCTTTTCTGACCCTAGACAGAGTTACCCTTTAGATTTACACGACCCAATTTACAACTGTAGGGCAGAATCTAATATTGGCTGCCTCTTTTAATCATATAACTCTTTTTTTCTTTTTTTTTTCTTTCTTTTCTTTTTTTTATCTCTCTTCTTTTTGAAATATATCACTATCTGGAAGACCTTAGAGAAATTACAATTTTCTTTTAATATTTGATCAATCTGGAACTGTTTCAGTCTAGGCATTGATAGCCTCTGTGGATACCCAAATAATTGCATGAACCATAGTCCCCTCTTATAACCAGCTTTTCTTGGATTCCCCGGGAGTTCCTCCAACTAAACGACATAACAGTTTTTCTATCATTAAAACAACTGTGGCAAGTAAGACACAAGATCCAATCATCTCTCTACCTTCATCTTGGATAACAAAATAGTTCCACGATTTAGAGCAAGCGAGACTATCTCAATTAGAATAATGAGCAGAATGGGGAGGCACTGGATTGAGGATTTATCAGCTAGGAATAAAACAATTTTCAGCAGGCTGACTTTTCATTGATTGCTCAGAGAGGTAAAGGACAAGAAAATTTTAGAAGCCAAAGGACTTTGTACGAGGCTTCCAAGGACGAGCACGAGCTTTAAAGCAAAACAAAATAAAAGCGCATAGATGCAAATAAAATAAACTAAACAAAATAGAGACAAAGGAATAAAACAAACAGCAAGGCTATTTACAAAGGATGCAAAGCACAGGACAGCGAAAAATTAAGAACTAAAACAAATAGACTGTACAGACAGCAAAGAAAAGGAAAAGCAGGGAAGAAAATAAAAACTGTACAGGCAATAAAAGAAATAAACTAAAAGAACTGAAGCAAATAAAAAAAAAAAAAAGAAATAAAATAAGTAAATACAAACAAAGAAAAAGAAATGCAATAAAGAAAAGACATAGAGACTAAAATAAAAGCAAGCTAAAATAAAAAGACAAAGAAAGGAAATAAAAAGCACTGACAAAAGAAATAAACTGCACAAGCTAAAACTGAAAAATAACTAAAGAAAACTGAAAAACTTCAAAGCTTATTTACAATGCATACATATGTTACAACTTCCCTTCATACTCAAAAAATGCAGCAGTTGGGAAAGCAGAGAAATGGTGCTTTAAAAAATTTTGACCATGCAAGTAATTTAAAAAAAATTACCTTTCAAGTCTCGTTGACGAAATGCACTCAGGATTGTGCTTCAAAAATTTGCTATCTGGGAAAGACTTGGGTTTCTTGTCTTCCCTGTCCCATTTGAAAAACAAATCTGCAACTCCTTCAAATTAAACAAATCATATAATAACAAATCATATGATAACATGTTTATGCTTCTAATTAAAGGGTTTGCAGAGTTCTTTCAAAAGGACCGAATGTAAAAAACCCCCGGGATCAAATACTTTAAAACCTTGACGAGACCCGGGACCACCACATTTTCAAAATGATGTGACAGCTGAAAGAAATCATGTTTTATCTGTATGCCCTGGTTCTTAACAACTTGAACATTTTGTGGTTGTTGCACTACTTCAATATCCAGGACTTCAATTTTTATCCCTCTAGCAGAATGCTTACAATTTTCCTTTTCACCTGAGCCTTGCTTAGACTTAACCTCATCAATGTGCAATGTCCAAACATCATTGTTGTTATTGATTAGGGCTATAATTGTTCTCACCTTTTCGGTTGCCAAATCATAAACTCCAATATCTGCATCAACACGGTTTATAGCCTCCTCTTTGACATTATGTTCAGAAGTTGCAGGCTTATGTTGAGACAGTTCATCAATTCCAAGTTGGCTGACCACATTCATATTTACCATCTTTTCCTCCTTTTCTTGAAATTCAACAGGTGGTCCAAAGTAAGCCTCAATCAAGTTAATGTTTTGTCCAACAATCTGAGGCAGTTCATAGAGGGTGATGTCAGCTTTAAGTTCCCTCATATCCTCAATGATGCTATCCTCCTCGATTTATACGCATAGTGAGATTGAATCTCACTTTCATCATCCTCTGATGAGGAAGGATCATTATTAAGTTCTGGACTCTCACATTTCAAGTCATAACTGTCCATTTTGAATTGTTGAAAATATTGCATTTCATCCATAGGAGTCCGTACAAGACTTTATGTCTCTTTGGGAAAAGTGACAGAATCTGAAACCCTGGTTGTACTATTTTTGGGTGAACTAGAAATATCAATATTTCTTTGATCTCTAGGAAAATTTAACTCACCGGGAAAAACTTCGATTTGGGTGGTGCCGGATCTCAAGCTGTTCGGTTCAAGCACTCGCACTTTGAATTTGTCAGAACTTTTCTCTGTATTTTGCACATGTTGAGTGGATGTGACAGTTAACGGAGTCTCCTTGGGTAGAGCATGACATGTTGGCACTAACTCATGATGTGGAATGGGGTCTGGAACAGGCATGTTCTGTGTAACATAGGATATCAAAGGTCTGCTCAAAATTTGAGGCCCTAGCTGTCTTTCAAGAATTAAGGCTTCTTTATAAGCCCCTGCCAGGGTTGTGATATTAATGTCTCTCTTGAGGAAAATAGAGGTCACCGAATCCAATGCATTCTTGTAGATTTCTAAGGCCGATTTGCATTTGGGATGTAATGGCCGATCATTCTACCGTAAGCTCTTTGGAACCTCATATTGAAAGACCCGACAGTTTCTCCCGACTCTCTCTTGATGCTTGGAAAATTGCTTGATATAAAATCTTGGGATCTATCACTTCACCGAACCGTGATATAAAAGCTTTCTCTAGATCATCCCAACTAGTAATGGAATTCTTTGGTGAGGTTTAAAAACCGGTCATAAGCTCCCTCCTGGAGAGTGAACGGGAACAATCTGCGAGGCAACATCTTCATGCTTGTATATTCAACAATCTTAAAGCATTTTTAAAAGCTAGGAGATGTTCTTCTGCAGTTCTTGTCCCATCATGTTTGTACCTAGGGATATACCTTTCTCGGACTTCGGGCAAGTCATGGGCTATACCCGGAATGTTCAAAGCGGTGGAGCCCAACCAATTTGCCATTAATACTTGGCTGACAGTGATGTTCTGATTTGTAATTGGATAACTGCAAGTGATGATAGAACTGTTCTTAACAAACCACTGAACTTAAGGCCTTCTCTGGCAATTTCAAAAACTGCACTGACAACTTTAAAAACATGACAATTTAAAAAGCATGACAATTTAAAATGATTTGGACAATTTATAAAACTGTACTGACAATTTATAAAGCTGTCTGGAGTTCATTGTGGGTCCTTCAAATGTTTCTGTTATGCCCTTACAATACTTGAACTGAGTTCATGCCCTCCTTCTAGCGCCAATTAGATGTTGGCTGAGGAGGAGGGAAAATTGGCTACCAGACTTTGGATAAAATACGGTTTAGGTTCCACATATGGATGATTCTCAACTCAAGTGCACTAAGAACAGGATGTTCGTGGCCCTCCTTCTAGCGCCAATTAGGTGTTGGTCCGGCTTTCATGCACAACCCGGGAAAAAGGATGAAGGCAAGGAAAGCTCCGGAGACACCCACGGGACTGATCCCACTCATCTTTAGGATCTAGTTGGTTATCCAAGGTGCGAGGTTACGGAGTTGGGTCGAATGGCAATGCACTCTTTTCCACTTCTGGAATAGATTTCAATATGGACTGCTCTGTTACCTTACAGGGGGTTCCTGAACTTGTTCGATAGTTGCAAAAGTTGTTGAAAATCAGATTTGACTTGAATTCTTTGATCTAGATCTCATGGGTCGCAGATTTAAATAAAAGGCAAATAAAGAAAATAAAAATGGATCATTCACGGAAAGCAAAGAGAGGGTAGGGTAAGGCGAGAAAGAGAAGTTTATCAAACATCAATTGTAAACCCAAACTGTCAATCTTATCTATGCTATCGGCTTCACAACCAGAACAAATCCCGGGAAGAAAGTGTCCAGTCGGTCTAAGATCACTTTCAACTAAGAGCACAAGGCGAGTGAAACAGATCTAGCGAGAAAATCATAAATCCAAGGGCAGGCTGGTTAAAGTCGGTATCTTTCACCGGCGACCCTAGCTCGCACGAGTGAAGACAGAGCAATTAGAACAAACTTAACCTCAAATCTGTAATTTCCCCTAGCGAGACAATAGAACAACCTGAAGCCTAACAACATATTTAATCTTGACAATGGCGGATTTACTGGCATATATCTAACAAACTTTAAATGGAACGGATAACAAAAGAAAATACACTTATCACACTCTGCAAAAGATTAGGCTCCTGGCCATGCTATCACAGAAAAGCTAAAGCACATCAACTCCAAGTCCGGAAACAAAGGATTTCACAAAATTTGCAAGAAATTGCTTATAAGCCTTTATTTCTAAGTCTCCGCCTCCTGCGATTACATTTAGAATTTGTATTTATAGACTCGGGACAGACCACCGATCTTTTCCAAAATATCTTGCTCAAACCCTAAATCTTATCGCACTTAAACCCTAGGACCCGGGTTTTACAATAAAAATCCATTTAAAAATCAAAGTCCGGATAGAACTTAACCCTTCCGCAAATCGGTGCGATCAAGCTGCCATAAATGGAGAAGATAAAATAAAATGCAACTTGCATTCATCCGCAGCTGCAAATAAATGCCTCCATTAATTCTGTCTGGTGAGCCGGATGAGTCACCACTTCTCCATCAATTTGATCTCCGCAAATCCATCTCTGAGTTGAAATGGTCTCCATGCTATCAATTCTGCAATAAATCTCCAGTTGAATGCTTTTACCGGCTTCTTCTCTCCTAGCATGGCGGTCCTTGACTAAATCCGCACTTTATCTTTGCCTTTATGGTCTTTCCCGGTTGTCCCGTAAGTGCCAGGTGGAATCCTGCATGAAAGACAAAAAGATGCATTAGATTAGCATTTTAATTAAATCGAAGCTTAAAACATTAAAAACAGATTAAATCCGCAAAATAAGCTTGCATGTCGGCCTCTGTTTGTCCCATTCACGCTTTGACACGTGTCGCTACCCCAGGAAGCCTTCTGTTTCCCGTCGGAATGCACTTTCAGGTCAACTATGACTTTCTCTCTCCTACCGCGATTCTGCGACATGTCGCGATTTCGCGACATGTCGCGAAATCGCGACCACCGAGCATCGGCAACTTCCTCCCTCGGCCGCGCGAAACGCGACATGTCGCGATTCGCACATGTCGCGACATGTCGCGAAATCGCGACCCTTCATGGCCTCCGTACGCTTCTTGATTTTCAGCCGCGATTCTAGAACACGTCGCGATATCGCGACGGTTCCCTACCCGCATGCGTTGACCGCGTTGACCGCGATTTTGGAACATGTTTCTGACTTAGCCGATTTTTCATCCTGCAGCCCACTTTCTCTCTCCTGCCGCGAAAATACGACATGTCGCGATTTCGCGACATGTCGCAAAATCGCGCCCTCCGTACGACTTGCTTCTCTCTCCCAAAAGCGTCGCGATTTCGCGACATGTCGCGAAATCGCGACCTTTACGGCACTTAGCCGCATTTTGACTTACTCGTCGCGATATCGCGACATTTCCGAAAAATGGAAGTGTCGCGATATCGCGACACTACCAAAAATGGAAAGTTTGATTTTTCGGTGAATTTATGCAAGCTGTTTTCCGGATTTTCTCGGTACCGGTGCAAGATTTTGCTTGTGCATGAATGATTCTAGCATGTAAAAAGTGAATTCTTGGATAACAATGCTAGAATGCAAGAAAAAGCACAACTTTAAAAAGGAGGCAAGCAAAATATGGATTTAAAACCTGAAAATGATCAAGAGGGTCCCTGCTGCAAAAATGGAAGTTCATAATTTTCTAAGGATGGAATCTCATTTTTCAGTGGGGGTGTGTTGCTTATCAACAGTACCCTTCTTCAAAAGATCAAACATTGGCTTGATAACTTGGGCAAAATCGGGGACAAAATTCCTCACGAAGTTGATTTGGCCGAAGAAATATTGAAGTCCTTTCTTGTCTGCTGGGAGTGGGAGCTTCGTTAGAGCCTCGGCTCTGTCAGGATCTACAGCGAGACCTTTTTATGATATTGCATGTCCCAACAATTTTCCTTCGCTGACTACGAATATGGACTTCTTCGGATTGATCGATATACCAAATTCTTGGCATTTTTTGAAAATTTGTTGTAGGTGTATGGGGTGATCCTCCCTTTTTTGGGAGAA
Source organism: Wollemia nobilis (assembly GCA_028583015.1). NCBI lineage: Eukaryota > Viridiplantae > Streptophyta > Pinopsida > Araucariales > Araucariaceae > Wollemia > Wollemia nobilis. The sequence continues at coordinate 2,718,428 of JAQPPZ010002143.1, read as the reverse complement.
AATGGTCATGTCATCTAGGTAGATGACAATAACCTTATTCATAAGTTGACCAAAAGCAAGATCCATCGCCCTCTGGAAAGTGGCACCAACATTCGAAAGACCAAATGGCATTCGCTGATAAGCAAATGTCCCCCACTTGGTAGTAAATGTCGTCTTATGCTGATCTTCGTCCCTGATCTAGATCTGATTGTATCCAGAGAAGCCATCGAGCAGAGAGAAGTGTTAAGCTCTAGCCACTGAGTGTAAGATCTAATCGATTTGCGAAAGAGGATAGTGATCCTTGAGAGAAGCCTGATTCAGATTGTGAAAGTCCATGCATAATCGTATATCTCCGTTCTTTTTTCTGACAAGGACTAGGTTCGCTACCCAAGAAGAATGCTTGATGAGATAATTTATCTTCACCTCGAGCATTTTTAGGAGTTCGGCCTTCATCAAGACCTCGATCTTTGGATTAACCGACCTTTGCTTTTGTCGAAAGGGTTTGACCCCTTGTAATTCAATTGTGTGCTGGATCAGCCATCGCTGATCATATCCTCTGAGGTCTTGGTAGGACCAAGCAATTATGTCGGGAAATTTTTTGCACAGTGTCTGGATCTGTTCTATCTCTTTCGAAGTGCAGTCAGTTTTGATTTTTATTGCTTTTCTAGGTTCAAGCTCTAAATATTGGTATTGCTTTTCATTAACTTTGATCATATGAGAGAGTGCTCGATCATTCTAATCAAAGAGGCTTTCAAGGGTGATCAGTCCCTTGGGAACGTGGTTATTCCTCAATTGAACCAGAGCTTCATCTTCTTCTTCATCGGAGCTTCTGTCTTTGACTGTGGCGGCTTCTTGAATCATGAAATTTACAATCTACTCATCATTGTCAAAGACTTGCCAGTGTAGGTCTCTGTCCGGGATAGAGGGTCTATAGATTATCCTCACAGCTTTGGGCTTGTGCACCATGTCTTCTATTGGAGAGTACTTGGCTATGATGGATGCCAGAACATCGGCATGTCGATTATTTTCTCGTGGGATGGATTGCAGATTGAGAGACTCGAACTAGTCGAACAAGTCCCATACCCTGTTGCGGTATGACTTTAGATAATGCTTTTTTGAAGAGCATCTATTTATGACCTGGTTGCATATTAGTTCAAAATATTTGAAGATTTGGAGGTGCTTTATGCCTAACTTGTCAGCTTTCTTGAGTCCTAGGCACAATGCTTCATACTCTGCTACATTGTTGGTGCAGCTCCATGTCAACCGATAGCAATACTCCTTTTGCTCTCTAGATGGTGATACTAGAAGAATCCCTGCCCCAACGTCATTTTTACATCGGGCGCTATTGAAGAACAACTTCCATAGTCTTTCTTGGGCACTTGTTCTATTCTCTGGTTGGGTGTGTTTCTCAGGCTTGGTGATCGCATAACATCCTATCTCGGTTTCCACCATGGCATTAAAGTTCATCAATGAGAACTCATCTTCATAAATTAATTGCACAAGACACTCTTCGACCAGGTCCACCTGCTCTATTTCCTCCATTATTGCATTCACTGGATCGCTGCTTTCTTCCTCGGACATCTTCTGCACGAGAAAGGAAGAAGGCTTTTCATTATAGACCTTCACCTTCTTTCCTTTGAATGGAATCTCCAGATGAGAGTAATCCATAGACAGATATCTGCCCAGCTTTGCTGTGAATTCCCTTGATAAGCACATACTGAAGTATGGTTCCAAGTCGACTACCACTACCTCTTGTATGACCATGATCTGAGGCATCTTATGTAGTCGGATAGGAATGTCCTTGATCACTCCTATAGTCTTCACTGGGGTTCCATCCAACTGGAGTACACCTTGGCTGCTTCGCGTATATTCCATCCCTATTTCTTCGTAGATTGCTCTTGGCATGACTGTTGTAGCGGCCTCGGAGTCGATCATGCAGTTATGCACAATATACCCTTCCATTTGTAGGGACAGGTAGAACGAAGGTGGTCTATTCTTCCCCGTAATGGATGTGGATAGGGTCTGCACAAGAGCAAGCGGTGCTGCCTTTTTCTCTTTAATTGTCTTCAATGATTCTTGCAGCAGATCTACTTGTCCAGGTAGTTGCAGTGCATCGTACAAGCTGATTTTGGCTGGAATCTTCTTTAACTCCTCTACAATGTTGTATGCCAGGGAACTGAGCACTTCGGGTTCCTTCCTCGGCTCATATCTAGTGTGATACTGCTCTGTAGCTTCAACTCTTTGTCGCTTATTTAGTGAAGGGAACTTGAGCTTTTCTCTAGCCTATTCCTTGGTTTCTGTCTGAGGTGGTTCGACAGAGGACTTTTGAGCTTTTTCTTTGTTTGGTGCAGGCGGAGGAGCTTCGTTCAGTGCTGAGGAAGATGCTTGTCCTTTCTCTGGTCGAGCGTGCACTTTTAGGGGAGCCATCTAAGTAGCATCCACTTCTATTGTCTTCTTTCCTCCTTTGGTAAGCACTGCAACTAGCTCTTCTTCGTCAATTGCCAAGTTCTGACTCATTTGCCTGATGACGTTGACTTGGCCGCCATGACTGCTGCTCACCAATGTTTGTACATAGTGTTGGTGCAACATGCAGGTATTCTCTTCATGCGGATCATTGCACGTAGAGCACCAATATACATAATCGAAAGTGCTCGGGGCTTCATCAATCACAGCGTTTCTCGTCGAAGCCTTCCCTTGCTGGACTGCTTGATCTTTGGTAAGCGCAGGTGTAGTATAAGACCTTCTTGGTAGAAATTCTTGTTGTGCTTGCTTATTCTTTACAATGGTCATGTCGTTGGACAACGTCTGAACTATGGAGTTCAAAGACTGCATCTCTTGCAGAATTTTAGCTTGCATATCCTTGGCTCTTGGAACGAGTGGTCATGAAGCCATTGTTGGTATTGGAGGTAAGGCTGGGGGTTGAAATGGTGCCGACAGTACAGGGAATTCCAAAGTGACAGTAGGCTATAGAGTTGAAAATGTGGTAAAATGAATTTATGGAGCGGTGATTTGAGACATGATAGGATTCGGGTTCCAAGGTGATATCGAGAGTGCAGGGGTTGCAGAGATTTGTGAAGCAGCTGTGCTCACGTACTGGGGTTGAGGGAATTCGGGAAGTATGGGCATCGATATTCTTTGGGGAAGCTTGCCCACAACTATCAAATCTATTTTTGCCTTCTTGGCTAACCCATATAATTCGAGAAAAGTATTGATGTTAGAATCTCTTACCATAATACTAATATCAGGGTTGAAAGCCCGGAGGAAATAACATGTTGCAGATTTGTCGGTTGGTCGAAGTCCAACTGGTACTCTCTGCCAGGTTCGAGCGAACCTAACATTGAAGTCTGCGATCTCTTCTTGTGGATATCTCTGTATTGAAGTGAACTGATGTAGGAGAGAGGTAGGGTCGAAGGACTCATTGAAGTTTCCCATCAACTGCCCGACTAACTGGTCCCATCTCGTAATAGTATCGGGTGGTAAATATCTATACCAGTAGATGAGTTTTCCTCTAAGGGAAAGAACCAGAAGTTTTACCATCACTTGCTCTTCTGTGATATCGTGGATCATCGCCAGAGAGATTATGTCCTGGATGTGCTCCAAAGTAGTCTTTTCAGTTCCATCGAACGTTGGGATCTTTTTTATAATAACAGGCAGCACTTGTCCTTGTCTCGCTAAATTTAGTGATGACAAAGAATCCCATGATGGGAACCACCTGGGCGGCGGTTGCTGTTGCATTTGTTGTTGTTGTTGTTTTTGTTGTTGTTGTTGTTGTTGTGCCATACTTGCTCTTGGATTTTGAGAAACATGAATTCTCAAACTCCTCCTTGATTGCTAATAGGACGGCTGATAGGAATGGAGGCACTAGGATGCTTCGGTGAGTTGGAAGGATTAAGAGGAAATTTAGTCGTTGTGCTATCAAAAATTAAGCCTTGCTCATCAACAGCAACCTCTCGCGAGGATGTTCCACGTAATAGTGACTCGAGGGTGACCAACCTCGATCGCTCCCCAAAGGCATCAATATCTAGCTCAAAGAACTCGGTTTCCTCTCCTCTATTCCTAACTCTCCATCTCGTTTGCATGAAGACACAAACTTTGGTACTGGTCTTTTCGACTTAAATATTCTCGAGTAAACAGAGTCGCCAGATGCTATGAGTCTTTCGGTAATGAGAGCATCAGTTCTCACTACCACTAGTTAGGTGAGACTGACCGAATCACACCGGGAACTGATTAGAACTAGTGGCCCCGGTGAAGACGGGTTTGAGATTTACGCTTAAAATATGGGAACTTGGTCCCATTGGGCGTGCCATAAACTTTTGGTCATCAAATATTCCTAGGAAAGGATTTTGGTAGATGTATGCGCCCTAGACCTGGACCAACATTGAAAGGCCGAAGGGAAGAAATGCCCCTCGTGCCAATCTTCGAAGAAATGCCGGCTCCTATGCTAATATAATTTGGTGTTTTGAGATAAGGGATGCAGGAAAGAGATAAAAGAGTTAGGGTTAGAGAGAAATAAAAAGGGGTAAGGGAAGAGATATCAGTGATTCAAGGTGGGAAAGAACAGGAAGCACGATCACTAACTGAAAACTTGAATAGCAGCAAGGAACACCAAGAATAAATGAAAAAATGCAACATTAACCTTCCTATGTATCCTCTAGGCGAGCTCATAGGGATCCTCCTTCTCCCTTTCATCGAAATTCAGGGTTCAGAATAAAGACGATTAGGACAAGTGAATGTAACAGAAACCACAACCCACCAGGCAAACATAAAAGAAAACCAATATTATGTTTTTCCTCTCTTATGTATCCTTCAGATGAGTTTTAGGGTACAGTCCCCAATCGCACATCGGATTCAAGATTCAGAGTCTCAGTATACAAATGAAGAAAGACAAAATAATCAAGCATAGAAGGCAGCATAAAAGAGAGAAATTGAGCCCAAAGCTCTTTAGTATTAATCGTAGGACATCAAGTTACAACAACTTTCTAGCAGATAGTTCCCCCTCTCAACTCATTACAATGCCTGGGTTTTTATAGAGGACCCGACCCTCTGAGTCATAATTACACAGCAAGGAGAAGTACGCCCTCGAGCCTTGAGAATTCGGCTCCCCGAGGCTCTCGTGATCGAGCTCTCAAATCTGTTATCGAAACTGGCAACTGTAATCGGGTCAACTATGGAAAGATGCATTGATGAGTCGTCTAGACGTCCTTGGTCTTCGGGTGCGGTGCTCGAGTGGCCGCCATGCTCGTCGGGCTCTTCATCATGGCTTGATACTTCGTTCTCAATTGCAAAAAATGAGCAGCGATCTTATCGGGCATGAAAAAATGCATTTATGAGTCATTTGATTGCCTCAGGAAAATACCCAGCTTGGAGCGCGTGCCTTTGAGGTGCTTCGCTACCTTTTCAACTTTGCTTCGCAACGGTCCTGTGCCGAAGCAGATTCTCCTTGATTTGCACTTCGCATGGTGAAGCTTCACAAGACAACTTCGGGGGTGATGGAGGCTGAAGCATATCTCCTTCGCTAAATGGGGTCTTCACTTTTCGTTGCTTCGTTGTGCCAAAACTGCTTCGACGTGGTCCTTGGGCCAAAGTAGATACTTCGCTAATGAGTCTTTGAGACGCTTCGCCGCGATCCTTCTTCAGAACTGTGGTTCGGGAGTATTCTGGCCGAAGTGCATCTTTGCCTTCAAAATGCATCTTCCACTTTGGATGAAAGTACTTCGCACGAAAGTTTGCCGAAGCAGATGCTTCGCAATGATTTTCGACGAAGTAGAATTGGTTCACTGACGCAGGGGCCCGAAGTGGATGCTTCGGCGGCCTTTTGGCAAAGTGTTTTCAGTACTGCGCTCCTTCAAATTTTGCTTCGCGAAAATCTCACCCAAAGTAGCTACTGGAAATGCTTCGGGTGCGAAGTAGTTTTATTCTTCCTCCTTTGTATTTTACTTCGGCAACACCGCTTCGCTAAAATCTCGCCCGAAGTAGCTATCGAAAATGCTTCGGGTGCGAAGAAGTTTTCTTGCCTTAGCTAGTTTGGACTGTGGTCTGGACATTTCTTCTTCGATGAAGTTGTTCTTTTAAAGGCCGCTTCGCTCAACTTTCGCCCGAAGTAGTGGTTTGAAGCGCTTCGGGCCCGAAGTTCTTTTTATCGTTCCCCTTATATTTTTCTTCGGAAATACTACTTCGCAAAAATTTTACCCGAAGTAGTGGTGGAAATGCCTCGGGTGTGAAGCTCTTCTCATTTTCTTTCGGCGAAGCTCTTTCTTTTTCATTTTATATACAAAGGGGTGGCATTGAAAGCCAAAATTGCTGCAACTTTTCAAATAAAAAAAAACAACAAAGAAAAACTTTACAAAACACTGTACAAAATTTTGATTTCCTTTTCTACCCCTTGAGAAATGTGACAAAATTGTCAACAGTTCTCAAGAAAAGTGAGACAAAATACTTTAATAATTTTCATCCATAAGCCTTTGTATTATGATTTATAAGATCATTTCAAAAATAATGTAAAATGCATTGAAAACTTTTCTAGATTGTGTTATCTATGGGAAATATGGTGGTTTTTTTTATAGTAAACAAATTCTTGATGATGTAATCATGGCATAGGAGGTCATTTATTCTTTGTTCCATGAAAAAACCAAGTATGCTTATGAAATTAGATATGGATAGATTTTGTTATATGGTTTAAAAAAAAAAATTGGTCAAGGTTGGTGCAAATGGGTCTGATGTTATTATAACACTCCAAAATATTATATTTTGATCAATGGATCTCTTTTTGGATACTTTGAGTCTTCCTATGGACTCTGCCAAGGTGACTAACTATATCCTTACCTATTTATTATTCTTCTGAAGGTATAATATTTCTCAAAAATTAAAATGGAAGGGCAATTTAAATTTATTGAAGTTGTATGCTAGTGTACCTAGGGGTAGTTGCCTAACAATATAATGTTGTATTGTATAGTTGGCATGAGTTATAAATAACCCAAATATAAGAGAAGAGCATGAGGAAGCATTTAAAACAACGAAAGCAAATCAGATGGTAAAGGTTGCAACATATTGTCATCCACACCACCATGAAAGAAGAATCATGAAGATAATACATAGAGTAATTGAATAATTGTAATGGACTTACATGTAACCATAGGAGTAAAAGCTATGGGTATGTAACTAGTGGTAATTACAAACAAGCTTGGATGAAAAAGAGTAATATTTATGGTTGTCATAAATATCAAAACTAAAGGAGCACCAAAAGATATCAGAGTGGCACACCAAAAGCATAACATCAATTGTTGGCTTTGAATCCAAATTATCTTAATCCCAATATTATGGATCTTTGAGTAGACTCAAATATAAGAGCAATCAAAATATAATATGGCTAATATAAATAATAATAACATTCAAAATAATATCAAATATGAATGTAAAATGGTCAAAATCATTCATGCAATAACATGAAGAACACTTATAATATAATTGCTCAAAATATGCATACAAGCTACAATATTATTATAGCTTGAATGAATCATACAATATCCAGATCCTTTAATTCTTCGATACAATACATGGAGCTTTACCTCCATAATATAGTCATACTAGATGACTCTTCAAGTACTTGACTATTGCTCTCCATATGACAACTCTTATGTCCTTTGGCTTCTCATCTTGCCACTTGTATACTTTTACATGACACTTACACTTCTACATGCACACCTAATACATGACACTTGTGCACATCCTCACATTATATATTTGCACACTTAATTACATGAAAATTGTGCACTTTCTCTCATTACACACTTGCACTCTTACATACATGAAACTTGTGCATATCTTGCACATAAACACTTACATAAATGGGAATATAAATCACCCTTCTAAACTATATACCAAACCCTATTATAATATTTACATTGTACCATAGGTACCATGAGGGGTACATTAGCATGTACCAAATAATGTAACATTATTCAACACCCCCTTGTATTATATTATTTTGTTATTGAAGATTTTACTCTTCAATCTTGGTCTTCATATTTTATTAGGTAACTTTGCATTATGCATGATCCTTTGCTTGAGATCCTATTTCATCTTCTTTTCTTGGTTCTTCTAATGTTACTTCTCTGTTATGCACTTTTGATTATTGTTCATGAATTGCTTGAACTTCTTCTTTGTCATTGGCCTCTGGTTCATGTGCTTCTTTTATTTTTTTATTCTTGCAATCTTGATATTTTCCTGTAACCTTTGAATATTCACTTAGAACATCATAATAATTTCTTGAATTTGATGAGCTTGGAATGTCAATATTATATGTAGAGTGAAACATTGCTTTAAGAGATGATTCACTTTTATCATGATCAGTCACTATTTTTCTTTTTAGAGTGTCAATCAACTCTTTTTGCTTTTGAATTTTATCCTTATGAATTTCAAGTGAAAGCAATGCCATATACATTATACTACCTATATCAATAGGTATTGTAATATTATCTTTTGAATTGTCAATTGCTTCAACAAGCTTTGAATGTAAATAATATTCAAATGTTTCAAAGCTTTCATTCATTGCTTCTCTATAGATGAATTGCATTGCCATATCTAGCTTACCATCAAACTTTTCAATCAATTTACCTATGCCAAATTTTATAACTTCCAATATTTTCTTTCTTATTATGAATTTCAAATCATTTTCTTCCATGATCAAATCCCATTTTAAGAAGGCTTTTGCAGTTCAATATTACTCCAAATTTAGTCACTCAAAAAATAAAAATTTTGAACTCCTTTGAAGTAGAAATCCTTTTTACTCCAAAGTTCAATCAATTGCAATTTCAATTTTTAAATTCTTTTTTGTTTTTAACTTTCAAGAATAAATTTGAAAATTTAAACTTTTCTAAAATCTTCTAAACCTTTGAAGTAGCAAACATGTTATCTCCCAAATAATTAAATTTACAAATTTTATAGATTCTTCATAAATAAAAATTTTCTAAACCTTCAAATTTTAAACTATTTTTTTTAATTCCTTTTTGGAGTAGAAAACCTTCTCTCTCCAAAATTCAATAAAAGTCTTATATGTTTCAAAAATCAAAATTTTAAAAATAAATTACAAATATCAAATTCAATATATATTATCAATAAGTTTGAAGTCCTTATAACTCCCACCTAAATATTATTTTTTATGAAATAAAAAAACCTTATAACTCCTACTTATAAAATTAAGTTCCTATGTTTCCTTTAATATCCTTTAATATTTCGTTACGATTTATAGACTTTAGCACCAATAAATATAAAAAATAAAAATAATCCACCTTACCTTATAATATTGACCATGACGCATGTTAATTCTGACACATTCCTTCTTGCAACAGATAAACATATATTGTGTTGATTGTGACACATTCACTATTGCAACAAGTAATGACATATTCTCAAGTGTTACTACCAAATACTACCAGCTAGCCTTCTGTCCTAGTAAAAAAAATAACTCTCTAATTTGTGTTGGATAATGATGCTCTTTAGATTTAAAAATGTGCTTTGATTTGTGCTAGAAAAATGATGGTCCTTTGAATTTCGAATGCACACTTAGTTTCGTGCTGAAAATGATGCTTCTTTAGCTTTTGAATGCTTAGTAAAATGACGTGTATCTAGCACTTATCTTTCCCACGATCTTGACTCATAAACATGACGAATGGCTCTCGATTGGTCTACATAGAGTATGTTGCTTCAGTTGGCCTGGTTTGTTTGGTCTAATTCTCTATCTTTGGTTGTCCAAAAACTTGGCACTATTGTTCTCTTTTTTCTTTCCTCTAGAATCTCTTAATGCTTCTCTTCTTCTATTCTATGGAGGCTCTTTGAAGCTTCTATTCTTTTCATTCTTGGAAGTCGTTGATGCTTCTATTCTATTCTTCTTTTTCTTGGAATCTTTTGATGCTTCTCTTTTCTTCTTTTCCACTCTCTCTCTCTCTCTCTCTCTCTCTCTCTCTCCAAGTTCTTACCTGAGATCTTCAATACTATTACAGTCATCTTGAGACTGCTTCCTTCAATGTGTCTTATTTTGTTAGGGTCACAATGCCCAAAATTTAAAGCGCTAAATTTTTCAATGTATGATTCTCTATCTTCAATGAGAATTATAAAATCAGGGTGACTTTTGATTTATCCCCTCAATCTTCAAGAAAAGTGCTAGTCTTCACTTTTGTTTTGAGTGGAAAGACTCCAAAATATAATAATTGGAACTTTTATCAAATATATTAATCAATCTGTAATACAAAACTTGCAGCAATATGAGTCTATGTTTTCTTCATGTGACTCTTAATATATATACATATATTCACATAGAAGACTTCCTCTGATGCTAGCAATAAAGACTACTCAAAGTAGCTCTAATACCACTATTGGATTTTAAGACAAATTATCTTAACCCATAATTATGGATTTTTGAGTAGACTCAAATATAAGAGCAATCAAATATAATATGGCCAATATAAATAATAATAACATTCAAAATAATAATAATATTTGTATATTAAGATATTGTTGATGGTTAGAGTTGGTTTATTTTGTCTTTAGAGCTTTGTTCCCTTGCATGGGAATTTTGGTTCTAATATTTTGACCCCTGTGTGGGTATTGGTTTGAATTTTATTTATGTTCTCCTTAGCCCTGCATGGGCTCTCTCTTTCGGTCTTTGTTTTTCTGTTAAACAATCCCAACGTGGGTCTATTTTTTCTTTGGTCTGGTTCATGGAGTGGCTAGGGTGTAGACACCCTGTTTTGTGCTTCTCTACGTACTTTTTGTCATATGCTTATGTTTCTGGTTTTGGGCACCAGTTAAAATCTATGTAATATAATTTCTATCACCTACAAAAAAAATCATTAAAAATAATATCAAATATGAATGTAAAATGGCCAAAATCATTCATGCAATAACATGAAGAACACTTACAGTATAATTGCTCAAAATATGCATACAAGCTACAATATTATTATAGCTTGAATGAATCATACAATATCTAGATCCTTCAATTCTTTGATACAATACATGGAGCTTTGCCTCCATAATATAGCCATACAAGATGACTCTTCAAGTACTTGACTATTGCTCTCCATATGACAACTCTCATGCCCTTTAGCTTCTCATCTTGCCACTTGTATTATTTTACATGACACTTACACTTCTACATGCACGCCTAATACATAACACCTATGCACATCCTCACATTACGTATTTGCACACTTAATTACAAGAAAGTTGTGCACTTTCTCTCATTATACATTTGCACTCTTACATACATGAAACTTGTGCATATCTTGCACATAGACACTTACATAAGAGGGAAATTTAAATCACACTTATAAACTATAGATCAAACCCTATTATAATATTTACATTGTACCATAGGTACCATGAGGGGTACATTAGCATGTACCAAATAATGTAATATCTCCAACATCAACGAAGACCACCACCAATCAAGATTTCACTTGGATGGTTGGATGACCATGAATTATACCAATTGTTAGCAATGCTTAGAAAATCATACTATTTGGTTTTATCTCATGTTTCAAGGAGGGAACATTCTTAACGGTAATGGAATATTATGGCACCTAGGGGTACGTTTCTAAGAATATAATATTGTATAGTTGGCATGAGGCATAAATAACCCAAATGTATTATCTAATTAGTATAGGCTAAAATAAGATAAGGTATATTTTAGGGATATGGTATTATAATAGCTAGTGGGATAAGGATTGGGTTATACCTTTCCCAAAATAGCATGCATAGTGATTATATAAATAAGGGTGTTGGTAATTATAAATATTCAAAACAAATCAAATATTGTTATAATTGTCTTTGCTTACAAAGCAGTTCTCACCTTGGGAGATATTTATAGTGATACTTTTGAAAAGGAATAAAATTGGTATTGCCCTACCCAAAGGGTATTTACGTATCTTTTCTTACATGCATTAATTATTAGTGGGTTGTTTTATATAATAATCAACATATTTGTGGATGCTATTATATTTATGATAAGAAAAAAAATTTAACATTGCAACAAATGGTACCTCTGAATCTCATTTTTTTCAATTTTTAAAATACAATTTGTTTTCGGATCATCCCTTAATCAAAGATTCCATGAAGTTTAAATTATTATTATTATTATCATGTTATGATAAGGCTACTAGACATTTGGCCAATACTATAAAATCCAAGATATTTTTCATTAACATTGCCTTGGATTTACAAGAGATTATTATCAACATTTTATGGTTTAAAATTGGAAGATTTCCATCAATATGTTTGGGTATTCCTTTGTCTCAAAGAAGAGGGCAAATTAGAGCAAAATTTTGTTGAAAACGTCTCATCTTTCAAGATCCATATCTTTGCATAGAGTTGTTCGACTCAAATGATTCATATGCCATTTTGTGTATAATTTGAAGAGCTTTGAAATGATAAGTTATACAAAAGTTTCCAAGTAGTGTTGAGGGATATATGTCCATGTGAATACAATCATTTGAAACAAGAGAAACACTAGGATAATTTGTTTCAAAAAATATATCTCATCCTTTAGGAGCCATATATTTGCAAAGAGTTGTCTGATTCAGATCATTCTTGAACCAATTTGTACAAAATTTAAAGAGTTTTAAAATGAGTGGTCATAAGAAGGAATATGAGAAATTTTGAGGGAGATATGGCCCTATGAATTCATCCATCTAGAACAAGGGCAACATCAATTTTTCAAGTCACGAGAAAAGGAATTGTAGATATCTATCAACCAAGGTTCTGATGATGGAAGGAGAAATGTAGGGCTAGAGCATCAGTGAGGCAAGACATTTCATCTAGGTATATAAATTTTTAGCTAAGTATAGACACCAAAAATTGGTCATCCACAAAATCACATTTGGCACCCCACATCAAATCCTGCATAATAAAGTTATATGCCTAAGTTTAGACTTAGGTATATAAATCCTGCACATTATCCTATTTTCTAGATTTATTAAATCTAGAAAATCAGCCTAGGATACCCTGCCTACCCACTAGACATGTGTCCTAGCCACCTCACCAACATCCCTTGCCACATCTCATACACCCTTGTCCCCTTTGTCCCTTCACATGGGGTAACCCTCCACATAGCACTCCACTTGCAGCCACATCACCCCAGTTAAGTGAGACACCCTGGGTGACTCACTCTAACTGCCCCCTCCATTTGGTAGCCTAGGATTACCACTTGGTAATCCTGGCTTGCCACCTCTCATTTCCCTCCAAAACCCTAAGGAGCCTATAAAGGCACCTTCACCCCATCCACCAAAGGAGGCTAAACATTTGTACCATTAGGCTACTAAAATAGGACTAGAGCTCTACATGCATCCCGAGGAGAAGAGAGATCTGAAGCTCGAAGGCCTCATTTTCAAGCAATCTTCCATTCAATCTACATCGCACGTCTATGGTTTCATAGTCGAAACCACATCTGCATGGTTTATCCACCACCCATGCATGGTTTATCATACTTCACCACACACCTATGATTTCTTAGATCTAAGAGCACATGATGAATCAGATCAGTAAGTTTCATTTTTAGCAAGGCATTTAATTTATTTTCTCTATTTTTTGCATTACATGTTTTCTCTAGTTAGGGTTTTATAGCAATATTCTATATCTTGATTTGTAGGTGCTACTAACCCTTATTTGGTTTTCATGTGTGTAGGAAATAGGTATCTTGGAGAAGTTGATAAAGTTGGAGTGGTCCCCGCATTGGATACTTGAAGCCCACTCACCCTTTTGGAGCTGTAGCAAAAGAAGGAAGAACACACATTCCTGTGGATGGAAGACCACCATTCTATCATTTGAGCACTTGTATCATACATTGTAATATTGCACCCAACACACTTGGGGTAATTCAAAAAAATATTTGTAATATTGGGAGATTCAAGTTCGCTATTAATACAAAGAGACATATTTTTTTATTTGCAAAGTGTTCATTTGTTATTTGTTTGGTGTTATTTATTTTGTTATAGAAAATGGTGATCATGGTGGGACCCCCTAAGGGTCTTATTTGTTTTTGCCTTGCTTAATTTACTTTACTAATCTATGTTTTCTATGGTTGTAGGTTTTGGGAGTTTGAAGTGTGTGAAGATTCGATCTCGGGATCGATGGATCTGGAACCTGTTATTGTTTGGCCCTATTACTAGAAAACCATGCACCTATGATTTTGAACTTGAGGAACCATGCACTAGGTGGAGCACCTAAAAAAATATAAATGTGGAACTATGGACCTACGGATTGAAGCACTAGAAGGAGCGATAAAAGGAACATAAGTTTGTACCCTTGTAACCCCTTTTTCCTCTATTTCTAGTTTTTAGCATTGCATTTAGGCTAGATTAAAGGTCTTTGTCTTGTGTGCCTCTTGTTTGCATTTAGGTCTTAGGATAGATATCTTTACTTTTCATTAAAGCATTCATAAAAACATAAAAAGAAAAATAAAAGGATCTACATTTTCATGATAGGTAATAGAGCATATGCATAGCCTAGTTAGAAATAACTTAGGCATATTTGGGGTTCGGGCCTATGCTGCCCTTGTTCTATTGTTTAACTAAAATTGCACACCTATGGTTGGGATCTCCCAAATGCTCATGCATGGTTGGTAAACCATGCAAACACGGTTTATCAAAACCAACCGCCCACCCATGGTTTGGCCTTGATAATAGAACTTGGCTAGATCTTGCTTGAAATTAGCAATTTCAACCCTTGATCTAATTTTATTTGTTATTCTCTATTTCCTATTTTTACATTAGGCATAAAAATAGAATTGCATCATAGTTTGCATCACACAATAAGTTAAACAAGCCTCACACACTCACTTGAACATTGGAAAAGGTTGGACTTCATCACCAACCACCAACATATTATTACCCTATTCATGGCCAAGGCTGACTCCAAGAACTATCGTAGCTTGGAAAATAGCATGCATTCCTCTTCGGAGGGTGTATCACTACCCAAGTGAGACTGGGTGAGGACTGGTAGGACCTGTGTCCCCTCATCGATTATGGGTTTCATCTCCATAGTCTGATGGGATTCACAATCTAGACTTCATCACCAGATATGTGTGTGCGAGCATACAGGTGAAATCCTAGATTCATTTTAGGGCAAACATTTTGCACATCGATTTTTCTTTTTTCCAAAAACTTTCAAAACTCCAAAAAATAAAAAACTTTCAAAACTAAAAAAAAATCAAACTTTGCATGAACTTAGGAACAAAACCTTGTTTGTTTGTTTGCTTTGAGTGTTGTTTTGCATTGTGCTTCTTTCATGCATTCACACACTTACACTTGCATTTCACACATCATCACACCTTAGCGTATGGTAATGACCCATGGTCAGGCCAGAAAGTTAGCACTAATTCAGAGTCAGTTGTCTTCCCCTATGGATCCATCTCAGGCTAGTCAGGTCCCTAACACTTTGGTGGTAGGGCAAGGTAGTGTAGTCCCTACTATGTCCTAGAACTTAAATGTAGGGCCCTCTAGTAGTGCCCCTATTTTGGATATAGATATTATGCATAGGGCTACCCATACCACTATTCCTGAGACTCCTAGGAGTGAGCCACCCACACCAATGGATGGTCATGTCACACTTGTAGATATGGATACCATTAGGATGTACCTGAATGTTGCTAGTATGGTTTTTCCATCATTTCCATCACTTACCATCCCATCTCACACCATGCCATCATTACATCAGGAGTCTACCTCCACACACCCATAACAGTTCAACCTAACCTTTATGAATCCACTTTTTGAGCTGACTATTGCCACCCTAGCTAGTCACCCATCATCATCTAGCCAACCACCCATCACCTTGCCACATCAAAACATCATTTGCACCAACCCCCTTTATGAAGCACCAACTCAAGTCGCTTCGTAGGTCCCCACATCCATTCCATATACTACCCCTATGGGCCCCACACATCCTATCATCCCTCATTCGATGGCAATACCTTTTGCCACCTACCCTCCACCTACATCTACTGACATGGTTGCCTCACAACCAACCCAACCATCCACCTCATATGTGATTGTGCCCACATCATCTATGATTGCCATGCAATAGGCCTTCTTGTAGCTACAACAAATGATTTTGGATAATGCTAATCGTAGCATTAATCCTGACCCTCAACAACAATCGTAGAGGATTGATCAAAACCCACCATCAACATCTCATCAAACCCACACCTTTATCCAAGATCCATCTTGGGTATTGCATCCCCCAACCACTACCATAACAACTAACCCACTTCATCATATGTATGCTAACTCATCAGGTCAGCATGCTATCATACCCCCATCACCTCATCAATATCAGAACCCTCATCAACCATCATATCATCATGCATTTCAGCCTAACATCCCCCATCATCCGCATTCCACCTACAATGCACAGTATTACCAACAATAACAAGCAAACCAGGGTTTTAACCCTATGGAAGATCCTAAGTTCTAGTTCTTACAGAACCATATTGATAGCCTTGCCATGCAGACACCAGGTTTGTAGTATCAAAATCCCACCTTAAGGTAGCTACTCAATCACCCGATCCATGCTTCGGTACCCGCACCACCTTATCCAACTGATTTTTAGATGCTAAAGTTTGATACATTTAAGGGGGATGAGGACCCCCGAGAGCATGTGACTAGATTTGTTAACGCTTGTTTCAGGATCAGAAATAATGATGCACTCATGCTTCACACCTTTCCTCAGACACTTGGGGGAGAAGCCCAGGATTGGTACAACCACTTACCGCATCAGAGTGTTTACACTTTTGAGCAACTTATGGACCAATTCCTAGAGCGATTCACCCTGAATGTCAGGAAGAAAACCACATTGATCGATCTTCTTAGTTTGAAGTAATACGATGATGAATCGATCCATGATTTTGGCAACCATTGGAGGGTGGTTATGATCAAATTGCCATTCTCCCTCCCCATGATAGAGCTAACAAGAATGTTCATGAAGAGTTGTGCCAAGCCCATATCTTTGTTGCTACAATTGCAATAGTATAGAACATTCGATGAGGCACTCACCCAGGCTAGAGTGATAGAGGAAATAAAGATTCAAGAGGGTGAGATCAAGCCTAAGAAAAAAGAGTGGCAAAATAAGAACCAAAATGGGAATAACCATGACTAGTCCAAGGCTACTCAAGTTAATCAGATAGTCTTGGTCCAACCTTCACAGCCAAATCAACAAGCCCAAGTTCAGATCCAACAACCCCAACACCAACAACAACAACCACAACAATTGAATTATCAAGCGGTTCCACCCCCATAGTAGGTACAAAACCAAACACAACCTACGAAAAGGCAACAACATCATTTTAGGCCCAAATACAATTACACACCATTGCAAGAGCCCTACTCATCTATCTTTCAGAAGTTGTATGCGACACAACTTTTCACGTTATCGAAGATTAAACCCAAAGACCCTAGCAAGCCAAAATCAAAGGCCTACAGAGAGCATTTATACTACATCTATCATCGATAAAAAGGGCATGACGTCGAAACTTACCATGGGTTTAAAGGTATTGTGCAAGATTTATTAGAAGCGAGAAAGATCAAAGTCGACAATCCATTAGCCCAACCTAATCAGAACCTTGGGATATATCAGACACCTTTGCCTCATCATGAGGTAAATCAACAAGCAACGGGAGCGTCAACTTCTACAGTTCCTCCCAACCAAGTGAACTATGTGTCTCAACTATACCAAGGTTTTGTAGGGGCTATCAGTGTGGTCACCCATGGGCAAAGACAAGTGAATCACACAACCCAAGCTCCTGCAGCACAACCTAGTGTCCCCATACAACTAGGGCCATCCATTCCACCTCCACCCATCCATAATCCAAGTAATCCATCTTGCTCAACCATCACCCTAGGCAGTTGGTTAACATAGAATTTGAAAATAGCATTAGCAAAACTATCAATTTATGAGCTAATACAATAGTCTCCCCCACATCATGATGCATTGATGGAGATTCTAAAGTCCATTGAAGTACAATCAGAAGACCCTAATGCCTTCAATACCTTTGTGGGGAGTGTACAAAAATGCATGGAGCCCTCAATAGTATTTTATGACTTTGAGGAGAAGAGTGTATCATCAGATTTACCAGATCCTCCATTGCACATAGTCACTCATATTGATAGAAAGCCATTCAAGAGGGTACTTATTGATACCGGCTCCTCCATCAACCTCATTACCACTCCCACCATCAAGCACCTAAACCTACCATCATCCCATATCACATCATCCACCTTCACCTTAAGGGCCTTTAATGATGCTTTATGCTCAACTATGGGGAACGTAGTTCTACCTGTCACCATGGGGGTGAAGACTATTCATGTACTCTTCCACATCTTGGAAGGGGTGATGCAATACAACATACTTCTTGGATACCCCTGGATCAGGGAGATGAAGTGTGTGCCCTCGACATTACACCAATGTCTAAAATATGTACACGAGGGTAAAGTACATTGCATCCAAGCAGACACTGAGCCATTTAAATATTGCAACTTGATCTCAAATCCTTATGAGCCACTACTTCCATCCACCCACCTCTCCATTCAACCACTCATCATCCAAACCACTCCCACTAACATCACCTCATCAAAAGCCCCCATCCCAGAGGAATTATTGATAGTTGATCCTACTTTTGCATCCAAAAGCATCAGCTCTAGTCAACCCTCATCCACCACATTTCATTTTTCCACCACACCCGATCATCCTACTAACCAATCACCAACTTCATTAGCCACACCACCCACTTCACAAACACCATTCACATTTTTAGCTCAACCAACTCCATCAACTAACAACCCCATCAAGCCTAATCCACCTCAAACATCACCACCCATCATCTCATAGATAGGATCACCTATCCGAGAGGAGCCATCACCTCCACCTGAACCACAAGCCACCACCGAAGCACCCTCCTCATCCACTGAGCCATCCACATCCCAACCATCCCAAGTTGTAATGCATCTTACCAATCCAAGCATTGGTGAGTACATTATTGAAAGTGTCACAGTTACACCACCTATTGAGTCAATCAGAGATTATGGTCACCCACGCGACCCACCTTTAGCTATAGGTGCAGTGTACATAATGGGTTCTGAGCCTAATCAGATCAATTTTATATATGGGGGAGTGGATTCTTCATCCAATCCACCTCCTCCTAATGAGGAACCCTTACAAGAGTTTAATGCCAATTTAGAATATCTATCCAACCTAGATTTCCCTTTGCGATATTTTCGTAGGGTTAACTGGTAGGGATACGACCTTGGACGACATGAGCAGGGTCCACATCACATTATTGAGCCTGAATATCGAGAAGTGCATGATTGCTCTAGCTTAGGATATAGGCCATCTACCTCAAACTCCTCTTTCGAGCATACACTCCAATGACTCACCCTTGAGTCCGAAGAAGAGGATGAGGAGAGCAAATAAAGTGATGATAGTGATGATGAGTACTTGGACCCTAACTTTGCACCTTATCTAAATGAGGCTTTTTCAGAGATTACATTGCATACATCAATGATCGATTACATTTTTGATGATTATATCTTCGATGATGACTATGAGGAAGACTTGGGGGAGAATTTGATGTCCTATCTATCACCTCTGATGATTCCCAAGATGCGGCCCCCATAGTGCCCATTGATGAGAAATATGAGTACTACATCAGAATGTTTCCTATCAATCAACCCATATTTCAGTTGCTCCTTCCACGAGAACAAGTTGAGCCAAGTTAAAAGCATTATATATACATGGCTTAAAAAAAAAAAAAAAACAAAAGATAAAAATATTTTCATACACATTGCATTTCATACATCCATCCATGCATTTTTGCTTAAATATTCATTGCATTTCATACATCCATCCATGCATTCCACCTACATTACATACATGCATTTTAGGCATTTGTTCATACCATTCATCATATTAGGGATCATTTGGTCAATTTCGATGATCGCTAGTCTACTATGTCTTGTTGCCTTAATCAGGGGCACCTTACATCACTCATCAATCCATCAATCACAATAATTTGCAACTTTCCTTATAATATTTTGATCATTAAGGGGTTCACATAAAGTAGGATAGATATCGTATAATTGTTAGCAATAATGATTATGCGACCACTGACTATTTTGTGTGCATATTTTAATTTTCAAAATCTTGCAATGAAAGTATCATAAAAACATTACACACCACATCAATCCATCAACAAAATCCAAATGTTTTCAATCACTCAGCCACTCCTAGTGTTTTGAGCAAACTCAATTCAAAGTCAAACAATCTTTAGAAGCAATAAGTTATTCCTGGTCAATCAAGTTTCCTCTTGGACCACATAAAAACACATTTAAAACATTGTGAACCTTGGGAATAATGAAGTCAAAAGTTGCTATTGCCATAAGTGAAAGGTTTCCCTTGTTCATCCAATTATGTGCATGGTCTAGAATGCTACAGAGTTGACAAAAGGACAAGCTCCCCCTTCACCCTTCCAAAAAAAAAGAAAAAGAAAATAAATCCCTTGCTCTTCCTCAAAATGAGCAAGTATCCCAAAAATAGTCTCAAAGCAATAAAATTCCCCTTGCTCTCTCTCAAAATGAGCAAGTATCCAAAAAGCAATAAAAAAATCCAATTGCTCCATCACAAAAATGAGCAATCCCCAAAATCCAATGCAATAAAAGAAGGGAAGGAGCTTGAATCCCTGGAACTCTTAGTGTCTCAAAAACCATGGGGTGATCCTCATTACAACAATGGGCTGAATGAATCCCACCTGGCAATGGGGTATCCTTACGCGTGGCGCCACGTCTATCACATTAGCGACCTTCTTTTGTACAGACCTATGGATGCTCTCGGATGAGCTAGCTTATTGGCATAAGTTACAATTGATTAGTTTGACCTAACTCATAATGGGAAATGAACAATCATTGCACACACAGTTGGTCCTTGAGAAATTTGAAAACACTAGGACAACCTAAGCATCATGAAGATTTGTGAGATCATAAACGAGTTTGTTCAAGGTCACTAAGATGTTTGAGTCTTTGCAAAACAACCACAGATCATCTATCCAATCCATCTACTATCATTTACATTATTACATCTCATTATACATTTCATTCACAAATACCACATGTTAATGCCCCTGATTAAGTGACAAGAATACAATCGATCAAGCAAAAGTCTAAAGCATACCAAATGGTCATTAGAGCATAGCATTCATCATCCATTCAATCTATCATCACATCATCTCATATGCATCCATTAATGCAATAAAGCAAAAAGCACAAAAAAGGTCCAAATCAGTGCACAAGTCATTTAAAAAAAAAACAAAACACCAAAAACATTTTCATGCATTCTTCTTGTAGATTAAAAATACACGCCAAACAAAAATAAATAAAATCACAATGACAGAGTACATAATAGTTGCACAAAACAAACGATTTCTATTAATCGATGGAGTTTAAAAACTTCTTTTTGAATACAACTGGGCCTGTAACCCTTTATTTGTGATACACGATTACAAGTTATGCTAGGGTTCTCCGAAACCCTAGGCGGCACAAATGGTGGCGCTTTCGAAGAATGTATCTTCAATCTCAACAGAGTGATTGGGCTTTGTTGTATCCCTTGCTTGGACCACTCCAGCTTAATTAGCTGCCATCAATAAACCGGATCTGCTATCAAAAACCTACACATATTAACACTATCAAGGAGTTAGAAATTAATAAGAGGGCTCCACTGTGTGAGCCCTCGAAAACAATCTAAAACCCTAGAAAAACGAAATGCAAGAATTCAATAACAGATCAATAAAAGAAAAGAAGTTACTTGCTTTAAACTAATTTATAACTGTTCTCTGTTAACGCAGCTAGACCAGGCGACAACTGGAAGTAATGTGGCTATCAAATTGGCTACGGAAGGCACCCTGGTGCACTCGCTGAACGCCCGCGTGCTTCTGGATTAAGGTTTCAGACGCCGGTCTGAGTCTGTGGCTGTGGGTAAACGCCCGCGGGCACTTGGTAAACGCCCGTGGGCACTTGGTAAAGGGGTAAACGCCCGCGGGCACTTGCGACAAGAATGGGGGATTCTGCAGAATGTTGCAGAAGAGATGGTGGCGAAAGCAACGACGGAAGCGACGATGGATGCGGCGAAAGGGTAGCAGAAGAGAGATAGAGGAGATAGCAGTAGAAGAATTAGAATCAGAGATAGCGCATAGGAGATAGAAGTAGCAAAAGACATAGGGTTTGAGCCATCAAGGTGACTCAATTTATAATCCACTCTTAGGGCACACTTTAGGGTTTTAACGACACTTTGAACGTGTGGCTAAGATTAAAGTGGATCTAAGGGTAGAGAATAAATTTAGGTTGTGAAATGGATTAAGATGGATGGATGGATGAGATTAAATGAAGGATGGACGGCTCAGATTAAATCACTTAAACTATTATTTAAATATATATATTAAAATATTAAAATATTAAAATATATATATAAATATTAATTTAAATAAATTTGGGGATGAAAAATGGCGGGAAAGGTGAAATTGGGCCAAATAATGGCGGGAAAGTGTGGATTTGGGCCAAATAATGCCGGGAAGGTGGATGACCGACACGTGGGTGACGAGGAAGGTATAGATGACTTGCAAGTGGCTGGATTTTGGTGTCTACGAGATGCCCCTTTTTGAGTTGCTTTGTGTGAAGACACAATGCGGCACAAAAACTTAGGACACTCGAAAAGTTGGATCGGACGCAACTCTCTCTCAAGACTAAAGCACAACTTTGAAGACCAAAGAATAAAAGAATGTTTAAAATTTATCAGCTTACCCCCTCAATTGGTGAGCGAGAATGGTTCTCACAAGCCAATTGGAAGAAATTCGAAAGAAAATGAACCGTTTTTGCCCCAACGGTGAAAAAGGGGTTTGTGTATGAACCATCTGTTTATGTCCCAACAGAAAAGGGGTTGGTGTACAAACCAGAAAAGAATATGATTGAAGACGATATGAGTGATGTGAAAGATGAACCGTTTTATGCCCCAATGGTTAGAAAGGGATTTTTGCCAAATTTTAAATTCCATGATCATGTAAGATGAATTCTACTATTAGGAAAGTTAAAAATTGATAACGGATGCCCCAACTCCCGTGGGTGAATCCATACTGTTGATGAAATTGCCTTGTTGGCGCCATTGATATGCAAAGATGCAATATGAAAGAGTCCAGAACTTCAGAGATGCTCCTAGTGACTGTATGGATAATTCCTCGGGTCGGAACCAATCAACCTAGGTAGCCTTAATCTCTAGCAAGACTCAAAATAATGATGATATTGAAGATTGTCCACGTTTAAGGCCCCATGAACTAGGCCATCAATGACAAGCTGTTGAGCAAATTAATCTTGGTATGAGGTCACTTGAAAAGTAGGATACCCAAAATTGATTTCCAATTTTCAAACAGTGAAATAATTGATGATGATAAATGGTAAGTGTCCTTATGGTGGTTTAATCCTCTTACCGAATTGCATGGATGCAAATCGCTGCAATCGCCAAGGTGATAGAATATACCACTAGATACGGGGTTTACTTTAATTTAATTTGGCAAAAATATGCATGATGAAAGAAGAATGAATGAAATTGACGATAGATCAGAAGAATTGATGAATGTTGTTAATTTTGTGAAGGTTTTGAATGCTTTTAACCCAATTTGTAAATCAATGATGAATGATGCGCTGTTTGAGCAAAATGACAAAATTTGTTTCCAAAACTATTGTAACCTTCACAAAATGTTTTATTATGATAAGAAGAATGGATGGATGCAATTTGATGAAATTTGGAGGAGGTAAGCTTCAATTTTGTAAGTTTTGTTCTTTTACTCAATACTGACACCAAACGTCGGTATGCATTTGGAGGTGGCAGAGACGCCCGCCGGTGTTTGAATGCATCATGAACCGCCCCACTACATCTGAATGCGCCATTAAATGCCCCACTACGTTTTATGGCACCAAAACCAGCTATTTAAATAGTTTCAGCGAGAATTTCGCTCATTTGTGCGTTCGAGCTTGAGAGAAGTGCGTCTGAGGGAGTGGAATGAAGTGAAGTGAAGTGAAAGGTTGTGTGGGAGAGTGAAGAACGCGGGAGCTATGGCGGATATGGGAGCGAACGTGCCAGTGCAGCCAGCTGAGGTATTTGTTTATTTAAGCAAGTACTTTTATTTGTTTTGTTTTGTTTTTTTTTTTTTTTTTTTGCAGTTTTTTTTTTTGGAAAAAAATTTGTAACCAATTTTTGTTTTGTTGTTTTGCAGCTTAGGGTGTTAGAGGCACGAAACCGATTCTCCCCTATCATTTTGGGGATGAGGAGGTCATTGTCCCAGGCAGACCGGGAGATATTGGAGGCGATAGGGCTAGCGGAGGCGGCCCGGTTGGAGGTAGTTCGGGCGAGATGAGGGGTACCTCTCGGCTTTGGCCGAGAGGTGGGATCTAGATCGGGGACGTTCCAGCTCCCAACTGGAGAGATGACGGTGATGCTTGAGGATGTATACCGCATCCTCAAGGTGCCCGTGGAGGGGGCGCGGGTGGAGGTTGGACGAGATAGGGCCGCGGAGATGGCCAAGTTGTTTGGGGATGGCCTGGTGTCTACACTTCTTATACAAAAACACAAAAACATTCATGCATTCTTAAAAAAACAACAACAACAAAAGCCCTCTCACAAAACCACAAAAATCATTACCATCACATCATGCATTTTCAAACACATAATCAACATCATCCATCACATCATGCATTTTCAAACACATCATCATCATCACCATAACATGATTTAGTGAACCTCGTATCTAGTGAATTACCCTATACACCTAGCAGTTGTAGCGACTAGCAATCCATGCAATCTGATAGGATGGATAGCTCACCATAAGGACACTCATCATCAAATCAAAATGGCATTAATCAACTAGGTCCCTCAATCTTTGAGCTTGGTTGTGTTCAAACCATATTTGCACAAGGTTATCCTTCAACCCTTTTCGTTGGGTCAAAAGCAAAAAATAATCAAATCAAATTTGGTAATAATCAATAATCATCCGAGCATCGAATTCCTAGAAAGACCGGTTCCTTAAACCCATCATTTTGAAGGAATTACTAAAGTCACAAGGGAACTAGAACTCCAAACGTGGTTGACAGTTTTACCACAACATATGCCACAAACGAACCAAAAGCAAATTTGCAAAACATAAACAATCCCAAACTTGGGGCATCAAGTTGAGTCAATGTCATACATTTGCATCACATTCACATCATTCATCATTCACCTCATCTCATCATCCATATTTGGTCAATTGGCTTGTGGGTTTCATCCTTTACCCATTCGCCAATTGAGGGGGTAAGCAAATAAATCAAAATGTCATCAAAAATTTTCAAAATCATTGATTCTTGTGCATCAAGAAGATTTGAGTCCATCCATCCAATAAAGGCAGGTGTCATTAGTTTTTGCACCACATCGTGTTTCACACAACGTGACACAAAAAGGGCATCTGTAGACACCAAAAACTAGTCATTCACAACATCACATTTGCCACCCCACATCAAATCCTACATAATAAAGTTATATGCCTAAGTTTAGACTTAGGTATATAAATCCTGCACATTATCCTATTTTCCAATTTTATTAAATTTAAAAAATCATCCTAAGATATCGTGCCTACCCACTAGACATGTGTCCTATCCACCTCACCAACATACCTTGCCACATCTCATACACCCATGTCCCCTTTGTCCCTTCACATGAGGTAACCGTCCACATAGCACTCCACTTGCAGCCACATCACCCTAGTTAAGTGAGACACTTTGGGTGACTCACTCTAACTGCCCCCTCCATTTGACAGCCTTGGATTGCCACTTGGCAGTTATGGCTCACCACCTCTTATTTCCCTCCAAAACCCTAAGGAACCTATAAAGGCACCTTCACCCCATCCACCAAAATAGGCTTAAGTCCACTTATAATCCCATCTCTATAAGCCTTTTTTAAGTTCCTACTCAAAACCTCTTCCATAATAATGAACAGATAAGGAGATAGAGGATCTCCTTGTCTAAGGCCTCTCTTGGCTTTAAAAGATTTTGTTACTAATCCATTGACCAACACTAAATAAGAAACTGTAGAGATACAAGCTTTGATCCATCTAACCCATTTCTTCCCGAATCCAAAATTTTATAAAATTGTAAAAATAAAATCCTATTTAACCCTATCATAGCAAAGTTTCCTATTGTCTTTATTTGTTATCATTGAAGGAACATCTTGAAGAAGTTTATCATTAAGAACTTTAGTCTCCTCTGATCCTAGAATATTTTAATTAAAATACTTTACCTCTTTTCTAATTTCACTATGATATTCAATCCAAACCCCTTCTATTGATTTAATTCTACTAATTCTGGATGTTGATTTCTATACTATACTCATCCTATGAAAAAACTTTGTATTTTTATCTCCTTCTTTTAACCAAGTTTGTTTTGATTTTAATCTCCAAATATTCTCTTCCTTACTTAAAATATTATGATATTCACCAAGCAAATCCCTTTCCTTTGAGATTGGATTATTATGATCACCTTTTTGAAAATTTATCTTGTAGTTCTTCTTTCTTCTCAAAAATGTTTCCAAAAGTGTTATTATTACATTGTTTTAATCTAGATGTCATATATTTAATCTGATTTGGAAGAGCATACAACCCACCATTACATGAATAATTCCACGCTTGAGCTATCATATCAATAAATTAAGGATGGTTTTCCCACATCTGCTCATATTTAAAATATGATATTTTTTTGAATTCACTTACTACCATTTTAACTTTTATTGGCTAGTGATTTGAACCAATCCTTGTTAAGGTATTAATTTTAGCACAAGTTCCTTCATCTAGCAAATGATATAAGAGAATGCATTTGTCTAATTTTTCTACTATTAGGTTCTAGCCTCTCCTGTTGTTGGTCCAAGTGTAGTTGTCTTCTTCAAACTCAACCTTGCATAGATTATTGTTTTGAATAAAAGTTGAGAAATCTCTTACTTTGGGTTAATTTCCTAATTCCCCAATTTTTTTTATCCAACTTGGTTATGGCATTAAAATATCCTATGATCATGAATCAATTTTCTTGGTATTTACTTCTCATAAAGGCTTAAATCCCACTCCAAAATTCTAATCTACCTGATTGAGTTGTAGGTCCTTAGACATCGATAAGGATGAAACTTATAACTACAAAGTAGCAAGTGACTAAAGAGGTTATTCAATACCTAGTTTTATGAATGGTTACACGAGAGGTTATAGAATGATTCCAACAAGTTAGAATTCCCCTTATTGCTCCTTTAGAATCCATAGCATCTCATTCACATCTTGCCCATATAGCTTTCATAGTTTTTGAAACTTCTCCTTTGTCATTTTAGTTTCATGGGTACAAAGAATATCATGCTTATTACTTAAACATAGGTCCCTGATACGCCTCTACTTTGAGGGGGAATTAGCACCCCTTGTATTCCATGAGATGATAATCATGTCTCATTAGGGGCTTTTGTCCCCCCTACGTATTACCAATATCACTTTGTTGTTTGGTAAAGAGAAGTTCAACCAACTCAGTTTGTGATCCTTTCTCTATGTTTGCTCTTGCTTCTCTGGATCTTGCTTGATAATTTGAGAGTTTTTCTATTTTTTCCTTACATATATCAGGAGTATGTCTTTCTATTCTATTTCTCAAAAAAATTTCACAATTTTGTTTTTCATCATATTTATCCTCTCCTAGCTCTATTACATAAGATTTTAACTTGTCCTGCTCATTTTCTGGTGTTTACTTATTAATGGCAGAGGTATTAACTTCTAAAACTGTATTTTATTTACCAATTTTTTTCTTCTGAATGGTGCATGGTACTTCAAGAAAGTCTTTAAAATCTAATGAGACACATTCCTTAAGTTCATCGGGAATATTCTTCCTTAAATTAGGATCATATTGAATAGACAATTCCTTGTTAATATGTTGAAACTATTGTACCATGTCCTCTAAGTTTTGATCTACTTTTTCTTCATAGGTTAAAGCCTCAAAAGAGTTGGTATTTCTTCTAATATCCTTACTTATAGGTCTTCACTATTTATTTCATTTCATTTTTCTAGATCTATTTTTTGGAAGTTGAAAACCATCTTCATCCATAACCATTTGTAAGTTTATCTTACAATTTTCTACATATGATTTTGTTGGGCTCTTCTGTTGGACATTTTGAGTAGATGAGTTATCTTTGATATCAAGAGTGAGTGGTCATTGATATCAAGCTTTCAACACCAGTCAGTGGCAGTTTTAGTAGGCAGAATCAGTTTCAGGTTCTCTAGTTTCAGTTGATCAAGACCCGGTTCCAGGAAGTCAGATGTGGTCCAAAGTGTAAAGAAAAAGCCCAAGTGAATAATATTATAATAATTATTTATAATATTATACAAGGAAGATTAAATTAATTAATATAATTTTATTAAATTAATTTATTAATTAATTTACTTAACTTTATGTTATCTAAATTAATTATTAATTAATTCTAATTTTAATTTTAATTATATATTAATTTATGTTAATTCTAAATAACCCTAAGGTGGGTTATTAATTTGAATTTCAAATTTGAATTCTAAGCATCGACGTAGGGATCAAATTAACCATGTGTGTTTAAAAGGGGGATTACCTCACCTTAGCCAAAGTTACCAAGGCCTTCAAATTAATTTTAATGTTATGCGAGCTTATGTGAATCGTGTTGTGCAAAGAGGATTTTAATTTTAATTTTTAAGTGCTTAAGAGGAGCCAAAAGCATTTGACCCACCAAGGAGGGAGTCTTGGTCACCAAGCACTAGTAGCACAGTTGGCAATCGCAGCGCAAGCAAGTTGTGAGGGTAGTGATTGACGTAGGTTCAAATCCGCGAGAGGATTGTTTTTGTTTTGTGTTGAATTTGGTGGCAAAAGAAGGTTGAAAGGGAAGGAAGTATTCCTTCCTTCACATGGGCGCCTATAGCCCACACAGTGGGCACCAAAGCGCTAAGGCGCTTGGGGAGACGACGGTTCGAATCACACCGAAATCCTTTTGGAGAGATAACAAAGGTATGCATTAGTTGAGCGTCGAAATTTTCGAAGGAATTAGTTGAGGTATTAAAAAATTATTTTTTGCATATTTTATTTGGCTTGTAAGGTTTTAGGGGAGTTATAAGGTTGATGCAAAATAAAGTTTTGGTGTTATTTGCTTTAGTGTTTGAAAAGGGAAATAAAGGTGTTTTAGGAAGATTGTTTGAGGTTTTGTAGTGTTGGATATAATTTTAAGTTGGAGATTATAAGGTGTATCCAAATAATTATTTTTATGTATGATTTGATGGATTTTAATTCCAAGAAGGAGCAATAAGGTATATTTGAGCTTTGATTATTTTTTATCTAAGGAATATTTTGAGAAAGTGTTGAAGTGATATTTTGTCATCTAACCATTGAAATTGGAAAGAAGGAAATTGTGATTGAAACAGATTTTCTAAGGGCACTTCTACATCAAATGAAAGGTATGGGCACATCTTCCTAGTGAGTGATTGTTGAATGTTGTGAATGCAAAGTTGGAGTGAAAAGGATTGTTTGGTAAGCATTGTTGAGTGTGTTTTGAATTAATGCTTCAAGGTTTTTTGGAATAAAGAGTTGTTGATAAAACCTTGTTTGATAAGCATTGTTGTTGAAGTGATTAGTTGAGTCAAATTGAACTAGGATTTGGAAAGATCAAGAGTATAATTGTTATGTGAAGATTGTTGATAAGCATTGTTGTTGAAGTAAGTGAGTGAAGAACTTGAACTCGGGTTTACAAAGATCATGAGTATCATTGTTATGTGAGATTGGTTGATAAGCATTGTTGGAAAATTTGAGTAAAAGTTCATAAGTTTGGACGAGGGTTTGTAAGAAAGGATTATTTCATTGAGTGAGTGATTGAGTAGAGTTGATTGAGCCTAGTCAAGTGGATGTGTTGATGTGATAGTTCAAGTTCTATGAAACACATTTTTTTATATTCTGAATTGAGTTAAGAAAGAGGTTGAGTGTTGATGAATGTGAAACATATTGAGTCTCTAACAATTCTCTATATGTTTCTATGATAAAAAGAGAGATTGAAAGTGATTGAGAGTTTATGAGTGTGAAGCATATTGAGTCTCTAACAATTCTCTATATGTTTTTGTGATAAAAGGAGAAATTGAAAGTGATTGAGAGTTTGTGAGTGTGAAGCATATTGAGTCTCTAACAATTCTCTATATGTTTTTGTGGTAAAAAGAGTGATTGAAATTAATTGAGCATTGTGGTGAATGTGAAGCATATTGAGTCTCTAATAATTCTCTTTATGTTTCTATAATATTGGACAAGTTCTAGTAAGGACTTGTTGAGTAGATTTGAGGTAAATCTAGAGAAGACTTGTAGACAGATTTGTGTGATCTTTTGTGGAAGCTTACAATACAATTTGAGAATAGAGATTGAGAGCAAATTTGGATAAGTTCTAGTGAGGACTTATTGAGTAGATTTGTACAAGTTCTAGTGAGGACTTGTTGAGCAGATTTGGAAAAGTTCTAGTGAGGACTTGTTGAGCAGATTTGATGTAAGTCTTAGAGAAGACTTGTGGACAAATTAGTGTGAGCTTTTGTGGAAGCTTAAAAGGCAGATTTGAGATAAGTCTTTGAGAAGACTTGTGCGCAAAGTTTATTATTTGATTTGTTCAAACCTTGAGTTAAGGTTTGGGGCAGATCTAACAGAGTTGATTTGTGATTAAGTCAAACTTTGTGTTAAAGGCTTGAGGATAGAGATTGAGCAGATTTGTGCTAGACCGAAGGACTATGTTTAGTGCAAATCAGAGAAAAAAGATTGAGGACAAATTTGTGCTAGACCAAAGGATTGTGTTTAGTGCATATTTGAGGACAAAGTTTGGTGCAAATTTGAGGACAAGTTTGTGTCAGACCAGAGACAAAGATTGAGCAGATTTGTGCTAGACCGAAGGACCATTTTTAGTGTAGATTTGATACAGAGCTAAGAGCAAGCTTTGGAGGTGATAAAGTATAGAGGACGATAGTCTCCAATGGATAGAGATCTATTAGCCAAGGTAATGAGGATAAATATTCTGAGTGAGGATAGGAGTCTTCACTGGATAGAGATCCATTAGCCAGTGCAGTGGAGACATCGGTTCTTCTAGAAGATCACCATCCAGAGCAGAGGATAAAGGAGTTCTCCTCTGGATAGAGATCCATGAACTTGATCAGGTGATTGGTGTCTCCTTTGGACAGAAGTCCATAAACATTGTAATAGGAAAAGGATTCCCAAGATATTTATTGATAAAATATTAGTGAAATATTTTCTTCGTGGAGTAGCCCACATTGGGTGAACCACGTTAAATTGGTGTCTCTATTGTGTGTGATGATTTGTGCATTGCTTTGGTTACTGCTATTGATATTGTCATTGATTATATTAGATAATACTGTTTGAGAAAGAAAAGTAAAAACAAGTCTTATACTGTTCACCTCCCCTCTCAGTATAAGCTTGTGTTCTTCATCTTCTTAGGGCATGATATCTCAATATGCCCCACCTCAACATCTTCTACATCTAAAAGATAAGTTTTCATAATCTATGGTTTGGATCCACATCTTCTCCCCATACTTAAGAATGATTGATTTTGGTAAAACTTTACTTATATCAACCATGACCAATATCCGAGCATAAATAGCCAAGAATCCAACTTCCATAGTATCTAAAATCTCAAGGAATTCTCTAGAGTGTTGTATATTGCCTTGAAGGTATCTATTTTTCAAAATTCAATGGGTAATCCAAACATCCTAACCCAAACTAGTGCTAGGGATAGATTTACATTTTCAGGTGAAAAGCCTTCATACCAACGGGTAAGGAAGAGCCTTGCTCTTCTCATAAACCAAGGACCCCCTTTTAGGATTTTCTCTTTCTTTCCTAGAACAAAAATCTTTCATATGACCACTCATTTTGAAGCTATTCAAATTCTGCACAAGTTGGTCCAAGAATCAATTGAATCAAATAATCCTTCATGAATATATGGCTCCTAAAAGATAAGATAATTTTCATAAAATCCCCTAATCCTTTGTGAAACGACTGTGTGTTTTGGAAGATATTCCAACCCTCAATGAAGATACATCATTGAACACTCTTTTGAAGAGAATATAATGGTGTTTTGAGAATCCCACCTTGTATTTACTTCAAAATATAAGTTATCTTGATACAATGGAATTATTTAGGAAATGGACCCTGCCTAAAGGATTGCCAACAAAGAACTTTATATCAGATAGTTTATGATTGATCAAGAAACATATTAGATGGTCAGTTAATGAGGGGACTACAAGTTTTTGGTCCAATGCTTAGTTGAATCCTTATCCTCTTATTTTTAATTCTAAATAATAACCATTAGCTTAGGCATGCTTATAATAAACATCCTGTAGATTAAAAATACCACGCCAAACAAAAAATAAAACCACAATAACGGAGTACAGAATAGTTGCACAAAAACAAACGATTTATATTAATCGATGGAGTTTAAAAACTCCTTTTTGAATACAACTGGGCATGTAACCCTTTATTTGTGATACACAGTTACAAATTATGCTAGGGTTCTCCGAAACCCTAGCTGGCACGAATGGTGGCGCTTTCGAAGAACGTATCTTCAATCCCAACAGAGTGAGTGGGCTTTGTCGTATCCCTTGCTTGGACCACTCCAGCTTAATCAGCTGCCATCAATAAACTGGATCTGTCATCAAAAACCTGCACACATTAACACTATCAAGGAGTTAGAAATTAATGAGAGGGCTCCACTGCGTGAGCCCTCAGAAACAATCTAAAACCTTATAAAAATGGAATGCAGGAAATCAATAACAAATTAATACATAAAATACGGCTACTTGCTTTAAACTAATTTATACCTGTTCTCTGTTAACGCAGCTAGACCAGGCGACACCTGGAAGTAATGTTGTTGTCAGAATAGGCTACGGAAGGCGCCCTGGTGCACTCGTCGAACGCCCGCGTGCTTCTGGATCTGGATTACAGACGTCGGTCTGAGTCTGTGGCTGAAGGTAAACGCCCGTGGGCACTTGTTAAACGCCCGTGGGCACTTGGTAAACGCCCGTGGGCACTTGGTGAAGGGGTAAACGCCCGTGGGCACTTGCGACAGGAATGGGAGATTCTGCAGAGTG
The DNA here is from genome assembly GCA_028583015.1 of Wollemia nobilis. Classification (NCBI taxonomy): domain Eukaryota; kingdom Viridiplantae; phylum Streptophyta; class Pinopsida; order Araucariales; family Araucariaceae; genus Wollemia; species Wollemia nobilis. The sequence continues at coordinate 2,685,238 of JAQPPZ010002143.1, read as the reverse complement.
TTGCAGAAGGAATGGCGGCGAAAGCGGCGACGAAAACGGCGATAGATGCGGCGAAAAGGGTAGCAGAAGAGAGGAGATAGCCGTAGAAGAATTAGAATCAGAGATAGAAGTAGCAAAAGACATAGGCGAAGAAGATAGGGTTTGAGCCATCAAAGTGACTCAATTTATAATCCACTCTTAGGGCACACTTTAGGGTTTTAACGACACTTTGAACGTGTGGCTAAGATTAAAGCGGATCCAAGGGTAGAGAATAAATCTTGGTTGTGGAATGGATTAAGATGGATGGACGGATGAGATTAAATGAAGGATGGACGGCTCAGATTAAATCACTTAAACTATTATTTAAATATATATATTAAAATATTAAAATATTAAAATATATATATAAATATTAATTTAAATAAATTTGGGGATGAAAAATGGCGGGAAAGGTGAAATTGGGCCAAATAATGGCGGGAAAGTGTGGATTTGGGCCAAATAATGGCGGGAAGGTGGATGACCGACATGTGGCTGACGGGAAGGTATAGATGACTTGCAAGTGGCTGGATTTTGGTGTCTACGAGATGCCCCTTTTTGAGCTGCTTTGTGTGAAGACACAATGCGGCACAAAAACTTAGGACACTGAAAAGTTGGATCGGACGCAACTCTCTCTCAAGACTAAAGCACAACTTTGAAGACCAAAGAATAAAAGAATGTTTAAAATTTATCATCTTACCCCCTCAATTGGCGAGCGAGAATGGTTCTCACAAGCCAATTGGAAGAAATTCGAAAGAAAATGAACCGTTTTTGCCCCAACGGTGAAAAAGGGGTTGGTGTATGAACCATCTGTTTATGTCCCAACAGAAAAGGGGTTGGTGTACAAACCAGAAAAGAATATGATTGAAGACGATATGAGTGATGTGAAAGATGAACCGTTTTCTGCCCCAACGGTTATAAAGGGATTTTTGCCAAATTTTAAATTCCATGATCATGTAAGATGAATTCTACTATTAGGAAAGTTAAAAATTGATAACGGATGCCCCAACTCCTATGGGTGAATCCATACTTGTTGATGAAATTGCCTTGTTGGCGCCATTGATATGGAGAGATGCAATATGAAAGAGTCCAGAACTTCTAGAGATGCTCCTAGTGACTGTATGGATAATTCCTCGGGTCGGAACCAATCAACCTAGGTAGCCTTAATCTCTAGCAAGACTCAAAATAATGATGATATTGAAGATTTGTCCACGTTTAAGGCCCCATGAACTAGGCCATCAATGACAAGCTGTTGAGCAAATTGATCTTGGTATGAGGTCACTTAAAAAGTAGGATACCCAGAATTGATTTCCAATTTTCAAGCGGTGAAATAATTGATGATGATAAATGGTAAGTGTCCTTATGGTGGTTTAATCCTCTTACCGAATTGCATGGATGCAAATCGCTGCAATCGCCAAGGTGATAGAATATACCACTAGATACGAGGTTTACTTTAATTTAATTTGGCAAAAATATGCATGATGAAAGAAGAATGAATGAAATTGACGATAGATCAGAAGAATTGATGAATGTGGTTAATTTTGTGAAGGTTTTGAACATTTTTAACCCAATTTGTAAATCAATGATGAATGATGCGCTTTTTGAGCAAAATGACAAAATTTGTTTCCAAAACTGTTGTAACCTTCACAAAATGTTTTATTATGATAAGAAGAATGGATGGATGCAATTTGATGAAATTTGGAGGAGGTAAGCTTCAATTTTGTAAGTTTTGTTCTTTTATTCCATACTGACATCAAACGCCGGTATGCATTTGGAGGTGGCAGAAATGCCCGTCGGTGTTTGAATGCATCATGAAATGCCCCACTGCATCTGAATGCGCCATGAAATGCCCCACTGCGTTTCAGGGCGCCAAAACCAGCTATTTAAACAGTTTCAGCGAGAATTTCGCTCATTTGTGCGTTCAAGCTTGAGAGAAGTGCGTCTGAGGGAGTGAAATGAAGTGAAAGGTTGTGTAGGAGAGTGAAGCACGCGGGAGCTATGGCGGAGATGGGAGCGGACGCGCCAGTGCAGTCAGCTGAGGTATTTGTTTATTTAAGCAAGTGCTTTTATTTGTTTTTTTTTTTTGTTTTTTTTTTTTTTTGAAACAAACTTGTAACCAATTTTTGTTTTGTTGTTTTGCAGCTTAGGGTGTTAGAGGCACGACACCGATTCTCCCCTATCATTCCGGGGATGAGGAGGTCATTGTCCCAGGAAGGCGGGAGACATTGGAAGCGAGTAGGGCTAGCGGAGGCAGCCCGGTTGGAGGTAGTTCGGGCGGATGAGGGGTACCTCTCGGCTTTGGCCGAGAGGTGGGATCCAGATCGGGGGACGTTCCAGCTCCCAACTGGAGAGATGACGGTGACGCTTGAGGATGTATACCGCATCCTCAAGGTGCCCGTGGAGGGGCGCGGGTGGAGGTTGGACGAGATAGGGCCACGGAGATGGCCAAGTTGTTTGGGGATGACTGGAGGGAGATCCGGACGGAGAGCGGGGGGATTCCTTACTTGGCCATGTATACGGCCAAGGAGTTGGTAGCGGTGGAGGCTCTGATGATGTTCGTATTGGCCAACATTGTGGCCCCGAACAGCATCGGGTGCAGGTTTCCATGGAACCTGATGGGTGTAGTGAGCGAGATGCTCACTAATAGGGTAGTGTATGCCTGGGCGCCCGTTTTATTGGTGCAGGTGTACCGGGAGTTGTATGAGGTTCGAAGGCGGGGCCGGAAGGGCCTAGGCTGCGGTTTGGTTCTCCAGTCTTGGGGCTGGGAGCACTTGAGTGGCTCGACCGGAGGGGTTGCCATGTGCTTACTGGGACATGAGCCAGGCTTATGGTAGGAGATGGCTAGTGGCGGAGGAGAGACAGTCGAGCCGCCCCGTGAGATCGGGGCAATGGTATAGGAGTTTATGGGCAGACTTGACAGATGCCCAAGTCATTTGGAGGCCCTGGCGGGAGGCGAGGTGGATCGGTGATGGAGAGCATCTGAGATGGGTGCGACAGGCTAGATGGGTAGTGGGTCGGGGCCACGGCGAGGCGGAGTACATACGAGATGTCTCGAGTGCTCCGCCAAGTCGGATTGAGACAGGATGTCCCCGGTGAGCCGGTGCGCTACGGAGGCACGGATCGAGAGGGGATTTGCCGTGTGTCGAGCCATGGAGAGAGGCGACGAGAGGACGATGAGGACATGGAGATCCTCGACGTGGACGACGTCGGGGTAACGGTGAGTATGCAGCATGGATGGCCACAGAGCCGAGGTGGGAGCCATCATTAGTGGTTGTTGGAGCTAGAGAGGACGAGGGAACCGTAGAGGTTCCCAAGCACAGGGAGGGTCCTCGCCTTCGAGCTGACAGTCGAAGGCGAAAGGGGAAGATGGTGCGGCGAGCATCGGGGAGCGGAGATGACGAGGAGGATGATGGCGAGGGCCTAGGAGAGGCCGTTGGAGAGACTAGAGAGGTACCCCCTAGCGGGCACGAGGATGATCTGGCGCAGCTACAGCAGCAGATAGCAGAGCGTGATGCTATGCTAGCGGTCCAGGATGAGAGGATAGCTCGGCTGGAGCAATAGGTTGCGAGAGCGGGATGCCACGATAGGCTGTTCGGGGAGGGAAGGATGGCCCAGATGTAGGCGGACTTGGATGGAGCGACTAGGGTGCCCCGGGATGACAGGGTGACGAGACTCCAGGCAGAGCTAGCGGAGCGAGAGCGACGACACGGGATAGACATATCTAGACTTAGGTCTAGGACTCGTTATATTGAGGCTCTGGAGGACACATTGTTTAGGCATCACATTGTGTTGCCTGATCCTCCATCCTCTTCTGTCTCTAGGCGTAGTGAGTCTAGGCACACCACTAGGTCTAGGGCTCCTACTAGGTCACAGGGGTCCTCTTTTGATGGTTAGCTTAGTGCTTAGATGCACTCTTTATGAGCCTTGGTGCTCTATTGTATTTTGTAGCCTTTTGGCATTCACTGTACGTTTTGATCTTTATACATATATATACATGGCTTTTATTTTTAGTGTTTTACTTTCTTTTGTGTGAATGCCTATGTTTTTGTGATGCATGTTTTTATATGTTTTAATGCATATGTGATGGAATGGAATGCAAAGTTATAGATGATTAATGCGAGACTAAGTAAATGAAATATGCACTAAGAAGCACTCATACTTTTAGATAGTTAGATTTAGCCAATTGTTATCATAATTGTTTAATCAGGGGCACCGAACTTGGTGGCTTGTGAATGAATGACGTATGGAATGACATGAATATGGAAGAAGATATGGAGGTTGATATGGAAGAAAATATGGAGGAAGACTGTTTTACAAAGACTCAAACATGCTAGTGGTATCAAACAAACTTACTAATACTGCCTAATTCAACTAGGACCAAATGTGTGTGCATGTGAGTTCATTAACCAAATCCGAAGCATGGTAGTGACTCTAGGCAATCAAAAACCTGTGTGTGTGCAAGTGTGTTCATTAACCTCATCTTGCACAAATTAGGTAACCTTGTTATGGAGAAGACCCCAAAGCTAGTTTGTCCGTATGAGCATTCGAGAGGTCTCTCTTTGAGGAGAGACATGTCGCCACGCAATGAGTATACTCCATTGCCAGTCAAGCGTCTATAGCCCCGGTGAAGGTTAACTCCATAGTCCATGTTGTTTTTGACCTTTGTAAGCCTTGGGGATGACTACCTATCCGTCTAACCTGGACAAGTAGTACGATCCTTACAACTTATTTGGGATCAGTGGTGTGTGAAAAAATGTTCATTTCCTTAGAGCTTTGGGGAATCGGATTCTCAACCGAAGTATGATGAGAATTTTACCCTATCCTTACTACTCTGTTTATATTTATATTTTGTTATTTGCTTGTGATAGTGGTAAGAACCACTATTTTATGGACTATGTTTGCATGATAGGACAAACGAGGATTACCCTGTTCACTTCGAGGCACAACCCAAGGATGGTGTTATCTCTCTTTGACACAAGATGTTTTTAAGATGTGAAAATGTGATAGGTTCAAGACCGCTTTTGAAATCATTTCCCAATACTCAAGATTTTATTTAGTGTAATTTGTGATATGGCCCTAGAGAATTTTGACATGCATTTCGAAGTTTGCTTAAAACACTAGAAATGGCTGAGTGACTGAAAACATTTTGGCAATGTAAATATGTGCAAATGGAAAATGGATGTACGAATGACAATTCGGTTTGATGGATTTTATGAAGGTGCCCCTGATTAAGGCAACATGACTTTTGCTTGACCAAATTTTATATCCAAAAGATAGAATGGTCTCTAACATGATATGCAACTATGGCTGAAAATGAAATGTTATGGTTTTCAATGAGATGTATGCACATGAAATGCAATGTTTTTGAATGAGATGTATGCAACTAACAATGAAATGCAAATTCTTTTTATTTTATTTGTTTTTTTTTTTATTTTTTTTTTTTTTTACAAGCCATGTATATATGTACATATAAAATTCAAACTATGCGTAGAATGCCCTCAAGTGTATAACATTAAGTGGTTCGGGTTCTTCCTCTCCCTCTAAACTGGCAAGTCTATAAGTTCCATTACCCACTCTTTCAGTGACCATATATGGACCTAACCAATTAGCCGCGAATTTATCTCGAAGATGCGGCAATGCATTGGTGTTTTGTTGATTCTCTTTAAGGACAAGATCCCCTACTTGAAATTCTCTTAGATGAACTTTGGCATTGTAAGCACGTTTCAATCGGTCTTGATAAACTCGCAAATGCTCTAAAGCATTGATTCGTTTTTCATCTATGAGTGTGAGTTGATCAAGACGTGCTTGTCTAGCAGTATCATCATCGATAAATTCCTGCAAAGAAATTCGCAAGGAAGGGATCTCGAGCTCAAGAGGCATGATTGCTTCGGCTCCATAGACCAAAGAAAATGGCGTTGCCCCAATGGGAGTTCCGATGCTTGTTATGTAAGCCCATAATGCCAAGGGGATTTGTGTATGCCAATCTTTATGATTTTCTTTAACAAGTTTCTTAAGAATAGCAATTATGGTCTTATTTGAAGCTTCAACTTGTCCATTGGCTTGTGGGTAGTAAGGAGTTGAGAAACTATGTTGGATATTATACTTTTCGCAAAGAGCTCGAACATCCTTATTCTTAAAAGACTTGTCGTTATCAGAAATGATTTTAGAGGGAATACCAAAACGACAAATGATATGGTGAAGTATAAACTCCACAATTCTAGGACCTGTCGATACTGGTTAGAGGAATAGCTTCAACCCACTTTGTGAAGTATTCAATGGATGTAATGATGAAAGTATGCTTGTCTGAAGAGGCGGGTGAAATCTTGCCAATTAAATCGAGACCCCATTGTGAGAAGGGCCAAAGGCTTTGGATGGGCTTGTAAAGCTTGTGATGGTATATGGATTAAATTAGCGTGTTCTTGACACTTTTTACATTGTTTAACATATTTGCAACAATCTTGTTCCATAGTGGGCCAATAATACCCCATACGTAAAATACGCTTCGCAATGGCCATTCCACTAAAATGACCACCACAAGTACCATCATGGGCTTCAACAATAGCTCTATGTGTTTCACCTGCTTCTAGACAGCGGAGGAGTACTCCATCATATCCACGTTTATACAACACATCCCCCAAAAGAACAAAACGAGCTGCCTTTTGCTTAAAACAACGGCGGGCATTTCGAGACAAATCAAGTGGAAGTGTTCCAAACTTGAGGAAGGCTACTATCTCACTAGACCAAGGCTCATATGGATCCGAATGGATAAAGCAAACATCTTTTTCATCTTTAGACTCGGCACGGACAATTGCAGACTTAGAGATTGTGGAAATGATTAGGGGTGTACCTCTCCAAGATCCTTTGGATTGATCGGGTGGCTCCGCATTTTATCCAAACTGTGTTCTATTGGACTTTTGCTATTGATAAAGTTAATGGTAGTTTTTTTATTCGTATTTCATTTGTAGATTAAAAATACACGCCAAACAAAAGATAAAACCACAATAACGGAGTACAGAATATGTTGCACAAAAACAAACGATTTATATTAATCGATGGAGTTTAAAAACTCCTTTTTGAATACAACCGGGCCTGTAACCCTTTATTTGTGATACACAGTTACAAATTATGCTAGGGTTCTCCGAAACCCTAGCTGGCACAAATGGTGGCGCTTTCGAAGAACGTATCTTCAATCCCAACAGAGTGAGTGGGCTTTGTCGTATCCCTTGCTTGGACCACTCCAGCTTAATCAGTTGCCATCAATAAACTGGATCTGTTATCAAAAACCTGCACACATTAACACTATCAAGGAGTTAGAAATTAATGAGAGGGCTCCACTGCGTGAGCCCTCAGAAACAATCTAAAACCTTATAAAAATGGAATGCAGGAAATCAATAACAGATTAATACATAAAATACGGTTACTTGCTTTAAACTAATTTATACCTGTTCTCTGTTAACGCAGCTAGACCAGGCGACACTTGGAAGTAATGTTGTTGTCAGAATAGGCTGCGGAAGGCGCCCTGGTGCACTCGCCGAACGCCCGCGTGCTTCTGGATCTAGATTACAGACGCCGGTCTAAGTCTGTGGCTGAAGGTAAACGCCCGTGGGCACTTGTTAAACGCCCGTGGGCACTTGGTAAACGCCCGTGGGCACTTGGTGAAGGGGTAAACGCCCATGGGCACTTGCGACAGGAATGGGAGATTCTTTCGAGTGCTGCAGAAGGAATGGCGGTGAAAGCGGCGACGAAAGCGACGATGGATGCGGCGAAAGGGTAGCGGAAGAGAGGAGATAGCCGTAGAAGAATTAGAATCAGAGATAGAAGTAGCAAAAGACATAGGCAAAGAAGATAGGGTTTGAGCCATCAAAGTGACTCAATTTATAATCTACTCTTAGGGCACACTTTAGGGTTTTAACGACACTTTGAACGTGTGGCTAAGATTAAAGCGGATCCAAGGGTAGAGAATAAATCTTGGTTGTGGAATGGATTAAGATGGATGGACGGATGAGATTAAATGAAGGATGGACGACTCAGATTAAATCACTTAAACTATTATTTAAATATATATATTAAAATATTAAAATATATATATATATATATAAATATTAATTTAAATAAATTTGGGGATGAAAAATGGCGGGAAAGGTGAAATTGGGCCAAATAATGGCGGGAAAGTGTGGATTTGGGCCAAATAATGGCGGGAAGGTGGATGACCGACATGTGGCTGACGAGGAAGGTATAGATGACTTGCAAGTGGCTGGATTTTGGTGTCTACGGATGCCCCTTTTTGAGCTGCTTTGTGTGAAGACACAATGCGGCACAAAAACTTAGGACACCTGAAAAGTTGGATCAGACGCAACTCTCTCTCAAGACTAAAGCACAACTTTGAAGACCAAAGAATAAAAGAATGTTTAAAATTTATCAGCTTACCCCCTCAATTGGCGAGCGAGAATGGTTCTCACAAGCCAATTGGAAGAAATTCGAAAGAAAAATGAACCGTTTTTGCCCCAACGGTGAAAAAGGGGTTGGTGTATGAACCATCTGTTTATGTCCCAACAGAAAAGGGGTTGGTGTACAAACCAAAAAGAATATGATTGAAGACGATATGAGTGATGTGAAAGATGAACCGTTTTCTACCCCAACGGTTATAAAGGGATTTTCGCCAAATTTTAAATTCCATGATCATGTAAGATGAATTCTACTATTAGGAAAGTTAAAAATTGATAAAACCACAATAACGGAGTACAGAATAGTTGCACAAAACAAACGATTTATATTAATCGATGGAGTTTAAAAACTCCTTTTTGAATACAACTGGGCCTGTAACCCTTTATTTGTGATACAAAAATTACAAATTATGCTAGGGTTCTTCGAAACCCTAGCTGACACGAATGGTGGCGCTTCCGAAGAACGTATCTTCAATCCCAACAGAGTGAGTGGGCTTTGTCGTATCCCTTGCTTGGACCACTCCAGCTTAATCAGCTGCCATCAATAAACTGGATCTGTCATCAAAAACTTGCACACATTAACACTATCAAGGAGTTAGAAATTAATGAGAGGGCTCCACTGCATGAGCCCTCGAAACAATCTAAAACCTTATAAAAATGAAATGCAAAAAATCTATAACAGATTAATACATAAAATATGGCTACTTGCTTTAAACTAATTTATACCTATTCTCTGTTAACGCAGCTAGACCAGGCGACACCTGGAAGTAATGTTGTTGTCAGAATAGGCTGCGAAAGGCGCCCTGGTGCACTCGTCGAATGCCCGCGTGCTTTTGGATCTGGATTATAGACGTCGGTCTGAGTCTGTGGCTGTAGGTAAACGCCCGCGGGCACTTGTTAAACGCCCGTGGGCACTTGGTAAACGCCCGTGGGCACTTGGTGAAGGGGTAAACGCCCGGGGGCACTTACGACAGGAATGGGAGATTCTGCAGTGCTGCAGAAGGAATGGCGGCGAAAGCGGCGACGAAAACGGCGATAGATGCGGCGAAAAGGGTAGCAGAAGAAAGGAGATAGCCGTAGAAGAATTAGAATCAGAGATAGAAGTAGCAAAAGACATAGGCGAAGAAGATAGATAGGGTTTGAGCCATCAAAGTGACTCAATTTATAATCTACTCTTAGGGCACACTTTAGGGTTTTAACGACACTTTGAACGTGTGGCTAAGATTAAAGCGGATCCAAGGGTAGAGAATAAATCTTGGTTGTGGAATGGATTAAGATGGATGGACGGATGAGATTAAATGAAGGATGGACGGCTCAGATTAAATCACTTAAACTATTATTTAAATATATATATTAAAATATTAAAAAATATATATATATATATAAATATTAATTTAAATAAATTTGGGGATGAAAAATGGCGAGAAAAGGTGAAATTGGGCCAAATAATGGCGGGAAAGTGTGGATTTGGGCCAAATAATGGCGGGAAGGTGGATGACCGACATGTGGCTGACAGGAAGGTATAGATGACTTGCAAGTGGCTGGATTTTGGTGTCTACACATCCAAAGGTAAAAAATTATACTAATGTGAGTAACAACTATAGATAATGAATTTATATTACTTACCTAGTCGAGGAAGGGAAACTCAAGCAAATAGTAGATGAGCTTCAAAAGATGCTTCAAGAGTTCTATTTTTTTTTTATGCAAAAAGATAAGTTGGTTTGGAATCTATCAAAAAATGGTTGATACTTAATCAATTTGGGATATGAGGATTTAGAGCAATCAAAATTTCCTCCTCCTAATGAGTTTCTTTAGAAGAATGTTTGGTCATTGGAGGCATTCTCTAAGGTCTCAACATTCCTTTGCTTGGTACTCCAAAGTAAGATTCTCATAGAAGAGAGTCTAGAAATACGAGCATATCATGGACCTTTTAGGTGTGCCTTGTGAGAAGGATTTAGAAACATCAAACCATTTACTTCTTTATTGTCCCTTTGCTTACACTAGGTGAAGCAATTTTTTAAAAAATATGAGAATATAACAAGTAGTTCCATCAACATTGAAAGAATTGATGGAATGATAGACTAATTATTTCAAATCCAAAACATTGTGTATTTAGTTGAAGATTGATCTTTGCCTTTAGTTGTTGGGATTTATGGCTTAAAAGGAATAATAGAAATTTAAAAAATAAATCTTAAAATTATGCGCAAGTTTGGGACAATATTATTTTCTCTTGTAGAATATTTACAATCATGGTGCTCATCATAGAAATTTTCATGTGCAAAAAAAGAGGTGTTAGCCTTTTGGCTATAGTATTTGAAAATACATGGAAGGGTTGTTTGTGACCATGAAGTTCACATAAAATATTTGCATCGAGCCATGGTAATATGGAAATGCCCAAACATTGGATTTATCAAAACTAATTTTGAAGGTGCTTCCAAAGGAAAACTAGAAAAAGCCAATGGAGATGGTGTTTTTCGAAATAATGAAGGTAAAATTCTTCTTATTTAGGATAAAAAGAACTTCAATTAACAACTATGTAAAGATTAGGTCACTTATTACATGGATCAAAATTGTAATTGAAAAAAGATGAAAATATGTTTCAATTGAGGGAAATTCACAAATTACCACTAATCTTATAAACAAAAATGGATATAAGGATTGGATAAAAAACAACATTATCATTGATGTTAATAGACACAATTTCTTGGAAATGTAAGTATATTTATAGAGATGGAAATTAGATAGTACATAATTTAGCCAATCATATTGATGATTTTCATAATGGTGAAATTCAAAATTTAGATAACCTATCGAGCATTGTTTAATTTTTTAATAAATATTAAGAAGTTAATTGTAGAAACATAGCACTTTGAAGGAGACACATAATATATTTAATAGGAAAGAAAATGAAGAATATCTTTGATAAAAAGTTAAATATGATTTAATTGACCTAAAAATAAATAATTTTTTTTTTTATGGTAGTCAAAGATAGTAGAAACAACATATAACTTGCAAGATTCATCAAATTTTAAGATGAAGTTTGAAAATTATCAGATTTTGATTTTAATAGAGACTAAAATAAATTCGTGGAAATTTAGGGTATAAATTTGTGTTTTCCATGTTTCAATTGTTTTCTTGCAAATTGTAAATTTGTGTGTGTTAAAGTATTGTGAAGTACAATGGGTGGCATAGATAGGGGCCACATTCAAGGGGAGCATAACAACAAGGGGCCTCCTTCCCCATGACTCAAAGTGAGAGGTCATCGAGATGAAACTCTAATGACATGATGTTGAGGTGTGCCTACATTGAATGCAACTTGAAAACTTACACATAGACATAGACACATTTAAAAAAATTAAACATTTTCAATAATACTTTTATAAAAATTATGAAATTATAGCACCTAGGGGTGCAGCGTAGCGGTTTGAGCTTTGGTTCTTCTTCGAGAGGTCCAAGGTTCAAACCGTGGCATGGGTCAGTATGTGAGGAGGTGGGTGTGTGTCTCCTTGGTGGAGTTGTTATAACAAGTTGGGGCATTCCTGGTCAAAACCCCATCTCTTAATATTACAAAAAACAAGAAAAAATTATAAATTTATATATAATATTATATATCAAATTTTATTTTAATTTTTTATTTGATTAATATATTTTTAAAATTTAAGCTTATCAAACTCAAACCCAAACTTTGTAACGAAACATATACCTTATAAAAAACAAATATAAATTATATATAATTTTTTTATTTGCTTAATATAAAAAATCTTTATAACAAAGATACTTATTAAAAAATAAAAACTTAAAAAAAAAATAAAAACAAAAACATGATAGTGGTAGAGAGGTGAGTTGAGACACTCTTTATAAAAGGTCATGGACTAGAATCTTCTTAACGCCCCAACTAAAAAACAAAAAGCGCGAAGAATGATTTTTTATTTATTTTTTCTATTTTGTGAAGATCTTAGAATTTAAAATAAAAGGTTAAATTTTTTATTTGTTAGATTATTCGTTATTGTTGATTTGGATTATCGATTGTTGGAGATGTGTATTGTTGTTATTAGTCTAAAGCAAACTATTACCTTTATAAATTGGTATCCCAAAGTTTGAACTTAATTAAGAGGATTTAGAGCAGACTATTACACTACTACCTTTACAAATTGACACCTCAAAATTTCAACCTCAGTTTCTTCTTAATAAGTGGACAAGCAACTACCAATCCACCCAACCTTTAGTGGCTAAACGGTTAAAATTTTAAATCCATTGAAAATTATTATACACCATTCTTTATTATTAAAAGTTTATTAAAGTTTAAAAATTTAAAAGGTGTTGAGACAACGCAACGGTTTGAGCTTTGACTCTTCTATGGGAGGTCTAAGGTTTAAACCGCGATGTTAAACATAGCTTTGGGCGAGTGTGTAAGGGGATGGGTGTGTGGTGGTTGTGTGTTAAATTCTCTATTGATAAGCATAGCTTTGGACGAGTGTGTGAGGGGATGGGTGTGTGGTGGTTGTGTGTTAAATTCTTTATTGATAAACATAGCTCTTGGTTTTACAAAGGGTCATGGTTGGGAAGAGACTGCTCAGCCCTATGAGTTGGTTGTAGGGGTTTCTCACACTAACCAAATAAAAAAAATAAAATAAAAAAGGTCTTTAAACAATTATTTTTAGTAACAGGTAAGTGTAGGGTTCAAACCACAAGGGTTGCTCCCAACAAGCTTATTTGTAGGGGTCAAACCACAAGGGTTACTCCCAACAAACATATTCCTCTCGTTGTTGTTGTCCTGACACGAGATGGAGTTCGCCAGTCACTCGAGGTTTGTACTGGCGTCGTCGGTCTGGCACACACTCAAAAGATTCATAGGGTTCCTTTCATTGGTGGACTTCATAGCGTATATAGGCGCTGAAATCAAGTGGAAGGAAAAAATACTCATTGCTCAGATAAGGACTAGCTCTCATAGGCTTAGATGTGAAACAGGGAGATGGACAACGCCCAAAGAACAATGGGAAGAAAGGATATGTACTCTATGCAGCACGAGGGCGGTAGAGACAGAGGAACACTTCATCTATAAATGCCCAAGTTTTTCAAATATCCGTGACAAATACAAAGAAACACTTGGGAATGAGTTTATTACGGATTTATTTGAAGACGGGAAAATAAAAAAAGTTGGAGAATTGCTAACACAAATTAGCAGGGAGAAGGAACAACCTTCTCAAAGATATTAAAGATCATATGATATGATTTGAGTAGTTGTACTTCCATATTTGAGGTCCAATAGACCATATTTGGGTCTCGCGGACGTAATTAAAATCTTTCATTCATTCATTGTTGTTGTTGTCTCGACATGATATGGGGTCCACCTGCTCCCAAAAAATTTATTCCTCTCGTTGTTGTTGTCCCGACGTGAGATGAAGTCCACCAATCACTCGGGGTCCGTATTGGCATCGTCGGTCTAGCGCACACTCAAAGGATTCATAGGTTCCTCTTATTGTTGTTGTCCCAATGTGAGATGAAGTCCACTAGTCGCTCGGATTTATATTATCGTTGTTGGTCTAACACGCACTCAAAGGATTTAGAACAAACTCCTGCCTTTGCTAAAGCTGGCTGCGTGCCTTCAAAGTTTGAACTTAGGTCTCTTCTTGGTAAGTACTTGGCCAATCAAGTCTTTGCCAATTCACCTAGCACCCTTTACTAAAGTTGGCAGCGTGCCCCAAAGGTTTGAATCTAAATCTATAAGACTCTAAAGTTACAGCGTGCCCCAAAGATTTGAACTTAAATCTCTTCTTGATAGTACTCGTGATATATTGTTGAACTCTTATCAAGCTACTTAAATTTAAATTATATAAAAAAAAAATATTAAACCGTGCCACCCATATACCACCCTTGCACTTAACCTCAAGGAGAAAAAACGAAAACGCAAAAACACTACACTTAACCATTATAAAGGAAAAAAGAAAAAGAAAATAGTTATTTCGTTTTCGGTTACAGAGAGTGATGTTAGAAACACTGTAAGAATTGTGGTCACAGTGGCTTTGGGTGTAATGGTCGTTGGCCATCACGAAACTACTATGGCTCAAATATATATCAAAGGGAACCATTGAATTGCCGCTGGAGGTTTACCTTTGGTTCCCCATTTGAATTAAGTTGTTAATTCCAAGGGAAAATGACTACTACATCGTCACCAGCAACGGCGAACTTGCCACAGACGGAGAGTAGCGTTCTAAAAGGGCACGAGGGTGCAGTGTTGGCAGTGCGCTTTAACTCAGATGGGAATTATTGCCTGAGCTGTGGGAAAGACAGGACTATTCGTCTCTGGAATCCCCACCGGGGTATTCACATCAAGACCTACAAAGCTCATGCCAGAGATGTCAGGGATGTTCATGTCACTCGGTACATTTTCTCTTTTCCTTTTCTCTAGTATTGTTTGTTTATAATTATTTACCAAATGCTGATTTCTTATCTGTAAATGCTGCATTGGCCCCAGTTCGTAGCTTTATCAATTTCACATAGAAAATTGGGAGATAAATTTATTGATATCTATACAACTGGAGATGGTTTGCATGTTTGTAAGCGTTATAACTTCTTATCAGTTTGTAGCTTTATCAATTTTACGGAAAAAATTGAAAGAAATAAAGTTCTCTAGACTCCACTGGACATGGATTGGATGGATATAAGCCTAATAACCTTCTGTTTTAACATAAGGAAAGTTCTACTTTTGGAATTTTGATATGGAGAGAGATAAAATGTTAAATAGAATAACAATAAGAATCAAGTATAGAATTTTATTTTCCTTGATTTAAGGGACTAACCATTCCTAATATAAGACAATTAGGGTGATTTTCAAAGGGTCTGGGTATACCTCTGACATTTGATCCCAGTTCCCCTTTTCTGCTGACATTCGATCCCAGTTTCAAGAACTTTGAGGATTTTTTTTTTAAAGACAAACACATATATAGTCGGGTTTAATCATGTTTTTTTTTTCCTTTAATGGTTTGACTTATTTTAGGTCATGACCACATAGTAATTTCATAGGTATTATAATATTGTGACAATTATGCATATATCATTTGTCAAAGGTTCGGATATGAGTTTCTTATATGGGATTCTAAAGTGCCCCACTCATATTACATCATAACCACACAATGGTACGGCAGCTTGACAATTTTTTATATATATACAGAGGTTGTTAAGAATTAAAATTGCGTCTTTTCCTTACAAGTTGAGGAATTTAACTAGTTGAGCTAATACCCCTTTGATAACATGGATTGCTTTTTACTAATGTAAGTTATTAACATTAAGACCCTTTGTAACACAATTTCTATGAAATGCCTTTTGGGTTGTTGGTAGTTTTATTGTAGTGTTTGAACCTAATCACAGTCCTATATATGTAGGAATTATGCATTACATGATGGCCCTTTGGACTGCATTATGATATTGCAACAGTACCCATCATCAGTGTGACGAGCACAGAGGACCTTTTGTGTGTAATATATTTACTTTAAAATTGGTTATAGGTTATATGCTATTGAAACAGATCCCACCCTTGGCCATGTTACCATGGTATTTTAATAAATCAGTATTTGGCAATATTGTTTGGTGACAGGTCCATATTTTTTTAATTTGTTATATGGAATTGAAATAGTACCATTGGTATTATATCATGAATGCAATATCTCAGTATTTTAGTGAACCCCATACTCATATTATATCAAACCATATTGGCTTTATTAAGGTTCACCTTGAAACTTTTGTATTTGATTTACAATGTTAAAACTTCTTGTCCCGCTTAGGGAATCAATCTAATGGACAAAATGTTAAGGTTCACCCATGGATTTTGAACCTTAAGGTTCACCTATAAGATTGAAACTTTTGTTTACAATGTGAAACTCCTTGTTCCTCTGCTCGGCTAAAACTCAATGGACAAAATGTTAAAGTTCACTCATGGAATTTGAATGTGAAACACTTCACTTCCAACCACTTGCCCTAAAGGCCTTTGGCTTACAGGACCTTTAATGTTCTATATGGAGTTTGAAAAAGTGACCAAATTTAAGAAGCAATAGAAAGCTCTTTAGAGTTCTATATGGAGTTTGAAAAAGTTTTATTAGAAGCGTTGGTAATAGTTTGGGCAGGAATTATCATTCCAAAATAAAACTGGAATAAAATTTAAATCTTATATTTAGTTCTCTATTTAAAGTTGTAAATATAATTTAGAAGAATACCTCTGAAAAAATTCTTAGTGACTAGGAGGTTAACAATTTGGCTTTTTTGCACTGTTATTGGAGAATATTGTTTAGGATTGAGGGTAGGGAATAAAATGCTTGTGATTGTGTTCAGGACAATCAGTGCTGACAAGATATTTTATACTTGTGTGGAACTGCTTCTTACATTATTATTTTGGATAAGAAACACCAAGTTGTCACATATTGCTTACCCATATTTGAAATGGCACATGAAATCTTGAACAGGACAAAATAAATCCACCTTGCAGTCCAGTATTTGCAAAGAAAGTTTAAAAGACCCTTATGAGGTCCATGGATCTCCCTGATGGACATGAATTGACGTGCTTAAATCATAAAAGAGCACAACCCAATGATTAGAATGTAATGTCCCCATTTTTCATATTCTTATTGTACATAGTTGTGGTGTGAAGCTTTGGAGTGTTTTGTTATGTTGAAGGTATTTTTAGTGGAATTTAGTAATTAAATAAATAAAAAAAAAAGAGAAAAGGGGCCAATGTGTATTAGGGACATAATATTTTATTTTAAGGAGCTATAAGGTTATTTTATAAGTGATTTAATAAAGTGCCACCCCAACGAAGAAATATAACATTTGTCTATATAAAGAGGACAAGGGGGCTCATTTGCATCATCTTGGGTCATTTTATTTCTTCTACTTTGTGTAATTGGCTGAAAAGCTGATACCATTTTCTCTGGTGGACGAAACCCTACGAGAGAACAACTCTTGTGGACGAAAACCTGCAAGAGCCAACCTTGAGGACGAAAACCCTCTTGGTTTTCAAGGCCAAGGACGAAAACCCTTGTGTTTTGTGAGGGTAAACCTACCTAGGGTTTACATTTGGGCATTAAAGATCATATTAAGGAGCATTCAGGATTTATCCAGCCTAGAAGGGCATTTGTGAGTTGTTTGGAAGAGTTAAGGGAGCTTCTTCAGATTTGACATTCATTCAATGATTTTGCAGTGATTGTGTTGTTTTATTCAGCATCCAGGGTTTATATTAATGTTTCAGGTGTGATCTATGTAATTGTGGTTCCAGAAAAAATAATATAAAATATTGTGGTGTGTTTGTGACAATCTTAGGGTTTTATGGTGTATTTTTCTGGGTTATTTACAGATCTGATTTTTATTTGCATGGTTCAGAATTTTAGTAAGGAATATTACCATATCTGCAGCAAGGGTTTGAAAATTCATTTTGGGATGATTTGAAATAAATTGCATAGTTAGGGTTTTTCCCTAGTTTGGTACATTATAGTGGTATCAGAGCTGTGATCTTGCCAGCCTGTGGAGGGTTTTGTGTGGAAAAAATTCAGCAGCCATGAGTAGATCAGTATTGAGAATTTTTCCGGGCACTTTTAAAGGTTGATTTGAGTACCCATTAAGCCCTATTTTGTATTTCCACTTTCAAAAAATTTTTATAAAAATTCTATGGTCAGATCTAGCAACTTTGAGGGTTTCTGGCATTATTTTCTGCATAAATTGCAGATCTGATTTTCTGAAAGGGTTTTGTGATTTGAGGGTTTCATTTTTCAGAAGTTAGGGTTTGCTGCGGAAAATTCAGATCTGAAATTTTTATCCTGAACAGAGTTGGGTTACTTGACAGTGAGATGGCAAATACATGGGCTGAATTGATGGAAAGGATAAGGGAGAGCAATCAAAGAAAACTCCAAGAACATGCAGATATCTTATTCCTTGAATATAAACAGAGGAACGAAAATTACAGGAAGGTTGTAGATTTCCAAACATTCTTGGAGCTTAAAAGAAAGACAAATCTTGCTACATGGCTTTCAAAGACTGGGAGGTTAAGCATGTATAAAGAAAATGATGAAGGAAATGTCATGGCAAGCTTTGAAGATAAATCAGAATTACGGCCACCTGAGAATGATTTGGTTCAAGAGTTTAATGATAAAGAAGAGGAGCTGGTGGCAATGAGGAAGCTAGCAAAGAAGAATCTCAATCAGAAATTGTTGTCTTATCACATGAAGAGGTATGCAAAAATGATGTGATGAAGGTGACTGAATTAGATCTTGGGAACAAATCAGAAATTGTTGACCAAGAAATCCCCTTACTCATGATGAAAGGTATGTTTCCAAAAGATGCTGCAGATTTGATTTTGACTGTAGAAACAATTTTCCATCCAAAAATGAAGACTGATTTTGAATTTTCTAGAGATGGGACTGAAGGTAGTATGTGGTGTGATGCAAATTTTGATATTATGAAGCCTGGGACAGCAGTATTCTTGGGCTGTTCTATACAGTCCCTTTGGGAAAAAATTGATTGTTTCTCTTTACCCATGCAACACAAAGAGAGGTTTCAGATCCAGAGAGAGTTTGGGAAGTATGGATGCAATATTTCAACGAATCATGATGATCATAGTCAGCATTCTTCCTTGAGGTATGATCATGACTCTAATAGTAAAGGATGGTTCAAGGGATTAATCAATAATGGGCTTGTTGAGACACACAAAGTCAGAATTGTATTTGACAATAGAAGGAACATGCTAATAGAAAACAGTATGATGAGGGCTACCAATCACTGTTTATGGACTGTACTGATAGCTGATCATAAAAAGACAGTTATAATCCCTTTAGAGAATAATTTGAAGGCTGTTTCTCTTGAATTAAGGGTTGCACTCCATGATTCATCAACTATTGCAAAGAAGGAAACTGTTGTTCATGATTTGGAGGCTACAACCTACACATTAGAGGCTGTAAGACTGTCCACTGCATGTTGCACATGGACTGTATATCCTATGGGTTTCAGGGCTGCATTTGAAGGTATGTTAGCTGCTATTGTAATGAGGACTGTGATTGTATCTTTAAGTCACATTTTAAAGACTGTTTATTATTCCCTATGGGCTGCATTCAATGAGATATGTGGTTGCTTCTATCTTACTTGGCATGACGTCATAAACAATGCAAGAACTCTACCAGTTTGGAATAGGTTTGAGCAGCCATTACACTTAAGTTTGATGGCACCTAATGAGGATAGAAATGCACTTTTGAAAGTAGCACAGTGGAGAATAAATAACCTTGAACTTGGACGCACGGGAAATGACCAAGTTCAGCTATTGATGTGTATTTCTAATCCAATGTTGGAACAACAGTTGAAAGGAGCAGGGCATGTGGACAGAAAAAGGATTCTGGGTGATACAGGTAGCATTCATAGTATGATGGACGTTCTTTACACTCTTGGAGTGTTAGTTGATGATTTTCGTAGTAAAGGAGAACTAAGGAGAGTCACTCTTGCACAGGGAGAATCAGAGTTTGTTGATCCTCATCTCCTTTCCACTCTCTTTGATGTTGGTTCATTCATTACCCTTGATACTTTTAGCACACCTTTGCATAATACAGTCCTTAAGAATAGAGGAGGACTGAGTTTACATATCTTTGAGGAGATTAAACAGTCATATATCACTGCTGTACATGAAAAATCAGAGCTGCTATGTACTACTTCAGATCTGGTCTGTAAGAGTTTGAGCCCATTTTCACTCAGTTTTTGCATAATTGCAGCTTTGGAACAGTTCTGGGATTATATGGAGACAACCTTTGGTCAGTATGAAAAAGATTTGGGATCAGTTTTAGATCAATTTTGGGATCAGTTTTGGGATGAATGTTTGAGGGAACCTAGGTGTCACACATTATTGATATGCATCTTGGCCTCACACTCAGATTTTTGCTTTGGTTTTTATATGGAAGTGGCAGTTATAAAAATTGTTTTGAGGCTAGTTTGGGATCCTGGAATTATCATTGATCATGGTTATGGTTTGGCTCAATTTGAATTGAGTTTTTGTTCGATTGCTTGAGGACAAGCAATCTTGGGGAGGGATGTATTGTAATGTCCCCATTTTTCATATTCTTATTGTACATAGTTGTGGTGTGAAGCTTTGGAGTGTTTTGTTATGTTGAAGGTATTTTTAGTGGAATTTAGTAATTAAATAAATAAAAAAAAGAGAAAAGGGGCCAATGTGTATTAGGGACATAATATTTTATTTTAAGGAGCTATAAGGTTATTTTATAAGTGATTTAATAAAGTGCCACCCCAACGAAGAAATATAACATTTGTCTATATAAAGAGGACAAGGGGGCTCATTTGCATCATCTTGGATCATTTTTATCTCTTCTATTTTGTGTAATTGGCTGAGAAGCTGATACCATTTTCTCCGGTGGACGAAACCCTACGAGAGAACAACTCTTGTGGACGAAAACCTGCAAGAGCCAACCTTGAGGACGAAAACCCTCTTGGTTTTCAAGGCCAAGGACGAAAACCCTTGTGTTTTGTGAGGGTAAACCTACCTAGGGTTTACATTTGGGCATTAAAGATCATATTAAGGAGCATTCAGGATTTATCCAGCCTAGAAGGGCATTTGTGAGTTGTTTGGAAGAGTTAAGGGAGCTTCTTCAGATTGGGGTTTTCAGATTTGACATTCATTCAATGATTTTGCAGTGATTGTGTTGTTTTATTCAGCATCCAGGGTTTATATTAATGTTTCAGGTGTGATCTATGTAATTGTGGTTCCAAAAAAAATAATATAAAATATTGTGGTGTGTTTGTGACAATCTTAGGGTTTTATGGTGTATTTTTCTGGGTTATTTACAGATCTGATTTTTATTTGCATGGTTCAGAATTTTAGTAAGGAATATTACCATATCTGCAGCAAGGGTTTGAAAATTCATTTTGGGATGATTTGAAATAAATTGCATAGTTAGGGTTTTTCCCTAGTTTGGCACATTACATAGAAAAGCCTAAATCAATATGGGCTAACCTAGATCCCTTGTGGCCCATTTATTGTACCCTTATTAATTACATCATAAATGATAGAAATATTTGATGGAAGCTTTCCTTCATGTTCTACACATTTTGCCTCGTTCCTCTTGTAAAAGAAATTATTTCAAATCAGAATCAGATCTTCTGTTGGATGATACAACTACATGATTTTGTCTATGACATGACAGCTCAGGCTGAGAAGCATTCTTGGTCATTCTTGTTGATCTAGAATGGTGTGTTCAGCTTCTAAGTGTGTAGTTTTACTGTTCAAGTCATGTTTTGGTCTTCTTTATGCTGATTTAGCAGAGTTGTTGTAATTGTGGGGTGCAGGGCTGTTATTTGTATAAAGGTTTTAAGGGCAGACTACATAAATAATGCACACCCTGAATATATAAGTTGTTTTGATAGAATACACATCATTGTCCTAATGAATGATAGAACATTATTTTGTTTAACCTTACATAAAGGTAATATGTAATAATATAAAATAATTCTGTATGCTGTCTTTTCTGGAATGGTGATGGGTTTTGATGATGATATGACAATATGACGGGAAATGCATGATTGGCAAGATGGATATAAATTATAGAATGGCAATGGAATTTCTTGGTATGGAGGGGTAAAGAATACAGATATTCATGTATAATAGGCTAATAACATAAAGGGTTACACTTTATGCTGTTCACAAGAATTTCTTTAACTGGTGTGTACGCCCAATCATCGGAGATGCCTGGATAACTTTATATATACCTGGAAACTCCCAGAAGGTATGCTTGATGTGAATGTGATATGAATTCCATTGGTAATGCAGAGGGGACAACACAAAAATGTGAATTTTTGTGTTATGAAAGGAAAAACAGAATTGAAACAAGAACAAAACGGATTTGCAATAAGAAATGGACACCCTATTGGGCAAATGAGAGTGTATACAAGTGCTATCTTCGTGAGAGAGATGTTTGCCATCAAAACTGTGTCTAATTACATTCGAACCTACCTATATATAGAAGTTTTCAAGTTGAAGATGAAGGGTTGTTATTGTCACATGTAAAAACCAAAAATCTTTAATGCCTAAAAAATGCACACAAAAATCATTTATACCTCAAATGTACACAGGACAAAAATCATTAATGCCTCAAATGTACACAGGACAAAAATTATTAATGCCTCCAAAATCCAACTTTTGAATAATTTGGCTATTCGGATCACTCCTCCCCTCTTAAGAGGCAATGGGCCCCATTGCATCCAACTGTTGGACTAGATCAGGAAACTTTTTCTGAACTTGGTTCTTGGTGAACCACATCCCCTTGTGCAACAATTGCCCTGCCTTGACCACCTAAAATAGGGGAATCTGTTGTTGCCTAGTTTGCTTTACTTTTGTGTTAGGGGGCTGATCGACATAAAAAGGTGTGATACAGTTAGGATTGACCTCAGTGCTCTGCAAATGTTTTGCCATGTCAGAAGTGTCCAAGAGTGGAGGGAAATATGGTCAAAGCAGCTCCACATTAAACTAGGGTGTAGTCCAAGAGAGGGAGGCAAGTTGAGCATGAAAGCATGGTCTCCCATGTGCTTGGTTATGGTGTATGTACCATAACAAATGGGCCGAAGCTTGAGGTTAGGACCGACAAGGCGCTCCTTCTGCAAATGAAGCCAAGCCCTGTTATCAATTCAAAATTGATGGGTCACCCTGTGGTGGTCATGCCTCTGTTTATACTTCTCACTTGTGCGCTACAGAATGTCATGAACCTGTTGTTGCAACTTGCAACTATCGGATTCGATCCACAAATCACAAGGCTTTGTTTGACTTCCTATGATAATGTGGAGTTGCCTCCTCCAACATAGGCAACATAGCTACATCAATGGGGACCAATGGTTGGCACACCTGAAATGGGCTATGTCCAGTGGAGCTACGGACAACTTGATTGTAGTTATGATGGACAGGTGGAAGGCTTTAACCTGATTGTAGCTATGTTGGACAAATGGAAGGCTTTTGTCCCATGTGCGTGGATGTTTAGAATAAGACATCTGCAGAATGTGCACAATCATTCGGTTTACCACTTCTATTTGACTGTCAGTTTGCGGATGGAAAGCAATGGACTTGGACAACTTTGTGTCCATCATGGACCATAGGGTGAACCACAAGGTGCTTAGAAATTTGGTGCCCTATCTAACACGATGCTCTTTGGTAACCCAACAATGTAACCAGACATTGGTGAAAAAGAGTTTGGCAGTTTTCTCTGTATATTGCCTTCTTATAGTGTGTCAGAATTGCCATCTTCAAGAATCTATCCATGACAACAAAGATGCGGTCATTACCCTGCCTGGTTGTTGGTAAACCTAACAGGTAATCCATAAATATGGATTCCCATGGTTTGGCAGGAGATGACAGAGGGGTGTACAGACCCTGCTTCCAATTGGCAGGCTTCGAGGTCGCATAGGCTATGTAGGACCGAATGTATACGCTAATGTCATGTCACATCTTAGGCCAGTAATAGTACCTTTGCAACACTGCAATTGTCTTCTCTAATCCCAAGTGCATTGCTACCTAACTGTAGTGGGCTTCTCAAATCATCTTTTGACACTCCTCTGTAGGAACGCAGACGTGGCCCATGTGGCATAGGAGCCCATCTTGTAGATGGTAGTCAGGAACATGTTGATTGAAACTCAGCTTCTTGTGGATATTAGAGAAGTCATGATCTCTGAGATACATGTGCCTGCATCCACTCTCCTATCTCATGTCTATTGGAATTCAAGACTATCACCAATGCTGCGATCAGGGGCCTACTCAGACAGTCAACTACCTGATTGGTAGCTTCCTTCTCATGACGGATGTTGAGATGGAACTGTTACAGGTAAGTCGTCCACTTCTGATGCTGATCAGTCTACAACTTGCCCTGCATCTGAACAAACAACAATGGCTTATGATCAGTGTGGATGACTGTCTCCTTGCCCAAGATATAGTGTTTCCACTATTTGCATGCTTGGACAATAGCATACAATTCCTTGTCATACGTGGGGTACTTTTGCACTACATCAGAGAACGTCTCACTATGATAGGACACCAGTTGCTTGTGCTGTAGAACTACTCTAAGGGCATACTCTGACATGTTTGTCTTGATCTCAAAGGGCTACTATAGATTTGGGAGAGCCAAGGTAGGGGTAGAGCAGAGTAGAGCTTCTTCTTCAATTGGTTGAACGCTCGCTATTGTGCTTCTCCCCAAAAGAACTTTTCGTTTCCGCTTCCCTTCATTGCTTGGTTTAGTAGCCAACCAAGATGCGAGAAGTCAAAGACGTATTGACAAGAAAAGTTGGTGAGGCCAGCCAATATTTAAGAGCTCCATTAGAGTTTTTGAAACCAGCCAATTGTTAAGAGCTTGGATCTTCTCGGGATCCACACCTACCCTATCTTGGTCAACAATGTAATCAAGATACTAAATCCTTTCCATGTTGAATGAAGATTTCTCCATGCTGGCATACAACTTATGCCAATGAAGGGAATCCAAGATATGCTCCATGTGCTTGTTCCATGTTCAACTGTATATAAGGATGTCATCCATGTACACAACCATGAACAATGAACAAGTGGAGGATGTCGTTCACTAACTACATGAAGTTTTCAAGGGCTTTGGTCAGGCCGAAGGGCATTACTAATCACTCGAACAAACCTTCCTTTGACATGAAAGTCGTCTTCCACACATCGATTGACTCACTGGGAACTTGATGGTATCCTAACTTTAGATTGATCTTGTTGAAGATCTTCACCTTCGTAAGTTGGTCCAAGAGATCGTTGACTTGCGGGATCAGGTATTGGTTCTTCACCATGATCTTGTTTAGTTGTCGATAATCAATATGGATGCGCCACCTATCATTGTTCTTCCTTGCAAGAACGATCAAACTTCCACAAGGTGACGCACTTGGCCGAATGTGACCCTTGGAGATTAGCTCTTGGATCTGTCGTTTGATCTCCTCATTCTCTAGCACAGATCATTTGTACACTAGTTTTTATGGCAGTGGAATGCCAAGGGTTAGGTCAATGGAGTGCTTGATTGGACAATGTGGGGGTACACCTGTTGGCGAGGTGAAACCATCCCTATACTTTGACAACATTTGATCCATTTCCTTTTGCTATGTTATAAGATGAGGTGAACTGGATTGTGTCAGCACTGTTTGCTTCTATGCTTTGTCAAATTTGATTGTTAGCAGTACAAAGGCATCCGTTTTGGTAATGATCCTTTAACATTGCTTTGTGCTGACAAGGGTTGCTGAAACTGCTTTGATCGGGGCCACCTTCGACACTTAGAATAGTTTGTCAACTAGATGATGATGACGCTATAGGGCCTAGACTCATATATCGTGGCATTGTCACATTTATGGCTTCTTGAGTACGTCATTATAGGGTGGCCACATTGCAGATCACTTCGTCTTTGAACGACTTGTTTGAGTATCATAAGCGACACTGACGCAGATTTCTCGACCTTGGCTTAGCTACTCGAGGGAATAGGGCTACGAATGCGGAGATGTCAGAAGGTGTAGCCTTTTGACTGTCTCGTCAAAGATCAAATTTTTTTGACTTTCGCTATCCACGATGAAGTGTAGTGGATCACCACTCACCCACGTATGCGAGCAGAATAGATGCTTTACATTACGTGGCTACACGTGTGCGATGGCAACTATGCAGTGTGGATCAATTGCCTCCACAATCTGCTTGTTGTCTCTCTACATGAATGGAGGTCGGGCCGTCTGTGAGGTGGATGCCTCTGACTCCCAAGCCTTTGTTAGAAGTGTCTTCTTTTGGGCCCGACACTCCTCAAAATGGGTGTTAGTCTTGTGGGTGTTACACCACTTGCTGATTTCCTTGTAGTGCTTCTTGTCATTGCTACTCTTCTTCCACCTTGACTACTTTTGGAAGTTCCGATCTTGCTGTTGGTTATTGGGCTTGGAGTTGCCCTTTCCCTATTGCTATTGCTGCTGTGGTTGCTTCTGGTCATCATTAGAGGAGTTTTGTGTGCCTTTCGACTTGACCTTTTGCTTGATCTTGACAACGTATCAATAGGTGGTTCCCAAACTTGTAATGGACAGAAATGCCATCTCATTTTGGGTGCATTGGAGGAGATTGCTTCTGTACTTCAGAACCCGATGCTTCTTTGACTCTTGTATGCCGAGCTTCATAGACAGGGTGTGGAAGGCGTTTGTATAGTCTATCACAGGCGGGCCTTCCTTCTGGTGCAACTATTGGTATTCATTGTACTTCTCCTTGCATGTATTCTTAGGGAAGTATTCGCCCTTCACTGCTTTAACAAAGTATTCCCAAGTGGGGTGTTCTTTGTCTTCAAGGATTAGGTCCTCGTCATCTTGCCTTGCTGCTTGGTGGGTGTCCCCCCAACTCCAAACATGTGGTGCGGCTTTTAGTAAAGCAAAGGAGATCTTCTCTGCATCTGTGAAATGGTTCACAGAGAAGTACTCCAATTTGAAAAGCCAATTCTCTACAACATTAGCATCAATCTTCCCTTCGAATTCAGGGATATTGAAGTTCACCTTCACATTAAATGGAGAAGGGCCACTAAACAATTTGTTGATTTGTAGGGTCGAGACACTTGGGATGTTTTATAAAAGTTGTGCAAACTGATCCATCATGTCAGTTCTCTGCTGCTGCAAGGTTTGCTCGACTAACAACTTGATCAGATTGGAGGAATCAGCACAATTGCTTTGAGGTTGACATCTGTGTGCACTTGTGTCCTTCATAGAGTTAGTCTGGCAGGTCTCTGGTTTGCAAATTGGCCTTCTTGTATCCTGCTCGTGTCTGAGTGTACATTCAGGAGCAAAACTGCTCTGAAACCACTAATCTGAATTCTGTTTGGTAATTCAGATGGGACAACACAAAAATCTGAAATTTTGTGTTTTGAAAGGAAAAACAGAAGAAAAACAGTATTGAAACAAGAAAAAAACAAATTTGCAATAAGAAATGGGCACTTTATTGTGAGAATGAGAGTGTATACAAGTGCTATCTCTATGAGAGAGATGTTTGCCTTTTGAACTCTGTCTAATTACATTCGAGCCCACCTACTTATAGAAGTGTTTAAATGGAAGATGAAGGGTTGTTATTGTCAAATGTAAAAAACAAAAATCATTAATGCCTTGAAAATGCATAGGACAAAAATCATTAGTGTCTCGAAAATCTGAATTTTGACCGGATCGGCTACTCGAATTAGAATGGGAGAACCTTTATGTTTCCCAAAGCAAGTCACTACTGTCTTGATCAATTTACCCATTTTAATAGCCAAAATCATATTCTTCTTCCATGATAATTTATTTTTCTGCTTGTGAAATCAAGTAGAATGTATGCAGAGGAGAGCCACCATAAAGTGTGTATTTTGTTGTGTGTAGAAAATATGATTCAAGTTTTCATGCCTGGTCCCCATCCTGATCAAGGTTATGTCATCATTAATTGGTATTGTATGGTTTGATTTGTTAATTCATTTCCTTAAGTGGGGCACATGGCCTCCAATTGTGCGACATCCTGTCCTGACATGTAATGTTTTTCCTGTTCCTTTCTTTTTGGACTTGCATATTTTCTTTGATTTTTTTATTTTTTAAATTACGTTTTTTCCAGGAAAAACACGTATTTTTATTTTTTATTTTTTAAATTTGGATATGGGATTAAAACAGGTCCCACCCACTTTACATCATGAATACATAGTGGTATTACAACAGCTTGATTATTATGCATGTATCACTTGGCAAGATTCGAACCTGAATCTCCTCTCTTAAAGTTGAGGAATTTAACCGGTTGAGGTAATGGCATATGAAAAAAACTTATTTAACATAATGGACAAAATTATTAATCGGACATTTATAAAAGAAAGGATAACAGTTTGTCACTACACATTTATTTTATCATCATGATTTTAGAGTACAATGCTTTTATTGCATCAATTATATGGGGTGTGTAGAAGTGACACGCCTATTGGCTTTGCTGAGATCAGTGATCACACAACTTATACCTACTGTAAGGGTCAATAACCACTCTGTAATGCGATCCTTTCAATTATAACACTGCTTCCCTAGTGGTATGAGGCTTATTCATTCATCGAATTGCTACTGTGTGAGCTTCATTTGACTTTTCTCTTTAGAAAATTGTAGAGTACATAAGCAGTCATTTCAATGAAGTATGCATCAGGCAGACATCTGAAGCGCAGTGATTAACTTCCCTTTTGATTTGCCTTTACCTTAATGTTCAAAATTCAGAGCCTTCCATTTAGCTTTAGGCCTTCTCTCCGAGTCACTTTCCCTACTGTCTTCTGTCAGAACTTGTTTTTGGGCCTCCTTTTGCAATTTCTGCTGCCAAATCTATACTTCCAGAATCCTTTGTCCAGGTGAGAGTTCTTGTGACTGCCTTACATACCCTTTTGGATTCTTGTATGGTTGCTGTCTCTATTACCTCTTTGCTATTTTCTATATGGATAATTGTCTTTTAACATGCAACATTATTGGTTTTGTAGCTTGTCCTGGCCTGGCTACCTTAAAGATTGTGCTATAGATCATTCTGCATTATCTTAAATTTATTGTAAGATGTCCTCTTCAATTCATTAGTTCCAACACTGTACCACATTTTTCGAATGCAATGGCTAGGTGGCCTTCTCCCACTATCTAGCTTATTTCCATTATTCTTATCCAACTTGAGTTTAGTAGCTTAATAGTGGGGGATACTCCTGAGTCCTCATGTCTCCTCCTCTCATTTTCTCTCTATTTATAGGGTTTACTTTTGTCAAGTTACCTTCTGAATGGTTATGTGGTATAGCAGCTTGACCCCTTAGGATTATTTTGTTACTGACCATTCTACCTGTAGTTGCATCCAATAACAAGCTGCGAGGCCAACTTTTAGAATACCTTTATACATATCTCACACCATTTGACAATCAAACACAAGAGGTTTTGCATAAGTGGAGACCATCACCCAATTTCATTAGGGGCATTTCTTGGTATTCATTATCATAAGGCATCACTAATTTCAGACTACAACCAGCTTTGTTTCCATAAATAAACCAAATTAAGATACCAAATATAATTGTTCAGATCATTTTGAATTTCAATTCATTCCATTTCCTTCTCAAAATTTACAAGTAATCTGCTAATGTGGACCATAAGTATCTGTCCCTTGGATCTTTCATCGATCATGGACTGTAGTTGTCCAACTAACATAAAGCCTTTTCTGTGGTTGTCAGAGCCACCCAATTAACATGGGTGTTCTGTGTTGTTGTCAAGAGTCCCCCAATTAAAATGGGTCTTCCACTTATTGTGAGTGATTGTCACTCAAATAACATTGGTCTTCCACTTATTGTGAGTGAGTGTCACTCAAATAACATGGGTCTTCCACTTGTCTTGGGTGACAATTATCATCCCTTTAAGGAACAATTATTCAATAGTAATACTTGGTTAAAGTCAACATCATAATCATATTCAACAATTTACATTTGAAATGAAGTCTCAAGGCAAAACGTGATACTTTTTAAGAATTCAATCAATGAATCAAACGCCTCAACGTTATTTGAAGTTATTGGTTAATATTGCAAAATCTGGTCAGTTAAACTCTGGAGATCCAAGCATGATGGACCTGTTCCTTCAATTGTGTCAATGCAGTCATAGTCACAAATAAGACAGTTAATCTGCTGAGAAGTCAATGCTGCTAGAAAGCCAACAGCTAGTTCAAAACTTGATCAATGTTATAGAACAATGTCAGCTTATGGTAAAATTGTAATTGTACTTTGCTCAAGCCTCAAATTTCAATGGAGTTGGAATTTCAATGTAAATCTTTGAATTTGTCAAATGGATTTTTAATAAGTAAACATTTATTGCAAGTCATACAATATGCTGTCATGCCTGGAAATCCCTAGCTTAATTAAATAATTGTTAACTTAAGCAGGTAGGACATACAACTTGAATAGGTAGACCAGGCAACTCATGTAGGTTGATCAAGAGAGGGAAAAAGATGCCTTTGTTTTTGGTGGGTGTATGGCCTAATGGATTGAGTTCTACATTGAACATAGCACAACACATAGTCTTATCATAACCTCACCATTGTGGGTTGTATTAGCATGGAAATAACATTTAAAGTCACTTAAATGTAATTAGGGAATTTGAACCTTGAACCCCGTTTTTTCTTAAAATAACAGTCAATCTTACCCAAAAGGCCAAGAAAGATGGAATCCTTTAAAATATTGCAAAATAGTTATAATGATGATGTCATGAATGTTTATGATGTCACTCTTCTCTTGATCTGCTACTTCAAACAGTCTTTTAGGTTTTTGCCTTGAGGCTGGCTTCATCACTTTGAAGATGTAAATAATGGCTTCAATTTTTAGTGAATACTTGTTTTGGGCTGTAGCAGCATCCCTCTTTAAAATACTCTTTTATCTCTGAGGAGTTTGGCTTCTCTGAGAAATGCTGAACTCTCCTAAGTTGCTTCTTCTATTGGTTTCTTGACCATTCAATGAAGCATTCTTTAATTTCCTTGTTTTTCAATTCTTGTTAATTGTTCTTTTCAAAATCTTGTTGGATCTTGATTTGTTCCATTTCTTCTATATTGACATAGGGAGTGAGTATGTTGCAGTTGTAGCATCTTTACAAGGCTTTCTTGAGGAAACTTCCATGGAACATTGTGTGCTATCTTTGTTGTTTTTCTATAATATTTTTAAGGTTCTAGGGGAGGGTTTTGTCTACTTCTTTGTAGGTAATGAGCTCATTGGTTCCACCATTAGTTATACCTTATCTCCTGCTTGTAGATAATCATGGTTTAACCATGTTGATTTTGATCATGTTTTGCTTTTGCTTCTCTTCTCATAGTTCTTTGACATTGTTTCAGTTTTTTTTGTATTATCTGCAACATTTGATAAAAGACCTTTGTAATTCCCTTGAAACTGTTTAAATGTAATGTTATTGGTATATAAGGTTTGCGTTTTTAGTATTTACAGTGTTTTGAAAGGACTTATGTATATGGTCAAATATATAGTACTATTGCAGGTGAACTGTACAAAAGGTAGTTTTTGTTCCCATAATGTTTGTCTTTTTGTTTTTAGGATATCAACATGTCCTTATCATTTGATCTACCCTTACCATTGTCTGGTGAATTATGGATAAAAAACATTGCTAGAGTTGAGTGAAAATTACTTCTAGGGGGTCCTTCTAAATTTGGATCTGTTGCATGTTAAAAATATTTTAGTTGAAGTATGGTATTAACTTTGAGGCTTTCACGTTATCTTGCAAGGATTGAGTGCAGCTATATTAGCTAATAGATCAACTACTATGATTTGATTGTGGTTGTAAATGTGTTGCTTTAAATTTAATGGTGTGGATGATTCCTAAGTGTTCTTTATAAGATAGGAGGTAAAAGGTAATTTTACAACAATGGTACAAGCTAATAAAAAAACAAACTTTACCTTCCATTCAACATTCTGGAAAATCCAACCACAACTCATGACTCTTTTATTTCCCCTAGAAGTGATACCAAAATTTAATTTGACATGAGAAGTTGGGGTTTGCCCTTTAGGTTGGTTTTCCGTTGCACTCATGAAATGCATTCCACCTTGGTTTGTGTGCTTTTTCTTTTTGTGAGGATTATGTGTTCAATTATTATGCAAAAAGGCGGGGGGGGGATTTGCTGGAGGGGGGCTATTGTTCTAGTCTTTGGAGATTTTAGTACCAAAAGGAAGTGGTCAAAAGAAAGAAGGGGGAAAAAAGCCTTCTTGTAGGATGTGTGGCATCTCAAATTAGATTTCAATGTTTCATGATTTGATGAGTTAAAAAATTGAGATCATTGACCAATAGTTGTTTGATCCTAATTGCAGAGACAATTCTAAGATATGTTCATGTGGAGGTGATAGAAACATTTTTTATTGGGATGTGTCGACTGGTCGCGTGATCCGAAAGTTTCGTGGCCATGAAAGTGAGGTTGGAACAAATTTCTTCATAAAATCTGAATTTGTACTTGGTGCTTTTGCTTTCTTATGTGTTAGAACAAATTCTTTCACCAATTTTGAAAATGAACTCGATGTTTTTGCATTTTTATATGTTATATGACATATCTATTGTAAATGAGTGTCTCTATATATTCTTGAGTAATTGGTGAGTTATATACTCTTTTTTTTTTGAATAAGCTATGTGTGGCTTCTATTGGGGGCCACTCCCATTACAAAAACAAAATATTACATTGCTCTCATTACATTTTTATCAAATTAATTAAATCATATCCAATCTGCCTTTCTATCAAAAATATTCTTCATCTGCCTTTCTTATCAAAGAGATTTGTCATCTTTCTCATTGCTAAGTTTCCACAATCAACTCATTTTTATCATTTCATATAGATGCCTTCCGAAATTGAAATTTTGTCAAGATAAAATTCAACACCATGAATGGCTTAAATATTTGCTGCCCATTTTTCATATCTATAAATATAAATATATTGTCTATAACAATATGAGAGTTTCTTAATATCTTTTTTTAGGGTTCTTATTCATGCCCCTAATATTCCAAGATATTATTTTCATTGTTATTTTTTGTTTTTATTTGTGGGTTTAGCCCCACTTCTTGTTAACACTTGCGATATTTGCTTTTGTTTTCCCATATCAATATCCTTTTGGGTTTAAATTTAAACGAAGGCGAGCAACAGTGGAGAAGTGCTAGGGCAGTGATGAGCAGTGCTAGGGCAACAAAGGCGAGCAACAATCGAGCAATGCTAGGGCAGCGAAGACAAGAAATAGTGGAGAAGTGCTAGGGTAGTGCTGAGCAGTGCTAGGGCAACGAAGGCGAGCAATAGTGAAGTGCTAGGGCAGCAAAGGCGAGCAACAGTGGAGAAGTGCTAGGGTAGTGTTGAGTAGTGGCTGAGCAGTGCTAGGGCAGCAAAGGCGAGCAACAGTGGAGAAGTGCTAGGGTAGTGTTGAGTAGTGGCTGAGCAATGCTAGGGCAGAAAAGGTGAGCAAAAGTGGAGCAATGCTAGGGCAATGTTGAGCAGTGTTAGGGCAGCGAAGGCGAGTGTAGTAGTGCTAGGGTAGTGAAGTTGAGCAACAATGGAGAAGTGCTAGGATAGTGCTGAGTAGTGCTAGGGCAGTGAAGGCGAGCAACAATGGAGAAGTGCTAGCGAAGACGAGCAATAGTGGAGCAGTGCTAAGCAATGCTAGGGCAGCGAATGCAAGCAACAATGGAGCAGTGCTAGGGCAGTGTTGAGTAGTGTCGAGCAGCTAAGGTGAATGTAGCAGTGCTAGGGCAAGAGCAAAGGCAAGCGACAAAGAGATATAGGTGGTATTGGAAAAGCAATGGCTGTGATTCCCACAGGTCCATGGGGTAAAAAATTGTTCAAAATGTGTGAGAGTGGGAATGGGAGATGGAGCCAAGCGTGCAACGAGGTGGCAAATGGTTTTGCTGCGGGTGGTGGATCGCTTGGTCAGATGGAGACCTTTGGGGCTAGTAATCCTCAAGGTAAGCCTTCGGGTACGTCTGGAGACTCTCCAAGACCGCCTGGGGACTCAGACTCCCCTAAGGGCCCATCGGTCTTTGGTGTCTGCCCATCGGGTTTGTCCTTTCCTTTTAACCCTAGTGTGGGGTCCTTCACGGATGTTGTTGCCAATTTCTCTAGGAAAGTAGTCTCCTCTGTGGGACTCTATGACCTCTCTCCTTCTAAAGATCCCTGAGGGTGCCTCAAGATCTCATGGACCTAAACAAGGATGAAGGTGCCTTTAACCTGGTAGGCAAGTTCTTAGGAGCTTGGCCTGATATTGATGCCTTTAGAAGATGGGCCTCAGCTAAATGGCGTATCAAAGATTTTCTAGAGATCGTGGCCCTTCCTAAGGGCTTCTTCCTTATCAAGCTCAATGATGAAGAAGACATGAACCGTATCCTGGGTGGTGGACCATGGTTCTTTGGTAAAAGGAGCTTATTTTTAAGGTGATGGGGGATGGATTTTGACCTTGACATGCAAAAAATTTACTCTACCCCCATATGGGTGAAGCTTCTAGGCCTACCATTCTAGTTCTGGCATGAGGATATTTTGAGGGGAATTGCCAAAATGATTGGAGAATTGGTGATGATCGATGCCACCACCAGAGCCAAATCTCGGATGGTGTATGCAAGAATGTGCATTAATGTGGACCTCTCCTCTGAGCTCCCAGACTCGATTGAGCTAATTTTAGATTATGGGTCTCGTACTCAAGCCATTGAGTATGAGAACATACCAGTGTACTGCTTGGGTTGCAAGAAGATTGGACACCAAGTAAATAACTGCCCGAATAAGGCTCCCCAGCCTAAAAAGGTTTGGATAGAAAAGGGAAAAAAAGAAGTGACAAGCCGAGTTCCTATGTCCAGGAAAAACCTGTGAATGATAGTTTGGGTGTGGAAGAGGTCCCCATGAGCTGAAGCTCTTGATGCTATACGAGAGCCAGTTATCCAGATGGTTGGTGGTGCTCCCATGACTGAATCCTTTAATATCATCATTTAGGTATGTAAGCCCACCTCTGAGTCTCTTCCCTCTAAGCCCTTTGTGAAAAATCAATTTGAATGCTTAGCCTCTATTTTGGATACTGATCTTCCCATGGAGGAAATGACCCACCCCCAACCTATTAAGTCAGGGCCATCCTCCCCAGCTAACCTAGTTGGCCAACCCCAACCTCTAGCATCTCCTTCCAAGAGCTCAATGATCGGCATTTGTGGCTCCCTTGGCAAGGTGGCCGATTTAATGAAGGCCATGAACTCCCCTTCCAAGGGAAAAAATATTTTGGACACTAGCTCAGGCCCAGTTACGAGAACTCATAAGAAAGGCCCTATGGATGTTGGAGTGGACAAAAAAGTGGGAAAACCCACGAACAAAGACCTTAGAAGGTATGCAATAGAAGCAAATATTGTAGACGGTTCTCAATTAACTCTATCAATGGATGGATATAAATGCTAGGAGGATTCCTCTCTCACCTTAGTAGAGTTAAAGAAACATACACTGACTATGTCAGGTGGGGGTAGGAAACATTCC
This sequence comes from Wollemia nobilis, assembly GCA_028583015.1. NCBI lineage: Eukaryota > Viridiplantae > Streptophyta > Pinopsida > Araucariales > Araucariaceae > Wollemia > Wollemia nobilis. The sequence goes on along the minus strand of JAQPPZ010002143.1, from coordinate 2,649,781 downwards.
AAAAATCCTAAATGAAGATCTTGTCATGGAATGTCAGAGGTCTAAATGGCCTCACCAAACAGAGACTTCTCACCTCTATGAGAAGAGATTTATCCCCTCACATTATTCTCCTTCAAGAAACTAAGCTTATGGAAAATAATTTACTCAAAGCTAAGAATCTTATTTGGAAGGAAGCTCTTTTTGCTGCCAGCCATGCTCATGGTGCCTCTAGTGGAATTCTCTGTTTATGGGACCCCCTGAAGGTTGATGGGTTTTTGATTTCCTCTTCTGACAGAATCATTAACATCCTCTTTTCTTGCAAATCTTCCAATAAGAGATGGGTTCTTTCCAACATTTATGCTCCCAACTCCATTTCTGAAAGGTGCTCCCTCTGGGCTCTTCTTAGCCAGATGAGACTCTCTTTTTTGAATGAATATTGGATGCTTGTAGGTGACTTCAACACTCCTTTGTATCCCTCTGATAAAAAATGTGAGAATAATCTCTTGTTTAAAGGTATTATTGATTTAACTAATTTTTTTAACCAACTTGAACTTTATGACTTGGAACTTTGGGGCAGGAATTTTACTTGGAGTAATAGATGACCTGGTTCCCTTCTCATTCAATGTAGGTTAGATAGAGTCTTAATCTCCAAATATGACCTTGACCTTTTGGGTTGTTCCTCCCTCACCTCCCTCCCTAAGATAGGCTTGGATCACAACCCCCTTGTTCTTGAACTTCTCCCCTCTCTATCTAACTTTAGAAGACCCTTTAGATTTGAGTCTATGTGGACCCTTCACTCTGACCTAGAACCAAGAATTGTGGAGTGGTGGTCAAAACGTTTCCTAGGCCCTCTAATTTCTCAGATCTCCAAGAAGCTAAAATTTATTAAAACCAATCTGAAAAGCTAGAATAAAGAGATTTTTGGGCACTTTGGCAAAAAAAAAAAGAGCTAAAAGCACAATTATAGGATTTAGAGCTTGCTCAAGAACTTGGACCTCTTCAAGAGAATCTTAGAATTCAAGAAAAGCCTCTGCTATCTGAATTCCACAATATCCTCAAGAGAGGAATTTTTTTGGAGGTAGAGATCCAGGGTTCAGTGGCTAAAAAATGGGGACAAGAACACAAAATTTTTTCATATGACAACCCTGAAGCATAGAAGCCATAACAAAATTAAAGAGATTATCAAAGAAGATGGATCTAGGCTGGTTGACCCAAAGGATATCAGAGATGAAGCTATCAACTTCTTTCAATCCCTACTTAACTCCTCTGGACTGGGTGATATCAATGTTGAAAGAAGACTCCTAAACAACATTCCTTCTCTCATCTCTCAGGAATAAAATTCCAAGTTGACCTCCCCCTTCACTCCTGATGAAATCAAAGATGCAGTATTCTCTATGGTGGGTGAGAAAGCCCCTGGCCCTGATGGATTTCCTGCACTATTTTTCCAAAGGTTTTGGCATATCATAGGTTCTGATGTTATTGCTACTATCTCTGATGTTCAAAGATCTAGTTTCCTCCCTAATGATGTCAATTCCACTTTTCTCATGCTCATTCCCAAAAGTGTTGGTGCTAAAGATCTTAAATATTTTAGACCCATTAGCCTCTATAATACCATATACAAAATCTTAGCAAAAGTGCTAACCAACAGGTTGAAAACCATCCTTCCTACAATCATTGACCCCAATCAAGGAGGTTTTGTGCTAGGTAGACAAATTTTGGATGGTATCATTAAGGTCCATGAACTAATCCATTCTGTCAGTAAGAGTGGTAAAGCAGGTATGTTTCTCAAGCTCGACATAAGTAAAGCTTATGATAGGGTCTCATGGAACTTCTTGGAAAAGGTGTTGTGCAAATTTGGTTTTCATCCTAGATGGATCTCCCTTATTAAACAGTGCTTCTCTACCCCTCGATTCTCAGTTATTATGAATGGGGAGGTCTCTGGATATTTCAGCAGCAGTAGAGGCCTTCGATAGGGAGATCCCTTATCCCCATGTCTCTTCATCATTCTTGTTGAAGCCTTGAGTAGAGCCCTGAAGGCAGCTGCTTCAACCAAGAGCATTGAAGGAATAAAACTTGCTTCTCCCATTGATCCTATGACACACCATCAATTTGCAGATGACACTTTGCTCTCCACTAGTTCCTCTATTCCCTAGGCAAAAGAAATTAAAAAAATCTTGAAGGACTTTGAATTAGTTGTTGGGCAATACATCAATTTCTTGAAAAGTAAACTCTTTTTCTTTAACACCCCTCTCAGTAGGCAGAGAGCTATTGCCCAAATTCTTGGTTGTTCCATTGTTGTTCTTCCTTCTACCTACCTTGGCCTACCTCTGTTCTGTGCAAGGATGATCTTGATCTACTTCTTGAGAGAGTTCAGAAAAATTGGCAAGCTGGAAGGGAGCTCTCCTTAGCCAGTAGGTAAGGCTCAGTTGGTCAAGTCCACCCTGCAAAGTCTCCTAGTTTATTTTCTATCTCTATTCCAAATTCTTGTTAAAATTGCTGAAAAACTGGAGCAGTTCCAAAGAGATTTTTTATGGGTAGGGACTGAAGTCAAAAAAATATTTCACCTCATCTCTTGGGACTAGGTGTGCTCAAAAAAATAGGTTGGGGGTCTTGGGTTAAGGAAAATCAAACTCATGAATAAAGCCTTGTTGGCCAAGCAATGTTGGAGGTTTATCACTCAAGATAGCATTGATTGGACCCATGTTATTAAAGCAAAATACCTGAACAGAGGCCAAAATTTTATGAATGATCAAAACCTCCCCCATGGCTCGACATTCTGGAATAATATTGTCAAATCTAGAAAGCTCATCCAAAGAGGCATCAAGTGGAGACTCGACAATGGAGTTAAAATCAAATTTTGGGAAGATCCATGGTTGGAGGATGTTCCCCTCATGGAGATCCCTTCCCTTGCTACCCTTAGACCTAGACTCACTTAGACCTTTGGATCTAAAGTGGTAGATTTCATTGAAGAAGTGGGTGGTCTGAAGAAGTGGAAGGATATTAGGAGTCCTTTTTTGAACCAAGATGATGCGACATCCTTGAAGACCCTTGCCCTCAAGCTGAGAACCCAAGCTATCAGAAACTATGCTTGTGAAGATTCTATAATTTGGAGGGAGGATGAGAAGGGCATCTTTTCTGTTAAATTTGCTTATCATCTTGCGGCTGCAAACAATTTTGTCTGGTTCCCTTGCTCTAAAATTTGGTCCAAAGAGCTCATTCCTAAGGTGAATTTCTTCCTTTGGCTCACCCTCCAAAATAAAATTCTATCCCTGGACAATCTTAGAAAGAGAGGATTAATTCTGGCCAATTATTGTTATCTTTGTGGTTTGAATGAGGAGACCACCCAACACCTTTTTCTTGAGTGCCCCTTCTCCCTTGAGATCCTCTCCTCACTTCTTTCTTCCTTAGAGACTTGTTGGGTGACTCCTAATTCTCTATTGGACCTTTTTGAGCAGTGGTCCCTTTCTCCTTTTCGTTCCCCCTTGTGTAGAGCATTGTGGAAATTTTGCCTTCCCCATTTTTTTGGGGGGGTCTGGAAAGAGCGCAATAATAGGGCCTTTAATAACCTTTCACGAAACCCAACCTAGGTTAGTTCTAGAATTCATTTTGCTCTTTTTGAAAATATTTCTAATATACCCTTTGGCCCTTCTCCCACTCCCCCTTCTGAAGCTTCCCTAATTGCTAGCCTGGGCCTATCTATCTCGGAAGGCCCTCAAGCCAATCCTCCTAGATGACAAACCTCATGGACTCCTCCTAGGGATTGGATCAAATTTAATTTTGATGGAGCTTCTAAAGGTAATCCTGGCCTAGCAGGGGCTGGAGGTCTAATTAGAAATGATAAGGGGGAGATCATTGCTGCCTTTGCTAAAAATATTGGAACTCAAACTAGCCATTTTGTTGAGGCAAGAGCACTCTTCCAAGGTTTGGCCCTTCTTGTTGGGATGGATGTCAACAAAGTCCTTATAGAAGGAGATTCACTTAATATCATCAACAACATAAATGGTAGATCCTCCACCAGTTGGAATATAGCTAATATTTTGGATGAATCAAAGAGGGTCCTAAGTAACTTTGAAAACTTTCAATGCCAACATACATACAGAGAAGGCAACTCATTTGTAGACCTTCTTGCTAATCTGGGTACCCAAATTGAAGGACTGAAGGTGTGGAAAGAGAACTTTCCGCATGATCTCATTTTGGTAGCAAGAAGAGACTATGAGCATCTCAATGAAGATTTATAACATGTTACTTGCTAGGAGTCTTTGGGCCTCCCTCTCTAGGATTGTAAAGATGTCAACTATCTACGTGAAGGAACTCGCTTGGATGTTGAGGTATTTCAAAGACCCTCAGGTCTCCTTCTCTAGAAATCTTGAGTAGTTCAAGGGGTTCTCCTGCTCTCTTGATTTCTCCTGTTTGCTCTCCTTTCTCTGTCATGTGTTTTTTGGTTGTTTGTGGGCTTGCTCCCTGTCTCATTTTGCTTTTGGGGCACTTTGCTTATGGTTCTTATGGCTGGTTTTCTGGTCTTTGCAGCTTGTATGAGAGTGTTCTCTTGTTGGTTTCTTTTTGGACTTGGTTCATGTTCACCTGGTGTTCCACTCTGTCCTCTCTCTTTGGAGACAATGATGTAATTATGTAAAAGGTTCGAGGACCCTTTCAAAACCCCTTCTTTCCATCTTATAAAAAAAAAAATCCCTCTGGGTTTCTTTTTCTCTTTGTTTTTGCTTCTTGGGTCTTCCTCTTTTTTTTTTTCATTTCCACCAATACTTTCATCTTCATCCATCTCTTCAATCTTCTCACATTGCTCAAAGTAATACTTATCATCTATAGGTTTGTCTTGTTGTGCAGGATTTGTATAGCAAGGAATAACCTCAAAAGCACATTCTTCTTTATATTGTCCTGGAAACCCTAAAGTGCAAGGACGCTCTTCCAAAGCAGTTACCTTCTTATTCTGCCCTAAAAATCTTAAATTGTTATAGACTTCCTCCATCCTCTTTTCTTTATTATGCTGCTCTTGAAATCCTAAAGTGGAAAGGGTAACCTCTATACCACTTTCACTTTTATTATCAGGAGAGGATTCTATACTACTTGAGGAAAATGAAGATGATTTACCTGGAAAGATCTTGACCTCTTATGTCGTCTTTGTGTTTGGATTTTCCTCCACATTTACCTTTGCACCTTTAATTCCTTTTGAACTTGAACTTACATATTGTACTTTCTCATCCCTTGTATCCTCCTTTATTTTTTCTAAATATTGATCGAAGTGAGTTATGGTGGCCTTTTCCATAAGATGTTATAGATAGACTTTCTTTGCCCCATATTTAGGAGTGGAATATTCTTGATCTGATCTACCTTCTTTTAATGTATGGTTTCCGTTCTTCACCTTGAAGTTTTTCTTATGACCAAAATTTTCTGCCTCTTTCTTCATAATTTTCACTTTGCAAACTCTTGCCAAGTGGCCAGTCTCATAACAATTGTGGCAACAAAATGGGATGTTTTCATAATCCACTTGTTGATCCCACTCTTGATTCAGATTTAATCTTAGTGAATTGTGGCAAAGGTTTTGAAATATTCATAGCAACACATATTCTAGTATATATATCCGCTCCTTAATAGTGAATTCTTCCTTGATGAATTCTCCTAGGATATTTCCAATATTGTTCAAAACATCCTTATTGATAAGCTGATATGGAAGTCCAAAAAGCCTAACCCAAATCGGAAGCTTCCTAATAGTTTCTGTCTCAGTAGAAAAATTATCATTCCATGGTCTTTAATAAAGGGTATCTCTCCCTCTAAACGATGGGCCACCACTCAATATTTTATACTTGATTTCTTAATTAGAAAATATGACAAGGAAAAAACCTTTAGAAGAAAACTCACAGAATAATTTGAATTCAATCCCCACTTCCACTTGATCCAATCTTGAATTTCCAGAAACCTTGGCTCAAATCTTGTTAGGAGGTGAAGTCAATATCCAGATCTCCAATGTTCTTCGGTAGAGAGGTGCATGGTGGTCAAGCTTATAAAGAGGAAACATTTTTTTGGACTTTATCTTTGGAAGAGGAAACAAACAGTTTTTTGGACTCTTCCTTTGGAAGAGGAAACAAACAGTTTTTGGAGTCTTCCTTTGGGAGAGGAAACAAACAGTTTTTTTTTTCTATAAAAGGGGAATGACCCCTTGCATGTAAATGTTGATTGAATGTAATTCTGTCGAAATCAATAAAAGATCAATCTGCCATTGCTCCATGGTTTTTCCTGCACATTGCAAGTTTTCCACGTAAAATATGTGTTACTGTTTTTCCTGCGTTATTGTGTTTTTTTGCTTGCATATAATTTTGCTATATTTTCTAACATTTGGTATTAGAGCCTAGGGTTTGAGATTGAAAAGTTTGATGGCAGGAACTTCGCCCTATGGAAGATGAAGGTGGAGGATTTTTTGGTTCAAAATGACCAAGCCCTAGCCTTGAAAAGGGTTGCGAGTAAACCAAGCAGCATGAAAGATGAGGAGTGGGCAATGCTGGATAGGAAGGCGGTTTCTACAATCCGTCTATGCCTAGCGGACTTCGTCTTGTTCAATGTTGTTGAAGAAAAGGTCGCGAAATCCCTTTGGAAGAAGCTTGAAAAGTTGTATGAGACGAAATTTGCAACAAATAAGGTTTTTTTGAAAAAACAGCTTTACAGCCTATAAGGATGAAGGAGGGTTCATCTGTGGCAGATCACTTGAATGAGTTTAATACCCTTATCAGTAAACTGGTTTCAGTTAATGTGAAGAGGGAGGATGAGGACAGAGCTATCACCCTACTTTGTTCCCTCTTGGAGACTTGGGATCATTTGGTGATGACCATCAACAATTCATCCTTAGGAGCTCTAACTTTTGATGATGTGGTAGCCGGTTTGTTCGCAGAAGAGTTGAGGCAGAAAACGTTTTTGGAACCCTCAACCAATGAAGCCCTAGCTGTGAGAGGTCGATCTTTAGAGAAGAATCAACAAGGTTCTAAAGGACGCAAGCTGAAAGAGAAGTGCTGGCATTGTGGGAAGCCAGGGCACTCAAAGGACTGTTGGCAGTTAAAAAGGAAAAAAAAATGGTGAAAAGCAATTTCAGCCATCATTTGAGGCCAGTATAGTAAATTCTGGAGAGACGACAACATGTGAGGCTTTCTGTATCAACAACAACAAATTTGTTTTATATACCTAGGTTTTGGACTCGGGTGCATCTTTCCACATGTCTCCTCACAGAGATTGGTTTGATAATATCAGCCATATAGCGGTGGGAAGGTCTACTTGGGTGATGATCACCCTTTAGAAATTGTGGGAAGAGGGGACATAAGGATCAGGTTGGATGATGGTAGAGAAAGGATGTTATGTGATGTATGACATGTGCTAGATTTGCGGAAGAATTTGCTCTCAATCAAGATGATGGATAAGCTAGGGTATTTTATCACTTTCGGTAACAACTATTGCAAAATTACTAGAGGTGCTATTGTAGTAGCAAAGGGAGAATCTTATGGGACCCTATATTGTTTATGCGGTGATACGATGACAAACCATGCAACAACAACAACTTTTGTTCAGGATGCAGTAATGCTATGGCATCAACGCCTAGGCCATATGAGTGAAAAAGGACAGAAAATTCTGCATGACAGAAGTATGCTTTCTGGGAATAAGTCTTGCAATTTATACTTGTGTGAACACTGTATTTTTGGTAAACAAAAGAGGGTTCGGTTTACTGCAAGCCTTGGTAAGAGTTCTGATTTTCTGCAACTTCAACTTATACATTTGGACCAATCCCCACTCAGTCCTTAAATGGTGCCATCTATTTTTTGACATTTATAGATGATTATTCTAGGAGAGTGTGGGTTTATTTTTTGAAGAAGTCGGAAGCTTTGCAGAAATTTAAAGAGTTCAAAACTCGAGTAGAGAAAAGTTTGGGCAAACCTGTTTTATGTCTTAGGTCAGATAATGGGGGTGAATATTGCTCCAAGGAATTTGATAAATTTTGTACAGGAAGGAATTAAGCACCAGAAGACTGTATCATATACTCCACAGAAAAATGGTGTGGCTGAGCGGATGAATCGCACAATCATGGAACGTGCAAGAAGCATGCTTAGCGCATCCATGTTGGATAAGAGGTTCTGGGCAGAGGCTGTTAATACAACTGTTTACCTCATTAATATGTCACCTACAACTGTGTTGGATGGATAGATTCCAAAGAAGGTTTGGTGTGGTAAGCCATTTGATTACTCTCATTTCCGTACCTTTGGTTGTGATGCATTTGCCCATGTTCCTAAAGAAAATAAGGTCCAAACTTGACCCAAAGTCAAGCAATTGTGTTTTTCTCGGCTATGGAGATGCAGTAAAGGGGTATAGACTGTGGGATCCTACTGCCCACACGGTAATTATTAGTCGAGATGTTATTTTTGAGGAGGTACATCAAACACCTAATGTTGTACCAGTTGAAGTAGACATGAACGAAGATGAAAATGAAAATCAGCATGCTGAAATTTTTGACCAGCATGCTAAATTTTTTGACCAGCATGCAGAACAACAAGTAGAGCAGCCACAACATTCACAAGGCCAAGAGCCACAATCAACATATCATTGGGTTAGAAGATCTATATGTCCACAAAAGTGTTCAGAAAGGTATTCTCATGTTTATCAGTCCTCTTTTGCTTTGTTAACTGATGATGATGAGCCTAGTTCATTTCAGGAAGCTAGAGAGTTAATGCAGAAAAGTGGAGGAAACAACGATGGGTTGTTGGAACGCTATAAAGCTCACTTGGTGGCAGAAGGCTATGTGCAAAAGTCAGGTATAGTCTTTAATGAGTTTTACTTGCACTTGTAGCAGCATAGTATTTAGAACTGGAGCAGCTTGATGTAAAGACTGCTTTCCTGCATGTTGATCTTGAGGAGGAGATTTATATGGATCATCCCGAGGGCTATGAAGAAAGAGGCAAAGAGCATTTGGTTTGCAGATCGAAGAAATCTCTGTATGGGTTAAACATGCGCCAAGGATGTGGTACAAAAAATTTGACACCTTCATGAAGAGCCAAGGTTTCAGCAGGAGTGAAGCTGACCATTGTGGATACTATAAGAGGTTTGATGATGACAGTTTTATTATTTTGTTGTTGTACGTTGATGATATGCTGGTTGCAGGCCCCAGCATGAAGAAAATCATTCATATTAAGGCTCAGTTGGCTAGGACATTTGAATTGAAGGATTTAGGAGCAGCAAACCAAATTTTAGGGATGAAGATACACAGGGACAAAAAAGGAAGAAAGATCTGGTTAAGTCAAAAGTCATATATAGAAAAGATTTTGCGGCGCTTCAATATGCAGAATGCAAAACCAGTTAGTACCCCACTTCTTTCACACTTAAAATTGTCTTCCAACCAGTGTCCTAGAACTGAAGTAGAGAAGACAAGCACGTCTCGTGTACTGTATTCATCAGCAGTAAGAAGCCTCATGTATGCCATGGTGAGCACCAGACCGGATATTGCCCAAGCAGTGGGAGTAGTTAGTCGGTACATGGTCAATCATGGTAAGGAGCATTGGAATGCGGTGAAGTGGATATTTAGATATTTAAGAGGCACTTCAGATGTTGCTATTTACTACGGATCGGATAGTTTGCAAGTTAAAGGTTTTGTGGATTCTGATTATGGTGGAGATAGAGATGGGAGAAAGTCCACTATAGGATATACTTTCACTCTTGCTGGTGGAGCTATGAGTTGGGCTTCTAAGTTGCAGTCTGTGGTGGCTTTATCAACCACTAAAGCATAATATATTGCAGTGACTCATGCCAGCAAAGAGGCAATTTGGCTAGAGTGATTGTTGGGTGACTTCAAGGTAATGCAAGGGAAAATTACGTTGCATTGTGATAGCCAAAGTGCTATTCAGCTAGTGAAGAACCCAACATTCCATGATTGCATGAAACACATTGATGTCAAGTACCACTTTATAAGAAATGTGGTGGAAGAAAGTAGGATCCTATTGCAAAATATCGACATTGGAGTGAATCCTGCAGATATGCTTACTAAGCCAGTCAAGACAAAGAAGTTTGAGTGGTGCAGAAATTCTCTGGGCTTGCTGAAAATGTGATAAGGGCAGCATTGGGCAATTGGCACTTGGATGGAAAAACATAGGCAAATAATTCTTGTATATCGACTTCAAGTGGGAGAATGTTAGGAGGTGAAGTCAATATCCAAATCTCCAATGTTCTTCAGCAGAGAGGTGCAGCTTATGAAGAGGAAACAGTTTTTTGGAGTCTTCCTTTGGAAGAGGAAACGAACAGTTTTTTGGACTCTTCCTTTGGAAGAGAAAACGAACAGGTTTTTGGAGTCTTCCTTTGGAAGAGGAAACAAACAGTTTTTGGAGTCTTCCTTTGGGAGAGGAAACAAACAGTTTTTGGAGTCTTCCCAAAGGGGAATGACCCCTTGCATGTAAATGTTGATTGAATGTAATTCTGCCGAAATAAATAAAAGATCAAGCTGCCATTGCCCCGCGGTTTTTCCTGCACATTGCAGGTTTTCCACGTAAAATCTGTGTTACAGTTTTTCTTGCGTTATTGTGTTTTACTGTTTGCACATAATTTTGCTATATTTTCTTAACAGATCTATGGAACTTACATATTAACCCCCTTCTTTTCAAAATCATTATATCATGCTCAATAATCTCAACATCTGCTACTTGGATTGAACTTTCCATATATTTGCTTTTCCACTTATCTTCAACTTGGGCATCTATACTTTCAGCTAGGGCATTCTCACTTCCCATTAGGGCTTTCAAATATGACTTTCCTTCCAAACTAACTAGTGGGTTTGGGGTTGGGGATCGTTCCTGGCTTGCACTCCCTATCAACTTGCACTCGCTCTTAGCTTGCACTTGCTCCTGGCTCACACTCGCTTCTTTCTTTTCTTTCTCTTGGCGTTCCTTTGCTTCAATTTTTTGGAAACAATATTCATTGCATTCATGGTAAGGGTTTGAAGCATTGATACACTCCGAATGCATTTGTTGCTCGTCCGCCATATCTAAAGATCTCAAGATTGGCTCGCACTCCCTCTTGGCTTGCACTCGCTCCCAGCTTGCACTTCCTCCTAGCTCGCACTCCTTCCCAGCTTGCACTCCTTCCCAGCTTGCACTCCCTCTTGGCTCACACTCGCTCGTCTCTTCTTTCTCCTGGCACTCCCTTGCTTCGGTAATTTTCGGAAACAATATTCGCTGCATTCATGGTAAGGGTTTGAAGCATTGATGCAATCCGAACAAATCTGCTGCTCTTCCGCCATATCTGAAGATCTCAAGATTGGATCGCACTCCCTCTTGGCTCATGTTGTTATGGACTTTTGCATATTACATCTTGGGAAATTTTCTTCTGCTTTAAAACCAAATTTTAATAAGTAAACTCAATTTTCTTTTTAATGTTTCATGTGTACATATACTTGTTTTTATATAAACGTCTTTGACTTCAAAAGAGTAAGTTATCTTTTTGATATTTTTAGGTGGAGTTTTATGCCAACCCAAGTTTCCCAAAATAGGAATAGCTAATCATTTTGAAGGTGGTCTTTGTTCAATGTTATCTTCTTGCGCGCACATACATGTACTTGCAAGAATCAAGGAAGCAAATGAGATAAATATATTGATTTTAATATTTAAATAGCTCAAATCAAATATATGATGCAACAGTTAGTTATACATTGTTTCATTTCATACATAAAGATAACAAAAGGAGGATGACTTCAAAGTTATGCCACCTTGTTAGTGATTCTCTTCTTATACCTGTTTTTCAAATGAAAGTGCTAAGCTCGTGCTTATTTTAGATGCTTGTGTTCTTGAATCTTATTTTGAGTGTTAAATAACTAAAAAGGTTGGCAATCCTTCTGTAGGATGACCTCTTGATCCGAAATGTTTAAAAAAGGAGATCTAAGCAAACACACAAACTTGACCATATCCAAGAAATATGGGGAGGAACAATACAATGTCAAAGAAGCTATACGAGTTCAAATAACAGGTTTACCAAAACTTGAGTGTAATAAATTCAACAACAAATCTTTAAAGAATCTATTCAACAGACCTTGGAGAGTGGAGTAGAGCAACTCTCAAGAATAGGCTATGGACAATAGAACAAAGGAGAGTTTGTTTTGAATTGATAGAAAAGTAAAGCTAGATTAGTCTAAAGGTAGGCAAGGACCAATAGAAATTGGGAGACAATGAAACCGTGACTTGATAAAGCAAAATAGACCCTAGCTTAATAATTTTAGCATAAGCTATCAATGCTCATGCATGTTGAAAGCGAGTTGTATACTGGGCAATATCATTTTGGGCGGCAGTTATTTTTCTTGAGTGTAAATTAGAGTAATGGAGTTGGCATGGGCAAAGTATTGTAGATGAGTGTAGTTTGGAGTGTGTAGTTCAATACTAGAAGAGGTAAGAGGAAGATGATTTACTTAGTGTGAGTTCCAAATGAGGAAGAAAATTTTGGAATAGAACCACCAATGATGCACCATTAGTTAGACCATTAGCAACATGGAGTTTGGGAGTCTATTTATTGGGTAAGCTGCTTGGAAAGCAGGTTTGAACTTCAAACTCCAAAAGATGGAAGATGTTTAAATTGCAACAAAGTCCTAACTTTGAAACGGGGATGATACTTGAACTTTGAAGTTTGATAATAAATTGAAATTAAATGCGGTTTGGGTTTGAAGGTTGAAGTGCATGTCGTATAGATTATTTATTCCCAACCAATTAGAGCAAATATATCAAAAGTACATGCAACAAGGACTGAACAACCAATGTATGAACAACAAAACCATTTCATTGTGGGCAATTGGTATACATTACTTACAACAACATAGTTCTCCATGTCACAATACAACGAGACAATCTCTCTTCACCAACAATATCAATGACACAATAACATAATTATGATTCAACGATTCAACAATTCAACAATACCATTCCACTAGTCTTAGTGGAATATATAATAATAAAAGATGGGGGATGACGTTTACAACTCCCAATGGTCACATCCTTATATTTAACTACGGAATGAATTGTAAACTAATCACATGAGACACTTTATCTTATTATGTTCTGGTGTTGTGCACATGGGACGACATGTGACTTACAAAATGACAAACACTTGACAAAACTTGATCAACACTTACATACAATCAAAACGAACATCATTAACTCACTCAAATGGTGCTTGAGATGGTGCCACGTCCATCTATTGGGTCTCCTGTGTTTGGTTGCCTATATTTACCTCCTCTAGACCTATCGGTATCCTGACTGATGAACCAATTGATCACTGGGAATAGAACTGATCGTGGTACTTCGATCTCTTGTCATGCTCTTGCTTCTTTTTGCTCCATATATTTGCAACCGATTCACAAGTATGACAGGCAACGCCCGTTGTCGCTTGTGTCAGGGGTCAAGGGGGAGGGAACCCCCTTGTAGGTCAAGGGGGTAGGAACCCATTTGCAGGGTCAAGGGGTAACATCCTTCAATTGCTACGACCTGGCAACAACGACGATGCTTCTTCGTGTCTAACTCGCAACAATGATTGTGTGCTTCCTCCTTGGGCCAATTTCAACATGCTTCTTGATTGGGAAATGAAAATTGCAAAGGAGGAAAATTTTGGTGCCGAAGGGGCAAAAGATAGGGTTTTTGTCGGGACTCAAGACTAGACGACAAGAAGACCGAGGTTGGTGATGAGATTACCAGCGTGGTGTTGAGAATGTAGCTCGGACAAAAATTTATTGCACAGGCTTCGGTATGAATATGCTAAAGGTGGTTCGAGACATTTCGAATTCTATTTTGAAATTCACTTAAGTGATTTTCTATTTTTAAGTTCACATAAGTGATTCTATATTGTAATTCACTTAAGTGATTCTATTTTGAAATTCACGTAAGTGATCTTCTATTTTTAAGTTCACTTAAATGATTCTATTTTGTAATTCACTTAAGTGATTCTATTTTGAAATTCACTTAAGTGATTTTCTATTTTTAAGTTCACTTAAGTGATTCTATTTTGTAATTCACTTAAGTGATTCTATTTTGTAATTCACTTAAGTGATTTTCTATTTTTAACCTTACATCTCAAGATGAGATGAGATCTAATCTTAGGGTTAGAGAGATTAGGGTTACCTTTTTCAAGGATAAAAGGAGAAGGTCAAGAGTGTTTTATACACAAAAAGAAGAGAAGGAGAACAAATTGCTGAAGGAAAAACTACAAGCTTAGGAGGAGAACAATGAAATTGCTGGCCAAAAAGGCAGCAAGAGAGCAGGGTGTCCTGTTGTAGTTGTAGCCTCCTTTATTTGTAATATTTTAGGTTCAGAAATATATTTGATTTCCGCTGTTCATGCTGTTTATTTTTCCAGCCATCTGTGTGACTGTTGCATGTTTGAATAAATTCTTTTCAGATCTGATTTATTTTAAAATAACATAGGACAACAATTATCTAGGGTTAGGAAAATTTACATGGTATCAGAGCTAGGTTTTGTGATTGAGATCCTCAAGGGTTTACAACAGTAGATCACTATTGGATATTAAAAACCAGCAGTTAGAGGGTTTCATATTTTTTGCTTGAAGGACTAAGCTTATTTGCAGGACAGTTTTTTTGAGTCATTCATATCAGATCTAAAAGTTTGTACAACAAATCTCAGAGATGGCAACAACTAGCCTCAGATTTGAGGATAGATTGGAAGGTGCCTCCAATTTCTTGCCCTGGAAAGTTAGGGTAATGTTCTTATTGGAAGAGAATGATATCTGGGATATTGTCAAGGATGATGTGACTCTGCCTACAAATCCGCAACAATTGGAAGCTCATAGAAAGAAGGAAGTGAAGGCCAAGCAGATGATCTTGGATGCAGTGAAGGATCATCTGATTCCTCACATATCTGAGAAGACTAAGGCAAAGGAGATGTTCGATGCCTTGGTTAGCCTCTACGCTAGTGTTTGATGAAATGTGCATACGTGTAATTAATAAAGTCATGAAATGTAAATGAAATCAAATGTATGTGAAATGTAATTCAAGAAATGATGAGGTGTTGGGGTAGTTAGTTGGAGGAAGTTGAGGATGCAACTACCTCCTTAGTTGTATAAATAAGATCCCTTCCTCACTCATTCGAAGGTTGGCATTGCACATCACATGGTAGTAGAAGCGGGATATAATCAGACATGTACACATGAGATACTTATGCCAGGTTGTTTGATTGTTGTGCAAGGTTGTCTAAACTGCTATGCAAGGCCGTATTATATATGCTATGGGCGTAGTATATCCATTGTAATTGTAAATTATTCGCATTGTATATTTTATTTATTTAAGTGGTAATAGAATTG
Source organism: Wollemia nobilis (assembly GCA_028583015.1). Lineage (NCBI taxonomy): Eukaryota > Viridiplantae > Streptophyta > Pinopsida > Araucariales > Araucariaceae > Wollemia > Wollemia nobilis. The sequence continues at coordinate 2,634,478 of JAQPPZ010002143.1, read as the reverse complement.
TGTTGCAATATGTTGTATTCCATTTCTAGATGTTCTTCAATGTTAATGAGGTTGACATCTTGGTTGGTTTTGCCCTTCTTGGGACAATCTACTTCTGCTTGTTTGACAAGTCCACACCACTTACACGATATTGGCCACTTGGTTTGGCAGCATTGGTGCAATTTTGCACAAAATGTCCCCACTCTCGATATTTGTGGCATTGGATGATAGGCTTGCCTGTCATATCATGCTGAATGCGCCCCACATTCCTTGCACCTTGCTGATTGTTATCCCTTCTTCCTTGATAGTTGTTTTTGTAACCACCATTGGTCATACCTCTACTGCTATTCGAAATAGTAGGCTTTTCTTCTGCTTCCTTTTGAAGTGCCAATGCCTTTGTGCTTCTTGCTTTTGAACATTGAATGGGCATTCCACCAATAAGTGACCATGTACCTTGTAGATATTGCAGTAGGTTTGTTTTGGGCAGTTGGTGCTTGTAGAGATTAGTTTTTTGGGGATTCTCGGAGCTTGCCCTCCTGGTTTGCTCCCTCCCCCCTCCTTCTCTCTCTCCGTTCTTCTTGGCATGCGCTTCTCTCTGTTGGACTGCAGCCCTCCCCCCCTCTGCTCTCCCTTTTCTTTTCTTTTCCTTTTCTCTTTGGCCCGTTTGTCGGGTTTGATCTTGTATTTTTCTTAGTTCTTTTCTTTGTTGGGATTTTTAGCCTGTTAGCTGGCAGTCATTATTGTACTTCTTATAGTCCCTTGGGTCTTATTTTGGCCCACCGCGGACATTAATAATATTTCATTTCATTTCAGTTCAACATTCTATGCACCATATGACATGCTTCTCCTTTTCCTTCTAGTCCTTGTTGAATACGTGCATGTCATGCGACATGCACATCGTATCTTTTCGGAGTGCTCCAATCAACGATCTCATCTTCGCTTCACTGTTAGTGCTGGAGTCACTCTTGTTTTGACTATGTCCATCTGTCGTCTTCATCTTGCTCTCCAAATTGAGAGCTCTGTCATCCATATTTTGATATGATGTTGGTGGAACCACCTTCATCTTCTTTTGAGCAGGCCATTCAAAAAAATGTTTCTTCAATTCGTCTATCGACTGAACTTCCATCTTCCCGATCAATTCCTTCAAGCTACAGTTGAAGGGCTTGGTGTCCTCATCCTTCTTTCATTTGGTGTTATAGAGTTCCACAATGATGCCAATATCATCATGTAAGAGGCAAAATTCTTTCTCAAAATCTTCTTTCAACTTGTTTCATGTATTGAACAAATTTGCCAATTATGAATTTGAATCCATCGCCACACCCCTTAGAGTTGTTGGAAAGACCTGTATTCATGTCACCTCATTCGTGACACTATTTGCCTTCCAGATTATGATGGAAGTCCCTATATGGGAGACGATATCCTCTTTCCTATCACCATGAATTTTGAGCACTTCTGATTGCTTGTAACAACAACCATGATTGTCAAGTAACTTGTTTTGGCTTACGATGTTGAGGTTTCGTTGTGCTGACCTTTTCGTCTTTTGATGTTCTTTTGAACTTGATACTCAACTCTCTCCTAGTTGGGATGCTTGTACTAGTGGTTTGTTATTGTCTTTGTGAATAAACTCTCAAAGGTTCTAGTCGACTCTTAAATGGCCCACTCGTAGACACATTCCTTTGTGGTAGTCTTTGCAACAGACTCGCTATCTCATACACCTCTAGACTCTCCCTCTTACACTTGTGCATGTATGGGATTCCTTGTCAATCTCTTCATGATCTTTGCTAGCACTTCTTTCGTCGATGTGACCTTTGTCATGAGTTTTGTCATTGTCAACACCTCCATTGACAATGCCTTTTTCACCTTAGTCAACACCTTCATAGACAACGCCTTTGTCACCTTCGCCAACACCTTCATCGATGACATCACCTTTGACATCACAAGTTCCTCGTCTTCAACACTCATTTTTAGCATTACTGTACTCCCTATGTCTGCATGATCTTTTGTTGCAAGACCATCGTCATCTCTGTCTTTTTCAACCATTAGCAACGTCTCCAACCAATTCTCACTTTCCTCCTCCGAAGGGGGCCATTAGTGTTGAAATTTTGGCTCTAAGAATCTTATCACCCATATAACCTCACTTATATCTAAGCCTCTTAGTCTTCTACACTTCCTTCGACTTGTGAAAGGGGCTCTTGATGTTTTTGTGCCTCTATGCATGATTTTTCATGTTCATCGTCTTCATGTCCAATGTTTGCACATTTACTGTCTTCACATCTAGTGGCTACGTGTCTTCTGTTTGCATGATATGCAATACGCGAAGGCCTCCACGTCGGTACTTGTCTTCACAACATGCATCTCTCATGTCCGTGAGCATGTCTTGATGCTTTGTTCGTTCACCTTGTTGCATTTGATCTCGTCATAAGTTCTCCTTCTTGATCCAAGGTCATTACGACAATGGCAACAAATGTAGCATAGATTTTTTTTTCCCAAGCAACCAAGGCGAACATATCAAAAGTACATGCAACAAGGAATGAACAACAAAATCATTTCATTATATGCAATTGATATACGTTGCTTACAACAACATGACTCTCCTTTTCACAACACAACAAGATGATCTCTCGTCTTCACCAACAATACCAACAACACAACAAATAAATGACGATTTAAGGATTTAAAGATACCACCATAGTCTAGATGGAATATATACAATTTAAAAAGTGGGGGGGGGGGTGCGAATGGTTACAACTCCCAACCATCACACCCTTGTACCAAATTGCAAACTAATCACACAAGACAATACACAACATTTTGTCTTATTACCTTTGGGTGTCATGCACATACGACGACCCGTGATGTGTACAAATGACAAACACGTGATAACACTCGATCAACATTTGTGTACAAACAAAATGAAAATCATTAACTCACTTGGGTGATGCTTGAGATGGTGTCATGTCCATCTGCTAGGTCTGATGTGTTTGGTCGCCTCATGTATAGTTTAGGTTGAAGTTTGACAGGGTCTACCACTCCCAAGTTTAGTAAAGGTTTGGGTTTGAAGATCAAAGGCTTTGTTAGTTAAGAGTTAAAGGTCATGTTAGAGTTGAAAATATCAAGATGTGATTTTAATCTTTGAAATGAAAACCAAGTCCAAATTGTGAATTTGAAGTAACAAATATCGTCATTTTGGCTTCGCCAAGGAAGATTTTTATGAAGCTGAAAGATTAATTGAATAAGGGAAAACTACTAATATTAGGAAGAGGGGTTGGATAAATTCAGAGGAGTCTTGATTTTCAATAGATGAGATGGTAACAACATAAATAAGTATTGCAGCATTCAAGGTGGGCATCATAGACTTGTACAAAGGATTGTTTCTAAATATGTATTGTAAACTTTGGAGATTGAAATAAATTTAAGTCTGGTTTTCCCTATCAAGTTTTCCACATATATCATTGTGTTATTCTATGTAAAGGCTCAAATTTTGTTTATGCTTTATATTAGTGTTAAGGATGTTTAGGTTTCTAGTAGGAAAGATAGTTTTTCAAATTTTGGAGCTAATTACTCCCTCCTTGTATGGTGAATTGTGCGGATTTATCAAACTTGTGGATCTTACGCTAGAGGTTTGTTGAGAAGATGTGTTTGCTCTAAAGCTTAGACTAGGGCATATAATAGTGCTTTAATTGATCTTGTTGTTAGGAGGTGAAGTTGATATCTAGATCTTCAATGTTCTTCAGTAGAGTGGAGCATGGTGGTGCAGCTTATAGTAACCCAACCCAACGGCTGTACACTCGTACATCGCGGGACCCATGCGGTTACTAAAACGCAGTAAAGCGCGTTTGTTATAAAACGCAGTTAATAAAGCGCTTTTATTTGGAATGTGCCACGTTTTTTTGGAATCTTCCTTTGTATTTCTATAAAAAAAGGGGAATGCCCCTTGCATTTATATAGTGCGAATGTATGAAAGCTTGTTGAGAATAATAAAAGAGAAAAGCTGCCATTGCCCCATGGTTTTACCTGCACACTATAGGGTTTCCACATAAAATCTCGTGTACTATTTATTGTTGTTTTAGCTTGCTTGTTTCTTAATTTCCTAACATCTGGTATTAGAGCGAGGTTCTTCAAAAATTCGTTGGTCAGCGTTTTGTGCGAGTGGGAGCTGCAACAATGATAGGAGGTGTAACCAAGTTCGACATCAAGAAGTTTGATGGTAGGAACTTTGCCCTATGGAAGATAAAGGTGGAGGATTTGTTTGTTTAGAACGACCAAGCCCTAGCCTTGGAAGGGCTCGTGAATAAACCTGACAGTATGACAGATGCAGAGTGGATAAAGTTGGACAGGAAGGCGATGTCTACAATTCGTCTCTGCCTAGCAGACTCTGTCTTGTTCAATGTTGTTGAAGAAAAGACCATAGAAGCCCTTTGGGAAAAGCTTGAGAAGTTATATTAGACTAAATCAGCAACAAATAAGGTCTTCTTGAAAAAGCAACTTTATAGCCCAAGGATGAAGGAGGGTTCATATGTGGCAGATCATCTGAATGAGTTTAATACTATAATAAGTAAGCTGGTCTGTTAATGTGAAGATGGAGGATGAAGACAAAGCAATCACCCTACTTTGTTCTCTCTCGGACACCTGGGATCATTTGGTGATGGCCATCAACAATGCATCATCAGGAGCTCTAACAGTTGATGATGTTGTAGTCGCTTTGTTGGTAGAAGAGTTGAGGCGAAAATTGTCTCTGAAACCCTTAACCAATGAAGCCCTAGCTATGAGAGGTCGATCTAATGAAAGGAGTCAACAATGTAGATCACAATCCAGATCTAAGTCAAGAGGAGGCTAGTATGGTAGATGCAGTAGAGACAACAACATGTGAGGCCTTTTGTATCAGTAGCAGTAGATCTATTTTATATACTTGGGTTTTGGACTCGAGTGCATCTTTCCACATGCCTCCACGTAGAGATTGGTTTGTCAAATATCAGTCCTACAATGGAGGGATGGTCTATTTGGGTGATGATCATCCTTTAGAAATTGTGGGAAGAGGGGACATAAGGATTAGGCTGGACGACGGTAGAGAAAGGATGTTATGTGATTTACGACATGTGCCTGCTTTGCGGAAGAATTTGCTCTTAATCAAGATGATGGATAAACTTGGGTATTTTACTACTTTTGGTAACAATTATTGCAAAATTACCAGAGGATCCCTAGTCATAGCAAAAAGGAGAACCTTATGGGACCCTATATCGTTTGTGCTGTGATACAGTGACAAACCATGCAGCAGCAACAACTTCAGGCAATGCTCAGGATGTAGTAATGCTATGGCATCAACGCCTAGGGCATATGAGTGAAAAAAGATTGAAAATTCTGCATGACAAAGGTATGCTGTCTGGGATTAAGTCTTGCAATTTAGACTTGTATGAGCACTGTATTTTTGGCAAACAAAAGAGGGTTCGATTTACTGCAAGTCCTGGTAAGAGTTCTGATTTTCTGCAGCTTATACATTCTGATATATTTGGACCAGTTCCCACTCAGTCCTTAAAAGGTACTAGATATTTTTTGCCATTTATAGATGATTATTCTAGAAGAACGTGGTTTTATTTTCTGACAAAGAAGTCGGAAGCTTTGGAGAAATTCAAAGAGTTCAAGGCACGAGTAGAGAAAAGTTTGGGCAAGCCTATTTTATGCCTTAGGTCAAATAATGGGGGTGAATATTGCTCCAAGAAGTTTGATCAATTTTGTACGCAGGAAGGGATTAAGCACTAGAAGACTGTGCCATATACTCCACAACAAAATGGTGTGGCTGAGCGGATGAATTGCACAATCATGGAACGTGCAAGAAGCATGCTTAGCACATCTGGGTTGGATAAAAGGTTTTGGGCAGAGGCTGTTAATACAACTGCTTACGTAATTAATAGGTCACCTACAACTGCGTTTGATGGACAAATTTCGGAGGAGGTTTGGTGTGGTAAGCTAGTTAATTACTCTCATTTGCGTACCTTTGGCTGTGATGCATTTGCCCATGTGCCTAAAGAAATCAGGTCCAAACTTGACGCAAAGTCAAGGAAATGTGTTTTTCTCGGCTATAGAGATACAGTGAAGGGGTATAGACTGTGGGATCCTACTGCCCACAAGGTAATTATTATCTAGGATGTTATTTTTAATGAAAAATCCATGCAAAGGAAGGAGGTACAACAAACACCTGAAGTTGTACCTGTTGAAGTAGATATGAACAAAGCTGAAAATGAAGATAAGGATGTTGAAGTTTTTGATCAGCTTGTAGATCAGCAAGTTCAGCAGCCTAAACAATCACAAGACCAAGAGCCACAACCAACAAAACATTGGGTTAGAAGATCTACACGTCCACAAAAATGTTCGAATAGGTATTCTCCTGATTTTCAGTCCTCTTTTGCTTTGTTAATTGATGATGGTGAGCCTAGCTCGTTTCACGAAATTGGAGAATCTGAGAATGCAGATAAGTGGAGGAAAGCCATGGACGAGGAGATGAAATCACTGTGGAAGAATGAAACGTGGGAACTTGTGGATCTCACACCTGGAAGAAAGGCTATTGGTAACAAGTGGGTGTACAAAGTAAAGAACAATGATGGGCTGTTGGAATGATATAAAGCTCGCTTGGTGGCAAAAGGCTATGTGCAGAAGTTAGGTATAGACTTTAATGAAATCTTCTCTCCATTTGTGAAGCTGACTATTGTTAGAGTTTTATTTGCACTTGTGGTAGCACAGGATTAGAGTTGGAGCAGCTTGATGTAAAAACTGCTTTCTTGCATGGTGATCTTGAGGAGGAGATTTATGTGGATCAGCCTAAGGGCTATGAAGAAAGAGGCAAAGAGCATTTGGTTTGCAGACTTAAGAAATCTCTGTATGGATTGAAACAGGCGCAACGGATGTGGTACAAAAAATTTGACACCTTCATGAAGAGCCAAAGTTTTAGTAGGAGTGAAGCTGACCATTGTGCATACTATAAGAGGTTTGATGATGGCAGTTTTCTTATCTTGCTGTTGTATGTTGATGATATGCTAGTTGCAAGCCCTAGCATGAAGAAAATCATTGATCTTAAGGCTCAATTGGCTAGGACGTTTGATATGAAGGATTTAGGAGCAGCAAACCAAATTCTAGGGATGAAGATACATAGGGACAAAACAAGAAGGAAGATCTGGTTATGTCAAAAGACATATATAGAAAAGATTCTACAACGCTTCAATATGCAGAATGCAAAACAAGTCGATACCCCACTTCCTCCACACTTCAAATGTCTTCAGAATAGTGTCCTAGAATAGAAGCAGAGAAGACAAGCATGTCCCGTGTACCGTGTTCATCAGCAGTAGGAAGCCTCATGTACGCCATGGTGAGCACCAGACCAGATATTGCCCAAGCAGTGGGAGTAGTCAGCCGGTACATATTGAATCCTGGTAAGGAGCATTGGAATGCAGTAAAGTGGATATTTAGATATATATATATATATATATATATATATATATTTTTTTTTAAAAGCGAAAAACCCCTTGCGGAGCCGCCTTGGTCTGAGAGTCCACGAACAGGGGGGTTCTACACCGTCAAAGTCACCCAGGAGTCGCACCCGACCTTGCCCGCACCAACATTATCAATTGGATTTTGGATACCCAATTCAGCTTTTTGGTAGGGTGGATATTTGAACCTGGGACCTCCCTTGGAGGATTGCCCTCTCCTCTCCAACTCACCTACAACACATGGGTATGGATATTTAGATATTTAAGAGGCACTTCAAATGTTGCCATTTACTTCGGATCGGTAGATTTGCAAGTTAAAGGTTTTGTGGATTTTGATTATGGTGGAGATAGAGATGGGCGAAAGTCCACTACAGGATATACTTTCACTCTTGCTGGTGGAGCTGTGAGTTGAACTTCTAAGTTGCAGTCTGTGGTGGCTTTATCAACTATTGAAGCAGAATATATTGTAGCAACTCAAGCTAGCAAAGAGGCAATTTGGTTAGAGCAGCTGTTGAGTGACTTCAAGATAATGTAGGGGAAGATTGCGTTGCATTGCGATAGTCAAAGTGCTATTCAGTTAGTGAAGAACCCAACATTCCATGATTGCACCAAACACATTTGATAAGGTAGGATTTTATTAGAGAATATTGATACTGAAGTGAATCCTGCAGATATGCTTACAAAGAAGGTCAAAAGAGAGAAGTTTGAGTGGTGCAAAACTTCTCTGGGCTTGCTAAAAACGTGATAAGGGCAGCATTGGGCAATTGGCACTTGGATGAAAAACAAAGGCAAAGAATTCTTGTATCTCGACTTCAAGTGGGAGAATGTTAGGAGGTGAAGTCAATATCCAGATATCTGATGTTCTTTAGCAGAGTGGAGCATGGTGGTGCATCTTATAGTAACCCAACCCAACGCATTTGACGCGTCGAGGGGGGGTTGTAGGAGGAAATCGGCCAGGTTCCCCCCTGTCCGGGGGTTTGGAGGCTCTGCCCCCAACCCGAAAATTTACAACCGTATATCCGTACGACGTGGGACCCATGCGGTTATTAAAACGTAGTAAAGCGTGTTTGTTATAAAACACATTTAATAAAGCGCTTTTATCTGGAATGTGCCATCGTTTTTTGGAATCTTCCTTTGTAGCTCTATAAAAAAAGGGGAATGCATGTGTGAAAGCTTGCTGAGAATAATAAAAGAGAAAAGCTGTCATTGCCCCGTGGTTTTTACCTACACACTGCAGGGTTTCCACGTAAAATCTCGTGCAGTGTTTATTGTTGTTTTAGCTTGCTTGTTTTTTAATTTCCTAACACTTGTTTGTGGGGAAGATTTTGAATAATAAGGCTATTCTGTATTGAAGTACCCAACATATGGCATAAAGGGAAGCATTAGTATCCTACTTAGATGATTGCTTAAGTTGAGGAGTGCAAGCCAAAATAGAGCAAAGACAATCTTTTAAAAGACTAAATGCTTAATTGGCTTGGTGATCCCATTGATGAATTCATTTATTAGTATCGGAGAGGGCAACATGTCTTTCTAGAAAACTCGAGTCTTAAGATCTAATATGCTTGATGGAGTGTGCCATTGTTTAATTACCCTAAATTGATATGGATTTGTGTGCACTTCATGTTTGACAATATGGGAAAACTAAAATATGTGGTGAATGTTTGTCCAAAGGATTTTGGTTTGGCGTAGTTTTGGGGAACTAGATGAAGAGTTGTTTGCAAAGGTGCTAGGTGCTCTTCCCATGTCTTTTTGTAAATTGAGATGTCATTGAGATAGACGACAACAAATTTACTAAGTTGAGGCCAAAAATGTAACTGACCATATGCATAATTGTGTTAAAGGCATATTAGCAAGGCTAAATCACTTGACCAGCTATTCATAGATCCTAAAATTACCTTGAATACTTTTTTCGAGACATCATGGAGCTCCATGTAGGCTTAGTGATGTTGGTCCAAAAGGTCATCTATCTTGGCAAGTAGGTTGTGGCTCTTTACAATGATCCTATTGAGGACATCATAAAGATGGAGACTTCAGTTGAAAACCGTGGTTGACAAGACAAACTAACAAAGTATTTGTATGGGTATATTACCTTTACGAGTACACAATTCCTTTTTTGCTTCGAAATATCACATAATATTTAAAATTATCACAACAATCATAAATTTTAAAAGTTACGGATATTTATGAAATTCATAAAATTTTAAAAATTACAAACATTATATATTTCATAAATGAAAATATGGTATGCTTAAGCATTTTTATGAATTTCAAAAATTTAAATTATTACAAAAGTCGTGAACCAAAATTAAAATATTTTAACTATAAATCTAATAATACATGGTGATGTTGAAAGTATATACATGAAAGACCCAAGAAAATTGAAATTATATTAATGTATAGATTGTAGTATCTACATCAAAGAGAGTCCATAATGATATGCTAAGAAAATGGTATTCAAAAAGCAAAATTTATGTGGACATGAACAACATTCATTCATCATGTTGGGCTCTTGTTGGTTATTTTTACATCTTTTAGGTTTTTGTGAATCTTGAGCTTTGGCTTATATGAATTTTTCTTTCATGTTCTATCAATCTTCTGATCCAAACATCTCCAAATGTGTGTTTGAGACGGGGACGCATTTTAACGGAGGAAAATGCACACTATGGGGTGGGTATGTGTACTTTCACTTCTATTGTCTAAACCCTCATTTGCTCATCTTGGCCAAACTAATTTAGTTTTTCTAATATTCCAAGGTTAATATGGTGGCTGATGTAGACAAATGATGTCTATGCCATAGAGTTCACCAAATTTAATCCAAAAGGTTTGAAACTTTGTTAACTTGAAATTTTTGAAATTTGGTGATCAAAACTGGGACAAACATAAACGGATGAAAATCGTTGAAATTCATTTGAGTTCTTGCAAGGGAATTGATTAAAAAATAAATCTGAAGTGCAAATTTGCATTCCGATACTAACCATCTAGTACAACAATTCACACATTCAAACCATATAATTCCAGATCATGCAACAATGAACTATGCATTCAACAACATCTGCACCATATATGGCAAATGAAGACAATCCAATGCAATAACCAAATAGCGAATGATCATATTCAAATATAGATTTGCTGTCGAACGTTTTGAGGGTTGTGACCTCCCAAGTGCCAATCTGAAGATTCAACAATGAAATAGAGCAGTGCCTTCCTGATGGGGCTCAAGTAATTTTGACTGATTGGAACTTGCTGACCAACCACTTTCTTCAAACAAGAAATTTGAATCACTGGGTCAATTTTGAAAGGAGGTGGAAGCTTTTGTTTGTCACTTATGCCTCCTATCTTGTATATCACCTTGTAAGGGCCATGGAACCTGGGAGCAAGCTTGTTGCTCCTCTGCTGCTAAAGCGAAGATTCCTTACAAGGCTAGAGACATAAGAAGACCCATTCTGGTTGTACATTGACATGACACACAATAGGGCTTCGGCTTCGTCCTTGTGGGAGAGGTTATCTTCCAATTCTTTTTTTGGCTCCTTTTCTAACAAATATTTGAGGCTGTCATGATCAGTTTTCATCTTGAAATGTTTGCCAATTAAGTAAGGCCTCCATTTATTCATCACATGGAGAATCGCTATCATTTCCCTTTCATGAGTTGGTGACTATCAAACACAGTAGGTCCCCCTTCTTGTATCAAGACTGCCCCAGTACCTAATCCAGACGCATCACAGTCTACCACAAAAGTTTTGGTGAAATCAGGAATGGCTAGGATTGGTGCGGTGCAAATATCATTCTTCTTTTATGCCTCAAATGCTTCAGTTGCCTTGTCATTACCTGCAAAAGGGTCTTTAAGAAGTGCTGTCAATGGGATGCAATATTATGATAATCCTTGATAGGCTTTGTGTAGCATCATGAAAGACCCAAAAACTAGTGTTTTGTTGACTGTGGCCAACCCAACATGGCTTTGACCTTGTTAGGGTCCATCTTCACTCCTTTATTGGATAAAATATGGTCCAGATATTTTACCTTGTGTACCCAAAAGGAGCATTCTGCGAGTTTCATGTGAAGCTGATTATCCCCCAAAATGTCTAATGCCTTGTTCACATGTTGAAGGTATAGCTCCCATGTTTTGCTGTAGATCAAAATGTCACGAAAAAAACAAGCACAACATTGTGGAGAAAGAGGTGAAAGAGAGAGTTCATAAGGCTGTCGAATATGGTGAGAGCATTAGTTAATCTACATGATATAACTAGAAACTCATAGTGTCTTTCATGAGTTCAAAAGGCAGTTTTTGGAACATCTTTGGATATTATCTGGATTTAATGATATCTTGTGCATAACACTAACTCTTTTCTTTAAAAAAAAAAAGAGGAAAAGAAAACAAAAGAAATGTCCCACGCAACTCATCTAACAAATCATCAATTGCAGACATGAGTTACTTATCTTTGATGGTTTGCTTATTGAGATCTCTGAAGTCCGTGCACATTCAACATGTTGTATCATTCTCCAGCAGCATCTATTGCTCCATGCATGTCCATCGTTTGTTGACAATAATAATAATTGTGAGAAATAGATTGTTGAAAAATTACTTTTATGCCATAAATATAACATTTAATTTGGAATTTAGAGATTCAAGAATGAGTTTGTGCATATTCATTTATAATAGTTTCATTGTTATGAATTTTAGGATTTTTGTTTTGCAGGTTAATTCAATAAAATTCAATGAGTACTCTGCAGCAATAATATCAGCCGGGAATGATCGTACTCTCAGGGCATGGGATTGTAGGTCCCATAGCACAGAGCCTATTCAGGTATTATCTTACTGCATGTTCTTGCTCATAGTGTCAAACTTCCTTGATTGTCAATAGTCACTTATTTTGCTTCAACTTTCATAATTTGATGACAGACAATAGACACATTTTCCGACGGTGTGATGTCAGTTTGTTTAACAAAAACCGAGATTATAGCAGGAAGTGTAGATGGGACTATTCGCACATTTGATATTCGTATAGGGCGGTAAGTGCTGCTGCTAACATGCATAACTATAGATGGAGTGAGATTCTTACTTTGTAATCATTTGGAGCTCTATTATGATTTGGTGAGCATAGCTTTTACCATTGCTTGAGTCATTGCAGTTTTGGCTTATCCATTTCTTTGTCCTATGGGAATGTATCCTCTAACATTACAATGGTATTTGAATCATTGATGGAATTCAAATCTCAGGGAAATTGTGGATGATCTGGGACAATCAGTTAATTGTATCTCAATGTCAAATGATAATAACTGTGTTCTAGCAGGCAGTCTGGATTCCACACTTCGCCTTCTTGACAGGTTTTACTGTCTTTTTCAATCAATTGTCTCTTTAACTTAGAGTCCTACTTATTCTAATACTTGAGATGAATATTAATTACAGATCAACTGGGGAGCTTCTTCAGGAATACAAGGGCCATGTGTGCAAGGTATCCGCTAATAATTCCTGGTTTTGACATATGGATATACAATAAATATGTTTCTGATTCAAGGCACATTACAATAGAGGAATGAGAGTACTAATGGATGTAATATCTATGAGAATGTTTGAAAAGGCAATGGTATGAATTTTTTAGCTTTTCACTTTTTCATTCTTAATTTCAATATTTGTGTCCTGTTTGTTGTTTGTTTTTTTTTCATCATAGCAACAGTGTGAACCACTCAGATATGCATTTGACCAAAAAGTGGAACTGCAGGCCTTATAATGCAAAGCATGCCTTTATATAAGTTCTATTAGATTCAAATTTAGAAGTTATTATTAAAATTAAAATTTCAAGGAGTGGAGTAGCCACTCTACCTTTGATGAAATTGAATATGTAGGAATGAGCTTGCAGTTTCTAAAATGTTCAAAATGCACTTATTACGTTTTTGAATGGCCAATAATGTGTACCTTGACAACATCAGAGGCTGAAGTTGTAGGATGGTTACTAACTTGCATGGAAGTGGATACATTTGCTGATACAGTCATAGTATCTACATGGACATGGTAGGTATTGGAAAAACCATAGATGCTATATATATGAAGTTAAAAGTTAATATTTACAGGGTCAATATTGGCATGTTAGGGAAGATTTTGGTTGCAATGAGGCTTTATGGTTGTGTCTGGGCATATGAAGTATCACTATATTCAATAAGCTCAGCAAGAGAAGAGGGTAAGAAAATTATTTTATGTCAATTAGCAATATAAGTTTAAGTGGATGGTAATAATCTACAATTAATAAACCATCATAAACTTATAAAAAGTTTATTGATTGTAGATTGTCGCTATGGTTCAAGTCATAAAATCATCCTGTGTCCAAAGGGGTCTGAAACCTGCTGTTGAGCTCTTAAGTACTTGCAATATTTGTTGCCATCCTCTTCCATTAAAGGATTTTTTCATGGGAAGAATTTAGCAAGTAAGACTTGATGGCGTTAGTGGGTTCTAGATATTTACATGTACCTTGTGGTTCTTGAGGTTTGCATTGCAATTGGGGACAATCTGTACATGTTAAATACTGGAATGTGTGTTGCTACTAATTCAATAGCCTTTTAGGGCTTACTGCACAGAATCCAGATAGTATTTGAAATGACCCATTACGGCATTATTGTGTACGTACCTTGCTTGTGTGAAAAAGGGCCCATGAATCCATTTATGAAGCCTTGGAAACCATCTCTTACAATATTTTGACCTATATTTAGTATGCAAGTGTATAATTGGGAGGGTAGGTGAATGCAATACCTCTTGATCACGGTAATTGGGCATTCATGAGACATTCACATAATCTTGATACACCGTCCTTCCCTTCTCTCTCTCCTTTCCCTGATTTAAAAAATAATAAAAAGAAACATATTTAACACCATTCTCTTGTGCTTATTCACAATGTAGTAATACAATAATACAAGTGAAGTATTAGAATTTTGACTAGTTCAGTATCAAAATCTCTCCTTGGGTTAACATATATTCCAAGGACAGTAATGCCGATTTTTATAGTATACTGTACTGCTGGGAGCCAGAGTTGACTGTGACATCATCGAGCATATTATTGTTCAACAAGACCTTCGACTGGATTGTTGACCTGCATATCACCTCATGTAATGCTGCATTAATTAGAAGGTATCTGTGTATTGACTGAATTTCTGCAGTTTGACCAGGTAAGTTGACAGATGACCTGTTTGACCTACTGTCCTTGTCTGAGTGATTAACAATGACTGCTGGCTTGTGATCCCCAGGACAGTGGGAATTTAATTGAGAGGACTCCAGGTGTTGTTTCTTTCGTGGAGGGAGTTGTGTGGGTTATCCTTTGTCAGTCATAATTTAGTCTTGTGATTTAGTTCAACTTTTGTAGTTTGCCAGGACTTTTCTGGAAGGCAAAAGTAAAACTGAAGTTAATGAGAGTTAAATGAATAAACAATTAGTGTCACTCGTGCTTCCAGCAAAGTTCCAAAGTGCAAGGACGACTCGAAATTTTGAGTGCTTCATCAAGCATTGCTCAAAAATGATTCTAATGTTCTGTTGTTGTCTGCCACCTGAGATTGTTTGAAATAGGAAAGTTATTTTGGGGTTACGTATCTTAAGACCATACTTTATGTAGCTTGACTCTCATCAACATGACATACAGACACAGAACGAACTACTTTGATGGCAATGAAAGGAATTCTAGGAGAAATCTGGGTAACAGCATCTCAAATTGCAAAATCTACTCTTCTATAACAGACGAGATCATGAAAGAACACAGGAAGAGAGCAATGAAGAAACACAGAACCATTCATTAGGCAAGGAATAATAACAAATAGTAAGAACTGAATAAAGAATTCTGTTCATATGAAAACTGTATACAATTGCTCTTTGAGAAGAGTTGTAGAAACATGACACATTGTTTTTTTCAGCATCAAAAATGTTGTATAGCATTATGTGCAATAAGAAATGACGAGGCGTTGTGAGGAGATGAAGTGGTTCAACTTCCAATGGTGTAGCACCACACTGTAACTGCTGATGTGTACTTGGTGCTGATGTGGAAGATGTTAACAGTTAGCAGTTTCCATCGATCAACTTTTGGAGGTCAGAAGTCTTTTACCTGTAACTTTGATTCTCCATTATTGTGCCAATTTGAAAATCAGAGGAAAAGCTCAATAACTTGGCAAATTAATGGAATTCCTTTTACCATCATTTTAAGCCCTTTCTGCTCTGACGACCCTCAGATTTGGCCTCCAAGGGTGCCACCTAGATGATCTTTTGTAGCACTAGTGCCTTTTCATCAGATTCCTGAGATTATGCATGAAACACATGAACAAATTCCAGGACATGCTTCTTCAGAGTCAACAATGCAAAGAAGTATGTTGCATAGATTATAATGGTGGCAAACAGTATTTCTGATGCTCATCTGTGGGTAGAGGAGTGTGATATCTGTCAATGAATGGAAAGGCCTCAGTAAACAAATCATGCACAGGTGAGGACTATTTTGACTTGTGGGCCTTTTGACTGTTGGGCAGTTAATTTTGCCTGATTTTTTCCTTCAACAAAGACTGGTAATGAATGTCTTGGTTCCCATTGATGCTTTTCAAGGTGACCAGAAGCAATTGATTCACAGACAAATGATGTGTGTATTTTGATGAAGTTTTTCTACAATTGTATTAGTCGCTTTGGTTTCCTGATAGAGATACATAGCAATCTAGGTACTTATTCTGTTAATGATGTAGAAGATAAGATAATTGATAATCCTATAAACATCCATGGGTGACCAAAGTAGGCAAGTGGGAGTAACATAAAGAAAATCTTACAATACACTTTATTAATCAAGAAAATACTAGCAAGATAAAATAAACTAGAGTAAATAAACAAGACTAAAGCAGAATAAAATGAAACTGTACAGCATCAAATCACAGCATTGAAGGGTGGATCCAGAAGCGAGTAGAAGTATGTTATTCAACATTGTAAATTTGAAAGTGTACAGCTTATTATCCATTTATGAATGTGTTATGATCTTGGTGTATTTGGATTTCACTTCTATCTCGAGGTTTTGGTGTAACGCTTCGTTACATTTGGTATCAGAGCAACCACCCAGGTTCAACTCACAGAGCGGGCAGGAAGTCGGGTTTTCCATGCTAGAGTCCTTGTGAGGGAGCGGACGGAGAGTCAGGCCCGTCGTCCAGAGTCTGGCCTCGAAGAGTGGTGGGATGTTATGATCCTGGTGTATTTGGATTTCACTTCTATCTCGAGGTTTTGGTGTAACAGTTCATTACAGAATGTAATGGCTGAAGTGTCTCCAAAGATTAATTCACAAAATTTGTTAAGTCTTGAAGCATATCACAAGAATTAAGATACATGTTTGCTACAAGGATGGGGCTTTTTACAATTCCCATAGAGTTGCTATATAATATACTTCTAACTTCTTTTTTTAAAATCCATATGTGGCTTCTATGGGGGGCCACTCCTATCGAAATACAAAAATATTACGTTTGTTGTCAGGTCAAGTAAACCATATCCAGCTTGCCCTTTTAACAAGGATATTCTTCATTTCCGTTTCTATCAAATATATTCTTCATCTTCCTCATAGTGCTATGTTTCCGCAATAAGCTCCTTGACATCATTTTGATTAAGAGATAAAAATTTTACTCGGCCAATTGCCTTCTAAAATTTGAATTTCGCCAAGACGAAGATCAATATCGTGATTGACCAAATTATCTGCTATTCTTGTAGTACGTGGTACTACCGTTGACACCACAAGCAGCTCGATAGTAGTCACCAAGCAATAGGAGCACAATGCCCTAGGACAAGCAGATGAGAGTTGACAATTTTTGAGATTAGTACCCAACAAAATTGGCTAAGTCTTGTGCCAGAGCAGTGACGTGTTGAACTGCTGTCATCATTCTTGTCATTCATTGGCATTTGCAGCAAATGGGCGTTAGCTGTAGCCTGCCCAAGTGAATATGATCTGATAGCGACACTTTTGTTGTCTTGTTGTAATTCGTGCCAGTAAAGGCTTTCACTGAGAGTGAATAGAGTGAATCTCTTTCTATGAATAGGGCCTAGGGCCCATTGTAAATCATCTTTTGGCCATTTGAGGAAATGCTAGAGCTACGCTCTTTGAATCAATGTTACTGGTCCGTTTTGGGTTCGGGTTCTGGTTCGAAGAACCCGGTTCGTCGATATGAAATTTTTTTTTTGTCCTAGGTTCGTTTTGGGTTCGGCCGTACAAAAATTATTAATTAATAATAAAAAATATATTGATTTACTAAATCAACATTTAATTTAAAGTTTAAAAATTAAACCTAAGACAGGTGTCTTTCATGCTCAGGTGTCTTTTTATATCTCAGAAACAGATAAACTATTCGTTAATTTAAGTTTCAGGCATAATGGTTTATGAAATTCATTAACTATTTTAGTGTGGCAGTTTGACCAGAAGTTCAGGCAGTTTTGACTGGTTTGAATGGAAAAATAAAGCTAAGGGTCTGAAAGTTTTGACGGCCAGATATTGAAGTGTTCAGCAAAAGTGAGGGCTGTATATATAATATATCTTGAATATCTTTCTCTCACTTATGGAAGAACACTTAATTTCATAAACCTTGATAAATGAGCGGTGGAATTTATATAATAAAATTCCGTTTCACTTTAATAATTTATTTTATTTTATTTATTTTTTATTTTTTACGATTTCACTTTAATTATTAATAGGGTTCTTCTTTAATACGCTCTCTATTGTAATTTCCATAGAGGTCTAGTTGTTCAATCGCTTCGTATTCTTATACGACCCTTGTGCAAGCATCTTTTAAAGTTCACGTTTCGAGTGTATGGAATAATAAGCTTACCAATTTTTTTTTTTTTAATTACCAAAGTCTAAGCCTCTGCGGTAAGTATGGAATAATATGATATTATTATTCTAAAAACTTTTATTTTTAATTGCAAAAGTCTAATCCTATGTATAAAGTATGATATAATATTATTAATTATTATTTTAAAGCCTAACGATTTTTTTTAAATACATTACAAAAGGCTAAGTCTCTGTTGTCTAAAACCTAAGGAATAGCAAGAAGCACAAAATCCCCGACGACCATGTGACGAAGTATGGAATATTATAATATTTTTATTATCATTCTAAAAACTATATACTTTAACCATGGTCCCGCTGCCCCACACTTTTTTTAATATTTTAAAAAGACACTTGGCAGCTTTTTAAGAAAACCGAAATCGGCCTCGCGCTAAATATATACTTCGATTGGGAAACAAGGCTTGGTGAGCAAAATACATGTCTGTTGTTTTGACGGTCTCAGGACTGGAGTACTTGCATACCTCACAGAGACATCAAAATGACAAATACCTCAACTAATTCACAGGAGGTTTTCATCCAGGCAAAAATAAATTATTTCATCAAGTCATCCAGTGGAGGAGGTTTTCGTCCAGACGTCCAACTCACAGTGCGTTTAGCGGGAATTAGGTTTTCGTCCAACTTTCAGTGCGTCCAACGGGAATTAGGTTAACAATTTTTGAAGGGCGTGCAGCGAGAATCAGAGTCGTGACAACGCGTTTGACGAACCTGGAAACTACGCGGGAATTATTTTTACCCGGTAAAAATGAGGGATTAGGTGTACACGAGTAAAAATGAGGGATTAAGTGTACGTGGGAATTATTTTTACCCGAGGGATTAGGTGTCCGGTAAGTGGGGCATCACTGCATTCGTGTGGAATGACCTGGCGGGTATATCGGTTAAAAATTAAAAAAATTAAAAAAACATTTTTTCTAGGAAATAACACGAGGAAAAGGGTTTGGGGACTGTGGGTCTGTCCAGGGTTCTGTATGGGGGACCCAGATACGTCTTGGTCCATCAAAGGACGTATCCGGGTCCCCCAGGCAGAACCCTGGATGGACCCACAGTCGTATCGAACGAATCCGAACCGACTACGTCCCGTTTCAGGATCCCGTTGCTTTGAATGTATCTTTATTTTGATTAATGGAAATTAGCATAGGCTTCATACAAAACTACCTCATTGTGTCGGACCTCTTTTGTATGCATGTGTCAGTGGTTTTGACCTACATTAGCTTGTTAGTTATTTTTTGCCATTTATGAGGCGAGAAAAGCAACCGCGACCATTTTTGCCACCACTTCCTCTTCTATTCCATCTTCTACCATCTACACTCTTTCTTCCTCCATTTCTCAACTCTCCCCTTCCTCTACTTCCCCTATTGTCGCACAGTTACCTCCACTTGTCACAAGTGCGACTACACCACCCACCACCATCATGGCATCAACTACTACATCCACTTCACCAATCTCCACCTAGCTCAGCACCACACACCACGTTTGCAATGGCTTCGTATACGTGGTCTACCCGAACCTCTACATTTTCCACTTCCACCCCCACTTCCACGACCTAATCACCTGTCGCTAGTGTGTCTGAAAGCACCATTGATAGGCATGTTTTCACACAACAAAATTTGCCAACCATAGGAGTTGAAACCCAAGCATGGAAAAGCATTCGATTGATGTCAACTCCTACCAAAGACTGGGGAGTTGTCAAAGGGCCTTCTCATCTTGTTTTTACCATGACTTACTTGTCGATGCAGACGGTCTTCGTACCACAACAAGCTCGCATGGATGCAGTTGAAGAACACTTGCAAAAAGCACGATAGGTCAGCAATCAGATATCTACAGGTGACTTCATTGCTCAGGAAGGGAAACCAACTTTGAGAACATAGGTCATGGATAGAGGAAAAGGGATCTTGTTTGCAGAAGCAAAACTTAAACAATTCTTGCTAAAAATTACTAGTGAAGGTAGGATCATGATCGAACACAATGGATGTGGGCATGCCATGAAGGCGGAAGATAGAATCGAGGAAAATTTGGGCAACTGTGGAGGTCGTGTAAGGATGGGAGAGGGAACAAAAATGAGCATACTTCGAAAGATGATCCACTACCACGAAAATAACTAATTTTCCTCCGGACTTAGGTAACCCTTCAATAAAGTCCATGGAAATATCTTTCCAAACCTGTTCGGGAATAGGCAAGGGTTGTAGAGTTCTTGGAGAATGCACTGTTTCTCCTTTCATCCGTTGACAAGTGTCACATGTTGTCACAAAATTATGAATGCCCTTCATACCTTTCCAGAAAAGGGTACGCTTAATCCATTCATATGTTTTGAGGAACCCAAAATGGCCTGCAGTGGGTGAAGCATGCATTTCCTTCATGAGGAGTTCCCATAGTGGAGACGTGTGAGGAACAACAAGGCACTGGTGATAGCATAAATCTTGTCCATCCCAAGTGTATCCTAGATATGAGGTAGGCTCTGTTTGAAGGGAGGTAACCAAAGTTTGCAAGCTTGAATCCTTAAGCACCTCCTCACGAAGAGAATTTATCCACTGTGGAATGGGTGAAGAAATGACACATAGCATACTGTGAGCCTCAAATTGGCGAGAGAGGGCATCCGCCACAATGTTCTCCTTGCCTTTTTTATAAGTAATATCATAATCATAGCCCATGAGCTTAGAGACCCACTTTTGTTGTTTGGGGGTGGCAACCCGTTGCTCCAAGAAATATTTGAGACTTTGATGATCTGTTTTAATGGAGAAATGATGCCCAATGAGATAAGGTCGCCAATGAGTGATTACATGCAAAATTGCAAGCATTTCCTTAGCATAAGTTGATTTGCCTAGATTGCGACTGGAGAGCGCTTTACTAGTGAAAGCCAAGGGGTGCCCTTCCTGCATCAACACCGCTCCAATACCATTGCCTGAAGCATCACTTTCAATTACAAAAGGCTTGGAAAAATTAGGCATTGCTAAGACTGGAGTGGTTGTCATAGCGTGCTTCAATTCAAGGAAAGCCTGTTCAGCTGGACTGATCCAAGTAAAAGAATCTTTTTTTAACATGGATGTTAAGGGAGCGGCAATTTTACCATAGTTGCGGACAAATTTGCGGTAATAGCTTGTAAGCCCCAAAAATCCATGAAGACCTTTTAGAGTGTGAGGTTTTGGCCACTCTTGAACCACTTGAATCTTCTTAGGGTCAACTTTAACTCCATCTTTGGTGACAATGTGTCCCAAATACTCCACTTTCATCAACCCAAAAGAACACTTGGACCGCTTAGCATAAAGTTGATGTTGTGCCAAAAGTTGTAAAGTCTGATCCACATGGGAGAGGTGCTCTTCCCAAGAGCGACTATAAACCAAAATGTCATCAAAGAAAACTAGAATGAATTTACGAAGGAATGGATAAAAAATATTGTTCATGAGGCTTTGAAATGTGGAAGGTGCATTGGTCAAGCCAAATGGCATAACCAAGAATTCATAATGACCCTCATGAGTACGGAATGTGGTTTTGGGAATATCTTCATCCTTGAGCCTGATCTGATGGTACCTAGAGCAAAGATCTAATTTGGAGAAAAACATAGTCCCATGCAGCTCATCCAGTAATTCATCCACCATAGGAATAGGAAACTTATCCTTAATGGTGAGCTTATTGAGCTCATGAAAATCGATACATAATCCCCTAGGACCCATCTTTCTTTCGCACCAATAAGATAGGAGAAGAGTAAGGACTGTTACTAGGCCGAATGACTCTAGCTTTTAACAATTCCTGTACTAACTTCTCTATCTCTGACTTAAGGGCATGAGGATATCGATACGACCTAATGTTAGGTGGTACACTACCAGGTACCAATGGAATGGCATGGTCATGGGAGCGACATGGTGGCAAGTCTGATGGTTCAACAAATACTGCATTGTGCTTTGTCAGAACAAGTTGCAAATCTTCTAGAATTTGGTCCACCTCTAAAGTAGGTGGTTGGATTGCAAATATCTGAGCGATGACCCCACGAGAAGATTTTTTCAACAACTTCTCCATATGGTTTGAGCTGATAATCTGAGGAGGCCCTGCTTGTGAACCCCAAAGAGTGTAAGACCTTCCATTCTGTGAAAACTGCATCCATAGCTCTACAAAATTCCATGCGATGGTTCCCAATGTACCTAACCATTGAGCTCCCAACACAATATCACATCCCCCTAATTGTAGAGCAAACATATTGGTTTTGAGCTCATAATCCCCTATTTTCAATTTAACATTGCGACATTTGCCTTTGCAAGGCAAAGTCCCTCCATTGGCCACCATAACCTCAAAGGAATTACATGTGTGTATGTAACAATTGGCCTGCTTGGCAATTCGGGGATCAATAAAGTTGTGTGTGCTTCCAAAATCGATAAGGATTGTAAGATGTTGGCCTTTGAAAAAACCCACAACTTTCATGGTTTGTGGAGTAGTAATCCCGACAAGAGCATGGACATAAATTTCTGCCTGTGGTTCTTCATGTATTTCTTCCTCATTTTGGGGTGGTTCTTCTACTGGTTCTGTTTCATCATCACTTTGGTCATTGTTGATTGGATCTTCAACATCTATGAGAAACAACTTCTTTTGGGCGCACCTATGCCCTCGAACATATTTTTCATCACAATTGTAGCACAAACCTTGAGCGCGTCGAGCATCCATTTCTTTTGTAGTCAAGCGTTTGTGGGGAACAATTTTATTTTCATTATGAGTTGGGAACTTGGGAGGAAAGGAGGGTTTAGTTTGTGGAAATTTAGATGTCCTCCTTTGAGCTGAGAATTTGGATTCGGCCAACCGTGCCAAGCTTATAGCCTGCATCATTGTTTGTGGTTTGAACATCTTGACCTCGGCCTGGAGATCATCCTTCAAGCCACTGATGAAACAACTCATAAAAACCCTTCATTCAACCCCTTGGTCTTGTTAGCCAATTTTTCAAATTGGGTCTGGTAGTCTCGAACTATAGAGGTTTGTCTCAGCTTGGTTAGAGCTCCTTGAAAGTCATCATACTCACTAGGGCCAAAGCGAGTGAGTAATTGGGACTCAAAAACTTCCCAAGAGGGGTCGGGAATGGTGTGTTGTAACCACTGATACCACTGTAAGGCTTCAGACTCAAAATTGAAAGAAGCCATCTGGATCCATAAATATTTAGGGACATTGTGGAGTTTGAAGAATTGATCTACACGACATAACCACCCATCTGCGTCCTTCCCATTGAACTTAGGAAAGTCCAATTTAGGCATCTTAAAGGGAGTATCATGGTCAAAATGAGGGTGAGAGTCTCCCCCTTCCTTTCCTTTTCCTCGACCTGATTGTTTAGTATGATAATCAAACACTTTTGGGGCACCTTGAAGTCTGGACTCAACCTCAACAAAGTGTTCTTCAAAGTTGGCTTTGGAGCTGAGGTATTCACTTCTAAAGCATTGAATATCTTCCCTTATGGAGTTATTGTCATGGAGAAGGC
This sequence comes from Wollemia nobilis, assembly GCA_028583015.1. Lineage (NCBI taxonomy): Eukaryota > Viridiplantae > Streptophyta > Pinopsida > Araucariales > Araucariaceae > Wollemia > Wollemia nobilis. The sequence goes on along the minus strand of JAQPPZ010002143.1, from coordinate 2,610,749 downwards.
TATCAAGGGTGCTTTGTATTTTTTCAAACATTGAAGTGGCTTGTTCTACCTCTTTTTGATGTCCACGAGTGCCACCAGCCATTTTGGTAAGTTTTGAACCTCTTTCACTGAATTACTAAAAATAGAAGTGTGACTACAGGAGTTACTATTTTTAGTAAGGAGTCCGAAAAGGTGCTTGGGTGTTATATATCAAAATGATCAGCTTGAAAAGATGGTCACAATGAGCTATATATCCCAACACTGATTTTGGACACCCTAGACTTTTTTATTTATTATTTATCTGCTATTTTGATGAGTCTACTGGTGTGGTCGGTTTTTGCTTTGGAGGTTGGGTTCAAAAGTTGGGTACTATGTCAGCCAACTCTGCCCTGTCTGTACTGACACCTATATTGTGACACTGACACTGTTTAGTTTCCGATTCTGGAATTCCCTATGCTATTCAGTTATTGACACTATATGTTCCGTTTCTGTCAAGCCTGTAATTACTGACACTGTCTGTTCTGTTTCTGTCACTGACAACCTTGTAATTACTGACTGTTATAGACGACTGTTACTGCCACTGACAATCCTGACTGTTCAGTTTCTGACTCTGGGATTCCTTGCGCTATTGACAACCCTGTAATTATTGACTGTTACAGATGATTGTTACTGTTTGGTTCACCAATTCTTTCCTTTGTGCATGCAATTTTTTCGTGATAGGGAAGTCTCCTCCGTATGCTCAATTTTTTTGGGACGAAATTTTGGTTGTAGGTTAAACATTCAACAGAATAGGAAAGCTTTGTTTTTTGTAGGTTAAACTTTTGACAAAACCAGGGTATGCTAGGCAAGGGTGTATGTAATACCCATAGGCCCTCTGTTATACCGTAGTGACGAACGATAGTGCTCGGACCAATATTTCAGGCCACTACTCAAGGAGGATTCCACACATACCCTTGAGCACACTACCTGCCTCTCTGACAGTATAGGAGGGTAATCTTCCCGGATGTTGTGTCCGGTGTACTATGGATAATACAAGGCCGAAAAAGCTTCCTAGGGCTAAAGGTTTGTTTAATCCTAGATGGTCTCCCTAAATACCCGAAGATACGTGGGAGCTCGATTCCATGCGCGGGTGTTGTCTGAGGCCTGGGTATTGGAGCTTGATCGCCCCTCACTTCACTAGATGCTTTATGGGCTATCTAGCTTAGCCAATAACGACAACTCCTCCGCGATATTTTAAAACCCCGACACAGGGTTTCTAACCTACACAACTACTGTAGAAAAAAAAAAGGATTGTATTTTTGTTGGTTTTTTTTTTTTTAAATAAAGGACAAACAGAAAATGAAAAACATAGGAAAATTATACCTAACAATCGGAATGGATGGGCAAGAATTGTCGCAGTCGTAGTGGAACTCGGCCCTGGAAAGTGCTCTGATACCACTTGTTAGGAACCTACTATTAAAAATAAACTCACTCACACAAAATACTGAAAATAAGTAGAGATTCATACAATAACAAAATATCACAATGCGGAAAGTAAATGCAGAATTAAACACTCTCACAATAAACACAAAATCGTAGGCCTCTTCGAGGGGGCAACCTCCTTCAATATTTCATTAATTTGCAAAAAGATACATTCGTACATGGCTCCATGTCTTTTAAAGAAATACTTCATGCAACCCTAACCTAAAGCTCAAGAGTTGGCTTACATGCAAAATGCCACTCGAGCTAGAATCTTCTACCAAACATCGGTTACATTCTTGATAATGGTTACATGAAATGGCCCCACTTGTCTAGGCGCCTTACTTGCCACATACCATTACAAAGTATTACAAAATAACATTATAAAGGGGGTCCCCATGTTGGAAGTGGGTCATTACATAATCAAATGAGAATAAAAAATAATGTTAGGATGGGGTCCTAACAAAATTTACTTTGTGGTAGGTAAAATTGATTCTAAGTCATGGTCAGTAATCTAAATGACATAGAGGAAAGTTCCTTTGTGGTAGGTAAAATTGATTCTAAGCAGGACAACAACCTAGAAATACCACAATCCAACAGATGTCATGGCATGAGTCTGTGGCCCTTGTTTTGCAACACAGGTTTTTAAATTTGTGGTATTTGTAGCCCTTCACAGTTCGTGAATTTGATTTAAAGAGGTGTGTGGAGACACAGAAATGAATGGCCTGAACACAGAGAAGACCTTGATGTAGTTTGAAGTCATAGATTCTATTCTTAAGTTTTTGTCAAAAAAGGAGCAAAATCAAGGAATGTTTCTCACCAGTATATCTGCAATCCAAGGAGGAGAAGCCAAAAACAGGTATTTGCACCCCAAGAGCAGCACAAGTCACTGAAGAAGGCACTTTGGCACATTACTTCAGATTGATTCATTTGAACAATTGAGAGCACTTTCAGGTTGACTCCCATAAATTTAGAGAATTTAGATGGACTCTAGCATTGCGCATAGCACGAGCATTTGAGAATGAGAGAGGTATCAGACTGATTTTAGTGTCAATTCCGATTCAGATGTGAATCACTCTTCTCGAGCATTTAAGTATTTGGCATTTTTCTTTGGTATTTGAGCAATAGACATGATCAATTAGTTTCAACATTACGATTGACAAAGACATTGAGATATTGGCACACAATGGTAAATGATTCACAATTAGACCTGTGGTTGCAACATTTGTAGATATATTATATTCTGTATAAATTACAGATATTAATATAAATAAATCAATAACAAAAGATTTTAAACGGGGTTGAACCACCTTAGAGGGGACTTGTCTCTTTATATTAAGGAGAATATCCCAAGGAAAACTCAATGTATTGCAATAGAATAAAATAAGTATTTGGTGTCATGTCTATTAGAAAAATTGCAGTGATAAAAAGTTTTGTACTTGAATCCATTTTAGCAAACAGACTTTTTGAGCAATATGTATTTGATCCGTGTGCGTGTGGTCTACCGGCAAGGATGCCACTTGCATTATCGGTGATGAGACCCGGGTTCAACCCCCATGGCGGATGTGTATAAGAAGTATTGATAAAAAAAAAATGTATTTGAATATTCTCTTACACCAAAACATGTTCCACCTACTTTCTGATGTAGTTCTGCCGTAGTGGAATTTGGAAATGCTTCCTTTGATAGTATTCTTAAGAAACTACCCCATAATATGATTGATTAGGGGTAGCAGGACTGGATACACACGTCTATAACTTTATCAAATGTCTCCACAAAATAAAAGATGTTTGCAAAATTACTCACTTTGTGTTTCGGAATCTTACAAGATTCAAGAGAGGACTGGCTTGCTTCTTTATGGGTTGTCCCATATTGTTAAAAAATTGCTTGCCATAAATAAAAACATATCTTAAAGTTGTTCTCCAATGCTACCTCTGGCACCTTTTCTGATTCTTATACATAAGTGACATGGTCATAGACTCACAATTATTGCAAGGACATTCTGTGGCTAAGGTCTTTCTATTTTAAAATACAGGCTTATTCAATTTATGTTGTATGGCCTAGAGTTAAAGCAAGAAGGAGAAAATAGGAATGCAGTTTTACCTGTCAACTCTACTATTGGCACTTCCATTATACAAGTTTATTCTTTCCATGGCAAAGTGCCCAGGGTCCAGAAGAGAATATGAAAACAAAGAACTATGCAGTTATAATTGGTGAGGGAGAAGGCTGCTTTTTGTATGATCTTATGTGAGAAATAATTTATACTAGATATTTACTTAGGATTCTTGATTCTCTAAAGCATTTCATTGTCATAAAAATTTCATTTTTGTATAATTGCATATGGCTTTTCTAAATACGATGTGCAACGGTTATTTCCATTCTAAAATGAACTTCACTAGTTTGTCATCTGCTGATATGTCTTTCCTGATTATTTTATCACAATTGAGAAAATTGCTTGTTAATAATGGTTAGTGTCATATTTTCATAACCTTTAGGAAGTTTTATCAACTCATGCATTTCTCCTTGAACTGACGGGTCACTAGACATGAATGGCAATGCAACTTGTGCAAGCTATAGTGTATGAGTTTTTGAGAAAGAATTATTGTGATTCTTATGCCAATAATTAATAGACTGGCTGTATAATTATCTTTTATCTCCAGTCATTTTTTTATGGATTCTGCCTGACAAACACAGACGCCCATGCTCATGGTGGATCCAAGGATTATAGTGATTCTTATGCCAAGAATTAGTAGACTGACTGTGTAATTATCTTTTATCTCCAGTCATATAAAATGGATTGCTGCCTGACAAACACAGACGCCCATGTTGTTGGTGGGTCTGAGGATGGCTACATCTACTTTTGGGATCTGGTGGATGGTCCAGTTGTTTCATCATTTAGAGCTCATGCCTCAGTGGTACCTACTCTTACTTGTTTACTCTTTTGTTCAAATTTGTACTTTACAGCAGTAGAGAAAGTGTTTAATAGGGTCTCTGATTCAGGGACTGCGTGGTCTCTGTAATAGGATATTCTTTATGCTTTTTGAATTTCTCCCTAAGTTCTCTTAAAGACTCAATAGGGAAATTGCTGGTAAATATTAGACTTGCATACTGGACCTAGTCCAGTTCAGTCAAACATGGTCTTTCCTTGAATGACCCTGTGTCTTCGACTATTTGGAGGTTTGTCAAACAAGTTTGAGTAGATAGTGTTTGTGGTGAATAGATAATGCCCGTGGTGTTGTTTGGAGACATAAATATATTAAGATGTCAAATATTGAAATAATCTTTCTCCACTAAATAAGTGTATATCATAGACTTCCCTCTTGAGTGTTGTCCCAATTGGTATCGGAGTTCTCTTTTTTGAACATTAGTATTCATCATTTGTCTCAAACAGTATTTCACTGTTTACTTATATTATTATCCTATCATTCCATTCTTTTTTATTTATTTCTTCATTTTCATCCTCACATTATTATCCTGTCATTCCATTCTTTTTGATTTATTTCTTCATTTTCAGGCTCACATATATGTGTTTCTTTAGTGGGAAGGTTTGATGTATGCATCTAGAAAGTTCTATATGTTACTTTTGAGCATATCTTGAAAAATTTAACTGAGGATTGCCTTTTTCTTTCATGTAGAATCCTTGCTATTCTGCCTTATACACATGCTTATTTATCAACCGCTTTCATATTATTGAATTGTAGTTTTTGGAAAAATAAAAAATAAAAAATCTGGTAGAGGCGCTTAATCATAATATTTTTTTGGTCAGTAAATAGCTCCCCCAAAAAAATCATTTTCCTCTAATTTTAATCATTTCAAAGACATTATTGTCTTTTGAAGTCAGTTCACATGATTTTTTTCTATCAAGAATAAAGCAGGATGTTTTGCAGTCTTCTAATACATATTGCTACTTCATGTTTCTTCCATGTAGGTAACCAGTGTAAGCTATCATCCAAAGGAGAGTTGTATGATCACATCCTCCGTTGATAGCACAATTCGAGTGTGGAAGTGCTGATAGCTGCTTTTCTTTTCACCTTATGTTTCTGTGGCTTACCCAGATTGATGTGTATTAATTTAGGTTGGTCCTTGGCCATATTTCTTTTAGTCATAGTAGTATTATATTATACCTTTTTATTGACATTCAGGCCTTGAAATTCATGTCATTGTTTTGCCTCTGTATGTGATGCACGTTCATTTTTTATTAGGTTTTCTATGCAATAGTTTCTACAGATATTACCTAGACCTGCAACCTTTGGGATTTAAACGAGGTTAATCTGTCAAAGGTATTGTATAAAGGATATAAAAGATGGTGATGTCTGTCAAACCTCTTGTGCTAACTGGTTTGTTGCACAATCAAATGCAGATACAGAAATCTTTGAAGGCGAAATACTTGATGGAAAATTTGTCTCATTCCTTCTCGAAACACTGCCGGAAAACTCACAAAGGTCAACTTGTAGGCAGAGCATAAAAATGATGAATGCACACTGGTTCTCAGTTTTCAGGAGGTTTAGTTGATCACTTTTTAATATTTTATCTACTTATGTCTATTGACATAATGCACATTAAAATCTGAAATAATACTACAAAAGAACAAAAATAATACAGTTTTCTAAATATTTATGAGGTTCTTCGTTTTTTCATGTTCTCTATAGCTTTGCCAACTTTAGTTTTTTTTTTTTTTTTAAATGTTTAGCCTTCTATAAGGGGTTTCCAAGGTTTTTGGTAGGTCGTTACAAAGTATTAGTTTTATGAAATCAGTTTTTCTTTTACTCAATATATCTGGTGATTAATTTGGGAAGATTTCATTGAAATTGAGCTTGGTCAGAATTCAAAACTAAAGAGGTACACAATTGAACTAGTATATATAAAGGTAAAGTTAAAACACATTCCTTGCACCTGATATGCCAAAGAGCCATGCTAGCTTAAACGGGACCTTAAAAATAACTTTACTTTTATATCAACAACAAGGGTTTGTATTTCTTTTCTATTTACTTTTAATAATGTTAATTACTGTGTGTGCTTAAGGTACTGCACACATTGTAGCTCTTTCGAAATTAATGTCACTTATATTGTTTTTTGTTTTAATCTAGTTCTAACAACATACCTTGGCCCTAATATTAATGTCACTTTTATTGTTTTTTGTTTTAATCTAGTTCTAACAACATACCTTGTCCCTAATATTTGTATGGCATAAAGGAAGTGATTGAGATGTGTAGAAATGAAATAAAACATGCTACAATATAATTCTATAATAAATATACAACAAAACTAATGACTTGTAGATACAATGCACATACATGTATTCTGCACAACAACTAAATGCAATATATTATCGTTCGGACACTATCTCGACTAACTCCTCTATCAACAAGCATAACTCGATTGACAACATACTTAACTAAGGTAGTTGTGTATATATAGGTATGATGGGACCGATAGGTGATTGGCAATTACCTAACTACCACCAAACTATCCATATACATTTAAAATTTAAAAAACCCATACGTTGCAATGCATTATTACAAACACTTATATTGCCATGTACTCCCACATTGCTATGCAACAACACTTACATATGGCAACTCTTATTTATATGTATTATCAATTGTGTGCATGTATTCACATGCGTACGTTCACATTTTCATACAAACATGCATTGAAGCAGACGTGTCAAATCATCACCCTAAATCTATTCCCTTCTCTAGATTTATCGACATCCTCGACGATAAACCAACTAAATATTGGGGAGAGAAGCACTAAACATGGTACTTGAAATTCTTGTTGTGCTCCTTTTGCTTTTAGATGCTCTATACAGCTTTTGCAAGTGCTTGCACTCTAGACCACTACCAACAAAACACTATTTTCCTTTTTCTTGGTTCGCTTTGTCCAACCAAATGCATCATAAGTATGACTGGTAGTGCTAGTCACCACTTGTGTCTAGGGTCAAGGGGGTGGGAGCCCCCTTATAAGGTCAAGAGGCAACACCAAATTTTCTCCTTTTGGTGGCCTCCACTTGACTGGCAACACTCAAAATCATTTCTTAAATATTTAACTGCTACCAAATGGCCTTGTCAAAAGCCCCTAGATGGTTGTCTCAAACGACCTGCTTTTGATGACACGTGTAGATAATCATATTCAGAAGGTTGTGTTTTATGATCAACTTTGGACAATAGGCTCAAAGATACCATCCCTAGACGATTGCCTCCGAACGAGTCTTCTGGTCAACTTCAGACGAGTCTCCCTCAACAAATCCCAAACAATTGCCTCTATTGGCAAGTCTTGAACGAGGATCTCCGTCGATTGGGCGGGCCTAACGTCGGATGACATCCCCTCGAATGACAACTTGTTAGACAACGAATTAGATGGTAGCTTTCCAGATGACATGTTGGACACCCTTCTACCAAAAAATTTCTACCCCAACCTTTTGCGAGACGACTCCTTACCAAATGGCCTCTTGCTAGATGATTCCTTTCCTGACGATGATCAAACAATGACATATCCAAATGACAGATTAAGTTTGTTTTAGGAACACTTAGGCAATTTTCCTTTAGACCTCTCCATTCGTGGGCATCTTTCTTGATCTTGTCGATGACTTCTGTACTCTAGACCTTTAGTTGTCAAAACATTAGATGACTTATTTATTGTGATTGCTAACAATTAGATGACCAATTTCTCCCAGACGACCAATGACCTAACGACCATGCAACTCTCTTGGATGACTACCACTTGGTCCCATATAGCTAGACCATCTATCTTATCAGCTAGATGACGAGTCTACCATCTGCTTGAAGGTGGTGGGTTTGGCTAGATGGCTTGAAGAAGTCGTCCCCTTGATGGCCAGTGTGTCGTTTGCCAAGCGACCATCTTGTTTATCATCCAAATTAATATATGATTGCTTTCCTTGCTTGCCTTTATTGTGTGCTTGTCATACTCATTCCATACTACTTCAATGTTTGTAGAAGTTCCTCTGATGCTTTGTTGAATTGTCCCCTAGGTTGGGCATACTCTCCTTTTGCATGGTTGACCTACATATTGGCCTTGTTGTACCTGTCCCAAGAGCCAAAAAATTCAAAATTTGGGCCAAAGACCTAGGACATGGGCTACACGAATAGGGCCTTGGGCCAAACGACCTTATATGCCATTCTCTTCATCGTCTACACCACTCACTTTGTTGTTTGGATTTGAGACTTAATTTCTTTTTTCGGGGTATATCCGCGTTGTTGGCTTGGACAATTGGTTACTCTTCCTCTCCAATGTCCATTTTTTGTATGCAACCTTGAAACCCTTCAATTCCTTGTCCACTGTACATCTCTTTCTTCATTTGGACTACGAAATTGCTACTATTTTCCTTTTGATAGGTTTTTGGTTTCAACCCTGTTCTTGTCCTCCATTTGTAGAGAAAAGCATACAAAAGAAAAAATACCCAGTTTGCCACGATTTCCACTTGCATGTTTGAGATGGAGATATATGCCTCTAGTTGTATCTTTAGTGGCATCTCCAAACCTTCTTACACATCTTCCTATGTAGTCTCAACCACATGCATAGTTTCCATCGCCTATGCAATCTCAATTGCTACTTAGTCTCCACAACTCGCACAACCTCAATTGTCTATGCAATCAAGTTTTTTGTGCCCTTTGGTTCTTATCTAGGGCTATGAGTTTTTTCCAACCTTAATTGACTGTGTAATCAAGTTCTTTGTGCCCTTTGGTTCTTATCTAGGGCTATGCGTTTTCTCTGGCATTTTGAACCCTCTACACATTATTGATTCATCTTGACTTGTGGCACCTTGACATGCATGTGCGAAGTGCTATAAAAGATGACATCTTTGACACTTTCCTCAAAATGATAATTTGATATCTTCTCATACTTTGACGATTGTCACATTGTTGATGCCATCTCTCCTTGGAATAGTCTTCCTTTGTGTTTCATATACATATAACAATGATTTTATGTCCATATGTGCATTCTCCACATTGCTCATTCTCAGAGTCACCACTCGCTTCATTGGAGTCACTCTTCAAATTCATTGTCTTCGTTAATGTCAGCGTCATCCTAATTAAGGTGACCCCAACATATTAATGATGCCTTTACATCACTTTTTAATTTCAAGGTCCGTTTAAAGGGCTATTGATATGAAGTCAAAGGGACTTACCTAATTTTCTTAAGATATACAAGAAGGTCCTTCACGAACCACCTCTTCTTCAATCCGTTTGACATATCCTTCTTCACATAGGTAAACAACTCGTTCAACTTTTGGTTGTAGGATTGAACAAACTTCGTCTCACCGTTGTTTCATTTTATAATTTTTTTTTTTATTGAGTAAATACTCCTTATACATATACATATCCATCGTGAGGATTGAACCCGGGTCACATCACCGATAATGCAAGTGGCGTCCTTGCCGGTAGACCACATCACGCGGATGGACTCTCAATTATTTTAGAACAATGTAACTTCTTTCACAAAGGCTTCTTGTAACTCCTCCCAAGTCTAGTACTTACCCTCTAACAATCCCATGTACTAGTCCATTGTGATTCGTCTCAATGTACTAGTTCATTTATCTTCCCATTTGTTATAAGCAAAGATTGGCTACGATAAACTTTGCATCAATGTGTATATACAACCGATAAGCAAGAATAGAGAGGTCTATAATTACAAATCTTTCATAATTGTTGCTCATAACTCTTGGAACTACCTACAAGATTACATCAAATTTGTAACATTCCTCGATGTTACATCAATGCTTAGTCAAAGTACAAACAAGAAAATCTTAAAAAAATTCAAACACATGCAAGACACATTGTGAAAATGTTTGCACGTCGATCTACAATTGGACAAAATTGAAGATGTATGTTATATTCTTGAAGATGTTCATGAATGAAATGACATTGAACTTCAATATGCTTTGTGTGCTCATGAGTGCAAACAAGTTTCAAATTTTCTTGATTGTCACAATTCAAGATCGTTGTTGCTTATGTAGAATGCCTTGACAAGATGTGATGTAACTATATCACCTTGTAGACAACACCTACAACGCGATATTCAACCTCGATATAAATCGAGCAACATGTTGCTTCCTACTTCCCCAAGATATTAGACTGAATCCCAAAATGAACACATCCAGATGTGAATCTCATGTCAACAGTGGATCTTCCATTGTTTGCATGTAAATCCTTCTAAGAAGAGTTGATCATTCTTCTTGTACTCTAGACCATACTTCGTTGTACTACATATATACTCAAGTACCCACTTTGTTGCTTTCCAATGACATGCCTTTGGTTTTTGCATGAACTATGAAATATAATTGGTAACATAGTTGAAATCTGGTATGGTATAAGATGGATAAATGAGACTTTCAATTAACTAGCTATAAGATGGATAAATGAGACTTTCAATTTACCTATGGATATGGATTGTTTTAGGATAGTTGCAACCACATCTCCATCTAAGCTAGCCATGGGCTCGCAATCTGTCATCCATTACTCCTTGAGCAATGTCTTAACATACTTCATCTGTGACAAAAACATGATTCTTTGTTTGCCACACCTCAAAACCATGGCAATAATGCACAAGCATGAGATTAGTCAAGTCAAACAAATTTTTTCAACTCTCTTCTCTTCAATCAACTTCATTGAACTTCTAGTGATGACCAAGTTGTCGACATACACAATTATGATTATGACCTATTCTCCTTACCTTTTGAAGTATAGATTTAGATCATAAGGACTACAAATAAGTTAATGTTGCACGAGATTCTCATTGATCTTCACAACTACGCTCTAGGGGCATGCTTTAGTCCACAGAGAGACTTGATGAGTCTGCATACCTTCTTCTCCTGACCAGGTATGCCAAATCCCTCTAGCTACATCATGTACACTTTGAGGTCACCATTAAGGAATACACTCTTCACATCCATTTGGTTCAATTTCCATCCAAATTGAGTTGCCATTGCGGATACCACTTGAATAGTCTTGGTATTTATTTTTGGTATAACCCTTATATGCATAACCCTTCACGACAAGCTTTGCATTGTACTTGTTAATACTTCCATCAACTTTGTATTTGATCTTGAAAACCCTAATATGAAACTCATAATCTCAACTGATTCGAAACTCAAAATTTCGAGTTAAGGAAGATCATGAAAGAGTAATTAAAAAAAAAACAGATTATAACAAACTAGAACACAAATATATAAGCAAAATAACATAATGATTTTCTTGCTCAAAAATATAAAATACAATGAAATCAATCTCTGAGAAGATATGTGAGGCTATAACATTGCATCCATTAGCCATGATTTTTATAGTTAGAGGTGCATCTCTTTTTATACAAGAATTTGTGTTGGAAATCCACCATATGGTCACCAATAAGGAAATGTGGTGGTTCACCTTTCGTGAGTTAGGTCACCCAAATGGGAATGTGGCGAATCACCTTCCATGAGTTATAAAGTGCATATTAAATAAAAATTACATACACATGACTTGTCCTTCTGTTTTTTATCTTTTACTAAAGTGTCAATATTTGGCTATGGAAATATGAAAAGAGAAAACTACTATTTTTAATAAGTATTTTGTTTTATATTTGTTAGGGCCCCTAAAGCATCTTTTTCACAAACGTGTTGGCAACTCTATCGATGACAACATTGCCTACGAAAATTGTCGTTCTCTCTCTAATACTTCCAATGCTTCTTGAATGGATCAAAACGGAGTTTTGAGCAAAATGTTATGTCCCTAACAATGCGGTTAGAATTAAAAGAATATAGTTTCGAGCATTTTTTAACTTAAGGCCATGCCGTGAAAGGTCACATGCCTAGATCATTCCCATCCCTTGAAAAACAATGGTTCCCATTACATCAACTTTTGACATCAGGTGTAAAAATTATCTCTTTAATTTTTCATGAGCCATTCCCCTTGGTGACCAAGTTGTCTTTCCTTGACCGCTTTGTACATCTGAGTGGATTGCCTTCTAATAGTATTGGTCCATGTGTCAACAATCTGATCCTCCTCCACTGGTGCTAAATTATTTGGATTGAGTAATACGATGTCCAACTGTTCTACAACTACGATAGTGTTTGATAGAGGTGGATGATAGGGCCTAAGAAGTTCAACGTTGAAGATTGGATGCAAACCAAGATAAAATGGAAGATTTAATTTAAATACATTTTCTCCCACCTTCTTGGTGATGGTGTATGGTCCATAGTGAAGAGGTTTGATCTTCCTATGGGGTCTTGCAAGTCTCTTTTTATGAAGATGTAATCATACCTTATCTCCAACCTTGAATTAATGTGATAATGCTGGTCATGGGGTTTTTTTATTTTGTATTTGTCTTTTCCAAGAGGTCATGGACCTGTTGTTGGATGTGCTAAATTTGTTCCACAAACTATGCTGCATTTTTTGCTTCTTTTTGTTCATAAGGTGAGTACTAAATGGGTTGCATAAGGAGGGTTACATCAATGGGTTGGAACTCAAAACAAACATGAAATGGGTTGTGTTTGGTAGATCTATGTAGAGCTTGATTGTACCCATGTTGAATGTAGGGGAAGCTCTCATCCCATGTGCGTGGATGCTTGAAATTGTATATTCGAAGAAAATGTACAATCAATCGGTTCACAACTTCTATCTGGCCATCAATTTGAAGATGGAAGGTTGTGGACATGGTCAAGTTGGTGTCCATCATTCTCCATAGGATGGATAAAAAAATGCTCAAAAATTTGCTTTCGCTATAAGATACAATGGACTTTGGCAAGCCAAGGTTGAACCACACGACTAAAATAAAGCTTAGCAATATCCTCAGCTAAAATGAATTTCTTACAAGGAATCATGATAGCCATTTTTAAAAAACAATAAATTGCTCCTAAAACACATTCATTGCCATGCTTAGATGTGGGCAAACCTAAGAGGAAATCCATGGAGGTAGATTCCCAAGTTGTGGATGGCAATGGGAATTATCTATATAGTCCATGATTCTTGTTGGTTGGTTTGGCAATAGCGTAGGGAGAACATGACTTGATGTACCCTTCAACATTATTCCATATCTTGGACCAATAGAAGTATTGCCAATGTTGGATATAGTCTCTGCTTCTTGTTGGTTGGTTTGGCAACAATGTAGGAAGTACATGACTTGATGTACCCTTTGACATTGTTCCTTATCTAAGATCAATAGAATAACTTTTGAAGTAATGCCAACGTTTTCCATCCCAAAGTGACTTGCTACTTTGTTGAAGTGTGCTTCCCAAATCATCTTTGAGTGCTCACTAGTTGGTACATAAATATATCTCATGTGGAAGAGGAAGTTATCTTACAAATTAAAATTAGAAACATGTTTACCCACATGAAGAGCTCTATATGAATTTGCAAAATCAGAATCTACTTTTTACAAGGTGGAGCAATTGGAAGTATCATGCCCACAAGAATCAAGAATAGTGGTGAGTGCTATGATTGGAGGTTGGCTCAAACAATTTGTTGCTGAGTTGGCACTCCCTTTCTTATGCCTAATCATCAAATGAAACTATTGTAGACAGGGTTATGCATAAGCATGAAATATCGTAAATTGGCTCTATTTAGGATTTTCTATATTTTAAATTGGCTAAATTTGGATCCTTTCACAGGGGCCTATTCGCCCGAAAATTACGGGGCGAAAGTTTTTTTGGGGTAAATTCGCCTGCCATTGAAAATAATTAAAATATTTTTATTTTAATTCGTCGACCTCAAATTACAAATGATTTTGATATTCCCGTCCAATTCGCCTTCAAATTATAAATGATTTTTTATTTCTCGCCCAAATTGCCTTCAAATTATAAATGATTTTATATTTCTCGCCCAAATCGTCTCATATACTACCCGTATATATACTGTACTGGGTATCGATAAACATACATCGAAAATACTGTAACTCGAAAGTAGCTCTAAAACAACGAAAAACTTGACAAGGTTGCATAAGACGATCGGTTGCAGAAGTGTCGATCGACATTCATCTATCGGTTGCAGAGGTTTCGATCGGTTGTAGATTTGTCGATCGACATTAGCTTATCGGTTGTAGGGGTTGTCAATCGGTATTTGTCTATCGGTTGTAGAGGTGTCGATCGACATTTGTCAATCGGTTGCAGAGGTACCAATCGACATTTGTTAGTCGGTTACGTCACCGTGTCGATCGACATTAGTCGATCGATTGCAGAGGTGTCGATCGAAAACAGGTTATCAATTGCATGGATTTTCGATTGGCAATTGTCTATTGGTTGCAGACGTGTTGATCAGTATTTGTCAGTAGATTGCAGCACCGTGTTGATCGACATTAGTCAGTCGGTTACAGAGGTGTCGATCGGTAGCAGGTTATCGATTGCAGGGACTATCAATCGACAATTGTCTATCGGTTGCATAGGTGTCAATCGACATTAGTCTGTCAATTGCAGGACCGTGCCCATCGGCATTAGCAGGTCGGTTGCAGGGACTGTCAATCGATAATTGTTTATCGATTACAGAGGTGCCAATTGACATCAGTGGGTCGGTTGTAGAGGTGCCAATCGACATTAGTCTGTCGGTTGCAAGGTCGTGCCAATCGACATCAGGTTTTGTCGGTTGTAGAGGTGACGATCGACATTTGTCTATCGGTTACAGAGACAGTTGATAGACACTTGCCTATCGGTTGCAGGGATTGTTGATCGGTATTTGTCCATCGGTTGTAGAGGTGTCAATCGTTATTAATATGTCGGTTGTAGGGCCGTGCCGATCAGCATTTGTCTATCGACTGCAGAGGTGTGTCGATCAGTTCAAGCTGATCAGTTGCAGAGTAGTGTCTATCGATATAAGCCGATCAGTTGCAGAGCACTATCTATTGACACAAGGTTGCAGAGACGTAGTAATCGGCCTAAGCCAATCTATTGTTGAGAAGAGATTGTTGGTAAAAGCCGATCGGTTGCAGAGGATTCACGACTGAAAAATTGAAAGGGTATTTTTTTTTCATTGTTCTTTTGTCCAAATCTATTTTTCTTTAGTTTCATAGGCAGTATAGGTCAACTATATGTAATTGTGGTAGACAACTATCAATGTCATCTGGATGTGTGTTAGGACAATTTCTCTTGTCAAATCTGCTTCTCTCTTAGAGTATGTTTCATAGGCAGTGTGTAAGCACTATATGCAACTGTGGTCGATAAGTATCCATGTCATGTGTCTTAGGAGCATTTTCTTGTCATACTGCTTCTTGTCTTTCAGATGTCATTCTACAGGGCAACATAGGTTCGTCTTGAGGGATGTATGCTATTTTCCTTCAATTTCATATACATTTCCTAACATCTGAAGGGGATGTTTGCTATTTTTCTTCAATTTTATATACATTTCCTAACATCTGAAGGGGGATGTTTGCTATTTTCCTTCAATTTCATATACAATTCCTAACATCTGAAGGGGGATGTCTGCTATTTTCCTTCAATTTCATATACATTTCCTAACATCTGAAGATTTTTCTTTACAGATACAATGTTACCTAGTGAATATGGAAAGAAGGGAGGCCAATCTTCTTGTAAAAAGACAATTCTGAAATATTTTACACAAATATCAAAATGCAATGAGGCATCAATCTCTACATATTCTACACAACTTGTAGGTACAAACACCTTTTACCATCAAATGTTTAATATTTCTGTTCTTCTTAAATGTAAAACCTTTCTCTATCAATAGATAAATGGTTTTTTGCTTATTTACCTCTTTTTAAATGCATTGCAAAACTGTATTATGTTAATTCTTTAAAATAGTGCATTTTTTACTTCAAAAAATGATAGAGAACATCAAACATTGAATGCAGTAAACATTGTCGACCCTGATGTGCGTTCACTCGAAGATATTCCAGTAGATGAGATAGGACCACATGATAATTTTTCTAATAACAACATTCAAAAACCACTTTAGGAAATTTTCAATTCAGACGCATCAATCGAAAAAGAAAATGACAGCACAATTGAAATTCAGACCTCTGGGGAATATTGTAGTAGAAAATCTAAACATCAAAAGATAAGCGAGTGGACTATTGGAAGGGATTTTAAAAATGAATGGGCAAGGTTATACCCCTTTATTGAGTGAGATGAGAAACTGAATGTGTGTAAATGCATTATTTGTACATGGAAGCTGGGAAAAGATCATTTATTGCAAAATAAGAAAGACACAATAGAAAAACACTGTGGGAAAGTTTACCTCAAAGAAATATGAAGTGATGGAACAATTAACAGATTTCATAGGTGGAAGGATGCAACATAATGTGTGCATGTGAGATATGCACTTGAATATGAAAAAACAAAGAAACAAAAACAAACTCTCATTGAGAAGGGTGGAACAATCGAGGCACAATTTCAAATATTTAATAAGACTGTATTAGCCTCAAAGAAATTACAGTTTGCTATTGTATACAATATTCTAAAAAAAGGTTGACCCATGTCTGATTTTGTTGATTTTAAGGAAATTCTTCAACTAGCCGATGTATAAAAGCTTACCAGTTCACATTGGTCAGATCGAAATGGTTGGGAAATGGAAAAATGTCTATCACTTGTTGAGAAGGAAGATCTGAGAGAGAATGTGAAACAAGCCAAATTTATTTCACTTTCTATTGATGAGGTAACAACTGTTAACACATCTTAGATTTGCATACATGTTTACACATTCAAAAATCATTTGAGACAACCACATTTACTAGCACTACATAAGATGATTGAAAATTGTAATGCGGAAAACATTTATAATATTGTTGTAACCAGTTTAAAGGATATTGCTGGAATGGATGAAAAGGAAATTGCCACAAAGTTAATTTGTGTTGGAGCTGATGGTGCGGCTACAATGCAAGGACAAATGAATGGTCTTTGTGTTAGGCTTCAGACTTCCATTGCCTCATATGTGATTCCTATTCATTGCATGGCTCATCAAATGAATCTTGCATACAAAATTGTGAGCAATTTTGATAATGTAGCCAGAGTGGAAGAACTCATCCGCGAAATACACTCATACTTTTCATTCAGTCCAAAAAGGTTTGCAGAGTTTCAACAAATTTCTCTAGTTGTAACTGAAGGCAGAAAAATGTTAAAAGATGTGGAAACCAGGTGGACAGTTTATATTGTCAATTTCATGAGGATGAGAAAAAAAATATGTATGATTATTGACAGGATTTATTTATCCGAAAAATATTTTGAGGATCCCAAGTTTGATAGTTGGAATACGTTAATCAATGTCAATGAACCAAACAACTTTTTAAAGTTCAACATCAACGATAAATTTGTATTGTTATCCATGAAAAGTTGATTCCTCTATATTGTTTTGAAAAGCGATTAAATACACTGACAGATGATGTTGAACAAGTACTCGTTACACATTATAGATTTGATGAGGTTTTGGATATCACTAAGAACAAATTAAAAAGAATTGCAAATGCATTAGCAAGTGAAATAAGAGATCGTTTTAAGATAGATGAGACACTTGAGGCCATGGCTGTTGTTAATCCTAATTTTTAGAATCCTTGTGGTGACCATAGTAGTAGAAATGAGTTGTTTGTAAAATATATGGGCAATCTTATGACACATTTCTCTAAAAGTGTGGAAATAAATGACATTGAAATCAATGGTAGTCTAAACAAATATCTTTTGAGACATCAATAAACCAATTTTGGAATAACAATGGATACACATATTGCACAATTTAAAAATCCACATGAGACTGGTTCAATCACACATTTCTGAAAAAAATTGTATCGAAGTAGTGTCTTACAAGATACTATGATTGAATACTTTAATTTATATTAATTATGTCAGACAATGATTTTGGGATCTGTTGAAGACGAAAGGGTTTTTAGTGCATTAAATTTTGTTAAATCAAAATTTCGTAATAGGTTGGACAAAAATTTGGAAATTTTTTTGAGAATGTATGTGTCATCGTACGAGGTGGGTAAGTTTCCCTATGACAGATCAATGACATATTGGAAGTCCCTGGCAGAAAGAAGAGGTCTCTTTAATATTATTGATAATGACGAAAATGATTCATCTAGGAGTGATGATGAGATTATGGAAACACAAAATTCACAAATGATTCTCGGTTCTTGTGGAGTAGTCGATAACGCTTTGTATCAACTTCCATAAATTTAAAAATTGCAATGATTATATGACAATTTCATGTAATCTAAGTTTTTTAAAATTTGAAATCATTTTGTAAAATTTTAGTGATTTGAATAAATTCATATTATCAGTGATTTTCCGTATTTGATATCATTTATAAATGTCAATGATTTGAAAAGTTACATGTTATCAAAAAATTTTTGTATTTGATTTGTTGTAAAATTTTAGTGATTTGAAAAAATCATTTAATCATTCAATTTTCAATTATTATGCATATTTGCTTTTTGATGATATGGACTGTCTATGTTTTCAAAATTTATGATTTAATATAACTTTGAGTTATTTGAAATTTTGAAAACCATGAATACTTAATGATGCTATGTTATTGAACTAATTGTATATGTTAACAAAACATAGTTATTTTTCCTTTGACTTTAAATGTATGTTTGTATGTATCATTAGTATCATAAGTTGTATGATGTGACAAAATATAGAGATTTTTTATGGTTTATACTTTGTCATTGAGTTAACCTTGTATACATACATAACTACTAAATTTTTTTCTACATATGTATGAAAAAAACATGTAGTATAGTACTCTAGATATGGAAAATGAAAATTTAAACCTATGCATAGATATATCCATTGTAAACTCACTCTGAAATATAAAAACAATATAGCATAATATAAATTACCATATTCAATTTTATACAACTATAATGACTATGAATGCACTGAAAATTGAAACCCATTCATAGCTATATCCATTGTAAACTCACTTTGAAATATAAAAACAAAATAGCATAATACAAATGACCATATTCACTTTTATACAACAACTATAATGACTATGAATAAACTAAAAATTGAAACCCATGCATAGATATATACTTTGTAAACTCACTTGAAATATAAAAAAAATATCGCATAATAGAAATGAAATTACTCACTTTTATACTACAACAAGAATGAATATGAATAAACTAAAATTTAAACACATGCATAGATATATCATTCATAAAATCATTTGAAAATTGAAATATAAAACAACATAGCATAATATATGGAAATTGAAATTTAACCCTTTCATTAATATCTCCATCGTAAACTAACATTGAATATGAAAACAATATAGCATAATAAAAAAGACAACACTTTTCTATACAACAACAAGAATGAATTTGAATAAACTAAAAATTTAAACTCATTTGAAAATTGAAATATAAAAACAACATAGCAAAATCCACAAGACAAAACGTATTTTTATATCACAACATGAATAACATTGAATAACATGTAAATCTATATCTATGCATATATTCTACGTAAACTCAAGCATATTTGAAACACCATAATACTTAAGAGATAAAAATAACAAAATAATAAATGTAAATAGTGTAATAGTAAAATAATAAAAGAAAGTATCTTGTTTTCCAATGAAAATATATGAAATGTCTTAAAATTGTTTTTAAAATTTATTTTTTCACTTCAAAATATTTTCCCCCTTCTTCCACTCCTTTTGCCTTCTCAATGACTTCCACAGTCTCCATACCAACGATCCCTCCCTCATCTTTCCCTTGTTCAGCTCCTTTTTCCTCATCCACTACTTCCACGATTATCACATTCTGCATTTCGACGACTCTTTTCTCAGGCTGGGTAACAGTACTATCAATTGCTCCAAAATTGACAAGGATATTCTCAACATTTTTCATTCCATTGAGAAGGGTCTTTTCTTCTTTGCCAACATCTTCAAATGTTGGTCCTTGAAATTCTTTGCCCTTATCCTTAAGCAGAACGTCAGGATCCAATCCATTGCGGATAATGATTTTCTGCAAAATGTTTTGTCGAACTGATTCCTATGCTCTTTTTCATTGCCATGGAAGTGTTTAAGAACTCCTTTGCTAGTCATGCAGGTTTTGAACCTGCTTCTTGAGATTTTCATACTTTACCTACAAAAAAGGAAAAAAGTTAATCGACATGAAAAGATAATTACATTTTAAAAAAGAGAACAACAAATTTTTGAACACAAAAGTGATTAAGTCAAACCTCAGCAACATTCTTTGCAGCTACAACAACAACATTTTTCTTATCACTTGCCCATTCATTGTAATAAGCTTGGGCCTCGTCGTTTATGTTATCCAATCTGTTCATCATAAACTTTAAAATTTCATCTGTGTATGATGTATTCACCTTCAAAATTACAAATTTTACTTGCTATAGCAGAGCCTCCATATTTTTAGGTTCATTTTCAACAACAAAAACTTTTCTCTCTTTTTGAAAAATTATTGTATTGGGCATTAATTTCCTTTATCAACACCTTAGCCCGATACTCCCATTTTTTTATTTCTGTTATATCTGGAAGTAGCAAATCCTTAATTGTAAATTCAACGTTATCAAAAACCAAATATTTTTCTAAAAAATTTATTATTTAATCCTCATGTCCAGGAGGAGCCTGATGGGTGCTTCTTTCCCTTGGAGGAGATTTGCTTGAACATTTTGCACCTTCATTTCCTTTGTCTTGAAGCAATTTTGATAGTTGAAATTGAGTGGGTGTGTTATCTTGCAAAAAGTAATATTTATCAAGTGGAACATCATCCAACCCAGTACCAGAAGCTTTCGGTACATCCTTAAAAGTAAAATTATTAATAGAAATATGGTTGAATTTGGAAATTTTTTTTGATGCTTCTCTCTCTGAAATTTGTTGTGTTGCTTCTCTTTGTGGCCTAGATGGAAGAATGTGTTTTCCAACTGGGAAGCATTGACCTCGCATTTGAGTTGGGTGTTGTGGAGGAGGGGGCAAAATTTGTTGATTTTGTTGATGAAATTATTGCAAGGGACCTTAAAACATAAAAATAAAAATTAGTTATAAATTTTGTGAAGGTAGAAAATAAAAACTAGTTATAAAATTAAATTATGAAAATTGGTTGCAAAATTTGTTATAACACTTACCGGTAGAAGAAAAAACATCTTGCGTAGCTGCTACTACAAATGGAATATTGGCATGCTATACATATAAAAAAAAAAAAAAAATTAAAAACAGTAAAATTTTTGTAAAAAAATTGTTTCGGTAGTAATTAAAACTTACTCCCAAAAGATGAAACCTCATGCACAACTACGCCCGTTGGCAATGGACGTGCAGACGCAAGTGGAGATTATCAACGATCATGAGAACTAGATCTTCTATGTTTCCTTGATGATCTTCTCCTTAGCGGTGGTGTTGCTTCCTCCGCAGGTGTTTCAAAGTCTCTTGATTCCTTTGGATTATAACCTTTGACAACAACATCCCGCTTTGAAGAGGAAGAGGATGCCCTTTTCCATGTTTGGTATAAAATGTCAAAATTACAAAAAGACAAACAATGGAAAAATAAAAACATTTACTTAAACATTAACAAAAAAATTACCTGAACCAATTGTTCTATCATGGCTAAATTGACTAGGGTTGAGTGCCAAGATGTTGGTACTGGAGCGTTCTGTAAATTATGAAAAGATTCATAAAAAAACAATAATATAATTACATGTGTTAACTGTCGATGAGGATGAAGCGTGGGTTTTCACATTCTCTATTTCCAATCTGATCTGATTTGAGACATAGGTGCACTAGTCGAATTTTTGGTGTGCAATACAACGAACCAAATATGCTAAGGCCCACATCAGAATTTCTGTCGGCCTTCCTTACAGAACGAGTCTAGCAAGGAAGAATTTGCAACATGCTTGAAGAAATTTATTTTCAATCGCTTGTACGGTCAAAACCCTTCTAGACTTGGTGTACGTAACTACAAAAAAATAAAATTAGTAATTGTACACCACTGACAAGAATTTAAATTCAATTAAATAAAAAAATGGTTATACCTTGAAAATATTCTGACTGCACTTTGAAGTTGGTCTCCAAGTAGAGTTTGTTATCATCAGTTAATTGGTATTTGGAAGTGACAGACTCAACACCAGCATGCGATAATGCTCTCCACCAGTTTAATGCTCGTATCGAAATGCGACATTGAAACTAGACCCCGAAGACCAGAGTTCGTGACCCAAGACATGTCGTGACCCATTGTTGATAAAATTTATGAAATTAGGGGGCAAACTAGGTTCTTATAATTAACTTTAAATATTCCAGGGGTTGTAGGAGATGCCATAGGGTATACAAGTATGGATAAGAATATACCATCGAAAAGGTTTCAAATGAGAGAAAAATGGTTAAAAAACGCTTAAAAATTAAGGTAAATTGTTAAAACTAAGATAAAAGTGGAGGAAGAGTGTTCATATTGCGTTAAAATGAGAGGAAAAGGGGTAAGAAAGCATTAAAACAAGAGAAAAAGGGGTAAGAAAGCTTTAAAACAAGAGGATAAATGTTAGAACTGTGATAGAAAAGGTAAAAAAATGACTGTTAATTTCCTTTATATAGACTTTTTTGGATGCAATCATATCTTGGATGGGTGACACGTGTTCTCTGTATGCAATCATTTAATAGATGGATGACACGTGGTACAGATGCACCGTTGCTACCGATGGGAACTCGAGATTTTTGCAGCACATCGACACACATGCAACAAATCGACATGCATCCAATCATCACGCTTGCAATCGATCGGTATACCTGCATCAGATCATCATGTCTGCAGTCGATCATCATGCAACTGACCGACATGCAACCGATCGTCATGCCTGCAACCGATCATCATGGTTGCAATCGATCAATAATTTAGTGGCATATTGTCATGCCTACAGCCGATCGTCATGGCTATAATCGATCATCATGAATGCAACTGATTGTCATGTCTACAGATCATCATGGTTGCAACCGATAGATATGGCTACAAATGATCATCATGGCTGCAGTCGATCATCATAGCTGCAACCAATTGGCATGGCTGCAACTGATCGTCATAGCTCCAATAGATAGTCATGGTTGCAACTGATTGTCATGGCTACAACCAATCGTCATGGATGCAACCGATCGATATGGCCCTAACAAATAGTCATGGCTGCAACTGATCATCATAGCTACAACCGATCGTCATAGTTGTAATTGATTGACATGGCCCCAACAGATAGTCATGGCTGCAACCGATCATCATGGTTGCAACCGATCATCATGGTTGTAACCGATTGTCATGGCTGCAACCGATCAACATGGCTGTAATTGATCGTCATGGCTACAATCAATTAGCATAGCTACAACCGATTGGTATTTCGTTAGTCGATCGTCATGCCATTGGTCATCATGTCGGCCTAAAGTATTTCATATCAGCCTAAAGATTCTAAGTATGCCATACTTTTTTAGATTTTACAACCGATATTCATAGCCCCCAACATAGAAAAATTTGCCATGCTTTAAATTTTTTTTGAGAAAAATTAATGAAATTCGCCATGGTTTGAAAATTTTTGGAGACAAATAAATGCAATTCGCCATGTATACTTCTACAAATTTTATCAAGATTCCAAGATAATTCACCTTGATTTTATAAATAGATTTCGGGGTCAACCCCTTATGCATAACCCTGATTGTAGATATGTGGCCCACTTTTGATGTCTTTCATGTCTTAGCTTACTTCATGTCTGAATGAAATCCTGAGGTCTGTGATCTATATGGATGATGGTTTTCTTACCCAAGATGTCGTGCTTCCATTATTTACATGCTTGGATAATGGTATAAATCTCTTTGTCATATGTGGGGTATTTTTGAATTGCTTTATTGAATGTTTCATTGTGATAGACAATTTGATGCCCATGTTGTGTGAGAATAACTCTTAATGTGTACTCTGATGCATCAGTCATTACCTCAAAAGGTTTATGTAGATCAGGTAGGGAAAACAAAGGAGTTAAACACAATTGGTCTTTCAAGCTCTCAAATTTGCTCTGTTATGTATCTCCCCAATGGAACTTGGATTTAGCACCTTCTTTGGTCACTTGGTGTAGTGGCTAAGCAATGTGTGAGAACCTTGATGCAAATGTTCAATAGAAATTGGCAAGACCGAAAAGGCTTTGAAGCTCTGTTAGAGTCTTTGGGGTAGGTGTAGCATGGTGATGAGTACTCCAACGTTTGGAGGAACAAATATGATAGATTTCAGGAGTCAACCAAAACTACAATCATCACTAACTCCTATTTTTATGATAATTGTTGCAACTCTATTTATATGACTGTCACTTGAACAATAAGCCACTTGATCTACGTGAATGACACTCACTCGAACGATAATGACTCCAATTTTACAACCTTCATTGACAAGACTTGTATGGTACTCTTTAATGACACTCTCGATGACACTCCTCGTACACCATGCTAGACTACAACTCCTGGTTCTAATATACACACTGAACTTTATAGATATATTGGGCTACAAAAATAACTTCACATATGATATACATAGTCACATAGATGAAGGAATAATGGTTATTGCATTACTTATACCTATATGATACTTTCCAATGCTACAAATGAATGATTTGGATACAAATATAGATACAGATACCCATGATTCCCATGATACTCATGATACCTACACAAATGAATGAGGGACCCAATTTATCCTCAAGGGTTGGCAATTAACAATTGTCACCTAGGACACCTCATCTAACTACCCTCAATTTGCACATTTTACTTACATAAATTAGCCCTACAATTACAAATATGGTTATTTAATTTTTATATTATCATCCTTGACATCAATTAACCTTACACTATAAAATTACATGTACATTTCATGTACATTTGCACTTATTTGACTATTTGCATTAATTTATTTAAGGTTGTTCAAAAAAAGATCCTACATTTGTCCTCCCCTTTAACTTGGTTGATGTTGACTCAAGCTCTGCTCCTAGGGACTTGGGATCTATTGATGTTGAGACATACAAATGGGTACACTTTCAAGCTCCTATATTTGTAGCTTCAAGTCCTCAGTATCTCCTTTCATTTGTTTGGCATAGCCTGGTATCAAACCCAATGTAGGCCATGGTGATTTGACCATTGCTCAACATCTTCTAGCCTAGACTTCAACTTAGCTTCCCTCTTTGTAGCTTCAACCTTGGCTTATTTCCTAGCTGCTTCTATGGATTTCTTCACTGCTCCTACTTTCCTTCTTATTGCAATTACCACATGCTCATCATTATTTGCTATCAACTGATCTTAGTGAGAAACTTGAAGGTTATTTTCTTACAACAATTGCTCCCTCATTGTACATTTAGATTTTAGTTGTGAAATCAATTGATTTTATTCCTCTTGTGCCTTGTTTTCCTCAACTTGATGCTTTAATGCTACTAGTTATGCTTTGAATCCTCCTGCACTTGCAGAATTTGTGCCTCCATTACCTACAATTGGTTAGCCTATTACTCCTTTAGCTTTAGGTTGGAAATTGTTTGTTGGAGTTTTTCCAACCCAACTAACCATTGAATCAAGTATACCAAAAATTTTATTCTAGCATATGATTTCACCAATTTAGGTGTAAGTTAACATACTTAACATCTAATTCCTCCTCTAGATGGGTTACCAAACTTCCTTCATCCACATATACTCTTGTTGGATGTCGATAGAGTATTTGAGTCCATTTTAGCAGATTCTTTACTCCTAATATTTTTTTTATACTACTAGCCTCTAGCTCCTATGGATTTCTAATGAATATCGACAAGCTTCTTTATCCACTCTTTGTATCAAGCCCAGTACACCAACTTGCCTAGCTCATTCTCCATCTTTAGCTACCAACATCTCCATTCTCTAATACAACCAACATGAAACTCAGTGCACACTCTATCCAATGCTCAATTATTTTCTAAAAAAATATATCAACCTGCTCATCAATACTCTCTCCTAGGACTAGAGGTATTCTCAATTTTGGTATTTCCAAAAGCAAATGTTCACTCATCTCTTTTGCTAGTTATATATCAGTGTCATATTTGGTGGTGGTCTTCTACCTATCCTCTCCATCATGACCTATTAGGTTGATTCTCTGTTTGACCATCTTGTCTTCTTGTATCTGTTGGTCCACATCAGTAGTTCATCCTTCTTCGATCATTGTGCCTTGTCTCCTTTGCAAATCTTCTTATAGCTAGCTAATTTCACATTTTTTCCATACTATAAACTTTGATGCATTCTATTTTCCCTTATCCATTCTTTCTTCTAGCATAGTTGAACTAGATGTCATCTCTTATGTTGTAGATGTGATCTCAATATGCGTGTCTTCATCCAATGGAGGTGATCCACATGTATCCACCTGTTACACAGACTACATAGGCATATTATCAAAACTTTTGGGCAAGTTGATATTCTCTACTTACACACCACCTTCAAAATCTCCTTCCACCTGTGGTGATGCTTGCACCACATCCACTACAGTTTGAATTTCCTAATCCAAATATACAATTGTTAGTTCCTATGCCAATTGCATAGTCCTATGATTTGGTTGTTGTGCTTTTCTCTCCTATGCCTGTACTACCTATGCAATAGAATCCTTTGGATATTGTCCACCTATTATAGCCTTGGATTCACTCTATTGGCACATGAACTAGTACCTATAGTACCTTGCACAATCTGACTCCTTGGATGTGTAGAAACCTCCTCTTACACTACCCTTGTGGCACTCCATGCATATTGCTCTTACCCTCCACTACTTGTTGTTCACTACTACCTTATTCTATTGTGGTCTGCTGTGGAGGTTATCTTTGTGATTATTGTCGATCCTCCTGTTGATTTTGCAGTTGGAATCCCGTCTACTATTGCTCCAACCTCCTATGATGTTTATCTCTTCGTATTAGCTCCTCAACATGCGATTGCTCCTAACTTCCTTTGAATCCATAATTCCCTTGCCTCCCAAGGCTTCTTAAACATTTTTTACTTAGGATTCCATTCTTCCTCTTCACCAGAGTGCTCAAATTTTTTAGCAGTATCACATGAACCCATCTAAATATGCTTAGTGCATACTTTGGAATCACTCAATGGGAATTCAACCATGAAAATTGTAGTTTCTCCTAATTCACAATATTCATCATTAATGTAATGATGTGGAAATACACTAATTTTTTTTATGTGCTGCATTAGATAATTCTTGATACAAATCAAAAATTATAATTCCTAGTTATATGCTATACCTGTCAGTTCCTTCCATGTATGGTATGAGCCAAGTGGGCATATCCAAGGCTTGTTGTTATTCAAAGAGTTTTGACAATCATCTTCATGGTGCATTATAGTACCTTTGACTTTAATTGTTGTATTATCTATCTACGGATTTTGTGCTTCAATAATTTTTCCATATCCTTTGGCCTAAGGTCGGTAACCTTGTCCATCAAATTCTTCCATCAATGCAAATTAAATACCTCCTTCACAAGTATTTACAAATTTGGAAATCTAAAAGTCCTTCAAAAATTTCCACGAGAGAATACTACCCATATCTCTTGGTCACCAATCATAACTCTACTCAAATGATGCTTTGAATCATATGTTTGAAGGATTTTTAGCAAGAATGACTTGAAAATATTCTTGTCAAAATTGGGAATCTACAAGATGTGATGCACACCCCAATTCCCAAATGTAATATTTAATGGATGTTCTAGTGGATTCTATTGATATCAATTCCTATAAAACTCTCCTATTATATGCTTCCATGATATTTCTTGTAAGGGTATTCACATTATTTTTCTCCCCTTGTCTCTCTCCCTTTCTTGAGGTGAAGCCTCCATTCCTCTTTCTTCTAGAGTGTTGTTTCTCACTCTGATATTTTAATCTCTATTGTGTTGTCTACTCCTATCCTGATTGACATACATACCACAATATCTCTTACACGTGTTCAAAAAGATCTCTCCTAGGATCAACTCTGATGCCCTATCCCCATGATCGAGTTTCTAATTCCAACACTGGTTTAGGTGGAACTCTCCTTTATTGTTATTTTTCCACACACTTAATCCTTTCCATAATTCCTGGTTGTTTGTTCATCGTGTGATTCTAGAAAATTTTACTGCAACCTCTTATTGTGCTTGTATGGTCCCTATTTTTTACACCTTGGCTTGTACAACACCACAATTAGGCTTCAATTTGTATGCCACCAACTATTTACTACCTTACATGGCAACAATATTTGCTTGTATGGCTCTACCATGCATTCTCTTTACTTGTATGATGTCACTACTTGTACGGTAGTATTCCATACATGCCACCGCTTGTACAATACTCCCTTGCATGATTTGTATGACAACCCCCTTTGTAGTTTTTCCTTATACACACAATGCCTGCATCACTTTGTTGTACACCCTTAGGAATCCATCCATTTGTGTGTGACTTATATGATGCTCACTTCATCCTTATACAAACTTTGTACTCCATCTATATAATTCTCTCTACAACTTCATAATCCCTTTGTTTGTGCATTTGCAAATTTGATTCTTCTTTTGCATTCATCTGTATGACTCATATAGTTAATACACTTGCAGTTTTAGCTATCTACAATTTTCATCTGTTGTGCCATCCTCCCAATGTATTCCTTCTTAACACTATGGCTTCTTCCTTAGGGTATGTTAGTTTAGTTCTCCACTCTCCATTGGAAACTACCATACATTATGGTCTTCCTTAGACATTGATCAATGGAATTCTCATGCCAACCCAATGTGTGTATTTATAATATGGTGGAGAGGGGAGTATAGTTAGCGTCCATGCAATAAGTACCTCCTGGAAATGTGCCACTTCGTCATCTTTGCATGTAACTAAACATTGCATTTTTTTCTCCTTTTTTAATATGCATCTAATTTTATTGTCATCACCTCATTCATATGATGACACAAATATTCACTTGAACTGCTTGTTTTGTTGATGAATTTTCCTCCTTGTTTTCCTCCTAATGGTATAGTGTTTCCCTCAACCTAGGCATTGTAAAATTTTTAACTATATGAGATTGTGCATTTATATGACCATGTGTCATTGGTGTCTTTCTTGTACTATAGTCCACCATACAAGCCTCACTTGTACAACCACATCGAATTGTACAACTTTTTTTGCATTTTACAAGGTTCTCCATTTATATGACAATTTGTTCTACAAGCCTCACTTGTATGGTAGTGCCTACCGATTATATGATAGTCTACCGTACAAGTACAAACTATTTGATTATTTTCCATCTATCCTTCACTTGTATGCCACTCTGCCCTACCTCTTTTTCTATTTTCTTTTCATCATTGTTCATTCTGCCTTGTTTGTTTTGGGTGGCCAAACTATGCACTTCTTGTTTATCTTTGTTGTCACTTTCTTCACAATAATATTTCAAACTTAGATGCATCTCTATTCACTCTTCTCGAGCAACCTTCCATGACTTGGGACTATCTACTCTTCACTTTAGACTATCTAAGGTCCATTGAATGTCTCTTATTTCTAAGTCTCCTAGAGTGACAACCAAGAAGTGGTCCTAACGAGCCAACTTGATGGCCTTGTTTATTTTGGATGGCCAAACTATGCACTACTTCTTGTTTGTATTTTTCATTGCCTTAGTCACCATGGTCTCTTAAACTTAGATGCATTTATATTCACTCCTCCCAAGTGAAATTCCATGACTTGGGACTT
Source organism: Wollemia nobilis (assembly GCA_028583015.1). NCBI lineage: Eukaryota > Viridiplantae > Streptophyta > Pinopsida > Araucariales > Araucariaceae > Wollemia > Wollemia nobilis. Next base: position 2,580,701 of record JAQPPZ010002143.1, on the reverse strand, counting down.
ACTCCTCACTCCAGACTGTTTAAGGTCCATTTGGGGTCTCCTATTTCCATGTCTCCTAGAGTGACAACCAAGAGGTGGTCTTGATAGGCCAACCTAATGGATATGCAATATTTGGTTGTTTCTCATGTGATCAGAGAGAGTCCTAATGATACAACTTGTTGACTACATGAACTAGGGCTATTTGGATGGACATATAACATGAAATCCAAAAAAATAAAGTGTAGGCAGACTAACTGATAGTTGGGTAGATATATTCACCTGAGCTTTCACGTTATATGTATTTAATATTGAGTAGTTAACTATTTTAAAACACATTATCCTATCAAGTTTCTATAATTTTATTGTGTTTTTATCCATCATCTCTTCCAACTAGAAGGGTCCAAGTCACAAGATCTTCAACTTACCTGGCTTGATCTCTAACTTGCTATTGAATTTCAGTATCAATTCACATGGCTTCAACTTTATTTTTCTTAGGTGCTTGTCATACCACAACTTCCTCCAATGTTGGGTAATATTTGTTTCCCACTGCATCATCACCCTTTTTTCATCTAGTTTTACCAATGTGCCTAGCCTCTCTTCTAGGATATCATAGTCACCAATATGGTTTTGTACTGCCACTCTTAGACTTGGTACAAAGAAATCCATTGACACAACTACCTCTTGATCGTACATCAACTAAAATAGTGTATGATTCATTATTGGCTTGAATGTTATTATGAACACCTTCAAATCCACATGTATTATAGATTATAAAAAATAAAATCATATTTTTTACCTTTACTTATCTATTTGCCCTAGGGTAGTGTTGGTCTGGCTTTCATACGCACCCCCGCGAAAATATGGGCAGGAAGCCACTGGAGACACCCACGGGACGGATCCCACTCACTTTAGGATCTAGCTGGTTATCCAAGGTGCGAGTTACAGAGTTGGGTCGAATGGCTATTCACTCTTTTCCACTTCTGGAATAGATTTCAATATGGATCGCTCTCGTTACCTTACGGGGGGTTCTCGAACTTGTTCGATAGTTGCGAAGTTGTTGATAATCGGATTTAACTTGATTCTTGATCTAGCTCTCATGGGTCGCAGATTTAAATAAAAGACAAACAAAGAAAATAAAAATGGATCATTCATCGAAAACAAAGAGAGGGTAGGGTAGGGCGAGAAGAGAAGTTCATCGGACTTTAAACTCGTAAAACCCTAAACTATCAATCTTATCTATGCTATCGACTTCACAACAGAACAAATCAAAGAAGAAAGTGTCCAATCGGTCTAAGATCACTTTCAACTAAGAGCACAAGGCGAGTGAAACAGATCTAGCAAAAAATTATAAATCCAAGGGGCAGCTGGTTAAAACTGGTATCTTTCACCGGCAGCCTAGCTCGCACAGTGAAGACAGAGCAATTAGAACAAACTTACACCTGAAATCTGTAATTTTCCCTAGCAGACAAAAGAACAACTGAAGCCTAACAACATATTTAAACTTGATAATGGCAGATTTACAGCATATATCTAATAAACTTTAATGAAATGGATAACAAAAGAAGATACACTTATCACACTCTGCAAAAGATTAGGCTCCTGGCCATGCTATCACAGAAAAGCTAAAGCACATCAACTCAAAGTCCAGAAACAAAGGATTTCACAAAATTTGCAAGAAATTGCTTATAAGCCTTTTATTTCTAAGTTTCCGCCTCCCGCGATTACATTGAGAAGAAGTATTTATAGATTCAGGACAGACCCTGATATTTTCAAAAATATCTTCTTCTCATAACTGCAAATATTATCTTTCTAAACCCTAGGACCGGGTTTTACAATAAAAATCCATTAAAATCAAGTTCTGGATAGAACTTAACCCCTCTGCAAATCAGTGCAGTTAGCTGCCATAAATGGAGAAGATAAAATCTAATGCAACTTGCATTCATCCGCAGCTGCAAATAAATGCCTCCATTAATTCTGCTGGTGAGCCGGATGAGTCACCACTTCTCCATCAATTTGATCTCCGCAAGGCCATCTTTGAGTTGAAATTATCTCCATGATATTAATTCTGCAATAAATTTGTCATTGAATGCCTTTATCGACATCTTCTCCTCTAGCATGGCGGTCCTCGATCAAATCTACACTTTAACTTTGACTTTATGGCCTTTCTCGGTTGTCCCGCAAGTGCCAGATGGAATCCTGCATGAAAGACAAAAGATGAGTTAGATTAGCACTTTAATAAACATTAAATTAAAGCATTTAAACATTAAAAACAGATTAAAAACCGCAAAATAAGCTTGCATGTCGGCTTCTGTTTGTCTGTTACGCGCTTTGACACGTGTTGCTACCCCAGGAAGCCTTCTGTTTCCCGTCGGAATGCACTTCTGGTCAACTTAGGACTTTCTCTCTCCTGTCGCGATTCTGCGACATGTCACGATTCCGCGACATGTCGCGAAATCGCGACGTCCCCAGTGCATCGGCAACTTCTTCCCCTGTCGGCCGCGAAAACGCGACAAATCGCGACCTTCCTGGCCTCCGTACAACTTCTTGATTTTCAGCCACGATTCTGCGACATGTTAGCGACGCGCTGCACCTTTTGCACTTAAGCGTTTTTCCATCAACAACCCACGAAAATAGAACACGTCGCGATATCTCGACAGTTCCCGTACCTGCATGCGTTGACCGTGATTTTGCGACACATTGGCGACTTAGCCGATTTTCATTCTGTAGCCCACTTTCTCTCTCCTACCGTGAAAATGCGACATGTCACGATTTCGCGACATGTCGCAAAATCGCGCCCTTCCGTACATTTTCTTTCTCTCTCCTCCGGTCGGCAGCGATTTTGCGACACTTTCCAAAAATGGAAATGTCGCGATATCGTGACACTTCCAAAAATGGAAAGTGTCGCGATATCGTGACACTTAAATGACTTGGCGGATTTTCGATTTACCTGTCGCGATTTCGCGACATTTCCATAAATGGAAGTGTCGCGATATCGCGACACTACCAAAAATGGAAAGTTTGATTTTTCATGAATTTATGCAACTGTTTTCTGGATTTTTCTCGGTACCGGTGCAAGATTTTATTTGTGCATGAATGATTCTAGCATGTAAAAAGTGAATTCTTGGATAAAACAGCTGGAATGCAAGAAAAAGCACAACTTTAAAAAGGAGGCAAGCAAATTTGGATTTAAAACCTGAAAATTAAGAGGGTCCCTGCTACAAAAATGGAAGTTCAGGGCTTTCTAAGGATGGAATCTCATTTTTCAGTGGGGGTGTGTTGCTTCTCAACAGGTAGTAGGGACTTGAAAATCAATGCAAGATGTTTAACTCTATGGTAAGTTTTTGGATTTTCTAATTGAAAAAGTTTCCTCCTCGATCACTCATCAATTGCAAGAGTACATTGAATCTAGTAATCGCCTGCTCATGCAAAAATTGTGTTGTGTTCCTTGCAGAATTTTCAAGTAATGCTCTTGCCTTAACCCAATTTGTCAAGTATTTTGTCACCACCAATATATATCTATATTTTCTCCAATTTGTCTTCAATGATCCAACAAAATCAAGATCCCATATCTCAAACAACTCCTACAATTGTAATAGGTATAATAACAATGAAGTTCCTCTTTAGTGGCCTCACAACTCTTTGGCACATACTGCATGCCTTCACAAACTCCTTCACATCATGATAGAGGGTGGGCCATCATAGCCCTACCATAAGAACTTTTCTCACCATCGCATATAGCCCCATATGCACTCCTTCTAGTCCTTTGTGAGCTTCCCTTAGCATCGTTTTCACTTCGTTGTCTATTACACATCTTGTCAACACTCCATACAGTCCAATTTTGTACAAGACAACAATCAATTGAAATGATGTTGATTTGATGATTATTCTCTTCATTTTTGTTGGTGTCATAACCATGGGCAACCTACCCATTGAAAAGTATCCTCCAAGTAACTTGTACAATAATGGTAGTATACTTATTGCAAATATGTGAGAAAAATCATCCGACACTCTCCCTCCTTAGGTTATCCTAAGCAAATCCTTAAATATTGATCTGCTATGATATGTTTCTTTCTAGGTCTCACCACTACTTCAAACACAAACTCTTATAATGTGATGAGCCACCTGCTAACTCATCCATGGATAGTTTATTGATTAAATATAACAATGCTTGATGATCTACATAAAAGACAAAAGGGTTGGCAAGTAGGTAGTGTCTAAATTTTAAAACCACATATAGCATTCCTAGCACTTATCACTTTGTTATTCTATAGTTTTTCTCCACTTTCGACAATCGACTCAAAAAATATATGGGTTGGTCTAGCCTAAACTCTCCTATTAGGCTAATCCACATCCAATTGTAAAATTGGATGTATCGATATGGATGTGAAATTTTTTATCCCAATCTAGAAACACCAGAATGGGTGGGCAAATCAACTTTACTTTCAAATCCTTAAAGACCTTTTGATACACCTCCATCCATAAAAAATGAATATTATTACATGTTAATACATCCAATGGATGGGATATTTGTGCAAAAATCTTGATAAACCTCCTATAATACCTGACAGGTCCTAGGAAGGACTTCAATGAAATAACATTATTTGGCTCTTCCAACTCATCACAACTCTAATCTTATCGGGATCCATCTTTAATCTCTCTTTGCACACTACGTGATCCAATAACTCCTTGTATGGAACCAAAAATTTGCACTTCTTTATATTTAAGGACAATTGAACATTCATGCACTACATCATACATTCTTCTAATGCTTTCAATTGCTCATCCTTTCTTCCATGCAAAGACTAGTCATCCAAGAAGACTTTAAATTTCCTTATGGATATCTATTCAAAAATATAATAAATGACCCTTTGAAATATGGATGGGGCATTGCATAAATCAAATAGTATTTTATTATATGTATAAATATCATTTTCTACTACAAACATCATATTCACCTTGTATTCCTTAGCTATACTGATTTGATTATAGCCAGAGAATCCTCCAAAATTGAATAGATATTGTGTTTGATGACTTCATCCAATATTGAATCAATAAAGTGTTTGGGAAATGAATCCTTTATGTTTACTTTATTAAGGCTCTTTAAATCTACACATATGTGGATTTGGTTTCCTTCCTTCTTAAAGGTAATCATAATTCATGACACCCACTCACTCACTATAACCTTGAAGATGATTCCCATATTTGATGTTTTTTGTATCTTTGCATTTACCAAGGCCATATACTTTAGGTTCATTCTGTATGGTCTTCTCCTCACTAGTTGTGCACTTGGTATCAACTGAATCCAATGGACACATATTTTTGGTTGAATTTCTTTCAAATTTTTATACGTCCATGTGAAGACATCCTTGTATCGTGTGAAGAATTTAAAAGTTACCACTTTCAACACCGGGTCCCAATTATCCTCACAATAAATTATTTTCTCTTCATCCCTTTCACCAAGGTTAAACTATACCATCCTTGGTCTTTCATACTATATGGTATCAAGTTTACTTGTTGCTTTATCCATGTCAATAAGGTGTTTTGGCTTTTCATCAATTACAACATCATCGGTAACATATTATACAATTTTTTTGAGGAATATCCACATCTCTTTCTATTCCTTTGGTGCATATTTAACATTGTTGCTACACTTGTTGACCTCATACACATTGTTTCTTTAAATATTATGGTCATCTTCTTCTTCTTATTTTACCTAAATACACAAGTAGTTTGGTAAGAATACTTCATAATCCTCCACTTTCCAATGAAGTAGTTTGTTGTCTGAGTGCTCTATATCCTAAGTGCACTCCTCAAATTCTAGCATACCTTATTTGTTTATATATTTTTTGTTATCATCCTATAATGATGAGTTGCCTGATACTTTTGATGGTGAGAGATCCTAACAATCTAAAATTTTAAGTTTATTATATACTTATGTTGGCCCTTCTTGAAAGTCAAAAAATTCTTCTCCTAGTTGTGGTTGAACTTTACCATGTGCAACCATCCTTGTCCCAATAATGCATTGTGTGCTAGTTTTTGCTTGGCGATCACTACAAAATCCATAATAAATTCATGGTTGACTATCTTTACTTTTTGGGCAATCAAGTATCCTTTCATCTCGATGCCATATCAATATGTATTGTATAATCTAAAATTTGGAGACCATAAAATGATACCCCAAGTTCTCTCCATGTATTTTTGGGTAACACATTCACACTCTATCCTTCCTCAATGATCACTTACATCAAATTATGGCTCAATAACTCAATATGAATTAATATTGGCTTTCTTCCAACATCAATCATCAACACTATCAGATCAATAAATAAATCCCTTCTTATCTTGGTTGCCTCTTGTTGGCATTATGACTCCACCACTTTCCTTGTCCATGTTAATTCCCCTATTATTGCATAAAGATTTGGTATTGCACTTAGTAAGTTGTACGCCTTCACCTCCACACTTGTGTATAGCACTTATTTTGTCAATTGTTGCATTAACATCTTTACTTATTCATTTTCCATTGGTTTCTTCAACTTCTTATCTTGGAGGAGTCTTTCTTGATTGATCTTTTGTGTTTCTTCCTCTATCCGACCATGTGCTTCTTGTCATATCTCTTTCTTTGTGTTAGGGTGTGGGTATTTCTCAAATTTCTTTGCTTGAGTCCATGTTATGGTTAGCACATATTTATCTTTATTTTGTTGGTCTATTGGAGGCTTTTTAATGCAAATAAAATTAATATTTTGCATGTTTCTTGAACTCACCTTCTTAGAGAAATTTGCCTTCCTATAATTGCCTTGTCCATACCATCTATGCATCAATCCATTATTGTTATTTTTGGTATTTCCACCAACTGGTGCATTTTGTAAATTATTGGTGAAGTTCCCCCACTCTTTGCATCTTCAACATTGAATAACGGGTCTCCTATACTAATCATATTGTAATCGAACTTGGTCACCTTGTGGTCAATTCCCTTATTGCACTATTGTCCTCCTCAACGGTTATTCCTGTAATCACCGCTTTTTTATCCTTACCCAATTTTGTAAGTGTTGGGTTTCTCTTCCTTATATTCCTTTTATAGTTTTAAAGTTTGATGTTGTGTGCTTCCAAGATCAAATGGGTAGTCCACACAACCACATATCCCACAACTTCAAAAATGTTACAAAAAACATTTTTTAAATGGGTTACATTTATGTGTCCTATATTGTAGTTAGAACACAAACTATCTTTCTTATCTTTATTTTGATCTCATTTCATATCATTAATAATCCTTTCTAGGTATTTTATCATGGTCTATATAACAATGTTCAAGTCATCCTGATAACTATCTAAATTGTCATCTTTGTAATGACTTGTCTGTTTCGTTTCACCCTCTAAGTCAAGAGCTCTATCAAAATATTTTTAATAGGTAGTGGGTGGTACTACCTTCATATTCTTCTTGTATCTAGGAAATAGTCCATCAAGGAACCATTGCTTCTACAAGCCATATTTTGGATTTACCTCTGTCTTTTTTATTAGTTTCTTTAGTCTTCTGTTATATGAATTAACATATTCATATTTCTTCTTCTTCATGGAATGAATTTGTTTGATGATCTCTTTATCATCTTGGAGCAATATAAATACATATATGAAGGTAGTATTTAAATCATCCCACATCATGAAGGGTTTATATCTATTGAAATGTCCATCCATTGCAATCCCTTGCAATATAGATAAACATAGTCTAAGCGATGTTCCTTCATCGTTGACCCTATTTTCTCACCATATTGTTTCACATGTACCAATATAGCATTCTAGATCCTCCTTTCCATATCTCAAATATTCTGTACATTTTTGTTTGCTTGCTATTGTAGCTATGTTTTCCATTGGTGGCTGGTCTTCTTCACTTGATGACTCCTCACTCGTAAAAAAATGTTGACCACTCCCTAGTGTACTTGCACTTTGTGACCTCCATGAATATATGAGCAATGGCTCTAGTATTTACCCCTACACACACTCTTACGGTTTCCTTTGTGCTTGAATTTCATCCTCTACACCTTTAGGCTATCTCCCTCATACTTGTGTCAATGTTACTAGTTTTTTTTCCTTGTTTCCTTCTACTCTCTCCATGTTGGTACCTCCTTCACCACTTGCATGAAAGTTTCCTTTGGTCTAATATTTGTTTTCTTGATGTGCATCAACTTCCACCTCCTCCTCTATTGTTAGAAATAACATCTTGCACAATATTTTTTCATTGTTATGCAAATATTTGACTCCTTACTTGTTGTTTCTTGGTTCTTGCATGGTTGCACCTTTCATGTCCTTGCAATAAATTTCTATCGTTCACATCTCCAAAACTCATGCGATATTGGTTCAAAATTCAAACTGCAACGATGCCAAATGTAACATGGTGGTGAGTACTTCGATGTTTGGAGAAACAAATATAACATATTTTAGGACTCAACCAAAACTACGATCATCACTAAGTCCCATTTGTATGACAATTGTTGTCACTCCACTTGTATGATAATCACTTGTACGACAACACTTGAATGATAGTTCACTTGATCCCATTGAAAGGAAGTCACTTGAACAAAAATGACCCCACTTATATGGAAACCTTCATCAAGATGTGTATGGCACTCTCTCATGATACTTATCATATGACACTCTCAATGATACTTGTATAACACACTAGACTGCAACTCTTGATTCTTACCTACACATAAAATTTGACAACTATAGATCTACTAGGCTATAATAATAGCATCACACATAAATATACATAATCACACAAATAAAGTAACAATGGTTAATGCATTACTTATGCATGTATGACACTCTTCAAAACTACATATGAATACTTTTGATACAAATACCCACGATACTCATGATATTCATGATACTCACAAAAATGAATGAGGGGATCTATTTATCTTTAAAGATTAGCAGTTAACAACTTTCACCTAGGACACCTCATCTAACTACCCTCCATTCATACATCCTAATTACATACATTAGTCATTCAATTACAAACTTTGGTTAATTATTATTGACATCATCATCCTTGATGTCAAAAAATATTACGCTACAAAATTGTATTTGTATTTGCATTTACATTTCATGTACATTTGTGCTCATTTGCACTTATTTTATTATTTGCATTATGTTATTTGAGTCTATTTAGAACTATATCCTATAGTAGGCCAATCTCTAATTACCTAAACCTTCTTAGAATTGACATGGACTCCCTCTTTGTCAACAATATACCCAAGGTACCGAATCTTTATCATACCAAATGAGCACTTATTTCAATTAGCATACAACTTGTACCTTTGAAGAATATGAAGTACTTATAAAACATGTTACAGATGTTCCTCCCATGTATTACTAAACATAAGAATATCATCTAAGTATATTATCATAAATGAGCTAGTGTAAGGATGCAATATGTCATAAATCATCCTCATGAATGTGGCAAGTGCATTGGTCAAGACAAAAGGTATAAATAGCCACCAAATAAACCCTCCTTGGATTTAAATGTAGTCTCCCATACATCAATGGGATCTATGGGTATTTGATGATAGCTAGAGTTAAGATCAATTTGGATGAAGAAATTTGCACCATGAAGTTGGTCCAACATGCCATCTATTCGAGGGAGTGGATAATGGTTCTTCATAGTGAATTTGTTGGTTGAATGAACATTGAATTCATTAATAAAGTGTGGATTTATACAATGAGACAGGCTCAGATTAGCCTATAACAATATGATGCTAAATCCTACCAACAACTAACAATAGCAAACAGAATATTATTTGCAGTTACTAACAAATAATATTCTAGGCTAACAATAGATTTCACGTTAGCTTAGCTTCTAGAGTAACAACTAGGATAATATTAATAAAATAATGTGATAACTATAGCCTAGCCTAACATCCCCCATTATTACATTATTTGATGTACATAGAGAATTGCCAAACGATTAAAATTTGACATGTTGCAAGTGCTTTAGTGAAAATACTTGCAACCTACTCATCGGTGGGAATGTACTGGAGCTAAATCTTGTGCTTTGGAACTTCATCTTGAATAAAGTGACATTGAGTGTCAATATACTTTGTTCATTCATGGAATACTAGATTCTTGACGAGTTTAAAAACACCTTGGTTATCGCAAGTGTATTGGAAGATTCTTTGGAAGACTTATACTTGAAAGAATGTGATGTAACCATATCACTTCACACTCTGATCCTTGTGCTAGGCAATATTCTACCTTTGTATATAAAAGTACAACAAATTGTTCTTCTTGCTGTACCAAGAGATAGGACCAGACCCAAGAAGAAATACGTATCCTAACATTGATTTTTTATCATCTGTAGATCCAACATAATCTGAGTCTGTGTATCCTTGCAATAAGAAATTATCATTCTTCTTGTAATCCAAACCATATATCGTTGTGCCACAGACATGGTGTAGAACTCACTTCACTATCTTTCAATGACTGACCTTAGGTTCTTGCATGAACCTCGAAAGATAGCTTACAACAAAGCTGATATTCGACCTAGTATTCGTTAGATATATGATACACCAAATCAACTTTCGATAAAGAGTTCCATATACCTAAGGAGATTTATCATATCAAGATAGTTGTAACCCTATTTCCATTGGAGTTTCTTTGGGCTTACAATCTATCATTCGATATTTTTCAATTAATGCCTTGGCATACTTCATTTGTGTAACCCTGATGTGGTTCTTTTTCTGCACAACTTCCAAGCCAAGACAATAATGGATAAGTCCTAGATCTATCATTTCAAATGAATTTTTTAAGTCACCCTTCACTACTTCAATCATCTCTTCTGAACTTCCAGTGATGATCAAATTGTCAACATAGAGCACAAGGATCACTATTTTAGAACCAAATTTCTTGAAATAGAGATTGGCATCTAAGGGATTTCTCTTGAAACCATGCTATAAGAGATGATTATCAATTTTAATGTACCAAGATCTTGGAGCTTATTTCAACCCATTCAAGGACTTGATCAATTTGTAAACTTTTTGCTCTTGTTCTTGTACAAAAAATCCTTCAGGTTGAGTCATGTACACTTCTTTTAAATCACCTTTTAAGAAGGCACTCTTCACATCTATCTGATGAAGCTTCCATCTGAAATGAGCTGCCATTGCACAAAGTACACAATTGGTTTTCATTTTTGCAGTTTGTGTAAATATCTCTTCATAATCTATACTTTATTTTTAAGCATAGCCCTTTGCAACAAGGCAAGATTTATGCTTGTCAATAGTTCTATTTTCCTTATACTTGAATTTGTATACCTATTTGCAGCTAATGGGTTTCTTACTAGTAGGCATATCAACTAGCTCCCATATTTTATTGTTCATAAGAGATATATTTCCTACATCCATAGCTGCCTTCTATTGAGGCACACTAAGTGCTTCTTGCACTGAGACGAGTTCATGCTCTACAACTGTAGTCATAAAACTATAGTCTTACTCTTCACTCCTGTCTTCTTCTTCACCATATTATGCATATTTGGCTTCTTCTCTTTTCTAATGATACATAATTTGAGTACATGGCCGATCTAAACTGAGATTAGGTAGCTCATCCAATTTTACATCTAATATAGTGCTAGTATACCATTTTGGAATTTTCTTCTATTTGGGGGGAGTCCGTGACTTAGGCTCCTCCAAATCTAGGTATATAGCAAGAGATGTATCATTTCTAGTTTCTGGTGTATCCAACTTAGGAGCTTCGTCAAATACCACATCTCAACGTATATGAATTTATTTATTTTAGGATCACTCAATCAATACCCCTTGGATTCTTCATCATAACAAAAAAAAAAATACATTGCAAAGTTTTCTCATCTAGATTGCTTTGTTTATTCTTTGAAATGTGCATGAAAGCTTTACATCCAAAAATACTTAGATGATAAATGGAGGTCTTTCTTCCACTTTATGCTTCTTATGGTGTGACTCCTTGAAGAGATTTTTTGGTGCTTAGTTCAGGAGATACACAACTGTAGTGATAATTTTTACCAATATTGTTACCCAAGATGTGCACTTGTGAGCATACATTGAACCATTTCCATGATGGAATGATTCCTCCTTTCAACAAATCCATTTTACTGAGGAGTATAGGCTGTACTAAGTTGTCTTTTTATCCCATGTTTAATGAGATATTTTGAAAACTCATTGGAGGTGAATTCCCCCCTTGATTTGAGCGAAGGGCATTGATTGAACATCCCGATTATTTCTCAACACACTTATGAAACTGTTGAAAATACATGAATGCATCTGAATTCAACTGTAGAAAGAAAACCCACATATTTCGAGAGTAATCATCAACAAACAACTAAAAGTATTTTTTTTCACCCCAACAGTTTGGCATGGGTCTGCACATATCAGTGTGTATCAAATCCAATGATCTTTTGACTCATGAAGAGCTCAATTTAAATAGAACTTGGTGTTGCTTCCCTACTAAGTAATCTGAGCATACAAACAAAGTATGAGAAATATTGTGCAAACCTAACACCTTATCATACTTACTCAATTTGAGTAGATAGCCTATAATTAGATGCTCATACTATTTGTGCCATAATAAAGTAGCTTCTTTTGAGTTTGCAACCATGTCAACATGAGGGGTATAGATAGAATCTAATACAAATAATCCATGTTTGTAGGAATTTGTTGCGATATGTTTACTCTTTTTGGTAATGAAGCAACACTGTTATCCTTTTATAACCTTAAAGTCAACCACCATATCTTTGTCCAAGATTTGAGGCATGAACAACAATTTGTTGGACAATACTGGCACATAAAGGACCTTCTCATTTTGGAATTTTCCATCAGGAAGAGTTACTGAAACACTTCCTTATCCTTGGACTTTATAGGTCTTATCATTGATAATTGTTATCGGTTTACCTTCTTTGGCCTCAAATGTGTCAAAGCACCTTTTGTCACCAATCATGTGTTTACTGGTATAAAAATCAATATACCAAACACTATATTTATGTATGGGATTAACTTGAATCATGAGCACCTTGTGCACTCTCTCAGAATCAGAATCTGATTCTTTAGTAACATTATTTCCCTTTTGTTGTCTATTTCTTCTTCATGGTTTATTTTGGCCCTTTTTTTGTTGTGGTTGCTTATTCTTGTCACTTTTTTGAACCAACACTTGTTGGTGTCATTATTATCCATATCACAAATATGGTAGTACCTTTTCTATTTTTGAGGTGTCTTTTGTGAGGAAGTGGTGTTTGAACCCTTCGAGGAAGATCCCTTCTAAAAGTAGTTTTTTTTGCTTAGTTCTAGATTTATTAGAAAAAATGTATTGTTGAACACTTCATCTCGTTGGTTGTTATATGCTTCTTGTTGTTGGAGAAATTTAAGTAACTCTTCAAAAGAGACTTGTCTATTAGACACTTGAAGGGAAGTGACCATCATTATAAAATAATATGATAAATCTCTCAAAATGATTGAGGATAAGAGCTTATCATCTACTTTCTCACCCATTGCATGCATCTTGGCTCTCAGATCAACAACTCTACAAAGTAATACCTCTAAATTTTCTCCATTATTTATGTCAAGAGTGTGAATTTGGGATTGAGGGTTAAGGGTCGTGGCTTTATTCCTTCCTTCATATATTATCGTCAATGCATCCCATGTATATTTTACAGTCTCATTTTCACAAATGTGCGGTTGAATTTCATCAGTAATGGCAAGAATTATGATCATCAATGCTCTAGCATCGACATCACTATATGATTTTTGTTTATCATCTATTGTAGTTGGCCATTTGAATTTTCCAGTCACAATGTCCCACATATTTTCAACCTGCAATATTGCGCTTATATTTGTCTTCCATGGAGAAAAAATTGAACCTTTGAGTAGTTGTGAATCTAACAAGTTTGCTTTTGAAATGACCATTGTGAGGATTCCTTATAACACCATATTGTCCCCCTTTATTTATACTGCTATACAGATAGACCTGATCTATTGAATATACCTACTTTTTCTATAATACCCGTCGATATGTGGAATAAACTCATCCCCTCAATATACGCAATCGTACGCGAGGACACGAAGGTATTGTATATAGATCGATCTATGGCATATAAGTAGTACTAAAAGGGATTCAATCTATATTTGACACCTGCTTAAAAATCCTTCCATATATATAGGGCACCAAGTCCTTTAAAAACTTGGAAGAACTTAATTTCAGGATTTACGTCGAGCGATAGTAGTTAATGGGGTAATGATGGAGTGAATGTCAAAAATTGGTTTTCCTTATTTCTCCCTGACAGTTTATAGGGAACAATAGCCCAGATGTCATTGTCGCAGCTATATTAGGTGGTAGATACAGTAACCCAAAGCTTGACAACATCACCTATAAGTGTGGGCTAGAGGTACCATTTTTACCGAACACTGCCTTGCACAATAAATTGCACAAAAATAGGTATAAATTTGGGGTGTTTTGCTGCTAGAAGATATATAGCTTTCAATGCATAAAACAAAAAATTAAATGCATTCATACATCCATTTTTGCCCACAAATTTATAATTTTTGAAGGTGTTGTATTCCACCGAAAATGCACCTTTTACAATGACAATTTTTCCAAAAAATAGTTTTTGCAATAGAGTTTGATTTGCAAAAAATGATATTCACAATTTTTTGCTTTGCCCTTGTTTTGAGTTTGAATGTTGCAAAAATCCACAAATTTTTTTTTGTTGTTGCCCCCTGTTTGGTTTTGCAAAATAACACGGGCTTGTGCAAAGTTTGTAGCCCTCTTTGTGAATGTTGTTTTCCCTTAGTTTTTGTAAAAAATCAATTTAGTGTGGTTTTATTTATATGATTTTTAGTTTGCAAAAAAATGTGTGAATGATAGCCTCTTTTTTTATATAAAAAAATAATCACTTTAAATTAAATAAATTAATTAAATTAAATAATGATTTGTCTTAATTTAATTAATTAACTAATAAAAAAATAAATCAAAAAATTATTTAATCTATTAATTTAAATAATAATAAAAATATGCAAAAATATAAATAAAAAGAGGGTTTTTGTACCGACAAGCTTCGACTCCAACTTGTCAATGGTCAATCGATAGGATGTCAAGCTCTGATTCCTACACCAAGGCTAGGCTAGTGGTCAACAGTTTGAGTGCACAATCAGCAAAGGATTTCAATGGGTTGTCTGAGTCAGCAACAATGCCCCCCATGGAATTGCTTCCAATAGAGGAACAGCTCTGCACGAGAGCTACATGACCACTAGAAGGTGGGAAAAATAAATCATGCACTTTGGTGCATATAAAATGCTTAGATTACCTTCTCTTGGTGCATGTGGAATAAATCTACGAGATTTTTTTTTAATTAAACTTCTTCCTCTACGTGTGCCCGAACAAATCACAATCAAACCAACCACAAAGGACACTTGGTGAATAGTGGTTGGCAAAAATCATCTGTGCATTACGATCAGGGGATAAAAACCTTAGTGAAAGGTTTGATAATTTTTGCATTTCATTTTTTTCTTTGTGCATGATTTTATTTGTTTGTGTGATCCAATCTACCTCAGGTAGTTTTTGGCACGATTGCTCTCTGGTTTCTGCTACTTGTGCATATGAGATATCTGTAGATTTGGTCGATCACAATTGGTGAGTAGGGTGTCTACCAAATTTTATTGGTGATCTGCACCACACACATGTGATCCTTCTATAATGCAGACTTGGATCACTTCTACAACCTGAAACCAATAGGGGTTGAGTCAATCAATGTGTACAATTCGATCCTACAAAGTGAGCTTGGGATGATGGGGCTATGATTACGGGTGTGGCCATGGCTTCTTGGTCTACGTATGATGTAGATGCGATCTAGAGTGGGTCATAGGATCTACAGCTAGGTAATCAGTGTATCCACCATCTATTTACACGTTGATGTGGGATGTGTTGGCTATGAGAGCCTCAAGGATAGAAAGGTCAAGGAAGACCCTTGGAGCTGCATGTAGCCCTATGCTAGTCGTGACTATGGTTGGTACAGTTGGTTGGGTGAACATTTGCTGCACTGATCACGATCGAGGCCTACTGTGAAAACATGGGCTCTTACCCTTGTATTTGTTTTATTTAAAAAATTGTTTTAAGAAGCCAGTCAACAAAAAAAGATGATCAATATCTCACCCTAGATAGAACTAATAAAAAAATGTTACAATTCCCTTGGACGAACAAGCATAACTATACCTCTTATACCCAACTGCAGGCTCGCCAAGATGAGCACACAATTAGATGTTAGCAGGGGTAGTCCACCAATCGCGAGCCATCACTCATGAGCTTTGATATCAATGTTGGTTGAATGAACATTAAATTCATTAATCAAGTGTGGAATTATACAATGGGATAGGATTAGATTAGTCTGTAACAATATGATGCTAAATCCTACCAGCATCTAACAATAGCGAATATAATATCATTTTTAGTTACTAACAAATAATATTATAGGCTAACAATAGATTGCACGTTAGCTTAGCTTCTATAGTAACATATAGGATTATATTTATAAAATAATGTGATAATTATAGCCTAGCCTAACAGAATTTAAGATCTATAGTCAATATAGAGTCTCCATGTTCCATATTTATTTGGAGCCAAGATAATTGGCTTGATGAAGCACTTGGTTTGATGTACGCCTTTTGAATCAATTCTTGGATCTGCCTCCCAATTTCATATTTTTCAAGGACTAATCTACAATAAATAGGTGCATTAGGCAAAGGAGAATTAGGAACTAAACCAATGGAATGCTTTACCTCACAATGAATGGAATTCTATTTGTTGATTTGAGAAAATCATCATATTCGACTTTAATATTATCCATATGATTATGCTATATAGGGCCTATAACTGATGTAGTGATAGTCCTACTTTATGGCTTGATCATCAACATAATAAATTTTCTTGTTTTGACTATCATATTTATGCATTGTTTAGCACTAATTAAGGAAAATGAGGTAGGAGGAGATACCCCTGGGATCCTATAAAACTAACCTTCGATAATGATGATGAAACTTTGGGGTATAAACTCATATATGCCATATCTCTTCCATAGAAATGGTTGGCCCAAAATCACATCAAAAACATCCAAGAGCACAACATTGCACAAAACCTCATATTTGAAGAGATTGATGGTATAAGAGAGGAGACATTATTGAGTGACACAAATGTATCTCTCATGTTATAACCATCCAACATTGTATGCTTATGGGTGTGGTGTGATAGGAAGATTAAACCCTTCACCATCTAAGTAGAAATCATATTCTTTTGACTCCCACTATCAACAATGAAATGGATTACCCTTGAAACACTATTGTGAGTGAAATAGAAGTTCCTCCTCTTATGACTCCTTTAGTATAGCATATGTGGTGGCAATGGTCACATTTGGTTTTAATTCCATAATTTTCTTCCCTTTATTGTTATATTGTGAATGTGGAGGTGGTGGTATATTGTATGTATAGTGTTGTGACTCAATAAACAATTATTTATTTGCTCCACACTCCTCCCTTGAATGTTGATTGATCTTGTGATAGCCACACCATTTGCAACTCTTGGTCTTTAATGGATTATTTTCTTGAGACTCTTAATTTTGCTTCCAATTATGATTTTGGGACTGATCCCCCGTATCCTTATTCTTTGGAGAGTCATTCTTACCTTTCTTTGGATGGTACTTAGTGTTTTGGGTTTTGTTATTTGTTTATCCTTTTCTATTTGTTGGTCGAATGAACATTGAATTCATTAATCAAGTATGGATATATGCAACGTGATAGGCTTAGATTATCCTGTAACAATATGATGCTAATCCTACCAACAACTAACAATATCGAACAAACTATTATTTTCAGTTACTAACAAATAATATTCTAGGCTAAAAGTAGATTGCACGTTAGCTTAGCTTCTAGAGTAACAACTAGGATAATATTAATAAAATAATGTATTAACTATAGCCTAGCCTAATATCCCACCTTATTACATTATTTTATGTACATAGATAATTGTGAAACAATTCAAATTTGACATGTGCAAGTGCCTTAGTAAAAATTCCTGCAACGTGTTCATTAGTGGGAATGTACTGGAACTGAATCTTGTGCTTTTGAAAGTGATATTGAGTGTTAATATTCTTTGTTCATTCATGGAATACTAGATTCTTGATGAGTTTAAAAATACCTTGGTTATAGTAATTCAAGTGTATTGGAATATTATTTGAAAGACCTATTCTTGAAATAATACTATGTAACCATATCACTTCACACACTACTCCTCGTCGTACGCAATATTCTACCTTTGTAGATGAAAGTGTAACAAATTTCTACTTCTTGCTATACCAAGAGATAAGACCAGATCCAAGATGAAATACATATCCTAACATTGATTTTTTGTCATCTATAGATCCATCATAATCTGAGTTCGGGTATCGTTGCAAGAAGAACTTATCACTCTTCTTGTAATCCAAACCATATACTGTTGTGCCACACACATAGTGTAGAACTCACTTCACTGCCTTCCAATGAATAACCTTAGAATATTGCATGAACCTCAAACGATAGCTTACAATAAAGCTAATATTCAACCTAGTATTCGTCAGATATATGAGACTCCCAATAAAATTTTGATAGAGAGTTCCATATACCTGAGGATATTTGTCATATCGAGATAGTTGTAACCCTGTTTCCATTAGAGTTGTTTTGCTTACAATATGTCATTCGATATTTTTCAATTAATGCCTTGGCATACTTCATTTGTGTAACCCTGATGTTGTTATTTTTATGCACAAATTCCAAGTCAAGACAATAATGGAGAAGTCCTAGATCTATCATTTCAAATGAATTTTTCAAGTCACCATTCACTACTTCAATCATCTCTTCTGAACTTTCAATGATGATCAAATCGTCTACATAGAGCACAAGGATCACCAACCAACTTTCTTAAAATAGAGATTGGCATATGAGGGACTTCTCTTGAAACCATGTTGGAAGAGGTGATTATCAATTTTAATGTACTAAGCTCTTGGAGTTTGTTTCAACCCATACAAGGACTTGATCAATTTACAAAATTTTTGCTCTTGTTTTTGTAAAAAAAATCCTTCATGTTGAGTCATGTATAGTTCTTTTAAATCACCATTTAAGAAGGCACTCTTCACATCCATCTGATGAACCTTCCATCTGAACTGAGTTTCCATTGCACAAAGTACATGAATGGTTGTCATTTTTGTAGTTGGTGCAAATGTCTATACCTTCTTTTTGAGCATAGCCCTTTGTAACAAGGCGGGATTTATGCTTTTCAATAGTTTATTTTCCTTATACTTGACTTTGTATACCTATTTTTAGCCAATGGATTTCTTACTAGCAGGTATATCAACTAGCTCCCATATTTTGTTCTTCATAAGACATATTTTCTGCATCCATAGCTACCTTCCATGGAGGCACACTAAGTGCTTCTTGCACAGAGACGAGTTCTTGCTCCACAACTGTAGTATTCCTCTTCACTCTTGTATTTTTCTTCATCATCTTTTGCATCTTCGACTTCTTATATTTTTTTATGAGACATACTTTGAGTATGTGGCCGATCTAAAGTGAGATAAAGTGGTGCATCCAATTTTATGTCTAATATAGTGCTAGTATATCATTTTGGAATTTTATTTTGTTTGGAGGGAGTCCTTGACTTAGGATCCTCCAAATATAGGTATACAGCAGGAGATGTATCTTTTCTAGCTTGGTGTATCCAACTTAAGAGATTCATCGAATACCACATCTCAAATTATATGAATTTTATTTGTTTTAGGATCAATCAATCAATAACCCTTGGATTCTTCATCATAACCAAAAAAATACATTGTAAATTTGTCTCATAAAGCTTGCTTCGTTTATTCTTTAGAATGTGCATGAAACCTTTACATCCAAAAATACTTAGATGAGAAATGAAGGGCATTATTCCACTCCATGCTTATTGTGATGTGACTCCTTGAAGAGTTTTTATTGGTGCTCGATTTAGGATATACACAACTATAGTGACAACTTCTGCCCAATATTGTTACCCAAGATGTGTACTTGTGAGCATACATCGAACCATCTCCATGATGGAATGATTATTCCTTTTAGAAACTCCATTTTACTGAGAAGTATAGATTGTACTAAGTTGTGTTTTTATCCCATGTTTATTGAGATATATTGAAAATTCATTGGAGGTGAATTCCTCCTCTTGATTTGAGTGAAGGGCCTTGATTAAACATTCCGATTATTTCTCAACATGCTTCTAAAATTGTTGAAAATACATGAATGCATCTGAATTTAGTTGTAGAAAGAAAACCCACATATTTAGAGAGTAATCATAAACAAACAACTGAAAGTACTTCTTTCCACCTCAACTGTTTGGCATGGGTCTACACAAATCGATGTGTATCAACTCTAATGGTCTTTTGGCTCGTGAAGAGCTCAATTCACATAGAACTTGGTGTTGCTTCCCTACTAAGTAATCTGAGCATACATGCAAAGTATGAGAAAGGTTGGGCAGATCTAACACTATATCATGCTTACTCAATTCGAGTAGATAACCTGTACTTAGATGCCCATACTATTTGTGCCATAGTAAAGTAGCTTATTTTGAGTTGGCAGCTATGACAACATGAGGGGTATAGATAGCATATAATATAGACAATCCATGTTTGTAGGAATTTTTTGCAATATGTTAACCCTATTTGGTAATGAACCAACGTTTTTGTCCTTTAATAACCTTAAAGTCAACCACCATATATTTGTCCAAGATTTGAGGCACAAACAAAAATTTGTTGGCCAATCCTGACACATAAAGGACCTTCTCAGTTTGGCATTTTCCATTTAGAAGAGTTACTGAAGCACTTCCTTCTCCTTGGACTTTATAGGTCTTATAATTGAAATTTGTTACCGATTTACCTTCTTTGGCCTCAAATGTGTCAAACCACCTTTTATCACCAGTCATGTGCTTACAAGCACAAAATAAATATACCAAATACTATATTTCTATCTAGGATCAACTTGAGTCATGAGCACCTTGTGCACTCTCTAAGAATCAAAATCTGATTCTTCAATAGAAACATTTCCCTTTTGTTGTCTATTTCTTCTTTGTGGTTTATTTTGGCTATTTTTTCTGTTGTGGTTGCTTATTCTTGTCACTTTTTTGAACCAACACTTGTTGGTGTCATGATTATCCATATCACAAATATGGTAGTACCTCTTCTATTTTTGAGGTGTCTTTTGTGAGGAAGTGGTGTTTGAACCCTTCGAGGAAGTTCCCTTCTAAAAGTAGTTTTTTTTGCTTAGTTCCAGATTTCTTAGAAAAAATGTACTATTGGACACTTCATCTCATTGGTTGTTATCTTCTTCTTGTTGTTGGATAAAATTAACTAACTCTTCAAAAGAGACTTGTCTATGAGACACTTGAAGGGAAGTGACCATCATTCTAAAAGAATATGGTAAAGCTCTCAAAATGATTGAGGTTAAGAGCTTATCTTCTACTTTCTCACCCATTGCATGCATCTTGGCTCTCAGATCAACAACTCTGCAAAGAAATACCTCTAAATTTTTTCCATTATTTATGTGAAGAGTGTGAATTTGGGATTCAGGGTTAAGGGTCATGGATTTATTCCTTCATATATTATCGTCAATGCATCCCATGCATATTTTACAGTCCCCTTTTCACAAATGTGCGGTTGAATTTCATCAGTAATGGCAAGAATTATGATCATCAGTGCTCTAGCATCGACATCACTATATGCTTTTTGTTTATCATCTATTGTAGTTGGCCATTTGAATTTTCCACACAATGTCCCACATATTTTCAACTTGCAATATTGCTCTCATATTTGTCTTCCATGGAGAAAAATTTGAACCTTTGAGTAGTTGTGAATATAACAAGTTTGCTTTTGAAATGACCATTGTGAGGATTCATTATAACACCAAATTATCCCCATTTATTTATATCAATAGATTGATAGACCTGATCTATTGAATCTACCTATTTTTTTTATAATACCCATCGGTACTTGGAATAAGCTCGTCCCCTCAATATATGCAACCGTACACGAGGACTCGAAGGTATTGTATATAGATCGATCTATGGCATATAAGTAGTACTGAAAGGGATTCACTATGTCTTTGACACCTTCTTAAAATTCTTTCACATACATAGGGTGCCAAGTCTCTTAAACACTTTGAAGAACTTAATTTTAGGATTTATGTCGAGTGATAGTAGTGAATGGGGTAATGATGGAGTGAATATCAAAAATTGTCTTTCCTTATTTCTCCCTAATGGTTTATAGGGAATAATAGCCCATATGTCATTGTTGCAGCTATATTAGGCGGTAGATACAATAGCCCAAAGCATGACAACATCACCTGTAAGTGTGGACTAGAGGTACCATTTTTACCGCACGCTGCCTTGCGTAATAAATTGCACAAAAATAGGTATAAATTTGGGGTCTTTTGTTGTTACAAGATATATAGATTTCAATTCATAAAACAAAAAATTAAATGCATTCATACATCCATTTTTTCCCACAAATTTATAATTTTTGAAGGTGTTGGATTCCACCGAAAATGCACCTTTTACAATGCCAATTTTTCCAAATATTTTTGCAATAGAGTTTGATTTGCAAAAAATGATATTCACAATTTTTTGCTTTACCCTTGTTTTGAGTTTGAATGTTGCAAAAATCCACAAAAAAACTTTTGTTGTTGCCCCCTGTTTGGTTTTGCAAAATAACACGGGTTTGTGCGAAGTTTGTAGCCCTCTTTGTAAATGTTGTTTCCCCTTAGTTTTTGCAAAAAAGCAATTCATTGTGGTTTTATTTGTGTGATTTTTAGTTTGCAAAAAAATGTGTGAATGATAGCCCCCTTTTTTATATATATAAAAATGCACTTTAAAATAAATAAATAAATTAAATTAAATAATGAATTGTCTTAATTTAATTAATTAGCTAATTAAAAAAATAAATCAACAAATTATTTAATTTATTAATTTAAATAATAATAAAAATATGCAAATTTTTAAATAAAAAGAGGGTTTTATACCGACAAGTCCCGACTCCTTCAACTTGTCAACGATCAACCGATAGGATGTCAAGCTTTGACTCCTACACCAAGGCTAGGCTAGTGGTCAAAGATTTGAGTGCATGATCAACAAATAATTTCAATGGGACATCTGAGTCAGCAATAATGCCCCTCATCACAAGCAAGGGAATCACTTCCAAATGGCGAATGACTCCGCACAGGAGCTACATGACCACTAGAAGATGGGCAAAATAAATCATGCGCTTCAGTGTATATAAAATTATTAGGGCACCTTATCTTGGTGCATGTAGGATAAACCCATGAGAAAAAAATTAATTAAACTTTCTTCCTTTGCGTGCGCCCAAAAAAATCACAATCAAACTGTAGACAACAGTTCTAACCAAGATAAACCATCAAGAATTGGCTGATGACAATGTCCACCAATTTTGATTGTATATAGCAATTTTGCAATGCTATGTTGATTATGTTGTCTTATTAAATTGTAAAATCATCCAATGAATGTAAAGGCTTGATTATGTACATGAGCACTAAAAGATAAAAGTAGTCGTCATTGTGTTAATCGGTTAACTAGGCAGGATTAGACATCTAAGTGTCAAGACATCTAGTTAGTGTTAGATGTCTAGTGTTAAGACGTCTACGAAGTACTTAAGAGACGTTTGGGTGGTTGGGAGCGAAGTAGTTGCAGTAACTATGTAACCCTCCTATTTATACCCCCATTAAAAATTGTAAACATCATCGTCATTTTGCTCATAATGCCAATGCTCTTGTACGAAATACAATTTTTGTGTGTATGATGATGTTGTGATGGTTCTGAATGATTGTAGGTTGTGTTGCAAATGGTACTAAGTGGTAATGTTGCAGGGTTGGTTTAATGCTTGATTGTAGGTTATGTGCAGCAATAGGGATGAGAAACAAGTGTTGTATTTGTAGGTACAGAGGACTGGAGAGGAAAGATTACAGACATCTCGCGTCTAAACCATCCATCAAACAATTAGCCATCTAGCCTCTCGCACTAGATGTCTAACCTAATTTTTGATATCCTATCCCATAATTGATGTCTAATTCTATATCATATGCCTATCCCCTTTGCTTGACGTCTAACTTAGTTCCTAGAAATTTAGACCTGCAGATGTCTATTTCTAGTGCCCAGACGTCTAGACCTATAGACATCTATTCCTAACATGTAGACGTCTAACCCGTAGACATCTAGCCTAAAGCATCCAGATGTCTAACCCTATGATATATAGACTAATGTCCTAGATGTTTAACCTATAAATATCTACTTTAAAGTGTCTATATGTCTAGCCTATGATGGCTAGACCAGACATCCATCCCGTGACGGCTAGTTTGTGACATCTAGCCTTGACGTCTAGATAAATGCACTCAAAAAACTAGTCCTTTGACATCTATCCTTGACCATTAAAATACATAACATCCAAGGTTTGTAACTGGTCATCCTTATTGTCATCATCCCTTACCCTAGGAATGTACTCACCCCTGTCTACATTTGGTACTATTGCCTAATTGAAATCAGAGTATGAAGATGCAAGTGATAGTTGTAAGAGGTGAATTACTGATTCAAGGTTACAAATTAGAAATAAAATACCTATAAGAAGAAGTGCATGACTGGCGATATTAAGGATACAAGAGGTAACACAAGTCTCTCATTCGAAAGTGGAGAGAGTCTAGAACCTAGAAGATAAGGATAACCTAGGAATTGAAACATTATTGGTGACTGTAGAAAACGAGGAAGAGCAAATAGTTGAGGAAGATCCCATCATTGAGAACTGGATGGTAACACCAGAACTAGCGAGGGAGAGTTGGCCATAGGATATTGAAGGAGGGAAACTTATATTAGGACAACTACGCAGAGGTTCATGGGGAGGAATATCATAGCCATGTTTAGTATATTCGTGTAGGATGTCACGAAGTAGAGACCAACTGGAGTTAGGCAAAAGGATATTTGAGTATAATTTTGCACCACCAACAATAGACAGACAACCAAATCGAACTCCACAACCACCAACACCAGGGAGTTTGAACAACAGAACAAACACTATGGCGAATCCTACCAATAGAACAATACAAAAAAAATGTCCACCTTTTTCAAGTGAAGGAAAAGAGGATCCATCTTGGCATGTGGAAACTTGTATTACCATTTAGGGAGAAAATGGGGTCACACAAGACACACAATAGTTGTAACTATTCCTAGCCACATTGCGAGGTATGGCAATAGAATTGTACTTAAAAAGATAAAGTATGCAAGCATTTACACAATGGAAGGATTTGAAGACTGCGTTCATTAAATAATTCTGACCACTGAGAGATGACACTGACATCATCACATAAATTTGTGTCACCAAGCAAAAAATAGACAAGGATGTCAAGAATTACAATAGAAGATTGAAACAATTGACAGATAAAATGGAGATAATACTTGCCTATGGCATGATAAAGCGATGGTTTTTGGATGGACTACTACCAAAATTTAAGAATAAGATGAAGGCAGTACCATCCTCAACATACGTAGAAGTACTAGAGAAGGCCAAGAACTTTGAAAGTGAAGGTAAATAAACAACTACAGGTATCTAAGGATACTTCAAGCATAATGAAGACTCAGATAGTGATGCGAAAGATAAATTTCAGAGCACAATCCACACCTTCTAGAGAGAATTTGACAAATTCTAAAGGAAGTGAAAGGAGAAGGCTACAAGGATTGAAAAGAGATCTGGTGTTTAGACTGTAATACAAAAGGACATTCAAATGTCAACTGTCCAAAGAACGCATACTATAACATATGCAAGATAGTTGGACATCATGTAGCTGACTATCCATTCAACCTAAAAATAAACAGGTATCAGATATTGACTATACAACAAGGAGAGCAGTTTAATACGCCAAGAAATGGATAAGGATCCACTAGTGAGGGATATAAGAATAGTCATCGAGGAGGAAGACAAGGAGGACAGAGTCGAATACAATACAAATTTAATGGTCAGTCGATTATTCAATGTCGAAATTGTCAGGAATGAGGCCATTTTGTAAAGAATTATTCCAAATCCCATAATGTAGGTAATAACAGTGATAATAATACCACTCAAATGTGTAAATGGTGTGGTCTAGATAACCACAAGGAAGCCAATTTTCCAAAAAATATAAGTGCCAGTGGAATTTTGAATATCAACCTCATTGGCATTGGAGAGATGATGGAAGTGGATAATGAAATATTGGCTATAACAAGAGCACAAACCAAGAAAATGGAACAGTACCCAAATCATACCAAGGAGAAAGAATGATGGCAGGAAGCGCAAGAACTAATCAAAACAAAACTAGCAAAAGTAAAGCAAAATCAACTAGTTTTGGAGAAAGTATGGAAGCGACCGAAGATCACCAAGAAGGCATTAGTAGAAGGCTTGGTAACAGAGGTACTAAACACGAAGGTCAAAATGAATGTCGCCAACCTGTTTAGTATAGTACTTGAGTTGTATGATACAATTAGTAAAGTCATCAAGAAGAAGGATGAAACTCGACAAGTAGCAACTATCAAGTAAGGACAATTCATCAATCCAAAAATCCTGATGATTGAAGCTGGGAGGAGGCCAGCTATAGTCCAGATGGAAGTTTTTGACCATAGACTAAATCAAGTAATTATGGATGGAGGTTCTAGTGTGAATATCATGCCAGAGAAAACATGACGGATTATTGGGCAACCCACCTTACGATATCCAAATTTTAAATGATATGGCACTAATCAATATGGCATTAAAACAATAAGTGTCTTGATGAATAAGAAGGTACGCATAGCAGAGTAGGACTTCATCTTGGATTTTGTTGTCATTGCTATGTAGAAACCTGCATATGATGCACTTCTAGGATCGGGATGGTTGAGAATAAAAAAGTCAACCACAATTGGGAGAAAGAACGTCTATCCTTCAAGTAGGGGCAACACAAGTTTATAATGAATCTGAAGAATCAAATAGTGAGTCAAGACATAACAACTTCAGATGAATCAGGATCCTCTTCATCAGATGGTGAGACAGGATATGAACCAGATGAGGAAGGAGTGTTGCACTTGGAAGACTGCATGAAATATGAGTATGACCAGGACAAAGGCTTACTACATTGGCAGTTGAAAGACTACGAGATATTCTCTCCCCAATGTTTTTGCATAGAAGCAGAAAAGGAGATTCAAAAGGATGATATACAAGAAACTAAAAAAGAAAATAGCAATAAAATATCGACAATAGCTTTGAAGGATAAGAAAAGAGAGAAGTGGATATTTTCCAAGAATTTTGTAGAATTTATGACAGAGGATGCAGTGATTGAAGATAAACTAGCCCACCCCATCGCTGCATTAAAAGAAACAAACGACCCTGAATATATCAAATATGAAGGCCCTAAAATGATTTAGGTAAACTTGGAAGAAAATGGAGAAGATAAAATGATCAAGTGTGGAGATGATTGGGATCCAGTCCTAAAAGCAGCAACATTCAATATTTTTTTGGACTATAAGGATGTCTTTGCCTAGACATACAAAGACTTGAAGGGAGTACCACCGGAACTCTGCATACAAAAGATTCCTCTTATTGAAGGCTCACAACCTATCAAAAGGTGATATTATAGAATGAATCCCAAATACGTAGCAAAGGTGAATACCAAAATTGAGAAGATGTTAGATGCAAGCATTATCTTCAAGGTTATGAAAAGTGAGTGGGTGTCACCGATCATGATTACCCTAAAGAGAGAAGTAGATAAAATCTAAATCTATGTGGATATTATAAGTTTGAATGTCATAACCCTAAAGGATCCCTTCCCGATCCCTTTCACAAAATCCATACTAGAAGAAGTAGCTGGCCATGAGATATATTCATTTTTGGATGGGTTCTCGAGTTACAACCAGATTAGCATAGTGAAAGAAGACAAGTTGAAGAAAAGATTTGTTGTGGAGAATAAGATATACGCTTATAATCACATGTCATTTGGATTATGCAATGCACCTGCTACTTTCCAAAGGATCATCTTATATATTTTTGATAAGATATCCAAAGGAAACTTCAAAGCATTCCTGGATGACTGGTCACTGTATGGTAGGACACAAGATCATTTAAAGGCCTTAGAAGAAGGTATGGTATTATGTAGGATAGCACAAATATCATTGAACCCAAAAAATGTGTCTTACTAGTGTCATATGGAAAGCTTATGGAGCATATAGTATGCCAAGAGGGTTTGAATTTCGATTCGGATAAGATACGAGTAATATTGCTAATGGAGGAGCCACATGATGTAAGCTCGATCAAAACCTTATTAGGGACAGTTGGATATTATAGGAGGTTTATCCAAAACTATGCACTGATATCTCATCCACTAGATGTACTTATGTGTAAGGGTGTTCCATTTAAATGGACAGAGGAGCACCAAGGATCGTTTGAGGGATTGAAAGGGAACTTGGTGAAAGCACCTATCCTGGTTTACCCAAACTAGGAGAAGGAATTCAACGTGTATGTTTATACCTTGAACTTTACCATTGGATGTGCATTGGCACAAGAAGACTAATTTAGGTTATATCAACCCATATATTTTTCAAGTTAGCTATTGTTAAGAGCCGAAAATAATTACAACACAACATAGCAAGAAACACTAGGAATGGTGTATGCGATGCAGAAATATAGGCATTATTTATTGGCTAATCCCTTTAATTTCTATGTAGATCATCAGACCCTATTGTACTTGATAAATAAATCAATAATATTCAAAATAGTGAGTCGATGGCTCATCACCCTACAGGAATTCGTGTTTAGAGTGGTAGTAAGATCAGGGAAGAAACATGTAATAACAGACCAATTATCAAGGATTCACTCAGAATATGTAGAGGGAGGAATACCAGATGAATTCCTTGATGCTTAGTTGTTTATGATCAATGTAATACTAATATGATGCAAGCATATAGGGGAATACCTATCGACAGGAGAGCCACCAAAGGAATTTATGGAAGTTGAGTGAAGAAAGGTAATTATGAAATCAACACCCTTCACCTTGATTGCAGGATTACTTTACAAGATGGGGGAAGATCACATATTGCGAAGATGCATAATGGAGGATGAATTGTAGAAAACCCTAAAGGAGACACATGAGGGATTGGTAGGAGGACACATGGGACTAGATGCGATAGCAAGGAAAGTGTTGTTGGCAGGCCTATGGTGGCCCACCCTCTTTCTCGATGCAAAGAATTTTGTGGCAACATGTGATACATGTCAGAGAACTGGGAAGCCATTAAAAAGAGACTTCATGCCATTACATCCATCACAGCCTCAGGAAATCTTTGAGATATGGGGGCTAGATTTTATAGGTCCTTTAAAAACAAGTCAAATAAGAAAATTCAAAAATATCATAGTTGCCACAGAATACCTCACAAAATGAGTGGAAGCAAGAGATTTACTGAACGACTCGAAAAAACGTACAATGTGCATTTTATATGAACAAGTGATTACAAGGTTCGAGATACCTCTACAATTGATAAGTGATAAAGGAGGTCATTTTGTGAATGCAATTATCTAGAACTTAACTAAAGAATTCAGATTTTTTTTTTTTGGTAAATAAAAGTCTTCATTAATTACCGGGTTTTGCAGGTTAACCCAAAACCTATTACAATATCCAACATTCTACTGAGATTGTAGATCCTAGTCATCCTTGAAACTTTCTTACCAGAACTTGTGTTGAATCCCCTACAACAACTTACTAACAAGGCACACCCATACCTAAACATAACTGTAAACATTACTTACATTGACAGGAAATTTAATTTTGGAACTTTGCACTTGTGAAACTTGTTGCTTGCCCATTTCCTATTCTCTATAAAAATCCTCCAAGGCTTACACCCTGTTACCTTCATTTCCAATTTGGTATGATTTAGAGGGAAACCCCATAGTTATTACTAGCTCCATGGGGAAAGAACACCCATTCATCTTTCTCCTTAACGGGAAGGTTTATTTTCATGACTAATAATGTTTTCCACTTCATGTGGCACAACTTGTGTCCATGTCACCAAACTACCAACATCAACACCTATGTTGGCTAATTTGTCAGTTGACATGTTGGCCTCATGGTACACGTGACGAGCCCTCCTATTTTGTCTTGCCACAAAAAGAATCCTCACTTCATGGATGACTCCCTCGATTCTCCATGGAGGTTTTTTACCATTGGTTAACAAGTTGATGATGTTCATTGAATCATCTTCAATAATCACATTACCTTGAGTTTCTTGGGCTACTTGCAACCCTCTCCAAAGGGCTATAGATTTTGCTTCATTATTAGTTTTGATTCCCAATGGTTCAGTGAAGGCCTTGACCAGATTTCCTTGATGATACCTGATTATTCATCCAACTCTAGCTCTTCCCGGGTTCTCCTTGGCTGCACCATCAAAATTTAGTTTAAACCAACCCTGGGGGTGGCTCCCAAGAAATCCCATTTCTGGGATTGGGCAAAGGAATGGAAGGTTTGTCCTCAATACCTAAGGCCCGAGCTAATTGTTTTTCTTGGGGAGGAATTGAGTGGTTCTCATCCACTAAGGTGCTAAGGTTTTCTTTCACAAAGACAATAATCCTATTGAGGATGGTTTTTGGGTTGTGAATGGTATCCTTAAAGGCTCTATGGTTCCTTTCTAGCAAAATATGCCAGAGAAAATTATGCCAACATATTTTCCATAGGTACTTAAGTTTTAGGCTAACAAAGGGTTGAGGCCATTGATGGAACACTTCGGATATAAGAGCAGGCTTAACCCACAAGATCCTAAAGGCTTGGAAAAGTTCATATAGGATGGAATCTACTACCAAAAACTCCAAAAAAAAGTGTTGGGTAGTCTCCCATCCTGCCCTGCACATGTAGCAACGGTTAGCAATAACCATACCTTTGGATAACATATTGTCCATAGTGAGGATTTTTCCTTGAATCACCAGCCATGAAAAAAAGGATATTTTAGAAATTAAACCTTTGATCCAAACCAAAATCGGTTGAAATTGTTGACCTTCCACATTGAGAAGCAAATTATAGGCAGACTTAACTGTGAAGTCACCACTTTCAGTCTCAACACAAACAATGTGATCTTCATCCTCTCCGAGAGGGAATAATTTGCTTGAGTTAAAATGTTATAAAGCTCTTCAGACTCCACTTCAAAACCCTGTACTCTGATGTGTTTCCACCTGTTGATATTTATATCCTGCCACATATAATTTGCAACCTTCTTACAAATATGCTACTCCATATGCTCTTGAATCCTAGCCAATGGGTAGGCGAAAGTGATAAATAAAATTATGGTTTCAATCATGTATAACACATGCAGAGTAGAAGGAGATGACTGGAAAGAATGGTTATTGACAGTACTATGGGCATACAAAACCACTTTCAAGCCCACCATGAACCACACACCCTTTCAAATGATGTACAAATAAGAGGCAGTAGTTCCAGTTGAATTCCTTGTACCAAGTTTAAGGGTAGTAGTCAAAAATCGGTTGAATGACGAAGAACGCATTCAAGAGCGACTGACAACATTGGTACAGTTGGACAAGAAGAGGGTAATGGCACAATGGGTAATGAAGATCACACAAAAGAGAAGGAAGTTCTGGCATGATAAGCATCTCTGGAAGATGGATCTCAAGGCCGGTGAACTAGTTCTCAAATACAATGGTAAGAGAGAACTCAAACTAGGAAAATTGAAAACCTTGTGGCTTGGACCCTTCCAGATGGAGGAAGTACTCAAGTATGGGATAGTAAAATTAAGAAAACTAGATGGAACACTATACCCTAAGGTAATCAATGGTTCTAAGTTAAAGGTATATAAGACACATGCTTAGGTAAATATGATTAACTTGGAGCAATCATGAACTTTCAAAACAAGAACAAGAGTAGTAAATCTAGGAACACAATATCCTAAAAATGATGAGCAAACTAATGTTGTTTGAGAGGAGGAAACTCGTAACCAATATTGGTTATTTGAAATTGAAGGAGGACTAGCAATTGAACAAAGGGAAGGAGAGTAATGAAGGTTGCAATTACACGTTCAATTTCTAGATGACGAGGAATACTGACTCCAAGCTCTGACGAAGGTCACTCTATAAGAAGTTTCAAAAGAAGAAGAAGAAG
The DNA here is from genome assembly GCA_028583015.1 of Wollemia nobilis. Taxonomy (NCBI): domain Eukaryota; kingdom Viridiplantae; phylum Streptophyta; class Pinopsida; order Araucariales; family Araucariaceae; genus Wollemia; species Wollemia nobilis. The sequence continues at coordinate 2,548,518 of JAQPPZ010002143.1, read as the reverse complement.
AAGATAATGATAAAGAAGAAGGAGCTAGAATTCTGCAATTAATGTGATTGGAGACACAAAGGTTACAAGAAAAATATGAAACTTTGAGAGATTATAATAACCAGCTATGGGAATAGGTGATTCAGGAGTTGGACACAACCATGCAACAAGTGAATGAACAACATGAAGCACATCAAGCAGAATGGAAAAAACTAGAACATGAAGAACTAAGAGGAAGTGCAATAGGTAACTCTTCAGAAAGTAGTCTATTTTTCTTAGAGAAATAAGAGAAGGAAGATATAGTAAGCCTAGTTGAAAATAAAAGGGAAAAAGCAATAGCAATAGATGCAAGTTCTAGGAGTTCTTCTTCACCCACATTAAAAATCATGCTTAATTCAAAAGAGTCCTAAATATTAGATTTTTTGAACCATCAAGAGATGAGAGAATCTCCAGAAAGACCTAGGATATGGGAAGTAGGATAAAATTCAACTACCAAGCATCAGATGAGCAGGGAGGAAATGGAAGCAATCATATGGAAGGATGTCGAGATAGTACCAAAAAAACCAAAAATCAGAGGTTTGTGGGAGGAGTCAAGTAGTGATGAAAACCTACCATAGATTCTTGATATACCATATGCTAGTCCTAACCCAGATGGTAGGAGACAAAGAGATGAAGTTCACAATTGATAAGCAGATGCTAGATTTATAGAAACTACACACGTAATTGAAGATGATGCTTCACTGAGTCCACAAGATGATTACAATGGAGAAATAAATGAGGACACAATAATAGAAGTACCACCATCTCGTGCATGGAGAACATCATATGTAGGAGCCATGAGACGTCTAACAAAAAGGGAAGAGGTAGCCAGGTATTGGATGGCTACACTTGAATTACGACAACATAGAAGAGAAGTAAGATGATTGTAGCAACGAGTTCAAGAAACCTTAGAATGGCCAATGAACATGATAAGAGAAGGAAATGACTCAAGTATTGACTTAGAAAACTTAAATCATTGTGCCATGCAATGATATTTTGAGGAAACTAGACAAAGACAAAGACTGATAAGGGCCGATAGGAGGTTGAGAATCTTGCATAAACTAACACCTGTACATTTACACCATCCACCAGAAACAAGAGCATGAATGATAAATAGAGCCCATAGTAGAGATAACTTAGGTACTCTTAGAAGACCATCATGAATTCCAAGATCACCTAACCAAGAAAGGAGCATGGTTGACCTCCATCCTGGTAGCTTTAGAGGAAGAAATTCCCCTTTGGCTACCCATAAGTTGATTTGTTCTCAGATTGGACTGCAAGGACCATATGATAACTTAGTCCAAGCCAACCCATTACTACATGCTCTTGAGAATAGACCAATAGGTCTACCTCAATGAGCTCGTAGGAACCGAATATATCATCAAGAACGACTAAGGGACCGACCAAATCTTGGGTAGTTGGGAGTAAGGCAGCCTAAAACTATGGAGATTCGATTGAAAAGAGGTTGAGGATGAGGTAAACAAGTCTACGAAAGAGGAAATTAGGATAGAAATCTCAATCTAGAACAAAGGGATCAAGAAAGGGCAGTTACAGGAAATGACAGAGGTCGAGGAAGAGACCAAAGAGTAAGACGACTCCACCAAAATAGGGGACACCAAAGACAACAATAGTCCAAAAAAAATGAACTTGATCAATAGGTGCAATAAGGGGAGAGGTTTCACTATTTAGATGATTGTATAATAACCGATGAAATGATGAAAGTACAAAATAGATTCCATGAAAGGCAAAGCCTGCCCATCCAAAAAACAATGTTACATACCCAAATATGAACAATAGACACTTGGAGGATGTAGTCGAACACTTGGATAACAATAATGCTAACTTGAAAGAAGGAGAAATCCTCCTGGTAGAATATTGGATGGAAAAAACATGTTTGACAACAAAAATAAATTAGTAAGCTATTAATAATGATAGACGACGAGTCAGTAACTACCAGTCATGTGAGAAAAAAACACATCAGTAAAAAAAAGTAGAACGACCATATTTACGTATTATACCGAGAAATACTATAAGGCATCAGCAACAATCATGACCAAAAACCCCCCCAAGATGAAATTATCACCGAAGACATCAACCGATAGAAAGAACATAAACTAATGACAAAGATGACTTCAGCAGTTTCAAAGAAAGTAATCATCATCAAGGAAACAACACGTATGAAACATAGTAGCTACATATTGGCTTGGCCATGCGTTTCACCCACTGACATTGAGAAGAAGATATCACACGAAATAAAATTTTGAAAAAAATAATAAAAATAAGAAAAAGTCAAAAAGAAAAGAAAATACAAAAAATGAATAAGAGAAAAAGTGAATAATACAGAATAAAATCCTAGACGTCTAGATTGGACGAGGTGGTGCACATGCAAGGAATAGTTGAAAGGTGGTGGTTGTAAAACGATTTGAGGAACGATTGCTCAACTATAAATGGAGGAGAGGAGAGACATTTTGCATATCATTTTCATTGTGCAGGAGAGCAGAGGAGAAAGTGCGATGAAGGAGTGAGTTCCTAAATGGAGAACAATGAACTATGCAAGTTAGGGAGAACAGACTTGACATCTAGGGAAGAATCTACGTCCAAGAGGTGTAGACAAAGTCTAGGGAGAGCGCGCAAGCATCATATGGTGATAGAAGATGTCTAGGGTAGAGAAGACATCTAGGACAAAATATTGACAAATGTCTAGAAGGAAACATAAGATGTCTAGGGCAGAAGGTCGATAGACATCTAGGAGGAAGATACAATTGATGTCTGAAGGTAGAGGTAGACATCCTATGATAGGTAGAAGTCTAATGACAATAGATGTCTAGAAAAAATCAAGATTTATGATGGCAGTAGACGTCTAGCAGAAATATAAATGTCTGACAGTAGTAAGATGTCTAGCGAGGAAGAGAAGATGTTTGATAGACGACGTGATGGCTAGCTGGCAGAATTGACATCTGCAACAGTATGACATCTAGCTAGACACAATGGATGAAATTTATGTCTGGGTAAGTGTGGAGCTAAGGAACAAAAGAAGAACGAATAATACAAATGACACACTAGAAATCTAGCAATATCCTAATCCGATCAAAACTCGAACCTAAGTCGGTGGTAGATAAAAGGTTGAGGCATCAATAGGAGTGTGGGATGCATGGTCATAAGGAAAGCTTTAACAAAGGACAAGTTCAAAGTAAAAGAGAGGCAGCAAAGGTTGCTACACGTAAAAACAAGGAAATCCACCACAATATCAAAGAGCTGATCCCTATTGATGAGATTACCTGGATATGTCCAACGAGTTATTTTTGATGTTAATGGTGGGTGGAAGCACCAAAAAATCACCCAAAACAATCAAAGATCAAACAAGCAAGGGTGCATTTCATTCTGTAAGCTCCAAAATTTGATAGAGTTTTTCAAAGAGTACCTACTTTAGATGCTGGAAACGTATGATGAAAATAAGAACATCAACCAAGTACAGGTGGGGAATTGTACACTGGTGATTGATTTCTCTCCTACAACATTCCAGCATACATTTGGACTTCCACGACATGGTGTTTCAGTGGTGAATGAAAGAGTGGATTCCAAGAAAACATCAAAATTGATTAGGAGTGTCACAACCCTAAAAAAAGAGGAGGTAGATACTATGTTGGGCACTCATGGTGGAATAGGGGTCAAACATACACAATTGAGGAATAAGGGATTGGAGGTCATAATGAATGTTATCATGGCCAAATTTTTAGGGGAACAACACATTTTGGATGTCCCAATTTGGTTGATTCCATACTTGTAGGGGATGGAGCAGGGAAAAACCTATTATTGGGAAACACATGTCACTTTGTATTAAGGATTTCTTGATGCAAACAACGAAGAACTTATCTATGGAATTTCATGCCATTGGATTGCTCTTGGATGCAAGTTTTAGAGCTAGAGTGCAAATCCTGGACTTGGCATCTCCAAAAAAGTTACTTGTCTTAGCACCATATTTCTATTGATGGATGGATACTCAAGCAACAAAGAATATGACACAATGAAGAAGACCCACGTGAAACAAATATCACATAAGCCACATCAAGAGAAACTGGTGGCCGCTTTAGAAGGGGAGGATAGCATAGTAGCACAAGTCAAGGAAGAGAAGGCACAAAAATTAGAAAACTGTCCAATATCCAGAGGAGCCAAATTAAAAAACAAAGAAGGGGTGATTTGATGTGCCATCCCCAATTTTCTCCCAAGAAGAACTACAAAATATAGCTTAGAATTTGGAGGCCGCTCGTGCTCGGGAACAACAACCAATACAGGAGGAAGTGGATTTTGCCATACCTTCAATTCTTCATGAGTAGACAGTCAAAACCAACTTGGTTGCATGTATTGGACCCACAAAATACTTGGCAAAGGCTAACTTTTGGGCCCGCACAGGTTCACTCGAACCACTTGGGGAAGCTCAGGAATCAACTGACACAAATATTCTGAGGACAAGTAATAATCATGGGGTAGAGGAGGACCTACAACCAGATACAGGATGATTGGCACCTGAGATAGAAAATCCCATTATAATAGAAGAAGTGGAGGTATCAAGGGAAATGGAAATCCCTACAAAATAAGGGGAACAACCCCCACAAGTACCAGATATTCAACATTTGGAGCAAAAGGAAGGCCAGAATAGCCAGGTTCCAGTATAGCCTGGAGTATCCATAGAGGGGACAAATAGACCAACTATTGATCAAGAAAATAAAGGAAAAATAGTAGTTCAATAGGGGAAACAAAAGGATACTTGGGCCAATGAATTTCTTGTATAGATACCCAACCTCATGGATCCAACAAACTCTATGAATTAGCAAGCGATAAACTATTTTGCAAAATTGGGATACATTATGGATAATTTACGCTTGCAGTTTGAAATGGCATGTGTGGGTCAATGGAAGAAGTGGCAAAGCATGATAGAGGACGAGTTAAACCGATTGGTGAAGTGGGCAGCACAAGGACATTGGTGCAAGGACATTTCCAAAATATACGGGTCCCAATCTTGGTCACTACCCACTAGAAATTTGAAGACTATGGAGGGTGTGGAAAAATTTCCTGAAAAGACACCAGGCCTCTATTTGAAGACAACACAGGTATATGTTTGCAGCCACAATGTTAATCCTCCTCAACTTCCTATGGAGCAAGGTTCACAAGTAGAGATAGTTCCTGAATTACTACAAATTTATACACAGTTGAATATCCCTGCACATTTGCTGAGTTGGATGGGATAAGGGATAAAATGTGCGCACTCAGTAAAATAGGCAGTACAACAGGAATTACAATATGCCTATGAGGCCATGGAGGAAAAATATTACCTCTTGGAACAAGGAATGACAAGGTTGAAAACTATAAAATATGAACTTCAAGGATTAGGACAAACTCTGCAGGACCTAAAAGCCCAACTGGAAGAAAAGGACCAATAGATTTTGAGTCGAAAGCTAAAGTATCATGACTTAAAAATGTAAAGGATTTGCTAATAAATCAAACGAAGGCATTTGCATCTAACATGAGTGAACAAGAGCATGCTTGAAAGTAGGAAAAGGATAGTTGGCAAATAGAAAAGGCAACTTTTTAGGAAGAAATGCGATTGGCAAAACAACAAAAAGCTATACCTGATCCTTTAGTGTTAGAACAACGTATGAAAGATATTTTTTTGCGAAGGGAGACAAAGTTTTTGTCCAACCTTAGGTAAAAAAAAGAACGTGCCAATGCCTTGGGAGTTGAATGGGCCAAATATTACAAGTATTCTGAGAGGCTCAAGCAGGAACGTGAGGCCTTGCAAGCTCAACTCTAGGAGTATGAGAAAATATTTAAAGTTGCAAATCCATAGACTTCAGAGCCTAAAAATATTGAAACTCCTCCAACTGAACGAAGAAAATTTCTGAGGACATTGACTTCTTCTAAGGGGAGGATAGATGTAGACAATAGTTCTAATCAAGATAAACCATGACGAACTAATTGATGACAATGTCCACCAATTTTTATTGTATATAGAAATTTTGCAATGCTATGTTGATTATGTTATTGTCTTATTAAATTATAAAATTAGGGAATCAATGTAAATGATTGATTATGTACATGAGCACTAAAAGATAAAAGTAGTCGTCATTGTGTTAATCGGTTAACTAGGCAAGGTTAGACGTCTAGTGTTAAGACGTCTAACAAGTAGTTAAGATACGATTGGGCGGTTGGGAGTGAAGTAGCTACGAAAACTATTTCACTCTCATATTTATACTCCCCTTAAAAATTGTAACATCATCATCATTTTGCTCATAATGCCAATGCTCTTGTACAGAATGTGTTCTATGTGTATGGTGATGTTGTGACGGTTTTGATTATAGATTGTGTTGCAAATGGTACTAAGTGGCAATGTTGCAGGTTTGGTTTAATGTTTGATTGTAGGTTGTGTGAAATAACAAGGATGAGAACCAAGTGTTATATTTGTAGGTACAAAGGACTAGAGAGGAAAGATTGCAAACATCTTGCATCTAAACCATCCGTCAGATGGTTAGCCATCTAGCCTCTTGCACTAGATGTCTAATTTGGTTCTTGACATCCTATCCCATCATTGATGTATAATTCTATACTAGATACCTACCCCCTTTGCTTGATGTCTAACTTAGTTCCTAGATGTCTAGACCTGCAGACGTCTATTTCCAATGCCCAAACATCTAGACCTGTAGATGTCTATTCCTAACTTGTAGACATCTAACCCGTAGATGTCTAGCCTAAAGCATCCTGACGTCTAATCCTGTGATGTATAGATCTATGTCCTAGACGTCTAACCTATAAATGTCTACTTTAAAGTATCCATATGTCTAGCTTATGACGGCTAGACCAGACATATAGTCTGTGATGGCTAGTTTGTGACGTCTAGATAAATGCACTCAGACATCTAGTCATTTGACATCTAGAATTGACCATTGAAATACATCACCCAAGGTCTATAACTGGTCATCCTTATTGTCATCATCCCTTACCTTGGGAATGTACTCACCCTTATCTACACAAACCAACCACAAATAACACTTGGTGAATAGTGGTTGAATGAAATCGTTCATGCATTGCGATTATGGGATAAAAACTTTAGCGAAAGTTTTGATCATTTTTGCATTTCATTTTTTTCTTTGTGCACAATTTTGTTCATATGCATGATCCAATCCACCTCAGGGGGTTTTTGGTGTAATTGCTCTCTACTTTCTATTGCTTGTGCATCTGACATATCAATAGATCTAGCTGATCGCAACTAGTGAGAAGGGTGTCTACCAAATTTTGGTGGTGATCTGCATCTTTTACCTTTGATCCTTCTACAATGTGGGCTTGGATAATTTATACAACCTAAAATTGATGTAGTTTGAGTCGATCAACATGCACGATTTGATCCTACAAAGTGAGCTTGGATCAATGGGGCTATGATTACGGGTGTGGTCATAGCTTCTTGGTCTACATGCATTACAGATGCATCTAGAATGGGTCGTGGGATATACAACCAGGTAATCAGTGTAACCACCATCTGTTTATGTATTGATGTGGGATGTGCTGGCTAGGAGGGCCTCAAGATAGTAAGGTTGAGAAAGACCCTTGGAGCTACACGTGGCCCTGTACTGGCTGTAGCTAGGGCAGGTGCAGTCAGCTAGGCGAACATTGGTTACACTGCTCATGATCAAGGCCTGATGTGAGAACATGGGCTCTTACCCTTGTATTTTTATTTAAAATTTGGTTTTAAGAGCCAGTCAAAAAATAGAGATGATCAATCTCTCACCATGGATAGAACCAATAAAAAAAATTGTTACAATTCCCTTGGGAAAACAAGCATAACTATACCTCTTCTTCCCAATTGTAGGCTTGCCAAGATGAGCACACAGTTAGCTGTTATCAGGGGTAGTCCACCAATTGAGAGCCGTCAATCCTGAGATCTGATACCAATGTTGGTCGAATGAACATTGAATTCATTAATCAAGTATAGATTTATACAATAGGACAAAATTAGATTAGCTTGTAACAATATGATGCTAAATCCTACTAGCAACTAACAATAGAAAAACAAATATTATTTGTAGTTACTAAAAAAAATATTATAGGCTAACAATAGATTACACGTTAGCTTAGCTTCAAGAGTAACATCTAGGATAGTATTAATAAAATAATGTGATAACTATAGCCTAGCCTAAAAAAAATTAAGATCTATAGTCAATATAGAGTCTCCATATTCGATACTTCTTTGAAGCCAAGATAATTGGACTGCCACATGATGAAGCACTTGGTTTGATGTATCCCTTTTAAATAAATTATTGGATCTGCCTCTCAATTAACATGTGCATTAGGCAAAGGAGAATTAGGAACTAAACCAATGGAATGCTTTACCTCACAATGAAGTGGAATTCTATTTGGTGACTTGAACAAGTCATAATATTCAACTATAATATTATACATATGATTATACTATATAGGGCCTACAACTAATGTAGTGGTAGTCCTACTTTATGACTTGATCATCAACATAATAAATTTTCTTGTTTTGGTTATCATATTTATGCATTGTTTAGCACTAATTAAGAAAAAGGTAGAAGGATATACCCTTGGGATCTTATAACACTAACCTTCAATAATAATGATGAAAATTTGGGGCATAAACTCATATATACCATATCTCTTCTACACAAGTGGTTGGTCCAAAATCACATCAAAAACATCCAAAAGCACAACATTGCACAAAACTTCATCTTTGAAGAGATTGATGGCATAAGAGCGGAGACATTATTGAGTGACACAAATAGCTCTCATGTTATAACCATCCAATATTGTATGCTTATGGGTGTGGTGTGATAGGAAGATTAAACCCTTCACCATATAAGTATAAATAATATTCTTTTGAATCCCACTATAAACAATGAAATGGCTTACCTTGAAACACTATTGTGAGTGAAATAGACATTCCTCCTCTTATGACTCCTTTAGTATAGCATATGTGGTGGCAATGGTCACATTTGGTTTGACTTCCATAATTTTCTTCCCTCTATCATTAGATTGTGAATGTGGAGGTGGTGGTATACTGTATGTATAGTGTTGTTACTCAATAAAAAATGATTGAATTGCTCCACACTCCTCCCTTGAATGTTGATTGATATTGTGATAGTCACACCATTTGCAACTCTTGGTCTTTGAGGGATTATTTTCTTGAGACTTATTTTTGCTTCTAATTATGATTTTGGGATTGACCCCCTTTATCCTTATTCTTTAGAGAGTCATTCTTACCTTTCTTTGGATGGTATAAGGTGTTTTGGTTTTTTTTTTTTTTTCTCATTTTCTATTTTTATTTTTGTGCTTCTACTCCAATTTGATAACAAGTTTATAGGCCTCTCCAAATATCTTGAATTTGAAGAGGTCCATGTCCTCTTAAATGTACCATTGTATCCCACTATGGTACTTGAGGATTTTATGCCTTTTGGTATCTTGAATACCTAGCTTTGTTTCCATGGAGTGGAAAGCATTAGTATAATCTTGAACAAACTTATCTTTACCTTAACATAATTGTTTCCATTGCATGTATTGGTATTTATAGGCTACCCCAAGATAATATGCTTCCTTGGCCTCCATGTAATTATCCCATTTAAACACTACTTCATCATCATTCTCTTTTATAACCCTTTTACAACATGCTTCCCAACAATTTTGGATAGGTAATGAATATTTCAAGAGTGTAAAAGTGATTTTCTCGCTATCGATGAATTTTATTTAAAGAGAAATATAAAAATAACTGATCCAACCAATTTTCTATGACATCAACATTAACTTTTCCTTCAAAATTAGGAATATCAATATTCACCTGCACCTTAAAATGTGTGGAAGCACTGAATGGTGCTAGAGTAGCGAGATTATGTGCAGAGAAGGCTATAGAACTTACAAATAGTCATTAAAGAATTTGAGCAAATTGATCCATCATCTCATTCCTCTATTTCATGAGGGCTTCGTCCAACATCTCCTTGAAAGTATTGATTGTCTCAATGTTCATTCTACTTCTTGCTTGAAATTATTTTGAATGACAAGGGAGTTAATCAGAGGGATCTCACATCTAATACCCAAACTTTTGATATCCTGATCTCATGTTTACGAACATATACTCAAAAGACAAATTGCTCTGAAAACATTGATCTAAAAATCATAATCCTAACTAATTCAAAACTCAAAATTTTGAGTTAAGGAAGATCACAAAAGAGTCCAATTAAAAAATAATAAAGTAAAACAAATCCAAACACAAATATATAAGAAAAATAATAAAGTGATTTTATTGCTTAGAAATAGAGTACAATAGAAGCAATCTCTAAGAAGATATGTGAGGCTATAACATTACATCCATTACTCATGATTTTTTAGTCCAGGGTGCATCTCTCTTTACACAAGAATTGGTGTATTGGAAATCCATTGTATTGAATATGGAAGATCACCTATGTGGAAATGTGGTGGTTCACATTTTTTGAGTTAGGTCACCCATATGGGAATGTGGCGATTCACCTTTCATGAGTTAAAAAGTGCATATTAAATAAAAATTACATAGATGTAACTTGTAATTTTGTGTTTTATCTTGTACTAATATGTCAACATAGTTAGAGATGCATTTTGGCTATGAAATTCTAAGTAGAAAATTACTAATTTCAGTAAGTGTTTTGTTTTACATTTTTGAAGGTCTTTGGAGCATTTCCTTCCATAAATGCATTGACAATGACAAATTTACCTACATGAATTTTTGCTCTCTCTAATATTTTCAATGCTTTTTGAATGGATCAAATTGGAGTCTCATGCAAAAAGTTATACCCCTAACAGTGTAGTTAGGATTAAAAATAGATTTGAAGGTATTTTTTAGCATAAATCCATGCTACAAAAAGGTCATATGCTTGGATCATACCCACTTACAAGCAATGTATTTATTTCCAATTGGAAGATCAATAAGTTTCCACATCTTTTTCTTCATCAACTTATGGTATTTGACATCCAAGACATTCTTCCATTGTTTTGACACAAGAGCTTACTAAATCGTTGAAGGTTCAAATATTTGCACCATTGTACTCATAAGGGCTATATTGGCCTCATTTTGAACCTTGGTCCTAAAATTGATGTGTTTGGAATTCCATCTAAGTTCACAACATGAATAACAATGAGATACCACTTAGTCCTACGAGTGGTACTCAAAGTAGATGGTCCTAGTTTATCAATGTTATAAACATCAACAAGATCATACCTTTCATCATCTTCATTATCAGCCAACAAAATAGGTGCTTCCTTTGAAGCACATGGCTTAGAAGAAGATCTACAATCATGCTTGTCATCAAACATGATATAACAACTAATATACAAATTTTTGATGTTAATATCCATGAGTTGATATACCTTCAATTCATCACTATATCCAATCAAAATGTATTTCTTAGAATTTTTATCTAGCTTCATTTGCTTTTGCATTGACATGTACATGAATGCAATCCATCCAAACACTTAAATATATGATGTTGGGTTTGAGATCTATTCATGCTTCCTCAGATGTGATACCATTCAATGCAGTTATAGGTGTATAATTCAATAAATAAATTATACTATGAACTACTTTTAACCAAAATTATGGCTCCATTTTGGCATCGCTCAGCTTGCTTCACACCATCTATCAATTATGGCATTTTACAAATCCATTTTATTGAGTTGTATATGCATTTGTTATTTTTTTTCAAATGTTATTTTACTTTAGGAAAGAAAAAACATATTATTGGTGTACTCCCTACTTAAATTAAGTGGAGGACTTGTATATGATGACTAGTAATTTTTCCACATGAGCTTTGAACTCTTGGAATAAATGGAAGGCTTCATCCTTCATCTTCAGGAACACACTCATATTCATCATGTATGATCATTAACAAATAATTGAAAATACTAACCACTGAAACTAAAATCCATGGGTCCACACAGATTTGTGTACACTAGGTCAAGTGGACCATTCACTCTATGTCTGTTTGAGCCAAAAAGGGTTCGATGTTGCTACTTGCAAAGTAACTCATACAAATATCATGAAATTCCATAAATGAAGGAAGATCTTTGACCATGATATGGTTGATGTCAAAATCACTTATACCACATTGTTCTAGCTTCATCCTCCTTTTTTGTCAAAGCTTGGTTGTCTCACAATACAATTGCAAGCTATAACATCTTGCCTATGGATTTAGCATGAGCAATAATATTGGAACCTCTAAATTTGTCTCAAATGATAAATTTTTTGCTATGGTACTTAGGAATAAATATATGGGGTATGTTATTATATTGTATATTTATTGGCATGGGCTACACATAACACAATGTTGATTCTATTACCATATTATATTATAACAGTTAGTGGGATGAGGGTTTAGTAGTCGACTCCCCAAAGTAGAATTAGAAGATGGGTATATAAAGAAGGGATATTATCATTATAATGAGTATGGAGATCAATCATATGGAGTATTGCTTGTAATTGTATTTGTCCATGAAGTGGCTTATGATATTTTTCCCTCTCTGCATGTTGGTCTTATATTAGGAGATATTATGGAGTTTTTATTCCTTAAGGAGTATTACTGGTGTTGCCCGAGCCTAAGGGTATTATCTATATTTATCTCATTATATGGATTATTATTGTAGATAATTTTTTTTGGATGAATGGTTTGATATTTTTGCATATTGATGATTGATTTTTGTCAATGAGAATATAGTTTCATAACAAGTGTTACTAAAGCAACAATTCTGGTAAAACAAAGTTTTGTGTTTTTTGATGGATTATAGAATTAGGGCGGAGTTTTCCAAAAAATATCTCATTTTGTGGAAGTTATATCTTTGTGTAAAATTATTCAATTCAGACGATTCTTACACTTTTAGAATTTTGAAATCTTTTAAAGGAGTTTTTATACGAAATAATCCAAGTAGTATTAAGGAAGACATGACCCTGTGAAAACAATTGTACATAACAAGCGTAGCGTTAGGGAAATTTTTTCCACAAAAATGTATCATCTTCTTGAAGCCACATTTTTGTGATGGTTTGTCCAATTTTGATGATTCTTAGACCATTTTGTGTGGAATTTTAAAAATGAGTGTCATATAAAGGAATTTGAGTAGTATTGAGGGAGATACGACCTTATGAAGTTAGCCATTTCGAATAAGGGAAGGACAAATTTTCAAGTCATAAAAATAAAATTGCATATATATGTTAGCCATGGTAAGAAAATCAATTGTAGTTTAATTTGTTTTTGAAGAAAATCTACATAATTAATTATTGATAGCAAGGAATAGAAGAGAATTGAGAAAAATTAACCCAAGTTTTTCAAAATCCTAGCTGCTTTAGGAAATTTATTTTGTTGAAGTCATGGAGTTGCCAATATTTATTGGAAAGGATGGTATTGATGTTCAAAAATGGTGGATGAAGTTTAGATGTCTATATTTTGGTAACCATTTTTGGCATAACCACCTTTGTAAAATTTTAACAAAGGAAGATTATTTCTGGTGGGCAATTTTTGCTAAGGAAAAGACTTATAATTACACTTGGGATGAAATGGAGCATACATTCTTGACTTAGTAGGACCCATATAAAAAAATATCTAGTTGGAAGGTCACCACCATGGGATATGAATAAGAAATAAAAAATATTAAGGGGAATAAAAAGAAATAAATAAAGAGGACATGATAAAAGGAAAAAATACAAATGATAATGTGCAAGCTAAGGGAACCACACCTTTGGTGGCTAAAAAATAGATAAAATGATTTGTTTTAAACTTAAAATTATAATTTGAAGGTTTATGGTTGCATTCAAAAGGAAAAGGTTATTATTTCTATAAACCCTGGTAGCAAATTTAATTTTATTAATATTGCTTTGGCTAAGAGGTTGTAGGTTAAAGCAACAAAAATTAAGGACATACATCTTGACGGTGAGAATGTTCATATTTTTAAAAATTTGAAGATCACCATGGATAAATATGTTTTACATTCATATTTTTATGCTACTAACTTACTAAGATGGAAATTATGGATATTATTCTTGGTTATCCATGGTTAGATACTTTGGGTTTTATTAAGATTAATGTACAATAGAAGTTTATGAAGTTATGGTATAGGAATTAGAAGATAACATTGTAGGATATTTCTCAACTTAAGAAGCAAGGATCCAAGGATAATTAAGAAGTATTTATAGTAGAGGAACAAGTTATGGAACCAAAAGAAGAATCAAAAGTTTAATCTATAGTAGTAATAACAACAAAGTCCATGGAAGAATCAATAACAAAGTACAAGGAAGCTCTATTAGATGTGCACAAGGACACACCAAAACAAGGGCACAAGAGATAAGAGCATGAGGAAGAATAAAACATAAAGAAACAAAATATTAAAGACTCAAAGAAAATAGAATGCCAGGTTAAGGTTGCAGCATATTGCCACCCACACCACCTTGAGTGGCAATAATATTGGAGGTATGACTTAGGGTATCAATATTATGGATCTACATGGAGTCAAAAATGTATCAAGTATGGAAATGTTTGGCAAAGAAATCACAATGGTTCTAGATTTCAAAGTGGTGTAGCAACATTACAGAATAATAGGACTAATCATTTGAAATATCATAGTATAATAGTAGAAGCATGGAGCCAACAAGACATTTATGAACATTTAAGTGACACAATGATAACTTGGCATCATCGAAGACCAACACAAATCAAGATATCACTTGGATTGATGGATGATCAAGAGTAGTACTAGTTGTTAGCATTGCTTAGAAGATCATACTATTTAGTTTCTTCTCATATTTTGAGGACAAAACATTTGTAAGGAGGGTGGAATGTTATGGTACCTAGGATTATATTTAGGGAGATATGATATTATATTGTATTTGGGTATTATGGATAGTTGGCTTGGTCTACACATAACCCATGGTTGATTATATTAGTATATTATATTATAATAAAAAGTGGCATGAGATTTTATAATATGGCTATATAAATAAAGGATATTATCATTGTAATTATCATGGAGATCATTCATATAAAATATTACTTGTAATCGTCTTTGCCCATGAAGTGGATTATGAGACTTTACCCTCTCTAAGTGGCACTCTTATCTTGGGAGATATTGTGGAGTTTTCCTTCCTTAAAGAGTATTATTGGTGTTGCCCTACCCTAAGGGTATTATCTATATTTGTATTATTGTGTGGATTATTATTATGGATAATTATTTATGGATGAATGATTTGATATTTTTTCATATTGGTGAATTATTTATGTTAATGAGAATAAAGTTTCATAATAGTTTCTTATCATATGATTCATTAAATCTAACTTTATAATTGTGATCAAGCAACTGATTCATAGAAAATAAATTCTTTGTGAGGCCGTGCATGTAAATAAATCTAATTAGGTGATTGGTATGCAAATCAAGATGCAAAGAGACATCACCAATGCTAGCAATGGTATATGTTGAATTATAACCAAGAGTAACCTGGCCAGAATAAGAAAAATGATCAAGGTATACAAACCATTATTTTTGGTGTGTCATATTTTTAGTAGCCCTCAAATAAAAATACCAATCTAGAATAGTTTTTACAATGACATTAGTAGCTTACATGGAATAGACATAATCTTCTCCTTCATCAGAATTAGAGTCCTTCACTACGTTTCCATGTTGGCGTTGAGGAACATTCTTCCTCTACCATTGAGAGCCCTTTTGTTTGTATCCTAATGTATTATTTTGATTCTTATTTGAAGAAAATTGTGAGAACATACTTATTAAGTATATGTGTTGGTTTCCCACAAATAAAACATGTGATATTGGAACATGAAAAGTTTCCTCATCCTACTTGTTATTGTTGATTATGCTATTTTTATTTCTACTATTTTTGGTGCTTGTTGGTGAGTCTATCAAATTTATTTGATTGCATTGGCTTCTTACCTTATTGATATATGATGCTATTATTTCTACAATTTGTTATTTCCAATGGTATATTCCTATGATGGAATACCTAGTTCTCAAATTGCTTCCTACTATTGAAGCAAATTCATGAGTCTCAAAAGTTAGATTCTGGTTAGTAACGTTTAAAGTTATCACCAAAACATTGAAAATAGGTGGAAGTCCTCAATGCACTAGTGGAAGAATATGATAATCACTCACCATTTTACATAATGCTTGAATTGAGGCTCATAAATTAGTAATTTGTCACAAAAACTCTTCAACTTCTCACAATTCTTCATTTTCAAAAAATATAATTGACTCTATAGATGTATAATTTGGTTGTGGATTTTGGATTCAACCATCATAATTATTTTATCTCATACATATTTGTTAGTTATTGGGTTACAAATATACGACTATATCTCATTGGATATGTTAAACTTGATGATAAATCAATCTTTTTGGTTTGCTTTGTCAAACTTTGTTAATTTTTTCGGGTTCATGGCATGTCTTTACATGGTACCAAATACCACTCCCCATAGTTCTTTGAATTCATGGTAAATTTTCAACTTTTTATTTGATGCAGAATAGTTGTCACCTTTCAAAAACTACAAACTAGGAAACAATATATTTGGGATTTAATAGCCATGTTTAACCTTCACAAAATTGAAAAATATGAATTCCATTGAATTGGTCTCAATAAGATATTTCCAACAATTTTATATAAGCCTATACTCACAAAAACATAGGTGCCTCAAATCACAAAAAACAATTATGTTTTGCTAAGCAAAAAATATATAGGGTACAAGTCAATCTTCCACAAAATCATGGTAAAACTAGGAAATATTCTAGTCAACGGTCAAATGGAAGGAAATTCTAACTTACTTCCACCTTTCACTTTAATTTTTAATGGAAGTTAGATATTATTCAAATAATCCAATGATTAATCCGCAAAGCATGTGGGATGTATATGTGCTTAACCTCCAAATAAATGCACACCCTCTAGATCAACCCTTAAAGCAATAATGTCACATGATGCATCTCCTCCATTGAATATCAATCTGATGGCTTAGATTAAACAAGGATTAGGATGTTTATCTACCATTGAATTTCAATTGAATGACTCATGTTCTAGGGTTGCAAAAGGTTAAAAACATTTTGTATTTTTGTGTCATCTTTTGTTCTCTAAAGCAGACAAGGGTTTTCGTTAGTAGTTAATGGTGCCTCCTTCTAGAACATGTATATAAATTCTTTAACAACCTCATTCAACAAGTAATATAACTCTTATTTTTTTGTCATTAGACACCCCCTATGAAAATTATAGACAATTTAACATGCATCTCAACATCTTCTCCCTCAGTATTTAAATATTTCACAACAACATTCACTCTCCTTTATACATCACCTTGTATATCAACCTTCCTCTAACCAACACACGTCCATACACATATATGTTCAATCTCAACTATTGCTTTAGAATTTTATTTAATAGATGGAAATTCCCTCACACCTTTATTTCAGACATGTGCCTCTCTTTCATATATGTAACATCTGTTTTGTAGGTAATTAGCTTAGGTAATATCACATTTGACTCTCTTTCAATGCCTTCTTTCAACTTGTGTAACACTCCACACATATCTTTAGATGACCTCTCTACTACTTCAAATTATGCAATGACTTGCGTCCAAACAATTAGATGACTCTACATGAACATTGTAGATGACCTTACATGGTCAGTTGACATCATTCAACCCTCCTTGATGGATTGTATTATCTTCTTCTATAGGCAACTATTCATTTATTTTGGATGTCCTTTCCAACCATGCATATATGGGACAACCCTTACATGGACCATAATTTCTACCACTTCCACAAACAATTTGAATGCATAAAATGATAATGTAGGTGACTTATTGATGGTTCATGACATAAAACTTCATGAATGACCTTTGGTTATTTTGTGCATGTAGACTTTGGATAGTCTCTTCCTTCACCATGGTGGCTTGCACATCACCTAAAGACATATTTGTCAACTCTTTAGACAACCTTTTTAGCTTGGTGGTAAAATTAACTCTTTAGATAACGTGTTGTAGGTGAGTTGGTGATGGTAGGGCAATCATCCAAGGGAGGTCCCTAGTTCGAATATCCACCCTACCAAATGCACATTGGGTACCCAAAATCTAGTTGATAATGTTGGTGCGGTTAGGGTCGGGTACGACTCCCGGGTGATTTTGATGATGTAGAACCCCTTGGTCATGGTTTCTCAGACTAAGGCGGTCCCACAAGGGGTTTTTTGCTAAATTAAAAAACAAAAAAAAAATTAACTTCAATGAAAACTTCCAATTTACCAAAAAATTCAACCACATCGACAACTCTTAGCTTATATCTAAGGCACACAAATACCATGATGTCATTTATTTTTTAGGTTTGACGTCTTAATTAAATCAAAAAATTACTAGATGGACTTATTCATTGAGTCACTCAACTGCATAGTCATTCAACATCAAAACTAAAAATCAAAACAAATAAAAAGAATAAAATATATTTTCTCTTCCGTAATCAATTCAACAAGGTCTTGTTTTTCTCACACAGACTTCACAATTTTTGGTTTGCTTCTTGGATTGGCCAATAAGTCTTTACCTCTTTTTTGCAACTCCTATATTGGTCAAGATAGATACAAACTTCGAATGGTGTCTCTACTCTGCAATACTAGTCTCACCTTCAACATAGAAGCTCTAATACCAAATGTTATGAATGTAGATTAGCTATGACAAAAATTTGTATTCATGTGATATATGTGTATATGCAAGTGATAAACAAGGATGAAAAGGTATTTAGTTATAACTCTTTCATAAATATTACCTATAACTCCTAGAACTAACTATAATATTACATCAAATTTGTAACATCATTGACCTTCCATATTGTAAAGAAATTTTTCTAATGTCTGATTGGGTCCTCTATTCCACCTCCATGAAATGTGGGACACTTATGCATCAAACCAAAAGTGATTGTTGTCGTGATCAATTGATTTGGCATAGGTGATGGTTGTTCACATTATAGTTGGAAAAATCATGAATTGGCACTCCAATTTTGGAGATTTTCTTGGCAACTCGAGAAAACTCACTAGAAACTCAGAAAAATAAATTGAAAAAATAATTTAATTAAAAAAACACATTTAAAACAAAAATATCTAAGAGCTAGAAAGATGATTTTTTATTATATTTTCATAAAAAAGAGAGTTCAATTACAATTCTTGATTATCAAAACTAACAAAATACAACACACAAGATATCTCAACACGTTTTACATTTTACATTTTCCCTTGTGGCTTAGTTTTTTGTAACAACCCAGGTTTGACTCATCTGGTTTTCCAACCTAGTCTTGCTCACTAGAATCACAAAGTGAAATTTTCAATTGGTTTCAAGGTCTAGACATGTTATAAGGTGAAATTTTGATGTAAGGAGTTTGTTGTTCACCCAATATTTTATTAGTATGAGGTATAGGAAAGCCTACTTTTGGAAATACTAACGGTTGCAGATGGTATTCCAAGTGGATGAGATTCGTAGATTCTATAAAAGGTGTCCTTTTGTGAACATATCTTCTTATCCTCGAGTGAGGTTCACGACTGGGGTTATCCTCTAGGACCTATAACACCTAGAGGGTGGACGAATACTCTCCTCATCCCTTAGCATTAAGGACTTAGGTTCTTTTGGACCTAATTACTATCATGAGTTTTAAACATGCAAGGGTTAGCATATTATACCTTGTGCCTAGTTGAGAGTCATACTTATTTAGAGTCAAGTAGGGCCTGCCATACATTGGATCAGGATTTGGTATCACTTTTCATAGCACGATTAACAATGAGTTATCCTGTACCAACTCAGTACTGAAAAATCTACTAATTGTATGATGTGCAAAGGATCTATCACTGTACTACTTGCACAATGACCTAGAGGTGATGTCCCATACCGCCCCTCGTCACTTATTCTTGGCAAAGGTCCTCTTGCTCCGATCTGTTTTGCTATAAAATGACCATTCTCGAATCATAGTGATCACCTTTCTCGTAATCATCGGTATTGGATGTTAATGTTTTACCATCCTCCTCGATGGATAATCTATCATCCTTCATTATTAACAAGTTTAAGTGAATTTGATCATCCTTCACAATGATTTTAAATTCTAAAATTTCTCTTATTTTACACTTCTACCTAGGGTATATCTAAGTATATCACTTTTCAAACACGAGAGTCTCGAATGATTATTTAAAGATCTCCATATATACCTTTGAATACTTTTAAGCATAAAAACCATATATTCGGACTAATAATTTTTTTATTCCATGCCATAACTAAAATGTACTTCTTCAAATTAACTTTATTCTCTTACTTTAACACTACTATATAAGAAATATTTGCAATATGAAACAATATTTTATTTCTATAAACCTTTCCTAAGAAATTTCATTCAATAAGTAAATAAATATATTATTCTTTTTACAAGCTATGTTATGATATTAACATAAAGAATATGTAGCAATTCAAAAGAATATTCCTATGAATACATAATAAAGGAACATATTAAAACAGGTTTATTACATGCAAATCTAAAGTTTAGATGAACAATTTTACAAATACAAACTTGACACTCTCCTATTTTTCAGATTAGAAACCATCGCCACTAAAGAAAGAAAGTCAAAACTCAGCGTGCTTGCTATCACGCATTCCCAAAAGGAACAATTCATGCATTTCTAGCAAAAGTAAGTGGTCCCTAACATAATGATCTTAACATTATGCAGATTGGCAAAAGCTTTAGATGAAAAGCAATCTGGTCAGCCCTTTAATAATTATGGCATAATCAAAGTTACACACTGTTTCTATATTCTCATAACCGTTTAGGGCCCAGTTTATCTACCTTTAGGTGGTCCACTTTATATTATTAAATCAAGGGGGATGCCATGGCTAAACCTACCATTGAATTTTAAACCCAACCGAACTATTAATTAAGTTGAATATTTATCCATCAGACCATTGATCTTAGATAAATTAATATAATATTACTTTTCTTTTTGGCTTGGTTGAATGAAGGCATGGTTTATAAATTATTCAATTCAGCATCGGAAGGATTATCATTTACCTCCACTAAAACCTATTGTTTTACAGGTAAGAAGTCTGAATACATAGCATGGCATGCTAGGGTGTTCTATTATCATTTATTTAAAACATAAAAGGACGTCAACAACTAAGGCCGTGCATGCCAAAGGAAATATTAAATATGAATCTTAATCAAACAATAATGTCGTCCAACCATGCATGCATTCAATCACACTTCAATAAAATTTTTACTTAAATATATTATTAGAGATAATTAAACTTGCATAGAACTAAAGTTTCAAACTCTCAAGCGGTAATTAATTACTACATCGAGGTTTTTAATATAAGAAATAATTCTACGATCGGTCAACAAATAAAACCGGATATACATATAAAACTTCAAGCTTATTATATAAAAAAATAGGCAACTCGATTACTCATAAATAGCTAGAAATCAATATACATATTCAATAATGCCTTCAGAATTAAAATATACTAATCCAGTTGTAAAGGACTTTTAAAAACATTGGCTTCAGCTTTACAGATTAGACTCAGTATATTTTTCTTTTTTGAAAGCTGAATTCAATAGAAGCAATGGACTGCTAACAAAAGTGGACTCATTAATAATAGTCCTAAATAATATATATATATATATTTTTGTATTAATAATGAAGAACTCTCCTCTATGTCTATTCAGATGTCTCCCAAATTGGAATTTTTTTATAAAATATTATTATAGCTCAACTTAGTGGCACGACTGCCCTCGCACAACAACCCAAATCATTTTAAACCTTTCAGGTTTCCCAACATGAACATCTAGTACAAGATCCCTTGCTACTAGTCGGTAAGCTCTCCTTTAAAACTCTTACATTGTGGACATCCAAAGCATGATGCTTCCCTACATCACTGCCCAACAGGACTCCTCCCTCCATGGAGGCAACAAAGGTTTTGCACATGGATTAGGTATAGGATCAACACAACTCATTTAATGAGAATGCAACTAATATGAATGCCGAATTCTCTTTTACAAACAAAGCAAAAAAAACAATATGTGCAGTGCAAGTCATATTTTCTATTTTGCTAGGGGGCTCTACAGGGTGACTTCCATGGGAAGTCCTTTTCCACTTCCCTGCAGCTTTTCCCTAGTCCTGTCCTAGGTCCTTGATCCTGTCCCAATTTCCATGACACTTTTTTAACCCTTCCTCCTTGGCTAGATGGTGTTGTAGACGATATCCTTGGGGTGGAAGGTCACTTCTCCATTTGTCTACTCTTTTCCTTACCTTTTGGTGGGATTTTTTTTTTGGTGTCTAGTTTTGTGGGATGGTTTTGGGTTTTTCCCTAGGATCTTCCCTGGATTTCTGGGTTGCTTCAAGGATTGTTTCCTTAGAGTTCTTAGCTCTTTCCTAGGTTTTTTGCAGGTTTCTACTTGGTGCTAGATTGCAATGGTTCTTCATATGTGGACTACTATGGCTGTGGGAGTGTGGCTTCATGAGTAGTTTTGCACAACATTCTTTTGGTTTGATGGACCATGTGCTTTCTAATGTGACTCTGCTCTTTGGAATCGTTGGTGCGGGTTCGGTGGGATCTTAGCATTTTTCGTGGCCTTGCCCTAGGGTCTTTGTTTTGCTTACTATTGTGTTCCTATTGGATTTCCTCATATATTTCCCTAAAGCTGCTCGTTGGCGGTGCTGAAGGTTGTCTGGGGTTTCTTGCTGCATCCTCTTGGTCTAGGTTGACCGGTGCTTTAATGCCTGCAATTATTTGTCCATGTTGCTCCTTCCTTTTGGGTTCCTTGGAACTTTCCCGTCTCTTTCCCATGGCTTGCTATTCTACATATTTTTCTTCCTCTGCTTTCGCTAGAATATTTGTAGTTTCCTCTCCACTGCAAGAGGATTTCATGGCCTGTGGAGATCCTCAATTTGCTGTTCCATTTTCTAGGCCTGTGAGGGATACAATTTCTTCTCAGTTCGCTTGATTTTCTAGCATTCTTTCTCGTTTCCCATCCTTTTTGGGTCAGGATTTTCTCTGTTTACAAGTTCTTTGCTCCACCCTATGGTGAAGGGTGGTTTTATGTAAAACTTATGGTTTTCCAGCATTTCTCTGTCGGATTTTGGTTTCTCCTCTGCATGGGATTGTGCACTCCTGTTCTTTATTTTCTCACTTCTTGGATAGTTCAATTTTTCGTGGATTGGTAGGAGAGCCTTGTCTTTGAATTTTCCTGCTTTTTGGTTCAGCAACTAGGTGGGAGTTTTAATTTCTAATTTTACCATCATTTCCTTTTCCCATTGGGTAGGTTCTTCATGTTTGAATTTGGATGCAACTTTTCGGTTTTCCTGCTTCAGGCTTCCTGATTCTTGATTTTGTTTCCTATCTTGGATCCTATGTCCTTTCCTGGATCCTATCCTTAGGTCCATCCTTAGGCCTTTCTTGTCAGCCCTTGATTGAAGTCTCTTGACTTATTGTAATCAGGTTTTGGGTCCCTTGATAAAAACCCACTTTATTTTAATTTAACCTACCAAAAAAATATTTTCTATTTTGCTACGAGTATGATGTAATATGCAGTTCATGTGTAATTTTTATTACAGGTTTTTCAATTCAGGAGCTTTTCCTACACACATTGAGCTGTCAAATCACAATCTATCGAAGTTAAACTACATATTTGGTCTATTTTTAACCTCAAGAGTTGAATTTCGAACCAACATATATAATTTTCTAAATAAAATAAGAATTATATGCAACAAAATCATCCAGATTTACAAAAGAAGATATTGTTAAGCCAAAATTCATCCAAAGAGTAGTAATAACAATTCAGGCAACATACTCACTCATTTCATATTTCTAATAATCCAACAATTAAATAGCAATTCAACTACGCAACATAATCAATAACATCCTAACTTTAACAATCTGAATGAAAATGGTTGATTATATCACAAATATACAAACACAACATACATAATTCAATCTAAAGAATAGCAAAAACCTGACCTGGTTTATTTATTAAAAAAAAAGAGCTCTCAGATTTGTTGTACTTAGTATGGCACTGAGAGGGGGGGTGAATCAGTGTAGCTCTTTAAACCATGAATTTACAGCTCTTAAAACAACAGCAATTAAAACTTAAAAATAGATACAGTAATAATAGCAACAGAGCATCACACAACACAGGATTTTAACGAGGTTCACCAAAATGGCTACTCCTCAAAAAGAACGGCTGCTTGGACTACCATCCAAATCCAACCTTTAGCAAAGCACCAACTTTACAAAATATTTACCAGCACCCACTGGAAGGAGCTATAGCCCCTTATTTATCTACATCAACAGAAAGGAGCACCAACCCCTGGTTTACCAACACCAACTGGAAGGAGCACCAACCCCTAATTTACCAGCAACAACTAGAAGGAGCACCAACCCCTGATGCCAAGCTACAACCTGGACTTCAATTCTAAATGAAAATGATTGACAAGAAAAATACCTTCGTTTTCACAAGACCCTGACTGGTCTAAAGCTTACTCGATCTCTCTCATGGTTCGCAAGATACAGATATCTGCAACACTGCTACAGTCGAACTCAGCAATTCGACTTCTCTGCTTGCTTTGCGCATTCACTACTACAACCAAACTCAGCAATTCGACTTCTTTGCTCGCTTTGCGCATTCACTACTACAACCGAACTCAGCAATCAACTTTGCCCTTTGCGCTCTCTGCACACTCTGCTTTCTCTACGCACACGCTTCGCACACTCTGTGTCGTTCCACACTCTGCTCTCTGTGCGCATTCACAATCACACTTCGAACAACTCGACACGACTTGCTCACATCACGCACTTCGCCATCATCTCGTCGGTTCTGTGCTATCTGTGCTCTTATGGCCGCATATCGCACATACCGATGCTCGCTTCGATCGATTTTCTCAATTCTCCAAACAACCCTCCTTATATACTAGAGATTTCAAGATGAAAACCCTAATTGTAGTCAGTTGATTATGCAAATGCAAACCCTAATCTTGGTCGGCTCAGATTCAACTTTGTCGGCTTCAACCCTAAAGATCGTCGACTGCAAAACCCTAAATTTTGTTGGCCCAGATTCAACTTTGTCGGCTTCAACCGCCTCTGCCACCTCTGTCACTTTCCTGTAGCTTTTGCCGTGAAACTACAACATGTCGCGATATCGCGACACCTTTTACATCCGTACGCCTTCTTATCCCTGCTGTCATGAAATCGTGACACTTTTGGCCTTTGTCTGCTTTGACAACGTTTTTGTCGTGAAATCACGACACTTCTAACTATTGCTGACGTCATCCTCACTATTGTCGCGAAATCGCGACACTTCTGCCTTTAGAGACTTCATCTTCACTTTTGACCACGAGAAAGCAACATGTAGCGATATCGCTACACTTTTTCTTCCATACGCTTTCCTCAAATTTGGCTCACGAGAATACAACATGTAGCGATATCGCTACACTTTTTCTTTCTTGCTTCTCTTCTTGGCTTGTACCTACGAAATCTCAGCATGTCGCGAAATCGTGACACTTTCGCCTCCTTGTCTCTTTCTTTGACTTGCATCAGCGAAAACACAGCATGTCGTGAAATCGCGACACTTTTTACCTTTTTGTCCTTTTCTCGGCTTGCACCCGCGAAAACATGACATGTCGTGAAATCGCGACACTTTCGCTGCCTTGAGCTCTTCTCTGTCTTTCGCCCGCAAAAACATAACATGTCACGAAATCATGACATACTTGCCTCTGTACATTCTCTCTCCTCTTCGGGTCGCGAAAACCAGACATGTCACGAAATCGCGACACTTTTCTTCCTTGGCGCTTTTCTTCCCTTCGGGTCGTGAAAACCTCGACATGTCACGATATCGCGACACTTTTCCTCCTTGGCGCTTTTTCTTCGAACATGTCGCGAAATCGCGACAGTTTTCTTCCTTAGCGCTTTTTCTCCAAACATGTCGCGAAATCGCGATAGTTTTCTTCCTTAGCGCTTTTTCTCCAAACATGTCGCGAAATCGTGATAGTTTTTTTCCTTAGCGTTTTTTCTCCAAACATGTCACGAAATCGCGACAGTTTTCTTCCTTAGCGCTTTTTCTCCAAACATGTCACGAAATCACGACAGTTTTCTTCCTTAACGCTTTTTCTCCAAACATGTCGTGAAATCGCGACAGTTTTCCTTGCGCTTTCTCTCTCCTCGGCCATGTCGTGAAATCGTGACAATTTTGCTTGCGCTTTCTCTCTCCTCTAACATGTCACGAAATCACGACAGTTTTTCTTGCCTGCTGAATATGTCGCGATATCGCGACACTTTTCTTACTTGTCTTTTTCTTTGATCTTTTACAAATAGGCAACTATGGTCTTCTTGGAAACTCACTGTCCATGCTCTGAATAACCTTTGAACTTCTGTCTTCTGCATCTGAATGACTTCTGAACTGCTTGTCCACTGCATCATTAGATCTAACTGCCTGTGTTGACAACAATGACAAAACTCTTGCTGCACCTTGCACAACAATCTCCCCCTTTGGAATTGTTGGCAACACTCATGCACTCTCCTGTAATTCTTCTCCCCCTTTGACAATAATACCAAAGGGCTGCTGCAGACTCCCCCTGAGTCTATGCACACCATTCTCAGATACACATTGAAATAGTTAGCAAAAATCATGAATATGAGCAATAAGATAAACAAATGCATAAATGCTCCCCCTGAGAATTTGATCCCGATGGCTAGTCAAATCTTAGACTATTCTTGGGAATATGTGGCCACTTCAATTCATGCTGTCTTCTGAGCCTCAACCCTCTGTTGCTCTGCAATCTCAAACTTGTCCACTGTTTTAGTGAAAGCATACACTGATCATTTATATATCCAACTTTTTGTTCTGTAATGCAAGCAACATCTGCATATACATCCTGGATATTCTCAACAAGCTTGAACCTACTGATAGCTGTTTGTCTTTCTCTGCAGTGAGAATCCAGCAGACTACCTCAATTCTTTATGAAAGCACCTCAAACATTCATCACCAGGCTGGAAATCATCTGGCTGCACATTATAAACTTTTTCTTCAATCTTCCCATTCAACATGCTGATTTCACTTCTATCAACAGAATTGACAAGTGACTCACACTTGTACCAATTTTTGTCCAGCACTGCAATTTACTGCCAAATCTGTGCAAGCATCAAACATTGTACTGCAGCACGGCCACATTCCTTTTTATATATCCACCTAATCTAAGTTTTCTACAGTTATTGCAAATCACACCTTACTTTCAACTGTGCATATCGGGAGAAGACATTTTGTCAAACACTTTATGGCCAACCGTAGAGCACCTTACTCAGCCTCAAACTTCTTATCCTTGGATTGGCATTTTATCAATAGTTAAAACAAAACTATCTATGAATTAATTATATTCACCAAGGTGTCATGAAAGATCTGACAATCTTCACATCAAGCGTCGAACAAAAACACGTTGCTATTATCGAAACACAAATACGCAGCTGAGGCAAGCATTCTTTCAATAAACAAAAACAATCTGAACTGTTATAATCCATAGCTATAAATAGTGGCAGTAAGAACCATCAACAGAACAACAATGACATAAGCAATACTACCAATGGTGATGATTCTCAATTCAATCACTACCCTTCACGACACTTCCACACACAACTACATGAACTGACAACACACTTGACAATTATACCACAATAGCCCGACTGTTGGTCTTTCATCCTCAGATACCCAGACAAATATATAGGAGCATTAAAATAAAACTTTAATATTGCTCCCCCTGAGGATGTGCTTCCTGGAGTTGCTTAGTGCAAAGGAGGAGTAGTCTCCTTCAGTCCAAGGAGACATGATTTCCTCTCTTCTTTCTTTCTCCAAACTTTCTTGAACATGGGCTTGTATTTCTCAACTACCTCCCTATTTTGCACCTTTGTGTGAACTCGAATATTTCTCTGGTGTGGTTGTCTCTTATGCATCCATGATGAATGATTATTTTCCTTTCTTCTATGAACCTGATTTATTCCCTGTCTGTGTTGCGTTCTTTGCATCTTATGAAATCTACTATTTTGCCTTAGATTTGATACAAAAGCGCTTGGACAAAACCTTGCTATGTGCCCATGACCATTGCATTGAAAACATTGTACATAGTGTTCACTCAGATATGCAGATGTATTTCTATCAGCATAACTCTTTGATTTATTATTCAATCCACAATAAGTTGCCTTGTGACCATACTGGTTACATCTGAAACAATAGCCATTAAAAGTGTTAGTATGAAAAGAGTGAGAGTGGTAGAACCTCTTTTGTTGTGGCTGCTTTGCTATAAATCTCCTTTGATATTTTCTTTCTTTTGAAGATACAACTTTAACCTTTTCTTGCTTCGACCCTTCAACAGTGAAATTTTTCTTCTCTGTAGAGTTGGATGATGAAGGTTGTTCAGCTTCATAATTTTTATGCTTTGATCCTTCAACGGTGAGCTCCTTTTTCTCTGCATATTTGGACGATGGGGGTTGTTCAGCTTCATATCCAAGACCATGCTTATCCGTGGAGCTTCTCTGATGACTTATCATTTTATCTAGCAATTCTGTGCTCTTCTCGAATTTAAGATTTGTATTGGCCTCTTCCAGTTGTTTCTTCAAAGAAACAATCTCTTCTTCTTGTTTGCAGCAAACAGTATCTTTCTCATTGATCTGAGACCTGAGAGTTTCTTCAATCCTTTTGAACTCTTCTATTTGCAGCTTTAGATTGCTAACAATTTTGTTGGAATCTTCTTCATGTTTGCTACATACATCAACTTTCTTATTCATCTCTTCTGTCTGCATTCTTAGACCGTCAATCTCTTCTTCTAGCTTACTGTAATACTCTATTTTCATGGTTAACTGCATTTTGAGATCTTCAAAAAGTTTCTTGTATTCTTCTGTCTGTACTTTCAACCTGGTTATGATTTTGTTTGTATCCTCAAGCTTTCCTGAATTTTTCTTATTCTTCTTTCTTGGAGCTGTAATTTGATCTTCATTCCAATTTGCTTCTGTATTCATTTCATCTTCATTACATTCCTGTTCTGATTCTGTTTCTTCTTTGTCGAGTATCATGTAAGGACCTCCATCTATTTCCTTTTCAGAATCATCCTCTAGGACTTCAATTTTGAGAGTATCATCTTCATCTTCACTGCTACTAAACCCATGGCACTGACGTTCATTATGCCCGAGTTGACCACAAACAAAACATTCTGAACCTTGTGAACCTGCATCATGACCGAGTTGACTTTTGGCCTTTTCTCCATTGTTTGATTCATCTCTTGAATCTACAGCAATAATGAGTTCATCTTTGTTTTCTTTTATGACCCTGTGTGATCTTTTCTTCTTGTGTCTCATGGTTCCATTCTTGCCTTTCTTTGCCATTAGAGTATTAATCCAAGATCAACCCTAGCTGATTTAGCCTTTGAAGGGAACTTGGCTCTGATACCAATTGTTGTACTTAGTATGGCACTGAGAGGGGGGGTGAATCAGTGTAGCTCTTTAAACCATGAATTTACAGCTCTTAAAACAACAGCAATTAAAACTTAAAAATAGATACAGTAATAATAGCAACAAAGCATCACACAACATAGGATTTTAACGAGGTTCACCAAAATGGCTACTCCTCAAAAAGAACGGCTGCTTGGACTACCATCCAAATCCAACCTTTAGCAAAGCACCAACTTTACAAAATATTTACCAGCACCCACTAGAAGGAGCTACAACCCCTTATTTATCTGCAACAACAGAAAGGAGCACCAACCCCTGGTTTACCAGCACCAACTGGAAGGAGCACCAACCCCTGATTTACCAGCACCAACTGGAAGGAGCACCAACCCCTGATGCCAAGCTACAACCTGGACTTCAATTCTGAATGAAAATGATTGACAAGAAAAATACCTTCGTTTTCACAAGACCCTGACTGGTCTAAAGCTTACTCGATCTCTCTCACGGTTCACAAGATACAGACATCTGCAGCACTGCTACAGCCGAACTCAGCAATTCGACTTCTCTGCTCGCTTTGCGCATTCACTGCTACAGCAAAACTCAACAATTTGACTTCTCTGCTCGGTTTGGGCATTCACTACTACAGCCAAACCAAGCAATCAACTTTGCCCTTTGCGCTCTCTACACACTCTGCTTTCTCTACGCACATGCTTCGCACACTCTATGTCATTCCACACTCTGCTCTCTGTGCGCATTCGCAATCACACTTTGAACAACTCGACATGACTTGCTCACATCATGCACTTCGCCATCATCTCGTCGGTTCTACGCTATCTGTGCTCTTACGGCCACATATCGCACATGCCGATGCTCGCTCAGATCGATTTTCTCAATTCTCCAAACAACCCTCCTTATATACTAGAGATTTCAAGATGAAAACCCTAATTGTAGTCGATTGATTATGCAAATGCAAACCCTAATCTTAGTCGGCTCAGATTCAACTTTGTCGGCTTCAACCCTAAAGATCGTCGACTACAAAACCCTAAATTTCGTCGACCTAGATTCAACTTTGTCAGCTTCAACCGCCTCTACTGCCTCTATCACTTTCCTGTAGCTTCTGTCGTGAACCTACAACATGTCTCGATATCGTGACACCTTTTACAACCGTACGCCTTCTTATCCCTACTGTCACGAAATCGTGACACTTTTGGCCTTTGTCTGCTTTGACAACGTTTTTGTCATGAAATCGTGACACTTCTAACAATCGCTGATGTCATCCTCACTACTGTCACGAAATCGTGACACTTCTGCCTTTAGAGACTTCATCTTCACTTTTGACCACGAGAAAGCAACATGCAACGATATCGCTACATTTTTTCTTTCGTACGCTTTCCTCAATTTTGGCCCGCGAGAATACATGTAGCGATATCGCTACACTTTTTCTTTCTTGCTTCTCTTTTTGGCTTGTACCTGCGAAATCTCAGCATGTCACAAAATCATGACACTTTCGCCTCCTTGTCTCTTTCTTTGACTTGCATCACCGAAAACACTGCATGTCGCGAAATCGTGACACTTTTTGCCTTTTTGTCCTTTTCTTGGCTTGCACCCGTGAAAACATGACATGTCGCGAAATCGCGACACTTTCGCTGCCTTGAGATCTTCTCTGTCTTTCGCCCGCGAAAACATAACATGTCGCAAAATTGCGACATACTTGCCTCCGTACATTCTCTCTCCTCTTTGGGTCGCGAAAACTCGACATGTCATGAAATCGCGACACTTTTCTTCCTTGGCGCTTTTCTTCCCTTCGGGTCGCGAAAACCCGACATGTCGCGATATCGCGACACTTTTCCTCCTTGGGGCTTTTTCTCCGAACATATCGCGAAATAGCGACAGTTTTCTTCCTTAGCACTTTTTCTCCAAACATGTCGCGAAATCGTGACAGTTTTCTTCCTTAGCGCTTTTTCTCCAAACATGTCGCGAAATCGTGACAGTTTTCTTCCTTAGCGCTTTTTCTCCAAACATGTCGCAAAATCGCGACAGTTTTCTTCCTTAGCGTTTTTTCTCCAAACATGTCACGAAATCGCGACAGTTTTCTGCCTTAACGCTTTTTCTCCAAACATGTCGCAAAATCATGACAGTTTTCCTTGCACTTTCTCTCTCCTCGGCCATGTCGCGAAATCGCGACAATTTTGCTTGCGCTTTCTCTCTCCTCTAACATGTCACGAAATCACGACAGTTTTTCTTGCCTGTTGAATATGTCGCGATATCGCGACACTTTTTTTACTTGTCTTTTTCTTTGATCTTTTGCAAATAGGCAACTATGGTCTTCTTGGAAACTCACTGTCCATGCTCTGAATAACCTTTGAACTTCTGTCCTCTGCATCTGAATGACTTTTGAACTGCCTGTCCACTGCATCATTAGAACTAACTGCTTGTGTTGACAACAATGACAAAACTCTTGCTGCACCTTGCACAACCTATTATAATTATATGCAACAATCTATTGTTAACCTCAAGAGTTGAATTTTGAACCAACATATATAATTTTCTAAATAAAATAAGAATTATATGCAACAAAATCATCCAGATTTACAAAAGAAGATATTGTTAAGCCAAAATTCATCCAAAGAGTAGTAATAACAATTCAGGCAACATACTCACTCATTTCATATTTCTAATAATCCAACAATTAAATAGCAATTCAATTATGCAACATAATCAATAACATCCTAACTTTAACAATCTGAATGAAAATGGTTGATTATATCACAAATATACAAACACAACATACATAATTCAATCTAAAGAATAGCGAAAACCTTACCTGGTTTATTTATTTAAAAAAAAGAGCTCTCAGATTGTTTTCAAATTCTTCTTTCCTTGGCCTGAATACATTGTACACCTATTCTTATCCTTCTCCAAAGCCCAAATTTCACAGAGCAAGTATATCCATAACATCAAC
This sequence comes from Wollemia nobilis, assembly GCA_028583015.1. Classification (NCBI taxonomy): domain Eukaryota; kingdom Viridiplantae; phylum Streptophyta; class Pinopsida; order Araucariales; family Araucariaceae; genus Wollemia; species Wollemia nobilis. Next base: position 2,516,034 of record JAQPPZ010002143.1, on the reverse strand, counting down.
AACAGACACATCTTATAATGCAATTTCAATCAAAATACTCTAACACTTGGATCCACATGCATACTTCCATCTAATTTTATTTTAAACTCTACGAGGGGGTAATCAGGATTTTAGGATATAGAGTAAGCCGATGCATAATATTTTAAAGCAAAATGTCACTTTAATATTATTAAAATTAAAATATAGAAATATAATCATGCTTTTTATTTTTATTATTAATTTATATTTTAATTAAAATTTATATTTATTAGATAACACTGATAATAATAAAATGGAAAATAACACATTCAAAAGCATAAAGCAAACCAACAAACAAGGTACTCATATGATCAAGTAGGATACACATACGATCGGAAATAAATATTTTAATATGCAACTATATGGATGCAACTATATGAATGTTATTTTGTGAGCTTCTATGTGCTCATGAGTAGTGGTATTTTTTTACACATCCATCATATTCTCCCTTACCTCTTGCGATCAACCTTCAACTGCCCACATGAAGGAGGATACCTTCTCCTGCAACCACAACGCCATTAACAGCACCATGTCCTAGAAATTAAAACAAGTATAAATCATTGCTTAAATAATAGTTGTTCTAGTGGGGCTATTACATTCTCCTCCACTAGGAATAAACATAGTCTCTGTATTTTAATGTATTTTTTGTAAAAAATATTTGATATATTTATTATAATGGCACATCAAATAAATCATATAAGAATCAAATAAATTCATATTTATTCAAAAATATAAGGAAATCATCTTTTCATATCAGCCTCATTCTCTCATGTGACATTCTTTTCAGAGTATTGGTCCCACTGGACCTTACATTGATCTATTTATCTTTTTTTTAACTATTTTATTTTGAAGCCAAGGATATTAATTGGGTGGACCTCATTGTGATGGGGATATGACATCTGTAAATGAGAAACATTCAAAATATGAGAAGGATCTACAACGTATATCCTAAGGAGGGACACATGGAAGGTGTCGTGAATTTTTGACAAACTGGGTGGTAGGGCCAACTTATAGGTAACATGACTAATTTTGTCAACAACCTCAAAGGATCCCATAAATCTGGGGTCTAGCTTGGAAGACTTAATTTGAACTTTCAAAGGGTTTCACCCTTAAGAAAACTTTGTCCCCCACAAAGAATTCCCTTAGCATCCCCTTAAAATTGACATCTCTTTTTGGCGATCTGAGGCTTCTTTAACCCTTTAACAAATTTCTTTGAATTGTTTCTCCATATTATTGAAAATGTCCGACCTGATAATTATACTATCCTCCAAATTGTCCTATGATAGAGGAATTATGTATTGCTTCTCAATCAGTAGTAAGTTTCCTATGAAACTTTGTCTTCCACCTTTATGGAAACTCTGCCTTTCTTCATAGGATTCCCATGGTGGTCTTCTTTTCTTTTCATATTTTTGAATTTCACCCTTACAAAATATCTGCCTTACTTCAAAGGATTCTCTTGATGATCTCTTCTCTTCTTTTCCTTTCCTGAATTACACCCTTACGAATTCTCTGCCTTTCTTCAAAGAATTATTATGCTGTTTTTGATATTTTTAAAGTGCATTGTTCCTTTAGAAATCTGATTCAATTGGTCCAAGCTATTTTTCCATCTTCAAGATAATATCTGGGCCAATCCTCTCTTGCTTCTTTCGAATTTCTATACGATGACTTATATCTTCAAATTGTTGGGTCAATCCTCCTCGATTGACCATCTACCTAATTTTGATATCTCTATTGCCACTGAACATGTATGTCATCCTATATATTTTTAGGCATAAATCTGTTTATCACCATCAGACTCTGGTAGCTTCATAATAAATCCATAGGCACATCTTTCCACTTTTATTGAGTACAATCTTCTGGTTGGACCTTTTATGTCCTGCTTTATATCCAATCAATGAAAGACCTTACTCAAATACACTCGTATTTTTTTCTCTCCTACCTAGGTGCACAAAATAAGGAGTGCAATGTGCCTCCTTCAAATTGATTTCCATTAAATTTATGTTGGTTGGAATGACCAATCTATTCTTGAAGTGTAACAAATCATCTTTGATAAAAAAATCTTTGTCCTTATCATGTCCTTGCTCAACCTAAACTCAACATTTATTGCAAAAGTCATCTCTCTATTGTAACTCTTTAAACTTGGCCAATTAAGTCATACTATCACTAGAACATAGCAACTACAAGCTCCCTTCTACTCACAATATTCGTTATCTTATTTTCCTTTCCCTTATTATATTCCTTGCCAAAGTCATATTTTGTGAGAAAATCCATCCAACGATGTTGTCTGGAATTTGATCAGTCTTAAGTTTCAAGGGCTTTTCGAGCAAGTAATACCTTCAAGTCTTGAGAGCATGTATAATTGCTATCAATTCTAGATCATAGATATCATAGTTTAATTTGCGCTTCTCGAGATTTTATGACTCGTATGCTATAACTACTTCATCTTAAGCAAGAGCTATGCCTGACCTTTCAAAAAAAGCATTCGTACAAACTACCTGTATGAATGAGGATCCTATTGTTGTTGATCCTTACTCTACCTATTTGAAGGAGTATACCTGATATTGCAACTACAAATTCATTAGCAGCACCATGTCCTAGAAATAAAAACAAGTATAAATCATTGCTTAAATAATAGTTTTTATAGTAGGGTTGTTACATTTTTCCACATTCTTAGCAATTTCTTAATGAGTTGAATTTCTTCGAAGAAAATTAGGAACTCATGAGAAATAGAGGGAGTTTTTTGTCATTGGTTTATAAATTTCACTTTTTCCAGATTCTTCACCAGATATACCACATCATAATTACTCATGTTGGAATCTTATCCTGTGAACCATGAAATGTTCCAACCTACAGATGCTCCAATGTCAAACTTTTACCCTACTCACCATCAAGTACACCAACCTGTAGTTACTCTAGTCTCAGACTTGTCATGCACATTGTTAGACACACCATCTTGCCTATGCTTAGATGTTGCACTCCCATCCCATCCACCTTGGACATATCAACTTGTAGTTGCTCTAATGCTAAAATTTTGTCATATTCATTGTAACAAACAACTTGCACCAATCGTTACCAACATTTATTATCAACCCAAGTTTTCTTCCTTGTTAGTCTTGTCATCATGTCCAACTTTACTGGCACAAACTTCAATGTTTGTATGCATGTCTTATGCATATATTTTTTTATAACAAGCTCATTCAATCACACGCACACACCCTGCTCTGTCGTGGTTTGAACCTAGGTCTCTCAAAGAGAGTCAAAATCCCTAACCACTACGGTGTACCACATGGATGTTGTGCATGTCTTAATCACACCCTTCATCATAAAAACCTTTATTATCACGTATGCATTCATCACAAATACCTTTGCCTATTATGTGCACATATTCATGAACATGTTCAGTTGTGCAAACTTGTTTTACATGCATGTCTTCTCTTATGTGAACTTGTCCTCTTACATATCTCTTTGCATGCATACCCTTGTCCATCTGTGTGCATATTGGTTGTGTAAACTTGTTCATTCATATGCATGTCCTTGCTTGTGCAAAGTTATTTCTTTGCACCCTGTATGTGCATGTCTTTGTTTGCATAAATTTCTTCATAATTATATATTTTTGTGTGAACCTTTGTCTATGTGCATATCTTCAATTGCATAGACTAATTTGATAGCACATATTTGAATGCTAGTGCATATTATCATTTTACCCTTTTTTTAGAGTCAACAAACAAGTCTGCATCACTTTCATTTGCAAACTTTGATCTTCCCTCCTCTTAAAGTAGACTATATAGTTTTTTAACTACATTGTGATTATCTCAATGTCGTCAAAGCATACCTTCTTGAGCAATGTGCTTGTCACAACTCCATGTCACCAAATTCAACCTAAATTTGTATAGGCAACGATTATAAAATGTAGAAATAGAATATAAAATATTATACAAGAAAAGTATGTAATAAGAATAACTTACATGTATATATTGATACACTATGCATACATGTATCCTACACAATAACTATTTGCAATAAATTTAGTCTAAACATAGACTTTATGATGCAGGAGCATTTGAGGGCAGCAGAGCAATCCTGCACCAACCAAATTTGTCTAAGTGTTTTTGCAAAGAAAAAAAAAAAAAAAGAGGAAGGAAGCTAAGGCCGATGGAGGGTCGCGAAATCGCGACATGTCGCAAAATCACGGTCGAAACCAGCAACAAAGGGGAAGGCGGACGAAGGGTCGCGAAATCGTGACCGAAACCAGCGGCAGAGGCAAAGGCGGACGAAGGGTCACGAAATCGTGACATGTCACGAAATCACGACCGAAACCAGCGGCGGAGGCGAAGGCGGACGGAGGGTCACGATTTCGCGACATGTCACGAAATCGCGACCGCAACAGAGGCAAGGGCTTCGACAGTACGAAGGGTCGCGAAATCATGACCGCAACAGAGGCAGGGGCTTCGGTAGTACGGAGGGTCACGAAATCGTGACCGCAACAGAGGCAGGGGCTTGGGCAGTACGGAGGGTCACAAAATCGTGACATGTCACGAAATCACGACCGCAGCTTAAGAACGAAGGCGCAGCAGAAAGACGTCGCGATATCGCGACATGTCGCGATATCACGACCAAAGCAGAGGAAAGGGGGACTCGATGGAAATACGTCGCGATATCGCGACATGTCGCGATATCGCGACCGGTAGCATTTTCATGACGAAAGAAGAGCCGAAGACCAAGAGGCGAAAAGTGACACGTGGCGAACACCTGGGCAACGAAGCGACACGGGGAGGCAAACGAAAGGTTCAGGAAGAGGAAACGAAGGGCCGCCAGCTGGAAATGGAGCGTCACCCAAGAACCTTTAAAAAGGGAAACAAAGGCATGCACAAGGGATGGAGGAAAAAGATTGCTAAAATCAAGAAGATAATCCGGTGGTATTTTCCAGCTTGGAAAAGGCAAAAAAGACGCCATTCTTTTGGAACTTAGAAATAAATAGCCATGACCGTAACTTTGGGTCGCATGCGATTGGAAATAAAACTATATTTTTTTTCTCGTGACTACGGTGTTGGATGTCATATTCGTCGCATGCGAATGAAATTAAACTATTCATTTCTTCTCTGTGAAGGTGGTGTCGTGACTGTAATGTTCGGCCGTATGTGAATAACATAAAGATGTTTTCTTTTTCTCTGTGATTCTGGCTCTCGATCAAGTGGTATCAGAGCGAGTGATTCTGAGTGTGCAAATAGAACGCCGAACGTGAGGCACTTTGCACCAGGATCTGTGGAAGGATTCTGAGAAGAGAGAACGGGAGTGCTTGAGTAGTGTAACAGAGAAAGGATGCCTCCAAAAAGAAATCGTGGTCATGGGAGAAATGTGGCGCAGGATGAAGATTTCAGAGCATTGCAAAGACAAGTGCAAGCCCTGCAGGAAGAATTGCAAAAAAGGACCGAACCTAAGGGAGAAGAACCGAGCGACGATGAAGCCTGGGAAACTGAGGGTCCGTCAGATGATGAAGATGCATTGGATCCTTCTGAAGCTAGACTGTTGAAAGCTCTATCTCAGGCCGGGAAGAGACCAAAGTTTGATGTCTCTACATATTCTGGGCACCTCAACCCAGAAGAGTTGATTGACTGGATCAACGATATGGAAGAATACTTTGAGTATGAGGAGGTGGCGGATCCAGACCGGATAAAATTTGCAAAAACAAGATTAAAAGGCCATGCTAGTTTATGGTGGAAAGGAATACAACTCGAAAGAAATAAAAATGGAAAGGAGAAAATAACCAGATGGGACCGAATGGTGGAGAAGCTGAAGAGACAATTTATTCTCACAGATTACGAGTTGGACCTATTGAGGAGAATGCAGAGTCTGAGGCAAGCAGGCAAGTCTGTCCAAGAATACACAGAAGAATTCTACAAGATCTCCATCAGAACTGGCCATTCGAGGGCTAATAAGGAGAAGGTAGCTAGATACATCAACGGGTTGAGAATGAACATTCAGGAGGAGCTCAGCTTGATCAGAATAGCCACCATAGAAGATGCATACCAGTTGGCCTTGAAGGTAGAAGAGAAACTAAATAGAAGATTCGAAGGCAACCAGAGAGGAAGGGATCATGGTGGAAGAACCAATGGAGGAAATTACCGAGACTAGAAGAAGACTGGGGAAACAAGCAAACCCCAGGAACAGAAAAAGGAGAATACCTACCGCCCGCGTGATCAGAACAATGACTACCAGAGAGGAAGAGGTAGACCCGGACGTGGGTATGGAAGAGGGGTATTCCATGGAACCTATTTCCAGTGTGGAGAAGAAGGACACCGGTCATACGAATGTCCTCAACACCAAGAAAGGACGGACAGGAGACCTGAGGGTCATGCCGTAGCCGCTGTGGCAGATGAAGGTGCAGAGTCAGAACACTCCGAAGAGGCAGAAGGAGGAGAAGTGTTGATGATGAAAAGAACACCGTTGAATGAGGAAAAAGAACCAGAACAGAGGAAGAGCCTGTTTCGCACAAGGTGCAAATGTGCAGGGAAGGTCTGCAATGTTATCATTGATAATGGTAGCACAGACAACTTAGTTTCAGAAGAGATGGTTACTAAGTTGAATTTGGAGAAGAGGAAGCACCCGCATCCATATCGGATTTCATGGTTGCAGAAAGACCACAGAGCACTTGTCAGTGAACAATGCTTGGTCAAATTTCACATTGGGAATTATCAAGATGAGGTCCTATGTGATGTATTGCCAATGGATGCTTGCCATTTGTTGTTGGGAAGACCATGGCAATTTTACAGACGTGCAATGCACGATGGGCATGCAAATACGTACTCTCTAACGAAGGATGGAGTACGTCACAAATTGAAGCCACCGAAGGAAGTGGATGAGAAAGTGTGTAGTAGTGCCGAATCGCTCGGTGGAAGGAAGACAGTTTTTGGAAGGTCTCGAAGAGGGATTCAATGTGTTATGCATTAATCCCTACCGTTAAGAAAGAATAAGTACACAGATGTTCCAGCAGAGGCCGAACACCCGTTAGAAGAATTTCCAGACATCATATCGTACAATGTGCCCGAGGGTTTACCATCGATGAGAAAGATCACCACCATATTGATTTGGTACCCGGATCTAGTTTACCCAACAAGGCAGCCCACGGAATGACTCCTGTGGAAAGTGAGGAGCTGAGCAGACAAGTCCATGAGTTGTTGAAAAAGGGACTGATTCGAGAAAGCTTGAGTCCATGTGCGGTACCTGCAGTACTAGCACCAAAGAAGGATGGGGAGTGGAGGATGTGCACAGACTCTCGAGCTATAAACAAGATCACCATCAAATACAGATTTCCATTACCAAGGATGGATGATATTATGGACTGTTTGAGTGGAGCCAAGTACTTCACCAAGATTGACCTAAAGAGTGGCTACCATCAGATTCGGATCAGAGAAGGGGATGAGTGGAAAATTGCTTTCAAAACCAGAGAAGGTTTATATGAGTGGTTGGTCATGCCATTTGGGCTAACCAATGCACCAAGCACTTTCATGTGGTTGATGAATGAAGTGCCGAAGGAGTTCTTGGGCAAGTTTGTTATTGTCTATTTGGATGACATTTTGATATTCAGCAGAACCCTGGAAGAGCACATGATGCACATCAGAGGGTTTTTGAGAAGTCGAGGGAAGAACAGTTGTTGATCAACTTGAAGAAGTGCAATTTTGTGAAGAAGGAGTTGGTATACCCGGGATTTGTCATCTCAGTTGAAGGTCTGAAGATGGACCCATAAAAGGTGAGGGCTATCATTGAATGGCCTACTCCAAGAAGCACTTTTGAAGTGAGATCATTTCATGGTTTAGCCAGTTTTTACAAGAAATTCATCAAAAATTTTAGCAGTATTTGTGCACCCCTTACAGAGACAATGAGAGGGGATAGAAAAGACTTTAAGTGGACCTTGGGAGCTGACAAAAGCTTTGATATGTTGAAGAAGAAGGTCACTGAGCAACCTGTTTTAGCACTTCCAGACTTTAACAAGGTATTTCAGGTAGACTGGTGATGCCGTGGTAGTGCCATTGAGCCGTGTCTGAGTCAAGAAGGTAAGCCTCGTTGCTTACTTCAATGAGAAACTCAATGATGCCAGGAAAAAGTATTCAGTGTATGATCAAGAATTCTATGCCATAGTTCAGTCCTTGAAGAAGTGGAGACATTATTTGCTCGCCAAAAGAGTTTGTGTTATATACCGATCATCGTGCCTTACAGTATATAAATAGCCAGTGGAAAATCGAACCAGAGGCACTTGAAGTGGGTTGAGTTTCTCCAAAGTTATACCTTTGTGTTAAAGCACATAAGCAAAAAATCAAACAGAGTTGCAGATGCCTTAAGTAGAAGGCAGAATTTGCTGATTGAAATGACAGTGGAAGTGGTAGGATTCGGAGAACTGAAGGGCCTGTACCCGAAAGATCCTGATTTTGTAGAAGCCTGGAAGGCTTGCTCGACACCTGTTACTGTGGACAGGACAAAATGGTTGGATTTTCTAATCCAAGATGGAATGTTGTTCAAAGGAAGTAGATTATGCATTCCAAGGAGTTCCATGCGGAAAAACTTAGTCAAAGAGAAACACAACTGAGGACTCGGTCGGACATTTTGGTCGGGATAAGACCATTGCCCTGGTAAGTGAGAACTATTATTGGCCACAACTGCAGCAGGATGTGAACAAGTTTGTGCAAAGTTGCATAATATGCCAGATGGCAAAAGGAGTGAGGCAAAACATAGGATTATATCAGCCGTTACCTGTACCTGAGAGGCCATGGGAGGACATCAGCATGGATTTCATTCTTGGGTTGCCGAGAACATAGAGGGGAAATGACTCCGTATTTGTGGTGGTTGACAGATTCTCCAAGATGGCACATTTTATTCCCTGCTAGAAAACAAGTGACGCGGTTCACATTGCAGGGTTATTCTTCAAGGAAGTGGTACGACTTCACGGTCTACCAAAAAGCATAGTTTCTGACAGAGATACAAAGTTTGTTGGATATTTTTGGAGAACATTGTGGAAGAAGTTGAAGACAGACCTGAAGTTCAGTTCTGCATACCACCCACAGATTGATGGACAGACAGAGGTGGTAAATAGAAGTCTGGGTAATTTATTAAGATGCTTGATAGCAGATAAACCCAAGGGATGGGATTTGGTTTTGCCGTAGGCAGAATTTGCATACAACAATTCTGTCAACAAGAGTACAAACAAATCTCCATTCCAAGTCATATATGGAAACAACCCAAGAAATGTTTCTGAGCTGAGGAAATTAGATAAAGGAGAAAAGTGCAGTGCCGAGGCCGAGGAATTTGCGAAACGGATGAAAGGCCTGCATGAAGAAGTAAAGGAACAAATTACAAAAATGAACACTCAATACAAGACAAGAGCAGACCAAAAGAGGCGGTTCAAAGAGTTCGAAGTGGGAGATGAGGTCATGGTCCATCTTAGAAAAGAAAGGTTTCCAGCCAAAACTTATAACAAATTGAAGATGAAGAAATTTGGGCCATGCAGAATACTGGAAAAACGGGAGTCAGGTAATGCATATAAAGTGGAGTTGCCAAGTGGGCTTGACATTTCACCTATGTTTAACATATCATATTTGGTGAAATACCATGAAGGGGATAGTAGTGAGGCACCATGTGCAGAGTTGTGGAGTATCCCAACATCTACTCCAACCACAGATGAGATAGAGGAAATACTGGACATAAGAGAAGGCAGAAGTACCATAAACAGATAATATTTGGAATATTTGGTCAAGTGGAAGGATAGACCGGTAGAAGATGCAACTTGGTTGTCCAAAACGGAGGTTGACCGCCTGGGTCTCCCTCCAACAGTTCAGAAGTGAGGATCACTTCTCAATCTACCTCGGGTGTCTGATGTAGGAGCATCCGAGGGCAGCAGAGCAATCCTGCACCAACCAAATTTGTCTAAGTGTTTTTACAAAGAAAAAAAAAAGAGGAAGGAAGCTAAGGCCGACGGAGGGTCACGAAATCGCGACATGTCACGAAATCGCGACCGAAACCAGCAGCAGAGGGGAAGGCGAACGGAGGGTCACGAAATCGTGACCGAAACCAGCAGCGGAGGCAAAGGCGAACGGAGGGTCACGAAATCGCGACCGAAACCAGCAGCAGAGGCGAAGGCGGACGGAGGGTCACGATTTCGTGACATGTCACGATATCGTGACCGCAACAGAGGCAAGGGCTTCGACAGTATGGAGGGTCACGAAATCGTGACCGCAACAGAGGCAGGGGCTTCGGCAGTATGGAGGGTCACAAAATCGTGACCGCAATAGAGTCAGGGGCTTGGGCAAGACGGAGGGTCACGAAATCGTGACATGTCACGATTTCGCGACATGTCACGAAATCGCGACCGCAGCTTAAGAACGAAGGCACAGCAGAAAGACGTCACGATATCATGACCAAAGCAGAGGAAAGGGGGACTCGATGGAAATACGTCGCGATATCGCGACATGTCGCGATATCGCGACCGATAGCATTTTCGCGACGAAAGAAGAGCCGAAGACCAAGAGGCGAAAAGTGACACGTGGCGAACACCTGGGCAACGAAGCGACACGGGGAGGCAAACGAAAGGTTCGGGAAGAGGAAACGAAGGGCCGCCAGCTGGAAACGGAGCGTCACCCAAGAACCTTTAAAAAGGGAAACAAAGGCATGCACAAGGGATGGAGGAAAAAGATTGCTAAAATCAAGAAGATAATCACGTGGCATTGTGCGAAAAAGACGCCATTCTTTTGCAACTTATGGATAATCAGCCGTGATTGTAATTTTCGGCCGTGGATCGTAACTTTGGGCCGCATGCGAATGGAAATAAAACTATATTTTTTTCTTCGTGAATACGGTGTCTGGACTTGTCATATTCGACGCATGCGAATAAATAAACTGTTCTTTTCTTCTCTATGAATGTGGTGCCGTGACTGTAATGTTCGGCCGTATGTGAATAACATAAAGATGTTTTCTTTTTCTCTATGATTCTGGCTCTCGATCACTTTATTAACTACAAATGATCTAGAATGCAGGACCTCAAATCCCCATACATATACATCTTATTAAAAAAACCCAAAATCCTAAATATTTAATATTAATTAAAAAAATTAAACAAGTTTACCTTGATTGTTAAGGTGGAAAATTTGATCCACAGGTCTAGTAACACCAAAATTTTGTATAACACCTAGGTTTGAAAAGATTATGATTGGCGCAAACCCACACAGTAAATGCCACAATTAGTAAAGAAACATATAAATTACAAATTTAGACATTATTGTCTAAGTAAATTAGTAAATGAATATAACTCCAGGTAATTGGATTGATAGAGGAACAACCCAAACTAATTGGGTGCGATATTAATTAGACATTGGTTATGGTTGTGATCAGAATTATATGTGTACCTATAAATTGATACCGCATCGACGAACTCTTGGCACATTACTTTGCATCGTACTACCCACATTTATAATATATTGAATTTTATGTTGAATTTTATTTCAAATTTATTTCGAACTTTAAAAGTGTCGAACTCGAACATAAACTCGAACTTGATAACTAAACATATAGGTACGACAAGATTAGTAGATGGTTGGCAACTGTCTAAATACCATCAAACAACCCATATACATTAAAAATTTAAAATAGCTATACATACATTATATTAGTATAAATACTAAAATTGCCACACACTCACATAAAACTATGCAAAAACATTTACATGACTTTATTTATATGCATTATCAATTCTTATACATGCATTTAGGTGTGGTCATTTCTATATTCATATAAATATGTCAAATTGCTTGCCTTTTTTTTTTTTTTTTTTTTTTTTTGGGGGAGGGCTTTATATTAGATTAAATAAAATGCCATTTAGATTTTTTTTTAAATCAAAGTTTTAGGAAATCAAGCATCGAAAGTTACCAAGTTCTATTTCCTTTCAACTTATTCATATGAATTATATTTTATTGCTTGTATTTCTTTGGAATGCCTCTGTGTATTTGAAGAGCTTGTTGAATATTTTAGTACACAAGTCTTCATGTGTAGGCTGAAGAGTGTTAAATCTCTTTCACAAGTAGTTGATAGTATTTTAAGTTTTTCCAATTTTATGATTGTCAAATTTGCTTTTATTTTTTAGATGAAATTTTTATATATATATAACTTTTATTTTAAATTGATTGCATGGGGTTCAAATAGGTTTCACCTATTTTACATTTGGATCATATTATTGTAGTATTTAAGTAAACCACATTGTGTTATTACAACAAATCATATTATCACAAGGTGTTGATTTGGGGTGTGCTCAGATAATTGCACCCCATTTTCCATTACTCCATAATACCTTGAAGAAAGTTTTCAATACATGTAATGTCTTACAACCTCACCCCATTTTCCATTACTCCATAATACCTTGAAGAAAGTTTTCAATACATGTAATGTCTTACAACCTCACCATGTCTCTTTCAAAGATGTTACTATATCAACCTAAGAAATCTCACCCCAATGCTTCCTTTGTGATTGACTAAATTTTAAGGTTCACCTATGGGATTGAAATCTTGGATTATGTTGTGAAACAACTAGTAAAAAATGACAAGAAAATAAATTTTAAAAAGGCCATTTGACCTTATTTTTACATTTTTCTTCTATTCAATTATGAATTAATTTTTATACAATTTCATTATTAATAATTTTGAAAATAACGTGTTTTCTATATTTAGAGGAGTTTCAAATTTTCAACTACATCCACATAAATATCTAAGAAAGCAACCATGGAATTTATGGTATGTTTAAGTCCTTAAATATAATAGAAATATAGATATATCTTAATAGTTCCATGTACCCTTGTGAAAGAGACTAATCGATAAAATAGGCAAAATATTTGTAACTATATTTGATTAAATTTCTAGTATGTTGTCTCAGGGGGACATCACAACGCTTCGAGGTTTGGCTCTTATTCGGGATGTCCAAGATTCAGACCACGGTGTGTGTGTATTAATCCTCTATTGATAAGTTTAGCTCTCGATCTTATGATGAGTCATAGGTCGGATGGGAATGATAATACCTAAGTGTCGATCATAGGGGTTTCTCACACTAACCAGATTAAAAAAAATTCTAGTATGTTCAATGTTGATCAACATTCTTTTATTACTATGCTAAAAAAATTTTACTTATCACCTCTTCCTAATATAATACTATTAGAATTTAAATTTGGAAAAATTGAAAGGAAATGAACATAACGAAGAAGGAGAATACAAAGCTAAGAGTGTTAGTAAGTTTTATTGAAAGATTATTCATTTTTTGAGGCACTTGAGGAGAAAACAATATATTTGAGAGCATTGAAGGAGATATACCATGATGATCATATATTAGATGAGCCTTCAATTCGAACACCCATTTAGAGCCAAGGCCAACCATCTAGTTTAAGCGGAAGGAGGGGAAAATAAAAAACAATTTCAAAACTGCTTTATAATTTTAAAATTTTGTATTTATATGATATTATGATCTATTTGGTTGGATTTGATGATCATGAATTGTAATTGTGCTATTTTTTATAAATATCTAATATAAAATTAGATTTTCGGCTCTCTAATTATTTTCTCAATTGGCTATATGGGATTGAAACAGGCCCACTCGTATTACATCATCACCACATAATGGTATTACAACAAAGTTTGGATATTATCATATATCGCTTGACAAGATTCAAATTTGGGTCTCCTCCTTGAATGTTGATGAATCTGACCGGTTGAGCTAATATCATTTGATTTTGTCTTTCCAGTTGTTGTTTAATATATATAATTGCAAAATTTTCTTCCATTTATTTTTGTTGAGTTTTTCTAAGTTGCCAATAAAATATCTAAAATTGAGGTGCCAAGTGTATAGCGAGTTGCAAATTTTCCATCTATGCTCTTCAAAATAAAAATATATAAAACTTGATTGAGATGTAACTTATAAGGTAAATATATAAATGAAGAAATATTATGACTGGAAAAATAGTAATTAATATTAAGCTATTTTTTATATTGACTAAGCTATACAAATTGAAATATTCACTATTGCAGTTTAACTTAACAATATACTCATTTTAGAGGGTAGGTAGTGAGTTATTTCCATTAGCACCTTTTAATAATCATGAATATTTGGATGAAGATTTCAGTGGTTTTTAAGAATTTTGTGATCTTTGTATATTTTCTGCAACTTTTTCTATAAAAGGCAGTTTGGTGTATAATGTAACAACTTTGCATATTAACAAAGTAATGTTATATGGATTGTTAGAATATAACTTCCTTGTATGCATTATACTTCATCTTAAACAAAATTTTTAATGTTAAGTAAAGTGAAATGTTATAGGATATATATTGTGGATATTATTATGATATCTATAATCCTTTAATATTTATAATATGTATTTTTTTTGGGTAGTGGTGAAAAAAGGGGTTTTAGAGAGACCCCAACCATGTTACAAAATTAAGTTATCAAAGGTTACAAGATAAACATCAACCTCCTCCCTAGATAACGTGAGAAAAGCAAAGTTGCAACAAAAATCTTATAATAAAATCAGACAAAAAATAACACTCTAGATGATATCGAAATATATATCTAGCAAGGGAGCAAAGGTCAACCTGACTGTTGTTTATTACTCCCTCCCACACCAATAGTAGTAGAAAGTAATCCAATTCTCAATAAAAGGTAATATAAATAGCAACAACAAAAGTAGAACCACATTATCGTGGCATTTGCTAGAAACACAATTGTTGTAATAGCAACAACATACAGTCACATCAGTAACACCAAAAGATCCCAAAAGCAACAATAATATCGATGACATCAAAAGATAACACCCTATCAAATATGATGAGGTAATCCTTATAAGATATAAGGGAAAATTATTTTCCCATATCTTCCTCTAATCAAAATGAACTCCAATGTTTGCCAAACAATCAACTGCAACATTTTCTTTCCGATATATATGTAACATTTTCATATCTATCATTTGTTTTAAAAGGGATGAGGTATCCTTAATTAAACCTGACACCTGTCAGTTATAAGATTTTCCTTTCTTAATATCCTTGAGAATATTCAGAGTCCCCTTCTATTATGACCTTCCTTACACTCTTATGTCTCAACAACATAACACTAGAGTATAGGGCTTTAGCTTTCACATAGTGATTGCTTTGTATAGTATAACTTGTTTGTATAATCCCATAACACTTCACATTTCTTATTTTGAATTACATCTCCTCCACAAATCTACCTAGATTACCTTTTGCAGCTCCATAAAATTTTAAATTTACCTAGCCCTCCTTTGGTTTTAGCCATCTAGTGTTTGCTCTTTTCAAACTGATTAGAAAAGATGTTGCTGTAGGTTCTCCCAAGTGTTATACACTAGTAATCCTCTTTTCTAAATTATTCTCAAAGTCCACACTATTATTAAAGGTAAGAAAATTATCCCTCACTGTAGTTTTAATTTGGTTAGACACTGAAAGTTCATCCTTACTTTCTCCCTGAGTACTCACTGATTTCTTTCCCACCAAACACCCTATAAAAAATTAGGTAACAAAAAATTCCAGATTTTTGATAATCTACTACTGCTAAAAGGGAATCTCCATTGGTTAAAAAGCTGCCTAAAAGTACTAGGGACCATCCAAGAGCTAAACATAGCTTCCATTGGATTATTAAGTACCTTACTTACAAACTCACAATGAATAAACAAGTGGTCAATTGATTCAACATCCTTCATGCAAAGAGAACATATATTTATCATTTGAAAACCTCTCTTAGGTTATCTAGAGTTATAATATTATTTTGTAAGCATAACCAAAGAAAGAAATCCAATTTAGGGATTAACTCATTCTTCCAAACCTTATTTACAAGAAAGTCCCCCTCCACACCTCTGAACTACAAGGTATAAGTTGATTTCATAGAGAATTCCCCTAAGAAATTAGGGAACCAAATCAAAGAGTCTTTATATTTATTATGAGGTAAGTGGTACTACTGCAATAACCTTTTAAGATTTAGCAGAGATTGTTGCAGTTTCAAATCAGCAAAATCCAAAGTTAAATCTTTCCAAAACCTCTGACCTTCCCCAAATTCTATGTAATATTTAACAAATGGTCCATATTTTTGAACCAAGGGATATTTTAGTCTTCTGAACTCTTTCATTTGTTGTAAAGAACTATCTGCAATCCAAGTGTATTCCCAAAAAAATATTTCCTTTCCTTCTCCTAATTGGTTATATGTGATTGATACCACCATCATTTGTGTTACATGATGATTTAAATATATGATATTTCACCATAAAGGTATTGCAAAAAAATATTTTATCATAAGATATATTATTATGGGTGTTTATCACAATACAAAGATTTAAAATTAAGTCATATTTATATAATATTTTTCCTATTTATTGATGTTTCAAAATGCCTTAGACATATCTTTATTTTTAATAACTTTATTATAAAAATATATTAAACGGTAAGTAGATAATAGCATGACTCTTTAAATTATATTGTTTAGTTTACATATATACAAACACCTATTAATTATTTGATGAAGAGAGTACCCATCCATTCATATCTTTTATATAAATTATTGTATAGTGAATCTTTTATAGATTTTGCTTAGAGACCTATTGGTTATTTACAATGGATATGAGAGTTGAGTTCTTGAAGTTGTTTAACTTTTAATTAATGTTTTTTTAAGGCTATGATCAAGACAATATTAATTTGTGGCAATATCCTTTCAAGCGATTATCAAGAACCAATTATAATAATTATTAGTGTTCATATCACCCGTTTGACTCATGCCCAAAATTTAATTAATATTTCCTCGAAATATGATCAAATATTTAACCTTATATTCAACAACCCACTTTTATGTGTGACTAACTAAAAAAACTATACTGGTTTCTCTTAAATCTCTAATAAAAATAAAATAATACATTTTTGCTAAGCAAGAAAAAAAGGTACTAGTCTCTTGGTTATAGGATTTGAACATATATGAAAAGGGTCATCTATGACAATGGAATTAACACAAAGAATCTACTTTGATTTATGGTAAAATGGAAATGTTTATAAGTTGTCTATTAAAATTATTTTTGATGGTGCTTCTAGAGGAAATCTAGCAAAAGCTAGTGGAAGTAATTTTTTTTTTAATAATAAAGGCTAAATTCTCCTTGCTTACAATCATCTGAAACTTTAACTAACAACTATTCAAAGGATAGGACACTTTTTATGTTGAACAAAGTTTCATCATAAAATAATTAAAATGTAATTTAATTGAAGGAAATTTAAAAATTTATTATTAATGCTATCAAGAATGGATGTAGAGAGTGAATAAAAATTAACATTATTTTTTATGTTTTTTTTTGGTAAATAAAAGTCTTCATTAGTTACCGGGTTTTGCAGGTTAACCCAAAACCTATTACAATGTCCAGCCTTCTGCTAATATTGTAGATCCTAATCATCCTTGAAACTTTCTTACTAGAAATTGTGTTGAATCCCCTACAACACCTTACTAACAAAGCACACCCATACCTAAACATAACTGTAAACAATACTTACATTGACAGGAATTGAAGTTTGGAACTTTACACTTGTGAAACCTGTTGCTTGCCCATTTCCTATTCTCTGTCAGAATTTTCCAAGGCTTATTCCCTGTTACCTTCATTTCCAATTTGGTATGATTTAGAGGGAAACCCCATAGTTATTACCAGCTCCATGGGAAAAAAACACCCATTCATCTTTCTCCTTAATGGGTAGGTTTCTTTTCATGATTAATAATGTTTTCCACTTCATGTGGCACACCTTGTGTCCACGTCACCAAACTACCAACATCAACACCTATGTTGGCTAATTTGTCAGCTGACCTATTGGCCTCATGGTACACGTGACAAGCCCTCCTGTTCTGTCTTGCCGCAAAAAGGATCCTTACTTCATGGATGACTCCCTCGATTCTCCATGGAGGTTTTTTGCCATTGGTTAACAGAGTTGATGATGTTCATAGAATCACCTTCAATCATCAAGTTACCTTGAGTTGCTTGGGCTACTTGCAACCCTCTCCAAAGGGCTCTAGCTTCTGCTTCGTTATTAGTTCTGATTCCCAATGGTTCAACGAAGGCCTTGAAGGCCCTGATTATTCCTCCAGCTCTAGCTCTTCCTGGGTTCTCCTTGGCTACACCATCAAAATTTAGTTTGAACCAACCCTGGGGGGGTGGCTCCCAAGAAATCCCATTTCTGGGATAGGGCAAAGGAATGGAAGGTTTTTCCTCAATACCTAAGGCCCGAGCTAATTGTTTTTCTTGGGGAAGAATTGAGTGGTTCTCATCCACTAAGGTGCTAAGGTTTTCTTTCGCAAAGACAATAATCCTATTGAGGATGGTTTTTGGGTTGTGAATGGTATCCTTAAAGGCTCTATGGTTCCTTTCTAGCCAAATTTTCCAGAGAAAATGATGCCAACAGATTTTCCATAGGTACTTACGTTTTAGGCTAACAAAAGGT